>JBAJHW010000003.1:259357414-260585414 GCA_037013535.1 Intellagama lesueurii
TCCTTACACCTGTTGATTATACTTTGACCTTGATGGATGGACAAGGGACGTGGTGGCGCTGTGGGTTAAACCGCAGAAGCCTCTGTGCTGCAGGGTCAGAAGACCAGCAGTCGTAAGATCGAATCCACGCGACGGAGTGAGCTCCCATCGCTTGTCCCAGCTCCTGCCAACCTAGCCGTTCGAAAGCATGTAAATGTGACTAGATAAATAGGTACCACCTCGGTGGGAAGGTAACGGCGTTCCGTGTTTAGTCACGCTGGCCACGTGACCACGGAAACTGTCTTCGGACAAAACGCTGGCTCTATGGCTTGGAAACGGGGATGAGCACCGCGCCCTAGAGTCGGACACGACTGGACTAAATGTCAAGGGGAACCTTTACCTTACCTTTACCTGATGGATGGATGTGTATTTTTTTTTTCCCTGTTGGCCCTGAGACCTTTTCGTTTCTTAAGTAATAGTTCATCCTTTGTTTTCAAAGATGGTCATCTCCATCAGATTCACCATTTAGGGAAAAGAAGAAGAATTGAGTGGTTAAGGTTGAACAGTAGCACATTGATGGGCATGGAGGTGACTACGTAGCCCAATACAAGCCCAGAAGGTACTGAAGCAGTGGGGGCAAGTTAGCTGATCCTGGACTTGTTCGGCTGTTAAGAAATTAAAGCATTGCTTTATCACATCTCTCTTCCTTTATGCATCCTTGATTCTTTTGATTTTGAATTCTCCAGCCCCTTATTTGACAGTGTTCCACCAGACATTTCAGTTTTGAGTGTGAGCTTCCCAATTGACATGGTCTATATCAAGTTCTTTCAGTGTTGTCTTCAGTGTATCCTTGAATCAATAAGGGGAGTGATAGAATATTTAAACATTTCTCACTGCAACAAGTGCTAGGCCAGGAGATCAGCTTTGAGAGCAATGAGGAAAACTATGTAAGAGGCTATGCATTAAATGTCAGAACTACATTTTCATTGTAGTAACATCTGTAGGAGTTGTTTCACATACTACAGTATTGTTTTTATAAAATTCCAGTCCCCAGATAAAAAAATCTTGAGCCATCTTTTTCTTCAAGAACAGTACAAGCAAACTTGGGTTAGGTTTTGTTTCTTAGTCTTTCTGTTATTTACCATTCTATTTACAAATGTGCCTCTTCAGTTATAAAGCCTGGAAATTTAATTGAAATGAAACTATGAAGAATTCTTAACAAAAGACTCAAAACTGCAGATTTCTGATATAGCAACAAAACATCATTGGTTCCTTTCATTGATTGTGCTTACAGTTAGAAATTGCATTCTTTAACCTACTTGGGTTTTTTTCCCTTCCCCTTTTTTTGGGGGGTGAAGAAGGGTGATAGCACTGTAAATCTGGAATATGAGAACTGTTTTTTTAAAAAAACCTAACTGTAACTGAAAATTGTAGCACCTTTTTAATATCCTTCAGTAATGACTTTGGTGACCTTATTTCTTTGTACAGTTCTATTGTCCCCTGTCACTTTAATCCTGCATTTATAACTACATTTAACCCTATTCCTTTAACCATACCTTTTAGAAAAAGCCCAGGAACATTTTAATAGCTTGCATTAAGGTTTTGAGAGCCAGCAGATAGCACTAGTTTGAACTCATCTGACAAAGCACTTTTTGAAACACAAGGTCATCTCTGCCTGGCAGAATGCAGGTGACACAATTATAGCTAAGCTCTGTTATATGTAAACTTCAGTTTTATTGCTCACTGAAAATATTTTGCCGAGGAACTATTTAGTAAGTCAAGTGCACTTATGGTTGATAAAGGGAGTAAAGTGTGAATGCCAGCCCATTTTAATTAAATCCCCCTGTTTTGTCAGATTTGGGAAATAAACTGACTCCATAAGAGGGGTGGTTTTTTTGTTAGTGCCAGTTTGAATCTGCTTAAGATCTCTTCATCAATAAGTAGAACCAGTAGTTCAAGGACTATGAAAAAAAAAAGCATGTTCTTTCAATAGTCATCATTTTCATGGCGAAACTTTTGCTTTTTATAGCTTGCAAACTGAAATATTAAGTGGTGCAGTTTTAATGGAGAATGATGCTTGTAAGAGAAGCATCTTGCATCTGCAGTGAATTCTGCCTGCCCATCTTTAGAAGCATAGAAAAAAACCCTGTAGTCCAGAGGTCGTCAACCTTTTTGTTACCGCGGCCCGGCTGAGCCTCTGAGGGAGGTGGGGCACCTCATCGTGCTCGCGCTATCGGACGCATGCATGAAGCGGTGGGGGAGCGCGTGCGTGCGTTCCCCCACCGCTTCACGCATGCACAGGTCCGCCTGCCCACCCGCGCGCCCACCCCACTCCTGAACGCGGGCACATGCTTGAAGGGGTGAGGGAGCGCGTGCCGGCGGCGGCAGAAGCCTGGGAGTCTGAGCATGGCCGGGGGGCTCCCTCTGGCCGCTCGCCTCATGACGGGCTCCAACGAGGCCGGGGTTGTGGCTCCTCGCTGTCCTCCGCGGCGAGAAATTCAAATGGCGGAGGGCGGCGAGGAGCGCCGAGGACCGACGTGGCCGCCCCGGTGAGCAGCCGCTGGTGCTGGTTCTGGAGCTGGAGGCAGCGGCAGCGGCCTGCTGAGGGCGGCAAGGAGCGCCGACCCCAGCCTCGTTGGACCCCGCCGGGAAGCAAGCACCCGGAGCACCCGGCCATGCTCAGCCTCCCGGCTCTGGGCCACTCCTGCCGCCGCTGCCGCTGGGCCACGAAGACAGACCTCCCGCCCCCCCGCACGCACTCCCCTCTCCACAGCTGCTTTGCGCGCGCATGCGTGAAGGGGTGAGGGAGCGTGCACGCTGGCATGTGCGCGCGTGCGCAAAGCAGCTGTGGGGGGGAGTGTGTGCGGGGGGGGGCGGGAGGTCTGTCTTTGCGGCCCAGTCCGGCTCATGCCAGGGACCAGCACCGGGCCACGGACCGGGGGTTGACAACCTCTGCTGTAGTCCATTCTGAATATTGAGAACAAAATCTCTTTGGTAAAACAACAGTCTTATATGGGCATCTGAAAGGCTGGCAAAGATACTGTGGCATAACTTTCATGGACTGTGCTTTGTCAAATACATTATTCAGTAATGTAAAGGTTGTGTATGTTTGGGTGGATGGGGGTAGAATTGTAGACAGGTCAATAGATTTAAACTGCAGAAATTCAATTCTTTGTGGTGGTGAGAGAGGTAGTCACTCACAAAAGAGTTATTGAATGATATAGAGGCTTTTTGAATGATGGGCTACTTAACACCTATGTTTTGATAAAAAAAGCCTTCAGGCTCCACAACAGTAGATACTCTTGATGAATTATTGTTAAGCTATTTGTTGTTGTAATGTGGTTTTAACATTCTCTGTTCAGGAATGGCAACATTGAGTCTCTTACACAAGTTTTAGATGCCATGTTTCTCACTTGATGGCTTAGTTAATGTGACCTTGATGGAAGTCTGTTCATCCTTTGAATATAGTTCCAAGAGTTAGTAACTGTCATTAACCTGTTGCAAAGTTTGAGTGGGAAATACGTTATTTTGATCTACCTATGGACCATAGAACAACTGCTGAAGGAGGTTTCAGTTGATATTGAAATGAAACTTCCCATGTTGGTACACTTCCATGCAGGGTGGATAAAAATAAATGATTTTTAAAATTCAAACTGATTTAAATCATGATTTAAATAAAAAAAGATTTTTAAAATTTAAATTGTAAAAAAATCCAATTTTTAAAAATTTAAACCATTATTTAAATCAACGATATAAATCGAATCCACCCTGCTTCCATGCACAGTGTTCTTTAATAACACCTGTAAATACTTACATTTGTGTTTGTATTTTCTTATAACTGTTTGTGGGGTGGGGAAAGAAGGGTGTTTTTTTTTCTTTCTAAAAATGAGGCCCCTTTAGAAAAAGACTAGACATTTAATATAGGAGTAGCTTTGGAAAATAGGACTCTGCATCTTTGCATAGTCCTGCCCATGACAGTTGGGTAGCTCTGCCCAGGAAATTGGTGAGTTTTTACTTGCAGGTCCAGTAGGAAGCAGTGTTCTGTACTCTCATGAACTCTTGAAGCAGTGAGAATTCCCAAAGCCCAGGATCAAATAGGAGAATGTCCTAACAAACCATCAAATCTTGTGCAATGCACAACGTTCTGGAGTGTGTCAAAGTGAGACATTGATTTAATGTCATAGGATTTAAGAAAGGAAAGAAGTTGGATTGTAGGAAGTGTGTTTTTGTCACTGGTTAACAACTAGTTTTGCAAGAGGATTGCTTTGAGGAGGTAGTAGAACAGTATTTCCCAACCTTGCATAATGCGGAGTTGTTGGACTGCGATTCCCAGAAACATCAGCACGGCTGGTGGTGAAAGTTTCTATGAATTGTGGTTGAAGAACACCTGGATTACCCAAGGTTGGGAACCACTGCATTGGAAGTCAGGCAAGTGTCTGTAGTTTCTTCTCTGTGCAGAATGAGAGGGATATTTAGATATGCGTGAGAAGAAATTGACTGAAGTGTGCAAGAAAGGGAGGGATGTTCCTTTCTCTCCTCTCTCCCACCTAGAATCCCCTCTGCTGTTAACTGTTTCTGGAGAGATGCATGCAGAATATTAACCCAGTAATATAGGGAATGTGTGATGTTTTTTTTATTTTAAAGAGTACTACATCCATGTCTATGGAATGTATGAATCTCCCATTATGAAGTTCCACTTCATGATCTCTGAAACTAATTGTTCCTTCCTGTGTTATTTTCTTGATTACGGCAAGAAAATCTTCTACCTTGTGTGTATCCAAACATTTGTGCTGATGTATCATCATAATCTTAAATTCCTTTTATGTGCTTTGGCAGAAAACCAGTCATTTTGCTTAAGTTGCCTGCAGGCGCTGTTTTCCTATGATCATTGGGTATTTTTTGACACTTGCAAAACTCTTAGGGCACACTCTAGAGGTTAAAAGTATACAATTACAGCAGACCACCACACTTACAGCTTAATTTGTTCCCTGTTGATGGTTGTAAACAAAGAAGTTGTTATGCTGAACTGTATTTTCCCATGAGGCACAATGTGAGGATAAGGGATTGGTTCCGGGAGATGTTCATGCCTCACAGTTGTTCATGAGTACTATTTTTTTCACTTCTCCATCATACCTTCTCTCTCTAGCTTGTTTGTTAGATACTCCAGTGCAACCTCCATTATCTTCCGCTGCCCACCTCCTCTGTCTAGCAAATTGTTGTTACACTTGGTAGCATGCCAGTTTAGAGCACCAGTCACAGTGGTGGTTCTAAAAGTGAGTTTTGGAGAGGGTATTGAAATGGTTGTAAAAGCAACGGGTTCTGAAGGGAGTGAGCTATTATACAGTGGACCCTCGACTTACGGAATTAATCCGTATTGGAACGGTGGCTGCAGGTCGAAAAGTCTGTAGGTCGAGGCTCCATTGACCTACAATGCATTGAAAACCGATTAATCCATAACCGGCCGTTTTTGGTCCATTTTGTTTGATTTTCTGGTCTGTAGGTCAATTCTCCGGCCGCAAGTCGAACCTAAATTTTGCGGCCAGAGAAGTCTGTAACTCGAAAAGTCTGCAGGTCGAGCCGTCTGTAAGTCGAGGGTCCACTGTACATTGGGAATCCTCTGTAATCAGTGTTTTTAATTAATTTATTTTTTAATCAGTAGATATTTCAATTCTAGTCTTCTTATGCCCAGTTCAGCAATTTTCTTTTGATTGGGACATTATTAAAAAGGCTAGAATCTTTGTAAAGCTATAAAAGTAGTTTTGGGGTTATGTGTCTAAATGCTGGGTTCAGAGCCATTGAACAAACAGAGTAGTTATCTTTTAATCTTACTTGTTCGCATTCTGTGAGGATGGAATGGTAACTTAACCAGGATTCGTTTGTGCAGAGATGCTGTAGAAAACTTTTATCATTTTTAATTAACTAATGTCTTCTTTTTCTCTTTCAGGGTTTTGACCCACCTCATCAAAGTGATAACCGAACAATTTATATTGCAAATCGCTTTCCCCAGCATGGCCATTATGTTCCTCAGAAGTTTGCAGAGAATAGAATAATTTCTTCTAAGGTGAGAATAACCTTAGCATCTACATGCTTACTTTCTCACCCATGCTTGGTAAAGCTAGGTTTTGACTGAACATGTCTTGGTGGGCGTATAAAACGGACAGTAAAAATCAGCTCAGGCTTAAGCTCCATAATAAACCATACCATCATACTTGTTCACCTACATGTCATTTAGCACAGGCAATTTTTATTGTAACACAGCAATTTTCAAACATGTCATTTGAATACAAAATCTTCTAGAATGAATTGTTACAGCATTATAAAAACTTTTGCATTACTTGATATTAATGTAACATTTCTTTGGTCTTTATTGGCAGCTTGTTCAAATTGTTGTCATTCTTCTTAAATTTTGGAATGTAATTTGACATATGCTGCCATCAACCTATCTAGATTGTTTTGACATTAAACTTGGAGGTCCTAGCAAAGTGAATAGAAGGCATACGTCTGTAAAATAAATGCTAACTTAAATGGTTTTTCTATACAGACTGATATGATTGCTTCTTCCGGTTCATCCATTGAAACAGGAATGGGCAGATGTGATCTGCAGGCTGCATGCCCCTAGATCCCTGGGTTTTGTTTTTGTTTCTGCGGGGTCAGAGGTATTGATAAATATCTCCATGTGTTTAAAAAAAGCCATGGAGACCCCAAAATGTGGCAAAATGATGTTTTCATGATCCTTAGAGGGGGCTGTTGCAGACCATGTGAAGTGGAAAATTATGGGGCATTGCAGGAGCAGGTGCTCGTGAGATCTTGGACAGGAGGGAGATACAGTCCAAGATCTCTGGAAATTGCCCTTCCCTGCATTAAAAATGTATGCCATCTAGATTGCAAGTTCTGTGTCTCCACCTTCTTTTTCTGTTTCTGCTTAGAAGTAAGTGTGTACTCTGAAAGGATAAGAAGCTAAAACTCCCTACCACAACTAGCCACTGCTTGTGAAAATGAATGCTGAATAAGAATAGCACAGCATTCGTAGTTATGAGCACCATCTTCAATTAATGCCTTTGCTCTGTGTGACATTTTTTCACGCTGTACCCCAGATGTTAAATGGCTTAAACAGTGTTTGAGAACCTACATTCTTCCAAATGTTATTGGATTGTTGATGTCTGTAAACTCTAGCCAGTAACTCCTGTAGTAAAGGATGATTTGAGAGGCTCAGGTTCCGCATCCTGGCTTAAGAAATGGAAGAGATGACACTCTTGAAATATCATGATTAGACATGGGGACGAATTAAAAAAAGATCGCGATATTCGTGAGAAATCGCTGATTCTTTAAATATTCATCCCTTCCTATTCGTCAATTCCAGAGACCGCGAAAAATATGAAGGGACGAATATTTCTGCATTTTTATTCGTCCCCCATAAGAGAGGGAAGGCTAGCCTTCCCTCTCTTCCCATGGCTTTCCCATTCTGCCCACGGGCCTGTCGATCAGCTGATCAGTGGGCCGACAAGCAGCCACCCACCTCCACAGCCTATCCCCGCCCCTTCCTCTCTCTACCTTAGCCGCTGCCACCATCCAGCGCCGCCGCGGCCTCCGCAGCCACTGCCTGCAGTAAGGGACACTGGCTGCCCTTTGCAAAGATGGCGGCTGCGGCTTCATTTAGGGTAGGGAAGCTGCAGCCTCCATCTTTGCAAAGGGGAGCCTGGATTCCCTTAGGGCGGTGGCGCAGCGGGGGGATCAGTGGGGGGGGCGGGGGTCAGGGTTTTTTTCTGTCTAACACCCCCCCACAAATCGACAAATAAATTCGTGCTTCATCGGTTCATGGGGGGAGCTTTGTGATTCGTCAACTTTGATGGATCACGAAGCAGGACAACTCGCCAAAATGGTGAGTCGTCCCCATCTCTAATCATGATGTTTGAGTTATGTTCGAAACATTACATAAAATATCACAAATGATGTATTTCTCAGAACAAAGAAGCTGGTTGAAGAAGTAAGCACATGTTAATGGCTAAAGGGAAATGTAGTATTGTTTCAGTAGTTTCAGTGCAGAAGCACAGGTGTTAGCAAAGGCCAGCATTATAACCCGATTCAGGAAGAAATGGTTTCATGAACAGTAGCCATTGATGGTTCCCTCCATTAGTAACCAAAATAAAGAAATTGTCCCCTAGATTCTAGGTGACCAGAAGCCAGATGTGAATTATATATTTTTTCCTTTGCTTTATGGCTTTTTTCACATTGTTTTTCTTAAAGTGCAGTGTGTTTAGGGAAGTGAAGTGGGTAACAGAAATATTTTGACAAGAAGATTATTTATTTATTTATTGGATTTCTATCCCGCCCATCTAGACCAAAGGTCTACTCTTATTCTTAAAATGTTTGTAAATACATTCATTTTATTGCAAAGTTGGTGGTAGGGGATCTTGTTGAAGAATGATTGTCCAAAATGCTATTCGGTTTCTACACTAGTGCAACGCAGCTAGGAAAGATCTTGCTGGTGAATTGCTGTATGTTAAGATATTATTATAGGCATTTTCTGTTGTACACTGAGTTGCATGAGCAAATGCCTTTACTAATTTCTTAATTAGGCAGTTGAAGCAATTCACCCATGGGATTTATGGCAATTGTGTTATGCCTGTGTAACTTCAGTAGGATTTTGGCCATTGTGTTTTAACTGACAGGATATCAAGCAAATGTATTTATGTTGTTGTTTTTTCTTTTGCAGTACACTGTATGGAATTTTGTTCCCAAAAATTTATTTGAGCAGTTCAGAAGAGTAGCCAACTTTTATTTTCTTATTATCTTTTTGGTTCAGGTAAGTTGGACTAGAGTCTCTTAAGCATGTATAACTGAAGCATGGCGTGTGGGGAAATTGCTTTTGAGTTTTAAAAAATGTCATGTATTTGTGTGAGTATTTTGTTTCATGATGCTTCAAATCTTTCAAATGGAAAAAAGGAAATCTTCAAATTTTCCAAGGCTGAGTTACAGAGGTCCATTGATGATTCCATCAATGAGTCCATTGATGATTAGCTCGGCAGATTCATTTTCAGTTACTTAGATTTCTAATGTAATTAGAAAGAAAGGGAGAACTGCAAGGGCTTTGTACCTAAATATCACTGATGGTGGAGACACAGTAAATAATGCTGTACTATTCCAGGGGAGAGGAGGTGATCCTTGTTTAGTCCTTCAGAGCCTTGAAGGTCACTGAATGATTCACTGATGTTATCTTTCTTTTAGATGTTTTAGAGGGAAGGTGTTAAGAACTCTAATGCTGTTTAATTTGGTGGAGCATTCTGTTAGCCTGGCAACAGCACTACAATTAAGTGTTGAAAGCCAATTCTTTTCAAAATTAAGGACTGGCACAGCATCTTACTACATATACTTACCATGTATATGGTAAACATTCAAGGAACCTAGAATCGACACAGTTGTCAGGCTTCTGCACTGCGACCTAAATGCATGGTGACATGAATTAGCATCACTGTCAAAATAGGAAGGGGATTTTTATTTTTTATTTTTTTTAGTGTGCTTTGATGATCCTATAGGGAAGTTTTCAAAACCTTGTCAATAGATGCTGTGCTTCAGAACTGCAGAGCTGGAAAGGATCCTATGGATCATCAAGTCCACCTCTAGGAGCTTGTGACTCAAAGCACATCTGCTTAGTCTGCTTTTTATTAAGAATTTAAATAGTAGCCTCCCTCCCAAGCAATGAATGCAACTTGGTGAGCTCAGGAACAGACAGTTTAGCTGTTATTTTGCCCTGTGTACTTTTGAGGTTATATTGTCTATCTTTGTTGCCTAACCTGTCATATAATTATGACAGAAACTAAGAACGTTGTTACAGGCTTTGAAATAACAGGTGTGATATCTTAGGTTGCCTGACAGGTTTTAGTGTCGGCCATGACAGTTGGGTTACTGATATTAGAAAACCCATCCCGTTTACACAATACTTAAGTGGTTAGAGCATTTTAGACCAAAGGCTCTCAAACAGATGTTTAGAAGTCTATAAAAAGAGACTACATTTTGTGAAGTGCACTACCAAAGTGAGTACTATTGAATTCTTTAAGTCTTTCTTGATGAGGAAATTCCTGGGTTGAGCAACAGACATGGCTTGATTCCTAATCCTCAACTCATGTCTTCCATTTTAAGTTCTGTTCATCTCAGGGTAGATTTGATTTAAATCGAGTCGATTTAAATCATGATTTTTCAATGTGAAGAGTGATTCTTGCTGGTAGTTATAATCTTTAATATTTGCAACCAGATGAAGATTTCCTTTATAGAGTAATAACCTGTCAGATTAATAAAACAGTTATATCAGAATTAATTGTAGTTTAATAGGTTAATCACTCATATTTGGAGAACTACTTAAAATTGTTTTATTTAACAAAATAATAACATTATATAATTTACATATTCTTGTATCTGCTTAAATATCAATGTTTATTAACTGAAGTGGTTAAACAAAATATCTTTAAAAAAACAAAAAAAAACCCTTCAGGCTATGTGAACAAAGATCCCAAGGTTTGTAAGCTGTTCAGAAGGTTTCACTTTCGTTTTTACTGCTTGACCCTCCCTCCTCACACTTAGAGCCTGGTACAGATGTATGTCACTCCAAACAAACTTCAAACCTAGCATTTAAGGTAATGTGTTCATTGTTTGTACATAGATTTGCAGAACAACAGTGGAATTAAAAAAATTTCCCCTGAACTTTGTTTATTTTATACCATTTTAACTGTGGAAAAGTGCATGTTATCTCCACTTGGGTAACTTAGATTAATTGAATTAGTTTACCAAAAATGTAAATATTCATGAATATACAGCCTTCTGCTACATAACTAAGCTCTATTTCATGCTGTATAACCTTTGAACTATAATGTATCTTAAATAGAAAACTATATTTAGATAGATTTTTCCTCCAAAAGCATTTCATTAAAATAAATTTGATTAAAATTTTAAGTAATCAAATTTAAATTTTTAAAAATCTGATTTTTTTGATTTTTTAAAAAAATCATTAATTTTAATCCGCCCTGTTTAATTTTATTAATTCAGTGGATCCCAACCTTGGGTAATCCAGATGTTCTTGGACTGTAACTCCCAGAAACCCTGGCCAGCACAGCTGGTGGTGAAGGTTTATGGGAATTTCAGTCCAAGAACACCTGGATTACCCAAGGCTGGGAACCACTGATTTTAATTGAACAGTAGGCCATATCTATCCCATCATAGCACATTCCTTTCCAAGCAAGGGATGTATATTTCACAGACATTTACAATGTCACAGAACCTTGCTTTAGCTATGTAGGAGGGGTTTGTAAATCCTCTGGCAAATCCTCATTCTGGCTCTGATTAGATCTCTTCAGAATTGTAAGGGCTGAAATCCTGTTACTTAGCAAAGTAAGTTGCAACTGGAGTAGGCCCATTGAATCACTGGGAATTTGGGGAGTCACCTGTTCCATATGTTCCATTGATTCAATGAGCCTTAACTCTAGTTGTGACTTGCTGTGCTAAACAACAGGATGTCAGTCATGGTCAGCTAGCGCCACCTTGTTTGGCATGGTAGGGAGGCCTTTCATGTGCTCTTTTTTTTGTCCATGAACACACACCCTTTTATAAAGTACAGGGTGTGTTTTGTAAAGTAAAGGGTGTGTTTACTTTGAGTTAGTTGCTGGTTATATTTTGTCTTCTAAATGCTAGTCAGTTCACTGTCTTCAGAGAGGTCTTGGGGATTTTACATAAATAGGTAAAGGTAAAGGTTCCCCTTGACATTTAGTCCAGTCGTGTCCGACTCCAGGGCGCGGTGCTCATCCCCGTCTCCAAGCTGTAGAGCCAGCGTTTGTCCGTAGACAGTTTCCATGGTCACATGGCCAGCGCGACTAGACACGGAACGCCGTTACCTTCCCACCAAGGTGGTACCTATTTATCGACTCACATTTTTACATGCTTTCGAACTGCTAGGTTGGCAGGAGCTGGGACAAGCGACAGGAGCTCACTCCGCCACGTGGATTCGCTCTTACGACTGCTGGTCTTCCGACCTTGCAGCACAGAGGCTTCTGCGGTTTAACCTGCAGCGCCACCACGTCCCTTCACATAAATACAGTATGTTAAAAATCCATGTCATTGCTATTTTAATCAAAAGAGCAAGTGAAAGGACAGAGCAAATGAAAAACAGTTCATGAAACAACTAAAAGTGGAAACCGCTACTGGTTTCTCAGTAAATGTTTTTACAGATCTTGTTTCTCCCACATAGTCATTTAGCTTGTCTGTACAGGTTAGTGTATAGTGATGTCATCTGAAATCCATTGTGAATCATTTCACTAGGATTTCCTCTCAGCTTTTATCTGTGCATTTCAAAAGTTCTGTTGAAGCTTCTTTCTAAGATGTAAAAATAGATTTTTAGTAAGTAAATAGATTTTAGTAAGATGGGACTCTTAACATGCTTTTTATAAGCAGTGCTTCCACAATCTTCATTGAATAGCCATCATGTCAGTGTATTCTATTTCACTTTGCTTCCTCATTCTGCTTTATCACTATCCTTACTGTTCTGAACTCGTACGCTCATAATTTCTGTTATGGAACAAATTTTAATATTTTAAAATTTTAATATACAGTTTAATTGCCATCTTCCTTTTTGCAAATAAATATTGAGGGAATGACATTGTTCCATTTTTTCAGCCATGTAATTGAATTTATACTTTACACTCATTTCTTCTTCAGAGGAGTTTAAAGTGGATGTATTATTATTTTGATTAGCAATTAATAAAGAACGTGTAAAACAACCAACAAAAGTGCAATTTAAAAATAAAATAAAAGGAAAGGAAACTAAAGAAAAAGCCTTGCATAAAAGATTTGAATGCTTTTATGAGGCCTTCCTGAAGGATTTTACTTCATTTTAACAAATTACTGTCTTGATTGTTTCAAAAGCAAAGAAAACATTTTGTGTGAAGTCTCTTACATTGTAATTCTCAGACATTAATGTTATTTGCCATGCTGCTTTTATCTATTTCAGTTTTATTAGTAACTGCTGGATTGTTGTTTTTACTGTAAGTTGCATATAGATGCACAGTGGCCAGGATCCTGCTGCATGAGTGCAGGAATGCAGCCAGCCCCTCATTAATGAACAGCTATGACTTCCTGCCAGTTCACTTAAGCAAGCTTAAATTGGAAGTTGATTCTGGCCAGTGTTTCAAAAACTATTCACCAAAGTTTTAAAGTTTTATGTTAGAGAGGCTTACGTACGGCATCTGGGTAGCATCCTGTCCTGGTAGTGTACAAAATTAGGCTGGCTTAGCCTTAGCAATAGAATGGTACAATTAAGCTAAAACCAATCCCAATTAGAGTTTGATCCATTGAATCATACGTGTTGATTTACCATTCAGCAATTGATTTAATGGATGTTCTCTTGTAATTGAATTTAGGAATCTTTGTTTGTTTATTTAAAATATTTTTACCCCTTCTTTCTCCATAGAAAGGACCGAAGGCAGTTTACATATACAGTGGTGCCTCGCAAGACGATGCTAATCCGTTCCAGACAAATCGCTGTCCTGCGAAAACATCGTCTTGCGAAACCAAATTTCCCATAGGAATGCATTGGAATTTAATTAATGCGTTCCGATGGGAAAGAAAAGCACAGAAACTTAAAAAAAAATTAAAAGAAAGTCACTTACCAGGTACTGTAGACTGAGCCCGGCTTCTCATAGTGCCTGGTAGCAGCGAAACATCCAGAAAAGAGCACCAAACAGCTAAGAGCCGGCAGGCAGCAGGCAGCCGGCAGCCATTTTGTGCTCTTCTCCGCTCCTTCCCCCCTCCCCTCTCCCGACCAACAGCTGATAGGAGGCTTCTGAGGCTTTTGCGGCACAGGCAGTGGAAAAGCACCCCAGAGGCTTCTGGAAGCGGGGCTTTGCCAAGAGGTGAGTGGGTGGGGGTGGGGGTGGGGGTGGGGTGGCAGGGGCAGGCCTGCCACCCCCCCCCACACCACCCCCACAGCAAAGCGCTGCTTTCAGAGGCTTGCCGGGTGCTTTTCCACTGCATGTTTACCTGCTGAAGAAGCCCCGGCAGCCATTTTGTCCTTTTCTCCACTCCTTCCCCCTCCCCTCTCCCGACAAACAGCTGATGGGCGGGCTAAAAAGAGGCTTTCTCTGCCCTGAAAATTCAGGGGGAAAAGCTGGAAATAAAAAAATTCCGCTTTTCCCCTGCGCCCCGGGAGGCTTCTGAAAGGGGTGGGGTGGGGTCACGGGAGAGGCCCCCAAACATCGTCCAGCGAAAAGCGCCCATAGGAAATCGTTTTGCGAAGCGCAACAGCGATCGCAAAACCTCATCGTCTAGCGGATTCGTCGTTTAACGAGGCAATCGTCTAGCGAGGCACCACTGTACTAAAAAACATAAGTGATGCCAAAGCACATTCAGGGCAGTAATCCATTTAAAAACCCTACTGAGGCAGCCAGTCACTAAGGGAAAGCTTGCCTGAAGAGAAAGGTCTTTGCCTGCTTGGGGAAGGACAGCAAAGATGGAAGCTAGTCTGGCCTCCAGTGGGAGGGAGTTCCAGAGTCTGGGAGCAGCCACAGAGAAGGCTCTCTCCTGTGTCCCCATCAGATGCACCTGTGAAGGTGGTGGGACCAAGAGAAAGGCCTCTCCTGATGATCTTAACATTCGAGTATGCCATAAAGGGAGATGCGGTCCTTGAGATAGTTTAAGCTGAGGCCATTTAGGGCTTTTCAGGTTAGAACTTACACTTCGAATTCTGTCCAGACATAGATCAGCAACCAGTCAAGCTGCTGTAACGGGGTTTATGTGATTCCTGTGGCCAGCCCCAGTTAGCATCTGGCTGCTGCATTTCTTTGGCATTGGCTCCCGCACCCTAACAAGACGTATCCTGAATTATTGCCCTAATAGCACTTTATTAATGTGCTGCTTCTCAAAGTAGGAAAACAAATAATTTTATCTGCACTTCCATCAAGATTTCGTGTTCTCTTTCCAACCCACATTGTTTGAATAGTACATTTACTTACACATTGCATTCTTCATAGACTTAATCAGGTTGAAAGCTCTGTGGCAGCATACAAGGTCTCTTAACTCATCATGCAAATGTGGAGGCATTCTAAAGAACAATGGACAACGATCTGTCAGAACTGCTTTGTTTTGGTTTGCTCTTCTATGAGAGCATTTAAAAGTTAGGATAAAATACTGGTTTTGAGAAGATTTTATGACTGAAAATGAGGTTTTTCTGTTTGTCCCAGTCGGCAAGAGGGTGTAACCAGAGATTATCTGAAGCTATTCACTGGTGTAATTAATTTGATTTATTTAAATCACAGCATATAAACAGGGAATGAGATGCATGAAATGAAGGCACAATGTAAAAAAAAATAGAGGAAAATCAGTGAATTTCTAACAGTGCAATACAGTGATGAAATGAAAAGTGTAATACAGAACAGTCTGGATTAAAGTATCATATTAAATTATAGTTACACAAAATTAGCCATAGTTATCTCTTTCTAAAACATTATATATGCCTCTAATCTTCTCTAGTTTAAGCTTGTTGTGTTCCCAGCTGTTTAACAATCTTAGATGTAAAGATTGAGATAGAAAGACATACAGTTCCCATTTCCAAAGGACAAGTTCTTGAAGATCTAGGGGAGCGTGCAAGATAATTGATCCAGGAAAATCCAGATGGGAACGTCAGGGGGAAAAAAGTAAAATAAAGTTGTGAAGTCTGGACTTCATGTGTGTATGAGTATGGGTGTGTGTATGTTGAGAGAATTAAAATAAAAGAAGGAAGTAAGGGAATTAGGGCCTATTTAGAGCAGCCTACCGTCCAGAAATCTAGCCCAGGTTCATAAAATCATGAAGTTGGAAGGGGCCTGTAAGGGTCCAACCCCGTGCTCAGTGCAGGAGTACAAATCAAAGGATATCTGCCAGGTGGTCATCTAAATTTCTCTTGAATGCCTCCAGTGTTGGAGCACTGGATTCCTTGATGCAGATTCCTTGATGCTAAGTTTTGGGTAGGATTTATCAGGTCATGATTATTAAAGCCCTGATAGTCAACTCCAGAAAAAGCCCTTCAGTTTTAGCTGTAGTAGTCATAGTTAGTCTTAGTACTCTGGATTTTTAAAAAATATGCAAAAGTCACATCTTTATGAGTGCATTTGTTGTGTCCCCAGTAGTCACTGAGAACTACTTATTAGTTGTGGAATTCCATGTCACTCATAGGTATGTCTTGAAGAAGCAACCAGGTGGACAGTGCCAGTTTTCCTCGTTCTTCTCTTGCTGGGAATATTTTTGTCATGTTTCACTCACATTCTTTTCACGTCTATGTGCATGTGCCCCATCGAGTACTCATTCCTGAACGGTCTGCAGTAGACCATGGGGATGTACCTCCTATGGTGTTGTGTAAATCTAACTGTAGAATTGTGAACAAACCAGATGCCATACAGCACCCAATAGTAAACTGGTGCCTGACTGATTAATAAGCTTTAAAACTAATTATGTGCCTAATGTATAAACACAGCAACCTGGCCTAGTAAAAAATAGCACAGCTTGGCTACTTTAAGCCAAACATTAGGGTGGTAGACGGTCATTGTTTTGTCCTAAAATGCTTTCTTCTGTGAGGATTAACTGCTGAATCTCATCCTTGGAATGAGGGACATGAGGGAATCCTTGGAATGAGGGATTTATTTACATAAAATCTATTCTTTGTCCTCCTTAGCTAATGTGTTAAATTATGCTTAAATGTAGTAAGTCTCTTAGATTAATGTTGCATTCTGAATAACTGCTGTTCCGTTGATAATTTTTCCCTGAACACCTGCTGCCTATCCTACCATATACTGCTTTTCCTCTAGCAGTTGGAAGATCATAAGAGGAGAGCTTGTTAATATTTTCTGCTGTAGTTGGCACTACAATATTCGTACGACAAATTGTACTTCCATATTTTGTAATGTGAGCAAAATGAATGTGGAACAGCAGATTCTTGGTCATGCTGAAATATGGTTATGTATGTGCCTATCTTCCACCAACCCTATGTGCTGTTCTCTTTGTGCTTGGAGGGTTAATGCAGAGACCCAATCTCTTAAGTGACTGCCTAATCAAGTAAACCCTGACATACCTCGTAAACAGTCCAGAGTGGAGAGAATCTCTCTGTCAGGCCATACAACAGTTTGACAGCACAACCTTCTTTCACCCCTTATCTTCATGTGGGACACAGTGAACCAAGGAGGGATTACTGCCATGACATTGTACAATTTTTGTTGTACAATGGAGGGCTGTCAAGTTGTTTACCAATAGCCAGTATTAATTTCATTGTGGTATAGTGGATAGAGTCATGGACGAGGACTCCAGAGATCTGGGTTTGAATTCCTACTCAACAGTGGAAACTCAAGGGGGGTGTTGGTGGTTTGGAACTGTTAAAAATCACTCCTTAAATATCTCACGAAACCTTGAGAGCCCTATTAGGATCAATACAAGATGGGTCCAACTTGATGGTACATAACATGAAGTATTAATTTAATATTTTAGTCCGGAGGGAGACTGGCAGGTTTCTTACAAGACTTTGAAGTTGCTTGTATAGGAACAAGACTTTTAAGTGACTTCAAAGGTTAATTAGGCTCCTTCTCTGCCTTGTATTAGACTTCAGAGGCTCTTGGAAGTGTCCAAGTGATGAAGAGGAACAGAAAATGCCCCTCTTAGGTTAAGCCAGGTTTATGAGAATCAAAAGCCAAAATTTGTAGACCCCTGAATGTGTTGTACAGTTTTGACTACCCTGTTTTCCTGAAAATAAGACCTAACCTGGAAATAAGCCCTGATATGATTTTTCAGGATGCTCATAATATAAGCCCTACCCCAAAAATAAGCCCTAGTTAAGTGAAACCCCGCCCTCCACCATTGTGCAGCAACCAGAAGAAGAAAACATGACTGTATTTGAATAAATGCAGATTGTTGTACATGAAAAAAAAAAAACATACCATGAAAATAAGCCCTAATGTGTTTTTGGAGCAAAAATTAATATAAGACCCTGTCTTATTTTGGGGGAAACACGGTACCATACCTTCAAAACTATGCTCATTATGAAAACTATCTTTATCCTTATTTTTCTGTTCTAGCTTATGATAGATACACCTACAAGTCCAGTTACCAGTGGATTGCCATTGTTTTTTGTAATAACAGTAACAGCCATAAAGCAGGTAAGGAGATAAACATTCCAAAAATGTTGCTTAAGACAAACTTCTGTATCATGTGCAGCACAAGACAGCAGCTAAAAGTGACATTCCTATGTCAGTCTACTTCAATCTCTCCCATATATGTAAAATTCATTCACTGTCTGTTGGAACAGCACTGTGATATTATTTATTTCTCCAGTAGCCAGTGGTGCTCAGCTTGTATATGCAATTTTACACGTTGGCCCAAATTCTGTTATATAGTTCCACTTTAAAAAAAAAAAAGCAAAGCATGCTGCTTATATACCACCCCATAGCACTTAAAGCGCACTCTGGGCGGTTTACAAGTTAACTATGCAGACTACACATTGCCCCACCAGCGAGCTGGGCACTCATTTTACCGACCTCTGAAGGATAGAAGGCTGAGTCAACCTTGACCCGGCTACCTGGGATTGAACCCCAGGTCGATGAGCACAGTTTTGGTTGCAGTAACCACTGCGTCATGAGGCTCCTAACTAACTTTGCAGCTGCAAAAATCTGAGCAATTGTGGAAAACCGTATCCCACAAGAGTCCTGCAGGTGGTGTTCCACAACTTCTTCCCACAATGAGAATATACGGTCAAGTTGTGCAGCATCACAGAATGACATGACATCTTAGTGTAACTATCAAGAACCTCTGCAGGTGTAAAGACAAACTGTACAAATGGCAAAAAATGGAGGATTTTGGAAGGGTCGAGAGGATAATGTCATGTGGGAATGTGATTTTGTGTCTCATAAAATGTATACTTGTATAATTATTTATCCAATTATTTATAAGTTTTAATATATTTGTTTAATTCTGTTTATTGTTGTAAAAAAATATTATTTTATCTTTTAGCTTTGTTTCTTTTAATACTGTAAGCCTTCTTGGATCCTTTAAGACAAGGGTCGCCAACCCCCGGTCTGCGGCCCGGTACCGGGCCATGGCCTTGGCAGGACCGGGCTGGGGAGACAGATCTCCCGCCCCCCCTGCATGCACGACCCCTGTACAACCGTGCACCCCAACCACATACATGCACAGATGCCCCACTCATGGACACACGCACGCCACGCCTATGCATGGATGCACGCACGGCCCCCCACATGCATGCACAGATGCCACACCTGCCCACCCACGCATGGACACCCCACGCATGGACGCCACACCCACACACGGACTCCCCCCCCCCCCCGGCACGCATGCTAAACCGGTCCACAGTTTGAAAAAGGTTCGGGACGACTGCTTTAAGAGAAAGGCAGCATATGCATACACATATTCATACGTATACATACATATGCGTATAGGTATGTATATTATGGCCGTGTGTGTATACATACACATATGCACATATATAGTATATGCTGCTTTTCTCCTAAAGGATCCAGAAATTATGCCCTTGCACCTGTTACACTTGTGACTTTTGTATTCCGGTGAAGGGGAAATGGACCGGAATTCCTGTGAAGCTGGTTCCAGATATGTGCTTACAATTCATACTTTGTAGATCTGCTAATTCAGCTGCAGTGTGATGAAGATTGTTTGTGTGTAGTGGAATTCAGCCAAGTCTTGAGCATCTGCACTGCTGGCATGTCTTTTGGGGGCCTTTAGGAAATTTAGCACCATTCTGCAGGCGTCAGGCTCCTCACTGAAAAGAAGTAAATATGTTTTATGTTACAGATCAGCAGGTTAGCCTAGGGATGATTTCTGTAGCTGCCGTGCACATCGGTGACTCACAGTAAGACCTTTAAGTGGGCAGTGAGAGATTGACACGGAATGTTTTTCTTGGGGCATTGTATGTCACTTCTTATCATAAAGACCCTTTTCCTTCTGTCTCTCACTTACCAGAAGGACACTATACAGCTTTGAACTGATAGAAGCTTCTGCTTATTTGAAAATGTTACAGATGGTTTGTTTTTGTTTTATTTAATGTATCATGACATTGAGGATAAAATCTCCCAAGTCGGCTAATGCAAATCATCACTACAATATATTTTTCAAAGCAGCAGGGCTTGAAGGGCTCAAGTTTGAAGATCATCGTAGCTTGTGATGATCAATACTATATTTTTTGTTGTTTAGTCGTTAAGTCGTGTCTGACTCTTTGTGACCCCATGGACCAGAGCACGCCAGGCCCTCCTGTCTTCCACTGCTTCCCAGAGTTTGGTCAAATTCATGTTGGTAGCTTCGATGACACTGTCCAACCATCTCGTCCTCTGTCGTCCCCTTCTCCTCTTGCCCTCACACTTTCCCAACATCAGGGGCTTTTCCAGGGAGTCTTCTCTTCTCATGAGATGGCCAAAGTATTGGAGCCTCAGCTTCAGGATCTGTCCTTCCAGTGAGCACTCAGGGTTGATTTCCTTCAGAATGGATAGGTTTGATCTCCTTGCAGTCCAGGGGACTCTCAAGAGTCTCCTCCAGCACCACAATTCAAAAGCATCAATTCTTCGGCGGTCGGCCTTCTTTATGGTCCAGCTCTCACTTCCATACATCGCTACTGGAAAAACCATAGCTTGGACTATGCGGACCTTTGTCGGCAAGGTGATGTCTCTGCTTTTTAAGATGCTGTCTAGGTTTGTCATCGCTTTCCTCCCCAGAAGCAGGCGTCTTTTAATTTCGTGGCTGCTGTCACCATGTGCAATGATCATGGAGCCCAAGAAAGTAAAATCTGTCCCTGCCTCCATATCTTCCCCTTCTATTTGCCAGGAGGTGGTGGGACCAGTGGCCATGGTCTTAGTTTTTTTGATGTTGAGTACTATATTTCACTGTATTCCAAAGTCCTGTTTCATCTGCACGGGACTTTGGTAAGCTCCAGTCCCCTTTACTGAAAGAACAGAACCTGGCCATCCCAGCTTGCTGTGTATTCTTCCCACTCAAGCAGGTTATCTCAGGCCGGTTGCCTTGGTGACAGCCTGTCATGCTTGCTTGCATGCAGCCAACCTAATGGTAGCCGAGGGAAGACCTGACACCTGCAGTTTCTTCCAGTCTTTCATGACCTTTCCTCAGGCACACATACAGGTTTCTTACATCACCTACACTGTTTCGGGAACCCTTTTGTAATACACGTGCTGGATATAAACATGGCAGGAGACTGCATTTGATAACTTTTATATTTACATATAATTTGCAGCAAAAGAGTATAGTGGATAATTCCACTTGAGTTGAACTGCAGCACCTACTGCATTAGCACATTCCTGGGCAATGTTTTGTCTCTGTTGGAGAGGACATAGGTAGTAATCTATGTGCAGAATTGATTAATTTTTTTTAATTTGATTTGCTCAAATGATTTGATTTGATTTGTTACTTTATATCCCACCCATCTAGCGCCGAAGCACTACTCCGGGTGGCTAATAACAGTTAAAATACAACTATACAATCTCACACACAAGGAGGTAAAGAGAACCAATAAACATTAAAACCAAGGACGTCCAAAAAAAAAAAAGATTGTTCATTTTGCCAGTGTTAATACTGTTCATAAAACATATTTAACAAGAATCCATGAGCAGGAGCTTTAATGATGTTCTTACATTATCTCCTGCTTCTTAAAGTTTCTGTTGCACAACAACAGAGCACAATCTTGCTTATTTCTCCTTGCTTTCTAATCAAGGGTTAACCTTCCTTCCATCCAGTAATTAGGAAACTGGCTGAAAAGATAATGTTTCTATTTATTGGAGTGTGAGGAAGGGAAGCCCTCTCCGTGACAGATTCTGCAGGCTAAAGCATGCCCAAGGTCTCCCTGTTCTTGGTTCCCGGATAAGATTTCATTATAGCATTTTTCAAATTAGTTTCAAAATAAGTTACTAGTTTTTCAAAAAAAATTAATTTTTTTTAAAAATAACTTCTAATAGTTGAATCATTCCAGGGATATGAAGATTGGTTGCGGCATAAAGCAGACAATGAAGTGAATGGAGCTCCAGTGTATGTTGTACGTAGCGGTGGCCTTGTTAAAACTAGATCAAAGAATATTCGGGTATGTATCTTAGCAGTCTGCGTCCAAGATGGCTCTGTTTTTACTTCTTTCAATATTCATATATCCTTGAGGCACATTATTGTTCTCCATGCATCTGAGGAAGTGGACTGTAATCAAAGAGAACTCATGCTAAAATTTATGTTAGTCCTTAAAGTTGCCATAAGACTGTTTTTGTTGTTTTTCTTCTTGGTGGGCTACATAACATGGCTGTCCCTTTGAAAACTGCTTGTTTTGGTGGTAATTGAACTACAGAGTAATTGCTTTGTGGAGCATGCAATTATTTTTAAAATTAAAACTGATAGTCACCATAATCCAGTGCTGCCTAGCCCTGAGATGTTCCACTCCTGTATCCCACCACAGCACTGAGCAGCTACTCCATATAGCTTCCAAGTCTTTTTCAGGCTACATGGGAACTGCAAGAAGTGGGTGTCAGGGTGTTGCCCTGCTTGTGATTCCACCAGTAGAAATGGTCTGTTGTATCCTGTTATTAATTTGAATGTTCAACTATTGCTTTAGTAGTCAATGTCTGCATGGAAATTCTTTTTCTATCTTCTCAGGTGGGAGATATTGTCAGAGTAGCCAAAGATGAAACTTTCCCAGTCGATCTTGTACTTCTGTCCTCTGATAGACCAGACGGCTCTTGTTATGTTACTACTGCGAGCTTGGATGGAGAAACAAATCTTAAGGTCTGTTTCCATCATTTTTGCAAATCACTGGTTTGTAACAGTTATGAAAGATTCAGTGGGGTCCCATAGAGTGAGAGGTGTTGCTCCTGTGAGCTGGGTGGAGTAATTCTCTCACATGATTTTGTATTATTCATTCTATACAGATCTCCGCAGAAATTATCTAGATTCGAGATGGGGATATTCATATTCGTAACAGGTCCGGCCCCCGGAACCGGCTTGTCCACTCACGCTTCGGCCCACCACCAGCCTCCCGCTCTTCCTTCCAATCCCAGCAGTAGTTCTGCCGTCTCTCTGCTCAGCTGGCTACTCAGCATCTGTGCCGGCAGACGGTGGAGCTACTCTAGTCCCCTGCCTGAGGTGGCCAGCCGAACAGAGAGATGGTGGAGCTACTGCAGTGAAGAGCAAGGAGATGGTGGCGTGGCGAAGCATGAGTGAACGGGCCAGTTCTAAGGGCTGGACCCATATTAGGCTCACCTGGGACGGGATATTCATGTTCGTTTACTAATACGTATATCCCCATCTCTAATCTAGACCCATTTTTGTTAAAGAATAGGGGCTGTTTGGATTGTGACATATTGAGGTATATTCTGTCCACAGGAGAATCATTTACAGTGGAGAATGTGGTGGCCTTTTTTGAACTTGATAGCGAGGAGCCGCAGATTGAGACATAATGAATTTGTAGATTTAGTTAATTAATTGTTTGTTTGTTATATTGTATATGTGATTGTTTTGTATATGCCAATAAAGGTGATTGATTGATTGATAGTTTGAAACAGGTATTTTAAGTTCCTCTGCTGGAAAGGAGTGTTTACTTCTTTTTGAATTTCCCTGAGTGCACTGCAGTGTAGTTTAAAACACATATGTATTTTTTTTTATTCATCCCTGATGTCAGTAGCAATAGGAACTGAAGAAAAATTAGTTTAACTTGTTTGTAGTTATATACAGTGGTGCCTCGCTAGACGATGTTAATCCGTTCCACGAAGATCGCTGTCTAGCGAAAACATCGTCTAGCGAAGCACGTTTTCCCATTGGAATGCATTGAAATCTCTTCAATGCGTTCCAAAGGGAAAACTCGTCGTCTTGCGAAATCTCCCATAGGGAAACATCGTCTAGCGAGTGAGGGTCCCCGTGGGAATGCACTGACAGCTGCACTGACAGCTTTTCACCACTAGTCGGCGCATTCCTATGGGGAAACCTCATCGTCTAGCGAAAATTCCCCATAGAGAGACATCGTTTTGCGAAGCGCAGTAGCGATCGCAAAAAGGCATCGTCTAGCGATTTCCTCGTCCTGCGAAGCAATCGTCTAGCGAGGCACCACTGTACAGTGTTGTATATTGACAATATGGATTAATATTGGCAGTATTGATTATGAAATTGTTAGTAGCATCTCCAGTCAGCTATTGAAGTTGGTACTCTTAAAAATCCTTGTGCTTTTGCTCCTGTTTTGTCTTCATGTATCATTTTACAATTTATCTTGTTTTACGTTATGGGTTCAAGTAACAAAATATTGATGGGATTCTGGATGTACTTTGGATTTTATGTCCAGAATCTCATTTTAATCTCTGCCTAAATGGACTCTTGTCTTTTGGGCTGTTTCTTTATGCTGTACTATAGAGAGCTGATAGTGGCCTCAAGTGACAACTGCTTTTGTAAACTCAGTGGCTAAATCCAGACTGATGTCTACCCGGGTGGCGATGTGTATGTTACCTCTTTGTAAAGCTGGCCATTTATCTTGTCCTACCAGTACATAAATAGGTGCTACCTGGGCACCTGATACGATACAGGCTAAGACTTTTCTCCCTAGTTGACAGGATTATGCAGGTGGCCACCATACTTCGTTATAACATTTGTTTTAAGCATTTCTACTCTTTCCTTCAAGAAACTTATCGTAATGTAGATAGTTCTGTCCCATGCCCTATTTTTGTCATCGTAACAAACATGAGAAGTAAATTAAGCTGATGAGTAATGATTGGCCCAAGACTATCCAGTGAATTAAGAGACTAAGTGGGATTTCAGCCTGTCTCCCTCTAGTCTAGCGCTTTAGTGACTCTGTTTCTTGTAACAAATGGGCTTAAATACATCAGGACAGGCAGCCACTTGATTAACATTATTTGTTTTCACTCTCTGTTGTTTTCATTTTTTCAAAATGGAGGTTTGGTTGGTGAGCAGAGAATGAAGGCAGTTATATCCTTTGCATTCAGACTCTGTTCAAAATCTTGAAATACTTTTCTTATCATTGCCTGATGGAACACGTGTATGGGTTTCTTTCTCTTTCAGACACATGTTGCCGTCCCAGAAACCGCAGTATTGCAGTCAGTTGCCAACCTGGACAAACTTGTTGCTGTTATAGAATGCCAGCAACCGGAAGCAGATCTCTACAGGTGTTACTTTTGTAACTGTGTTTTAAAAGAAGATGTGAAAAATGGTTATTAGTGGCAATATTAAGCATTGTGTTGTTTTTGTTTAGTCGTTAAGTCGTGTCCGACTCTTCGTGACCCCATGGACCAGAGCACGCCAGGCCCTCCTGTCTTCCACTGCCTCCCAGAGTTTGGTCAAATTCATGTTGGTCGGCTTCGATGATACTGTCCAACCATCTCGTCCTCTGTCGTCCCCTTCTCCTCTTTGCCTTCGCTCTTTCCCAACATCAGGGGCTTTTCCAGGGAGATTTCTCTTCTCATGAGATGGCCAAAGTATTGGAGCCTCAGCTTCAGGATCTGTCCTTCCAGTGAGCACTCAGGGTTGATTTCCTTCAGAATGGATAGGTTTGATCTCCTTGCAGTCCAGGGGACTCTCAAGAGTCTCCTCCAGCACCACAATTCAAAAGCATCAATTCTTCGGCGGTCAGCCTTCTTTATGGTCCAGCTCTCACTTCCATACATCGCTACTGGAAAAACCATAGATTTGACTATGCGGACCTTTGTCGGCAAGGTGATGTCTCTGGTTTTTAAGATGCTGTCGAGGTTTGTCATCGCTTTCCTCCCAAGAAGCAGGCGTCTTTTAATTTCATGGCTGCTGTCACCATCTGCAGTGATCATGGAGCCCAAGAAAGTAAAATCTGTCACCGCCTCCAGATCTTCCCCTTCTATTTGCCAGGAGGTGATGGGGCCAGTGGCCATGATCTTACTTTTTTTGATGTTGAGCTTCAGACCATTTTTTGCGCTCTCCTCTTTCACCCTCATTAAGTGGTTCTTTAATTCCTCCTCACTTTCTGCCAATCAGCTCCAGGTCTTGTTTTTGCTGACTGTATAGAGCTTCTCCATCTTTGGCTGCAGAGAATATAATCAATCTGATTTCGGTATTGCCCATCTGGTGATGTCCATGTGTAGAGTCGCCTCTTGTGTTGTTGGAAAAGAGTGTTTGTGATGACCAGCTTGTTCTCTTGACAAAACTCTATTAGCCTTTGCCCTGCTTCGTTTTGAACTCCAAGGCCAAACTTACCTGTTGTTCCTTTTATCTCTTGACTGCCTACTTTAGCATTCCAGTCCCCTATAATGAGAAGAACATCTTTCTTTGGTATCAGTTCTAGAAGGTGTTGTAAGTCTTCATAGAATTGGTCAATTTCAGCCTCTTCAGCATGGGTGGTTGGTGCATAAACCTGGATTACTGTGATGTTGAAAGGTCTGCCTTGGATTCGTATTGAAATCATTCTATCATTTTTGAGATTGTATCCCAGTACAGCTTTTCCCACTCCTTTGTTGACTATGAGGGCTACTCCATTTTTTCTACGGGATTCTTGCCCACAAGAGTAGATATGATAATTGTCTGAATTGAATTCGCCCATTCCCATCCATTTTAGTTCATTGACGCCCAAGATGTCAATGTTTATTCTTGCCATCTCCTGTTTGACCACATCCAACTTACCAAGGTTCATAGATCTTACATTCCAGGTTCCTATGCAGTATTTTTCTTTGCAGCATCAGACTTTCCTTTCACTTCCAGGCGCGTCCGCAGCTGAGCGTCCTTTCGGCTTTGGCCCAACCACTTCATTAGCTCTGGAGCTACTTGTCCTCCGTTCTTCCTCAGTATCATGTTGGACGCCTTCCGACCTGAGGGGCTCATCTTCCAGCGTCATCTCTTTTAGCCTTTTGTTTCTGTCCATGGAATTTTCTTGGCAAAGATACTGGAGTGGCTTGCCAGTTCCTGCTCCAGGTGGATCGCGTTTAGTCAGAACTCTCCACTATGACCTGTCCGTCTTGGGTGTCCCTGCACGGCATAGCCCATAGCCTCTCTGAATGACTCAAGCCCCTTAGCCACGACAAGGCAGCAATCCGTGAAGGGGATTGCTGCCTTGAGAAGTTGTAGGAGTATACAAATCTCTATTAGCCTCAGATGTTGCCAACTGATATAATGCCCTTCAAATTGTCAGAGAGTGTGTTTAGTGTCAGGAAAATGGCAGACCAAACCCTTTGTGTACTTGTAAAAATCAGCATATATTTTAAATATGTGGCCTTGACCTGTAATAACTGACCATGCCCATTTCTTCTTTATGCATCTTGTTATAAAATTGACTTTTGTAGAAGTCAAATTCCCCTTTTTATTGAAATAATTTTCTTGAAAAGTGATTAATTTGCTGCCTTGAACCATGGTTTTAGTAGGTCTTTGGGGAAACCACTCTGTATTGCGTCATGACCAGGGATTAATGACAGGTCAAAAGATAAGCATGCCCTTCTGTACCTTTCCTAATTAAATGAATGACTTTTCCTCAGATGTGCCTTGTTCTGACACGATTTTTTTTAATAGATTTGTTGGACGAATAACAATAAGTCAGCAGATTGAAGACGTAGTACGGTAAGCCAAATGTTTCTAGCTCTAAATTGATGTAATTTGTCTTCTGAATTTAAGCAGTCATGTATAGAAAGGGCCTGTGTGACTTGCAACCTGCTAAGCTGAATGCAGTTCATCAGCCGCTTAATGCAAGCTGACCAGGGGCCCCATACATGAGGGGGAGAGGCATAGCTCAGTGGTCAGACATATGTTCAGCAGGCAGAAAATCCCAAATTCAGAATTTAAAATACATCTCATGACTCTGATGCTTGTCTGGGACAGCTAAAATTGATATATGATTATATCCCAACCCTCCTGCCTATCAGATCTTAACTTGTAGTTCTTAGAGTCATAAGTGGCCCAGGTCTGGAAAACGAAAAAAGCTTGGGAAGGCATGGAACTGTGAGTTGCAGTTTCATTACTGGGGTGGAGTCCCATAAAAAGTTTTAAATAGAGTTGTAATATTCTAAAATTAGCATGCTTTTAAAAAAAAAGAAGATTCAGAAATGGCTGTTCCATCTTCGCCAAGGATTTGGTGTTGGGTCCATATTTAGCAACGCATATACTGAAGAGTGAGACTAGGAGCTGCTGGGAGTTGTTTAGTGACAGAGAAAATTATGAATGAATTATGATATATGGTGTGATCATTGCTGCATCATAAAATGTCTAATCCTTTTTCCTCCACCTGTGTTAAGGGTAATCAGAGGAAACCCTTATTTTTTTGCTTTCAGAAGAGTATCTGGGCTTTTCTGTGGTGATATTCTCTATTGAGTGTGCTTTTCAGTAAGGCACACCAGCTTGACTCCCTGTTTCAGGACTTCATTTTTTAGAAAAACATGGGGCTTAGGGTGATGCTTCCTTATACAGATTTAAATCATTCAGTAATGTTCAGATGGAGCTCTCCAGAGATTTAAACTGGAGTATTTCTCAGCCTTAGCTGAAGATATTAGGGATTAAGCCTGGACCTTTTTGTTTAAAAAACAAAACAGAAATGACATTTTAACTTGAGTTATGTTTAACTATTAAAATGCGTTATGTTATTGTTTCTGCCTTTGAAAGAACTCAGGGAAGTTAAATATTTGTATAAGCTAGCTTCCATTCTAAAAGAATTTGTCCTTGAATTTTATATCTAACTCATGTTCTGCTTTGAAGTATTAGAAGACTATTTAGTGGTAAAGAGTCAATCTCTGTGAGCTAATTAAGTAACAAGATATAGCAGAAATGTCTTGAACTATGAGGAAGAAAGTTGTGACTCCCTCTTGTTTCTGCGGATGCTGTGAACTTCCAGTGACCAGCTTTACCAGTTTGGGTTGAGACAACTTGCAAAACTAGCTTTTACTTGCTGCTCAAAAATCCACAGTGTCTTCTCTCCATATCCTTACCTGTTATTGGTCCATCATTGTTTAGAACTTTCTTAAACCTTTAGATTTTCTTAAAGCCCCCATTCTGAAAGAATTTTCATGCATTTTCACACCCAACTCTTATTTCATTTCAAAGTATTGGAAAACTGTTCATCTGGGTGAAGGTTTATTTATTTATTTATTTATTTATTTATTCGATTTTTATCCCGCCCTTTTAGACAGTCTACTCAGGGCGGGTGCCATAAAACATTAAATATAAAACACTTGAACAATTAAAATTAAAATAAAACAATTCAAAACAATAATATTAATATTATTAATACTCAAAATGGAGAAAAAACAGAAATTATAATAAAATAAAATAAAATATTGACAGGAGGGAAGGCCTGCCTGAAGAGCCAAGTTTTTAAGGTTAATATTGATGAACTACTAAATAATATTCTTGATGTTTAAGAAAAATGTTTTTAAAAGGTTCCATAGGTGCTGTCCTGCCCTCAAACAGACAGGGTGTCATTTTTGAGTAGCTGTTCAGTTTCCCCATTTGTGCTCAGTGTCATGATTATTTTGTTTTGGATGTTCACTGTGAGAGACAACTCCAGGCTCACAGAACGGTGCTTTGGCACCATTTCTCCATATCTTTCCCTTGGGACTGAAAATTGGGTTGGAGGAGGAGCTGGTTAAAGGCTGATCTTAATGACCACTGCATTATTAAAGTCGTTTTGTGCACACCGGGAGTATCTGTGTTGAGTCTGAGCTGCCAGGGTTGGAATCATTATTTTTATCCTTCCAAAGAGAAATTACAAAACAAAAAAACAAAACAAAAAAAAAAGCCCTATACACTGGGCAAGAGAGAGAAAGAAGTGTTGCTATGAAAGCGAACACAAGGAAAAGATAGTGATTCACTTTCACATGTATAAATGGTGCTTGCGGGTGCTGGGGCGGAAATACTTATTCTTGAAATACTGCTTAAAAAATGAATCCAATTGTGTTAAAAATACTTCCTTTTTTATTTTGTGTGGTTGCAAGAAATACCTTGAATTCTTAGATGCCCACAAAAACATTAAAACACACAAGAGTGTTGCTAGATCAAAACCAACATCTGTCTAGGCTCCCTAGTTCCCCAGGAGCCAACCAGACCCCTGGATGAAACTCAAAAACAGATACTGAAGGCAGTAACTCTCCCCATTCTTGCTTGCAAAGGAAAACATGCTGCTTATATACCACCCCATAGTGCTTCAAGCACTCTCTGGGCGGTTTACAAGTTAATTATGCTGGCTGCAGGCTACACATTCCCCCCCCCCCCCCCGCGAGCTGGTCACTCATTTTACCAACCTTGGAAGGATAGAAGGCTGAGTCAACCTTGAGTCGGCTACCTGGGATTGAACCCCAGGTCGTGAACACAGTTTTGGCTGCAGTACAGCGGTTTCACCACTGCGCCACGAGGCTCAGTTCAGTGGCATATTACCCCTGAACCTGAGGCTTTACATAGCCATGTGAGCCAGTAAAGGTAAAGGTTCCCCTTGACATTTAGTCCAGTCGTGTCTGACTCTAGGGCGCGGTGCTCATCCCCGTTTCCAAGCCATAGAGCCAACGTTTGTCCGAAGACAGTTTCTGTGGTCATGTGGCCAGCGCGACTAGACACGGAACGCCGTTACCTTCCCACCGAGGTGGTACCTATTTATCTACTCTCATTTTTATATGCTTTCGAACTGCTAGGTTGGCAGGAGCTGGGACAAGCGACAGGAGCTCACTCCGTCGCGTGGATTCAATCTTACGACTGCTGGTCTTCTGACCTTGCAGCACAGAGGCTTCTGCGGTTTAACCCGCAGCACCACCACGTCCCTTTTTTTCTGAGCCAGTAGGTCTCTCAAATGTATGTAAAGGTAAAGGTTCCCCTTGACAATTTGTCCACTCGTGTTCGACTCTAGGGGGCGGTGCTCATCCCCGTTTCCAAGCCGTAGAGCCAGCGTTTGTCCATAGACAGTTTCCGTGGTCATGTAGCCAGCGCGACTAGACACGGAATGCCGTTACCTCCCACCGTGGTGGTAGCTATTTATCTACTCACATTTTTACATGCTTTCGAACTGCTAGGTTGGCAGGAGCTGGGACAAGCAAGGGGAGCTCACTCCGTCACGTGGATTTGATCTTACGACTGCTGATTTTCTGACCTTGCAGCACAGAGGCTTCTGCGGTTTAACCCGCAGCGCCACCACGTCCCTATAATTTCCTCTCAAATTTAGTCTTCCATTAATTTGTCGTTTCCCCTTTGATGAGAATAAGAATCTGTGTCCCTACCTCTTTAATCTCATTTCTGCTTGAGTTTTAAAAAAATGAACCCTATGTGGCATACCCTCAGGTAGGAGAAATCAGCTAGAACCGATGGCCTAGAACCCCTTCTGTGCTGTCTTCTCTAAATTGTAAACACAATCTATTTCCTTTTCAGACCACTTGGACCTGAAAGTCTCTTACTTCGAGGAGCAAGACTGAAAAACACAAAAGAAATCTTTGGTTTGTAATTGTCCTAAGTAATTGTTGCAGATGCCTAAGGCTGCATAAAGGAACACAGCTGCTTTTTGAAGAGGAGTTGGGTGTTTCTGTCCTTCAGACAATGTTGGCTTTCAATTTCCATCAGCCCTAGCCCACAAAACCAGTAGAAAGGGATTATGGCCCTGCAGTTTTTGGAGAACCATCGTTTTTGCCAGATACGAGTTTCGGCTTTGAAAATAACATTAGATTTGGACAGCTGAAATTTAATGTTATGTGTAAGGGATATTACTTTTCCCTTTCTTTTTAGGGTCAAGTCCAATATGCAGCAGACTCTTAACAGGGGTTAAACTATTTCTTAGTCTTCGTCATAATTGAATGTTGTTAAAAATCTAGTGCTTTCTTGGTTTGGCTTTATTCTGGCAGTCATGCTGAAACTATCTTTTTTTTAAAAAAATTAGCTCATGCTATAAATATGCTCAAAAATCTGTTTTGTGTTTTGGTTTTTTAGGTGTTGCAGTATATACAGGCATGGAAACAAAGATGGCATTAAATTACAAGAGCAAATCACAGAAACGATCAGCAGTTGAAAAGTACGTGTTTGAAACTCAGCTGTGTTAAGATTTGTTTAAAAAATTGTAGGTAGTAAGTTGCAAAACTGGAGGTGTTGGTGGTAATCTGAACTATTCTTCTGGAAAACAGAAATAGTGTGTTACACTCTTTCTAGTTTGAGGGAAGAAATTGATTTTCATGTGGGTTTTCTCCTTAGCTTTTTGTCAGTAGACTTGGGAAAGCTTATTTTGAATTATTGTTAAGCTACTTGATGTGTATATTGCAAGACTTCTTAGCATCATTCTCACATTTCAGTAAAATAAGGTGGATATTTTATCTTTAAAGATAACCTTCTGTTAAATAAGTCTTTTCACTATACATGGGAACTTTGAAATGTAATAAAATCTGCCCATGAATCTTGTCATTTTGAAAAACAATGTTAGAATTTTCTTTTCTACATTTGACACAGTCAGGAAAAGAAAAATCAAAATAAGGACAGAAACATTATGGCACCTTAAAGCTTAATGGCTATATTTTAATGGGAGCTTTCGTGAACAAGTCCACTTCCACAGGCACATTGTAGTCCAACATATAGAACAGAAACAAAATAAAAACAAGCATTGATATGCCTTGAAGACAGACAGTAGCACGACACAGGTAATGAACATTCAAACTATTAATTGCGTGTGCCTCTTGGTATTAGGTAGAACAACTGGCTTTTTGTCAGCTGATACGAGTGGTAGACGATGTTGTGCCAAGGCTAAAACTTTTTTTTTACTATAGCCACATGCAAAGTGGTAGGTAAAAGCAGCTTTTTAAAAGAAATAGGCTGTAAACCTCTTGGCACACCTAAGTGTGTGCAAGGCTAATGATGTTATCAGCCATAGTCTTTTATCACTAAGTGTTTCTGGCTTCCTCCCCACCCCCCCAGCCCAGGTTCAGAGGCTCCCTAAGGAAGGAGAGATCTTTAATGTCTGGAAATCACCACGGCCAATTTTGTTCTTCTTCATCCAAGGAATGGCTAGGGACAGAAAGCAAAAAAGTCCATCTCTTTTCTATTGTAGCACTTTTCCAGTGTCAGCATTACTTACCTTTAGACATAAAATTGATCATGGTGCCAAAAGCTAACGGCTAGAATGCTAACGGCTAGAATGTTGTTCAGACAATTTTGAACCTATAACTAAATAAATCTAATTCTTTGTGAAATGTTTTTGTCATGTAAAGTTCTGGCGACCGTCACTAATTAGACCTAAGCAATTGCCTTCTAATTTTGCAGTGCTGAGGTGATATAGAGTGGGGAATATAATTTTTTGATCTTGAGTTTTTCGAACTCTAATTTTTAACTTTCTTTTCACTTGCAAAAATGCTTTGGAAGGTGCTTCTGAGGTGATAAGTGTGTCTTATTTTTTATATTGAGCCACTCGCTCATTATTTTCACCTTTTGCCGGTGAAGCTTTTCCTCAGAAAAGTAGAAAACAGGGTCAATATGGATATTTGCACATTCAGTTAGCCTCCAATGTTGGTTTCTTTTTTTTTGTTTTGTTTTGTTGAGACCAGCTGTTTTATTTAGTTCACATGGTGTTACTTTATAGTTTTATATGTACACCACCCAGAATAGTGCTGTGCACTAATGGGACAGTATAGAAATAACAGAAATAAATAAAATACCAATTTTGTTTCCTTAGGTCTATGAATTCCTTTTTGATTATCTATCTAATAATCCTCCTTTTTCAAGCCATCCTAAGTACGATATTGAAATACGCTTGGCAGTCTGAAGAAAAGTTGAATGAACCTTGGTATAACCAGCTAACTGACCATGAAAGAAACAGCAGTAAGGTAAAGTCTAAAATTATGTATGTCTTGTAAATGGGTTTTTTTTTTCCTCCCGTAACTGAAGTTTAGGCTTTCACAACATGCATACTAGTTTTCAGCCATGATTTTGAAGATTACAGGCTCAGGGGCTTTGTCTCATCTGTGCCTCCTTTCAGAGCTGGGGATAAGAAAGCATTAGGCTGTGTTACTTTATGTTGTCCAAGAGAATTATTTGAAATTTTATTGGTGACATTTTAATTTCATGTCTGATTCCATCACTGGAGACTTGTCTCTTAAAGGTCCAACCCACCCACCCTTCATCTCTTTTCTGTTTCTTCATGCAATAATGCTTCAAATCAGCTTTTTATCTCCTTAGTAGCACTGCATCTTTTTGTCTATCTCTTTGTATATGGTATTTAATCATCAGAATGCTGTACCATATCCTTTCTTGAGAAGGCTCACTCACCCAGTCACTGTCCACTGTCCATAGATTCTTCAAGCCTACTCTCTCTCATCCCGCCTCCTTCCTTGTGAGAAATACCCTGGCTCCTTGCCATCACTATTCCTTGGACCAGAGTATTTTGGAGCCTTTTGCCTTTGAGTGGAATGACCTACGTTGTGTTGTTCTTTGCCATTGTCGTTGTATCTCCTGGCCGTAAAGGCACTTGGAGACAACCAAGAGTAGCCCTGGGCTTTTCCTTTCCTAAAATCTGAGCTGGTGAAGTACATGACCTGCTTAGAGCCTTTTTTTAAACTTATTCTTAGAAAGCAAGAGTAGTTCTAGTATATGAAAAAGAAAATTCTTTGGGTTTGGGAATCCTCTTTATAAAGTAGTCATGTCCATGTAAAGTGATTAACTGATACTTTATTGCAGTGGTTCCAACCTTGGTTCCCCAGATGTCTGTGAACTAAAACTCCCAAAAGCCTTCACTAGCTGTGCTGGGCAGGATTTCTGGAAGTTGTAGTCCTAGAACATCTGAGGACCCAAGGTTGGGAACCACTGCTTTATTGGGTAGAAACTTCTTTAAATATTGGTGAAGTGTGCTGATTCACAGTAGTGTCTCCTAGGTTTCCTATGTAAAAGAATTCCACAATAAAACATGCCATAGTGACAGTGAAAGGCTAAACAATGACATGTACACATTTTGAGCTCATTGGAGAAAGGATGAGATGAAACTGTTACATATTATGCAAAAGTAAAATACACCTTCCAATTTAAAGCCAGTCATCTTATTAAATAGGAAGGTAACTCCTTTTGAAGGAGCCATGATCTTTATCTGGCCAGTTTATAAATCGCGGTATGTCCCAAGAGATAATAATCCACCCTAACGGTAGACTTTGTGTACAAAACTTAGAATCAACTCTTTTTCATTGGCAATTACACATTCTTAGATATGTGTTTCACTTTTATTTTGATAATACTGCTTCTCCCCTTTCCTCAGATCCTGAGCTTTATTTCAGATTTCCTTGCTTTCCTGGTACTCTACAACTTTATTATACCCATTTCACTCTACGTGACTGTTGAGATGCAGAAGTTTCTTGGATCTTTCTTTATTGTTTGGGATCTTGATCTCTATCACGAAGAAACAAATGAGAAGGCACAAGTCAATACTTCAGATCTCAATGAAGAGTTGGGGCAGGTAATGACTGGTGGTGGTTGTTTTCAAATCCTCATAATGGCTTTTAGTCTGAAGCAGTCCTTTTGTTCCTCTCAGAACTACTTTGAGCAAATTCAGATCATTGGAAGAATCACTCCAGTGTAGTAGTTACCATGTCAGACTAGAACTGAAAAGGCCTACTCAACCCCAGAGGTCTCAGTGAGTGATGTTATCACAATCACTGTCACAACCTCATCTATCTCACTGGATGGTTGTGAGAACAAATAAAGGGGAGAAAGCTGTTTGCCATCTGAAGTCCTTGGGGGAAGGGTGGGATATAAATGAAGTAAATAAATATATTCATAATGCATGTGTCTGTTACAGCAACTGGGGGCTTCTCAGTGTTTCCAGGAAATCTTTTTTTTTAATTGTCATTGGGGGAAAAAAGCATTGTGAGGGACCTACGTATTTGTTGTATATCCTGAGAACAGGATGATAAATATTTAAAACAAACTGAAAAACTGTAGAAGTGCCAGACTGAGTCCATTGTTAAGCACCCTGAGCCACCTCTATTAATGAAAAGAAGCAAGAAAATTGCAACAAAAACAAATTTCTAGACTGTAGTGTGAGAAATATGTCTTGAAGTCTCTGAAAAACAAGTGGTTTTAATAGGATTTTCACCATGTCGTGCATAGCACCTTGATGCTGCCTGTGATTTGCACCAACTGAAAAAGTTAAGGGAAATGGACAATTAAGTAAGACACAGTTTAGCAGTACATTATATTGTCATGAGTAGGAGGCCCCTATGGTATTCCAGGTTTAAAAGATCTTAGAGAGCGGTTAGTGGGTGGCCCTGGGTGGCTTTTGGGGCAAGGGGCATGCCATTTTAGAATGAGACCCCTCAACTCATTCTCTGACCTTGTAGAGGTGATGCGAAAGAACACTGCTGGCAAATCTTGGCAGTTGGGGGTGGTCATTAATGGGAAGATGGCCTAATGATCTGGCTCAATAATGCATTTCTAATTAAGATGTGTGCTAATTTTGCATGCCAATGTGGGGTCCACAATCTACTTTTCTTGGCAGCTAATTGAGTTGTTTCCGTCTATATATACATGTTTAGTTAGACCACGTTATAATATAAATCATTCCGTTTTAAAAGACAGTGACACTCAGATAAAAACTTTTTTCTCAAGTTTACTGAGAGTGTTGTTTAAAAAAGGGGATTTCATTTCAGCTGGCCCAACACTGTACAGTCAACCCTCGACTTACGAACGGCTCTAGCTACGAACATTTCGACTTACGAACCACTGTAATAGGAAAAAACGGACTCGACTTGTGAACTTTTTTCGAGTTACGAACAGAAATAAAACGCACGGGGAGGGGCAGGCCCGCCCCCCTGCCACACACCCCCCGCGGCAAAGCACCGCTTTCAGAGGCTTCCCCGGGTGCTTTTCCACTGCCTTTTTACGTGCTGGGCAAGCCCGGGGAAGCCTCTGAGACCCAGCACCGATCAGCTGAGAGGCGGGGAGGGGGGGGGAGCAGAGAAGAGCACAAAATGGCTGCCGGCTCCCTGCTGGTTGCCAGCTCTCAGCTGTTTGGCGGTCTTTTTCCGCCTGTTCCGCCGCTACCAAGGCACTGTGAGGAGCCGGGCTCAGTCTGCAGTACCTGGTAAGTGACTTTGTTTTAATTTTTTTCCCCATAGGAACGCATTAATTAAATTTCAGTGCATTCCTATGGGAAATTTGGTTTCGACTTACGAATTTTTCCACTTACGAACGGACTTCCGGAACGGATTAAGTTCGTAAGTCGAGGGTTGACTGTACTCTGCTTTGGGGTTGAAGCCACACATAATTTGACTCACCATTTCTGAACTCATCATAGGTGGAGTATGTGTTTACAGATAAAACCGGCACATTAACTGAAAATATGATGCAGTTTCGAGAGTGTTCCATTAATGGCATCAAGTACCAAGAGATCAATGGCAAGCTGGTTCCAGAAGGACTGGTTGAGGATGCTACAGATGGAATACAACCTAGGCTGGTAAGATTTTATTTTTAAATTAAACTAATTTAGAGCCTTGTGCCCCATGCTAAATAACTTAATGTGCTCCAAGAAGATTAAATTGCAAAATAGCCTTGCAGAAATATTTTACGGAAAATTGAATAGTCATCAAGAGAAAGCCTCAAGTATGGGTGATAAGATGTTCTTGAAGGTGAGTGCTTGGTGTTTGGCGAAGAGCTAGATAATTGAAGTGAATCCTGCTGAGTTTGAGAGAATGTATTCCAAGTAAGCATTCATTGGGACTGAGGTCAAAATCTATCCATGTTTACTTCAAGACCAGCCTCTTCACTGGGGCTGAACCCCAGCTGAGTATGCCTAGAATTACAGGTTCTTTTTAGAGTAAATGGTTTATAGTAGTGTGGCATGTACCTCTACGTGTGTTTCCCTATGTTTATGTCTAAAGAGGGTGTGGTCTTTGCCAAAGCAAGGTGGCAACATCTTTGCTGTAACGACATCCATTTTCCGAACTATGTCTGTTCAGTGTTAAAGAAAGTGAAGATGGCACATTTTTGGAGTTTTCAAAGATTTGGCGGCAGTAAAGTACACTCACCTAAGGATTTAGGAGGAGAAAATCTTTAGACCCTTACTTATGGTCTTCAAATTCCTGGAGATATGCATATTACATATTTGTAGTGGTTGCTTTATATAGAATAAAACAGAATTGCAATCAGGATATGTATATTTAATATAATGTTTTGTTTTTGTTTACAGAGTCAAGAGGAAGAACTTTTCCTGAAAGCTGTTTGTCTTTGTCATACAGTGCAAATTAATAATGACCAAACTGATGGCATTTCGGACAGTCCTTGGTGTAGTAATGGCATCTCCTCTCAGCTGGAGTACTATGCTTCCTCTCCAGATGAAAAGGCTTTAGTTGAAGCTGCCTGCAGGTAAGGCTTAAAAGCTCAGGTTCCGTGCATCATTGTGGAGGCATAAATAATAATGCTAGATGAGTCAATCTTGCATCTTGATCTTAAGTCTGGAAATGCTGTAGAAGGGTGTGAAAGGATCAAGGTGAGTATTCCATGACTTTTCCAGTTTTCTGATGGGGTACACTACAAAGTGTTGAAGTTCTGCGGTCTGGATATATAAACAAGGGAACAAGAGCAAGACAGGGAATCAGACAGAATATATTGAAAGGGGATATCGCTGGCTGGAACCCTCAGTGGGAACATCCCCAGGCTACATTATTTTGTTGTAGGTCTCATGTTAGTGATTGATAGCAACTTGACCATATATACAGAAGTATTTGAAAGGAGAGCTCTTTGTTTTAAGGAGATTGCAGTGAAAAATAGACACAGAGAAGAAAAGGTAGGCAAGAAAATTAAGGGAATAATAATTTAGTTTTTATCTCAGGTTTAATTATATGGAAACATGCATACGTCACGTGCATTTTAATCTTGATCATTTAATCAGGCTGCGTTGAGATGTACTCTTAACTGCCACAATGTCCAAATTTAGTTTTTTCAAAATCTAGTTATTTTTAACAGATTTTCTTTTTATGGAGTTTACTCTTGCTGTAGTGGTTGTTGAGAGCTGTAATAAAGTAGTCAAAATAACATATACCTTTTTTAAAGTGTAGTTTTAGAAGAGGTAGCCTTGTGCAAGCATATCAGGCAAAACCTAAAGAAAAATAAAAAAGACATAAATGTTGTGAATATCTATTATTGTTAGCCACCCAGAGTAGACTTCGGTCTAGATGGGTGGCGTATAAATTTAATAAATAATAAATAAATAATAATAATAATAACTGAAAGACTAACTATTACATTTTAATGTAAGCTTTATATTAAAATATAACAGTTAGTCTTTAAGGTGCCAGAATGTTTTTGTCTTTTTTATTTTTATTTTGCCTGATACATTTTTTCTTAAGGAGGTTGTTATAGAAGATGACACCCGTATCTGAAAGCAGTGTTTCCTTATACATTGATTTTAATTCATCCTGAAAATACTGATCTGCTGTGTAGAGAGTAGTGGAATACTTGTTTGTGTTGTCACAGCATATACTTGCAGTTTTTACCAGGTCACGCTTTTAATTGACTTTTCTTTCCAATGTTTAGGGTAGGTGTTGTATTTACTGGAGCAAGTACAGAAAGTATGGAGCTTAAAAGCTGTGGAAAGCCTGAAAGGTAAAAATCAAAGATCCCTAAACATTCCCTAAAAACAATTTGGAACATACAGTGGTGCCTCGCAAAGACGACTTTAATTCGTTCCGCGGTCAATGCCGTCTTGCGAAAAATTTGTCTTGCGAAATGCGTTTTCCCATAGGAATGCATTGAAATTTAATTAATGCGTTCCTATGGGGAAATTTTTTTTAAAAAGTCACTTACCAGGTAGGGAGCTGGGGAAGCACCATCGGAGGACTGGCGGGGGGGTCCCCTCGCCACGATCGCTGGCTTTGGGGGTCCCCTGGGGCTTCCCTTGCACCATCCCAGGACTCGTGGGGGTCCCTCCACGCGGCAATGGGCGCTTGCAGAGGCTAGCCCAGCATGATTTTTGAAGATCGCGCCCTTTCCCCCTGCCTTCGGTAAGGCTCCGAATGTAAAAAGGCTTTCTTTTTTTTTTCCTTTTTTTTCCTTTTTCCATTCGGAGGCTTGCTGAAGGCAGGGGAAAGGGGCGGGATCTTCAAAAATGGTGCTCGGCTAGCCTCTGAACGGCAACATTTGTCTTGCGGAAAACCGCCATAGGAACAATCGTCTTGTGAGGCACCAAAAACCTCGCCGGACCCATTCGTCTAGCGAGTTTTTCGTCCGGCGAGGCAATCGTCTTGCGAGGCACCACTGTATAGAGGAATGAAAGCCAACAAAATACATTTGCAAATACATGGCAAATTTGTTTGTACTCTCTCTCTCTCTCTCTCTCTCTCTCTCTCTGAATAGCCTCTCATATACTTTCCTTAAGCTTTTGCTAAGTATCTTTGCTTTCACTTGCAAAACCAATGCAGGACCTAGGACTTTTTGGACATTTAATTAAGGTTGCCTTAAGCTGGAAGCATCCTGACAGCATATGATATATTTCCTCAATGAAACTTGGAGAATCCTATATATGGGGTTTTTGTCCATTTTTCTTTAGAACAGTCCTGTGAGGTCATTGAACAAATGGATTATGAGTAACCCAAAGTCAACTAGTGAGCTTCATGGCTCATCAGAAATGTAAATCCATTTCTTTGTGGTCCAAGTTCCACTGCTCTGCTCAGTCACATACCGTTATTTATCAATTGCAGATAATAGCTATTTTCTTGGGTTCATTAGTCTTTAGGGACAGATTTGACTGCATGATTATTTACCTTTTGGCTGTGAACATTTTCAGCTCACAGCATGTATTTTTTTATAACTATAGTAATTTTCATGTGTGTCCTTAGTATTGTTTGTTTGTTTGTTTCGTATACTGTCTATCTAGCCTAAGGCCACTTTGGGCAGTTCACAACACAATCAGACAGTGACAGCAACTACAAATATAAAATAACATCAACATATAGATATCATAAAATCAACAATAATTTAGCAGTTATATAATAATTACCCATTAAGCATTGAATATTTGAAAGACGGTAAGATTGACTTAGTGGCTGATAAATATAATTCTTATCAGAGTTACCCCTCCTAATCCGTAAACTTAGACCCTTATATCAGTAACCGTTTCTTGAAATGGTTCAAGGTAAAAATGTTTCAGCCTTTAGAATCTGTTTAGGAAAGGCATTCAGTTTTGCTAAAGTGGTAGATTGTATTACGGTGAAATGCACTCTCAAATTCAATCTACAGAACTGAATCTGTTCCAGAAAACAAGAGTTGTGAGCTAGATAAAAACAAAGGGGTTTAGGAGAGGCATTGAAGCCTTCACACGTCCTTCTTTTTCTCTTCCTTCTCTCCCCTCATTCACCCCTTACCAGAAAAACATTCTCAGCTCCGTACACATATTTGATTAGGACTGCAAGGGGCCCCTGCCTGCCCCCATCAACCCAGCCTCTGAGCAGGGCAGTTTCTGTTCTCTAGTTTCAGCAGCTCATCAGCTATACTTTTCCCAGCTTTCTCAAAGGGTTACATTTTTGGACGATAACTCCCAGGAATTATGGATTTCCAGTTTAAATAACCACCCACATCCCTGTCTTATCAGGTTTCAGAAAACAAGACGGGTTGGGCCTGGTTAATACTTGGATGCGAGATTACTTGTTAACATCAGAGATCTCCAGGTAGGGGGAGGAAAGAATCTAGTCTGAAACCTTGAGGAGAAGTTGCCCATCCGAGTAGACCATTCTAGACTAGATGGACCCGTGGCTTGACTCAGTGTAAGACAGTGTCCTGTGTTCCATGCTCAGGTTTCCTCCATTCTTGCTCAACTCTCATGATTGTTACATTTAACAAGTAAGCTAACATCTTTGGCCTTCCATTTATTCAGTACGTGCCATAAATGTCATTCGCTTTCCCTCCCTTAAAGGTACAAATTACTACATGTTTTGGAGTTCGCTGCAGATCGCAGAAGAATGAGTGTAATTGTAGAAAGTCCATCAGGTATGCCAAAAACCTGTTGAACATGTTTTATTCCTATCTTATTTCATAATCAAAAAATCCTGAAGCATTTTGTTTAATGGGGGCAGTAGTGGCTGTTAAAAAGGATATTATCATTTGGATTTCAATTTTATTTCTTTGAAATTAATCTTTGTAGGTGACAAACTTTTATTCACCAAAGGAGCAGAATCTGTTATTCTTCCTCGCAGTAAAGGTGGAGAAGTGGAAAAAACAAGAATTCATGTGGATGAATTTGCTTTGGTGAGTGTTGCTTTCAAACCTCTGGCTAGATCAGGGTGAATCTTTTACTAAACTTAAGAATCACCTAGTGTTCCATGAAGACAGAGATAGTGGTAGTGATGATGAAGAAGAATTCAAGTTGATGGGGCTGTGGTTGACTTCGTATTTGGGTTGATGATGTCATGCAGGGTCACATGGGCTCTACATCCTGGTCAGGAAAACCTTAAAATGTTTTCATGACAATTTATATTCCCAAGATGACTGCAGCTTGAAAAACTTCCTAAGTGCCAAGTTCGTGAGAAAAAAACCTGGAGCAGTCATAAGAGAAACTTGTCATTAGTGAATTAGTCATACTGACTACAATTTCAGGTCTCTGCATGCCATCACTAGATAACAAGAGGAATGTAGGAAATAGCAGTTGGATATTCTTTCTAAAAATAAATCCTCAGTACTTGATGGCTCAGTATGTTCTGTGGTCATGGAATACTGACTTAATTGGATGCAAAATAACAATAGCAACAAAGTGAGCAATGTGGTGAAGTTCTGAACAGAAGGCACATTGTACATGATCCTATTTGTGACTCTTAAGTTTATAGTTCTTAACCTGATTTGAGTGCATCATTGCTTGTAAATGCATATAGAGTTGTTTAGTACCTCAGGTCTGTGTAAAGATGTGGCAAACTAGTGGGGAAGGCAGCTGAAGTGGGCAACATCGTGTTTTCTTTAACCCGGTCACCTTGCCCTTTTACACCCTTTAACACTCCGTGAAACTGCAGTGGCGCTTGAGCGTTCCTTTGTGTGTTTTCATGAGCCAGCCATCTCATCTTTGGTGTTTCTTGATGCCCACGTGGTTGGGAGTGCCATCTGGTTTGAGGACCTCCATGTCGGATCTTCTATAACTTGACTGATCCTGACACTTAGCAGCACTACTTTAAAGGTGCGGACTAGGATATCCGTCACCTGTCCACGTCAACTAAGCTCACACCTGTGAACTTTCAGTTTTTGGAAGCACATCCAAGAGCCTGAGACAGAAGTTGTGGCATTTGATTGCTTAATTGGTTTTATTTTGAAATGTACTGAAGTGGTTGAATGAAAGCAGCTCTATCTCATTATGTTCACACACACACCCAACAAGTACAGATTACTATTCACTAGCCATATTATTTATTATTTATTTATTTATTTAAAATATGTTTACCCCGTCTTTCTCCTTAAAAAGGACCCAAGGCAGTTTACATCATTAAAAGATCATATTTAATGCTAGCAACAGTAAGTATACAAATACTAGAAAGGGTCAAATACCACACTACAACATGGTGAACAAAAACAGCAGAACCACATTCAAAGCTGTAAGGCACAACAATCCGTTTAACAACCCCACTCGGGCAAACCATTCCCTGAGGGAAAGCTTGCCTGAAGAGAAAGGTCTTCACCTGCTTGCAGGACAGCAAAGATGGGGTAAGCCTGGCCTCCTGTGGGAGGGAGTTCCAGAATCTGGGAGCAGCCACAGAGAAGGCCCTCTCACGAGTCCCCACCAAACTCATCTGTGAAGGTGGTGGGACCGAGAAAAAGACCTCTCCTGATGGTCTTAACACCCGAGCAGGCTCATAAAGCGAGATGTAGTCGTTGAGATAGCTTGGACCCAAACATTTTATTAAGTTGTTTTTGCTTAATTTTGCATTTGAGTACACCCTTTCTGGTTTTCTTATTACTTGCTAGAGAAGGCTTAGGAATTGGAGGCCCCTGGGAAAATGTCCTGCTGACAGATACCACCTGATCCAACCCAGGCAAAATATGTTGAAAAATGTGTGGGTGCCCCCTCTTCAGTTCTTGGTTTTTGCCTTATTTCCTACGACAGCATACATTACGTCCTGGGGTCCTTACAGCATGGACTTAACTGACCAAGCTTTAGAATGACTGCGCTACCATCTTCCTGTCTTTACAAAACTCAAAAGAAAGATGGAAGCAGGGAGATTATGGTTGTTGTAGGTTTTTCAGGCTGTTTGGCCGTGTTCTTAAGTTTTTTCTTCCTAACGTTTCACCAGTCTCTGTGGCCGGCATCTTCAGAGGACAGGAGTCAGAACTCTCTCTGTGCTCTGACTCCTGTTCTCTGAAGATGCCGGCCACAGAGACTGGCGAAACGTTAGGAAGAAAAAACTTAAGAACACGGCCAAACAGTCCGAAAAACCTACAACAACCATCAGATCCCGGTCGTGAAAGCCTTCAAGAATACACAGGGAGATTATCATGATTCTAAAACTGTTGTTTCAGTTTATGTGTAAATCTTCCATATTTATACCTAAGCGTAGTCTTGCTGCCTACTTACTGTAAGAAGGAAAGTCTGGCTGGAATTTCACGAAAGTGTAAAATAAAGGTGGTTAAAAATAGCTACACAATCTAGGATGCCTTTGTTTGCCAAAGTGTTCCTAAGTACTGTAGCACTCACAGGGGTGGACTATTGGAGCCTATATAACACCTGCAAAACTACTTGTAAAGGACTAATTTTTTTAAACTTCTGAAGATAATAGCTTTTCTGCACTGGAATCTGATTAGAGTTTGAAAGCTTTTTAAATCATTCGTTTAGATGAGATAGGTTTGCATAGAATTGTAATAAAGCATTATCCTCTTAGTATCATTACTTCCTAAAGTTACACACACTTCTTTTTTTTTTCCTGTTCCTGCTAAAGCATATATAAACTTCCATACTCCCATCAAACTGTGTGCAGATCCGATCTCGCCCTGAAAACAATCTATCTGGTCCACCTGCCTGTCCTCTTCTTTCCTTTTCCATCTTCTATCAGCCATATTTGAAAGATCAAATATATACCTGATATTGAAGAGAAGATGTAGTGTGGCTTTTGTTTAGCTGTGCCATGTATTCCATCAATAAATAAATATTATTGCCACTGTCCTAGCTAATAACCAGCATTTTGCTTGATTCACAGAAAGGATTGAGAACCCTGTGTGTGGCGTACAGGAAATTCACACCTAAGGAGTATCAGGAGGTGGAAAAACGCCTTTTCGAGGCCAAAACTGCCTTACAGCAGAGAGAAGAACGGCTGGCAGAGGTGTACGACTTCATAGAAAAAGACCTGGACCTACTTGGAGCTACAGGAGTAGAAGACAAGTATGTGCTACTTGTTAGTTCACTGTTTAGGAGGTGGTGTTCTGCCAGTTGCATAATAGTTTGTTCTTCGTTCATGGAGCTTAATGTAAAGAAGTCAATTTCAAACAAGCTAGGTATTGGTTATTTTCTATTTTGGGAGTCACTCTGTGCAGCAGCAAGTTTGAGCATCATGCAGTTATTTGGCCATATATGGCATTGCATGCAAGCATTTAAAAAATGCTAGAGAAGAATGTTTACTTCTCAAAGTGAATCTGAATGTGGATGTTGGCAGTGTGTAGAGAAATCCAATGATTGAAATTCAGGACTTCCCAGTAACTAGCAAAAGCATAATAAACTAAGCGAAAATGATGGGTAATGATGCTAGAAATGTCACTTGCAACGTTGAATATTTATTTATTTATTTATTTCATTTCATTTCATTTTTATACCATGCCATCTGGCCTGGGGCCACACTGGGCCGTGTACAGCAGAGAACAAAACATAGTTAATATTCATAAAAAACTAGCATGACAAATTGATATGACGAGCATAAAGTAAAATAAGCCACAGAACAAAAGATCAAAAATCAACTAAAGTAAATTAAATTAAGTATCCTTTGTTTACTTTCAGACTCCAGGATAAAGTCCAAGAAACAATAGAAGGCCTCCGACTGGCAGGCATCAAAGTGTGGGTGCTGACGGGTGACAAGCACGAAACGGCTGTCAGTGTCAGCTTGTCATGTGGCCACTTCCATAGAACTATGAATATCCTGGAACTTGTGCAGCACAAATCCGACAGTACATGTGCAGAGCAGCTGAGACAACTAGCCAGGAGGTAAAGCACACATTTATGTCTGAATGCATAACACGAATGGCTCTTGATACAGAAGCCACCATTGTAAAAATAGGCCAGTCACTTTGCATCTACTTCTTTGCCATGAAAATAAAATCCTCACCTGATGCTTATAAGCTTGTTGCTTCAGAAAGGGGATCAGCTTTGTTTGTTCATTGTTCCTCTATAGCATTTCTTTAATTCGTTTTCTTTGCAAAAGAGGCAAGGGTTTGTTTGCCAACAATATCTTCTCTCTCTCTCTCTTGTTAGAATAAAGGAGGACCACGTCATCCAGCATGGGCTGGTGGTGGACGGGACCAGCCTCTCTCTTGCACTCAGGCAGCATGAGAAGCTCTTCATGGAAGTCTGTAGAAACTGCTCTGCAGTGCTCTGTTGTCGCATGGCCCCTCTGCAGAAAGCAAAGGTAATTTGCTCACGGTTAAACAGTTGGGGCTGCTCGGGACATTTGGCTGCTGTCAGTCACGGTGGTGGCTCTCAATGCTTCTGCTTTTAGGAACATTTTTAAGATTGACTGGTGTGCTGAGTAGTCCCTATCTACCTGAATCAGGTACTGTGATGCACATTGGTTGTCTCTCTCGCTATACAATGTCAGCCTGTCTTAGACTGCCAGGACAAATCTTTTACTAGATGGTAGTCAAATTGTCCTTCAAAGAAGAGTGTCTGTCTTTGGTGATCCTCTTGAAGTGAGTCTTAATAATTTTCTAAGTAACTCAGAATTTCCATGAATGTCAACCTAAATCCAGCTGATAACCAGAGTAGACTCATTGCACCAGTGGGATTTATATAAGTCTTGAAGAACCATTAACCATTAAGTAAACAAAGGATACTTAATTTAATTAATTCACGGGCCCGACTGTAGTTGGGGCCAAAAATTGCGTTTAGGCCATTCTGAATCAATAACTGGAAATTAAGGCAGTTTTCTGGCAGTGACAGAACTCATGCAGTTTTAATATATGCATATTTTAGTCCTTTATTCCTTAGTTATATCTTATTAATAAACTTTTTTGTTCAGACTAGAAAATATGGTTGACTGCTCTGTCCATTGAGCTTTTTTATGGTCTTCTGTGTCTGAGAAATATAAGAATCATGTTGATTCCTGTTAAGTTTTTAAAAATGCTAATCCTTTTTTATTTTCTCTTGTAGGTTGTACGACTGCTGAAGACCTCCCAAGAGAAACCTATCACATTAGCTATTGGTGATGGGGCTAATGATGTTAGCATGATACAGGAAGCTCATGTTGGTGTAGGTAAAAGAACCTTCTCGTCATGCATCTCTATCTAGGTTCTTATTTCTGGTGTCTTTTTTTTTTTAAACATTCAGCAAGCAGAATTACAAGAGAGATCAAATACTTGAAGTGCATTACCTGTGTGTGCTTTTTGATTAATTAAAGTAATGAGTAAAATACATTCTCTGCTTGTCAGCCAAGGATACCTCCTAACAAGGCTTACTGTTAGAAACAAGTTAGGGATTTGATGGGGTAGAAATCAGGTGTTGGGTTTTTTTGTAACGTTCATTTGGTGACCGAAACTAGCCATTCTCAATGTTTTTTAGCCACGATCATAAACATAATATGAAAGAAATATAGGCCAAATCAGGATAGCATAAGTCAAACAATTAACCTTATAAGATGGTTTGTGAATAATTGTTTCCAGTCTCTGGCCTCCTTCAAATGTGCCAGGGCATATGGGCCCCCATTGAGAATGGCAGATTCTAAACCAATTTCTAAGGTCTTGTCTCCAAAGAGATGGAGGAAGCTAACAGATGATGGAGATGTCAGCTTGCCGCAGCAGTCCTTCCACTGCTCTTCTGAGCTGCTGGCATCATAAGAGGAAACTGGGTGAACTTAAAAAATGCCTGTGTACACATACACCTAATTCCTTCCCTGCTAGGTCATAGGAAAAGGCCACATATATGGAGCAACCTTGCTATGTGCATATCTTAAATGTGGTTTCAGTTCCTTTGAAATTGACTTGTATAGGATCACAGCACTTGTAGTGTCTGTACTTAAAGTTGGATAGATTTGATTCTAGAAGATTCTTCTTAAAGTCAAATTAAAATGTTGTATCAGCCCAGCAAATGAATCCACAAAATTTGCTACCTAGAGGAATTTTGGTCTGCATGTGCCTTTTTTAATCACGTCTGATTGTAATTTTAAAAATGGATACTGTGTGTGTGTAAATACTCCTGTTTGATCACCTTAGAGGCAGTTTTCAGACAAATGCCTTTTTCTAGAAAACTTCACTAAATCAGGTATTGAATTTACCCTTGCAGTATGGAGGGCTTAATAACTGACAGACTTGTTTTAACCTAGCTACAGGATGAGTGGGCTTTACATGGATAAGCAATACTTAAAATGCTTCTAATCTCCCCTATTTCATGTGTTAACTCAACCTGTGTTCTTTTACTTCTGATTATGTGTTGCCCGTGGGGAAATCAGGGGTGCAGATACATCTTAATTTTTCTTTTGTCTCAGGTATCATGGGCAAAGAAGGAAGACAAGCTGTTAGAAACAGTGACTATGCAATAGCAAGGTTTAAATATCTTTCCAAGTTACTTTTTGTCCATGGCCATCTTTACTACATTAGGATAGCAACCCTTGTACAGTATTTTTTTTACAAGGTAAGTTTATTTAGATTGTAACTGAGAATCCCTATGGCAAGAAATGATTTATTTTCATAGTATATCCTTCAAGTTAACTGCAGTAGATGGTAGGATGGGGAAAACACTTAAAACAGTACACTGTGAAGCACACACATAATTTCAGAGCCTATTGCTAAAGATTGTATTTTATAGCACGTTTTGTCAGTGCTATGTATGTGGTTGATTTCAGCATGATACTTTGCTCTTAAACTTTCATAAGAAAACATGCAATTAAGGAACTTCTATTTTACTGAGTTACACTAGCTCATTGTTTTCCAATCTAGTCTGCTGTGGTTTTGAAAAGTATGAGCACAAATGTAACACTGCCATTAGGATCCAAGGCATAAAACGTCCAGACAAGCAAACCAACCCCTGGGTTACAGACCTATTTATAACCATTGTTTCATTTTCCACTTTTAAAGAAATATGGCTTCCTTTAATATGCATGCTGTAGAAGCAGTTGCTAACAAACAAGGAAGTGGAGAGAACCACCCAGAACGGGGAGTTGGGGAGCTCATATTCTGTGATTGCAAACTGATATATAAGCCTATCATTTAGGTTTGAGACTCTGTATTGGACTAGAGTTTAACCCTTTTTCCTGTGGATTCCTAGTCAGAATAGTATTTGGGGTTTAAGTGTAATGATGATGATGTTGCAGTATTCAAGATTGTTTTCAGGATCTGATGTCCTATATTCCTAACTCTCATTTCTTGTTTTCCAGAATGTGTGCTTTATCACACCACAGTTTTTATATCAGTTCTTTTGTTTGTTTTCACAACAAGTAAGTAATTGGTGGAAATTCCTCCACCCATTGTGAGAATGTGAAAATGAAACACCCAGGAATAACATGGCCTGTGTAGCAGAGCTTTAAATAGCTGTTTCTAATGCTGAGGCTAACCTTCAATAATACCTCAGTATTCCCTCTCCTCTTCTTTAGTCGAGTTACCTTTCAAGGTTCTGATATACAAAGCTGCAGGAATGTATGTGAAAACTGTGTATATGAAATGTTCCCTTTTTGTTGGGAAGTATTTTATTTTCAAAGAATAACAGAGATTAAAATAGCCTCAAGGGTTATTCAAGAACTGCACAGTACAGAATAAGACATACAATTGAAGTGATATCTATATTTGAGCAAGTTCACTGGTTACCAGTATTTTTGCTTTATCAGAAGTACTGGGCAGTGCTAACACCTAAAAGAAAGGATAGGGTTGAGACTCAAGAATCCTCTAAAATATATAAGGATGGATAGGTTTTGCTTTACAGTTGAGGTTCTCCAGTTATGGGGTCAGGGAAGGGCTTTCTTCCAGATCCCATTTTAAAAACATACAGTACAGTATATGAATATCAATTGCTTGGTTTTCATTATCCTTGCTTTCAGGCCCCAGGGGTATTTGCTACTCTAAATGCTTTATTATTGGGAACTAATGTGAGATGGGAAATTTTCCATATCTTTCCCATGGAAATTTTTCCATTTTTTTTTTAAATCCCATAAAGTTCATTTTCCTCACCTCCAAGGATGAGATGAGCTAAAAGACTTGTATTTGTAGAGTACACTCGTGTTCTTTAAAGTGTTACTTTACATGATTTTGCTTTCTGCAAAGAATCATTTTTTTTGTTCTCTTTTCTTGTCAAGAGTACCATAAAATACTTTGCCCTCCAACGGGGAAAAGGGAGTCATTTTGTAGTTCTTTGTTCCAGTGGCATAGCGTGGGGGGGGGGGGGGGACTTATTTATTTATTTATTACATTTATACCCCGCCCACAGGGGCAGTTGCCCTAGGTGCAAAATTTCAAAAGGAAAAATAAATAAAGTAGTAGTAAAATGGGCAGGGTATAAATGTAATAAATAAATAAATAAGTCCACACCACCATCACCAAAAAAGCACAGGGCTGACATTTGGGATATTCTCAAGAACAAACAAAAGCATTTTAGGCCAGCTGATCACTGAAATCGAAAGAGCCATAAAGAAGAATCAGGGGAACAATAGACAATCTTCTCGCCCCTTCTGTTTCTCTGTGCGTGAAATTTCGATGACACTTCAGATTCTGCATGAACAGAATCCCCCTAAAGTCGAAACAGGAATTAAATTACACTTTCCTCTGATAAAATAGGATCAATTTGGGTACTTTACTAGAGTGGTGTTGTTTTTTTGAGAAAGAGTCTAAGAGATACTCTATTTGCATGTTTATTTAAATATATGTGTGCGGTTTCACACGGAGTTGTAGACATTTTTAAATGTTCTCTTTTTCATTTTTTATCGCTTGAAACTTCAGTTGAGACAGGAGTACTTGTATTTATTTTGTATAGGTTTCCTTGCCTTCATTGCCTTTGACTGTCACAAATGTATTTGGTTGTAACAGAGCTTGAATTACAAAGTGCTCTTTGCTGAGCACTCTGGACAGGAATCTTAACCTGTTTTTCTGCATTTTTGTAAAGTGCTAATTGCTTGTCTTCCTTTTTTCCCCCCAGACTCTGTATGACAGTGTTTACCTGACTTTGTACAACATTTGTTTCACCTCCCTGCCTGTCCTCATGTACAGTCTTTTTGAACAGCACATGCACCCTCATGTATTACATAGCAAGCCAGCACTCTATCGGTAAGCATGTTCTGCTGGAGAAGGTTTATGTTTGGTAAATGACAGATGGTGCAATTCTTCACCGTAGCCTCTGCTGAATGAGAGAAAGGCAGGCAGCCGTTTTAGAAACAGTTTTGCTAAAGCAGTAATGCTTAGTTTTCTAAACCCTATCAGGTTATTTGTTTCCATGTAGCAAACATATGATTTTTTTTAAAAAAAAACCTGAAAATAATCCTAGGGTCAGTTAGCAGTACTTCAGTGGTAAAATACAGATCATGCATTGGATGTAGAAGATTCCAGGTTCAATCCTGCTGTTTCCAGTTCCAATATTTTCTAGTTCCAATATTTCTGTTTGCAAGGCAGTGGGAAGGAACCCTTGGAAATATGGAGAGCCTTTGCAAGGTGGAGCAGACAGCACTAGACTAAAGAGGCCAAGGGAAGCGTACAGAAAGTGAGTGTAGGGAACCTGTTGTCTGTGCATTGATTTCAAAACCCCACTGCAAGCAAGTGATTCAGATCTCTGGCCAAAGTACTTGTTACTGACAGGGAGGGAGGAAAAAAGGGTGGCCGAACCCTCCTTGCCCTTGCCCAGCAACAGCATGTGACCCCTAACCATGGGAGTTGGACACTTAAATTAAAAAATAAAATCTCCACCCTAGGATAAGGCAACCATATTGTTGATAGAGTCCATTTTTCAGAGTCTTCATAAACATGCTGTTCTCACAGGCTGCGACATAGCATAGGGAAAACCTTGCTCTCTTTGTTATAGCCAGCCTTGAAACCCAAGATGCTTCTCATCGGGTATTGTGGTTCCGAACACACCTTAAAATAGATTGCCACAATGGCTACATGAACAGCTGGATGTTTCCCTTTTTTGGGAGGGAAATGAAATTCAGGTGTTTGTTTTCTGACAAGACAATACCGTTAGCGTAAATAAGAATTACGGCTTTTGTTAACTTAAAGATAAGAAGCTGACGGCATATACCAAGATCCAGGTCTATAGAGCCTGTGTCCTGAGCACACTCCTGAGCTGCAGTGAGTTCTGGACCCTTTGTGCACGGCAGGAGAGGAAGCTGAACACATTCCATATGCGTTGTCTCTGACGCATTTTTGGTATCACCTGGCAGGACAAAGTTCCAAATAGAGTAGTCCTAGAACGAGCTGGAATTTTTAGCATGTATACATTACTGAAACAGCAACGTCTACGTTGGCTTGGGCATGTCGTGAGAATGGCTGATGGTCGGATTCCAAAAGATCTCCTGTATGGAGAATTAGTGCAGGGAAAGCGCCCCAGAAGGAGACCACAGCTGCGATACAAGGATATCTTGCAAGCGGGATCTGAAGGCCTTAGGAATGGACCTCAACAGATGGGAAACCTTGACATCTGAGCGTTCAGCCTGGAGGCAGGCGGTGCATCACGGCCTCTCCCAATTTGAAGAGACTCTTGTCCAGCAGGCCAAGGCAAAGAGGCAGTCCCGAAATCAGCAAAATCAGGGAGCTGGACAGGGGACAGATTGTATTTGTCTTCAGTGTGGAAGGGATGGTCACTCTCGAATTGGCCTTCTCAGCCACACTAGACACTGTTCCAAGTCCTCGATACAGAGCACGTTACCATAGTCTCTCGAGACTGAAGGATGCCTAATCTAACTTAAAGAGTTTGTCAGAGAATGTCATGTAACTAGATTGAAGAGGGGGCTATTTAAATGGTGCGGTCCTTCCAGATTCATCAGATAAGCCGGTAATAATTTGACTGAGGAATGCTGGTGGGAGGTTGGGGAAGAGAGTCATTAAAGGGAACATGTGCCATTTTTCTTCCATGCCCATCATGCCTTATACATTACAATAGATGTGAGGTCTGGCCCTACTGAACTTTCTGGCTCTGCTGACCTTTGTAACAGCGGCATTTGTTTCTCTGCATATTATATAGCAAGTGACTAAGAAGGTGATTATTTTCGGTGCCAGATTACCCAGCATTTTAAAAGTTACTCCGAGATACAATTACAGGAGCATGTTTCAGTAGAAAGGAATTAAAACAGAAATTAACTGTTAACTGGAAAGTAGTGGTAACGTTCTTAAAGGTCTGACATTTTCCTTTCCTCACTTACAGAGATATCAGTAAAAATGCCCACTTGGGCTTTAAACCGTTCCTTTACTGGACCCTTCTGGGATTTACTCATGCCTTTGTGTTCTTCTTTGGCTCATATCTTCTGATGGGAGAAGACACGTCTTTGCTAGGAAATGGCCAGGTAAAATAAAACGTAAATTGTTTAAATAAAAAAAAACAGATTTAGAATTTTTGATTTAATGTTTGTGTTATTTCTGATAGGATAATTCTATTGCACAATCATTGTTTAGCATATTGTAATCTGTGTTTCACGATACTAAAGATAAGTTCTTCTACAGAGTAGAAGTGAAATTGACCTCTTACGAAGCTACTGTAGTTGGTTCAGAATGCAGCTGCCAGGTTGATTTCTGGTTCAATCATGTCTCTCCAGTCCTGGCTTGCCTGCATTGACTACATGTCCTTTTCAATGCCAGGTTCAAGGTTTCGGTCTTAACATATAAAGCCCTTTATGGTTTGGGACCTCGATACCTCTTGGAGTGTCTCTCCCTAAGATCTACTGCTTATTCCACCTGTTCCTCCCAGTCTTGTTCTTGTGGGTGGCCACACTAGAGAGGCAAGCAAGTCTTTTACTAGAAACCAGGCTTCCTCAGTGGCGGTCCCCTCACTTTGGAATGGTCTTTCATCAGAGATATGTCAGGCTCCTCCTTCCAGACTTTCAAGAAATTACTTTTAAAAGGCACGATCCGAAGAAGCCTTTAGGGATATTCTCTCCTTCAGGTAGCATTTTGGAGCCTTGGCTTAGTTTTATCACAGAGGGGAATTTCCATTACTTATAACTAATTTAGTTATTTAGATATCTGTTTGTGTTCGTTATTTGTTCGTTCCCCTTTTTATTTGGGTGGGTAGGGTGGTTTGTGTAGGTTTGCGGTTTGGTTTGGTTTTGTCTGCCTGTCTGTGCTTTACTGTATTTGCCATGCCAAGTCTCACTCTTACATCTGAGGAAGTGGACTTGCCCGTGAAAGCTCACATTAAAATATAACAGTTAGTCTTTAAGATGCCACGTTTTTGTCTTCTTTGTTCTTTATTTTTCTTTTGTTTTTGCCTGATATGCTGGCACAGACTAAAACCTCCACCTCTTCTAAAACTAGAGACGATCAGCGTTTTCACTAAGTGGAGAATTCTGTGTTGACATCTAACTAAGAGGAATGATTCTGGGTTTGTGTTTGGATTAGACACCAGAAGAATCCTTTTGGATCTGTAGGGAGTGGCCACCACCTTTTTAATTTTCAGAGTCCGCTGATATTTCCTGACTCATCCCCAGGAATTTCCACCCATTATTCCCAACAGAACTCCAGACATAACTTTTTCTTACCAATTCCGGCACAGGCATGTTACTGGAAAGCTGCTTGGCAGTGCCTCAGTCCCACAGTTGCTCCAATTATTATTTCTGCAGCCTATGACATGGCCACAGCAAAGAAGGGCAGACTACCACAGAGTTACCCTTGGTTAATGTATCAGCCTGCCAAGAACTGGAGGGTGCTTGGTCACACGTCAGATGTGGCAAGATAATTGTCTGGGCTCACAGTTGCATCACTGGCAGACTTTCTTCCACCTTCTTATGGCATCCTTTTACTCATCTTAGATTGCCTAGAAAACTTCCCAGTGGTGTGACACTATTAGTTTATACTAGTTAAGAATGAAAGTTGTTGTATGTAACTGGGCCTGTGAAGGCTTGATAGCTATACCCTATATAATACTGTGTCTACTTCGGTTCTGATCTTTTAGTTTCCTTTCCTCCTTTTTCACGCTGTGCATGTCGTCAGGTATTGAAACCTAACGGGCAAATGGTAAGAGTCTGTGTCGTAGGAAGAAAGATACAGAAACACCAGATACTGTATTTTTGTATCTGTGTTTAAAGAATGCAGCATCCATTCTCCTTGAATATGTTCAAAAATAAATGGTGGCTGAGCACCTCATTTCAGGTGGACATTTGGCACTTAGGCTCTTGCGTATTTAGTGGAATTTGCTATGATAACTGTTTGACCTGTTAAAAAATTTGATGCTTACACCTATCTGGAATAGAAGAAGAATCTTCTGAAGTCTGCAGCTTTAAGAGCTGCCTGCCTATACTGGCTTGAAACATGGAAAACACGAAACCAGGAGCACAACATCTTAATGTGTGGTTGCTTCTTCCCCTCGTCAACTATAACTTATTTTAGATGTTTATAAGAATCCTACTCTCCTCCATGGAATAGTGTCCCTTTAATGATAACATGCTGGTCTGTGTGTTTTTGTGTTGTTGTTTTTTTTGTGGGTTTTTCGTGTGTGTTTTTTTCTCAGAGAAATCTGAATAGTTCTCTTTAAAAATAAACATTTTTAAAAAAAAGAAAAAGAAAGGTTATATCTCTGTCTTTTTGTGTATCTTTAATTCTTGAAATAAAGTATCTGTTCCTAAAGTTCTAAGTCTACCATTATTTTTTAATTCCGGAGAATGTTTCTTGTAAAATATTCACACGATGCTGCATTGAAGGAAATCCCACCTGCTCCCATAATTAGAGGCTAATTGCTTTCACACTGCAGTAGAATTTCTCATTAGCTGGATATTTATGCATAACGGTTGTTATTTCCTTGTAGTCTTGTTTTCTTTGGAACTTTAAATCTATTCCTGTGAGCTTCTGGTAGTGTGTAGAGGAAGATAAACTTGTCCAGTGGGAAAATTTTGTAACTTGTGCCTTTTTCCCTGTTACGGTTTGCACTTTTTCCTTCTTGCTTTTTGAACTAGTAGTAAGTGGACAAGTGAATTTTCTGCCTTTCTGAGCTTCCTTCATCATGTTCTGCATTGCTTATAGCTGCATTCACGTTGCATACAAAGATAAGTAACATCAACCTGATTCATTTTTGTTTTCATTTTCAGATGTTTGGAAATTGGACCTTTGGTACTCTGGTCTTCACAGTTATGGTTATAACAGTTACAATGAAGGTACAGAAATAGAACTGTATGATATTGTTATGCATCTATATTTTTAATTATCTTAGGTTACACTATTCACTCATCTTATAAATAACCTCCTGAGTTTGAGCTATAAGCTAGTCCAAAAGGTCTCTGATTTGAGCATCTCTCTTGTCTAAATCGGCTGCCCACCCTTTAAAAACACCATATGTAAGTCCATTTTTTTCCTCTCTCCTTCCCCATCTGTAGACCTGTTTGGCCCAAGTTCTCAGTGATTATTTGACCATGAACTGATTGGTCCGTTGGGCTTTTTGTGAGGAGACAACTGATCAAGAGCTGACCCAAAACTGTAATATATTTCTAGATCAGCTTCAAGTTTTTAGAAAAAAACTAGGATTGAAAATTCCCCTTGAGGATATCCACAAGTTGCAGCATGACAATCACCACCATTCTTAATGGCACATTAGCAGAGATATGCTCATTTTATACCATCCTGTCAACTTGTGATACATTTTCAGTAGTAGATCCCAAAACATTCTTTCTCAAAAGCCTAATCTGTTGTTAGCCTATCTGTCTAGTAAATTTGTGCTAACTTTCTTTTCTTTGTTTTTAGATGGCTTTGGAGACTCATTTCTGGACTTGGATAAACCATTTTGTTACCTGGGGTTCCATTGTGTTTTATTTTGTATTCTCCTTGTTCTACGGTGGAATTATCTGGTAAGTGTGCAGGCACACCTGTTAATTCTTTATTTAGAAAAAAGACGGTGCAAGCTATACTGTTTGGGGGTAGGGTGAAAAGAGTATTCTATGAATAAAATTCACACATTTTGTTTGTGGTCCCTGTTGATGTTTCTGTTCATTGATGGAAAAAAAAAGCAAAGGTCTTAAAAGGGAACCAGCAAGTCCTGTATGCATCTACCTGCATGCAAACAGGAGATTTCAGGCATTCTTTTATGAACCCTTCCTGCATGGTCAAGCCACAGATAATATGATTAAAATGATAAAAAAAAAGTTTGTTGGAAAGTTAATGATGTCCTTCTTTGTGAAAACTGTCTTATAAATCCTTCAACATTATCTGTGTATTTAACCTTTGAGACATTCTTTGTCCACATCAGAAAAAGGGGCATGTCAGATTAATCTAGTTGAAGATAATAGAAAAACAATGATTCTTCTTCGCGGTCTCTGTGAATGCACACAATTGGGTTGTTCTGCGCCTGCGCAGGACCTCTCGGAAGTTTCTAGAGCTTAAAGAGAATTGATTAGTGGGACGTTCCCCCATGGAGCGCGTGCTCCGCCCGCCCAAAGTCCCCTCACTTCCTTTTAGCCGCCGCTTCTGTTGGACCTATTTCGGAATGTTAGAGCGATTGAGTGTATTTTGTGAGATCATTCCTTTATTTTTCTTCTTCAATCATCTCTTTTGTTGGATGTTTCTCCTGTTTATTCTACGTTCTCCCCTTTAGATTATCCAAATCAATTTTTTCTTCCTGCGGTTTTTCTCTGCCCGCCGCCCCCCCCAATTACCTCTCCCTCCCCCCTTTTTCCTACCTTTTATGGCCCCTCCAGGGCCTTTCAAGCGGCGTGTGCTCTGCACAAATAAAATCCCGCTCACCGACGGTCACGACTGTTGCCTCTTTTGCCTCGGAGAGCAACATCAAACACACTCTTGCCCCAAGTGTAAAAAACTTACTAAACCCGCTCTTAAACTGTGACTACAAAGACTTCGTTCATACCTCTGGGAAAAATCTCTTAATCCGACTCCCATGGATCCAGTGACGTCTCCACGTACGGAACATCGAGAAACCCCTCAGCCGGTTTCAAGCCCTACGACTCCTTCCCCTCGTCAGAAGGACCATTCGAAGTCGGCTTCGAAATCGAGCTCGATGTCCACGTCGAAAACTCCGATCTGTCCTGATGACTCTTCTAAGAAAAAGAAAGATAAGGCTAAACCTAAAAAGACCAAGAAGCCTTCGAAATCAACTCATATAGACCCACCCCAATCGGTACTCCCATCACCGATCCTTGAAGAGTCATCTAGAGATGCCCCAGGCTCCATCTCAGATAGAGATGACCCTACTTTGACACCGGCTCAGGCTGCAGCCTCAGTTGTTAGCCTCTCACCGAGCACTGGCCTATCTCCGGCTGATGTTCATTCCAGCCTGGCCTCGGCCCATTCAAGCCCTAGATCACCAGGGCAGGCAGTACCTGTTCAGGTTTCTGGCTCGGAATTGTCTCATCACTCTCCCCGCAAACACCGGCAAAAGAGGCGACATCTCTCGTCCGTGCACCATGATCTCCTGCATAGGGAATTCTACTACTATCCCGAGCCAGCTTGCTGCTCAGCCAGAGATGATTATGGGGATCCGTACCATTGCTACAACCCCTACTATCATGAAGATCCGACTGAACACGTCTATTACGATGAGTCCAAGAGAGTGAGATATGTTTGTCCACCTCAATATTCACCCTCCGTATCACCCTCACCACCTCGACGTCGATATTGTTTTCCTTCTGCATATCCGACATCGACCCACCATATGTCGATCCCTGCTAAATCTTCATAGATTTTCATAGACTCTTCCCATCTTCCTTTCAAATTAGACTACATCCTTTCCTCAGCTCCTGGCGTCGAATTACTAATGACCAGTGGGTTCTTTCTATTATCCAAAACAGTTATTTCATTGAATTTAAACGTACTCCACCTTCTGGCACCATTAGGTCCACTCTGTATTCATTGGCTCTTCGACAAGAAATTTCCCTTCTCCTCCAAAAACAAGCTATATACATAGTCCCTCCTTCTGTCCTCCACGAAGGATTTTATTCAAGATATTTTACAGTACCGAAAAAAGACGGAGGACTCCGTCCTATTCTTGACCTTCAAAATCTCAATAAAGTCATACAACCTAAACGCTTCAGAATGCTGAGGCTCGACACTATTATCCCTCTCCTTTCACAGGGGGATTGGTTTGTTGTCATCGACCTTCAAGACACGTACTTTCACATCTCTATCTATCCGCATCACCACAAATTCCTCCGATTCGACAACGTCTCATACGAATTCTGTTCCCTCCCATTCGGTCTCTCTACGGCACTGAGGACCTTCACCAAATGCATGGCACCGGTCGCCGCCTATCTCCGCCTTCAAGGTATCACCATATTTCCTTATATTGACGACTGGCTGATAGTTGCCACTTCGTACCACAAAGCCGTCAGAGCCACCCAATTCACTCTCGATACTCTTCGAGACCTTGGACTCAAGGTGAACCTCGCCAAATCCCATCTTGAACCATCGCAGACCGCCACTTCTATCGGAGCGTACTTCGATTCCCTACAAGCCAGAGCTTTTCTCCCTCAGGAGAGGATCATCAAACTAATAAGAGCAATAGAACAATTTCGACCTCTAGCCTCGGTATTGGCGCATCAAACCCAACACCTTCTCGGGCTCATGGCTTCCACGACCGCCGTTATCCAACATGCTTGGCTGAAAATGAGGTCCCTCCAGTCATGGTATCTGTCACTCTTCGATCCCATGACAGACCTCCCGTCCAAACGTCTCACAGTAATTTACGAGCTTGCCCATCAGCTCACCTGGTGGACGTTTCTTCCACACCTACTCGTCGGAAGACCCTTTCTACCACTTCAGCTCACAATACAAGTCACCACCGACGCCAGCCAGTCGAGCTGGGGGGCACATTGTCGACATCACAGAATCCATGGTCTCTGGACAAGACGAGAACGATTATTACACATAAACCACCTCGAACTTTTAGCAATCATCAAGGTCTTTCGCGCCTTTTTACCAATCATTGCAGGGCAAGCTGTACAACTAGCTACAGACAATACAACAGCCTTTTATTATGTCAACAAACAGGGAGGCACACACTCCCTCTCATTATTATACCTGACTGTCGAGCTCTGGGAATGGTGTTACCTACACCACATCTTCCCAGTAGCAGTACACGTCTCCACAGAGGACAATCTACTCGCAGACCATTTCAGTCGCCTCAGCACGCGAACACACGAGTGGTCATTGGATGACAGAGTCTTCTATCTCCTCTGCCACCAGTGGGGTGCCCCGTCCATCGATGTCTTCGCCTCTGAGACCAACGCCAAGTGTCACTGATATTTATCCCGTGCCGGTACCAGCAAGAACTCACTCGGATATGCCTTTATGATAGATTGGAACGATGAATTCCTATATCTCTTCCCTCCGATACTGCTCATACAACGCACCATCCTTCGGCTTCATCAATTTCGCTCGAATGCCATACTTCTCGCCCCGTGGTGGCCACGACAACCATGGTTCACCCACCTGAGGTCGATGTCGACAAACGTCTTCCGTCTCCCCTTGATACCCAATCTTCTCACCCAATACAACGGGAAAGTTTACCATCCAGACATAGACTCTCTGAACCTGACAGCATGGAGAATACTCCCGCCATAAGAGACATACTTGATCGAGCTCGAAAACCTTCGACCCAACTTCTATATCGGAATAAATGGAAGGCTTTCCTATCTTTTGCCAACTCCCACAACTTACCTGCGATCCCTGTTTCTTTGAGGACTGTACTTACCTTTGTCCTTCATCTCTTTCATCTCGGACTATCTCATTCTACCCTGAAGGTTTATATCTCTGCTATTGTGGCGCACCAGCCGCTTCATTCCGATTCCGCTAAGCTTTTTTCCCACCCAACTTTGAAAAAATTCCTCAAGGGACTCCACAATATTCGCTCACCATGTCAACATCCTCTTCCACAGTGGTCCTTGCAACTTGTCCTCAATGCACTTACTCGACCACCCTTTGAACCAATGGCTACTGCCAATTTTAAATTACTTTCTCTGAAGACATTGTTCCTCGTGACAATAACATCTGCTAAACGTGCTAGCTAACCTGCTGCCCTTAGATCCGACCCACCTTTCCTCCAGTTTCATCCAGATAAAGTCACCCTCTATCTTGATGTATCGTTTTTACCTAAAGTTGTCTCTGAATTTCATCTTAATCAACCGTTGATATTACCTACTCTATTCCCTTCTCCTTCTACACCACTCAAGTGCATGCTCCACATGCTTGACGTAAGACACTATTTGGCCTTCTACATTGATAGGACTAAATCATTTTTCTATGTTTCCATCCCCCTCATAAAGGTGCTCCAGCTTCACTTCAAACTATCTCTCGATGGATTATTCAAACTATCTCACTGGCATATGAATTGACAGGCAGAACACTGCCTGAACATTTGAAGGCCCATTCTACTAGAGCACTATCCACCTCTACTGCACTTCACCGTGGAGTTGAGCTTCCTCACATCTGCCATGCAGCTACATGGTCTACTCCATCGACCTTCGTGAGACATTACCGTCTTGATATCCGGGCGAAAAATGATGCTGCTTTTGGCAGAACTGTTTTGACTTCTCTTCTACCGTGACGTCCCACCATCCGGTAAGTGAGCTTGCCAGTCACCCAATTGTGTGCATTCACAGAGACCACGAAGAAGAAAGAGAGGTTACCTACCTGTAACCATGGTTCTTCTAGTGGTCCTCTGTGAATCCACACATCCCGCCCATCCTCCCCTCTGTCCATCACGTTGTCTTCTTTAAATAGATCTTTGACAGCGGCGGACTCTTTCAGGAACTGAGGGGACTTTGGGTGGGCGGAGCATGCGCTCCACGGGGGAATGTCCCACTAATCAATTATCTTTAAGCTCTAAAAACTTCCAAGAGGTCCTACGCAGGTGCAGAACAACCCAATTGTGTGGATTCACAGAGGACCACTAGAAGAACCATGGTTACAGGTAGGTAACCTCTCTCTCTTTTATTTTATTTATTTATTTATTAGACTTCTACCCTGCCCATCTAGACCAAAGGTCTACTCTGGGCGGCATTACAAATTTTTAAAAACAGTGACACCAATAAACTTATACTGTGAAACCAAGATGGCAAAAATGTCAAAATTTAATGATGAATTTTATCTAAGATGGCATTATTTCATCTTTCATATACACATATTTATCAGTATCTATCAAAGCCTTTGCTCAGATTATAGGGGCAAAAACATGTTGTTACAAAGAACTATGTAGAAAATCTTTGCAGTGGCCAGAATCTTATTGCTGCATTACACTTGGGTAAGAGAAATCATGTAAGTCTTGGCAGCAAGTTGCTGCTCATTAACAGAGTCCTACTTACATACAGTGTATACATAGTTGTGATTTTCCTTGCACAAGTGTAAATCAGTAATAGGACTCTGGCTGTTCTCAGCCTGTTAAATAGAAGTAAATACGTACTGCCTTCTGTTATATATTGAAGGTTCCATCATTTGTCAATCACAACTATCTTTTTGATGTTTTTCTCTTCCTTCCTTTTTCCCCATTTCTTTTCTTTTCAAAAGACAGGGATTCTTCCTATATATGTGCCAATATTTAAATATATGTGCCAGTATTTAATAGATGAGAATAGCGATGTATAATAGTTACATGGCCATTCTCACACCCGGATTGCTGCCCACCCCCACACATGGCTCGAAGCATCTTCTCTGTTTTCCAGTAGCTGTATCTGCAAGTAGCACAGGAGTCAGAATTAGACGATCTCAAGAAACCAAATTTCCTTTAGAAAAAAATTTCAAACATTTGATTTAGGTATAGATATAAGTGAAAACACACTAGAATCAAGATGCTTCTGTCTCTGCTCAGGATTAACATTTAGGGAGCTAGAAGTCTCCAGAATGCATGTAAATGAGTGTATATAGCAATACATTATTGAAATGTTATTCCTCAAAGTAACTAAAAAACCAAGTATGGGCAGTGAATTACCAGGGGCTGGTACCAGGAACTTGGAGAACATTTGGAGTTGGAGTTTTCCACCACAGTGCATTAGCATCTTTGGGCCCTGCATGCTTACCTTTGTAGGCATGCAGACCAATTAAAGGCTCTGCTTTTTCCCTTTAGTGTCACAGATGGTTTGGGACCATCTTATCTGAAGGACCACCTACACCGGGTGGACAATCCCAATGAGTTTCATTGTATTCAGTGTGTTCATTGACCTCCATTTTCTTTTTCTTTTTTCCTTCTCTTTTTTTTTTCCAGGCCATTTTTGCATACCCAAGATATGTACTTCGTATTTGTTCAGTTGCTATCCAGTGGTTCCGCTTGGTTTGCCATAATCATCATCGTTGTTACTTGTTTGTTTCCTGATGTTGTGAAAAAAGTACTGTACAGACACCTGAAACCCACAAATACAGAAAAGGCCCAGGTAACCCATTCTTACATGTGGTTTTTCTAACATTAAACACCAAGGCTTTCTTAAGAAACACTAAATATGCTTACATTTCTCTTATGTTGGTGCTGAAACATTATTTGCAGTGCTTAGTTAAATTATTATTAATAATTACGTGCTGTCAAGTCAATTCTGGCTTATGGGCACCCTTTATAGGGTTTACTAGGTATAGAAGTGGTTTATCAGTCTCTTCTTTGGTGGGGTGTATGGTGCTATGCAGCTTGCCCAAGGCTGCCTTTTCTCTCAAGACACACAGTGAGTAGTCGAACTCCCAATCTCTGGATCTGCAGCCAGATACCTAATTCACTAAACTATCCAACCAGCTACTTAGTTAAATTACCACAATTCTTTTCTATTTAAAATAGAAATCTCCTTTCCGTGGCTAAGTTTTCAATTGTAAATGCTATTATATGTCAATATTTTACCTATATTGAAATGTAAGGGACTATATTAATATTGCCAAGGGTAGAAGTTTCAGTATCTTAGTTGAACCAGGGGGAGAATCAGCAGCAGCTCACATCTTCAGCCCTAGGCATACCAATACGTTTGCTTTACTAGTAGTGATAACCAGATCTCCACACTTCTGTCTTACAGCGATCTGTTGATGTGCATGGTTACTGCAGCATCAAAGGATGCTGGGAACTGAGGTGGTTGTATTCTCTCATGGCTGCCAACTTTCTTGCACATACAGCATTCTGGACTTTGCGTCCTGAAATAGCACCAGCCTCATAATTCCTTCTTGTCATCTGAAGTTAATTAGAAAGGAAGTGCTTAGAAACTTTTGGGTAACCCAATAACAGGAACTTAAGCATTTATAGATCACCTTTGTCTCAGTCTAGACCTTTGATCCAGAAAATATGTTTTGAGGAAGGAGAGGACAACTCAAAAAAAAAAAAATCCACTGTCTGAGTCTTCACCTCTCAGGGGTGATTTATTATTATATTACCAGGTTTTTCTCTCTCATTCTTTGTCTGAAAAAAGAATGTTGTATATCGGTCTCTTGTGCTAAGGTTCCAGTGCTTAGAAGGGAGGCCTTGCTGTGTTATGGTGGTAGTGGCCATTGGTCTTTAGTTCGTAATGACCTTTGGTCCATGGGTTCTAGCAGTAGGGTGAGACCAGTCGTTGCTGCAGTTTGTAGCATCAGAGCGTCCTGTAAACCAAGGGTGGGGAACATGTACCCCTTCAAATGTGAGACTGCAGTTCCCACTACCCTATGCCAGCATAGCCAACGGTGAGGGGTGTTGTCGTTCTACACTTGGAGACACATACATTCCCAATCCTGGCTGTAAATGTTTACGTTGGACCTTCCTTCTGTACTTGGAACCAAGATTGAATCAGTCATGTTAAAACTGACCAACATGCGTGGACCTCTTCTTACTGGCATATGCATACTCACAGGGCTGTACAAGTGTAACACTGTTTCTCACATACTTTAAGCACACATGGATGTACTTTTCCCTTCAGCAGACAGCAATATAGCAAATACAGATTCATTTCTTCCTCCTTTTCAGGCAAGCAAGGCTGGAGTGAGAAGATGAAATGCCTGTCTGTTACTCTTTAATAGTGAATAGTTCTCTCTTGGAGGGAACGATATACGAGAACCCTTTCCAGTTGCCAACAGAGAGTTCTTACCTCTGTTTGCTGTTTTCCAGCTGCCTCAGTTTGAGCATCCCCAACAGTTTTGGGCTGCTTCATTAGGAAACAACTTCTCCTGCAGCAGTGGTTTCTTCCTAGAGGTCCCAGTTTACATTCGTCATAAACTCTGCTCCTAGTGGAGACAGACAAATAGCTCTATGAAAGGCATCCTTATCATCATATTAGAACTAGAGTTACCATGGAATGCATAAAAATGCTTTGGTTCAGACAACCTGCTAGCTTTTCCCCTTTCTTGTTTTTAGTGGAAACCTTTGATAAACATACTGGTCTTTGTTTCACATTCAGGATGCTGCAAAATGTCAAGCTATGCCAGGGCCTATTTAGAATAGGTGGCTAATCCTCCTCTCCTTATTACAACTCATTGAAATTAACATCTTTTTGAAGGCAGGAGGATTTTCTGGCACAGAATAAAACTTTGTACTGTCAGCAACCTCTGTACTGCTGTGAGTGGCAGGCTTATAAACTGAAGGAACCCTTGTTGAGCATGTGAATGCCAGTCATTCTCTAGCTTGTCTTGAGGGCCAGTATGAATAGTTGTAACATTTGCAACCAGAAGATAAACCTGTTTGTTTTAACTGATTATCTTTTGTGTGGTTCTTTCAGATACTTATTCAGAGATATAGGCTTTTTATTTCTTCACCCACTCAGTGAAAGGCATCCTAGTAACCTTTGCCATAAAAGTCCTCTTCCAAATATTTCTTAAATAAGATTGCTAACTCAGCACTTAACATTTACACGTCACTAATAATTATCTTTCAAGACCTTAATTACCCTGCAGCAACTTGTGCTACATTTTGCTGACTAGTACAATAAATAAAAGGGACGTGGTGGCGCTGCGGGTTAAACCGCAGAAGCCTCTGTGCTGCAAGGTCGGAAGACCAAGCGGTCGTAAGATCGAATCCACGCGACAGAGGGAGCTCCCCTCGCTTGTCCCAGCTCCTGCCAACCTAGCCGTTCGAAAGCATGTAAAAATGCGAGTAGATAAATAGGTACCACCTCGGTGGGAAGGTAACGGCGTTCCGTGTCTAGTTGCGCTGGCCACGTGACCACGGAAACTGTCTTCAGACAAACGCTGGCTCTATGGCTTGGAGACGGGGGATAAGCACCGCGCCCTAGAGTCAGACACGACTGGACTAAATGTCAAGGGGAACCTTTACCTTACAATAAATAAAAATGGATACATGAAGTATGGAATGTCTTGTTCGATCTGCACCTTTAAATGTCAGACTTATGTGCTTGTTGGACAAATACATCCATACTGAAATCAGTTCCTTCCTTACCATAATGGATCATGCCTTCCTAAATCCCAGCCCTAATCTAAAATATAAATGGTAGCTTCCTAGTACAATACAATGGAGGCAGAATCCATTTCCTGCGTTTGAATTGCTTTCATACCCGTTTTCCATCTGCAACTTCCAAATACAGCGTCTTAAGGTGGCTAGCATTTGCTCACTTAAGACAAAGCACTTTTTTTCCTAACAAAATTGCCCTTCCTGCCATATTATGTGTCCTACTCATAATCAAAGTGGCTCATTCCACTTTTATTTTATCTTCCTTTTTGAAGTGTATGACTTACTTTTCTACTGGAAAGGAGATATGTAAGAAAAATGCCAGCTTTGGTCACAACTTGTACAGCTTAGTTCTCACCAAAGTGACAAACCTATGTCTGGATTTACACCACTTTTGAAAAAAGGTAGATATATATTTGGGAGAGATACATCTTCTTTGCCTACAGAACTGGTGTGTTGAGGAGAATGTTAATCTAGAATTTTTCACTTTGGAATCTGGTCTAAATGCAATACTCTGTATATCAGTGGTGTGAGAACCAATTTGCAATCTGACATGGTACTGCTGAGATACAGGTTCACCATCTTGGTGATGACTAATACTACATCTGCAAGCAGATTACAAGGTTTTCTGCTGATGTTCCTGCTGTTAAATGTGTTAACTAAATTCCCTTTTGGGAAAACCTGTTCTATTAATTGTCAAATTAAGTTTTAAGAAAACTCTTAGTTTAGGATTAGCTCCTAGTTGAGCTTTCTTGTTGGACTGCATCTGACGAAAAGCTAGGATTGAATTTGTAAAGGAAGTCTTGTGGAAACTGGTGCTACAAAGTCTAGTTGAGGATGAGAATGCTTTGAGGTCAACATAACTTCACATCTCTGTCAAATGTTAGTTATGTTTAAATTTACCGTTTACAAATATGCAGTGTTGAATAGATAGTGTGCTGTTTAAGATGGCTTGTTTTTTTACTCAGGTAAGCATGTAATACAGTTCGCATTGGAACCATTGCATCTGACGTGGTGTTTGAAGCTCTTCTGGTAGACTTCCTTTCCCTCCACACTGTTTAATGTGAGCTAAACAAGAGAGGAGAACATTTCTACTAGTGACAGTGAAGGCTTTTTTAAATCACTTTCACAAAATCACTTTTTAAAATCATCTCTCACAAGAGGTGAGAGGGTTTTTTTTAGGGAGGGAAATTACTGAGCATAGAGTTTTAAACAATGTCTGCCTCATTTGTTCCAGGTCTGTCAGAATTATACCACTGTATACTTGCTTGAGAGTAAGAAAGGAAGTGCATGTTATGTAACACTTATTTTATTCCACAGAACCAGATGAAAATCGATACCTAGCTGTATGAAAGTAACATTAACATGGCTGATGTAGACATGCGCTCATAACTGCCAGTGTGTCTAATTGTAGAGTCGTGACAAGAATGGCTAGAATGCATTCTTCTGGCTTTTCTATTTTCAGATATTTAATGTTGGTCATCTATAACAGATACCAATATCCGAGGAAATGTAAAAGTAATAGTAATTCAGTTAACCTTACATGCTGTGTCCTCCAAACCCAGGCTTCTACAAAGGCTTGACAATATATCAGTGCGCATGGTCAGTGTAAGTGCAATGTAACAGAACAAGCACTAATTCATACATACATCAGAGAAGTGCTTGATAATCTAGTTTATGTGCTCCATTTCCTCTTAATGAAAAGTTAATGTGTATACAGTGGTGCCTTGACTTACGAACGCCCTGACCTACGAACATTTTGACTTATGAACAGCTCCGTTCGCAAAATTTTGCTTTGACTTGCGAACGGAGCTTTGACCTACGAACGCCGGGAGCAAGAGCCCGGCCGGGAGGCCATTTGAATTTTCCAATGCTCCTGCCTCCCAGCGCGGGGTCCGTCCCCGCTGCTCGCTTCCCAGCCGGGCTCTGCCTCCCGGATTTTTGAAATGCTGGAACGGATCAATCCCGTTCCCATGCATTTCAATGGGAAATGCTGATTTGACTTACAAACGTTTTGACTTACGAACGCCATTCCGGAACGGATTAAGTTTGTAAGTCAAGGCACCACTGTATATGAGCCACTTTAAGTATGTTCTCAAGGGTGGGTATGTTCCTGAAAACATGCTCTGTCCTGTTTGTCTGTCAATGTTTGTTCTGAATTCTAACTACAAGTAAAGCCACAAAGCCAATCTGGCTTCACATGATTGCTGTGGAACTTTTTGCTGTAGGCTCCTGTATTGTGGTTGGACTTTGGTTCATATGGGAAGAAATGACTCATGGGAGAACTCATTGCCAAAAACTAGTAACACTTTTGGTAGAAACCTGACCAAAGATTACAAATGACAGTATTATAAATGAGTGGCCAATTAAACTTTTGGCCTGTTTGTCCTTCTGCAACTCCGGTGCCTGAATATGAAAACCAGGGGAGGGTGCAAAATGTGACAGCAAAGACTGAATGGCATGGATGGTGTTAGGAATTGACCCTGCTGTGTATAGGAACACTGTTTTGCTGCAACTTTTTAAAATTGTGATTAGGACGGCCAGATTCTACATGTTCATGACATGTTGCCCATAAATGACGTAGTTATGTGTTGATTCACTACAATAGATCACGTACTGGCCCGTGAACAAAATGTGGCCTCTGCCTTTGTTACAGGGTAACTACCTATACTGGCTTAGGCACACTGTTTACCATCCAAAAACCAGCGTCCCCGCGCTTGTACGCTCTGCATAATAAATTTATCCCTGCATTTTGAAGATGTTTGTCTATAAAGATCCTGTCCTATGTCTGCCTCTTTGAAAACAATGACTTCTTCTCACTGATTTGTGTGTTCCATCCCTTCTTTATCTACTTATAGATGTACTCCAGCAGAGTTGCTTTAAGTGAGGAATGCATCGCACTGCAGCCCTTGTCCAGGGCACCGAGTCAGCTGAGCAGAATTAGGTAGAGTAGGAGGGGCAGTTCTTCATCCAATTTTGTGCATGCTGAAGGCGAGCTAACCAGCACTGAGAGAGACAAAAGGGAAAGAGGCATGGATGCTAGACTGAACTAAAAAGGCAGCCGCACAAGTTTGTACCTTTCTCGCTTTCCCTTCTAGCTTTGCTCTATGTTTGCAGGCCACTCCCAGCATGTATTCAGTTATTTTATGGGTGGGATGAGGGAGAAGGTGTGAGCATGATGATCAGAGTACAGAACCTAAGTTTGCTCCCTCTCCTGCTCTGCAAGATAACTAAAAGAGGGGAAAACCCTGGTTAGCATGGCCCCAGTGCTTCTGCTTAACTCAACCATCCATGATGTTAACAATGCTTCTTGCATGTTGGACAGGAACAGCCACAGCAAAAGAAATTGTATTTTGTTGACCCCTTTTGTTAATTTTACTTGAAAAAACTTTTAAGTGTTGGGGAAGAACTTCTTTGTCTTGCTTTGTGTGTTGTGTTTATATACACATTTGTGCAGCTTTATAATTTGCTCTGCCTGTGAGCATATGACCGATGTGTTTTCTGTAAGCAGGGGGTTCTTGGGGCTGTAAATGGACGTGATGAATACATATTCCATTCAGCCAGAAGAATACTTTAGCAGCTGAAACACACTGCTAATGTAAAACTGCATGAAGATGTGACTTAAGAGAGTAAAAAAGAGGAAAATGGGCACTAAACTAAAGATGAAAGATCCAATTCTCTGCCTCAGGCAGTGTTCCTGAACTAAGGTAGTTCATTTCTAAAGCTTAAACCTGGCATCCCAAACCCAAATTTGAGTTAATGATCAGAGACATGAGTTACTTGGCTTGATAAACCAAGATATGTACATGCCATCTCTCCATGTGTCTTTATGTCACCCCTTCCCCTTTATTAGCATTCTACAATTTAACACTTCAGCAGTTAAATAACAACAATGTTCCATTATGTCTGGGTTGGGAAACAGTGGATACATTATTGTAAATCACAGGTCTGATAAGCCCAGGTACCTGATTCATAATTAAGAGGAGACAGTGGTTAATTAACTCAGGAGATGTTGAACTGTAGTGCACAGAAAAGGGATGGCAATAAATCAAAGCATGAAGACACAAGGGTCATGCATATTTGTGCTTATATTAAACCAAATATTGTACAACTGAAGCACTTATGTATGACAGCACAAGAAAAAATTGAAGTGGTATGCAGTAGAATTCAAACAGGCCATGCAGATCAAATCTTGGCTTGTCACAACATATGTCCCAGTCTGTTGGATGCCATCACAATAAAAAATAAGAATGAACTAGCAATGTCTGTTAGTGTCTCCGCTATTGACTCAATAATTGGAATATTAAAGCAAAAAAATTTAGGACTGAAATTGTATATGGTCATGGGAAAAGTGCATGTATTCCAGTTTTTATTGGGGCAAATACATGATGTCTTGTACATAACCAAAGCACAAAATAATTGTTCAGTTCCCATGGTTTCTAAGTCAGTGTTTTTTATCTTGAATATATGGACACTGGTGAAGTGTGGTGGAAAGGCTGCCATATACCAGAAAAACTCAAAATCACCAAGTGCTCTAGCTGAAGGACTGAGCCTCATCTCCGTTTCCCTCATTTTAGTAATAAGCTCAGACATTTCCAAGGCAGGTCCAGAACAGAAACCTAATACCACCATTATTACTGACAGTAAATGAAATCCTTTTACCTAGTTATGCTGGCATAGAGGAATCGGTGTGATTTTTAGAGGTGAATTGCTGCAAGATAAATCAGTGAATCACTGCGAACATTATCAGTTATATACTAAATTGTGTAACTTATTGTGCAACTAATAAGTGTCTGTGGTGATTTCTTTAACTTGTGGCAGTTTGCCTCTAGAAGCTGCACCATTTGCATGGCTACACAGGAAGATTTTGGCACTGTATTTAAAAAAAAAAGTGAAATGATAGTATTTCACCAATGCAGTGAAAAATATCTGTACCGGAAAAGGTGATCAGCATTTTGCTGTTTTCCAGATTTCAGTTAGACAATCATTTGGAGGTAATAGGGTCCTGCATCTCCACTTACATGCTACATCTGTTCTTAAATCTATAAGCGTTTCTGAATCCTTTGTCAAGGCAACAGCCTTTGAGTTACAACAACAGTAAAGACAATTGTGTTGTAACACTTTCAAATGAAATGAAGACTTACGAGAAATGTCTGAAGAAGAATTCAGTGTAATGGTGGATGCTTCCTGGCATGCTTTGGTAAGGCAATAAAAGATGGAAACCGTGATGTCATTGAGCCATATGCCAAAACTGGTTCTTCTGGCTTACTGATAAACATCAGAATTTCCTGGCTTTCTCCCTTGCCCTTGCTAAATGTTAATTACTACTTACCACAAAGGCCCAAGGAAGATTGCCTGTGTATACTGTGGTTTCATATGAAAATGCCCTAAGGATAGGATGCATGAGGTAGCTGGGTTTGTGTTTTTTGTTTTTTTTTTACTGTCTGCAGCTTACAGCCTTGCTTTACCAGACTCCAGCTTCTTGAAAACCCTCCTATTCAAAAGAATGTCCATTCTTCCTTGCCTGGCAGCACACTATGCCAAGCAGGAAGGAACCTCTCATCTTACTTTGTGGTCCTGGGAGATCAGTTCTAGCTATAATAATTTTAAATGTTGTTTTTAAAAGCCAGATACAAATATGAATATTTATTTATTTACTTCCATTTTTATACTGCCCCGTAGTGAACAGGCACCCTCTGTACAAACAGCCAGGAGATCAAATTACATGCAACAACAAAATCAGCAATTCATCATATTAATATGCAACAAATAGATATAGTAATAAAGATATAAAAGGCATATCTTTTGCTGAAATGATTGGTTAAATTTTGATTGATTGCACATTAAAAACAATTAAAACAATTTATGAGCTTATAAGACTTAACGATTTGTGGTCCTTTATACTTAATAGCAGGAGGGACGTGGTGGCGCTGCGGGTTAAACCGCAGAAGCCTCTGTGCTGCAATGTCAGAAGACCAGCCGTTGTAAGATCGAATCCACGCGATGGAGTGAGCTCCCGTCGCTTGTCCCAGCTCCTGCCAACCTAGCAGTTTGAAAGCATGTAAATGCGAGTAGATAAATAGGTTCCACCTCGGTGGGAAGGTAACGGCGTTCCGTGTCTAGTCGCGCTGACCACGTGACCACGGAAACTGTCTTCGGACAAACGCTGGCTCTACGGCTTGGAGACGGGGATGAGCACCGCGCCCTAGAGTCGGACACGACTGGACTAAATGTCAAGGGGAACCTTTACCTTACCTATACTTATTAGCAAGTCCCATTTGAATTCTTATGGCATTTGTGTATTACATGCTCTCAAGCTGCATCTGACTTACAGCAACCCTAATAGGGTTTTTTTTTTTTTTTTCAAGTTAGGTGAAATATTTAAGGAATGGTTTTACCAGTGCCCACCACCCTCTGGTGAGTTTCCATGGCCAAGCAGAGATTCAGATCCAGGTCTCCTGAGACCTCGTCTAATACTCTTTCCTCTACATCACATTGGCTCTCTAGTGGTTTTTGCCTCTGAGTAAATATATTATGTGAAGTTTCAACCTTCCAGGAATTCAAATCTGTTCTATCTAAAGAACTGGAGAGCCCTACTACAGATCTGTGGTGTTAATAATAAAAGACACTATAGAATCTGAAGCTCAAATGTATTGTTATTTCAAAACTTGCAAGAATTAAAACAGAGTGCTAATTTTATTGTTATGTAAATTTGAAGTATGCTACTTAATGCTAATATTTATATTCTCAACATCTGCTGCAGTTAACACTTCTAACCTTTCTTGGACATCCATAGATTATTTACTGTGTAGACCTAATAGATATATACCTATATTTATGAGCTTACTAATTGATTACTTTTTTCTTTCTGAAAAACTAGATGTTATTTTCTAGTTGCATCAGCAAAATTCCTTTGAAAAGCTCCATAAGCTAGTGTGACATGTTATCAAGAGCAAAGACCTGTTGCAAGTGGGTAATGAAAAATTATGAGCCTCATGAGTATCTTGGATTTTTTTTAGATCCTGAAAGGTATTTTGGTATTAATGAATATGAAATCATTCTTACGGAGCTTCTTAAATCTGTCAAATCATTCTATTTTGGAGAATTTACAGCTGAATGTCCAAATCTTGGGAAACATCTAACGTCAGTGACCTTATTTTTATAGGACTGGATTCCTGACTTTCACCTCTAATATTGTGAAGCCAATCAGGCAGCAACATGCCAATCCAAAGCAATTGTAAGCAAGGTAGTTAGTTAAGGACTATATAGTTTTGAAATAAGGGAGCTGTTACATATCTTATAAATCTTAGAACTGCAGAGCTGGAAGGGAACCTATGGATCATTGAGTCCAGCCCCGTCAAAGAGGCACAGTGGAGAATCAAACTCCCAACCTCTGGCTCCGTAGCCAGAGACCTAAACCACTGAGCTATCCGTATTTTCATGAAATTCATTGCAAAAGTGTTAAGACATCAGCTTTAGGAATTCAGCTCCTCCTTCTGAAACGTAACAAGAGCTCACCAGTGGTCATTTTTTAATTTTGTTTACCATCTGAAGTTAGTTTTCTACTTCATAAAGTATATTTCTTGCATTTTCATTGGAAAATAAGAAAATGAGCCCCGTTTAGTTTTGTGAATGAGTTTTACCTCTGCATCTCTGAGAAGTAAATATTTCAGTACTTCTTGAGAATATATCCAATTTTAAAGCATAACAAGGACCACTATGAAATCATGGCCAGAGCTAAATCCAGTACATCTTTTGTCTACAGTTCTGTGCAAACTCACATAGGGCAAATGTAAGGCAAGTGACGGTAGAATAATGACTCTTTGTGATAACTTTGTTAAATGGAAAGGAATCTGGTAGATTCATTTCAAACAGCCAGTACTTGTTGCAGAGTAACAAGGAATGCTTTTGCTTGTAAAGCTTAAGCCTCAGCAACTTTTGATCAGCAAAACTAGTCGCAGTTGCTGGTTCTAGTGCAGTTGATGGAGCAGATGCAACCTAGGCCAGTGTGGACAAAGTGCAGCCTTCAGATGCTGGTAGACTGTGACTCCCATTAGCCCCATCCAGTGGTGAGTCATACTGGGAGTTTAAGTCTAAAAATCTCTGTAGGGCCAGACTTTGCCAGCCTAAGTCTTTAGACTGTGTCCTGGTTCCTCTAGATCAGTGCAAGTTGCCTTTTGCTCTGGAGACTGCATAAGAGCTAGTCCTATGCCTTTCCTGGTCTTAAATAAAATGAATACCTGTGTGACTCCACATTTGGTCCCTCATGGAATAAAACACTATGGGCAAGCAAGACCACCTGGTTTGCAGATAGTATCCCTACACTGGCTGCAACACACATGGATGTACCCAGCTCTCTCCAGCCAAATCCTTGAACACATTGCTTAGTTACACATGTTTTCTCTCTCAAACTCGTTTTCTCCAGTAATGAAGCTTCACTTAGTACGTAAGCGTATGTGTACAGTAGCATCAAAGGCATTACACGGGGAAAATGACTTGGTGTTCTTTGTGATTGCTGTCTACCCTTTGAAAGAGGGGCAGCGTGGTTTATAAGGTCTGTTGCTTTTTCTGTCCTTTTTTAGATGGAAGAGGAAAGGGATTCAATCAGCTCAGCATCTGGTTTTGCTAAGAGCAGGCACACAGGGGAGGACGGTAGACAACTCCTAACTGATGGTCTTAGGCATCAAGAGTGCCTCTGTACCTTAGGTAGTATTTGAGCTCTATATATCTTGTCTGCGTCATCATGGATCCATCTCTGGTGCCCCCTTGTCCTGCACTATCACATATTTTCACATGTTGGCATGCTTCAGATTATTTTCCCCCTGCTAACAAACCTGATCACTTAACATTGTCACATAAATTTAATTTGGTGTTTCAGTTCCAATACACTGAGTCCCTCCCATCCATTGCAAACTGCATATTGTCAGCAAAGTATCTTGTCCAGTGGGAAATGGGGAAGGATGTCATTGGTTGTACCACAAGTGGAGAAAATGGAGCCCTCTTGATGTTGTTGGACTGCAACATCCATCAGCCTTAGCCAAAACAGACAATGATGAGGCCTCGTGACAGCTGCAGTCGAACAACATCTGGAGTTCCAAATGTTGTTCCATGTGCCCTTCTTCCGGCTTTCAGAATGTGTAGCTTGTTTTGCACCAGAATGCCTACAGATACGCTTTTGTGCTGAAGACAGAAATCTGTCCCCCAATTCCCCACACACACACACACACACACCTTCCTAAATAAGAACCAGCAAGAATCTGTGTGCTTGGAGAATTTGCCTTCTTAGGGCTATCTGGTTTGCTTTTCTTCGTATAGCATTTTAACTACCTCGAATGATACTGCAAAATGTGTGAGTCCCTCCAAAGTCCTGAGACAGTCGGTACAAGAAATTACAGCTACAGAGGCCACTGAAATCTGGAGAGCAGCCTCTGCTCGCTGAAAGTCCGGTTGGGTAAAAGCTCCAAAACTAGACCCTGCCTTCAGAATTGTGGTTTCATTCCATGTTCCCTCCATCGAAGTATTGCTAATAAAAATTCTCTATCCAGTGGTAAAGTGTGTCTTATGCAGTGCTTCATACACCACAGGAACAGACCATAGCAATGGCATGGGTTTGCGGAACAATTAGAACCGCCACTTCAAGAGTTATTCCTTAAGGGATGGGTCTTGTTGGCTGAATGCAATCTGACTTTACAAAAGCTTAGTTTTAACTTATAAAACCAGGTGAAAGGCACATTGCAGAGCGGTGGCATTCCTAACAACTGGCTTCTTCAGTGGTGAAAACTAGGTTTAAGGAGAGAGTTTCTTAACCAGGGAGCATTTCCCCCAATAAGGTGTGTTTTACTTCAGTAATTCAGCTGCATGATCTCACATGCAGGTGAACCAGAAAGCATCATCCTTAGAAAACCAGTGGATCCTATGACATTCATATGAATAGTCCACTCACATGCACTAAGGACCTTCACGTAAACATTGAAGATCTCAGCCTGTAAATAGTCTTTTGTTTTGTCTTGTTTGTAAAACATAATTCTCTTTTCAGAAATATCTTGTTTTCCCTTTGCCTTATAACTTGTAGTTTCTCAAAAAGGCTCCTAGCCTCACACTACCTTAGATCAGAATCTTCACCTGGCCCTGTTTTGTGTGGAAATTCTCATTTCATGGTTGTTTTGTCTAACCATCAACAGCTTTATGCTAGTTGGGATTCTATGGCCAATTTCCTTGCAGAAGGAAATCACATTGAAGCATCAAATTCCACACACACACCCCATTAACAACATGCTGGTGATAGTCCTAGGTGTGTGTCTAATCATACAGTCAGTCATGCCCCAGAACATTACCAGCACCTCCTTCATGAGCAGCAATTTGCTTCCAAGAGTAGACCTTGGTCTAGATGGGCGGGGTAGAAATTCAATAAAATAAATAAAATAAAGGCATAAGATTTTTCTCAGCAGACTACTGTGTTTCCCCGAAAGTAAGTCAGGGTCTTATATTAATTTTTGCTCCAAAAAACATTAGGGCTTATTTTCAGGGGATGTTTTATTTTACAGTCATGTCACCTTCTGGTTGCTGCACAATGCTGCACAATGGTGAAGGGTGGAGTTTCACTTAACTAGGGCTTATTTGGGGGTTAGGGCTTATATTACGAGCATCCTAAAACATCATACTAGGGCTTATTTTCAGGGTAGGTCTTATTTTCGGGAAACAGGTTAGTATTAATTGACAATAGTATTCTGTCCATTGAGATCTTCAGGGTCAAATGTCTTCAGGGTCAGAGGTCTTCTTGCAGCCAGCTTATACTCTTTTTGTGCCATCCATGGGGTTCCCAAACCAGGCCCACCACAAATTGGACTCTAGGCCTTTGATCTTTAGAACGGGTGGCCAGTAATGAAGGATTATGGGAGTGAAAGACCTAAATTACAATATTAGATGCTCACATCAGCAGTGGCAGAAAGGCTAGTGATTCTTTCTCTCTGCCCATGGAACTTTGAATTCAACCGTTTAATCTTGCTAAGTTTTCATTTTATAGAAATGAGGCAGTTGGAAAGTACCTCTTTGATTATTCATGTGGCTTTACCAGCACTCCAGATTCTGCTATTTGAATTAGCTAATGAGTTTGTCCCCACTCAACTTTTTGTATGCATACTTATAAGACATATGTTTCAAAATACATACAGATGCCTCATGAAAACAGTTACATGTGACGCCCACATCTTATCGCCGCATGAAGCGATAATGTTTTTGCAGAGTTGGTTTTTATTTTTAACCCATCCTGCAGAAAATTCCTGAGAGGTTCAAGGGTCTGTGAAAAAGCTGAGCGACATATGAGCTTTACACGAGGGTGAGGAGGGGACCTGATTTTGTAGCCTCTAAAACACTTTTCACCCTTATTGAATTCACATCTCTACATGAAGACGTACTGTATGTTTCTGGACACACAATTAAAACAGGAAGCATGCTTACCATGTGCCTTATGTTTAAAAAGCAATGTATCCCTTACAAGAGTGGCCATGCCTATAGCCCACCAGGTTCCAGTGGGGGTGAAATTTGGCCACTGGCCCTCCTGCTCGTAGCCACAGCTGGAATGCAGTTTTAGCGCAAATACATAAAATTGTGAGCAGGTACATTCTAAATACAAGAACGTTTGAAAGAAAGGTGATCAACATCCTTGTAAAAGGCAGAAAGGGAACCATAATTTCCTAGAGAACTGAAGCTGTCAAAATAAAAGTCAACCTTGTGCGTGGTGCATGCACTCATATCCTGCCTCTACTTTCCATTCAACAGGGATTGACGGTGCTTCAGAAATCTCTGATCTCTGCAAAAACGCACAATGCAGTTAAGGCAGACATAGCACTGGGAAACCCAAGATTTCTAAGCCGTTTTGAGACCTCCGTGCCCTTACTTTAAAAAGAAAACAAACCAAATTATCTGATGTCCTTGACCACATAGTACTGAGCAGAGTGGCTTCCTTCGGTCCTCTGCCAGAATACAGTTGCTTGAAGGACTGTTCAAGTACTCCTCCTTGGGAAGTAATTCTATGAATACTCGGCCCACCCACACTTTTGTGTTGTTTCTTCCATAGTGTCTGGGACTACACCTGAATCATCTAGACAAATGCCAAGTTATCATTGTCATTTGTCTAGATGACACTGGCAGTGAACCACTGCCAGTGCTAGTTAACAGTAATAAACAGGGTTGCTAATGAACCAGGGTGTTGCTGATGTAGGTCAAGCAAATAGATGTTTCCTCTGTTAAGAATAAAGGGAATTTCTGCTGCATCCACTTTCTGTACAATGTAGTCAAGCACATGTTAAATTCAGCAAAATTCCTTAACAAATGGGTTTCAGCTAATATACTCAAGCATGTGGGGAATCACTTATTTTTGTTTACTACTAAATTCTCAATGCCTTTCTTTTTACTAGTCAGATTCATACTAATTGATAAGACACATAACCCTTTTCCATTCATTTCAGCTTGAATGCCTTACCGATCTTTGTTTGGCCTTGATGGTGTTGGCTGTTGCTAATCTTCTTTCTTTCCAGATCCAGAAATAATAGTTTTCCTTGACCTACTCTGTTTGCTTGATCAGACAGTCGTACTAGATTTCTCAAACTGTCGTACTAGATTTCATTAGAGCCACCTCGTGCAAGATGAAATGGTTCACTTATTTATTCACATACTTGTTACTCTTGTGCCACTTTTCCCCCCTGTAGAGCAGTCACATATAGGAAGATTGAAGCGGCATTGGCTGTTATTTTGCATGAGCACCCTTTTTGATGTGCTGGTAATGTCCTAGCACTGTCATAAATAGATTTTGTGGCACTGGAAGACAGCGGCATGCCAACAACCTTTAAAAATGCTTTCTCTGTGTGTTGGGATCGTAGGTCTCCTCTTGCATATTGAAAATTTGCTGCGGTGAGCCAGACAACAATATTTTAGCATAACGAGAAGGGTAATGAGGCTATGCTTCTCAAATTGACATCTTGCCACTACAATGGAGAATGGGTAGCACTTGTTTAGATTCTCACTGAAAGCGGGTTTTGCTGTTCTGGTAGATAGGAATGTTGGCAAGCAGTCCCTGTGGAACCAGTGCAAAAAAGCTTCCTCATTTCCCTTGTAGAATTTTTTTTATTTGAGGCAGCCATAGTAATAATTCCCTCCTACCCCCATGGTGAATTGGGAATCTGTCCGAGGAGTAATGAGGATTTGTAAATAGGATGACAGGTTGAAACTCTTGATGAGCCAACGGGATACTGTTTAAAGGACAGGGTTTAAAGGATAAGGTAGCCAGGTTGTGCCCATTATCACCACCTCTGTAACCTGCATAATTTTCATGATCTGTGAGCAAAATGTCCTGTATTCATGCTTCAGAGATTTGCATTGCTTCTTACATATATGTATTTGTGAGCTGTTGTGTGCATGTGTGTAAATCTGGTAATTTAATTCCTTCCCCTCCTTATTTCCCTTGCTTCCCCTCTTCCCTAGCTTATTGAAACAAGCAGCAGTATCAACTGCTTGGACTCCATGTGTTGCTTCTCAGATGGGGAAACAGCATGCGCACCTCTTAGAAGAATGTTGGAGCGAATAATGGGAAGATGCAGTCCGACCCGCGTCACCAGGTGTGGAATTTCTCTCAATTGCCTTTGCTGCAGACGGTTCTCCTATAAACTGGAAAACGATGAGCCAGCAGTGGTAGACATCTAGCAACAGGCAGGAAGCCCTACTCGTAGGCATTCTGTTAGGTCTTTAAAAGATCAGTATTTGTGCTTTTGAAAGGGGCGAAGGGTGAGAAGAGAGATGTCTTTGTATTAGCACTAGTATTATTATTTTGCTTCAAAAACATGTTGCTTTTTTTTTACTTAACGACATTCTTTCTTGTCCAGCAGTTGCTGTGTGCCTAAACAGCTCTAACATACATCACAGACATGTCACAGACAAACCAGGCCTTCCCTGTGCTTTGTACTGCCAGCACACATTCTAGATGGGTGCCAGTGAACGGGGGATCTTTTGGTTACACACAGCTTTGTGTGTGCCCTGTGAAACTTCACTTTGCATTCTTTCTTATGTGCATAGATCAATGTAGTCTTTCCTCCTGCTTAGTATGTCCTTTCCCTTAAAATCTTGTTAATGTCCTCTTTTTACTCTCCTGATTTCACTGTTTTGGCTATGCAAATCAGAAATCAATTTGTGAAATCAAGAGGTTTGTCCTTTTGTTGGTTCAACAGTATGTCTGTTTGATAGTCATGTGGCCACTGCTAAGTCTAGTTCTCCAAAGGCTGTATTTTCTCCCCTGAAAGATCTTTCATCTGCGAAAGGAAAGGTTAGGAGGTTTTCTTTTGAGTGACCCTTTGCTGTTCATTGGCAGCTTGAAAAGTGATTTTCTTAAAACCCATATGGATTAGAAAAAAAATAGATATTTAGTTCATGATAAGAACTTCTATAGAGATCCAAAAACTCCCAGAATTATGATTTTTTTTAGAATTCAGACTTTCTATTTCTTTCAACACTGTGCCATTCACAAATATGCAAAATGTATCTGAAATGATATGTGCCTAAAAGCCGCATTTGTATAATAGCCATGATCTGGAGAAACCCTGGGCCACCAGCTGTTAATGAATTGCTATTCCCATGTTCTTTCAGCAAGAGCCACGCTGCTTGGAGCTGATGGGAATAGGCGTCCGACAACATCTGGAAGATCAGAGGTTCCCCAGCTCTGATCTCCAGAAAGAATTGGCAGTTTCATACTTGCAGTTATAGCAGAATAAACAGAACGGTGACAAGTACAGGAAGATATTTAAGGGATAGAAAATCAGCTTTTGGAGTTTGTATCTTTAAATGCTTCTGAATGATATCACAGCCTGCTACGGTTCAAAGCCAACCTGGGAAAGTTCTGTTTATCGTCTTTTTAAGAACATCATCGAAGGGTCTTTGCCTTCTGCTCACCTGAAAACACCAGAGCTAACCAGTCTGGTAGAGGGTAGCGAGGGCTGGTTTGGTAGAAGTATCTGTATGTTGTGAGAAACAACGTAAGGCATTCAGATTCCATCCGAAGAGACTGCTTTCAGCAGAAACGGGAATCTTTTTACCAGAGGCTGTGATCAGGTTAGAGGCTGTGATATCTTTCACATGATCTCTCTCTCTCTCTCTTTTTTTTAAATCATTGGGTAAATTGTGCTGCCAGTTTTTGATTGTACTTTCCAGTACTGACTTTTCCCTTATGTTCCTTTTCTGTTGTTGTTTTGTTTCTTAACAACAAAAGTGTTAGCCCAATGTCTATGGTTCCCGCTCAAGTTTTTGTTAAATGTCATCATTCCATAAAATGGGAATTGTTATAAGACTGATTTTTTTAAAATAATAACCAATATTGCTTTGTATAGAAAGCAGGCATGATGTATAAAATAAACGTTTTATTAGACATTTTTAAAACAGGAGGAGCTTTTGATTGATCTGGCATTAATTTTTTTCCCCTACATTGTTTGCTGTGTAAGAGTATTTTTGCCTCTGGATTATTCTTTTACCCCCAAAAACCCTACCATTTAGGATAGGTGAGGTGGTGTCTCTTGAAATGCTAACTTTGCGGGGGCAGATATACAACATACCGGAGCATTTGGCTCCCCCCGCCGGCTACTTTCCCACCCACACCCCAGGTCTTTTAGCCCTCAAAAGTACACCAATGAAGTTCAACCTCAAACCAATAAAAACCTATTAGAATGAACAAGAAGTGCTAGCTTTAAAGACATTTTTCCGGTGGTTTTTTGCTGTTAAATTTCAGCAGGAGGTAAAAAAGGTCCTTGACAGACTAATTCCCTACTTGTCTTAAAGGGCTTGTATCAGTTTGCTACCCAAATACTGCAACATGATTTGCCACTGAATTTCAGTGGTGTGTGTTTATATTCTTGTGGGACAGTTGCTGGGGTGGGCATGGCCCCCAGACCTGGCCAAGGTGCCCACCCATTTTATCATTCGTCTCATTCAGGGATACACCACCACTACCCAATAACTTCCCTTCTGTTCACACCTTTGTTGGGTGGAGTATAAATAGATGCATTTGGCAGGTTTGAGAGCTAAATCTGCTCTGGTGACCCCAACCCCAGAAGGCTAGGCCTACTCCTAATCCATATATTTCTGGCACGGATTCTGTTTCTCAGTCACCCTGGAGGGTAACCAATTGTCAGAATTATATCCTGCTTTGTACCATTTTTAAAAATACTTCTAAAATGATCCGGGTACACATGTTTCTGGCTGTGCATAGTTGTTCCAGGTAGGTGCAATCTGCTTTGTGCTGAATTTTAAATAAAGAGTCTAGTGATTGTTGCTTTTCCTTCTGGAACCTCTGCAAACGTTTCTCTATCATGATGTGATTAAATCTCATATGTGACAGAATTATACAGTTTATCTAGTATCTTCTCCACTTGTTTCGTTAAAAGCAAATGGAAATATAGATCCTGGCTTACTGCCATCCATTCTGCTGAAATTTAGCTACAGTGTGGATCATCTGCTAGAATGAGACAGAATAATGAAAATCTTCGGATACTTTTAGTAATCGGCAAGGTATTTTGGTAACACAACAAATATTATTTATTACTCTTTATTTTTTTAAAATATTGATATGCCACCTCTCTCCTAAAGGATGCAAGGTGGCTTACAGTATTAAAGGAAACAAAGTTAAAAGCTAAACTAAGAAAATATTACAATATTTAAAAAAGAATTAAACAAATACCATATTAAAACTTATTAAAAAGAGCAGTATTAAAAACACAATCCCTTTTAAAAATCCCCATGGTCAACCAGTCATTTAAAGGAAAACCTGCCTGAAGAGAAAGGTCTTCATCTGCTTGTGGAAGGACCGCAAAGACCAGACTGTTATGATCTAGATAGAAATTGGCTACCTAAAACCATACCCTTAGCGTCAGGAATATACTGGCTTTATGGTACACAGCATTGCCGTTGGCCGGGCGATTATGATGTGAGAGAGATGGGACTGTATCAGGCTTGTATATTCCTTCCCCAAAATGACTGTGTAGCCATAATAATTCTTTAGGACCCTGGGTAGGAACTAAGAATTTTTGAGGTGTACTTCCCAGCAGTTAGGTCTGTTGCCCAAATGAAATATTTCTCATAGGCCAAACTTTGAAAGCTCACTACCAATCGTCTTGTGATTGGCAGTGTAAATCCAGTGCCCTTACTTTAACGATGGAACACCAGCTAGTCCTGAATCTCCACTATTCTGTGTGTTCCATCATGGCCAACCCTGACTGTAGTACAAATAGACCCAGGGCTTATGAAAGGCAAAGGTTCACATCCAGCATCCATTAAGTCTTTTGATTTGCACCAGTGTCGGTGCTGCAGGTGTATTGTGTGAGATTTAAAAGACATCTTTGGGGAAATTATGTGAGCACTCATATGTTACCAGCTCTTAATATTCTGTCAGATATGAGGAATGTAGTATTAAATCAATGCCTGAAACCATTCTGGATGGGAGCACTTCTGTTTATTTAAGGGTGTTTAAATGCTTGGAGCACAAGGGGAAATGTGGTACTTCTCTACTAATCTAAACTACAGTTTCTGAGAAGGAATCCTAAATTTCCATTGACTGTAAAAGAGAATATTGGTATATGGCTTTTCTAACTTCCATAATATGTTACTCGTCTGTCTTTCATCAAAATTTTCTCATTCCATCAGTCACTCAAAACTTTTAATGTTGGGTCATTTTGATAGTTTGCTCAGCAGATTTCAGATGGACAGAAGATACGAATATTTACATTACTACTTATTTTAGGTTTTGGATCCATGTATTTACTTTCCCAAGCTTTCCAGTAGTCATTATGATTTACACCATTCTCTTAAAATACACCCAGCACAATCCATTATCTTCAGTATACACAATTAACCATGAATGCAGAGCTTTTGCTGTTTATTCCTATGACAGGAAAATGCTCTATGGACTATGTCTACTGTGCGTGATAAGTTTTTCCCCTCGGAACAGAGACACATCTGCCCATATGCGATTGTAGGTAACAGGTACAACATGAAACAAGTTTCATTCATGTAAAAGAGCCCTTTACCCATATTGTAGCTGTCCGGCAAGGTGGGCATTCCTAACATTTACACAAAGCCACACAGGAATTTTTCCACGTCTCATTTGGAAATCATCTCCCTATATTTGTATGTTTGCTTCCAAGTTGGATTATGTTCCAGATTAAACAGTGTGTGTCGGGAAATGCACAGCATTGGGGGTCAGCCCTATTTTGCTTTTATTTTTGAAGTTTTGGTTTAGAATTTTTTTAAAAAATTCTTTAATCTTCACCTTTCTGGTCAGCAAACTTATCTCTTATTGTTACTTTAGATCATGGAGCTCTACGGAACCCTTCTATACCAACGACCGAAGCATCTTGACGCTGTCCACAATGGACTCAGTTACATGTTGAGACTTTTCTCGGTGGAAATTCATGTGTATATTCTGACAATAGGCTAAAAGTGGGTTGAGTCCATTTCCGTTTTAACAAATCTACTGACCCTGCAGAGTCACATAAGGAACTTTGCTCTACTGAACTGTGTCTTAGTGTCTCCCAGCTGATTAAAAGAAGATTTGAAGGTTATTCTTTCTTCTGGGTTCCATACCAACAGCTTGGGTGAAATTGGTGGCATTCCATTTGGATGTCACTCTGATACTGCAACCAAGTGGTTGTACTCAAATAAGGATTGACTTCTGTTTGAAGTTCTTGGCTTTCTTAATCTTGTATTGGAAAGGCTATTTACTGAAGCTTATTAACATTGTTCCAGTGGATACTCTTGGTTTTCCATGGTCAAGTTGAACGACAATACATTAAAATCCTTCAAAGCAGGGAGGGTGCAACTGCTCCCAAATACCCCTAACTTGTGAAGATAATCAAGATATTATAAGTTGATAGCTCTCATCTTTTTAAACAATGGAAGATAATCCTCTTCATGTATTTGTTTGCTACTCCTGAAAGGTTCTAAACATGGAAAATCATAAAGAAGCCATGACAAATAAAGTATAATCCCATATACTTTATTTGAAAAGGGCATGTTTGATTCATATCTGAGCTGGGTGTATGTTTGCTTGTTTTTTTTCTTCAATATTTATTTATTCAGCAATACTATACTGCTGATGAGAGCACTTAAAAGATTATGTTTTGCCTTAAGTTTTTTCAGAGGCTGCAAAAGTCATGGCCATGTTTATGCATTGTTAATATCAATTGAAGCTTTTTGGGGCTGCATAATATATTGGCTGAGATCCTGCTGTGTGGTTATACAATATACCTTTTGGATATGAATTGCCATAAGTTTAAAAAAATTCTGTAAGCATTATTGTTTTTGGGTCAAGTCACACAACTCAGTATACAGCTAATGTCTATGGAGATTTCTTAACTTACAGCAGTGCACTTCCAAATGCTATTCCATTTGTGTAACTAACTGCACAACAGCGGCTATATTGTAAAATGTAGTCTTAATGCAATGAACATGTGTGTGTGCATGACTTGCCCCACCACCACCATCTTTTTTTTACTCATTTTGAGTTAAAGTCTGCTTTTGTGCCAGAGAGTGGCAAATGTCCCAGAAATTCCTAAAATACCCAGCCACCATGGCCAGGTATCCTGAATGTTGTGGTCCAAAAAAGTAACCTTTTCCATGTCTGACACCAGACGTGTAACAAACTATCCCCACGTCATCTTACAACCTCTGTTGAAAGATAACATGCACCATGACGCCATGGCGTTCAACTTTCCCTCTGCATCTCCCATTTCACTAGCTGCTTTTGGAGAGAATGGGAAATGGAGTGCTTTGCACATCTTTTACCAGACATTATTGGTGTGATGTCGGATTGCTGGCCCTTGTAATGTCTGCTTTGGAAATCCTGTATCCTCATCCCCCACCCCATGTCCTCCAAAGGTTTGTTGAGTGTATGTGGCTGCCTCTACAGTTGAGACAACCAGGGCTCAGAAGTTGTACATGGAACACGTTGGCCGGTATTCTATTTTTAGTCTCAATTAGAGAAGAGCCTTTAACTCAAGGGAATGTGCATTAGTGTTGACTTACTTTTCAGCCATTCCTCCAATGAGTCTTCTCTCTAATTGAGATTCACAAAAGGGCCCTGGCCATTTGTGTATTCCTCTGGGTTGGGCCACATACACTTGCAAATTGTATCACGTGTAGGGAGGTCTCCAAGTTTTCTTTTTCACAAGTTTGTTTGTTTTGCTGAATAAGTTAAGAGAGTAACTCAGGATAGGCTAGTAACACTCCAGATATACCAGAGCATTGCAGGACAGACCCTGTTTGCCTAAAGTTTGCAAGAGGGAGATTCACAGTGGATTGTGCCAGTTGTGATCAGATGACTGCTGTTTGCATCAGTACTTTGGCTTCATTTGCACTTATCATCACCACCCTTGTCTTCAAATGTCCTTCTTCAAAGTTGTCCATTCCTTGTAACATCATAAATTGCTAGTTCATCTATATATTGTTGCTGCTTTGCAAGCAATCTTGTTAGAAAAGGCATTGGCTTTAAAAAAAAATAGCTCCAAGCATTTATTAAAACTTGTACAGTACAATACTATATCTTTTTTTTTTGACTTTTCATTTGAAGAGTGAAGATTTACACATTTTTGTCCACAGATGCACACAATTCTTATCTGAAGATGAACTGACTTTTGTGTTGTTGTGTTTTTTAAACTTCCCATTTCTTCCCCCTCTCTTTCCTCCCCTCCTCAGTGTGTGTAAGGGTACAGAAGAAGCATGCATTTAAACAAATTCAGGAGGAATATAAGAATCCAACTGTCCAAGCCAGGTATAATTTTTTATCTAAAAAAAAAAGAGACAAAGCAAAAGATTTTTATTTCATTGTACCATTCTGTTTCTGCATGATCAACAGGACTTGAGTCAAATGGAATTGGAGCAAATCTGTTTTCTATCGGATCACAAATAATACTTTTGTAATTTCTTTTTTAAGAAAAGAATGATCTTTGTGTATTTTGGTAACTTGTGTATTTCGATTTTGTTCTAGTCTGCATAGCAAAAAGAACCAAGAATGTAGGAATTGGAGGTAAAATTAATCCTTTATAACAATACTGAGCCAATGGGCCTGTCCACACTGGCATATAGATCTGGTATATGGATCGCTGGGGGCACCGTCTGAAGTGGGGAAAATATTGTTCACAAGTGTATCTACTTAGAATGAGCATCCTTCCCCTTTAAGAGCTGTCATGCACCTTTTGGAACCATCAGTACAGCATGTATTCTTTTTGGCATGTTCCTTGTTTAGCCTGGAGATGGCAGCCTCTGCCATCGTGGGAAGGGAAGCAGAGAGTCGGGAAGGGAAAAATTGGAACAGCACTGACAGAGGGAGAGAGAAGTAACGTAAAAAATAATAATAATAATAATTTAACTTTCCTTGATCCTCCACAGATGATCAGGGGAAGCACTTAAATGACAGCTGATCCAGGCCACAAGATGTCATTTGCTCTTCCAACAGGAGGAGTGCTCCAAATGGCCCATCACTCCTCCCCCCCCCCATACAACCTCAACAGACCCTTTGTAGCCCGATCCACCCCAGACAGCCAGTATGGACAGGTCCAGTTACTGGACAGTAACTGTTGAGGAAAGTCAAGAAAAGGAAAGTGTCTTGCTTTTCCTTCAGTCCATTTTTTCAGATGCAGAATAAGTCCTACAAATCACTTCACTACTTGAACTCGATGTCAAACAAGCATTATGTACTGCTGCCTCCCTAACATAACTTGTATTTGTCATCTGAATAAGGGGCAATGTTTTTATGTCTGTGGGCACTTACATAGACTGGTTCCAGGTGGCTCAATCTGCTTTATTTCAGCCCCAGTCTACTGAAATACACCCAGGTTTGTGGCAACCCTCTTCTTATTTTGGCCCGGCTGTTCTAAATGTCACACACTGGTTTTGGACTATGGCCCTGTTTCTCCCTTCCGGCTGAGCAGTTTTTTTGACTACTTGCTTGCAGCTTAAACCTGATGGATGGTATCCTGTTTGCAGCAAACATGCTATGGAACAGTGTTTTGCAAGCAGCTCCTCCTTCCTTGCCATTTGCATGAGGGGGAATCCAGTAACCTTGTGTGCGCGCGCAAAACACCCATTTAAAGCAATGGTGCCGTCTCTGGCTTGTTGTTTAGTCGTTAAGTCGTGTCCGACTCTTCGTGACCCCATGGACCAGAGCACGCCAGGCCCTCCTGTCTTCCACTGCCTCCCGGAGTTGGGTCAAATTCATGTTGGTAGCTTCGATGACACTGTCCAACCATCTCGTCCTCTGTCGTCCCCTTCTCCTCTTGCCCTCACACTTTCCCAACATCAGGGTCTTTTCCAGGGAGTCTTCTTTTCTCATGAGATGGCCAAAGTATTGGAGCCTCAGCTTCAGGATCTGTCCTTCCAGTGAGCACTCGGGGTTGATTTCCTTCAGAATGGATAGGTTTGTTCTCCTTGCAGTCCAGGGGACTCTCAAGAGTCTCCTCCAGCACCACAATTCAAAAGCATCCATTTTTTCGGCAGTCAGCCTTTTTATGGTCCAGCTCTCACTTCCATACATCGCTACTGGAAAAACCATAGCTTTGACTATGCGGACCTTTGTCGGCAAGGTGATGTCTCTGCTTTTTAAGATGCTGTCTAGGTTTCTCATCGCTTTCCTCCCAAGAAGCAGGCGTCTTTTAATTTCGTGGCTGCTGTCACCATCTGCAGTGATCATGGAGCCCAAGAAGGTAAAATCTGTCCCTGCCTCCATATCTTCCCCTTCTATTTGCCAGGAGGTGATGGGACCAGTGGCCATGATCTTAGTTTTTTTGATGTTGAGCTTCAGACCATTTTTTACGCTCTCCTCTTTCACCCTCATTAAGAGGTTCTTTAATTCCTCCTCACTTTCTGCCATCAGAGTGGTATCATCTGCATATCTGAGGTTGTTGATATTTCTTCTGGCAATCTTAATTCCGGCTTGGGATTCATCCAGTCCTGCCTTTCGCATGATGTATTCTGCATATAAGTTAAATAAGCAGGGAGACAATATACAGCCTTGTCGTACTCCTTTCCCAATTTTGAACCAATCAGTTCTTCCATATCCAGTTCTAACTGTTGCTTCCTGTCCCACATAGAGATTTCTCAGGAGATAGATAAGGTGGTCAGGCACTCCCATTTCTTTAAGAACTTGCCATAGTTTGCTGTGGTCCACACAGTCAAAGGCTTTTGCGCAGTCAATGAAACAGAAGTAGATGTTTTTCTGGAACTCTCTGGCTTTCTCCATAATGCAGCGCATGTTAGCAATTTGGTCTCGAGTTCCTCTGCCCCTTCGAAATCCAGCTTGTACTTCTGGGAGTTCTCGGTCCACATACTGCTGAAGCCTACCTTGTAGGATTTTGAGCATAACGTTGCTAGCGTGTGAAATGAGTGCAATTGTACGGTAGTTGGAGCATTCTTTGGTACTTCCCTTCTTTAGGATTGGGATGCAGACTGATCTTTTCCAATCCTCTGGCCACTGCTGAGTTTTCCAAACTCACTGGCATATTGAGTGTAGCACCTTAACAGCCTCATCTTTTAAGATTTTAAATAGTTCGACTGGAATGCCATCACCTCCACTGGCCTTGTTGTTAGCCATGCTTTCCCACTTGACTTCACTCTCCAGGATGTCTGGCTCAAGGTCAGCAACCACACTATCTGGGTTATCCGGGACATCCAGATCGTTCTGGTATAATTCCTCTGTGTATTCTTGCCACCTCTTCTTGATGTCTTCTGCTTTTGTAAGGTCCCTACCATTTTTGTCCTTTATCATGTCCATCTTTGCACAAAATGTTCCTTTAATTAGCTCCAATTTTCTTGAACAGATCTCTGGTTTTTCCCTTTCTATTCTTTTCCTCTATATCTTTGCACTGTTCATTTAAGAAGGCCCTCTTGTCTCTCCTTGCTATTCTTTGGAAGTCTGCATTCAATTTTCTGTAACTTTCCCTATCTCCCTTGCATTTTGTTTCCTTTCTCTTCTCTGCTATTTGTAAGGCTTCGTTGGACAGCCACTTTGCTTTCTTGCATTTCCTTTTCTTTGGGATGGTTTTTGTTGCTGCCTCCTGTACAATGTTACGAGCCTCCATCCATAGTTCTTCAGGCACTCTGTCCACCAAATCAAGTTCCTTAAATCTGTTCTTCACTTCCACTGTGTATTCATAAGGGATTTGGTCTAGATTATACCTGACTAGCCCAGTGGTTTTTCCTACTTTCTTCAGTTTAAGCTTGAGTTTTGCTATAAGAAGCTGATGATCAGAGCCACAATCAGCTCCAGGTCTTGTTTTTGCTGACTGTATAGAGCTTCTCCATCTTTGGCTGCAGAGAACATAATCAATCTGATTTCGGTATTGCCCATCTGGTGATGTCCATGTGTGGAGTCGCCTCTTGTGTTGTTGGAAAAGAGTGTTTGTGATGACCAGCTTGTTCTCTTGACAAAACTCTATTAGCCTTTGCCCTGCTTCGTTTTGAACTGCAAGGCCAAACTTACCTGTTGTTCCTTTTATCTCTTGACTCCCTACTTTAGCATTCCAATCCCCTGTAATGACAAGAACATCTTTCTTTGGTGTCAGTTCTAGAAGGTGTTGTAAGTCTTCATAGAACTGGTCAGTTTCAGCCTCTTCAGCATCGGTGGTTGGTGCATAAACTTGGATTATTGTGATGTTGAGAGGTCTGCCTTGGATTCGTATTGAAATCATTCTATCATTTTTGAGATTGTATCCCAGTACAGCTTTTCCCACTCTTTTGTTGACTATGAGGGCTACTCCATTTCTTCTACGGGATTCTTGCCCACAATAGTAGATATGATAATCGTCTGAATTGAATTTGCCCATTCCCGTCCATTTTAGTTCACTGACACCCAGGATGTCAATGTTTATTCTTGTCATCTCCTGTTTGACCACATCCAGCTTACCAAGGTTCATAGATCTTACATTCCAGGTTCCCATGCAGTATTCTTCTTTGCAGCATCGGACTTTCCTTTCACTTCCAGGTGCATCCGCAGCTGAGCGTCCTTTCGGCTTTGGCCCAACCACTTCATTAGCTCTGGAGCTACTTGTCCTTGTCCTCCGCTCTTCCTCAGTAGCATGTTGGACGCCTTCCGACCTGAGGGGCTCATCTTCCAGCGTCATATCTTTTAGCCTTTTGTTTCTGTCCATGGAGTTTTCTTGGGAAAGATACTGGAGTGGCTTGCCAGTTCCTGCTCCTGGTGGATCGCGTTTAGTCAGAACTCTCCACTATGACCTGTCCGTCTTGGGTGTCCCTGCACGGCATAGCCCATAGCTTCTCTGAATTACTCAAGCCCCTTCACCACGACAAGGCAGCAATCCGTGAAGGTCTCTGGCTTGCATCACTGCAAATTGGAGATCAGCACCAGCAGGGCTGGGATGAAACATTCTACTGGTGGAACTGTTGCGCTTTTCTGATGAGTGACAGGATACTGGCCCCTGTATTTTAGTATTGCTAACAAACTTGGGAGACTCCTTCTGTGGATTTGACTTCCAACGGATTCAGCCTACTTGGCAAATTTACTCAGAAAGGAAAAAGCTGTTTTCGTCCAGCAACTTTACACAGTCAGACCTTGTCCTTGTTAACGAGTACAGGAGATGCACTTCAGAAGAACTAAATAACTGAGTTATTGAAGACTCATGGAAATTAACAGGACTTTGGCCTAAATCTATTTGTTAGTCCAAATTAGAATAGAACCGTAAATTCCATTGATTCAGTAGGGCAACTGCAGTGGGGAGTAACGATTGGATTTAGGTTAGGTCCCATTGCTTTCATTGAGCTACCAAACTAGTTCCAAATTTACACATTGTTCCACACATGAAGGTCCATGGCTGTCCTCTAGAATGCAGAATTGTTGGTGGAAGAAAATTCTGACTTCACCTGTCCCTAGATTCAGCCACCATCATTATGCACAACGTCCACAAGAAGTAGCAGCTGCACTCAAATACTCAATGATCTGTTACTTCTTTTGCGTAGCTTCATTCCCATTGCTTCTTAAGCTGAATTGAAGCATTCAAATAAGTGAAAGCAGGAGGGGGGAGAGATTTATAGCCTTCTCTGTTGTTTCCATGGGGACAGGATCACATGAGGAGGAAAACTGCTACGCATGGAATTACTCCATGTGGTTGGGAGTTCTGCAAGATGGAGGTCTCCAATCACAAGGAGAAGCTGCCTGTATAGCAGATGGTCTCCTCTGGGTTGTCCTCCTTCATGTGGAGATACTGACTGGCAAGGTAGGGCTAAAGGTCTCCCTGTTCACAGTTTCAAGTCAGCCCATTTTTGAACCCTTGAGTAGGGCTTCTGGTGATTCTATGTCTATAATAGCCTTCTACCTACCTATAGATTTATTTGGGTTCCATCCATTATTTGTTGCTAAATACCATACAGGGTACCCAGTTGGAAAAGGAATGTCAGGGCAATTCTGGTTTACATTAAAATCACTTGACAGATTTTAATATTTACATTTAACTGAATTCAAATGATGTATTGAGGGCAAGATATAAGATGCTTTCAGAATTATTTCCAAATTGTTGGTGCAGGGGGTATTTTGTAACAAGAGAAGCACATCAAATGAAAAGCTCCATTTTGTAGTGCTAAAATGTTTACAGTAGAGCAGTAGTTCCCATCCTTGGGTCCCCAGATGTTCTCAAACTAAACTCCCAGAAACCTTCAACACTAGCTGTCTTGGCTAGGATTTCTGGGAGTTGTAGTTGAAGAACATCTGGGGACCCAAGTTTGGGAAGCACTGCAGCAGAGGTTTGCAGATGTGTGTTTTTGGACTACAACTCCCAGAATTCCCCTTCCCAGTGGCCACACTGCCTAGACTCTAGAGCATTCTGGGAGTTGTGCTCCAAAAATACAAATTTGCACACCACTATTTCATAGCCAGCCAAAAGAAGGTAGCTGATGGAATTTCTGGCCTGGTTGAGTTTTCTGAGTTTAATTTTTAATGGTCAGTGAAGTCTGGTCTTTTGTAGGTTGTTTTTCTTAAACTCTCCTCCGTCTTTGTTTTCTGTGAAATACAGTCCTCAAATGTGGTTAAGATGATCTCAGACAACCCCAACCCACTGGTTTACCAAGTTCATAAATACAGTAGTTGCTCAGGTATCCAGTAGAAACCCATGAAAACAACCTCGTTATTTCCTACTTTAGTGCAAAATGGAATTATAAAATGGAATTATAAAATGGAATTCATAAAATGGAATTATACCAGAAAGGGACAACTCCCTCAGATTTTTATCTGTTCTGTTGAAGCACACAAAGGTTAACCTTTTTCATATGCTCTCCTGTACTATTTGTCCCAATTTTTCAATATTTAGCTTCCTTCCTCGGACTCATCAGCATGCTCACTTGTTTATTTCAGTGTTTGCTGTTATTTCAGTGGCTTCTTCTCTTGAGAGAAGAGTGTGAATTCTGAAGGCAATATTGACATCTGAATCTTGCCTTGGTCCACATGTTTGCTTGCACATTTGAGGCTTAGAGTGTCCACAGGCCATATCTTGCCCCTGATACTGAAAGCCATGACTCAGCCTGTGTTTATACAGCATCCTCCCTTTGCCCATTGATCAGGTCAGTGTGGATCTTTGTGGGTAATTTTGGCTACTAAATACTAAAGTTCCTGCCATCTCCAAGAAAGGTTGGGGAAATCCTCTGGCGGAAATTTCCAAATGCTGCTACCAGTCAGTGTCAAAAAGACAGTACTGGATGAGGCAAGAGTCTTAAGCTGTACCACGTATTACAGTTGTGATGAGGCGGCGGCTGAAAACTGTCATGGCCCCTCCCTCACAACCCCAATAGCAACCTTGTGGGTAGTCACAGAAGTACTAAGAATTCTCTGTTACCAGCCCTCATAAAAGCAAGAACTTCCAGGGCTTCCTGAGGAGAAATCATATCTACAGTACTAGGTATCTGCAGTGTAAATACAGTCTGCTGGAAAAGGAGAGAAGGTTGTGTACCTTGAAGCCTTTAAATGTGGTTTTACATTAGAGGGTGTGATGTATAGAAAAGATTGCAGTGGGATAACACAAGCAGTAAATTAGAAATTACCATCGCTTTTAGAATGTTACATTTTTGCTTGTCAACTGTTTCATACTTATTGCAATGAGAACAACAGATAAATAATACGGCATAAATGATCTGTTGCTAAAATGTACCCAGAGGTACCCAGTAAGATGTTGTGGAAGTATACAGCAAATTATTTATAAATTCCTTCTGGCCCTAGTCCAGAGACAATTAATCCTAGTTAAGGTTTTAATTCAGCACCTGTAAAAGCAATCTCCGTTGAAGCTAGTGGGATTTACTCCCAAGTAAACAAGTATAACGTTCTGCAACCAACCCATTTATTTCAGTGAGATTTACCATTCATTATCTGGATTAGGGGCAAATTTGTATTTCAAGAAAATCCAACTGAATAAATAGTAATAATTGTTTGTACTCAAGTGTTTTTCAAGTGAATCATCAATGCCTGGGAGAAGTGCCCCACTCTCTCTTTTTTTTAACCTATGTGAAAGAAGATGTACAAACACCTTTTTTAAGAATCCTGTGAAATATTTTATTTTTGAACCAAGGGTTTCTGAGAGGAGAGACATGATCTCTAATATACCAAAGACTGTTTCATAACATGTTTGATGTACGGTCCTGCGGATTGTTTCTGCCCTTCGATTCACGAAGAAGCCATCTTGCATCTCTGTTCCAAACAAAAGCCAGATCGGGTGTGCTCCTCTCCAGTTTTGGAAGGAACCCAGACTGGTGCTCTTGCAAAGTAAGAGCTGGCTACGTCTCAGACTAGTGAGAGGTAGACATTAAAGAATCATTGCCAACTGGGAAGTCACAGCAATAATTGGCACCCCGAAATCTTGACTGCAGGCACCGTGGCCACCCTGCCATCATTTTTAGATGCTCTGTGGCATCAGAGTTTAATATAGTGTGCTTACTTGTATTGCTATGTCATTAATTTGTTCTACAGAAATTTATGGAAATTATATTTATTGATTAAAACATTGGACTTTTAACCAGCTTGACCTCTTTATTGTTGGAGAATTAATTGCATGTTAAGTGAGCCCTGCATAACCTCTGTGCACAGGCAGAAGAAGTAAAGGAAGGAACTGGAGAGATGAAGTATCTACCACCTTCAGTTGGATAGCTTGCAACCCTGAGTGTTCCAACAGGCAGAAAGTATGCTCTGTCCAGTAAGTAACTCAGCTCTCTGAATGATCTCCATTTGGTGCTGCAGTGCTCTGCAAAAAGCTATATCCAAGTGAAAGGATGCTTCTCCCTTCCCTGCCCAGTTAGATTCTCAAATAAATATATAGGGATAGATTTACACACAGATGCACACTTTTATTTCCAGTCTTTCCCCAGCACGGTTCCAGGAACAATCACTAGCATCACTAAAGCATGATTCAAAATACAAGCACCTGCAGTTGCTGTGAATTTATGGAGAGCTAGCCTGTTTTGTTTTGTTTTTAACATGTAACTGTCAAGCCAGCTAAAATGCACCACCTGTCAGGAACCACAGACACAAATGGGAAGCAGATCTGGCAGATTACCTCTCTGTAAGGATAGGTAAATGTAAGATCTGTGGTATAGACTGGGGCATCCACTAGTTTTATGAGGATGAAGTCCAAAATAAGGGTTGGTAGTGAATACACATCAGCTCAACGTCAAAAAAACTAAGATCATGGCCACTGGTCCCATCACCTCCTGGCAAATAGAAGGGGAAGATATGGAGGCAGGGACAGATTTTACTTTCCTGGGCTCCATGATCACTGCAGATGGTGACAGCAGCCACGAAATTAAAAGACTCCTGCTTCTTGGGAGGAAAGCGATGACGAACTTAGACAGCGTCTTAAAAAGCAGAGACATCACCTTGCCGACAAAGGTCCACATAGTCAAAGCTATGGTTTTTCCAGTAGCGATGTATGGAAGTGAGAGCTGGACCATAAAGAAGGCTGACCGCCGAAGAATTGATGCTTTTGAATTGTGGTGCTGGAGGAGACTCTTGAGAGTCCCCTGGACTGCAAGGAGAACAAACCTATCCATTCTGAAGGAAATCAACCCTGAGTGCTCACTGGAAGGACAGATCCTGAAGCTGAGGCTCCAATACTTTGGCCATCTCATGAGAAGAGAAGACTCCCTGGAAAAGACCCTGATGTTGGGAAAGTGTGAGGGCAAGAGGAGAAGGGGACGACAGAGGACGAGATGGTTGGACAGTGTCACTGAAGTTAGCAACATGAATGTGACCCAACTCCGGGAGGCAGTGGAAGACAGGAGGGCCTGGTGTGCTCTGGTCCATGGGGTCACGAAGAGTCGGACATGACTTAACGACTAAACAAGTGGATACACAAAGGTTAATTCCACTTCAGGTTCCTCTTTTCACGCAAGGAGGAATTCCCTAACTCTATGTACAAACACAACACCCCTCTTTTTTTTTCTGCGATGGGGTGACCATTACAAGTCAGAGATGGCCAGGGCAACAGAGAACTCTCTGGGTGTCAACCTCTTATGCTCCATATTTATAGACAGCATTCTGCCCTGTGTCTAAGGTGCTACAAGATGCATGTTGTTTTTTCCACAGAAGTAGTCTTGAGAGCATGCACTCTCTGCAGGTGGCACTGTGTGAGGGCCCACTAACATCTAGGAAAGCAAAAAAGGGCCTCTTGCGAATTAGCATCTGGTCCAAAGCCAAACACATCATGACAACTGCAATCGCCAGGGTCTTATGCAGGACAGGAAGACAAGACCTTTAGGAAACCACAGCTACATAAAGATATTCCTGAGAGCTACACCCTCGCCAACTCAGATAATACACCAAAGGACTACATGGGTACCAAGTGTGATCTTAAAAGTCCCCACACGTGCACTTTGGGGTCCCCCTGGGGCCAGGGCACTTCAGAATCGTGGCCCTGAAGACTGTTTTTCTTGTGGTGGTGGTGACCTTAGCCGAGAGTCCAGAGCAAATGCAGCTACTCCTCTGAGAGAGAGAGAGCTCTTCATGTTTCATCAAAATGGGTGATACAGCAACTGGATCTAATTTTTAACTATTGTTTATCCAAGCCCCTACAGGTATGCGTGTACACTGGATATGTACGATATAACTTAAATTTTACAAAGGCAGAAGTAAAGCCAAAGCCCTATGGATTGCCCTTCGGGTCATCCCTATGCTGCTGAATTGCTACTCTCTCCTTCACTGGTTGGTTCACATAATACATCACACTGATGTGTACCTCATGGAATCCACTGGTCTCCTCAGAGGACTCTAGTCCATTTGGTTCCTCCAGAAGTCATTGGAGAGAGCTGGGCAGTAGCCACACGCTCCTCAGCTATTTTTGCTTCTTCAGTAGGATGGTCCTCCAGATAGCATATACTGCTTTGATGTTATGTACCATCTAGTAGCTTCCAACTTGTGGTGCCCCTATGACTTCATTACCTGTCAGTAACAATCCTGCACAGGTCTTGTAAACTAAAAGCCATGGGGTACCTATGAGGTAGTCCATTGGATGATGTGGGAATTAGCAAACTGGTGATTTTCCCATTCATGTCACTAATCATTTTGAGAATGTAAGCGTTACAGTCCTTGCTTTGGAAGGTAATACTGGTGATTCAGCTTTGGTTTGGGCTGCTGATGTTTATGCACCATCTGGGCTGCATCTCTGGGTTTGTCATGGATTCCAAACATAAGTGCTTTGGATGGCTTTGCATGAGAACAGGCCTGAGACGTAGTCGAACAACTAGATGGGCGGGATATAAATATAATAAATAAATAAAAATTTCCACCTATAAGGAGGCTACCTGCTTTGTCTCTCTGCTCCTCCCTGTCCCCAGCTTTTAGGAGTTTCAGACATGCAGAGAAACTTAGGTTATAAAAGTCATTGTTAGCCCCTTGGATTTTTGGCCTTCTTCTCAGGCAAGAAGCAAGTAATGCCAAAGAAATACTTACACTCCAAGGAATAACATCTGGCGGGCTACAGGGGTCCATCCAGCTTGATGAAAACACGCAGCATATATAATTAGCATGTGCTGCGTCCCTCTACCATCACTATTTGTAATAAATTCTGTTTTACACCAATGACTTGTATTTTTTCCCCAAAGCAATTTTGAACGTGTACATACTGAGGTTTTCTGTAAGTGGCCAAGTTAAAGACAGATAGCTTCCTGGTTTTTGTATGTTTTTCCTCAGTACCTCTTGTGATGCTGGTTTATTGGTATTTATTTATTTTATTTATTATTAGATTTTTATCCCGCCCATTTAGACAAAGTCTACTCTGGGCGGGTTCCATAAATATCATAAAAACAATTAAAACAGTTAAGACAATTAAATCAATAGTGTTAATAATGCTCAAGATGGGAAAGTTAAATTATAGTATAAATAAAATCAAGTATTGACAGGAGGGAAGGCCTGCCTAAAGAGCCAAGTTTTTAATTGGCTCTTGAAAACACCCAGCGAGGGAGCCAGGCGGATCTCTGATGGAAAGCTGTTCCAGAGTCGAGGGGCCACCGCCGAGAAGGCCCGGTTTCTTGTTCTTTCTTTCCGGGCCTCCCTCGGTGTTAGGCCCCTCAACTGTCCCTCCTGGCTATGACGAGTGATTCGGGTAGATCTAGGTGGAAGAAGGCAAATGTATTTATTTATTTATTTATTATTATTATTTTCCTCCATCTTTCTCCTTAAAATAGGACCCAGCTTTAAGCTGTAATACCCTGGTATTTATTCTCACACCCTTTTGCCTTCATCCAGTCCTCCACTAGAAGGCAGTCGCACACACCCTGAATTTTTCCAAAACCGAATCCATCCCTCAGGGAGCATGATTTTTATCACCTTTGTTGCAGCAAACTTATGCCAAAGATTAATGGGACCTAACTCTCAGCAAAATGTATACCTATAGGATTGTCTCAGCGAAAACCACTGGTTTGCTTCTATGTAAGGTCTGAAATGATACTCACTGACACAAACATCTTGTTCAAGAAATGGCCTACAAAAATACATGGTCACATGTTTAAAGTAGAGAATGGGTGAGAAGGCCTTTTTGTTTAATAATAATCATGTGTTGTCAGGTCAATTCTGACTTACGGTGACCCTTTACAGGGGTTTCCAGATAGAGAATAATCAGTCGTAGTTTCCCATTCCCTTCTTCTGGAGGTATCCTAGGACTGTGCCACTACTTGCCCAAGGCAACACAGGCTGGCGTTACTTGCAGGAGGCACAGTGGGGAATAAAACTCCCAACCTCTGACTCTGCAACTAGATATCTAAACCACCAGGCTATCCCGCCAGCTGTGGTTTTTTTGTTTAGAGGTAAGGTATAGAGGTAAGATTATATATATAATACAGTATATACACAAAATCTCCTTTAGAGTGATATCACAGAACAATTGTGAAGAAATAAGTTACTTTATTTAACAAGTTGTTTCAAGAGTCATATATTGTAGGCTTTGGACCAACCACATTAAACATGGAGGTACAAAAGTCAGAATTTTCAAACCAATGCATCATAGCTAGGAATAAATTCCTCTGCTGTGCAAACCACAATCGTTACAGTACATAGCAAACATGATGCTGTTACTCTCGTCTCCTTCCTTGTCATGTTTTTCTAAAAATATTGAAAAAACTTTTTAAATAAAATAATGCATGAAAAGTTTTCACCATGACAAATGGGCCAGAGCTATATTGCCTCTGGTTTAGAGGAGTTCTTCTTCAAAGAAATGACCATTTAACTTACAGACCAATGCCAATTGCAAGACTGAAATAAAATCTTAATTCTCAAGGGTTCTGTGTAGTTGGATAGCTTTAGCCCATATATTAGGGTTTCACATTTTTGTAAGTATTCACTCCTTTTTCTCATGTTTCCCAAAGAAGAAAAAGGGGAAGCCTACTGCCAGTTCAAAGCTTGGATTGTTTTTATTAATAAAATCAACCCAAATAGGTATTGAATTCACAACTTTTAAATAAAATATGTTCTCACACACATACATATGGGCATACATGTCTGAGCACTTCTCAGTCTTTCCTGGAACCAGGCATTTACATTCAGAAGGAAACCATCATCTAGCCAAGTACTTTTGCATCTACACTCAATCCAGTCAAGCATGGCTTTGATAGCACACACGCCACTGAAGATAGGGGCCAGCTTGTGCCTGGGGGGACTGAACCCTTTCCTTAAAACACAAAGATGTAATCACACAAATAACTTTCGTTTCTTTGCTACTTAAGACAGCAATGCATTATGTAATGTAGTTTTATAATTACACAGTAATTATAAATTGTGTAGTACCAAAATGATGGCAAGATCCATTTTGTTGAAAAGGCCTCAACACTGCAAAAGGAATAATCTTTAAAAAAAAACAAGAACAGCTTGGCATTTATGCCCCAACTCTCTGCACAGGGATAGAATTCAGTACATCTCATTAAAACTCAAAAGAACAAGACAGCCAACACAAAAAATACACAGCATACATCAAATGACTCATTCTGAGAAAGTTGTACCCAAACTTTTCATAAGACAGAAAATAGCACGCACACCTTGTGGAATTTTCATAATTCAAGTCTCCATTGATATTTACACAAAAGAGAGAAAAGAACAAATGAGTAAATCAATATATTTGACTTTGCCAGTTCCAGCAGCTGAAGAGAGATTCTCAGTTTCATCCAGTGGTTTCCTAAATTAATACAAGCAGAAGGTTTTTTCAAAAGGGCACTGCTAGGAAACAGGGAGGCACCTTTCTGACAACCCCACGCAAAATTTGAAATAAAAGCTTAACAATTTAATACTTAAGGTTGTTTTTCTAAAATTGTATTTGTATGTGTGTACCTAATTAATTGCATGGAAAGAATGAACCATCAGTCGTGAGACACTACTTAATGCCAGATCTGAGTGTCTCATTCCTGAATATTAAAAGAGGATTTTTAAACAACCTGGACAGGAAATTTCCTGTTACCTCTGTGAAATGATCATTTAAAAAAAAAAAAAGGAGAAACTTGACAACAAAAGCTACTACTGATGAAGTTAAAATGGCATTACAGCCAGAAGGCATTTTGAATGCTTCTGTCATATAAAAACACAATAAAACCACAATTCAAAGTAAACAGCCGGATTTTGTGCATTGGACACAAATGTAGTGGCAAACTAAGCACACAGGGGCCCAGTGCAGATGCAACTTCCCAGTCCTTTAATCGCGGTTGAAAGACTGAGAGATCTCCATGGCCAATTCTTCCTCTTACTACAGCTTCAACTGCATCACATAGTGTGACATCTGTGCCAAGGTTGGCATGAATCAAGCTGTGTGGAAATGCGTCCCTCATCTTAAGATTCAATCCCAATTTAAAGGTAACCATAGTTAGCATTAACCTTTGTGGAAATCTACAGCCAAAGATAATTTAGGCTGAAAACAGAACTCTCCAGGATGCTCACAATATCTTAACCACAGTTAAGGGGATTGATCAACATTACACCTGCACTGGGGTTGGCTCTTATCCAACTAAAGTTAAGCACATGGTTCCACTGAAGTCAATGGAAGAGTCAAGTACAAACTTAAGTCTGTCCCACTGTAAGTGCTTCATCAGTTTAATTGGATTGTGCTGGTTATAACTTATACACTTGGGAAAGATGGATTTCTAAATTCTGGCTCAAACTCTGGGACAGGAGCTTCACTAAAGCAAAAGCTCCACTGTTAACAATACAGCCATGCTGTCACTGATACTATTATGTATGAGGAACCCTTGTACACATAGCTCTCTATCTATACCAGGGGTGGGTGTCCTGTGGCCCTCTGCTGAATTCCTCATCATATATCATGCCTGCAGTCCCATATGCCCACTCCTGAGGTATATACAGTACTAGTGCCTCATTAAACTTCTAGTGCCTCCCTTTGGCAACTACAAAGGGAGGCAGTTAAGAGAATTAACAGATTCACCCATCACTGATGAATGACACTATCATAGAAGTACCACCAACATCATAAAGATTTGTATTGCATCGCTCAAGTCATCATGCCTGCAAAATTTGTTATCACACTCATTGTTATTTCATACCCACAATCAAAATCCTTCCTTAACCCTAATCAAGAATTTTACATTGTGAAACAAACATTAAAAATTCAGCACAGTGTTCAAGCCTTAACATTTCAGCAGAACTGAACTAGGAATAATGGACAGAGATTTCCTCAACAGGAAGATGAGCTTTTTAATGCCACAAAATTTTATTGCTCTAGGAGCATTTGTGAGCAACCTATTATCTACATTTTAAATTAAACCTGCTGATCCTCATTTTGTAATGTTGCCTTCATTGGATATAAGAAATAGCTTGGCCAACTTCACCCTAGCTCTGTCCACCTTGAAACAGTCAATGAACGTTTTTGAAAATGCGCAGATAAGAGTTATATGATAGACCCTGCACAACCCAACAAACCCCAAGGAGTGTTGAAGAAATATGCCCCGTTTCCTGAAATTGTTGCCAACCACCAGACAAAGACAAGAGTATGATGCAATGAAATTTTGAGGCAGGCTACCGAGTTGTTAGGTTGTTATCAGTTGACATGGACACAGGCATTCCAGATTCAACCTGTTTCCATTTGATACATCATATGCGGTATTGTAAAGAAATACGGTGATCAGGGCCAAAGTGCTGGTGGATGTAGGAAGCCACAACTAGAGCGAGAAAAAAAGTGGACACTCAAGATTCCTCACTTGGCCCAGGTACTGAGGATTGGAGTCCTAAAGGAGGATCCAACACTCAACAAGAGGCACCCAGTGTTTCTGACTCAATTATTAAAATGCAAGCACCTCTGAAATATCAGTGCTGCATTTCCACAGCATCCAGTCAAGCACCTGTACAACTAGGTAGCCTGATGTTGAGCGGGGAGAAAAATCCAGGTCTTGGTTTTGACAATTGCTCTGAATAAGAGCAAAGAAAATAACTTGCCACTCACACTGACAACAGTTGTAAACAGAGGATAAGGAAACCACGTATCATTGTTCTTGGATCGTCTCAACGTAGTCTTTGCAGCTAGCCCAAAAGTATGTTACTTGAAGATCTTTGCTTCTTTTTTAAATAAAACAACCAAGTTGCAATGCTGACCTTTGAAGCTTTAGGTGGAACCAGAAATTTCAAAAGAACCATCCAAAAACATTTAACGTTTATGGAAAGTGGTTTGGGTGCTCCATTAAAAAAAGAAAAAGGATGAGATCCGTTATGCTGGAGTTTTCAGATGGGCAAGGATGGCTCAGGCTAGGAGAGAAGCCCAAATCACCCATGGTCTGATATGGTCCAAGGTCTATCCTTAAATGCTTGCCTCAACCCTCAGCCTTTATTTCTTGAGGATTGGTCTTCAGTCCTGTTCAGCCAGTCGTCAGAAATTGACTGCGCAGTTTTTCCCCATTATGTTTATTTGTACAGACTATGTACATTCTAGATGGTTCATTTAGCACTACACTGTTGTACTTTTTATTCCAGCAATTTGAGGGCGTGCAAATTCCACGAAGTCATCAATAAGAACTGGCCATGCTCCTAGGAGAAAAAAGGACCGAGAGAGAAGGTGAATTATTAACCCTTCGCAAAGATTCCAAGAAATGGAGAAAACCCCAGAAAAACAAGCATTTAGACAGCACATTTCAAGTGTTCAGAGCACTTCTCATACATTATCTAAATAATCCTAAAAAAGGGCCCTGCAACTTAGGCCTTATTTTTTGGGATGTCTCCTGTATGGAGAGACTCTAAGGCTAAGCTCTCATTATTGCACGTGTTTACTTAATTCAACACCTGAATAGAGATTCTCTTACCTCCCAATCAGTCCCAATTTATTCTAACATTTATCTAAATGCTCTTCAAAAAATACTAATCCCTGCAACTCTTTACAGTCCTGTCCAGCAGAAATTTGGTTGCAAGATACCAATAACCAATCTTCCCATCTGTTGGAATCCATTCCATATTTTATTTTATTTTCTTGTACCTCCCTCTGGTCTTTAGTCTTTTGAAAAAGAACCTGCCTTAGTGCCTAGAACTAGCTGGAGTTGGACTATGAAGTTTCTTTTTTCCCTTTGGCACATGTAGAATGGAATAGGAAAGGGAAAACACACAAATTGAGACCGTGCCATTTATTGCTGAGTAAACTGCAGAGACCAAGTCTGGAGAAATGAGCAGGGCAGGAAATGATATGAAGGAACATCATTTTTAAAATATAAATTAATTTTAATCAACTGGGGGAGGGGCATGACAGGATATGTGTCTCAACAGTGGATGCTAATAGGGCAACCAGATTTACCTGATTAATACAGAAAACTATTCAACAGAAGATATAGGGTCAGGATTTTCCCTCTCCTTCTGTATTCTGTAAAGATCAAAATACAACAGCTACTTCTATCTAGAGGCTGCTCACCTCTAGAAGAACCACGGCTGCATGTCATGGTCAGTCTCTATGACAATGATCACTCTGATTGTTGACTCCTGGATTGTGCCCAGTATCTGCACAAAAGGAGTGGCTTTATTTTCAAATGCTGGATAAACAACTCTTTGTTGCAGGCTCACTGTGCCCTTCACAATTAAAACAAAGCATCTCAGAGTACCAGCAAATGAACAAATACAAAAGAAGGCTATCAGGAAAGTACCGAAGGTTCTGGCAGCATAAACTAGGCAAAAGCAGAACCACTTGGGGAAGAAGCCTCTCTAGAAAAATACTTTCCTCCCTGAAGGGCTGGTGTGAAAGAGAGGTGCACTTGCACAAATAGATCAGTTACAGCAACAGATCAGAGAGCGATGTTACCTTCCTCGTCATAATTTGACATGTCATCTGCTATCATCGCACTGAAATCTAGCAGGAGGTTCCAGGTATCCTTCGGTATAGATCTTTTATGATGTTCCTGTTTGAGGGAAATCACACTGTCAGAAACAGATACATCACTGTGTCCGCATGACCCCCGTGGACATGGAGGCTGTAGCTCCATGAAAAGCAGAGGGGTACTGTAGAGACCACCATTTCCCTGTCACCCCTTGCCACAGCCAAACTGGGCCCAGAAATACAGAGGGGAGACCTGAAATTTTTGATTCGATTTATATACCACCTGTTGTTGTAAGCACGGCTCAGGGTGGTTAGAAGCAACTAGATATCCAATTCCAGTTCTGACTTGGGAAGGCCACAAAGATAGTCTTGGGGGCCACATGTTCACCTCTGCAGTACAACATGGCACAAATCACAGATTCAACCCTAAGCATTTCCATTTACACAGTTCTAAGGCAGCATTTCTGTCTAGGATCTCGGAGAGCTACTACCAATCGATCAAGGTTGGTGAAATGAGTGCCCAGCTCGCTGGGGGATAAAGTGCTGTTTGCATAATTATGTTGTAAACCGTCCAGAGTGTGCTTCAGTACTATGGGGTAGTATGTAAGTCAAAACAACAACAACAATCAGCATAAGTTGTACTGGGTAAGATGGGCCGAGGAAGGAAGTTCTCCTTGGACAGGGAATGAATGAAGCCTGGTTTAGCCATGAAGGTCTCCCAACTTCGAGCTTACTCTTTTCTGTCTAGTCTCCCTCTGAAGGGAAAGGGATTTTGGAGAGAGGTGATCATGGAATCTTTTCATGCTAAACTGGGAACCTACACGGTTATATTAGGTCTGCAGGTCCTGGGCTTCTCTCCCTAGCTGTAAAACATTGTTAATCGTTTAACATTCCATTTGGGATTTCTGATTTTGGCTGTCAGCCCACATCCTACCTCCTCACGTTTAACCTCAAGCAAGGTTCTGAGAAAAGAAAAGTGTCAGTTCTCTGTTACTGGGACTATTAGCCACAGGCCATTATCTTCTGATAATTGTTGACATGGCTAATTTCAGGAACAGCCAGGCAATAATGAGGATTGCAAAAGCTTCCAGAATACTAAACACTTATTATGTTACAGTTTCTAATGACGTAGTTCATGTTTGAGCTTACCAATAAAAATTTGTTCCACAAGTCTAGGAATTTGAATCTTCCATGAAGTACTAAATTCCAGTAGGCGATGGCCATTTCTAAGTCTATAAAATAAAACAAACCATCAAATCTAAAAACTCCTCCCATTTCCCCAAACACCAAAATTCTACAACACCACAATAAATGGGTGCTTATGCAGAAAAAGCTACAAATGTGCAGTTCATTCCTCCCCTCCCACGACTCTACCTTGGCAGTTTGTTATTCTCTGACAAAGTCTGCTTTTTACTCCAAATTTTAGGGGTGGTTTGTCACCAGGCAAATGACACTTTAGAAAATGATACTACGAAAACACAGAAAGAGCACACCTGCAGTCCTGCAGAACAGGGGCAGTATGCAGACCGTGACATACTGCTGCAGAAGAATATATTTACTTGGGAATCTTAGTGAACTGGTTTCAGTATGCAACAGCCACATCTGAGGTCCAGCAATAGTTCAGGACTCTTGCCACGATTCTTCCTTTCTACATGGCTTACTTAAAATTTGTGTATCAAAAAAATGTTGGTATACATACCTAAACCTTTCTGTCCTGGATTTTTCGCAAAGTTGAATGTAAACTGATAGAAATCCTTAAATCTTCCTGGCTCTTTCAATTCTTGTTCCATTTTAGGAAGCTGGGCCTTTAGTTTTTCTATGCTGTCACATCTGTATTTGTTTTAAAAAGAAGTGCATCTTCACATTAGTCAGGGTGTTACACCACATGTTTAGAAATATTTGTATGTATTTATGACCGAACAGTTGCTTGAACAAAAGAGAATGTTATACAGTATTTATTTTGGTAAGGAAGTCGTCGTATTTAATAATTTCTGTTGTTCTCTTTTATATTTAATAAATGGAAAAAAAATACAAGTTTATGGATAAATTTATAAACACCCTAGAGCTGAAAAATCCTCAGGAGGAAAGCCAGAAGCCACTTCTGTAAAAAATACACACACACACACACACATATATTTGGTCAAATTAATGAGTATGATTATAACAGCAGATAAAACAAAAACAAAACACAGCCAGGAAGGGGAAGGATTAGTCCCATATTAACCCTTTAGTCTACTTAGTCTGTAAGTTACTTTGAAAACAGTTTCAGAAATTAGACTGTTTAAGTCAAAGAATCTGGCAGAAATCAGAGTATCTTGTGATTCTGAATACATTCTTTTAAATTTCAACATACGGTCCAGACCTTAGACTTGAATTAAGACAGCACAACATAGGATTAGGTGGAAAGATTCCAGCCAGCCAGTCAAGCCAACTTACCCCTTTACTATGTAGTTTGTGGAACTGAGGATACTGAGGTTGGCAACAGGAAATCAAGAGGGGTATGTGTAAAGATGTGAGTGCAAAATAGCAAATGGTAAGAGTCTAAGAGGTACTTCCCTATACAAATAAGATGCTGCTTCAATTACAGAGCCAGAAACCTCACCTTGAGGCACAAACCTGAGCTGTTTTCATATGGCAGCTGTGCACTTACCCTAGTTCTGTCATCCCATCCATGAATTCCACTTTTAAGAATTCACATTGAGTTGCAGCTCTGAACTTCCAGGCAATGATCAATACACTAATACTGGCAGGGTCAAGTGCAAGGTCATCACAAAACTGCTGAATACCATCTATGCCGATTTTATTCTCATCTTGAGGATCTTGGGGTTTAAAAATGAAATGAAATAAATTAAGACCAGTGCCTTTTTAAAAAAAATCTATTTCTACTAACAGGAACACAGCCAGCACACTGTTTCAAGGCAAACAGCATATATTCAAACCCACTTGTTACCCCAAAGTGTGTTCAGTCCTGACAGCTGCTTTCATAGAATCATAGAGTAACTGAGTTGAAAGGGGCCTATAAGGCCATCAAGTCCAACCCCATTTAACAAAGCCTTTTAAAATGTGTTAAGAAACTTCCCAACTCTCGTCCAGCCTGCAGTTGCAACTATTCTGTATGATGGGTAAATTATTTCTACTTCCAAGAAGAAACAGAATTTATCACTTGACATACCTTGCTCAATGACATAGTCTAGGAATAGAGAGGATATGGTAAATGATTGCTAGAGATGTTTGAGGAGTTTCTCTTTTGGTTCACATACTGGATAGGGGATTCTGGGAGCTGTAGTCAGAAAGTAATCTTTCCAACCTCTAAACTAGAAATGGTTGACTGGATAGCTCAATGAGTCAGTTATCTGGCTGCAGAGCCAGAGGCTGGGGGTTAATTCCCCACTGGCTCTCCCAGGAGTAAAGCTCGCCAGCGTAGCCTTGGGCAAGCTACACAGCTCCAGGTCACCCAGAAACCCTAGTTGTGAGAAAGACTGATTAAGATCAAGTCTGACCATGATACATCTTTGAGGCTAAGCAAATGAACTACAACTAACCAGGAAGTTGTTAGTTCACATTTTTACCAGGAACCTCTTATAGAGCCTCCTTTTCAGTCCCAAACACCCATCTGCAACGTGGAGATCATATTTATCTATCTTATAGCACTGTTGTAAAAAAATATATAATATAATGGCCACAATCCTGTTGCTTCACACAGTAAATCACATTAGAGTAGGCCCACTGAATCAATGGGGTTTTGGTGAATCAACTTCTCCATAAGTTTCATTGATTCAAATGGGACTACTCTAGTTGTGACTTGCTTTAGCATAGCACACTGCAGTTAGAGTACGCGCATTTGAATCAACAGAATGTATGGAGGAGTCAACTCACAAAATGCCCACTGAATCAATGGGCTTACTCTAGTTCAATTTACTACACTAAAAACAGGATTTTGGCCACTGCATAGGTACAATCGTAAGTAGAGATGGGGGTATTCGTATACGAATACAAATATCCCCACACAGGTGGCATTAATGAGGGTCCAGTCCCATGGGGCCAGACAGTCCACTCACCGATCCGCCGCAGATGCGGACGGTGCGATTCTACCAATGGCGCCGCAGTGCGCGATCTGCTCGCCACTCTTCGACCTTGCAGCAAGGCTTGTCCTCCCGCCTCCTGCCAGGAGTAGCAAGCGGATCGCACACTGCAGAGCCATTCGTAGAATCGCGCCGTCCGCATCCGCTGCAGATTGGTGAGTGGACTGTCCCGCCCCATGAGGCTGGACCCTCGTTAACGCCACCTGTGCGGGGATACTCGTATTCGTATACGAATACCCCCATCTCTAATCGTAAGTCTTTGAATGATCATCCTAGAATCACTCGTTCTAGCCAGGAAGGGCGGCTGAGGGGGCTAACGCCGAGGGAGGCCTGGAGAGAAAGAACAAGAAACCGGGCCTTCTCGGCAGTGGCCCCTCGCCTTTGGAACAGTCTGCCCCCAGAGATCTGTCTGGCTCCCTCGCTGGGTGTTTTTAAGAGCAAACTTAAGACCTGGCTCTTTAGGCAGGCTTTCCCTCCTGTCATCACTTGAATATTTTTCCCCCATCTTGAACTATATTACTATTGTTGTTTTTTATTTTATTATATTGTTTTTAATTTATTTTTTATTGTTAGCCTCCCAGAGTAGACTTCGGTCTAGATGGGCGGTGTATAAATTTAATAAATAAATAAATAAATCCTAACAGTTAAAATTCCCCTTGCCACCTGTAATAAACATTTTTCCATGCAATGAGACACGGTTTTACCCGTCCTCAATTGAGGATCCACAGGCCAGGCCAGCAGATACAACGTAATGCTGCTGTTTTCCCCCAGGTTCTGTGGGAGTGAAAGTGGGACATTCTTCCGTTGCACAAAAGTGCCAAGACGGGGGGAGTGGGATAGGCAAATCCAGAGGGAAGGATTTGGCTGTTAAAGTTCATTTTAATTAATAGGCTTTGTTTGCAGTTAGTCATTTGCCAAGAGGCAAGACATTTCTTCTATGCATTTCTTCCAGGGTACTGTCGCTCACACACTGCCCTCAGACATCAATTCCCATGCATTGGGATCTGAAGGGCATATTTTCTATATTGTATAGCAGATACGATCAAGGACAGAAACTTACATATCTATTAACTGTAACCACTGTTAGTTACCTGGACCCATTGGTGTATTCTGGCCATGAAACAAGCCATTCCAAGACACCATACTGGTTTTGATATGGTAAATTAAGGAAAGTGGGTAGAGCAGCCCAAAGCACCACTGAAAAACCAGCAGGGTATAAGTGGTCAGACCCAGAAGGTCTGGTTCAAGTCTACTCTTGGACATTAAGATTACTAAATTGCGTTAGGCAATCACCATCAGCCCAACCTCACAAGTTTGTTAAAAGAATACAGCAGGAAGAAATATGTCTGCCAACCTGAGTCCACTAGAGGAAGGATGGGATCAAAATATCATAAACCACAGAATAGAGAAGCTTTGATCTTTCTACTCCATGTACAATTCTCCTACTGATCTTTGCTGTGTTCTGAAAAATCACTTGGGCTCAAAATGAATTGCAGGTTTCTCGACTAGATTCCAGAATCTATAGATATATAGTACAAGCAAGAATTTAATTAAAAAGCACACAGTACTCACCTTTATATCTGTTGTATAGCTGTTCTAACTTCTTTCTGTCCAATGAGCCCTTAACATTTTCTCGTATATATAGTTCAGGATTTTGAAAAAAGTTATCTGTTGCAACATCTAACTTCCAGTCATTCTGAGACAGACAATTCACTGCGGTCTTTTCGCTGGACTGTGTAAAGATCATAAACTGCCGAACTTTATCCTTCTGTGATGACTTCAACTTGTTCTACAAAGATATGAAAACACAAAATATTGAGACTTTACATGCTTACCCAAGGTGGAAACCTAATTTCCTCTTAGAACCCAAAAGGGCAACTTAAGCTTCACAAGTAATTAATAACATCTCAGAAAAAGTTTAAGGTAGATATATAGATAATCCATTTGAAAATCCTTATCATGCCCAGTTTCTTTTTATTTAGTAATTTACGAGATAATACTGCTTAATCAGGTACAAAACAGTTCAATCAACCATAAACTCTATGTGATGCTTCCCCATGCCATTTGAAATGGTCAGCAATTTGATCTACAGACTTGCCCAGTTCCTTTGTGATAGGGAAACAGAGCAGCCCCCAGAACATTTATAGAGATTTCCCAAAGGTTCCAAGGCACCACTTAGAAAAGAACAGTAACTGTGAAATAAAGGAACACACAGGCATATAAGTTTATTACTTACTTTCCTTTTGGGGAAGCTAAACAGTGGTCTGGGATCATTGCATGAGAGCTGTATAGAGGAAAATCTACTCCAAACTTTTTTTTTTTAAAAAAAATAATACATACTAACAGTGAGTGTACAAAACCAACAGTTTCTATTTGAGCAGTTTTTGCGCCAGATCAGCCAAATCACTGAGTGAGACCCAGGAAAGCTAAACAAACAAAGTTCTGTCTGGGAGATGCATAGGGTAGCAGTAAAATAATAATAATAATTAAAAAAAACAATGTAAACATGAAGGAGCATGCAAAAAGTGTTTATGTATCTCCCTTCTGATCACCTTTGTAGGAAACTAAGAACAACCAAAGAAGTGGATTTGTCCACAAAAGCTCACATTAAGATACAGCAGCTAGACTTGAAGGTGCCACAATGTTTTTGTCTTCTTTTTTATTATTTTTGTTTTGTTTTTGCCTGACATGCTAGCATAGACTAACCTCTTTTAAAGCTTCAAGGAAGTGACACACTGAGGACTCCAACGCCAACAATACCTAATGAGATGGATGAGTCAGAGTATTTTTTAGGGTGGCGCTACACATTATGGCCAACACAGAAAGGCTGCTGCAAAACAGCCATGCTAACGCTTCTTCACTTCCTACTATACTGTGTGGCTACATTATAATGCTGTCATGTACCGCATTCTCCTGCCCTTGTTAGTGTACTCCACACAATATCATGTCTGTGTATGTCACAGGGAGAGAGGAAGAACAACCTAAATTCTGTTTTGGACAAACATTTTGTGCAGTTCAGCAACCTTAGCTACTCCGAATCACTTTCTGTGGGCCAAATTCAACTGTTTCTTCCAAATACAGTAGACCCATGGAATGAATGGGATGCATTACATAAATCCTAGTGACTCAGTGGGTCTGTTCTAGTTAGGCCTAACAACTGGATGTAGCCAAGTGGGACATCTATTCAAATATCTGTAACCACATGAAAAGTGCAGCACATTAACCTATAAAGGAAGGCTGAGGACAACATAGTACTATGTTATTAAGTAATCATCAATTCTATAATGCAAACAGATGGCTACAACTGATATGAATGCCACAGATGGAAAGATCATACAAAGAAGTGAGAAAAGACCTGAACAAGACTTTCCTCAATTATAGGTAATGAGAGTTTACAAACAATGGAGTCCTGTAATAAACATGATCTTAGTTACAAAATGTACAGGTTTTCTTTCTTTCCTTTTTTTTAAAGTTCTCACTACAATATATATTTTTATTTATTTATTTATTTATTACATTTATAGCCCGTCCATCTAGTCATATAGACTACTCTGGGCGGGTAACAACATATGATGTAACAATTTAACAATTTAAAATCATAACAATATATTACTAAATAAACAATGATCCAAGATGGAAGAAAACACAAAATAACTAAATTCAGACGGTGGGTGGAGGGAAGGCTTGCTTAAACAGCCAGGTTTTCAGTTGGCATTTAAAGATGTATATAATGTAAGATCCAATATTTTCCTACTTCTCTAGCCATAATGCCTCCAGACATCAACTATAACATAAATACACTTAACTGGGCTTAGATTTAGACTTGATAAATCCTCCACTGTGCTAGTCTCTTCCCAAGAAACTGGGTGTTGGTACAAAATTAGATGATAAATTAATATTAACAAAACATCCTGGGTGTGTACTTTAAAGCCAAAGTTAAATGCATTCAGACACCTTAAGTAGTTCAGGAGCTTCAGTATACTCACTGTACTTCCTTAAGATTCTTACATGATATTTTAATGAAAGCCTCTACAATGTTGCTGAGACAATAAATAACCAGGAAGTGCTTAAATCCCATCAGGAAGAAAATAATACATAAATAGTAAACATAGTAAACTAAACTAATATGGCTTAAATATTAAAACTACTACTATAGACTACATCTACTCTATAGTAGATTACGTCTACTCTATAGTAGATTACGTCTACTCTATAGTAGACGTAGTCTAGATGGGCGGGATACAAATCTAATAAATAAATAAATAAAATATTTGCAGTCCTATATCTTGAAAAAATTCCATAAAGTAATTTTGGGCATTTCAACCTATCAGACAGATTTTCCAGAATATCTTTTTGCCATTTATTTGAATTTCTAACAGCAAAAAAATGCAGTGGAAATGAAAGACTATGTTCAACTTGCCTTTTAAAATTTAGTCACATCATAGTAGCTGGCTGGATAGCTCAGTGGTTTAGGTATCTGGCGGCAGAGCAAAACACTGCGAGTTCAATTCCCCAGTGGGCCTCCAGGGAGAAAAGTCAGCCTGTGTAGTCATGGGCAAGCTGCACAGTCCCAGGGCACTTACAGAAGAAGGGAATGGTAAACCACTTCTGTGTATTGTCTTTTAATGATGTAAGCCACCTTGGGTCCTTTTTAAGGAGAAAGGTGGGGTTAAAAAATATCTTAAAATAAACTTGTCTTCTCTACCTAGAAAACCCTGGAAAGACCGGGTCGCCATAACTGACTTAACAGCATTATTATTATTATTAGAAACACAAATGTGAATGAACCACTCAACTCCATCCTAACTACAATTACTTGAAAGTGCCTTTGAGTTTTCAATGCCTCGTAGGGCTAAACCCAACTGTTGTTCTCAATGAAAAGCGAAACCCATTGAATCAGCAGGATTTACATAATGTCAGTTTATCAAAGTCTTAAGCATCCTGACTTGGAGACAAGTCCCACTGAAACCAGAGGGGATTGTATTTGAATATAAATGGTACTAAGATTATATTATAATACAAATAGAAACACACACATGCATAGAGTCATGTGGTACTTCAAAGTGACCTATTTTTTGTGGCATTAGGTATTTGTGGACTAGAGCCCACTTCCATCAGATGACTGTAAGATTATTCTTCAATTGACTGGGTTAATTCTACATATCTGTGTGTACCCATACACACAACTCTATCACACACAAGTGCTCAAATGCAGATGATAGCATAGCAGTTCTGTGAAAGGTAAACAAGACCAGAATACAGTGACATCATTTAGTAATGGTAGTATCTCTGTAGGTGTATGATGCTGATTTAACACATTTAGAGGGAAGAAAGTTACGTCCCTGAGAGCAAACTGAATAAAACTGAACTTCTTGATATATTCTACTATAGCAATTTCATACCAAAGCCACTCCTGTTTTTTGCTTTGTTTCTGGTCAAACCACGGTGACTTTGAGATGAGTAACAGAACATCCTGAATCATTTCTATTTTCTCCAACTGACTTCTGAATGTAGCCATTCTGGGACTACGTTTTTTTATTTCTTTTTTGTAGCAAATTACCTATGTCTTTGGCTAGACAGAAAGGAGGTGATATCTGGAGGTCCCTGAAGGAATTACCTGTTATTTCAGAATGAGAGAAAACACAAGGTCTAAAGTTATCAGTACAGCATTAGTGTTTGGGTTTGCTGGAGGTCTCAGCCCCTTGGTAAGAGCATCTTTTTAGGTGGCCCACAGATGCCGGTCAGCAACTACCAGGTGTTAAAAAGCCTGTCTGCAAACACAGAGTCTAATTCTCTGTCTCATATATGTAACTCTGGATAAGTTCTCGCTGGAAGTTGAAAATGACGATCAACATTTTGTCACTTTCCCCAGCCATCTCCTTAGGCAGTTTCTGGGTACCAATCCGATTCTTCAGTTCATTCTTCACGCATACTGTCGTTTTCACAATGCCTGCTGCAAAGTAGACCTGGAAGGTCTGACACCTGCCAACCAAGCACAGCCTGAGGAACCCGGCTGCACTCAAGGAAGAGTTATCTGCCACAACAAAATCAGCTGCCCTAGAGAGGGTATCTTTTGCAGGGGGTCTTAGAGGTCTCTTGGCAACACCGATGGGCAAAGCTCCCTCTTCTAGAATCTCCCTATAGGAAAAGAGACAGACATGGAGGCGAGACCCTACAACCCTGGCTCTCCCCACCTTGGCTGCCCAGATGTTCTTGGGCTGCAATGCCCCAGAAATCCTGGCCAGCCAAAGCTGGTGGAGAAGGCCCTCTGGCAGTTGCCGTCCAAGAACATCTGGGGACCCACAAGGTTGGGAACCTCTGCCTTACAAAAGCGTAACGAAACACACCATGGAGGATCCTCCAGGAGGAGAACAAGAGGCACAAGAGGGAAGAGGCCCCAGCAGCCAAAGTCATGCAAGCAGCACCCCGCAAAACTCCAGGAGCCCCTTTTGAAAAGACCAGGGCCCTCCGTCCCAACCCGCATAGCCAAGGGGCCAGTCCTCAATGCAAGGGGGCCTCACACACACACACACACACACCGACTGACAGCCCCCCTCTAGCCCCAGAAACCCTCCACAGAGGGGGCCCTACTCTCTTCCCCTCCCCACAGCACACCCCCCCTCCGAGGAAAAGACCTTCTTCCCGCCGACCCCGAAGCCCAGTGGCCTTCCTCTCTTCTCCCCCCCACCCCCTTCGCAAGGCCTCCCCTCTTCCCGGTCTCTGAGGGCCAGGGGAGGAGGCTCCCGTCCCCGCCGGCGAGTAGGCCCCGCGCGTTGCCAGGCGATGGCGGCGCTTCCTTCCCTCTCCCTCCGCGGCCTAGAGCCAGGCCGAGGCCGAGGCGCGGGGTGGGCGGCGGCGGCGGCGGCGGGGGGGGGGGAAGCACCGGGGCTCGCGCTCTCACCATGGTGGGGGCTCCGCGCAGGCCTCGCTCCCCTCCCGAGCCGGCTCCGGCGGACACTGAGGAGGAGGAGGAGGAGGAGGAAGGACGGGGGTAGTGAGGAGGAGGAAGAGGAGGAGGAGGATGGTGGTAGTGGCGGCGGCGGCGCTGGTGGTTCCCGGGGCTCCTCCTCGCGGGCCCTGCCTTCCGCCGCCCAGCCGCTCATGCGCACTGCGGCGAGGCCGCCCCGGGCCGGGACCGCGGTGGGAGACGGTGGGAGAAGGAGCCTGAGGGGAAAAAGCCGGGGCTTCTGGGCCTGGCAAGGCAGCCGGCCCCGCGGTCGCCGTCGTCGTCCTCCTCCTCCTCGCTGAGGGGCCGCCGCTGGCCCAGCCCCAGAAGCTCCCTTTTTATGGGGCGGGGAGGGGGAGAGTTGTGAGGGGGACGCGCCAACCCCGTCCTAAGGAAGGGGAGCTTCTCGGGGGGGGGGGAATGTTCCCCAAAGCCTGTATGGGGAGGGGGTCCCTTCCTGTCCTCATTTTGGGGAAAAAGGGAGCAAGCTAGCAGGAGCCGAGGACGGAAGGGGCGGCATGGTATTTGGGGGGGGGGGGGGGGACGACGACAGATGATGTCTGGAGACATCATCTTTCCCGCTCCCTTTTTGTTTATTTTAAGAGGGTTGGGGAAATCCTCCGGCTGTTAGGCGCAAGGATCGAGATGCGCCTTTCTGGGGAATCATCTTCATCTTAGAAATGCAGGGCTGGAAGGGATCCTGTGGATCATCCAGTCCAGCCCCTGTCAAGGAGGTGGGGGTGGGGGATCGAACTTGCAACCAGTTGCCTAACCAGTGGTTCTTAACCTTTGTTACTCAGGTGTTTTTGAACTGCAACTCCCAGAAACCCCAGCCAGCACAGCTGGTGGTGAAGGCTTCTGGGAGTTGCAGTCCAAAAACACCTGAGTAACAAAGGTTAAGAACCACTGCCCTAAACCACGGAGCTATCCAGCGGTCCTCTCTAGCAGGATGTCCTTATGGAGGAGGAAGGGCCAGGGAAGGTGGACCTTCGATACATCACCGGGACAGAGAAAAAACAGTTTGCATAAAAGAGCACAGACTGTTTTATATGCGCAGACGAATTTTGTTTACCTCAAACGTGGACTGGACAGCCTTCAAAGTATAAAGGACATCTGCAAAAAGCCCTTCAAATGGAGGACGGTTCTTTGTAGAAAAAGACAGGTGGCCCACCTGCTTGTGGGGTCGGGAGGTCTGGTCTTCCTGCCAACATGAAGCATCAGATAAAGATTCCCCCCCTCCATGGGGAAGAGATTGCCAGGGTTATTCCACCTTCACTCTTTGCAGATCATTTGTTCCCTTGGCAAATGGGCAAGGACCCAAATCATATAGGAAACAAATATTTTAGGGTGCTTTCAGAGGGGCATAAAGCCTGCTATTTGGTCTGCTGTGGGTTGGTTTGCTCCTCTTTTTTTGGCGATCACATGACAGAATCACTGGAGTGAACCAAATTGTCCCCAGAGCATCCTTTCTAAGCCCCTATCAGGGGGTTCTACTTTTTTTGGTGTGGGCAGTATCACTCTAGTTTTGCCTGTTTCCAGCACTTGTGATCGTTGGGAACTGACCAAAAGTGAGCCTTCTAGCTGTCAAGGGTCCTTCTGTTTTGAATGAATAAGCAGGCCACTTTGGGATATTGGCAAATTGAACACTTCCTCTGGTCCTCGGTGGAGGGCCAGGGGAAATGAATATTTTTAGAAGACTTCATGGTTTTGGAGATTCCAAATAGAAGGGGCAGGACCAAATAAGAGTTGCTTGAGCTCAAGTGTGCCATTTTGGATTCAAGGTTTGCACCAAATGGTGTATCACCTGTCTCCAAGCAACCTATTTAGCCCATGCTGGCCCACTCCAAAATGGCCAATGTAAACAACCCCTTAGTTTTAATGATGTCCTTCCCGGCATAGAAGGGGTATGCCTCTGAGAAGTTTCTGTAGGGGAATGCTGGGCATGGGCTCAGATATGAAACTCAACTTCACTTAAACTTGTAGGATCCTTGTGAAAAGAAACAAGATTACTTCATGTACCCACTTCAAATCCAGTTCTAGCAGTTTGATTCTGATATGGAAGGATTAGGTAGTGGACTGAGATCCTAACGTATCATGAGCCACAGGGATAACTTGTACAAGGAAGGATAAGAGGAATACTTTTATGAGGCAGTAGCTTCTGCTGGAGAGAGTTCTCATCTTTCTATCCTTGCAGTTTCTGGAAGGGTAGCTGTGTTTGTCATACAAAATACACTATAGAGCCACAGTGGGGATTCAAACTCTAGCCCCTCATTCTGCAGTTAGGTATGACAATCCGCTGAGTTATAGCAGCTCATCCTATAGCATTCATTATTCCAGGCAGTCTCCCATTGAAGTACCAACCAGGCATGATTCTGTTTAGCTTCTGAGAACCGACGAGATTGGGTCCATTCAGTGGTATGATTATAGGCAGATGTCCTTAAGCACTCAAACAGAAAAGGACTTTCTACTCCAGAAGTCAAAAATGTTGTGGCACTTTAAAGACTGATTGCTATATTTTAATGTGAGCTTTCGTGGACAAGTCCACTTCCTCAGATATAAGGATGGGACTGCATGGCACATATTCATGCATTTATACATAGCCCCAAACCAGAGATTTTATTTGGGCAAAAGTTGTTGACCTGGCAGTGATCTTTGAGCCCCCTGTTGGTGTTCAGTTCCCCTCCCAGGAAGCATTTTTTCTGTAAACAATAATGATTGGTGGCAAAATTAATCCCAGGCTATATATAACAAGCAGGAACAACATGGTAATTAAAGTCTCTAATCACCAATAGGGCTTGTGATTGACACTCCAGAAATGTCCTGTAGGTAGGCCACTCCTGTGCAGATTTCAGTGGTCTTCTTCTTGTTTAGTCGTTAAGTCGTGTCCGACTCTTCGTGACCCCATGGACCAGAGCACGTCAGGCCCTCCTGTCTTCCACTGCCTCCCGGAGTTGGGTCAAATTCGCTTCGATGACACTGTCCATCCATCTCGCCCTCTGTCGTCCCCTTCTCCTCTTGCCTTCACACTTTCCCAACATCAGGGTCTTTTCCAGGGAGTCTTCTCTTCTCATGAGATGGCCAAAGTATTGGAGCCTCAGCTTCAGGATCTGTCCTTCCAGTGAGCACTCAGGGTTCATTTCCTTCAGAATGGAGGAAATCAGTGGCCTTAGATACATTCAACTCTTAGGATCAGGCCACAAGCTGGATGGTGCTCTTTGGTTTCATCCTTATGACACAGTTGTGGATTTAGTTGTGTCATTTACAGGAGATGCAGATTCTGAGCTTCGATATTGCTCTTCAGTTAAGTAAGCAAGAGTTTATTCCATTAGTGTGAAACTTCTTAATTAAAGCTCTCTAACAGTTTTCCTTATCCTTCTGCCAGTTCGCTGCCTGAAATTCCTCTTTCTATTCTTTTATCTGTCATTCCTAAATTTACCTTCAGACTATGAAAGGTTGTTTTAAACTAGTAATTTATCTTCTCAGTCTACCTCTGTAGTGGTTATGTAGAAACTGGACACAAAAGTTTGTTGAGAATTTTGATTATAACGTGTATTCTCATAATATCAGCAGAGTAAGGAGATATTGGTTAGCAGAGATACTTATGACACTGTGACACTGAGAGAGTAAAACCAACAACTTAGTCTATTTACATATATACATAGAGAATAGACATTCCTCTGGCAGCATAACATGACATGAAGCAACACACAGCATAGGAAAAAGTGATCTGACTTACAGCAGATAAAGACATTCATTTTACACATGACTTATGTACAGTTCTGTGACCAATCAGAAAATACATTACTTCATTTTCTGTTACACAAAGTTTCATCATGTACACAGCTGTGCAACCTTAAGTCTTAATCCTTGATACCCACACCTGAATACAATCAGTATAGTGACTCAGGTAAAATCAGCCTTTTTACATTTAACTATACAACATTAATATTTAATATATTTTCATATCAAAATCTCAACAAAGTTTTTGTAATGCTCAGTCTCAGGGGTTACCCAATGAAACTGATTAGCAGCAAATTCAGGAAGGCAGAAGGAAATACTTCACAGAAGATAAAATTTCATGTGTGGGATTTGTAGCCACCAGCTGCAATGATTGTCATTGGCTTGACTGATTCCAAAAGGTGGTGACACACGTACTTATTAGTTATGTATAGTCATAAAAGTATATTTATGACTATACACAATGAATAGGTTCAGTGACAGCAGGCGATGAAGTACTAGTTGTTGTGGAGCAACTGCTGATAGACTCTTCACACAGAGCTAGCAAACATTACTTTTTTTTGTCTCCCAGAATCCCTCAGGCGGCACGGCTAGCAAGGAATTCTGGGAGTGGTAGTCCACAAAATTAACATTTCCAAGCCTTGCTGTTACCTGAACACCCTGTCTTTTCCAGTCTCGGTCCCATTGATTCATTAGTGTTAAACATTAAACATTGAACAATAAACGTTACTGCTTACTGATTAAACTGATCAAAGCATACAGACCTAAAAACAAAGAGCAAACGTGGGGCACGTTTTCCTGCTTCCTCGTCTCTTACTGCTTGCAAATGGTCATCCGTTTACGTCACACATCTCGGGTTACAAGGTTGTAGATGACAGCTGAAGGTGCTCACTCTTCGATTTCATTTCTCTTTTCTGCCACCCTGACACAATTCTTTCTGACTGCTCCAAGGCATTGTTATGTAATTATTCTTCTGTTATGAGCAGCTTCCATGAGACAAAGTCACTGTTCATGAAAACAGAGCAAGGCAAAGTTGCTAATACTATCTTTGTGTTTTTAATGATATATCTGTTACAGCTGTATTGTGTTGTTCCTCCTAGAAGCCAAGAGTTGCTTTTATCCTATGCCAATAGGAAGGTAGGTCAGACACAGGAAGAATAAGCAACGCAATCAAGGTCACTAGGTGAGCTTCAAAACTTGAATGACTGACTTTTCCACATCAGAGCTCACTAGTTCAGCCCCTGTAGCTCACTGGAAAATGGGAATGCATCAGTGTCTAAAAAACTGCCAGAGCAACCCCGATGCTGAGAAGACCATAGTTCAATTACCACTTCACGTATATTTGTTACCATTCAGCAGCTCGCTGCGGGCTACTTCTTATATTACATTTCTTGAAACTTATTTTGTTCTTGTCCCCATAGTACTCTCAGCTCAGTGAGCATAAAACTAGTAAAAAATTTGAAATCATAGCTGGCCGGACCCCAAGATTAAGAAATAATATATCTAAGAATTTGGAATCACTTATAGCCTCTATTAATTGGTTAATATTAAGTACAGTAGGACCCCACCCCCATCCGCTGGATCAGCATCTGCAGAGTCACTTATCCACTGAAAATATTAAATAAAAAAACCCAGAAATACATATTTATACAGTGGTGCCTCGCTAGACGATTGCCTCGCAGGACGAGGAAATCGCTAGACGATGCCTTTTTGCGAGCGCTACTGCGCTTCGCAAAACCATGTTTCCCTATGGGGAATTTTGCTAGACGATGAGGTTTCCCCATAGGAGTGCGCCGACTAGTGGTCAAAAGCTGTCAGTGCATTCCGACGGGGACCCTCACTCGCTAGACGAGGTTTCCCTATGGGAAATTTCGCAAGACGACTGCGTTTTCCCTTGGAACGCATTGAAGCGATTTCAATGCATTCCAATGGGAAAACGTGCTTCGCTAGACGATGTTTTCGCTAGACAGTGATCCTCGTGGAACGGATTAACATCGTCTAGCGAGGCACCACTGTAGATATTTCTACGGTGTATTTACCAAAACTAGCCACTAGAGGAGCCAGAGACAATGTATATAGCAATATATACATAGCATTCACTACAGTGGTGCCTCGACTTACGACCATTCCGAGTTACGACCAGCTCCGGCCGCAAAATTTTGCTTCGACTTGCGGCCGGAGCTTCCACTTACGAACAGAAAAAGGCAGGGGGAAAAGGCGGGAAATTCAAATTGCTAACTGTAGGTGGCGAAAGAGGCTGTTTCCTTGTAGCTCTTTCACCCCAGCAGTTAGAGAGTGTGCGATCGGAGGAGGCTGCCTGGTAAGGTAAGGTGCTGTTTTCTGCTTTTTAAAAACTGTTCTGGGTGTTTTTGCAGCGTGGTTTTGGGCTGGGGGGGGGTTATGTTTCTGTGCTTTGTTGTTGTTTTGTTTTTTGGTGGGGGTTTTTTGCAGCGCCTTGCGACGGGGCTTGCTCCTTTGTTTATTTTTGGTTGGTTTGTTTTTTAAAGCCCCAGCGCCTTTGGGGCTTGCTTTGCTGTTTATTTTTGGCTTGGGTGTTTTTTTTAAGCCCCAGCGACGGAGCTTGCTGTGTGCTTTATTTTTGTTTTTTTTTAAAGCCCCAGCGACGGAGCTTACTTTGCTGTTTATTTTTGGGTTGTTTTTTTTAAGCCCCAGCGACGGAGCTTGCTTTGCTGTTTATTTTTGGTTTTGGTTTCTTTTTTAAAAGCCCCAGCGCCTTCCAACCGGGCTTGCTGTGTGCTTTATTTTATTTATTTATTTTGTTATTATTATTATTATTTTTGCCGGAACAGATTAATCGCGTTCCAATGCATTTCAATGGGAAATGGTGCTTCGACTTACGACCATTTCGAGTTACGTCCATCTTCTGGAACAGATTATGGTCGTAAATCACCACTGTACTTCTGAATTTTTCAGTGTCGATGGGGGCCTTGGAACTGACCCCTGTGGATATGGTCCTAATGTATTATTCAAAATGGAAAATACAATTAAAGTATTTTTATTATATTGCATAAACATAGGTTGAATGAATGGAAAAGACTGCTATCTTTCTATAAAGTCGTATGTCTGTCTACAATAATAAAAAATGTTTGCTTATCAGCTCTAAGACCATTAAACTTACTATGTAGGTCCACAGATGCACACCTGGTTCTTGTTTTTTAATATATTAATTTAAATGTGTTTTCAAGACTGTAATTCCAACTAGTTAATCAGGAGGCAGGCTTCCTTACCCAATATATACATTTGCAGTCAATAATTTCAAGCTGGTGAAAATAGTCTAACAGAAATAGGGTTGTCCCCTCCCCGCTGCTGTAGTCAGCCACTGTTCAGGGCACTGGGGGCCCCACTGCTGCACTAAGCATGCCCATCTAAGGATTGCAGCAGCTCTGGCTCCACTCCAAAGGGGACTAGAATATGATGCCCAACTCTGACAACCATGTAACTTAACTTGGAGTCTTTATTTCCAACTGCAAAAAATCATTCCAACTACGCAAGGCAGAAATTTTCCTAAAGAATAGTTTTCTCTGGATTGTTGTTTAGTCCAGTGGTTCTTAACCTGGGCGATATCGGCCCCCAGGGGGCGATTTTGTTTTTCGGGGGGCAATGGAACGAAAAGGGGCGATGCGGGGGCAAAGGAACAGAAGGGGGGCGATAGGGGGTGATGGAGCCGCCGCCACCATTGAGGAAGTTATCATTGCCCCCCTCCCCGCGCCGCCGGATCCAGAGCAGCTGGTGCTGGCAGCGGATGTGGTGCCGCCGGCGCCACGCCACCGCCGCCATTGAGGAAGTTATCATCGCCCCCCTCCCCGCGGCAGCTTCCTGTTGCAAAGGCAAGTCACAGCAGTTGCTGAGAAGGGGCTGATAGTTATTGCAATTGCAACTAGGCGGAAAACTGTTTCCTCTACCACTGAAGTACTGGCAAAACTGCCTCTTCAAAAGCTGTTATTTTGACTGGAAGGAAACTGCATACATGCATACATTTTGAATGCAAAGCTGCATTCAAATCACATCTAGCATGATCCTGTTTTTGCATAAGTCTGGTCAATAGCCACTGCTTGGACCTGTCTTCCATCAGGGTGTGTAATCCTTTTAAAATCCAATGAAATGCTATTCTGTGCAACTAACTCACACAGTGAGACAGATTTTTGTAAATTACACCACTTCTGAGCGCAGGCAAAGGAATCTTCCATTTCACCTCTTGCCCAATTTAAACACAACAAAAACAAATTAGCCATGCCTTCTTGCATAAACGAGTATGTCAGTATTTAGAAAATCAGCTGAGAATCCTACTCCAAAAGCTTTTGTTTCTATGTATGGGTTCAAAGATGAAAGCCCTCCCCTGCAGCTTGAAGCTACAGGTAGAGATTAGCTTTGGGGATCACAGACCTTGTTAGGTAAAGCGGCACTTGCCTCAACACAAAATAACTTCTGTAATGTACATTAGTAATAAGTCAGAATTGTGGAGTGTTAATTGAATTTTTAAGAGAAGTTTAAATAAGAAAAGTAGTAGTACAATTCTATAAGCTCACTGTAGTGTTCTTAGGAACTGATGTTGTATATAGTTGTACACTATTGTATATAGTCCCACAATAGTTGACCAACTCTATGCGAAAAGCAATCTTCATATAACAATCAGAAAAAGTTCTCCATAGGCTAGGCTGGTTCAATTTAAATGTCATTAAAAATTCATGCAAAAGAGACCTCATTCAGCTGTGCAAACAAGAAATTGGAAAGGAATTTAAAAATAAAATAAGAAGGGCAATTCTATTAATAGCCTTTCATCCAATATGCAACATTTCTTGAAAGTATTGAACATATTGACACAATGAGCAGATAGTTACAAGGCCTGAAGGGGAAATCCACATGTAGAACATTTTTCTGCCCATGAATTGAGAGCCACAAAAGTAAATCAGATGGACATCCAAATGCAAAAGTTTACTATCCACCCTGCCTTCCTTTGCATGGTATTAGCACTTGAGCATCCATCCTCTGGACAAATCAAGAAAAGGCCACATGGTCATGGAAACAATACGAATACAGGAACAGGTGATAATCAACCATCAATCATTAGTTTTATATTCTTAATGGTCAATTAAAGGTATCACCTGTTCCTGTACTGTATTTGTATCATCCTCTGGATAGTAATCCACAATTTCCACAGATATTCAATCCAATTTATACTTCCAGCTCCTCAGACATGCAGGAGCCATGCTTCTAGCTGAAGACCTCCTTCTCTGCATCAGACTGAAGGTATATATGTAGAATGAGAGATATAAGGGAAAAAATCTAAATGCTAATATTACAGCATGTTAAAAAGGGGAATCTTACTGTATTAGAGGTCTTCATTATCACACTTGACCAGAGGGGATCCCAAATGAAATCAGTCCAACAGTAAGCAGACTATGAACTTGAATCAAATTGAATTATCCATTCAGTTCGTATCCAGCCCTTGGTGATTCCATGAGCCAGATCTCTCCATGATTTCCAATCTTTAACAGCTTCTTTGAGTTATTTTATATTTTGGGCAGTGTCTGCCTTGATTAAATCCAACCAATGCATTCTTTGGCGTCCTCATCATCTTTTACCACTGACCATTCCGAGCTACTTTGTCCAATAATGTTGATCGCATGACATGGCCGAAATAACTAAGTCTAAGTTTTGTTACTTTGCCTTCCAGTGACATGTCCGGTTTTGTTAGCTTCAGCACTTCTTTATTCGTTATCTTTACAGTCCATGGAAAACACAAGAGCCTCCTCCAATACCATAGCTCAAAAGAATAAATTTTCCTTCTGTCCATCTTCTTCATCGTCCAACTTTCACAGCCGTATGTAGTTATGAGGAACACAAACTAATCTGCACTTGGTCGTCAAGCTGACATCCATACTTTTACATATTTGATTCATACTCATCATTGCTGAGACCTAGAATGATTCAATGTTTTATTTCTTGGCTGCAATCGCCATTTTGATTGACCAGAGAACCTAAAAAGATGAATTCTTCCACACATTCAGACTCCTCTCCATCAATTACTATTTTGATGTTTCCATTCTTTGCAGTTGTCATGAGTTTGGTCTTTTAAATATTCAAAAAGAGGCCAAACTTCTCACTTTCTTCTTTGAGTTTTATGATCAGGTACTTTAGAGCTCCCTGGGATTCTGAGAGGAGGGTTGTATCATCTGCATATCAAAGGTTACTGATGTTTCTTCCACCAATTTTTACCCCAATTTTTTATTCTTCTAACTCCAGCTTCCTGATTATCATTTCAGCATACACACTGAATGAAAAAGGTGATAGGATGCAACCTTGCCACATGCCTTTCTCAATCTTAAACTATGAACCAGAATGTGCCATTCTCATACAGATCGAGAAGATGATTCTGTGATATTACGGCTCAGGTAGGCAAATTACAGCCATTAATCCTGTTCACAAGCGTGATCTGGCCTGCTTTCCTGATCTTCTGGCTCCACTGTGCCAAGTGCTTTAGAGTTCTTCCTTTAGCAGAGTGTGCAACTATCCTGCATGTTAGACTGTTATCATGCCAATTTTGCCAACCGAGAGTAGGGAGCACAAATTGTACAGAAGCACTACATTTAACTCATGGCAGAATGGAAATATGATCATGAGCCTAGCATGTCCAGTTCTTGAGCAAGTGATGGATTGTTTTTTAGATGCCAAGGATCATGTTAAGGTCAGTTCTCACATGAAAGTTCACTACACGCTGACTAGTACGTCTGAATGAGTCATCACGGTTTCAATGCAACAGAAAATTTTTACATCACCCAATGTCACCAGGAAATAAAATACTTTCCAATGGAGACAGTTTTGTTCTCAACTGAGAATCATCAACTGGTTATGCATCCCAGTGCAACAAATAGCTGAACTGAGGAAGCAACTGCTAAAGCTATGATGGAAAGATATGTGAAGAACATACAGGAGATTTTTTAAAAGCATTTTATTAGTGAAATATGAAAATGCTTTCTTGAGGAGTAGTGAAGAATCAAGCCAAAACCCAAAATCATCACCTCCATACACTGGGGAATTATTTTGATTCAGAGTCTTCATCCACTAACTCAACTAGTGGAGCATGTCTGTTGGCCTGGGATCCTTCCTGGTAAAGAACCTTCTTTATTAATCCTGCCTTCGGAGCACGTATGGTATGCTGCAGAGAAAGAAGGAGATCCCAAACTAGTCAACAGTTTCTCTGTTTGCATAGCACCAATCTACTGCAATCATTCCAACAGATAAGAATATGTCCACTTCTAGGCAACACATCACCTACTCACAGTTATCTGTAGTATGAAACAAGGACAAATGGGAAGGAAAGCCTTGAATGAGAAATGTGGGTTATCTATTACACTGTGACAAATGGGTGCTGTGGTGCTTCTCCCGAGCAGCTAGGGTATCATATCTGCTGGAGGAGAATGGCACCTAGACTTAATCACAATCCCACCTCCTACACCAGGGTGGCTGGTATCTGTAACTTGCAGAATGTTTGCTCATTCAACTATTCATTATCTGCATCTACCAGTTCTGGATTTTCCCCTTTCTGCCTCAACTCCCACTTTTAAGACTGGCTGGATCAAGTGCTTTTAAAGGCTATATATATTTTAAAAAATAACAGTGTGAGTCATACAAAATTATGTTGAATATGTGGATTACAAGCAGGTACAGTATCACTGGGAGAAAAATGTCAGCATCGGGTTAGCCGCCTTTTGCACAGTATTACTACATTTAGACACTGGAAAAAATCTATTTCCATGTGCTTGTGGAAGAGAAATAAAGTAACTGCAGAGGCAAATTGGCACTAATTAATAAATCCTCATTTTGATTCCTGTTTGCATGCCAAGCCACCTGATGGCATGCTGTGAGAGAGTGTTAATTAGTAGCATGCAAGCTATGTCATTTCCTTCAACTGCATAACTACACAAAAGGATTTTGGCCATCAGAAAACAACAGTTAAATATGCAAGTGTAATTCAGCACTGATCACATAATCCAACTTCTCTTGCCAGAATTTGCAGTTCAGCCCTCAGATAAAGGACAAATTCCCAAGTTGGCAATGAAAGGAAATAATTGCTGTAGATTATAAAAGATGATCCCACACGCAGAGACAATGGGATATTTGCTCCTGGGAAACACTAGAATAGGCCATTACAAATAGAAAGAGTCCATGCCAATTAAAAAACGACATAATTTGCAAATATCTACTCAGTTAACTTATTATTTCCACAACATTTAAGGCATACTTTATAAAATATGCAAATAAAACAGCCTCAAACCCCCACAAGAGCACTAGGTTTTGTCTCCCATTCAATGAAAACAATACCTACCTCCATTTTCATAGCTATCATAACCATGAGCGGGTCTCCAACCTGGACTTTATCTCCAGCTTTCACAAACACCTAACAAATTAAAAGCATGTGAGAACAGAAGCAGTGTGTTACAATCCAACTATACAAATATTACCCTGATAATGTTTCCTCCAGATGTGCAGACAGCAGAAAAGACAAAAGATTCATTGTGTGAAGCTAAAGAAAGGCAACATTTGCAGTTTCCCCATGGAGCTGGTTTCTCCAGCAGCAGGATAACACTTGAAGGGACACCTAAAAAATATAAACCTGAAAATACAATTTGCACATGCAAACTGTATAGTTTCTAAGGGGAACACACTGATCACAGTCCTTGGCCAGTTGCAATTTTAAACATCCAGGTGCAGTGGAAAGCTGCTTTTTGCAATGAAAATGTAGGGGGAAAGCAGAAATCGCTTTTCCCCTGCATTTTCTTTGCAAAACGTGGAGAGAAAGCTGCTTTTTGCAACGAAAATGTAGGGGGAAAGCAGAAATCGCTTTCCCCCTCCATTTTCTTTGCAAAACCTGGAGGGGGAAAGCTGCTTTTTGCAACAAAAATGTAGGGGGAAAAGCAGAAATCGCTTTCCCCCTCCATTTTCTTTGCAAAACCTGGAGGGGGAAAGCTGCTTTTTGCAACAAAAATGTAGGGGGAAAGTAGGAATCGCTTTCCCCCTCCATTTTCTTTGCAAAACGTGGAGGGGGAAACAGGGATCAAAGCACTTTGATCCCTCCCCCCCTCCTTACTTCCGAGTATAAAATGACCCTCAATTTTTCCTTTAATTATTTTAGGAAAAAGTGTCCTTTTATACACGGAACAATACGGTACTGAGGAAAGTGCCAGGTGGATGGAATTCTATAGATTAGAATTCTGTTATGAGTATTGATTGAAAGCATTTTCTTACAAAATTCCTTTCTCTAGAAATCCAACCAATCCAACTTTCTGATGAGTGACTACAAAGTTCACCATCAGCCAGCAATCAACCTTTGGGGTTGGGCAGTCATTCAAGGGGGAAAAATAACGTATTTTTGTATCATATTATAGCATATATTCAGTTGCTATTAAACTTAGAAAAACAAGCAAAGCATGAGCTAATTAAACCCAAATAAAGAAATTCAAACTGACTAATCAATAGACTTAGAGGACCTGCTCATCCAAATAATTTCTGTACGGTTGAATCACATTTTACGATCATGTTGTTCTTACCAGCATGGAATTTTTCTAAAAATACAAATTGGATGTTACCAGTACCTGGCGGTTCAGATATATTTCTAGAAATGCAGAAGGTGGATTTGTTACTGTCTTCCTCAAATGAGTGCCTTTCACATGTTGCCACCATCCCAGTCGGCATGGACACAGACTGGAGATGATGGCAGCTGTAGGCAAATATGAAAACATGCCCCAGGATTTCTGCAATAGGCTGAGGGCCTTCAGAAGATGAGGTTAAGGGAGGCAGTGTTCCACACCAGTTGCTGGAAGTAAACTAAGCTGCAGTCAACCAAGTACAATTGCATTCTAAAATAAGGAAGGTATAGTAGTAAACCATGTAAAATACTACCATGTGTGAACAATCCCTTACAAAAACACACACTTCTACTTTAGTGCAAAAGAAAATAGGTGATGCGCGTACCCTCTCATCTAGAAAATGCCTTGTCCATTTCATACACAAATTGTGAGAATTACCTTTTCTATTGTCCCTGTCATAGGAGCCACAGCACCACCCTGCTCTCCTGTCCCACTCACTCCAGATAAATATTTTGGCACTGGAAGACCAATCTGGTCCCTACCTTCCTATGGAAAAAAAAAAATTGAACAAAAGCTTATGAGTCCTAGAATTTCTACAAGTACTAGAATTTTCAGACAGCAGATGCTAATGAGAAAGGCATCCAATACTTTGGTTTAGCAAAGTAATTTATACATTGCATTCATCAGAGACACATTTTAATCTTGTTTTGCTGGGAAAACAACATCTGGTCTCCAACAATGCTGTGAGACTCCCACTTAAGTAAAAAAAGGTTGCACTGTAATGCAGAAGTTGGTATATTACATTACTCTACATTTATTACCAAGTCCACTTTGACTTATCTCCAAGCAGTAGAAATAATAATAATAATAATAATAATAATAATAATAATAATAATAATAATAATAATAATAATAATGATGATGATGATGATGATGATGATGATGGCAATACTAGAAATAACTATAGTAAATACACTAATCACATCAGTCTATTCTAACATATATATTGAATATGATGAAAAGAATCTGTAAGAATATAATGGATTAACAATTATTCCTCATAAATATATTCCAGATCCCTGTACAGGAAAGCTCACAAGACACTCTAATCATTGAGGATATTCTTTTAAGTATTGAACATCTATATGCCTTCTCCCCATCTTAAGGATTTAAAGGAAAAGGATTTAACTTCTGTCAATCAATTTATTGATTGAATAGTTTTGTACTGGTTCACATGCCTCCACTAATTAAAGCCATACATTTGCAAAGATTACAACAAACTTAAGATCAGCTCACCAGAAAGTAAAAGGGGAGGGGGGAGATCAATGTATTCAGTCCTTTCACTCCAAAATGCAAAGAAATGGATTAAAGTTTCATTTTATTCATTCTCTTCCTTGAGTATTTTATTTCCCAAAAATATAGAATAGGAAGTATTACCGGCGAGAAGAAGTAAATAGCATCATCCAAAATGATCAGTTTGGATTTATGAACAACTCCATTTACTGAACATCTTATGTAATCTGAATCACCATCACTTGAAAGGCATCCAGAAACATGGAATGATTGATCTTGTATCTGAAATAGATTTTTATAGGTTTTTAAATCTCTGGTCCATATGCTTGGGGTTGGACTTGATGGCCTTATATGCTCTTTCCAACTCAAGTATTCCATAATTCTATGATTCTATGCTACCTCTATGGGTTAGGATTGAGGGAAACATTACAAGAACTGAATGGAGAGAAAAAAGCAAGTCTCATGTACACACACAAACAACACACATACTCCAACACAGAGATTTATATACTCTCTCAATACATGCATACATATATCCCATAATATGCACACTGGTCAGATTCAGCATGAGACATATCTGCTCAGAAGATGTTTTTTTTTAAAAATGCAATTAGGCACCAAAATCCAACCAATAAATCCTACATATTCAAGCATACCCATTTATTCTGCCATACAACTGCATAAATCATCCACTCTTCTTGAAAAGAATTGTCCTACTTTGCTCAATGAGGTTTTCCCACTCCACAGAGATTGGAAATGAGCCAAATAAAGGCCACTAATGATTTACAAGGAGCTACATAGAGTATGTAGCTGAAATCATATTATGACAAAGCTCACCTGCATGTTATACGAACCATCATGATTGTACGTTATAGCCATATCAACACCTGTTTTGAAAAAGGAGGGAGGCATTACGATAGGACCACAAGTAAAGGCAACCCATATTGAGTTTAAATCATTCTTTTCAATCCCTCCTCCAACCCTCAACCAACTCCACTGTCTCTCCTTCGTCATTCTCTCCACTCTGCACAAGTGTCTGCTGCTTGTCCTATGCAATCATTTTGCCACCTCTGCATCCTAGGCTTCTGCTGAGAACTGTCACACACTCTCTGTTAATCTCTCCAGATCTGAGACACTTTGTAGATGTTGAGAGAGTGGAAAGTAGTTGGAGAACAGCACTGCTTTCTACTTGATGAACATGTACTTCTCCTGCCCTACAGTTGTCTATGATCAAACAGATTTTTGAAACCTGTCACACAAAAAGGGAGATACGTACATAGTGGGAGATTTTGTTCCTTCATCTAAATTAGTACACTACTATTACTGCTGTGTCACAGACATGTTTTTCCTACAAAAACATATTCCCAGCAAAGCCCTTCCGGAATCCTTTGTCTCTCCTGGTCCTCTGTCATTATCAGCCTCTAATATGCCTCTGTCCCTTCTAGTCACCATCAGCTCTGGTTGGTTCCTCCTCCCTCTTTCTCTGTCCATCTAATGCAGAATGTAATGCTACATTTAGGATATAGTCAGTGCTATATACACATGCAGTAGTTAGACACCCTGCTTCCCTACATGCTGAGCAAGCTGAGCAGTGTTTTCACTGCTAAAAGCAAACAGAGACAATTGGACAGCTTTTATGAAAGTTTTAAGAAAAACACAACCGAGATCAAAGTGGAGACCAAATAATTTTTTACAAATTGTTCTAATGTACATGAATAATAATGGCTTGGATTCCAAGTTAAATGCACATAGCAGGTCTGATAGTGGCAGACTTCCTCACTACCCTGCATCATCTCTCTAAAAAATGCTATAGAGATTATTGTAGGAACCTAATAAACAGGGCGGGCAGAGGCACTTTCTACCTGAAAAGCTTCCACTCACAGAATGTGTCTCTACCCAATTTTGCATATCTTTTAACTCCATTCACTACAGCCTCCCTCCTTCACCAAGGTCCTCATACCCTTTGCACAGCATTTTCAGGAGAGCTGCTGTCAGAAGGAAAGGACACCGAGGTCCGTTTCCACCAATCCGGTTATGCATACTTCGCTCTGGACCCAACCCAACAGAATTATGGATAACAGCACTATTGCATGTCTCTGTATCCTCTTCAGGTATTACACACAACTGAATAAAAATGTTCACTCAAAATCTCTTTATCTGCAGTTAAGTCACTTACTATTTTTACCATCTAGAAGAGTCAGGTTTCTGACAAAGGATATATTTATTCTTCTCCCACTGCTGGATGAAAATGGAGAGAACTTATCTGGAATATTTTTTAAAATGAGCAGAAGAAAAATGTAATTAATGCTTTGTTTTATACTTTACTACAGCTTGAAATATTAATCCAAAACACATGTAGTCTGACCTAGAAATGAGCAAACGATGCCTGCATTAAGTCATTTTGCATACAGGCCCTTCTCAATCTGTGTATATATATTTCTATATGCATGCCCAGACTGGTTTGTTCCACTCAGATGAATGCAGAAGCTGTTGCAGCCAGATAATTCTGCATGTACCAGAGCTCCAATAACTGTAAACCAGGGATGGGCAACTTTGGTGAGTTTCTAGGCCCAGAAATATCAGAGGGAAAGGATGATAAAATTCAAAACTACAAGTGTCTGGATGCTTTGACTGCTAGGGTTTGGAATGGGTCATACACAGTGGGTCCCACCCAATATGATTTATGTAATAACCACCACTCGTAGGTATCCAGGAGAAAGAGGGGAAATTATTTTTCTTTTGATTTTCCATCACTAGAAAACTACAGTGAAAAAATGTGAGGGAAAACTGGCTCCATGGCAACCTGGGGTGGGCTGTACATGGTCCACTGTTACATTTTGACCATCCCTTTTGTAAGCCACCACTGGTTCAGGAACATTTTTGCTGTTCGTGAATGTGAGCGAAATAGAATATAATATAGAAGGCGGATGTTGTTGTTGTTTAATCGTTAAGTCGTGTCCGACTCTTCGTGACCCCATGGACCAGAGAATAGATCAAATACAGTGGTGCCTTGACTTACAAACTTAATCCGTCCCAGAAGATGTTCGTAAGTCAAAACGTTCGTAAGTCAAATCAGCATTTCCCATTAGGAAGGCATTGAAAACCGATTAATCCGTTCCGGCTGTTTTTTGTTCTTATGTCGAGGCGCCGTTTGTAAGTCAAAGCATTAGTTCCCATAGGAACTAATGCAAAACCGGTTAATCCGTCCTCTACCACTAGCGGGAGAATTTTTTTTTTTAACCTAAGATGACTTAGGTTTTAAAAAAGGGCAGGAAAGGAGGGAGGGAACGAACACCTTTTAAACAGAACACCTTTAAAACCAAGCAGCTTTAAACCAAACCAAGCACCTTTTAAACCAATTTTTACATTTTAAAATTACAGTACCAGGCAGCCCAAAGTCCATTTCCCGCTTTCCCCGTGTTTTTTTTGTTCGCAAGTCAAAGCTCCGTTTGCAAGTCAAAGCAAAATTTTGCGAACGAAGCTGTTCGTAAGTCGAAATGTTCGTACGTCGGGGCGTTCGTAAGTCAAGGCACCACTGTAACTTCTTTATTCTAAGAGAAGTATGTTTCCCCTCCAAAGGACGAAAGATAACTCAAGCTTACCTCCTGACTGAATCCTAAAAGTGTCCGTCATCATTTTCTCTCTCATTATGAGCCCAAGAGCTGCCTGACACAAAGCCACATGTGATATCGCCTCTTTAGATGGAAAGAGTTCATCATAATGCTGAGGAATGAAGTTGGTGTGAATCCTTCCAGCTGCAAACTCTGGGTGGCCCGAGAGATTCAGTAAGAAGTCAACATTCGTACTTAGCCCTACGATCTGTTGAGAGAGGAGAACAAAAACATTACATTAACAAGAACAATTGATCAGAGGGCTTCTCTCCTATGTTCAAATAGGTAGAGGTTATGACAGCACTCTTCAAAATCAAACAGCTATGGTAGCACTGTTCCAAATCAAACCACACCTTGCATTTCAAAGGAAGGCTCAGAACTGCTTTGGCATCATGGCAATGAAGTACAGAACCCAGACAGCTTCACTCTGGAGGGCAAGGAGGGAGTGTGCAAGGCCAAGGTTTATTTTCAAAACACTACTTGTCATATTTACACTAGAGTTCCAATTACACTTACATTATATTGTTGAAGGCAATATCTTAATTTCCTTAATGCTGCTTGGCGATCCTCTGACCAAACAACTAGCTTAGCAATCATTGGGTCATAGTGTATAGAAACCTCATCCCCTGCAACATAAATGTATAGGAAAGTGATTTGCTTGAATGTATTGCTTTAAGAAGAGAACCAATTCATACTCCTTCCTGTCCTTTAATCCAGGTATTTAAAAAACCCTCTGATCTATAGAAAGGGTAAATTCCCTCATAATAAAACACAGAATTCTGCCTGAAGGTATCTACTAGGCATGACCACTGTCTTTGGACTGATATGCAAAATCAAACCAAATCAAAGGTATCTGTACAATTCTGGGGCAATGAGGGTGACCCCCAGAGCAGCTCAACACCACAACAGATCATTCATATCCCATTTGGCATTTATAGTCATAAAGACGGTCAATGACTTCAATATACGCAAGATAAAGGACAACATCAGGATGACACACAGTATAAATTATGACTTTTAAGTGGTATACAGTTAAAACCACCAAAACATACAAATGAAATTAGAAGTAAAACTATTTCAAGGTTACAAATAAAGGTCAAAGCAATCTATCATACCTTAAAAGCAGCAGATTTAAAACTAATGACTAAGGGATGAAAACTACTGACTAATTTCTGAAACAGAAATGTCTCTAAAACATGTCGTAGCACCAAAAATGAGAAACCCTAGCAAATATCCACATGGAGAATATTCTACGAATTTGGTACACCTCTGTTGAAGAAACTGCTCAACTGTACACCTGAGATAAAACTCATCTTCCCAATAATGTGTTTCTGGTTTACCTTGTCTTACCCCAGTTTCTATCCTGGTGTAGCTATCAGAGGGTGGTGTGGACAAATACAGTAAGGGTCCAGCCCCTGGCATAAAATTGTTGTTCGGATCCTCCGCATAGATCCTAGCTTCAAACGAATGTCCCTTGAGCTGTATCTCTTCTTGAGATAAAGGAATCTTATCTCCTGCAGCAATCTATAAAGACAAGTTGTGCTTTTTTCAGTTTTTGGAGCAAGAATGGAATCTCTTGATATCAATGAATCACAGCTAAACAGGACTTCAAAATTCATTTTTACAAAGATCATCAACACAATGGCTGAAATCCTGTTGTGCGTTTACGCAAACAGCTTAACTTTTAGACACAAATTGCCTCACGTTTACGAGAAATCCCTATAGGCATTATCTTTTACATGGTGAGTTGTCCCACTCGTTATGCAACAGGTAATGTCTATGGAAATTCCTTAACTTAGGCAGCGAGCCACATAACTGTGCAACAGGGTTTCAGCCAATGATCTGAGAAATTATGGTTAGTTTTGCCATACGTGTTTTGCATACTTAGAAATGACACATTTAGGCACTCAACAAACAGGTTACAATGTTGACTTCCACTCCCACGCTAAGGTGTACTGATCACTTCTCTCGATTATGAGTCTCTATATCTCTCATTCTCAAGTCCAACTTTTCAAGCTTTTGGCTGTAATCCTCCCCAGATCTATGAATAGAATTCTGTATCGCAGATGACTGGTTAATCCTTCCTTGCTTGAGCCTTCCAATCTTTCCCAGGCCTAGCAAACTGCGAGTGTGTGCGTGCATTCTGCACAATCATAGCTTGAATCAAGCTCATTTATCTCCCCATCCATTGCCCAGTCAGCTCAGACAGAAAGAAAGATAATTAACTAACCAGATGTAAAAAGAAAGCCCCTTGCATAAAATGCTGCTACCTGGTATTTAAGTAGCGATTCCTGCCATTTCTATACTAAGTTCTCACCTTAAGCTGCCACTCTACCAAGTCAGTCCCTGTGATCATCTCCGTAACTGGGTGCTCCACTTGCAGCCTGGTGTTCATCTCCATGAAATAGAAATTATGTTGACTATCCATTATAAATTCCACTGTTCCTGAAAATATTGAAGAGTACAGTTCAAAGATGTGGGAATGCTTTCTCTAATCTTCAGGTAAATATATGGTGCTCTCCATATATTTTGAGGCCATGCTGGTAGGGGATTCTGGGAGCTATGTTCTGAAATAAAATACCGCTGGGTGTTGCAGCAACAGCCAAAAATGAAGTTCACAGTCATAACGTGACGATTTTGATCAGAGACACTTGAAAATATCAGAGAGAAAAATTAAAGCAGCCCTAGTACAACCATGCCTATCATTCTAAATAAGGGTAAAAAATGTTTCAACATGAAATTGAATACAATGTTAAAAAGAAGTTAAATCTGTAGTACCTGCTCCAACATAGTTTACAGCTTTAGCAGCCTTAACAGCCGCCTCTCCAAGCTTTCTTCTCACTTCAGGTGTAATTCCTGGCTAAGAATAATAGAAATATTTTTAAAATTAATACACAATGAAGCATTGTACTCCTGCATGTGTACTATATGCATCTGTTAACTACCCTGTTTCCCTGAAAATAAGCCCTACCCTGAAAATAAGCCCTAGTATGATTTTTCAGGATGCTCGTAATATAAGCCCTACCCCAAAAATAAGCCCCAGTTAAGTGAAACCCCGCCCTCCACCATTGTGCCGCATTGTGCAGCAACCAGAAGAAGATGACATGACTGTAAAATAAAACATCCCCTGAAAATAAGCCCTAATGCGTTTTTTGGAGCAAAAATTAATATAAGACCCTGTCTTATTTTCGGGGAAACACGGTAACTTGCAAAACATATCTAAAATCCTCTAATTTTTTACATGTAGATCTTTAGACTCTATACCCCTACAGCAATCTCTGCAAAATGAGCTTGACAGAAAGAAAATAATCTAACTGGGCGCTGGCAATCTCAAAGGCTGAAAGAGAAAAAAATATTAAATTCCTTTAATTCTATTAATTTATTCATATATTTATACCAGTCTTCTGATGCTGCCTTTCACAAAGCATTCCTAAGTAATGTGCAAGAGAAGCTACTACACTACCAGAAACAATGTAGTGTGTTTACCAGTACATTCAAATAATAATATAAAACAGTCAAAAAATAAACTACAGCCACAATTCACAAGTTAAGGCCAAATATCAACTACAGAAAAGAAATGCCACCAGAAGCCTGGGTGTGTAAATGAATGTTCAAGTAGTGCTGAAAAAGTAAAGCTGTGAGAGCTGTCGGAGTTCAAGGCACAAGGCAAGTGGCAATACGGACAGGCTTTTTTCTTGCTTGCTGCCACACATACCTTTCAAAACTGGCACAACCAGTTTTGAATACAAACATACGGACAAAAATCTTAACGTACACAGACCATTCCAAGTGGAACGCAGTTGCTGTACCTCTTAGCCATGGTTAAAAATTTAAACGCTTTTTAAAAGTGTTTCAGATTGATTTAGAATATTTAATTGTTTTATATTCTTCTAAAAGAAATATACTAATTGTACCCTCTCTGAGATCTGCCAATATAGGGCAAGTTAGAAATACTTCAGTCAATCCATAGAAGTCAACAAGGTGTTAATTGCTGTTAGTATTAGGCATCCTTCAGTCTCGAAAGACTATGGTAACGTGCTCTGTATGGAGGACTTGGAACAGCGTCTAGTGTGGCTGAGAAGGCCAATTCGAGAGTGACCATCCCTTCCACACTGAAGACAAATACAATCTGTCCCCTGTCCAGCTCCCTGATTTTGCTGGTTTCGGGACTGCCTCTTTGCCTCGGTCTGCTGGACAAGGGTCTCTTCAAAATGGGAGAGGCCATGATGCAACGCCTGCCTCCAGGCTGAACGCTCAGATGTCAGGGTTTCCTATCTGTTGAGGTCCATTCCTAAGGCCTTCAGATCCCGCTTGCAGATATCCTTGTATCGCAGCTGTGATCTCCCTTTGGGGCGCTTTCCCTGCACTAATTCTCCATACAGGAGATCTTTTGGAATCCGACCATCAGCCATTCTCATGACATGCCCAAGCCAACGTAGACGTCGCTGTTTCAGTAATGTATACATGCTAAAGATTCCAGCTCGTTCTAGGACTACTCTATTTGGAACTATGTCCTGCCAGGTGATACCAAAAATGCGTCGGAGGCAACGCATATGGAAGGTGTTCAGCTTCCTCTCCTGCCGTGCACAAAGGGTCCAGGACTCACTGCAGTACAGGAGTGTGCTCAGGACGCAGGCTCTATAGACCTGGATCTTGGTATATGTCGTCAGCTTCTTATTGAGCCATACTCTCTTCGTGAGTCTAGAGAACATGGTAGCTGCTTTGCCAATGCGTTTATCCAGCTCGACATCTAGAGAGAGAGTGTCAGAGATCGTTGAGCCAAGGTACACAAAGTCATGAACAACGTCCAATTCTTGTGTGGAGATGGTAATAGAGGGAGGTGAGTCCACGCCCTGGCCCATGACTTGTGTTTTCTTCAGGCTGATTGTTAGTCCAAAGTCTTGGCAGGCCTTGCTAAAACAATTCATGAGTTGTTGGAGGTCTTGAGCAGAGTGGGCAACAATGGCTGCATCATCGGCAAAGAGGAAATCCCGCATGCATTTCAGCTGGACTTTGGTCTTCGCTCTCAATCTAGAGAGATTAAAGAGCTTTCCGTCTGATCTAGTCCAGAGATAGACACCTTCTGTTGCAGTTCCAAAGGCGTGCTTCAGCATGACAGCAAAAAAGATCCCAAAAAGGGTTGGTGCAAGGACACAGCCCTGTTTCACTCCGCTTCGGATGTCAAAGGGATCTGATGTTGAACCATCAAAAACTACAGTGCCTTTCATTCCCCCATGGAAGGACCTGATGATTTTAAGGAGTCGAGGTGGACATCCAATCTTGGGAAGGATTTTAAAAAGGCCATCCCTGCTAACCAAATCAAAGGCCTTTGTGAGATCTATGAAGGCGACAAAGAGTGGCTGTTGTTGTTCCCTGCATTTCTCCTGCAACTGTCTGAGGGAGAATACCATGTCAGTGGTGGATCTATTAGCTCGAAATCCACACTGTGATTCTGGATAGACTCTGTCTGCGAGCACCTGGAGCCTGTTCAGCACAACACGGGCAAGCAGCTTCCCTACAACGCTGAGAAGAGAGATGCCACGGTAGTTATTGCAGTCGCCCCTGTCTCCTTTGTTCTTGTACAATGTGATGATGTTTGCATCCTTCATGTCCTGTGGTACTCCACCTTCCCTCCAGCAAAGACAAAAGATTTCATACAGCTCGGTAGTGATGGTCTCTTTACAGCACTTCAGCACTTCAACAGGGATGTTATCCTTCCCAGGTGCCTTGCCGGAGGCGAGGGAATCCAAGGCCGCTTTTATTTCTGCTAAGGTTGGTTCGCTGTCCAACTCTTCCAAGACAGGCAGGCACTCAATGTTATTTAATGCTTCTTCGGTTACTACATTCTCTCTGGAATACAGCTCAGAGTAGTGTTGCACCCAGCGGTCCATCTGCTGTGCTCGGTCCTGGATGATCACGCCTGTAGCAGACTTCAAGGGAGCAGATTTCTTCTGTATTGGACCTAAAGCCTGCCTGATACCGTCATACATTCCTTTGATGTTACCTGTGTCCGCTGCTATCTGTATCTGAGAGCAGAGCTGAAGCCAATAATCGTTGGAACATCTCCTGGCAGCCTGTTGGACTTGGCTACGAGCAGCTCGAAGAGCTTGCAAGTTGTACTCACTAGGACAGGCTTTGTATGCTGCTAGAGCTCTCCTCTTATCCTCGATGGCTGGCATCAACTCCTCCGAATGGGCTTCGAACCAGTCGGCCGTCTTTTTGGTCTTCTTGCCAAATGTGGACAAGGCGGTGTTATACACAGCGTTCTTAAAATGTTCCCATCGTTCAGGTGCATTTGCATCAGCTGGGCCTGGAAGGGTTTCCTCAAGCGCTTGGGCAAATTCCTCCACTTTTCTTTGATCGCAAGTCTTGCTGATGTCAATACGTGGTCTTCCTTCCTTTTTCGTGTGATATAATCTCTTTGTTCGCAGTTTTACTCTACTACACACCAGGGAGTAATTGCTGTTACTTAGTGTATAAATCAGCCTTTGCCAACTTCATGTCTTCTAGATGTTTTAGACTTCAATTCTCAAGATGCTTCATCGTCAGCTGTATTAGCGGAGGCTGATGAGATCTGAAATCCAAAACATATCAAGGACATCAGGCTGGAGGAGAGGCTGGACTGGATGGCTGAGCTTCTGTTAATGCTTCAGAAAGAGAGGGAAATACTATACTGTCTGGAAACAGGATACTGGTTAAGATGGCATAATTTCTATATTGAATGTAATACAAAAAATATATCCCATATTATGGTGGTTTGAGTGTTTTGAGTCTCTGAAGCTGACCATATTCCAACACGGACAAGAGAACAAGATGGCATTAACACCGCATGTGAACATAAAGTGGCTTTAAAAAAAAGAAAGGAAAAATGATCTTTTCAGAACTTGCCCACTTACCCCTGGTGCTTCTTCAATTATTTTCTGATGCCTTCTCTGTACACTACAGTCTCTTTCGAACAGATAGACTGCATTGCCAAGTGTGTCTCCAAATACCTGTACTTCTACATGCCTGGTTTAGATTATAAAAATGAATACATCAAGGATCATGCAAGTCAAAACTGTACCCATTGGCACCAATTAAGATGCAATAATCTAACATGGTACTTTGTAGCAATCCATTGTATATTACATGCTGTAATCTTATTTTTCAGATATGGAAATGATGTGTACTTCAAGAGCATCAGATGTACAGCAGATAATATTGTATTCAAAGTGAGTTAAAGTCTGTTTGCTTATGCAAACATTTATCAAGAACGTGACTGTTTAACATAGAAGTAATTTACCAAAGAAATCCAGAATTCCTTTATTTCAATTCAAGAGACTAAAGTGCCTCATTTTTACAATATCAAATATTATATGCTGGGAAAGAGAATTAATCCCACAGCACTCATTTATTAAAACAAGGAAATATGCTAAATGTGTGTACCTTAAAATACAGCATGTTTGTTTTAAATAAGTAGCTCAGTGTTAAACTCAGCACTGAGAATGCAATACTGAGGTTTATATATGCAAAAATGGGTGGGCATGGAGATGAGATGACAGAATTTTGGGTATCTTTCATACCACACATTTCCCATCCATGTTACAAGGAAAATACAAGGATTCACAGAATCATGGATTAATTCTAATAATTGAATAATACTTGGAAGTAGCCTATAAGGCCATCAAGTCCAACCCCTGTTCAATGCAAGTCAAATTTTCTCTTGAATGCCTCCCAGCACAGGAGTGCTCACCACCTCCTGAGGTAATTGGTTCCATTGCCATACTGCTCTAACAGTTAAGAAGTTTACCCTGATATTCAGCCGAAATCTGGATTCCTGTAGCTTGAGCCCATTATTACATGTCCTGCACTCTGGGATGACTACCTTTCAAGTATTTGAAAAGTGCTATCATATCTCCCCCTCACCCTTCCCCCCCCCCCCCCCGTTTTCTTTTCTGAAGGCTAAACATATCCAGTTCCTTCAGTCTTTCCTCCTAGGGCTTGGTTTCCAGTCCCCTGATCATCCTTATTGTCCTCCTCTGAACTTGCTCGTTTGCTGGCACCCTTCTTAAAGTGTGGTGTCTAGAACTGGACATAGTACTCTTCAGTGGTTCTTAACCTGGGCGATATCGCCCCCCAGGGGGCGATTTCGTTTTTCAGGGGGGTGATGGAATGAAAAGGGGCGACGCGGGGGCAAAGGAACAGAAGGGGGCGATATGGAGGCGATGGAGCGAGTCAAACCTGAGAAGGCGGCTGCAGCTGCAGTGTTGGCAGCGGATCCGGCAGGCAGATCCAGAGCAGCTGGTGCTGGCAGCGGATCCGGTGCCGCCACTGCCGCACCGCCGCGGGGAGGGGGCGATGATAACTTCCTCAATGGCTCAAGGGGGTGTTTCTTTCAAAAAGGTTAAGAACCACTAGAGTCTAGATGAGGCCTAGCCAGTGCTTAATAGAGGGGGGCTAGTACCTCATGGAATTTGGAGACTATACTTATGTTAATGCATCCTAAAATAGCACTTGGCTCTTTTCCAGTTACATTCACACTGTTGGCTCATACCCTGTTTCCCCGAAAATAAGACCTAACCTGAAAATAAGCCCTAGTGTGATTTTTCAGGATGCTCGTAATATAAGCCCTACCCCAAAAATAAGCCCCAGTGAAGTGAAACCCCGCCCTCCACCATTGTGCAGCATTGTGTGGCAACCAGAAGATGACATGACTGTAAAATAAAACATCCCCTGAAAATAAGCCCTAATGTGTTTTTTGAAGCAAAAATTAATATAAGACCCTGTCTTATTTTTGGGGAAACACGGTACTAAGCTTTTGATCTACAACAATTCCAAGATCTCGAAAGTTTTCACAGCTGGGATCCGATGGTTGTTGTAGGTTTTTCGGGCTGTTTGACCGTGTTCTGGAGGTTTTTCTTCCTAATGTTTCACCAGTATCTGTGGCCGGCATCTTCAGAGGACAGGAGCTAGAGCTCTGTCTGTGTTCTGGTGCAGTTTGTGGGATTGTTGAGTGTTTGTAGCTGTGGGATCAGGTTTTTGTTCTTTTTTCTTTTTTTTCTTTTCAATCCAATCTCCTGAAAAGAACAAAAACCTGATCCCACAGCTACAAATACTCAACAATCCCACACACTTCACCAGAACACAGACAAAGCTCTAGTTCCTGTCTTCTGAAGATGCTGGCCACAGAGACTGGCAAAACATTAGGAAGAAAAACCTCCAGAACACGGCCAAACAGCCCGAAAAACTTGCAACAACAATTCCAAGATCCTTCTCACTCACAGGATTACTGAGCCAAGTATCCCCCATCTTGTAACTGTGCATTTGGTTTTTCCCACTAGGTGTAGAACTCTGCACTTATCTCAGTTAAACTTCATTCTGTTGTTTTCAGCCCAGTGCTCAAGCCTATCAAGATCTTTTTGAATTTTGCTACTGTTTTCCAAGGTATTGGCTATTCCATGTTCCCAGAGTCTGAAAAATATGTCATTAGACCTTTTGAACCCCAGCCCCCGAAGGGGAGGAAAGCAAGTGCATGGGCTCTTCACTTCAACAATCATGGTTACAAGCAGGTATATGAATTTATTTATTTATTTATTTATTTTTATTTATTTATTATTGGATTTATATCCCGCCCTTCTAGACAGGAGTCTACTCAGGGCGGCAAACAAATAAAAACAACAATTAAAATCTACAATAATAATATGATCAAGATGGGAGAAAACAACAAAAGCCAAGAAAGTACAATCAAGAATTGGCAGGAGGGAAGGCCTGCCTAAAGAGCCAAGTTTTTAATTGGCCCAATTTATTACCTTGGATTATCAACAAACTTTTCTATTAGCATAGCATCATCATTGAAAGATTTCTTTGCTTCCCTCCTGGCTGATTCTAATTGTTCCCGAAACTCTTTTTCTGAGGAGGCAATTCTCATCCCCTAAAAGCAGCAACAAAATCAATGTTATAAAAGGAAGAAAGGCTACTTTAAAAGAAGCATTAGGGTCTCATAAATCCTTTGAGATTAGTTTATCATACAGTTGCATCATTCCCCTGATCATTAACTTCCAATCAGTGACTAATGAGATAACTATAGCGAACCTACACAGGCTGTCCAAATGCCAAGAGTACATAATGGATATGTACAAAAGCTATGGATATGGAAAATGAAAACCATAATCTTACATTTTTCCTGTTAGGTGCTTCGTGACATTGTTATCAGGGTCAGGAGAGAAACCAGAATGTCATCATGGACACCTTGGGTCTTAATACACATCAGCTGGCGAATATAATTGTTTATAACAAGAAGTGGACCTTGAAACAAAATCTTACAATGTGGACTGCTGCTGTTCTAGCCAGACATGCTCTTTCCCATAATGCTCCCATTCCATTTCTCCTCTCACTTGTTTCTCATTCCTTCCTTCCTCCTTCAATAATCAGCATCCGATGCCCACTGAGAAAGCTCAGCCCTCAAGGGGCTGTTACTTGGAGTTTTTCCTTTTTCAGCCTTCTTCTTGAAGGGTTTGGCACTTGTGCACACTGGAAAATTTGCACAGATGGTGCAGGTTTGGCTGTATAAGGGTCCACATTTACAGCTTTTGTTTGCTGTTAGTCGATTGGACATCTTCATAGTACAACCATGATTTGAGATGTTGTGCTGGTGACTGTGACACTACTTCCCAAGCAAAGGAGCAAATACTGGTGTTGTTCTTGCTATACACAAACATATTGTCACTTTGTCCTTACCTTCCCTCCACCTCCACGTACTGCTTTGATCATGACTGGATAGCCTATCCTTCTGGCTTGCTCCTCCAAGCAGCTGTCTGACTGATCTTCACCATGATAACCTTCAACAACAGGAACACCAGCAGCAGACATTATAGCCTTGGAAGTACTACAAAAGAATATTATTGATACTCAGATATATCATAAAACACACTTTCTTTTTATGCTCCTCAAAACCTCCCAACAAATGTCCTTTATTTGTCACCAATCTAGAGCTGTTTTATTTGGAAAGAAACTGTTATGCAATGTATGCATGCTGGGGATAGCAACACCACTTACTACTTTCTCATGTTAACTGTTTGTCTAAACTTCCTCAACTGCCATGAAATAAATCAGGGCCCCATGAATTCAGTCAAGATTCATACCGTATGAAGTTCTCAGGCAACAGATGGCCCACCCCACATACTGTCTTGCACGCAGCCAGATTTCCTCCATCCTGAGGCTCACTACATCTTTTGATGTTATCTTCCCAAATTCACAAGGGCAGGAGATGCCTTTATCAGATTACCAAAGTATTGAAAAATGGCTAGCATTCGATGTATACCAGCCTTCATCAGTCTGTGCACCAATATATTGTGGATAATGTAGAAAATACATATGAAAGTCTCAAATATTCATGGCAAATGTCCATGACAAGTCTATTTCTTAAAGATGAGTTACAAAAAGCAGGCTGTAAACACAGGTCAGGAGAGTGGGTTTCAAATTGCTGTACAAGGAACACACTACTTCCTTTGTTTCTTTCCCCCCAAAATTTATATTATTCTCAGACTTATGAAAAGACTATAGCTTAATCTCTTAATTAATAGCTTAATTTCTAACTGGGGTGAGGGTGTCAAAGCCATAGTCAAAGACAAAAGCATCTTAACTGTCCCAGTAAACCACATTTTGTAACAAAATTATCCATGGAGCAAAACCGAATACCTTTTAATGCCCATGTCTCTGATAGCAGATGAAGGAGGACCTATAAAAATGATTCCTTCTCGACTGCAGAGCTCTGCAAATTCTGTGTTTTCTGACAGGAAGCCATAGCCTGGATGGATGGCCTAAAACAGGAAGGATCAGGGACTAGGTGGAAATGTTTTCAAAAATTAAGTGGTTGCTGGCTTCCAGTGAAAAGACAGTAAAGGAAGGAGCCAGGCAGATCTTATATGAAACCAGTTTCACCAGAAAGAAAACCCTAACCTGCATCCTCCCAAAACTTCTGCATCAACAAAAGATGGACATAAAGCAGTACTTGTCATGCTAACCTATGTATTAGAGGTATATATGGGAAGAGACACTCTTCTTACACTTCAGGACAGTATAATTTGTGATTGTACCTCGCCCATATACTCATATCAGGTAGGTCAGAAATAGTTAAGTTTATAAATATCCTACATTTACATTCTATACTATATCATGCCATCCCTAACTGAGGCTCTTTGTGCTTTACAGAACAAGAATTTTAAGTGATCCAATGTTTTTAAAAATGTGTAAAATCAAAATGAAAAAAAAAAAAAAAAACCAAGCAGCAGTGAAAGATCTAAAAGCACTATCCAATTTTTAAAACTCAGGAGAATAAAAAGCTCCTGAACAAACCGCAATTCAGCTGGCAATGTCCAAGGAGGACATTGCACAACCAGGCTGCAGACTGGAAATGCCTTCTCTTCATTATCCACCTGCCTCCTTATAATTACTGGAGGCACTAAGAAGAGGTCTGAAGGGTCCAGGCAGGTTTATACAGGAGGAGGCAACCCTTCAAGTAGTCTACTCCTAAGCCATTTGGGGCTCTGAGAGCTGACACCTTAAACTGAGCCCAGAAATAATGTGCACATCAATCAGGAAAAAGGTCTAAAACAGCTGAATAGGCTAGTCCTTGCAAGTCATCTCACTGACCCATTCTGAAGGTTCCAGAGCATTTTCAAAGGTAGACCCACACATAAAATGTTGGATTTATATCAGCATACATGTTGCTTTAGTTGCGTGACGTCTGTCCAAACAGGGTCATAAGTAGGGTACACAATGAAAGGTGCTTTGGATCCGCAAGGTTTGCCTGTCCTCTATCAACAATACTGGGTCCAAACTACCACTCTTATCCTTTGGGAGCCTAGAATAGTATTCCAGGGTGCACGAGAGCTTGTTAATTTCTCTCAAATCATAGGCAAAACAACAAGGAGGGATCCAGTGGATATCACCAGGAAGCAGCATGACTTTGACCCTCTCACAGTGTTCAGGGTGTGCCATCTAACTGCAGATATACAATTGCGGCAACTCAAAAGTTGTCTTCCATGACTTGTCTACTCCACAAAAACTTTATTTGGAATATCACTAGAACTGAAAATTATGATTGACTGATTGATAGAAACATGGTAACCATTAGCTTAGTTTTTACCTGTGCTGATGATTTTCTGGCCACTTGCATTATTTTCTCCATGGCTAAGTAGCTCTGCTGAGATGGTGCTGGACCGATACAATATGCTTCATCTGCCTATAATGATAAGAAGGTCTGCACTGGGCTACAATAATTTTAGAATTATGATTTCAAAATGACATTAGTGGTTATAAAAAAGTTCACTAAGAACTGTTGGGTTGGATTTTAACAAAATTGAAGTGGACTGTAATCCACGACATTAAAATAAAGCTGTTTGTAATGTACAAGAATACTCTTGTATCTGTTTTTGTTATCCTTGCAGAAACAGACTAATATACTTGAAAAATTCTGCTTCATGTTTACTTAGGAATAAACTCTGCACAACAAATCTGCAGTTAAATGAATGAATCCTAGGCAAAAAGAAGGAACAAATATTCAAAATATTCTTACTCTAGGTCTGTAATGCAATAAAGAATAAATCTATGCCCAGAATCCTATTAGTGTTGGTGTAATTTGCTGTGGGTCATTGCAGCTAATTAATGAGGTGTCTTGGCTGTGCAAGCAAGTGTGCAATTAAATATGTGACTAAGACTTCCTGATACAACATCAATTACCCATAATTAGCCACAACAAATTATGGAAACTTTATGCAAACACAAAAAGGAGTCTGGTCAATATATTTATATTCCAACATATGTAAAGATCTGAAATAAAGTGTAATCTAAGCAGAAATGAACAGTAAATTTTTAGATGTGGAAATCTTTTGCATTGAGTATTAAAAGATTCTGATATTGTGGTGGTTGATGATACACTAGAACTCAGGAGGCCTGGATTCATATCCCCACTCAGCCATGGAAGCTCCTGGGGGCGGGGTGCAGAACTGGTAAAACTGTCCCTTAATTATCTCACTTACCTTGAAAGCCGTCCCGCATTCACAAGTCACCTGATTACAATTGTTTCTAATTTCTTAAGCTGTACGTTTAATTACAGAAAAATATATCTTTCATTTACAAACCAGAAAGACCGCCACTTAATAAAGAGCCTCTGTAAAATCTGCAGAAACAAATCTGTCACATGATAGAGCATATATTCCCCATACAGAAGACACCAGGATGAACTACTGGCATCTCTTGTGAAAAGATAATTAGTGGTAGAGTGGAGAGAGAGGCCCCACTCAACATCCAAGAGATCCCAAAGTAGGCAATGCAGAGCTAAATGAACAATTCAGTGTACTGCGGCCTCTTATGTTTGAAATTACGCCCCTTCAAAAGTATTTTGGAGACTACTTGTTAGAAGTTTTGACTAGCACATTTTACCATTGCTACATGCATTGAATTCCGGTCAGCTTCACTGTAAACTGCTACAGATTTCACACCCATCTTTCTCGCTGTCCGCATAACTCTACATGCTATTTCACCTCGATTGGCCACAAGGATCTTCTCGATATTATGTCGGCCTGGTTTTAAAAGGAAAAAGAGATCCAGGAGTAGGAACTTTGAAAAAAAGTTAAAGTGTCACTTTTACTGTTAATAATTCATAGGTTAGAATACTCTGGCATTAATGTATGAGATTTTTTTTAGAATGTGTCTTCTACGTACTAAGTAAGGTCAGAATTACAGATTCTTGGAAATAGGGTTGATACTAACTGTATTTGCTACCAACATGAATTTGACCAAACTCTGGGAGGCAGTGGAAGACAGGAGGGCCTGGCGTGCTCTGGTCCATGGGGTCACGAAGAGTCGGACACGACTTAACGACTAAACAACAACAACTAACTGTATGTGTCTACCTGTGCCTCTGTTAAAGAGGGTTGCAACTATTTTAAAAACTTGCAAAACCTGTTTAACTAGAAGTAACAGCAGAATAGAAGAAATATCCATTGATACCAAGGACACTGAAACCTCTCCTAAATCAGCTGATTAGTCTCCAGCTTCAGTGTTGTTGATTGAACCTGTAAAGTATTTTTGTTCAACCTAAGGTGGGAAATGTTTAATGTTATATGCAGGAAGGTTTCCTGTACTTGATGCCAGGAATATAAATAGCTATGTTTGGCTAGTGTCCAGCTGAATGCCAGCTTTATGCAAAGTTAGAAGAAAACTGAACATCCAGCCCAACTCATGTACCTACAAAGTTCCAGCATATAACTGCATTCAAAAGTGAAATTACCTCATACCCCATTCTGAAAAATGTTTACAGGCCAGGTTAACAGGCAATATACCAAGGCAAAAAATCCTTATATTAAAGCTACATATGTTGTTGTTGTTTAGTCGTTAAGTCGTGTACGACTCTTCGTGACCCCATGGACCAGAGCACGCCAGGCCCTCCTGTCTTCCACTGTCTCCCGGAGTTTGGTCAAATTCATGTTGGTAGCTTCGATGACACTGTCCAACATATGTAGTTATTCTTAAAAGAATGTTAACATCTGATGTTTTCTACGTAGAAAAATACAAAAAATTTACCTGTTGCAGAAGCATATTTTCTAAGTATCGGTACCCAAATCCATCCTCTGTGAAAGAAAACACAGTACAGTATAAAACCAGACTAGACGACGAAGAGAATGAGCTGTTCTTCATGTAGAAATTGAGTAGCAAAATTGTTAAAGGCAGGGAAACTTTGAAAAAACATTGGCTATGCAGTTTTATACAATCAAATTCCTTCAGTCTTCCTTAACTGGTGCTCTTCAAACTTGAGGATACAAACTCCGCGCTCCTATCAATGGAAAGGACCAATGTTCGGGGATGACAGTCTATGTAGTATAAAATGACCAGAGAAGAGATTAAAGGGATAGATGATAGCAGTTTTCCAATAGCTGAAGGACTCGTATCCTGTTAAAAAAAAGGTATGTGTCTCTTCTTGCTCCAGAGAGCAGGACTAGAACCTGTGAGTGGAAATTGTAGGGGATGTGGATTTCAGTTAAACATCAGGATAACCTAATAGAGCAAGCTCTTTAACCATGGAACAGCCTGCCACAGGAAGTCATGGGCTCTCCTTCAGTGAAGGTATCTACGCAAGGGCCACACAGATATCTGTCAGTGACGTTGTGGCTCCATCCTGCATTTCTGGTTTCACCTTGAGCAAGCATTGGACTAGAAAACCACAAAGATCGCTTGAAACTCTATCATGACATAAGGTAAAGGTAAAGGTTCCCCTTGACATTTAGTCCAGTCGTGTCTGACTCTAGGGCGCGGTGCTCATCCCAGTCTACAAGCCGTAGAGCCAGCATTTGTCCGAAGACAGTTTCCGTGGTCATGTGGCCAGCACGACTAGACATGGAACGCTGTTACCTTCCCACCGAAGTGGTACCTATTTATCTACTCGCATTTTTACATGCTTTCGAACGGCTAGGTTGGCAGGAGCTGGGACAAGCGACGGGAGCTCACTCCGTCGCATGGATTCGATCTTACAACTGCTGGTCTTCTGACCTTGCAGCACAGAGGCTTCTGCGGTTTAACCCGCAGCGCCACCACGTCCCTATCATGACATAAATCTATGCAATTCTCAAAGGGAGAAGTGTCTGTTAATGCCAATCAACAATGTCAGGGATATGACACCACCATGTTCAGGAGCAGTACACCAAGTTATAATATTGGTTCTATCTGTCAGCCCATATCTACTACGTTTCTTACCAGTTGCTATAGATCCATCCATGAACGACATGGCATGGCTACTGCTTTCCCATCCAAATTGCCACTCCAACAACTAGTATAAGGGCATACTGCCCCCACAAATATTGTATGGTTTTTGTTGGCTGTTTCCTTTCTGATATCTATGTTATCTGCTGAATATCACTCCCTGGAGTGCATTCCACACCAAAAAGGCTCAGTCCAGCCATCACAATCAGCAAAATGTGGAAGGGAGGAAGACATAGGCATTTTGATTTTTTAAAAATCACTTTATGTTCGTTGCCAGAGCGAGAACCCCTCTGGGATGTTTTGCCTCTACCAAATGACTGGGTATTGTTATCACTTGACTAGTGGAGGGGGCACCAAGTTTCTCGGGCACAAAAACGTTTTTGGGGCAGCTTTCCACCTAAGGTCTATTTCACACACACACACACACACACACCATGTTCGTCCTATCTGCTAGCTGCTCCTTGAAGCACGGGATTTTTAAATCACTGTCCAAATAGCAACAGTGCTTTGGGACAAGGTGGAAGCAAATTTTTACTAGGCTTATTTCTCAGTTCGCCCTTAACCAAGTTTGCTGAGGCGCTCAATGCATTTTCAAGCAACCTCTGCACCGCTGTTAGGTCATGTGAACGCGGCCGGACCTGACACAAAAGCTGTCTCCTGGTTCAACCTGAGCACGATCCGGGCAGGGAAGCCAAAAGGAAGCCCTGAGCTTCTTCTGCATAAAGTCATGCCCTCTCCTAAAATTCAGAGAGGCTGCCCCTTCAATGCCTTTGCCCGGGCTCAAGCTGAAATCTCGCTCTCCACGACACGACGTCGGGGGGGGGGGGGGAGCTGCGGCCGGGTATTCCGGGGAACCGGCTCTCTGCACATGCTCAGAGGCACCCTCGTCCTGCCCAAGTGCCCAAGCCGCCCGTCCTGCGCGGTCTGTCTCGGTGCGTTAGTGAAATTGAAGGGGGGAAAGAGAGAGAGGGGAAAAAAAGGGCAGAATATGACGAGACGAAGGCGAACAGATGTCTTTCGCAGCACAACAAACCCGTTCGCCTGTTCAGCGCCTGTGAGGCCGCTGGCCTCGAAGCACACACACACACAACACACAAACGAGGGGCCTCGGAGAGGAGCGGAGGCGAAGGGGTCGCCTCCCGCCCCCTTCTTCCTCGCCACGGCCGCCCCGCCGCCCTCGCCCGGCCGCCACTCACGGGCACCACAGTCGCCGGAGGCCGTGACGGCGCCACTCGCCCGCCGCCGCCGCCGCCAACAACCCCGCCATGGCTGCCCTGACGAGCTGGGAGGCGGGGCCGTGGCGGCGACGAGGGCGATGGCGGCGCTTGGGCCTGTCAGGCCGGCCCAGCCATGGGCGGGCAGAGGAGGAGACGGAGGCAAGGCTTCGGAAGCCCGTCCCTGAGGGACGAAGGCGGTTCCCTCCACTTTCCCTCAGCCGCCCGCTCGCCCGCCCGCCCCGCAGAGAGGCCGCCCTTCGGGCTTTCTTCCTCCCCTCAGGAGGAAAATTCCACCCCCTTCCTTGACATTCAGCCCATTTTTCCAGGAGGTTTTTTTTTTTTTTCCTGACAAGATGTTGGGCTATGAAGTGGAAGATGCCGCCATGGCCGGCCGCCAGTCCATTCCTCCACTTTCAAAAAAATACATTAGGACCGCGGTATCCGCGGGGATCAGTTCCAAGCACACGCACACACACCCCGGGGATGCTGGAAAACTCGGAAGTAGGGAACGCTATAGAGATCATTGTCTCGGCCTCCTTCTAGTGGCGAGTTGCGGTGAATACACTGTTTTTAAATTTAATATTTTGAGGCCGCGGATAAAGGAATCCGCGGATGGTGATCCAGCGGATGAGGGCGATGCTCTTACTGTACAGGAGAACAGGCAGGCGGTTTCTCAGAGACGAACCTGTTGGATGTTCGGCTTAAGCGTGCAAAGGCCGCAGTGCAATTAGCTTTTAAACCAGAGTGAATGGTTTCTCTACGTTCATAAAATGAACATGTCTTTAAGATAAAATTTTAAAGCAGGTAACAAACTTTAGACATGGTGGACGTATAGCTTGGTTTAGATAAAGGCATGGCGAAAGCACCAGATACACAGGTCCTCGGTGCTCAGACGTGGTGCCCGCTTAAAAAGTAAGGTGAAAATACATCCTCAGTGATGATGCGGGAAATTCATGCTTCTGTAAGGCCATTTATTACAGCAAAGCAAGAGAATAATGGATAATCCTTCTCTTTATTTCCAGTTTTATCATTTAAGTACCATACAAAATTCTGAACAAAACTCTTGGATGCTTAATGACTAACTATATATCCAAAATGTATCTCTTCTCGCCCCAAAGGACAAGATGGTGGCCGCTCTGCGGTTGGTATGGCAGCAGAGCTTTTGCCTGGCCACGTCCAAAATGGACTTTCTCTCCCTCACTTGCTCGGGTGCCAAGCGGCAGGGATCCTGAGCGCCAGAGGTCCCTGCCAAGAGCTCTAAGTCGGGAGAGAGATGGGAAGCTGCCACCCATCCAAGACACACACGCCCAGGGGCATGGGATCACCAGAAGAGCATCCTTGGCACACAGTGGCGAGCAGAGAGATACCTCAGCTGCCCATTTCTCCCGACAATGTGCCCCACTGCCCAGTTGCTCAAGAAAAGGGACAAGATGGGGCAGCGTGTCCCTTCATGTACATCAGGACCGAGTTGCAGCCAATAACCACCAACTGACCCTAGAAAACCATCTGCATGATCAAAGAAGGTCCAGATGAGTCCGTATGCAGGTAGGGTTGCCAGACGTCAGGCAAAAGGAGGACATGTCCTCCTTTTTAGCCTAATGTCCTCCGTCAGGCAGGCAAAGATAAAAACCTTTAAAATGTCAGGCTTCTGTATATTTTATGTTATAATTTTGGATGGAAGGGGGAGAGGTGGAAGGACCCCCTCCCCCTGTCTTTCCACGCCCATCCCCGTTACCTGCCGCCGGCGCCGGAGCACAGCCCTCGCCCCCTCCTGCCGCCGCTGCTCAGTGATCCGCCATGCCCGCCCAACCCACGTGGAGCCCAGAAAGGCAGCGTGAGCAGAGCGCCGCCCGCCGAGCCAGGCAGGAGCAAGCAGCGCCCGAGCGCATCAATGGGAAGGCGAGCGCCTGGACTGTGTGTGTTCATAGTCCCTTTTGAGGACTCCAACTCCCACACTTCCCAGCCTTGAACTTATGACCCTCGGGGGAGGGGAGGCTGCCTCATTCGGTTTTGCCCAGCGCCGCTTTCCCCCTGCCTGCGCCAGAGCCTTGTTTGGGTGTCCAGATTAGCAAGGTTGCCTCTGAGCCTGTGCAGAGTGCGAGCGGACGGGGGATCCCGCAGCCGGGCCAGGGTGGGTTTGGGTACAATTGGCTGTTTAAATAATGTTTTTTGGTATTTTGAAAAAAAGCCTCCATTGAATTTATTTTTATTTTTTAACATGACTGTTTCTTGGTCGGTTCACTAAGAGACATTTATTGGCAGCTATTGTAATAAAAAGAAGGGACGTGGTGGCGCTGCGGGTTAAACTGCAGAAGCCTCTGTGCTGCAAGGTCAGAAGACTAGCAGTCATAAGATCGAATCCACGCAACGGAGTGAGCTCCAGTGGCTTGTCCCAGCTCCTGCCAACCTAGCAGTTCGAAAGCATGTAAATGCGAGTAGATAAATAGGTACCACCTCGGTGGGAAGGTAACGGCGTTCCGTGTCTAGTCGCGCTGGCCACGTGACCACGGAAACTGTCTACGGACAAACGCTGGCTCTACGGCTTGGAGACGGGGATGAGCACCGCGCCCTAGAGTCGGACACAACTGGTCTAAATGTCAAGGGGAACCTTTACCTTTTATTATAATAAAATTGTATTGATTGTGGGTTCAATCCGGAACGATTCAAATGAAACATTCAATATGTCCTCCTCTGTCCTCTTTTTTGTCTTTCTTTGTCCTCCTTTTGGTACCCATGTATCTGGCAACCCTATATGCAGGGGGCCACTATATGCAGATCCCTTTGGAAGATGACAGGCAGGAAGACATCAGCCTGTATTTCATATATTGAACACGTGGCCAAGAAGGGTGGCATGGTCCTCCTCCACTGTATGGGGGAAAGACTGAGCTGCTCGGCCACACTCTGCCCGGCATTCTTCCTGATGCATGCCAGCCTGTGGCTTTGAGAGACATACCAGCTGCTGAAGTCCAAGCATCTAGAAGGACACATCTCTGTCCGGCTTTCGACGAGCAGCTGAAACAATTTGAAGAGAGGCTGGCAGACCAGAAATAGAGAAGGTAGAGTTGGCAACTGGGGTGGGCATTCTGCCTCTCATCAGTCATTCTCATCATGTAATTCATGATTTGCATGCATATGAGAAATCTGTAACCCCAAAGTAAATGTGGGTACTGGGGAAAATGTCATATGTATTCTGAAGACAGTGGACATGTCTTGCATTTCAGAGATCCTGTGTGTTTTGTTCTACTTTAAGTGCACATTTTGGTAAATTAACACACTAATTAGTTTGAACAAAGAACCATGATGACCAAGAGGACCTCTTAGTAATGCATTCATTTGGAATTCTTGGCTCTGCCACTTAACCCAATAGCAGCATACCATATAATGAATTGTATGCTTCATTCAGAGAAGAGTCATAAGATACTGGCTTCTGTACCACGCATTTAAGTGATGTAATTGATTAAGTACCATGAAAAACAAGGCATGTGTTTTCACTGTTATGGAGCCGAAATCTCAGCTGTTGGCCACCATTAGCAATTATCCTCCTCCTCCTCCTTCTTTAAAGCCCTTCTAATTTAACAGAAACTGCTCAAACTTTTCCATTTTCTCTTTAAGCAACATAAGAGTTGGATGTTGGGAGAGTGAATCAGCATGCTACCTTACAGTACATCATTAACTACTGCTCCTGAGTAACATACTTTCAACTGGCACTATTAGCCTTTTGTGTGTCTGATTTCTTTAAAAAAGTTTAAATAATTAAAGTGAAGAACCAGCTCCAGTGCCATCTTTATTTCCTAGAAAGTCTCTAAATCTCATCTAAGGCCCAAAGGCATTGTTGAAAACTAAAATTGGTGGGTGGTTGCAACCGAGCACTTTGCTCAAAAGCATGACCAGCTGCCCCCTCCACCCCTGGCCAAGCAGAAATACGTTCATTTCAAAGAAAGGACAAACGGAGATGTGTGCACACACATTGCATGGCCTGCACTTCTTTGTTTGGAGAACTGGGTTGTTACTCTCAATCCACACCTGCTTCAGCAGTAACCATAAAACAGCAACCATACTACTTCTTGACTTACATCTAAGAAAAACATGCCTGGAAAAATCCATCTTGCTGTGAACTTTTGGACTTTAAATTCTTCACACTGGTACAAGCCTCATGGTGGTGTTTTAATCCACAAAAGCTTGTGTATTGTATGATGACTTTTTAGTGGTCTATAAAGGTATTGCCTAATTTTGCATTTGTATTTTTTAAAAAGGAGCAAGGAAGAGAGTGTTGTGTGTGTTTTGTCTCTGTGTGTTGTCACTGAATTTGTTGTGTGTCTGTTTTACCTAAGGACATGAATCTCTGTCTCACGAGGAACATAGCTGTGTTTTTGTATCTGTGTGGTTTCTGTTTTCTTTTTCCCCTGAATGTGTAATATGAGTAGGTATTTTGCCATTGTGGGTGGTTCTCACAGCATCACCATTTTTAAGGGTGTTTTCTATGCTAAATATCTGATTTTGCATAGTAGACTCCACTCCCACCTCTGCATTCCCCAGCTTTTTGATCTAGTTACCCTTTGAGCCTTGTCAGCTTGTTTTCTATGAAATGAGTATTTTGTGAAGGGCCATGCCCACTTTTTCCCTTGCTGCTGCTTCTGCCTGGAATTCTCTTCTAGCCTAATGATGTGACGCTACTTCTGTTTCTTCACTCAAATCACTCCTCCAATCAAACCAATTACTCCACATGTTTCATTTTGAGGTTCTTAGGTCAGGAGAGTATTCCTTCACTTAACTTGAAAAATGCTATTGCAAACATTTATGTGAAGGTTGCAGTGTTAGTCTGATGCAGCAAAAGTAACATCAACTCTCGTGGCACCTTTAGGACTAACAAGCTTTAATTTAGCACAAGCTTTCATGAACATAGCCCATTTCTTCAAACACATGGGTCCACACATCTGAGGAGCAATCTTTGTGCAGGAAAGTGTTTACTAAATAAAACACATTAGTCTTAAAAGTGCCACAAGACTTATTGCTGTTGTTTTTATGTAAAGAGCTATGCACACTGATGTATGATAATAATTAAATATTTGTGTGGTGGGGAAAGTATTTACGTATATACAGCCTTGTCAAAAGGCATAACTGGTGATGTGTAACAAACTGGGTTTAATTCCTCTTATGAAACAAATCAGCAATGTTTCTTCGTAAACAGCTTATACTGTATTTGAGGCCAACTACAGAAAATTTGTCTATGAGGAAAACCCCTGTGTAGGTCATGTGGAAGTCAAATTCTAAGTCAGAGGAAGAAAACTGTAGCCAGCAGAGGTCTGGAGCTTGGGTAAGGCCTGTAAAATCTAAAGAAGTTGCAATTAACTGGAGTGTTATAGGGATGAGGAAAAGATTACCTTTTACATACATTTGTTTATTTGATTCAGTTGATCAACCAAGTTCTTTTAAGAAAACATATTCTTCCCATCATGTTGTTTTTCATCAATTGCATTTTATAGAATCTCAGAAATGAAATACATGTGTGTCTACAGAAGCACATAAACTTTTAACAGTGCTCTAATACATATACCAGGAGCTGGATCATTGTAATGTTAAAAAAGAAGTAGGTATAGTAAAGACTTCCTCAACCTGCTGTCCTCCAGGTGTGTTGAAGAAATTGCCATGAGTTCTCATGACTGGACATGTTATCTGCGGCTGATGGGAGCTGCAGTTCAAAACATCTGGAGGCATCAAGTTGGAATAAACAGGTGCGGTCCAACAGATTCTTTCCTTGTGGGGTTTCTTCTTTGGCGATTTTAATATGACACAAAAGCCGGATATAGGGGCACACGCATGTGCATGTTAAGAGATGGAGAATTGTAATTTGGGAAAGGACATAATTATGAATTGAAAAGTTAACTACATGATAATATTTGCTGTGAATTTTTTAAAAAAGTCTTTGTGATTTGAGGTATCCTGTCTTACGTGAGAGAGATAAGAAAAATATCTCTTTTGATAGGGTGCCCTTCACAGTTTTTGTGTGTATATGTAGTCAAAATAGGAATTTTAGCACTCTAATTAACTTTTAATTAACTAAAAGCAAGCCTTGAGAGAAGGTTGTAACAGCGCTAGATCTTGTACTCTTGTTCTTGTCTAAAGAGACAGCAGCATGTGATTGCTCAAATCATAACACCTAAATAAAGAGTGTCCGTTTTCAAGCGTGCATAAAAGCACCTTCAGAAAGATAGTACAACTAGATAGTACAACTGGAAGCACCTTCAGAAGGATAGTACAACTTTCTCGGAGCTGTAGCAGCTATGGCAGAACAAGAGGAAACAATATGAATTACTATCTATTTCAAGCTTTGATTTTCTGCTGTGCACATTGTAAAACAAAAGTAGTCCAGAAATTCAGATGCGATCGTATCCCATGTTTGGTTTTCTTCTGTAAATTGCGCAGGTGACAATCAGGATGACAACTAATCCTGCAAGACTGAGGCTCACAAGAGCTGGAATTAGTTTCTTCATTTTGTCAAGAGTGCACACTTCCTCTGCAGATGAAATTAGAATGTTACAGCATAGTAAATATTATATACTTTCACACTAGTTTTCTGCTCAGAAGACTACTGCTACTGAGAATTATCTAAAACCATTGCTTGAGGCTTTGTTTGATTGTTTGATTGTTTGTTTTGGTTGTGACTCCTATGCTGGCTGGGGATTCCTGAAAGTTGTATGCTAAAAAAATAACATTTCCAAGCTCTGTCCAAAGCTTGGAAAAGTAACACCTGAGGACCTGCCATTCTGGCTTGCATCATGCACCTTCCCTAATGTATTTTTAAATTCTTTTTGAAATGTAGTAGCTTTGTGTAGTAGCTTACAACTCCTTGTAACTTTATGCAAAGATTGAGCCTAAGATCCTGGAGAAACAAAGGACACAATTAACCATCAAGCTATGACCCCTTTCAAATCAGAGCTAGAATCCTGTGGATCAGCTCATAGCTCAGTACACCACTAGGGGTGCTGTTCAGAATGGAATTGCATTCAATCTGAAAGCTAGAATAGAAACCTGTGATTCTCCTGGTTTAGAAAATTAGGGGAAGCCAGAAACAGAGTTTGGAACTAAATAATTATAAAATAATTAGTTAATAATTGTTGTGTGCTGTTCATTCAATTCTAATTTGCAGCAATTTGTAATAACTCTTTTTTTCCCCAATAACGATGATACAATTTCGTTGGGGGAATCGCTAGATACCTTTTTTAGATTCCAAAGGCTGGATAGCTCAGTGAGTTATATATCTGGCTCTTGAATCAGAGATTGAGAGTTCAATTCCCCACAGTGCCTGCCTTGGTATTTTACTGCTTCATTCCTAATTAGGGAGGATTACAGCTAGGGCTAAGGAAGGTTGGAGCTCAGCATCATCCGGAGTACAAAGTTTTAGTCCTGTTGTAGGGAAGTCCTAAAAACAGGTAAAATAATGGTGCATTTACTAACCTTTCCCAAATTGATTGCCAGCTATATCAAAGGCTTGAAGTTGGGAATTGACAACCAAGAGCTGCAAATTGTCCGACATGTCCATAGTTTGCTTGCTGGAGCATTTAAAGGAATTCCCCACTGGAGTGGAAAAGAGCTGGTCACTTTTCAATCCACTGTACAGTGAACCTGAAGCACACAAATAAATAGAAATGGAAAATGATTTTACTAAGACTTTTGCCCTTGGCTCAGGCGTGACCGGTGCACATTAGGCACTGAGAAACTTCAGATGCACTCATATAAATCAAGCACTATTCCCGTTTGCCTCATGCCATCAGGTCTGTTGTCTGAGAGATGAATCCCAGGCAATTGAAACTAGAATAAAAATATTTTAGGCTAGAACACTCTCATCCTCAAGACCAGGTAATCCCCAAGAGCCAGGCCAGTTTCTACCAGGTGAACTCTCAAACATCAAGAGAGTTTACCTGTGTGTCAAGTGGTCTTACACATGGTTGTCTGACCATCTCTCTCTTTTTCTCTCACTCACCTCTCTTCAGGCACAGGAGCTGGACTTTGCCAGCGCTCTGAATTGGGCTGCTACCAGCAAGATGAGATTCCTTCACAACCTACAGTGTACCAATTCGGAATCTCTTCTCCCTCTCCCAGAAATGGTCTTCTCTCACCTCTCAGGAACTAAAGCAAGAAGTGTCATATGTGTTGCCCCAGAGAGGGCCAGGAAAGAAATGTGAGAAAGGAGGACATGACATTTGCAATCTGAAGAATATTAGGCTGGGTGAGGGAAAGCTAGTATTGGTCAGAGCAGGTAAAGGAAGTATTGGAAACCTGAGGAGAGCCTTCTCTCTCTACCTGTTCCTCACCCCAATGATTATTTTCTTCAGAGCAAGCTGAGTTGCACACTTCAACAGGGAGGAATTTTCATGGGGAGCTTAGTGAGAAGAACTTATTCCCCCACAGACAGTCCTAATCCTGATCACTCCCTTTCCAGAAGTTATTTATACATCAAAAAGCATTAAATACAAGCACATGTTTACGGTCATGTCTAGTTTGATCCTGAATGTTTCACAATACAGTCTGCCGTAAACATTTAGTAAGAAGCAAAACCAGCTGTGCTCAATACTACTTATTCTCAGGTCAGTGACCATGAGGTTCCTGCCCAAATCTGTTTCTTACCCTATTCTCTTGCCACCTTCCTTTTCCTTTTGCATTAAGTTTGTTAAATTAAATGCCTGCCAGCAAATACTCTTGTTTTTTGGTCTTTATGTGGGGCTTTAACAACAACAACAACAACTTTAGGTGCTCTGTCAAACAACAGGAACAATAAGTTATTTAATTGCTGATAAATGGATGAAAATATGGTATTTCTCTTCATTACTCTTAACAAAGAATATCATGTTAACTGCACAGAGACAAAAAATGAGGTACATGAAGTATAAGTGCTTGGTACATTTGTTCAAGATCTATTTACCTGAAATAAACCATAAGTGATCCTAAGTTCATCCAGGTTTTGTTTTGTTCTGCTTTTTGGTTCTGATAAAATAAGCCTGGTAAGTGCAGTCCAGAAAAAGTTGGTGCAAATACAGATCGATAATATTAGAAGCTAGAATACTACCGTGTTTCCCCGAAAATAAGACAGGGTCTTATATTAATTTTTGCTCCCAAAAACACATTAGGGCTTATTTTCAGGGGTTAATTTTTTTTCATGTACAACCATCTACATTTATTCAAATACAGTCATGTCATCATCTTTTGGTTGCAGCACAATGGTGGAGGGCGAGGTTTCACTTAACTGGGGCTTATTTTTGGAGTAGGGCTTATATTACGAGCATCCTGAAAAATCATACTAGGGCTTATTTTCAGGTTAGGTCTTATTTTCGGGGAAACAGGGGTAGCTGAAGTCCTGTTGCTTAGCACATCTGTCCAGACTGGCTGTTTTGGGAGTGGGGTGGATTGGATTACAAAGAGTCTGTTATGGGGGGGGGGGGGAGGAAGTGATTTGTCATTTGGCGCACCCTCCCATCCCAACAGCAAACAAACCCTTGCAGCCCAATTAACTGTCAGTTTAAGCATCTCTCCTGATCGTCTTCAGAGGGTCAAGGGAAGTGAAAGTATTTTTTTTTTACATCCTTAAAATATTTTAAAAGAATTAAACAAGTATTATATTAAAATGGTAAATAAAATGTATATGAAAACACGTTTAATGAATGAAACTTGTTCACACAACAAAGTGCCAAAGGAACATGTCTAAATACCAACTGTGAGTTTGGGTGACACTGTAACTCAGCACCCAGGTTCATTCAGAGTGCTTTCTAAGGCTTTCGCCATGCCTGAGGCAGAGCTGGAACACGTGTAATAACTGTTAAAAAGAAAAAAGAAATAACAATGGCACTTACCCTCAGATGGGACTTTCAAAGTGGCTTCAATCACACTGACATAATATACTTCTCCATCCTGAAAATAAGGATGGGGGAAATCTGAATTATCCAATATCATTAGAAGTTAGAAAACGTGGTATTGCTGCATAAATGGATTGCAACCAACAGTGTATATAGGTAGTTGAAATGATTGTTTCCATAGTTATACCAGTGTCCACTAGAAATAATTAATTAAAATTAATTAAAAGCTTCCTATCAGCTACCAATTGTATGAAAACCTCTGTCACAGATATTTTTGGCTATTAAAGCCCCCACTCCTAAGGCTCTAAAAGACTTCCCCAGAGCAAAAAGGGGCCCTAAAGAGGTTTGGAACCTGAAATGGGGAAAGAGGAAGCTTTCAATCAATTCAAATTAATTATTTCTGGTACCTGGATCAGGTTCACACTGGCATAACTATACCAATAAGATTTTGTGCATTGTGTCTGAGCCAATTAAAGAAGTATCAGCCTCTGGGTTTTCTGTCAGGCAAAACTGCAGATGGGTAAAATTTGTTGTTTTATGAAAATTCATGTTTCAAAGGGGAAGTCTGAACCTCAACAACTTTTCAGTCTTTATTTTAAAGAGATGGCTGGCAGGTTGTACTATACCATTTGGTGTGTTGTCCTTGGAGAATGAAAGGGTTTGCTAACTCTCAAAATTTGACCTTACCATATTCACTGAAACCAATCCATGAGACTCTCAATTACACAACAGTTTTCAAGGAGCCCATTTCAGTTAAATAATTCTGCTCTCTTGTGAGTAAGAACAAACAGCCAAAGCAAATAAATGAAACCGAGTCTTTATTGAAAATTAGGGCACTGGGTGCGTGTGGCTCTTATAGAAGGAGGGTCAAGAATTCTTTCTCTACAATATGCTTTTGTACAGTGTGTACTTCCTCCTTAGTTTGTTGAGAAAATGGCACAGACTTGTACAGTGCCTCCCACCCACACCTTGTTCTGTTCTGCTTCATGAGCTCTGTGCTTCTGTTGTGAAAATGGCACATTTTCCTAAGTATGCAAAATGTAGCACTTTCTGTTTAATGAAAATAAAACTTCTCAAGTATAGTAATTCACTGATTTATTACCCCACTCTTCCTCCAAAGACTTAAGAAGACAGCTAGCGTTCACCTTGCCCGCACTGGTTGCTTATTTTATGCTCATGCCAATCCTCACATTAGCCTAAAGAGACAGGGACTGGATGGAGGTCCTTCTTGGGGTCTGACCTTTACTGATTCAAACTTAGTCCTGGCAGGTGCCATTGTAGAAAACCTGGAAAAGTCAGCCTTCCTTCCTTCCTTCCTTCCTTCCTTCCTTCCTTCCTTCCTTGTTCTCTGCCTACCACTGACCACACCAGCAACTCTTCCATGTTCATAGTTGAATTTACTGTAAATCAACTGAACTTAGTGCGGCTTACTTTGAGTAACAGGCCCAGTGAGAGTTGAAAGCTGTTTTTGCAGGTAACTGGGCCCCTTAGACTTCAAGGCCTCAGAGAGAGTTTTATACAAACTGGGGCCAAAGCCAAATGTGAAGTCAACCTCTTCTCTTTGATGAGAATTCTAAGATTCAACCATTATCAGCTATGATGGAAGGCTTACCTTGGTAAAAGAAAAGCGTATGAAGCCTCCTTCAAATGAGATTTTCAGAGTTGAAAGCCAAGGTCCACAGATTCCTACTGTATGTGTAGAGTTTGGATCAATATTAAAATATTCTAAGTTCTGTGAAAAGGAAATGAAACCAGTAGATGAGTTTCAGTGCAATCTGACACAATGATGGGAGCAAGAAGGCATCAGTGTGCTTGGTATTTTACAAATGCTAGGTATGATAGGTGCCAGCCCACTGAATTTATAATCCAAAAGAGACACAACAGAAAAATTGGAAAACAGTGGCATGCATAAGCCAGCAAAAGAGATGCAATAACTTCAGTGACATGGACTTTATCCTAAATTGGTAGTCAGGCACTATCAAGGGTTAAGAGATCAGACAAGATGTAGAGATGGGCATGAACGGCTGGTTTGGTGGTTCGTCCCAGTTCGTTTACCACTGCAACAAGTGTTTGGCGGTTCAGCACTCCGCCCCCCCTGGCAGGTACCCACTGAGAGGCAGCACCCAGAGGAGGTGGAGCAGGGAAGCTGGGACACTGCCCCCAGAGTGGGCGTCTGCCATAGGGGATGGGGCGCTGAACCACCAAATACTTGCTGTGGCGGTAAACGAGCTGGGCCAAACTGGCCATGAGATCTCACAATCGTTTGCTCACAGCCTTCTCCACATCTGTGACATCTGATTAGCAACCTATACCTGACACAAACTCTTGCATTGGTTCCCAAAGCAGCTTGGAAATCCTGAAATTAAAAGTTCTGGGATTGATCTTCATTGATTTTTGACTTTTCCTTTCTTAAGAGGAGGATCAGAAGAAAGGGAGAAGAAAAAAAGAGAGAAGCAACTTACTCTTCTTTTGTTTTTAACTATCATTGTCAAGCCCATGACTGCTTTAACACAATCTGCTGTTCCATTGGAAACACTGTATGTCCCAAGCGCGGCTGGTGATGGTTTAGGTCCAAGGGTTGGACCAACAGGAGCAGTAGGCGGGGGATTAGTGGTCATGAGGATGGATGTTCTGTTCTTGTGAGCTGTAATGCTTGTTCCTTTGCTCGCTGTTGTGGTGTGGTTACTGGTAGGTCTGGACGTGGTGTTCTTCACGTTTCCTGTAGCATCTGGAAGGGTATGTGCTGTAGTTTTCTGCCTGTCTGAGGATTCAGCCTTTGAAGTTGTCTTCCCAGTAACTAACACTGTTTTCATTTCTCTGTGAATCCCGCCCAATGGTTCAATTCCTCTGACTGTTTTGGCAGCCGCTGTAGCTTTAACCGCTGTATCTGCTGGTATTTGACCAGTTGCATACATGGGATTTTTAGTGATCACCTCAGAAACAACTGTAGTTTTCTCCTGAGTGTGGCCTGCAGTTTCTTTGGTTGATGGTACTGATTCGGCTGTTATCATTTCAGCTTCTGGAACTGAAGGAGTTGTTTGGCTACCTGTTTGTTCAGTCCCCTCACCTAATGGCATGGATGAACCTTTGGCGTGACTGTGTGGAAGAGTGGCCAGGACGAGGTGGGAAGAAGGGAGGAAAGGAGAGAATTGCTGAGCTGCTGTGCTTTGCCATCCGTTACCCGGGATTTCCACACTGCAGATTAGATTTGCTGCAAATGAGCAAAGAATAGGTTAATCTTGTTCCCAACGAACCACTTCATAAGAACAGCCAGACTGGATCAGGCTGAAGGCCCACCGAGTCCAATACTGTTTTTCCAGACGGAGCAAAACAATTGATGCCGCCATCTTGCAAGGCACAACTTGTCATCTTCATTTTGGGGTCACAGCCCCATGGCTCTAGCATCTGGCCAGGGTGAGGGTCGGATTTTGCTGTCCCCACCCCACCCCACATTTTGTAATGCCCAACCTAATGAAGAGTGGTTGTTCTGGGTTTTCCGGGCTGTTTGGCCGTGTTCTGAAGGTTGTTCTTCCTAACGTTTCGCCAGTCTCTGTGGCCGGCATCTTCAGAGGACAGGAGTCAGAACTCTGTCTGTGCTCTGGTGCAGTTTGTTTGGATAGTTGAGTATTTATAGCTGTCGGATCAGCTTTTGTCCTTTTCAGGAGATTGGGTGATTATGGTGATCAGTGTGTTTTTTGTTGTGGGTGTATTGTTGTGATAAGGGGGAGAGGTGATCTGTCACTGTGATTGATGGGTGTTGTTAGCTGATCTTTTGTGTGCAGTGATCACAGGTCCTTGTGGCTGTGTAGAGTTCGTTGACCTTTTGCAGGCTGTATTTTTCAGTGCTAAGAGCCAGGCTTTGTTGAGTTTTAAACTTTCTTCTTTTTTGTTGAAGCTCTGCTGGTGTTTGTGGATTTCAATGGCTTCCCTGTGCAGTCTAACATAATGATTGCTGGTGTTGTCCAGTACTTCTGTCTTTTGAAATAGAATTTCACGTCCAGCTTGTTTTAGGGCATGTTCAGCTACTGCCGATTTTTCCAGTTGTTTTAGTCTGCAGCGTCTCTCATGTTCTTTGATTCTGGTGTGGATGCTGCGTTTTGTGGTTCCAATATATACCTGGCCACAACTGCAAGGTATATCATTATGTTAGACTGTCACAACAATACACCCACAACAAAAAACACGCTGATCACCATAATCACCCAATCTCCTGAAAAGGGCAAAAGCTGATCCCACAGCTATAAATACTCAACTATCCAAACAAACTGCACCAGAGCACAGACAGAGTTCTGACTCCTGTCCTCTGAAGATGCCGGCCACAGAGACTGGTGAAACGTTAGGAAGAAAAACCTTAAGAACACGGCCAAACAGCCCGGAAAACCCACAACAACCATCGGATCCCGGCCGTGAAAGCCTTCGAGAATACTAATGAAGAGTCCTGGCAGGCTTGGAAACGTGTTGGGTTGTTTTTTTATGATATGTTAGTGATTCAACAAAGCTCTCGCCCACTTTTGTTTTCAGATGTCTCTAGGAAGGCCACCAGTAGGAGATTAATCTAATAGGATCCTTCTTTGGCTGTTATCCCCCAGCAACTGGTACCATCTTTAATACTGGAGGTAGCACGCAGCTGTTATGAGCAGTAGCTACTTCATTTCGCTGACCAGTTTAAGTTACTGGCCACCTCAACATCTCATAAAAGCAAATTCCATAGTTTCAGCATGCACTGTGTAAGCTGGAATGGGCAAAGTGTGATCTCAAGGGGTCTTAGCACTCTGGCTCAAACATTCCTCAAATTAAAAAAAAACAAAAATCTGTTTTTACCTGAGAAAGATCTTTGCACCCTCTGTGGGCATGGGAGTGATTTTGCCATTTTAGATAAAAGGATGGACTGGGACTCAAGAGGCCTGAGTTCAAATCTCCATGCAGCCAGAGAAGCTCACTGGGGTTGTGGAACTGGCAAAACCACTCCTTAAATATCTCACTTATCTTGAAAGGTGCTATTAGAATTGATATAAGTTGGTTTTAGTTTGATGGCACATAACATAAATTGGGGAGTGGGGATCCAGGAGTATATTGGCCACTGGAGGGTACTAGAAACCTTTTTTCAATTAAAAGAAAGAAAGAAAGAAAGAAAAGTATTTTAGGAGTGGATGTGGCCCTTCAAAAATCCAGGTGTGCCACACTTGGAAATTGACCACCCCTGGTGTAGACATATTTCCATGTCAGATGCTATAGCTAAAAAGCTTCATACTTCTGGAGAATGATGTGTGAAAAGTGAGGAATTTTACACCTTTTCTCATTTATTTATTTATTTATTTATTTTATTAGATTTATACCCCGCCCATCTAGACAGATAGTCTACTCTGGGCGGCATTACAAAATTTAAAAACAATAGAAACAATGAACATTCAAAATCCAAGATGTAAAAATGTAAATATTAAAATACAGCAGGAGGGAAAGCCTGCCTAATAGCCATGTCTTAAGTTTATTTCTAAAGACACCCAGAGAGGGAGCCAGGTGGATCTCTATGGGCAAGTTGTTCCAGAGGCGAGGGGCCACTGCCGAGAAGGCCCGGTTCCTTGTTCTTTCCTTCCAGGCCTCCCTCGGCGTTAGGCCCCTCAATCGCCCGGCCTGGCTAGAACGAGTGTCTCTGGCAGAACTGGGTGGGAGAAGGCGCTCTGCCAGATATCGAGGTCCTAAACCGTTTAGGGCTTTATAAGTAATCGTAAGAACTTTGAAATCAATGCGGAAACGAATGGGCAACCAATGCAAGGCGGCCAGCATGGGGGAAATATGTTGGTGCCTCTTCACCCCAGTTAGAAGTCTGGCCGTGGCATTTTGTACCATCTGAAGTTTCCGTGTCAATCTCAAAGGCAGCCCCACGTAGAGCGCATTACAGTAGTCTAATCTTGAGACTACAAGCACATGGACCAAAGTGGTGAGCACCCCCACATCAAGATAGGGACGCAGCTGGGCAATCCGAAGAAGGTGGAAATGTGCGGAACGGACAGCATCCACTTTTGTTGGAAAGAAGGAGATGTAGAGCTGAGTATCATCAGCGTACTGATGACACGAAGCCCCACATCCCCTGATGACCCCTCCCAGCGGCCTCATATAGATGTTAAACAGCATTGGAGAGATAATCGAGCCCTGCGGGACCCCACAATTGAGGTTCCACGGGGCCGAGAAACTCTCTCCAATCTGCACTCTCTGGGGACGGTCCTTCAAGAAGGAACAGAGCCAGGCCAAAGCCAGGCCACCGATTCCCAACTCGGAGAGCCTCCCCAGGAGGATACCGTGGTCGACGGTATCAAAAGCGGCTGAGATATCGAGAAGGACCAGCAGAGACATTTTGCCCCTGTCGGCCTCCCTCAGCAGGTCATCAAACAGGGCGACCAATGCTGTTTCAGTGCCATGGCGCGGCCTGAAGCCCGACTGGAATGGATCCAGGGCATTGGTGTCATCCAGAAGAGCCTGTAGCTGATCGGCCACCACCCTCTCAACTACCTTGCTAAGGAAAGAAACATTGGCGACGGGCCTATAATTACCAATATCGTCCGCCACCAAGCTCGGTTTCTTCCTAATGGGCCTAATGAGTGTTTCCTTGAGGGCAAAGGGAACCTTGCCCTCCTGGAGAGACCCATTAATTATTGCTGTAGCCCATTCAGATGTTATATGACTCATTGCTGTGTCATCAGCACAGACCTCTTAGGAGCCCTCAGTCTCATAAACCTAACTGAATTACTTCTCTGTTAAATGTCTGACCAACTGTTCACAGTGCCTAAGAGCCTGTCCAGACTGGCCGTTTTGGGTGTGGGGTGGATTGGGCTGCAAAGGGTCTGTTGAGGTCAGGGCAGAAGCAACATGCCATTTGGCATTTTCCTCCTGTCTGAACAGCAAACGATGGCTTGTAGCCTGATCAGCTGTCAGTTAAGCGCTTCCCCTGATCATCTAAAGAAGGTCAGGGGAAGTGAAAAATGGACCGTTCTAAGTAGAAACTCTTGTGGACAAGGTCTTTTTTTTCTGATTCAAACCATGTCAGCAGCTATCCATATACCATATCTATATTCCAGTATGGACGGGCTGCAAGATGGGAGTAATTACACTATACACACATTGTGTTGCAATGGTAATGTTCCCTGTGGCCTCCCTAACAATTGAGGAAGATGTGAATCTACCATATCCACAGGCTTACTTTGGAGAGATGCATGGAACTCTTTAGAACAGCAGACCTGTGGTGGTATGACAAGATGTGAGGGTTGAGTAGTTAATTTTCTACTTCCTCCCCTCACCCCTCACGTGGGAGACCACCTCATAAAAGGTAATGGCAAGGCCAGCCCTGTGTTGTGGGCTGAATCTATTGAATAATGTTGGTTATAATAGATGAATATGTGACAATGATAACAATGATGATAACAATGATACATAACTCCATGAACCATGTTGTTCCTTCTGGACAATCTCAGCTTACCACTCTCCCAGGAGGCGCACAGGAGATTTGAACCCCTTACTCAAATGCTCCAACTCATTGAGCTGTACCAGCTCATGATAAGCATGCCCTTAGCTTTACCATTGAAATAAGTGGCATTGACAAGTGACTAACCTTAGATGGAACAGGATTGCTTTTACATAATTATGTTACTGTCAATATAACTCCGTTTTTATGATTGAAAGTTCTTAGTGACAACCTGAGTAATTGGCATGAAATTGCCAATTAGTTCTAAAAAAAACCTGCACTAACATCCTCCAACTTAAAAATCTTAAACAATCTTCGCTTCCATGTTACCATCATAACAATAGCCTGCCACTGATCCCAGGTATCAGCTCCTCTACCTTTCATTTCTTGAGATCCTTCCAGTATTAATAAAAGCAAAAACCTTGCAGTCATTGCTATTAACTTCATACCCATCTTGAAATGTGTCTTTGATGCAAAATATAAAAAGTGGATCCTTACCTATAGCTTTCTGTCAGTCAAGCTGCCTAAAAACCAAAGTGTCTCTGAATGTCAGCACCTACAATTTATTCCTCCACATTTCTTTTTTTTTTAAATTTGGACACAACGTTGTGGATTGAAGACCACCATCCAAGATCTTCCCTCTTCTCACATTCTCCCCCAAAGCCTTCTCAACACATCAAGCATTAGTGCTGGAGTGTTCTCAGTATAGCTCTTTTGCCCGTGGAAGACTTAGGGACAGAGCGGAGCATGTAAACGTTACCTTTTAGGGATCAACTTCCAGAACCTAAGAAGTATAGTCCAAAAAAGGTAAGAATTCTGAGCCAGAGAGATGAAGAGTTAAGGCAGAGAAGCTTGTCCTTAAACCCCAGGAGCAGGGGGTGTATATGAGTTGGGTTTTATCACCAGAGATGATAACACCGATCCTTGAAGAGAAGAGTCTTTATCTTCTACAGTCATATAGCACAGGGTTTTTCAGCAGGTTTAACTTATGCCAGCCTATGCCTGCTGCATTTTGAGGAATCTTTTATAAACAGTTACCACAGCAGAAGGTCTAGGAAATGGGTCTTTGCAGGCTTCTATTGTTTGCCTGCGTAGTTTTAGTGTAAACTGTTGACAATATACAGAGATCATAGCAGATCTTTCTCTTTACTCACCACTGGCTGTGATTAGAAGAAATTCCACCATAAGATTCTGCCTGGCCATAGTGAACTATAAAAGACAAAAAATTAACAGTCAAGTGGCCAGAAGATAGATGAAGAAAATTATTGTCACAAAAGTTCTTTCTTTAAGATGTCCCTGGAATCTTTAAAGTGTTCCTTCTTGCTGAGACTCACTCAGCAACTCCTCTGCAAGAGAAGTTTGATGTTCTCTTCTTAAGAGCTCTGAACAAAAGGGAAGTATTGCTAAAGAACTGCAAGTTTTTGGGCTCTGGGGGCAGTGGCTCATACGTCACATGCAAACCAGTAAAGGGTGTGGACAGTTACTAATTAGACACCCTTGAACCATGTGAAAGATTGTTGAAAAGTTGGTGGAACTGATATCAGAAGCAAAAATGCTTATCTGTTCTCCAGTGCATGAAATTCTCTTTGGCCAGACTTCAGTTAGCAGTCCCAGCAACAGCAGAGCCATTAGATTGTCTGGATTTTCATAAGTACTGACTCCCTATTCAATAATTGATTTAGCGGATGTGGACTCGTTAGGTCTAGCAAGAGGATTCTGGCCTTGGGGTGGACATGCACTCAGAGCCCTGGCCACAGATGTCTTCGTGTTGTACAAGAAGAGATCCAAATGTGAACAGATTAGTCTGTGCTATCTGGATCCATCCTGCTGGGTTACGAAAGGCAGAAAAAAGGAGACATCAAAGTTTGTCTGAGCTGTAGGGGCCATGACCGGTAGAGATGGGCATGACATGAATCACGAAGCCAAAACCCATAAGAACATAAGAAGAGCCCTGCTGGATCAGGCCAAGGGCCCATCTAGTCCGGCTTCCTGTATCTCACAGTGGCCCCACCAGATGCCTCTGGGAGCACAGGAGACAACCAGATACCTGTCTCCTGATGCCCCTCCCCTGCATCTGGCATTTGGAGGTCCCTTCCTTCTAAGCCTGGAAATTGTACATCCCCATCATGGCTTGTAACCTGCGATGGACTTTTCCTCCAGAAATCTGTCCAATTCCCTTTTCAAGGCATCTAGGCCAGATGCCGTCACCACATCCTGTGGCAAGGAGTTCCACAGACTAACAACACGCTGGGTAAAGAAATATTTTCTTTTGCCTGTTCTCATTCTCCCAACACTCAATTTGACTGGATGTCCCCTGGTTCTGGTATTGCGTGAGGGGGAAAAGAGCTTCCCGCCACAAATCAGGCCATTTTGGGGTGCTTCAGGGAAGGGCGCCTGCCCAGAACGAAACGAAGTGGTAAACTATTATCAGCACTGGCAATTCGTAAGCTTTGTTTGGAGTCTCTAACTCACACAGGGGCTGTCCTACTACTCCCAGAAGTCCTGAATCGTACAAACCCTGGAACAGTTCATTTTTGTTGGAAAGTTCATGCAAGGTCGTGGTTCGTGAATAGTGATGAATAGAGATGGGGGTATTCGTATTCATATACGAATATCCCCGCACAGCTGGATTTAATGAGGGTCCAGCCCCTGGGGCCGGACCGTCCACTCATGCGTCCGGGGGCAGTGGCCCCCCTCATCCTTCTAATTGTTTCTGGAGCGCCACTTTCTTCCTGCTTGGCTGGCCACTCAGCAGCCGTGCAAGGAGACTCGTGGGTGGGAAGAGAGCAGTATTCTGGGAGTGATTGGAAGGATGAGAGGGGCTGCTGCTGGACATACGAGTGGATTGTCCAGCCCCAGTGGCCAGAGCTTCATTAAGTCCAGCTGTGCGGGGATTTTCGTATACGAACGAATACAAATACCCCCATCTCTAATTATCCGTTATTAGTTAACCAGCAGACAAAAGTGGTCCTAGCTGGGCTCTTGTCACCCACCTACCTGAAAAAGCAAATGAGCAAGGTTACTTTTCATCTCAGCCACCTTTTAAAAAGAAGCTGATACTGGGCTTGGAATCCAGACCCAGCAAGAATAGTTAGAATTCCAGACATATCACAAATACTTTTGTTCTGGTGTTGGCTTGTCCCAAATTACGTTGGCCTTCTTACATGCCAGCAGAAGGATCCTGGGATTTGTAGTCCAACATGGAAATCTTTCCAAGTGCTGTGTTAGGAGTCACCACCATGCAACAACTTCTTCCCCAAAGATTTAATTTCTGGATTGATAGGGAAGAGGCCTAAAGATGCAACCACTCTAATGCAAGTGTACGTGTACTAAAGAAGATCTAAAAATGTACGCTATCGTTTGCCCAAAACAGGAAAACACAACAGAAAATAAGCACATTTGTAGCAGGTAACTCACTGTGAGCAGGTTCCCCTTGCTTCCACTTCTTTTAATAATTTTTAGGTACTGTAGTTCTTATTCTGCCGCCTCACCATGGCATGGAAATGACCCCTGGACTCTCAAAGGTTGTGCCAGCAGGCTGCAAGTATGATCCCGACAGATTGTTTGGTCTAGCCCAGTGGGTGGAGAAATCATAAGGACGACACTGTACTTGTAAAGTTTCTGTTTTAAGAGAGAGACTGGGGAGGAAGGAAAAGCATCAGTCCTTCCCACCCGGAGCAGGATTAGGCCCTTATGACTTTCATTTAGATAACAGAGTGTCACTAGATGTGTGCGAGAAGGGTTGATATAAAGGGAAATTCCTTGTAAACGTACGGTGTGTTTCTCCTTGTTTTTCTATTTTAGTCTGGGGCTTCAAGGTTTTAACTTTTGGAACTTGACTTAGTACCTTAGATCATTGTACAAAAAAAGGCACTGAAGGTGTAATCAAATGGGTGTTTAGCCCACTGTTTGGACTGTTGCAGGATGGGTTAGTTTGCTCTTTTTGACAGTGGTCAGAAGATGTAATTGCTGGAGGGAAAGAAATAGTCCCCAGAGCAGTATCTCTTCATTGATTCTTGCAACTACACCAGTTTTACTTCCCACCCTATTTCTTGCACCATCAGTTGTGACGCTTTTCAATTTATCCCTACTCAGACCAAGATTTTCTATTGATTCACATATCTTCAAGAATATGTTTTCTTCAGTTGCAGAGCCTTTCAAACTCTGCAGTGTTGTATCTTTGCTACCGGATCTAAAATTGCAGATCCTTCCAGAGTTCCTTGTATTTGCATCACTTTTAGCCGAGCGAATCATACACAAACACTGGTACTTTCTACTAAGCAGCTCAATGGCAGCCTCCCACTCTGGCATCCAAGGATAACCCTAACTAATTATGGAGAGGTCCACCACCAGCTTCGAATGGATCACAGCGCAGCAAACACCATAGCTTCCAACAGTGGACGGGCAGGATCTGTTCTTGATCATCCCAGAGTGCAGGACACACAACAATGGGCTCAAGTTAAAGGAAGCCAGATTTCGGTTGGATATCAGGAAAAATGTCCTAACCGTTAGAGCAGTATGACAATGGAACCAGTGACCTCAGGAGTTGGTGAGTGCTCCAACACTGGAGGCATTAAAGAAAAACTTGGATAATCACCTGGCAGATACGCTTTGATTGTATTCCTGCCTTGAGTAGGGGGTTGGACTTGATGGCCTTGTAGGCCCCTTCCAACTTCACTTTTCTATGATTTCTACTGTTCTGGATTGGTGGAAAGACCACCTGCACTGATCACATCACAGACCTTTAGGGTAAGGAAGGACTGTTTGTATACTCAATGCGTTTTCAGATTGGAATATTGTTTCTCTTTGGTTCCCTTTCCCCCACAAGAACTGGTGTCAACTCCAACAATTGGAACAGCTGGAAGATCTAAAAAAAAAGAAAAAGAAAAAAGGAAACAACTTGCAATACAATACGATTGCCTTGGCAAAATACCTAATACTCAGGATTCTTTGGTAGACCTTAGCATAGAAATGCAAGAAGCACAGGATGCTTTTTGGTGTGCTGGGTGAAATCTGAATTCCGTAGTTATGCACCAATACGAAAAAGGTGGATGTTTTGTCTCATAAGGACTGTGTTGCCCTCTATTGGACAATTTTATATTACAGAATTTTATGGGAATCCATACTACAGAATTGTGATTTCTAGTCACATTTCTGCTACTTTGATATGTATTTCTACACTTTTGCAGCATGTTGCCTTTGGTCACATACAAGGAGTAGTAATGAGTTTTAAAGTTGTTTTGTTTTGGAGTGTTGCCATATTGAAAATCTGGTACGTAATGCTGTTCAGTTGAACCCTTCTTTCAACCCTTGCATGGACACAATGTGTGAATTCTGCTGAGTCCACCTTGAAATCTGTCATAGCTCTTAGAACACAATTGAAAAGTGCTTTTTAAAAGCCTCTCGTGGATGATATTATATTTTAATTCACATCATCAGTTCTGTATCAGTCTTTTATTGCCAAGCAGTTATTCTCCTAGGAATCATGTTTCTCGTCAAATTCGAGTACCAGATTCAAGGCAGACCTAAGAGTGAGAAAAAAAATTAAGCTTGTCCACTCCTCAACCTGCAGTATGGAGTCTGCTAAAATGCCCCAGCAGCAATTTATAAGTCAACAATCATATTAATTGGTCTAGATGGGCGGGGTATAAATCTAATAAAATAAATAAATAAATAAATAAATGTGACATCTAGGTTGGCCCTCTGTCTTTTGTGGAAAAATAACCTTTGAAGTAGTTTGATTTGTGCTCCTTAACAGTAATGATAATTATGATTATGATGATAGGTTAAAAAAAAAAATCCAACTTGCCAGCAATTTTGTAATACAGTATTTATAATTTTTTAAAAGGCGAAACAAAGGTTTGGTTTTACACAGTTCATAATGGTCTATTTACACAAAGTCCAGTTTTATACACACACACATATTTTGGAGTACATTCATACATTCGGTTCTGATACAAGAAAGGAGGAAAGAGAATAAAGTCATTCTCTGATTTGCCTTCTGTCTATCTTCCAGCAACCCCAAACTACAAATAACGTTACCCTCAATAGGGATAGTGAATAAAAATTACACATCTCCGAAAAAGCAGCAGTTGCAGACGAAGGAATTTTAGCAGCAGTTTCAGGACAGTCTGTAGCTGCTGAAGGAAATACAAAAGGGAATGATTGAAATCTTCAATTGGCTGGCAATATCTTTTTAATCTCAAATGTCTTTCACCATTCTTCAATATACCTTAAAATGTTCTATGGGTATGTATTTTAACGCCTCAGTCAGTACAGAATAAAACCCATACTTAGTGATATGAGATGTAATGGGGGGTGGGGGGGAGAGCAGTCACCTGTTAAGTGGAATTATTCTGTGAACTCACACATATGCAACTTGTGCCCATATGTGTAAATGGTAGGGCCAAATCACACATTAAAGGAAATGTGCATTTTCTGGAACTGGAACATTCTCCCTCTAGGCTAAGGTTTCTTTCAAAGCACAATCAGACTTCCAAATGCAGCCTGTGTTTTACCTCTTGCCTATGTGTTTACCTCCTAAAACAAAGGCCAGCTAATGAGCAAAATGTGGAGTGAAATAACTTGGTGCCAGACGTTTTTTATTACTCTAGGGAGCACCTCATTTAATGACGTGCTAACCCTATCAGTTTGGCCAATAGGGACCATAGTAAAGAATAGCTGGTTGCTTACCTATAAGTGTGGTTCTTTGAGTAGTCATTAGTGAACGTGCACTTCAGGGCACATTTGTATGTGTGACCACAAAGAAGAAACAGATTTTCTTGCCATGTTGTGATTGTAACTCTCTTCTCTTACATGATGGAACTAGTCAATAGAAATTACAGACTTGAAGCTGGTTCTGTATGTATGTACTCTTGAGAAATCCTAGAAATTTCCAACTCATGTAGAAGAACTTGCTACTGGGAGAGCTTTCCCTTTGCAACATGATTTTGGTTTCTTAAGAGGAGTGAATTGTTGGCTGCCAAAGGAGGCAGGAAGAGAAGCCCGGGCTCCCACCCAGACTGGAAGCTGGCAATGGAGGACAACCCGGGTGGTTGCTTGTGAGTGGGGCAGCTGGCCAGGGGTGGGGGGAGGAAACATGTGGTGCCTATGGCGCCATATGTATGGATTCGGATAAAGCACTACGAAGCATTTTGTGGCCATTTTGAGTATCATCCCATTGTAGGGCTACATGAATGAAGGATAACCTATAACCTAGGATAGCCTTGATGCCTTTGAAATGCACCCTGCATGTCCATGGCATTCTAGGTGAGACATAAAGACATAGGCAGCTCACAACTGGGGCAGGGATTGGGGGAACCCCGTCTTTCAGGTCCGCAAGCTGCTCCTTTGTAAAGGTTTCCCTGAATGTAGAAAACTTGAAAACAACACCTTTAAGAAAGCTGGTCAAACAACCACTCTACAGAGTTGCTTTTTCCAAAAGAGGATAATTATATATATTACCTCGGGGCTAGGTAGAATGACAGCCGCTGGTAAGTCTCTGTGTGTTTGCAATAGATCTTCAAGGGATCTATTGGGATCAAGATCTTCAATAGATCTGCTGATAATCTAACAATAGCAACAATCAAAAAGTCTCTTTCCCCCCAGCAAAAATTTTGTTGCTGCAAAACTACACATTAAGGAAATTGGGGTAAATTTTGTGTGAAAGGACTCATGAGCTTGGTTGAGGTACCAATGACAAATCATGGGCTAAGCAGGTGATCAGAAGTACCTTGTTCCTTATTTCTTAGCAAATTTTCCCATGGCTAAACCACTATTTTATACCCTCTTGTTTAGGCATGCAAGCCTCTAGCCAAAAAGCAGCTATTACAACCCTACACTCTGCTCCCATATGTCGGTTTAAAGCTAAAAATCAAAATACCATATATATATATATGTAATTTATATATATATAATTTGTATGAGAATTCCCACTGGGCAAATACCTATTTTTTTAATATATCTTTAAAATAGGAATGGTACCACAAGATTAAGATCATGCATCTTCCCTGCTTTGTAAAGGCCAGCCTTGTCCTAGGAAGGGGGGAAGCTATGTGTTCCTCCCTCCCACAATAAAACTGCTTGTAAAATAATAAAGCCTTATATACAGGGTTACCTTGTGCTGAGTTTTTATTCTAGATATGGATGATTATTCATTCGGATCTTATGTTTCTGTGTTCAGGACTGGCTCAAGGCCTTTTGATGCCTGAGGTGGTATAGCAAAGGGCACTCTACCCCACCTCAAGCCAAGGTGCATAACAATCAAGTGATTTTTGGCACATGGTCTCACAAAAGAACTCTTCCCATTCTTAGCACTAACGATACAACAAGACATTAAATAACAAACAATTTGATGGTTTTTGAGACAACTCAAATCTGCTCCTTCACATAACAATGCCTACTAGCAGGGCGGTTCTATTTGTGGCTTTTTTTTTTTTTTTTTTTTTGCCATGGTGGCATGGCACTTTTTGCCACTTCTGCTGAAGTTGCAAGTAACCGTCAAGTTCAACACATGTAGGAAATTACTTAGGACTTGTTTTTTTTTTTTAATTAATTTTCTGGAATGTGGCAATCCTTCATTTTTATAATTGTGTTTTAAAAATTTGCCAGAACATTTTAATTCAGCTCCTGATCCAGCTGAAACTATTTATTCAATGAGTTCCATACAACCTGCAGCACATCAAAAAATGCCTACCCCCTGTTCAAGCAGACTCTAGTAAAGACTGAGATGACGTGAATAGCATCAGGAAAAAAAATCCCCTAGCTACTACACAAAAATCTCCCATGTTTGGCCAGAAGTAGGGAGTGTAGATCCTTTTTTTCCATTTAACGCATCTCAGTATTCCTACTGATATTCACATAAAGTTTGTGTAACTTGCCATGGCTAATTGCCGCTCATTGAAACACTGACAGGGCACACATCAGTTGTGCAACTATGCATATGACCAATTATGCAACCAAGACATGCCCTGGCATCGTGTCAATTAGCTGTAATTAGCTGCAGTAATTTAGTCAAATCTTATGTTAACACTGATAGGATTCTGGCCGTTGTCTTCTGGAACATTGCGAAAGGATTTTAGATTTATTTTGAAAATGACCCCATATTCTTTCTTCCTCTTTCATATAAACACACACCCAAAGAGGCTATGGAAGTGATTAAGAGTAATAAATTACGATTGTCAGAAAGAAACATTTGTCTGCACAGTTTGACTGTATCTGGAGAATCCCATAGCAAATGAACTGGTTGAAATCAAGAACAATGGAGCAAGAAATAGCACCATGAAATTGTTTGGAGACCCCCTTGAAATCTTCCTAATGTAGCTGGATTTGTATGAATCTATTAAACTTCCTAAGAGAGTCAAACTTGTCTATAATTCTCAACACAGATCTCCTACATAGGGAAAAGGAAGCAACATGGGATTATATAGGATTTAAGGTAAGTTTTTAAAAAAAGAATTAGTCAAGATAGCAAACTTGCACACATTTGGCCCATAGCAAGAGGGCTCAGGAATATTGAACTGCTGCAGTTATGTGAAACGAACGATGTAATATGGCTTCATAGCGCACTGTAAAAAGTATGCAAAGACCATCATTTGCTGGCAGTTTGAAAATCTCTCTCTGCTTCAATAAAAAATCAAGTTTCTCATGTTTAGGTTCCTTGTATTCCAGTCTACGAACAAAGGACCAGAAACTAGGAAGACACTTCAGTGAAGTTTCCAATAATTTGAAGGTACAATATGTTGCCAAAACCCCTTCCACAGGATTAACCACAATTTTGGCTGAGAATCAATTAATTAAATGTGATTGTTTGCCTAAATGTGTGAAACGAACCATTCTTTGGCTCAGGTTCACCCCCAATGGCTAAGATAACTGCTGGATAGCTCAGTGGTTTAGGTATCTGGCTACGGAACCAGAGGTTGGGAGTTTGATTCCCTACTGTGCCTCCTTGACAGGGGCTGGACTTGATGATCCACAGGGTGCCTTCCAGATCGGCAGTTATGATGATGAACTATTCTAAGATGAAGTGGAAGCATGCATATACCCATCTACCTGCAGCTGTTGCTAATTTGGCCCTTGAAAACTGGACAGTTGCAATGACAGCAACTGCAAATCCCGGTATAATCTGCATTTTCAGCCTACTGTTTCCATGAAAATGTGAACAAGCGTCCTTTGAACACCTGTAAAGAATGTCATGCTGGTGTTGTATGTGTGACCCTGCTATTCGAGGGTCTGAGGAATACCTTTGTAGGAGTGCACGACTGTAGATACTAGACTCAGAAGGTTGTGGATTTAGATTTTTTCTCCCAGCTAGCTGTGGAAGAATCATGGGCCAACATCCTTTGGGGAATTTTAACATGCACAATGACAGGAGTGCAAACAGCTGAACACCTCACCCAATAGTACACTCACTTGTGTAACTTTAATTGCATCTGTGGAAATCCTTAACAAGATACTAGCTCTTGTCTCCTGGAGCTGAAGCATACGATCAGCACTTTTTGGCTGACATGTTGGAATTTAGACTACTTTTCTTCTCCTCTTTAATTCTATGTTGGTGGGGGATTCAGCAACAGACAATATGAATGTGTTAGCCATGTAGTTCAGCTCTTAGTTTAATTTTTCCCTTTATAAAACAGAATGAAGTATGGACTTCTTCACAAGAAAAATGGACTGTTACCGACTCGGCATACTATATCCATTTTACAGATGTTCAATATTATGCATAAATATTGGGAAAATAATAGATAATTCAAATTAGAATTGTTATATTGACTAATTTACTGGGGAAATGGCCAATGATTGGAGCCATAGCATTGTCATGCAAATAAGCATCCTTGCAAAGTTCTCTCAATATCACATTTCAATTAATTCTCAGTTGTGGCCAGAATGTGGCCAGGCCTAGCCCAGCTGTCCAGTAACCCAAGCAGTTAATGGGTATGGCCAACCAGGTAGCATACGATCTAAGCATACGATCCCAGCAACCCTTGAACTGCTGAAGAGTCTGGGTGGCAGCTTTCAGATTGTATGGGACAGCTCTGTGGAGCCAGCAAAATGACAAAAAGTGGCGGCAGGGTTGCATTACATGTATTCCTCGTCATTTAACACCCTTACATACAGCATTCATTAAGTAGCCCTATTCATAGATCAATTTTTCCCCCAAACATTACACTACTAGCAGCTTTATGGGATCTTTCTTTCCCGTTTACCATCACAAAGTCATCATGCAGAATACCTTTATATATTTCACCCCTCCATTGCCACGGAACTTACAAGTGCCTCATATTCTGCAAAGTTGTCATTACAGTCTTTCTTAAAATATGGCAGCATGGCACTAAACTAACATGACCTTATTACGTCCTTCTCAGCAATAAATCCATTTGGAAGTACCTAAACATATTGCAGGCATTATACAGGGAGACATTAAATACTGAACTGGGGGAGCGGGGAGCAGAGAGATGCTGCATCTGGTTCTAGACCCAGCATATGGTGATGCCCAGCATGCATTCAACTCAAATGAAAAATGCCAACTGGCAGCATCAAACCGAATTGTCAGCACCAAATGCAAAGGAATTGGTCCCCTCAGTTATATACGAGGAGGGAGGCACCATCTTCAACCTGAAAACATACCCCAGAACTGGGTAGCTGTGGGGCAGTTTTCCCCTACATCATCTATACTTAAAAGATGCCCATCTGTTTCCAATGGCCCCAATACACCCTACAGAAAGAAGATCAAAACTATGTCACTCCCTTCACTGTTGTACAAAGGCATCGTGGTTGGCTCAGGTTCAGCAACTGCATCTTCTTGACCATCACCCAACCTACTTCTGTTGGTCTCACTGTTTGTGATTGTCCTGAGATAATCAATGGATCTGGCCATGGAAAACAAGGAGAGACTACGCAGCAGGTCAAATAGATGAAGAAATCTGAGGTGGTTTCTGCCATAGAATATTATCAGGGGGATCCAGAGTTCTGTCTTGAAATAAATCCAGCATTCACTGAACATAGTTGCAAGGTTGAGGGCATAGTAACCTTTCACTGCCTTTAGCCTAATTTAGGCAAGATCCTTTTCAATTATTAAAAAAAAATGCAGTGTACAAAAGGATACTGTCGATGCATTTGCCAAATACTAGGACAGCTTTCAAGTTTAAATTATCCTCCCACTTTCCTAACTTTTCAAGTAGTGTGGGCTCTTTTGTTGTTGTTTTTAAATTGTTGTATTTAAATGCTGTTGATTTTCACCAATTTCTGAAGTTCAAAGCTTATGGGAAAGGCGATTTTGGTCCAACATCCACCAGTAAACAGAGAAGGAAATGGAGTCCTGAGAAGACGCATCAGGGGTGTTCAGCTCCCAGCTTTCTGTTCAGCTGTTAGGTTTCTAGTCAGTTCACTCGCCTTGATTTCAGAGTTTGTGGAGGCAGTGCCATGGGTCCCATGGTACATGTCTGAAAGAAGAACGCAGCTGTATCAGTAATGAGGGACTTACTGGTGGAGAGATATTGGGAAATGCCCAGGCATGAATACATTCCACAAAACCATTTGCCACCCATCAAATAATGACTTATTTATTTCATTTTTATGCTGCTCGGGGCGGGGGAACCAAGGTGGGGTCTAAATTTGTAGTAGATTCTCCTAGAGGTGACTCATGGTCTCGGGGTTCAGAATATTGCTTCACTCCACAATTGGGGTTCAAGTTGCCCTCCTCTCCTTGAGGGCATCTGACTATGAACTCTGAATTTTTTACATTGAACAAATACCACTATCTAATTTGTTCAATGGGGGAAGAAAAAAGGACTCATAAAACGTGGATCAAGATACAGTGAGTAGGAACGAAAGAAACCACCCTTGGCTGGTAGCTCCAGAAAGCTCCTAGATGTGTCCAAAGCGGTGGCAAAAAGGAACTGAAGAGCAGCCATTAGAGGTGTGAACAGGCAATGTGGGACAGTGGGGCTTCTAATTATCTCCTGATTTTTCAGCTCTAGAAGGTTCCAGATGGGACGTGGTGGTGCTGTGGGTTAAACCGCAGAAGCCTCTGTGCTGCAGGGTCGGAAGACCAGCAGTCGTAAGATCGAATCCACGCAACGGAGTGAGCTCCCGTCGCTTGTCCCAGCTCCTGCCAACCTAGCAGTTCGAAAGCATGTAAAAATGCGAGTAGATAAATAGGTACCACCTCGGTGGGAAGGAAACGGCGTTCCATGTCTAGTCGCGCTGGCCACGTGACCACGGAAACTGTCTTCGGACAAACGCTGGCTCTATGGCTTGGAAACGGGGATGAGCACCGCCCCTTAGAGTCGGACACGACTGGACTAAATGTCAAGGGGAACCTTTACCTTTACCTAGAAGGTTCCAAAGATCGCGCATGCGCAGAAGCAAACTCATAGTGTGCATTCACGGAGATCATGTAGAAGAATGGTTATTTCCCTTCATTAATGCAGTAGTACTGCAGTTTTGTAATGCTCTCTACTTAGAGGCCTCATTTGAATGGTGGCTTCATCTAAATGCCAAACTAAGCTACCCATTCAGAAGCACTTGGGGCCCAGTGAGTTGAATTACAAGTTTTATTTTCATATTTGTTAACTTGAAGTCATTTCCTTGATTGTACCCCATCCAAAGACCTTAAGATGTAGAGTAGGAAAGAAATATTTTAATTAATTAAATACATAAAGTATTTGTTTTAAAAGCCTTTAGACAAGGAACCTCTACGTTTATCAGCCTGGAGGGTAGTAGTCTGACATGTCCCATTTAAATTTAACTAGAGAGAGGGGGGGGGGGAAGTCTGATGAAGTGGACTTGTCCATGAAAGTTCATATTAAAAAAATTTAAAAGTTAGTCTTTAAGGTGCCACCATGTTTTTCTCTTTTTAAATTTTTTTATTTTTATTTTGTTTTTACAAAAAAAAAGTATACTAATTTGGAACTGGCTAAACCCCAATAAGCCGTGAAATTCACAAGGATGAGATGGGGAGAGCCACAGGATTGCTATAAACATAAAAAGAATGGAAGGGGAACCATGTATGTTGCCATGGATTCCCTGGAGGAAAGATGGGTAAATAAATGTAACTAAGTAAGACATAAGAGGCAGCTGGGGATAGAAATGAAGGCTGGAGGAGAGCCAGTGGGGTATAGTGGTTAGAAGGATGAACTGCAACCTTAGGAGTTTCAGTGCCGAGTCCCCTCTGAGTTGTAAAAGAACAGCGAATAATATCGCTTGTGTGGACTGTCACTGTTCCGGGACTACCAGGCTGCACCTGGGTTGCCGCCGTTTCCCTCTCTATGTTGACTGTATCTTTCTAAATACAGTGGAACCTCTACTTACGAACTTAATCCGTCCCAGAAGATGTTCTTAAGTTGAAACGTTCGTAAGTTGAAGCAAAATTTCCCATAGGAATGCATTGAAAACCGATTAATTATTATTATTATTATTTCATTTATCCGTTCCGGCTGTTTTTTGTTCTTATGTAGAGGCGCCGTTCGTGCGTCAAAGCATTCGTTCCCATAGGAACAAATGCAAAGCCGGTTAATCCATCCTCTACCACTAGGGGGAGAAATTTTTTTCTTTTTTTTTTCTTTTAACCTAAGATGACTTAGGTTAAAAAAAGGGCAGGAAAGGAGGGAGGGAGGGAACACCTTTTAAACAGAACACCTTTTTTCGGTTCGTAAGTTGAAGCTCCGTTCGCAAGTAGAAGCAAAATTTTGCGGACGGAGCTGTTCGTAAGTTGAAATGTTCGTAGGTAGGGACGTTCGTAAGTAGAGGTTCCACTGTAAATTGAAATGATAAACCCATCACAGGATCCGAATTATTTTTCTTCTTCTTCTTCTTCTTCACAAAGAAGGTGAACTCATGAGGGTGATGTGGAATTCCCTGCAGTTCAGAAACGGAGTAGAAATGTCAAAAGAATAGTTCAAAATGGGGACAACGTTGTTACCGGCATGGCTGATTCTGTAGATGGTGTTGGCATCCCCCTCTGCTGGCTGTAGCAGGCTGGAAGGGACCCAATCCGTTTTCTCAGAAACCAGCTTCTTCACTAACCTGAAGGTTCAAAGGAAATGTAATTAATTGCCTTGTCCTCATTTACGCCACTGCTCCTGGGGCCGTCAAGGAAATCTAGCATTTCTGGTGTACAGATAATTGCACAATATATGAAAGGTCTCTATTTATCATTGATTTGATTTGTATACTGCCCCATTAGTGCAAAGCACTATTCTGCCTATGCTATGTCATTTCCTGTTGCAACAATGCTTGTTTTTATATACAGGAGCAGCAAGGTGGGACCGCACACATTTTATGAAACCACTGCTCCATCCCTATTCCCATCACGTTCCTTGGAAGGAGGAGGGCTTTTTTTTTTTTTGCCATGTTACATGTACGTGGGTTGAAGTTTGCCTGTCTCCTGCTTTGTTGAATTACCCCTATACTGCAGGTAACGAAAAATGAAGAACAGCAACAGCCTTGTAATTAATTAATTAATTAATAATAATAATAATAATAATAATAATAATAATAATAATAATAATAATAATAATAATAATAATAATAATAATAATAATAATAATAATAATAATAATAATAATAATTGCATGCCATCTAGTTGATTTTGACTTACAGTGACCCTTTTCAGGGTTTTCTAGGTAGAGAATACTCAGAAGTGGTTTCCCCTTCCCTTCTTCCAGGGGTGCCCTGGAACTGTGCAGCTTGCCCAAGGCTTCACAGGCTGGCTCCATGCACAGGAGGCAAAGTGAGGAATCAAAGTCCCAAGGTCTGACTCTGCAGCCAGATACTTAAACCACTGAGCTATCTAGCCAGCTGCCTCTTAATTAACATTCTCAATTAAACACATAGGAAATATCCACTTTTTTGTTTCTAGTAACACATATTTGTTATTGCAAATAACTCTTTGAACAAACTGCCAGGCTGAAACTAGTGCTGGATTCTCCTCCGGGGTTGGGGGGAGAGCAGCGATGATGGGGACTTGGATATGCAAGAAAAATGAGGAAAAGCACAAGGACAGGGTAATACTGCAGAGCAGGACACACTTATCCTCCATAGATAAGGTGCCACTGGCATGAGGATGAGGAACATGATGTACAGCAGTGATTTGGATTTGCGTTATGCCAATTTTGAATGGGAAGCATAATGGATCATTGAGTCAAACCTATAACAACATACGGCATCTGGAAACTATTTGTATCTGCATTGAGACAACAGCCTGCCTGCTTTTGGGAAGATGCTTCCTGAACAGGAAATGCCAGTGTGCCTAGGACAAGGGGATAAAGGGGCTGGTTTTGCTCCTCCCTCTTCCAGCTGTTCTTCATTCAAACACAGCAGTCCCAGTAAGGCTGCAACCACACTGGCAAATATTACCGGATTTGCTGCAGAAGCAGAACGGATGAATTCAAACTTTTAAAAACTGAACACATGATGCAAAGGCCAATGTGAATCAGCCTGGCCCTTTTTGCTTCTGGTGCAGAGTTTTTCCCCTTGCCATCGGGGTCTTCTATTAAAAAAACAAAAACAAAACTGGAGTGATTTGAACAATGTTTTCCCTGTGGGATGAGTTGTTTCATTCTCCAAAAGGGTGAGGGGAAAGCATGATTGTAGGTGGTATGCTGGCGATGTACTAAGCTGGGCTTGATCTTTTAAAGTGGGATCACCCACCTCCATGATCTTTCTTCCTAGTTTTTTTTTTTTAAACTGCTGAGTTTAGTGCTCGATTGCCTGATCACTGCATCGCTATATTAGTATAGCACTAGATCACCTCTCCATAGACAAAAAAAGATATACAAATCAATATGAAATAGAAACAACTGCAACAAACTACAACAGACTATTATGTTTCTGAGTCATGGGTATATGTGTTTGTATGTTATGGAGAACGTGTGAAAAATTGTCCCCTTTTCCCTAATGCAGTTCAACACTTTAAACAGCCCATCAGCTTTACAATGAACCACTAAAGGAGAGCCAGGAATTGGAAGAAGGTGGGAGCAAAGAAAGGGAGTCTCTGGGCTGTGGTGTGGATTGAACCACATGGGACTGAGACGTGGGTGTTGCCACCAAAACAATCCACGATTTAAAAGGAAAATTATTGCCTCTTTAATTGTGTCCCAGTCTCTGTGTTGTTCTCACTAGCTGCTATACTTACCATTGTCCATCTTCACCTTCCTGTATAAACTGCACTAAATCTCCATCCTCTAGAGTAAGGGAATCTGGGAAACAGGTGTCAAAATTGCCTTCTACCCGGTAAAGACTGGATCCCTAAAATGAATGAAACAAAGCCGCACATGCAGTTATTGTGGAAAGGAAGGACATGAACACAGCCAGGGGTAGGAAGAAGAAGGTATCCCATCACTGTGCTTCAGACAAATAAAATAATAAATACATCTGGAAAAGCAACACTTTTTGTTGCTGTTTCAATATCTAACTTTCCTGATTTCCTGTGTTCAAGGAAATTTCAAAAAAGGTGTGGAATTTAGTAATAAAGTAAAAGGCTGAGCTTTCAGTGTTTTTTTTTAAAGCAAGTCTATGTAAAAAAAAAACCAAAAAGTTTATTACCTACATACTTTCAGGCTGCTATCCTATTTCCCCTAACCCTAAGAATAAGCCCCATTTGACCACGGTTGGATTTACTTTTAAGTAATCATGGACAGAATTACACTGCACATCTTATCTTCGTCGCCTTCTGTATTTATTTTCTAAAAATCCTAAATTGTTTCTCCAAAAGCCAATGAACTTCACTACATAGAATTCAAGTTGGTGGATGAAAAGGTTCTCATCTGGTGGCAGCGCTTATGAGGCTAAACCCTCAAAAGAAGGTAATCCAAAGGGATGGTGTATGCCATACCAGAGATGGCCTCGCTTGACCACATCCCTCTCCAATGTAAACAAGGTAGAGGGTCAACTGAGTGAGGCACCCCCCCCCAAAAAAAAAACTGGTCCATGAGCTGCCTTTGACTGTGAGTAATGGTAGGGTCAGCCCTGGAAGAATTCAAAGGAAGGCTTCTCTAGAAGCTGTTAAGGAGAGAGATGCCACATATGACACACTGTACAGTATGAACACCCTAAGGTATGTAGGCTTTAGGTTACAAAAAGTGTTTTTTTAAAGAGAGCATATTAGGACTTTAGTGTGCTGGTTTTATCACATTTATCACCTAAGGTATGCAGGCTTTAGGTTAGAAAACGTGTTTGCTTTTAAAGAGAGCATATTAGGACCTTAGTGTGCTGATTTTATCACATTTTACATTAACGTCTCACTTTGCATCATGTATTTATTGTTATCCCATTAGTAGCTCTGATTCTCTGACATGAAGAATTAAAATAACTAAACAGAGACTGTAGTTTACCTCTCTACATGCCATCTAATCTGTAACTTTAGTGAAGATTTAAGAAAATAACATACAATCTTATCTCTTAATTTAGCTGGAAGCTTAGATAACCAATGGAATGCTATGATTTTAAATCTTCTTGTATTTTGGGAAAATGCAAAGTCAAATTATTTAAAGCAGTTAACTCCCAGCCCAAGAGATGTTTACGATGATGGGAAAGATAGCAATGCAAAGCTTTGAATGATGCTACATACGTTGTTAGGTTGGCTTTCCTCCTCCATATCTGAAGAATTAGAAAGTTCTTCAGCACTGGATGGGATGGCTTCAAAATCTTCAAATGTATCTAGAGAAGGCATCTGCCTGGTGGGCCATCCTTAGAAAAAAGAAAACAGAATGGCTGGCATTAAATTTTGCTTTACAAGTGAGGTCCCACAACAGAATGTTGTAATATGCAGTGCTTATGTTCAAGGTTCAAATCACTCCATATCATCATCTCCTCCCCTACCTAACCCTATTTTTCATCTCCCAACCTGCCTGTCATCCAGACAATTTCCACAGGGGGAGCTGAATCTGTCCGTCGCACAAAAATAACAGAGAACCATGTGGCGCCTTCTAAGATCGAGAGTTTTGTTGTAGCCATAGCGTTTGTGGGCTGTGTGTCTAGGAAAGCTCATTTTACAACTTTTGTTCATCTTAAAGCTGACACACCGCTCTTGTTACTATCCAGAGAATGTGTTGATCTCCCTGCTATTTTCCTTGCTTCTCGTCTCCATCTATCTTTTCATCTGGTGGTTCAGTTGGTGTGCCTCTCTCCCTCAAAATTCCATGCCACGGAGTTACTACATGGTTGTTTGGGGATGCGGAGATTCATGCCCCCTCTGAGTTTTTGGAAGTACAATATTTGAAAACCTTGGGGTGGCCCTGAACCTGCTGATGCCATTTGCTGGTACATGAGGTTTGGGCTTCAACTCCATGAGCACAGGAAGGCCTCAAAGGCACCAATGCCACTTCTGCGTGTAGTTAGAAACTGTTTAAAAATAAGTGTCTGGAGGAGACACCCCCTCTCTCTACTCCAATTGATTTACTTAATTCATCTGTATCCTGTGTTCCTTCCTCCAAGAAGCTCAAAGCAGTAGCATGGTTTTACAACACCCCTGTGAGGGAAGCCAAGTCAGGTCACTGGGAGCAGAGCAGCCATGCTGGGACCTGAGCATACAATCAGAGACAGTCCAAGACCTATGTGGAAAGGAGAAGAGAACACAATTGTACCCTTTGTTGAGGCAAAGGGCAAAATGGTGCCCACTCCTTTTTTGTGTGTACAGAGACCAGCTGGACTGATAGTTAATCTCACTTCAGCGCTGTTGATGGAATACTGTTCACCACCTTCCTGAAGCAACGAGCTAGTTTAAGGGGCCAGGACAGGCTGTATGGGACAAACAGCTTTGTCCTCAAGTTCAAGTGGGAAGTGCAGGAGGAACAAATCGGATCATGCAACCCCTCCCGTCTGCTTACTGTCGGAGGCAATGCAAGATTACCCTGTCCACACTGTGCCTCCAGTTGGCGTTTCTGAAGGAGGAGCACCAGCCAGCATACTAGGAAACGTCCAGCTAAAATCCCAGCCCATCCTGGCAAATGTAGACCAAGGCATAGCCTACAGTCACAAAGCACAGTAAACTTGTAGAAGCCAAGCAGAGCTGGGGCTGGTCCATAAATACCTGGACGGAGCACCACCTAGGAAGCAGGAGTGGTCCAAGCTCATCTGCTATCTGTGACAGGAAGCAAACACACCCCATCACACAGAACGGCTGACCCACCTCCTTGGCTCCAACAGGGGTTATTTTCTTTTCTTTTGCTCAAACCACATTTTCCCCTTAAATTCACCCAAGCCAACATTCCCTCCCTTTCTCCAGAGCAGAAAGCTCATTCATACCAATGCCTTCCCCTCAGAGGCAAGCATTCAAGGAAAGAGAGGTGGAGGGAGAAACCACCAGCCTGTGGTGTTGCTGCCTCCTCCACCACCACCAGTTCCGGCATTGGTGACAGAATAGGTGAAAAGAAGCTTATGCTCTCTCCAAAGAAGATTCGAAAAAGCAAGTTTTCCAAGCTCAGTTTTGCTATAATCAAAAAATACTTCTGCTTTTGGTCGTTTGGGTCACATGAATTGGGTTCTCCAACTTGGCTTTCAAACTATGCTTTTGGGCTAGTGTTTGTTTTTGGCATATTTATTTCTTTATTTAAAATATTTTCACTCCGCTCTGCTCCTTAGAAGCACCCATTTCATACCCTCTCACATCTAATACAGAGTCTCTTATGTAGGGAAAAAAGATGTATATAAACAGACAGATCGGCATGCATACCATGAGAAGAGAAACCAAAGACTGCAATGATTCTGCCCATACTGCCCAGGTAAGGCTTTGAACAGTGTATGCATCACACAAGTACAACGTTCTAATTCTTATTTACCTGTCTGTGAAGCAGATCTAGGTACCGATCTTGTAGATGGAATAACAGCACTGCATTTAGCTTGAGCCAAGATGTTGCTTGCAAAGGCATCTGTGACAGGAAGCAGGGTTTTGTGGTGTATGTGCTAATTCAGACCCATCTCAAAGTTGGCAAGCTGAGCATGCAACCCCCTCCAGAAATATTTCCTTGCCAGCACCATGCTTAGTTGGCTAGATTTTTCCCCCAATGTCACAAGACTGTCTTCTTGTAATACTGATTAATTAACCTAAAATCAGAACTAGCTTTTCCACTGAGGCAGACTGAGGGTGAGGAGAGATCTAACCTATGAATTTTCCTTTGCCAAGCAGCTTACCTCTTTGTTTACATTGTTTTAAAGTGGGATTTATTTATTGCTAGAAATGTTCATTCTTCATTAAAAAATCACAAGTTTTTAAAAAGCTTGTATAAGAATACTGACTAGGGTGTTGATATTGGAATTTGTGGAGTTGGTATGTGTAAGAGACAAGTTAGTGATGATTCAGAAGGAAGAGATGGTGTGTGATTGAAAGATATTGGACGAGAAAATGTTCCTGCCTGTTTACAGCATACAGTTCATGTGCATCATTGGGTATATCTTATTTGGGAAAATGCACGGGATGGAATAAATCAACTTTACAGTTGACAGAACGAGAAATAATTGGCTTGCCTTTTTGTGAAACAAGTACTAGTTTTGTGTCTTGTATCAGACCTCACCTTTCTTTTCTACTCAGGCTCTTAGGCAAGTTGTCGTTTAACCTGAATAGTCTGCCTATCAGAGAAAGAGGTGTTTTATGACTGACCACACCTGTCATGGTAGCCATTTTGTTAATGGGCAACACCCACATGGAAGCCATTTTGTGAACATGCCCATGACACCTCCTCAGAAATCAGAATGTGGCCCGTCCAGAAACACTGGGGAGCCCTGCTGTAAGATGTCCCAATACGTACCCCTGCATGTGAAGTTTGCACGAGGAGACAGCTAAGCTGAAAGCAAAAGGAGCGCTACACCTTGTCCCCTGAATGGGACAAAAATATATTTATTTATTTAAATTTATCTAAAATATTTTTACCCTGCCTTTCTCCTTAAAAGGACCCATCCTTAAGCCAGCTCAGCATGAATTTATTATCCACCCACGTGGAATCAACACCTTGTTTTTCCCATAAGAAAAGAACTGAAAGAAGAAGACATTGCATATTGCCACTTTTTAACTCTTCCAGCATAAAAAGGAGAGCTAGAATGTGTGACATGGTAATTCATCAGCAGTACAAGTGGCAGCCAAGGCATAACAGTGGGACTGTTAGTGCAATCCTACAGAAGTCCACTCAAAAACAAATCCTTTTGAATTAATGGAACATACTCTCAAATTAGGGTGCAATTAGATGGGGTTTTGTCTTGTGGTTTGGTCCACTTTGGGGACAGGCTGGTTTAGCCATTTATCCGACAACAACATGATGTAGGAAGAAAATGCAAACAAGCTCAACCTTTATCCTTGCCTTCCTGAACCTTTTTGGTTCCTGCCAGCGACTACCGGGGTTTTTGTATGTGTTTTTTTAGTGTGGGTATGATTGCTCCCTCTTTGTTCGGTTCTGGCACATGTAATCACCAGAACAGAACCAAAATGGATGGCTTAAGCTGTCCCTTTGCTTAAACCACTTCAGGATCTAATCAGTTACTAAGAAATTAAAAATTTCCTCCTGCTGGAGACAGAAGAGGATGTAAAGATGTATATATATTTAAGCCCTTGCAATGCAGCACTGCATTGGTTGATCGGCAAGCCAATGTAGCACTATGCCACTTGGAAATAGATATTTTTAAACTGAAAGCTTCCTCCCACTACCCCACAGAAGGGTAGACAGGAGGGAACAAGGAGGGAGACTTTTTGTTATGGTTTTCGTTTCTTTCTCTTTAAAAGCAGGAAGGACTAAACAGGATCATCACTTGAGGTGCGGTAGCACCCAAGCCTTGCATGTGAGTAAGGACTGCCCTAAATGACATACCACACCTCAAAGCAGTTTAGTGTGATCCAGCCCAATCACTATTTACTGTAGTGTGATCCAGTTGACCATCTAATTACACCCTTAAAAAGAAAATTTAAACCAATGGTAGTATAGTTATATCAGTATGCAAGGAAGGAAAGAAACAATCTATACATGCCAAACAGCAAGCCCAAAAGATAAATGAGTGGCATGTATTTCAGAGAAAGAGAAAAAAGATAACAGAAGAAATGAATGGGGTAATGAAGCTTAGCTAGATTAGTCTTTATTGTTTTATGTGGGAAAAGTCCCACCATGCCTTGGGCTCTGTAAAGACTGCCTATGTTTACTGGTGATGCTTTTTGTAATCACTGCTGAATCTTTTGACCTTTTGTGGAGCTGTTATGCTTTGCTACTTTTTGCTTTTTAATAAACCTATAATACTTTGTATTCTCGAAGAACACAGACAGAGTTCTAACTCCTGTCCTCTGAAGATGCCGGCCACAGAGACTGGCGAAACGTTAGGAAGAACAACCTCCAGAACACGGCCAAACAGCCCGAAAAACCTACAACAACCATCTATAATATTTTACTCAATCTGTGGTTCATTCAGACAGATGTAAGGGTTTAAAGGTACTAACCCAGTGTCTGAGGATGTTCGGAGATTTTGAAGTATTTTGGGTTGTTTTGAGTTTCATGCAGAGTTGGTTTGGAACCAGACGCAACTACCTGCTTCTGTGTATTTTCCTTGAGCACCCAGGAGTAAGTGAATCAGAGTGTGCTGGGGAAAGAACAGGTCACAGGAGGCACTTCCCAACCATCAGTGCGCTGGCCCCCTGGACATAACCCGTCCAGGCAGAAGATGGGCTGTGTGACTGTGAGAGGATCCTTTTGTGTAAGCCAAATAAACCCTCACTTGGTTGTGACTGAGCGGTGAGAGGACCATGGACACAAACAGAGCGTGCCAAGTCCTACATTATTGGCGCTTTCAGAAACGATGTTATGGCTAATTTTTAACAGGATAGCAATTTATGAATGCAATATAGAGAGTAGAAGTGGGGCATTTTTGAATCGATTCAGCCCCGTCTTTGCAAATTTTGATTTTTTTATACTGGAACTTTGCCCGGAAGTCTCTCACATAGACGTCTGTCTCTCACATATAATATGGCTAGTGATGATGAAGGAATGAGCATTCCACGAGTGATACCACAAGACTATCACAAAACAGTTTCATGCATCAAGTCAAAATCTGTACCTTCAAACCCCAGAGGAGTTGGGTCACTTTTAATTTCATGCCTCTTGACTTTAACTGCAGGAACAAGGGGACCTGTATGAAGTTTTCAAATATGTGGATTGGAAATACAGTTAAAGGATTGCCCTGCTCTCTTAGTATGGAAAAGCAACAGGACCCACAGTTAATGGAAATGAGGACTTAACCTGGGTGCACAGAATATTGATAAAGCAATTCTAATATTTAAAAGAGTCAGTGCATAAAAATGGAAGAAAAAGATTATGTAATTTGCTGACTAGCAAGTGCCCTTACTTTTTTAATTACTTACAAATCCAGAGGACGCAAAGAACCTCAAAAATTACCCCTATATTACTAATGCTCTTAAACTGTATTTGGTACCACAAGCAATGATTTTGTTCTATGAAGATTCTAGCTGGTAGCTGACATTTGAATACCCAAAAAAACCAGTGTCACAATGTCCTCTTGTGACTGTAGCCAATTTACACTGCAATGGATGCCTCAGGTGATACATCCTGTACATCTTTATATTGATTGTAGGAAATCCCTTTTCTCTGGCAACCCATTCAGCATGAAGGTCCCATTGTCTAACTTGGTACTGTGACGTTGTAGATCACAGACTGATAACCAAAATTATTCACAGCCCATTAGTTCTGTCCGTTTACTAATGAACCATTTTGGCCAGTATCTATATCTGCTTCTGGTCAGGAGGCCATATATAAGTATGACAGTCATATAGTCTCCCTCTAATATCTGAGCAAATGGACTTGATCCATGAAAACCCAAGTTAAAATACAGCAATTAGTCTCTAAGTTCCGAAACATATTTTTTTTGGTCTGATATACTTGCAGCGACTAACACAGCTTCTGCTTTGAAAACTTTACTAATTTGTTTATCTTCATGGAAATCACACCACAAACCACCAAGAACAGCAATTTAATATTATAATCAATGAGCACAAGAAGCCAAAACCCAGAACATATGCCCTGTTTTCCTCTGCTTTCATTATACTTCCATATATATTGCATGTTTACCTAATTGGGTTGATGGCTTTATTGTTTTTGTGTGTTTTTTGTGTGTGTGTTTTTGTTCTCCTGTTATTCTTGTGTTTGTACTTGACAACTGCTCCAAGAAAGATGAAGACAAAAATCACCCAACTGAAGGAGGAGGAGGAGGCTCATAATTGACACAACAGCCAGCCAATCAGCACTGTTCAAATTCAACTTCTGGTTCAAACTAGAACAGCCCACACTCCCTGAAGTGAATGCACTTCTGCTACAGGCATTGAAAGTATGCAACCGAATGACCCAAAATAAGAGCAATATCATGATGGTGTCACTTCACATCTTGGAATGTTCTATCAGGACTGCGCTGGAAATTAAAAGCATCAATGCATGTAACACATAACCTGAAGCAGTGGCTGGTGGTAATAGACAGATAGATAGTTAGGTGTGCTCAGGGGTCTTTATTTGTATCATTTCTTATCACCCTCTTGTCGTTTCTGTGTAACCTGTTGTTGCTATGCAAACTGCTCTACTCAGGATTTACGTCCTCCTTCTTCAGAGTAATACTTTATGGCTTTCTGTAACTATGTTTAGGGCTCTTCCCTCCTACATTATCCCTAAATGGATTCCCTGAAACAATGGATATAAGGTTTCGATTTGTACCTCACCATGAATTCCCAGAACAGTTATCCTGTTTAATAGCCACAAGTTCAGCACGAGCCCAGCATAAACACCAAATACTGTTAGATAGTAGAAATCCTGCACTTGTTTTTACTCTTTGCCTTGCAGACCAGATTGCAAGGTCGGGCTACACGTTTTCAAGGACTGTGCCATTTATACCAACATCTGTGCAGTAAAAGAGACAGCTAAAGGATTAGGGTGACCAACTGTACCTTTGGTTAGAGCAGATGTGTTAGTTGTGGTGCTGATGGAGGAAGCTAGGGAAAAGCGACGGGTAACGTCTCTCTCTTTAGATTCTGGATCTGGCAGGACAGATACAGGCAGGTCAAGGACGGGTTAGAGGCAAGCAGGTGAACAAGCAAATAAAGGATAGGAGGAATAACAGCCGTGGGAAAACAGCAGTATTCAAATCTTTCTGTGCCCCAAACAGTGACCCTTCTCTCCACCACTTGAAACAGTGAACTTATTTTTTATGTGGGGTTCTGTCAAACCCTGCCACCTGGCTTGATTAGCAATCCAAGTGAATACTTGTATTTGGATTAATTAGTCATGAAAACAAGAAGTCATAGTGATGTTTATGGTAAAAGGTACTACTTATTAAAACAGTCACATCTGATGCTAACCTCAAAATCAAAAGAGACAAACAGCTAGTACTTTGGGTTAGATATGAGTGAAAACCTATGAAATGAATGAAGGCGAGTGAGCAGGAGAACTAAAATGGCCCATTTGGTCACACAGTTGTCTATAGGCAGGTTTCCATGTCCGTTTAAGGGAATGTTGGTTTTCTAGTCTTTCCAGGGATGTAACACAAAGATAAACTAAAAACCTGCAAGCCCAGGAGTATATTAAGGGGAGTGTACAGATCATGTTAGAGGTCAGCACTGCTTCAGACATTCAAACAAATGATATTCAAACAACACTCGTACAAAATGGTATTGTCTTACATGAAATATACTACCCAGTTCTAACCCGTAATATCCTGAGGTTTAAGTCTGGAATTCTTTTGGGCCAGAAGCCTCTCCCGGAAATTAAACTTCCTCACCCTTCCCTCGTTGTGCAGGACAGACGATAATTTTATGCTGCAATTTGGCAAGCTCTCAAAATGAGATCATGCTTATACAGGTGTTTTATTAGTCTAGTTCAACAAGGCATTCAAACTAGAATAATATCTGCAAAATCATATTTGCATGTATTCTGCAGCATGAACATATGTAAGCTTTATACCAGTTTCAACAGTTATGACTTCCCAAGGGGGAAAACAGAAAATGCCCAAATGTTCCTGTGGTGTTTGCCCTCGTGGCCCCTGCTTGCTTTTCCCTCACAAAGGCTCACGTCGCATTTTCTTCTCGCTGCCACCAGTGGATTACTTCAATCCACAATTTAAATGACGTATGTCAGAACACTTGTCTTGTGAACAGAAACAGAACTTATTTATAGTAGTGAAGCAGATTGAATAATAACAGAAGTTTCTCAGATACACATTATACATAAGCAAATAATCAACAGTCCTCTCAGTACATACTTCTTTTCTCTTGCTATATCATTACCACCTTCTCTACCTATTTTCTTAACCAGCTCTCTCTCTCAGTATCTGTTCCCTCTCTCTCTGACTAACCAGCCCTATCTGACTCCTCCTTCTCCCGCCAAGCCTCATGTAGCTGCTGACTCCGCCTCTCCAGTCCTCTAATAGGTAAAGGTAAAGGTTCCCCTTGACATTTAGTCGAGTCGTGTCTGACTCTAGGGCGCGGCGCTCATCCCCGTCTACAAGCCGTAGAGCCAGCGTTTGTCCGTAGACAGTTTCCGTGGTCACGTGGCCAGCGCGGCTAGACACGGAACGCCGTTTACCTTCCCACTGAGGTGGTACCTATTTATCTACTCGCATTTGCATGCTTTCGAACTGCTAGGTTGGCAGGAGCTGGGACAAAGCAACGGGAGCTCACTCCGTCGCGTGGATTCGATCTTACGACTGCTGGTCTTCTGACCCTGCAGCACAGAGGCTTCTGCGGTTTAACCCGCAGCACCACCACGTCCCTTTTTATTTCCTTTAGTGAGTCTCTAATTTCCAGTAGGGTTTTTGGAGGTGAAAGAGTGCCTCCTTCAGGTGGAATTGGGACTTGATTACATTGGGCATTGTTAAATGTGGTGATCTTCGGGTTCTTTAACTCCTTAACTATGCTCTCCTCGAATACGGGCAGCTTTATTGGATATTCAGGTTGAGTATTATTGTTATTGTTGGAATGGCAGAGACTCATCAGGGTGCGACTACACTGGAAAGCCAAATCAGCACTGCAATTTGAATTGCAGTCTGTATTATGTTTAAAATCACAGTCACTGATCAAACAGGGGCTGCGGGTTGATTTGGGAAATCACTGTTCATATTCTATGCAATGTGCTTCACATTCTAGACCACAGCTCCCCTTCTTTCCTTCCTCTGGTCCCGCCTCTCTGCCGATCCTTTTATGGAGTGTAAATTTGGGAAATAATAATGACAATGACCCGGTGATAAAGTGATAGGGTGATCTAGTGCTAATCTCATATATGTAAGAATTTTTTTAAAATGAAAAAAAAAGGAGGATGATCAGGAGAGAAGAAATAATGCAGGTGCATGTTTCCACACTCCTGAACATCACACCCCAATTATCTAAGTCACTGATAAACAATCTACAGATACACACACCCAACTTTATACGAACGTATCACAACACATGAAAAAAAGCCTGCTTGAATCATTCTGGCTTCAAAAAAGGAGAAGCCCCTCCAGTGGCAGAGAAAAAAGCATTTTGGGAGCAAAAAGGGATGGAACAGTTTAAATCTTCCTTTCTGTCATGTGGCCATTTAAAAAATACTGCAAATTCTCCCATTATATGTATAAGCGGAGCAAATTCTGGGGTATTTGACCATGTAGTCACAGCCTAAGACTCAACCAAGCACATAGTATCAGTTGCACTCCCTTGCGAGGTCCTGAATAAACTCAACAGGGAAGATCTCTGCCCGTATTTATACCTGGCATTAGGGGTTAATATATGTTTGAAACTTTATAATGCCAAGCAGAAATAAGCTACAGCTTTACTAAAGACTCTCAGGCAAGGAAAATTCCATAAAGAAAAAAAAAAGACTGGGACTTTTTGTTTGTTTGTTCCTTTTCCTTCAGTAAAAGTGTGAGCATAGCAGTATATCTGTTCCTTCAGTAAGAGTGTGAGTGTATTTGCCAGTTCTCTTGCAAAAGAAAATACCAACTTCTGTTCAACTCAATGCCCTTTTCAGGAAATCTTGTGCAGCAAAAGATGCCATTTTGCACAGGCGTTATAATAATTCCATGCAGACTGGATTTTTTTTTTCTGGGGGAAAAAATCACAGAAACAAGAAATTCAGCAAGATTTCTTGAGGTGAGGAAAAAAATATTGTTCAGAAAAATCTTGCTGTTAGGAAAAAGGGTTTTATTTAAAAAACACACACACATCAGGAACAAGAAGCTATGACATTTATATCTGTATTACAAATCCCAAAGTTCTGTAAGCATGACAATTAAAGTGCCATCAAACTGCTATAACTGTGTTGTGTAGATACCCTTTTAAGCTTTCACGTGGGAGAGACCCAAGCATTGCATGAGATCTACCAGGTCTGAGTTCAGTGAGATCCCAAGGTCAATCCACAGCATTTTGCAAACTGAAGTGTCTGTATATCACGTAGCACTAGTTCTACACAACGTACCTCAGGACTAGAGGCATACATGTAGCATCATCCATAAAGCCATATGGCATCTAAGGCTCAGACTACATCTGATGGGAAGATGAAGTGCACCTAGGCAGAGCCTATAAACTACAGATCAGTCAGTCCGATACTGATGCCAAGCAAACATCTGGAACAAATATTATAGTCTTAGAACTGCAAAACTCCAAGGGACTCTATGGATCATGGAGTGAAGCCCCTTGTCAAGAAGGTACAGTCAAGAATCAAGCTCCTAACCTCTGGGGCTCTGCAGCCAGAGACCTAAACCACTGTAGTATCTAGCAGTTCTTTAAAAACATTCTCAGAGCACCTTGAAACAGTATGGACTAGTTTCTACAAAATGCCAAGGTACATCAGACAAGGACATAGTAATGGGATGTGGCCACAGCTGTAGTGGAGTGAAGGACACAATGGAATGGAGACAGGACTCAAGAATCAGGAAGACAGGTGGTGGTGACCAAATGCTGCAAGCATTTTGTTACCTTTGGGTGGAGCTCTGCGGTTGGAAAGACCTTGCAATGTAAACCGCTTTCTAGCAAGAGCTGAGCGCTCAAGATTAAGGCTGGCGGAAGAATCGGCTAGGAGAAAGAGGCAGAGGGGAGAGAAAAATAAAGCAGAAGGGGTCATCTCTTGCAGCGTATGAAAAAAAAAAAGGAAAGTTAGAGTTTGCAGGGGAAGAGGGTGGGAAGTGAAAGAATGAGAAACGTTAGGAGCTTGAGAGGCAGTTAACCAGGTAAGAAAGTGACCCTTGTGGAGTCAAGGAAGCCAAACTAGGTACGCCAAATTGATCCTTCTCAGGCTGAATCAATTTGACTAGCTAAGTTTCATCCAAGTACATAATGGAACAGCAGGACACGTCAGCAAGAAAACAACTGAAAAATGAAAAATAAAAAAATCTAGTGTGCACAAAACCTTTCAACACCAGAAATATAAGCCATCAAACAAAATGGAACACATCACAAAATCATCAAGAGCTGGTTTGGAAGCAGCAAACTCTTAAAATGAGGCCTCCTATACAATGGGCAGCGCTACGGTTATATGCAAACGTTACGTTTACCATGAAGACATAATTCTTTCTAAGTGCAGGGCATCTGTGGAACTCCTTGCCACAGGATGTGGTGATGGCATCTGTCCTAGAGGCCTTTAAAAGGGGATTGGACAGATTCTTGGAGGAAAAGTCCATCGCAGGTTACAAGCCATGACGGGGATGTACAATCTCCAGGCTTAAAAGGAAGGTACCTCCAAATGCCAGATGCAGGGGAGGGGGATCAGGAGACAGGTATCTCGTTGTCTCATGGGCTCCCAGAGGCATCTGATGGGGCTACTGTGAGATATAGGGAGCTGGACTAGATGGGCCCTTGGCCTGATCCAGCAGGGCTCTTCTTATGTTCTTATCCCTCCATCTCTTTTCCCAAGTGAAGCTATCCCTTTGCAGCTGTGAGTATGAAATTCTTCTTCCCAGACATCTCTTTGCGTGTTATGTGCCATCAGGTTGTATCCAATAGGGTTTTCAAGGTAAGTGAGATATTTTTAAAATGGTTTAATCAGCCTACCCGCTAACAGTGACTCAAAGCTAGGTCTCCTCAGTCCATCACCCTGTCCGCTACACCACACTGTTTAGTTACCTTATAAATGAAAAAGTTACATTTCAGCTGCTAAAAAAAAAGATCTCAGGGAGACTTAAAGGAAATAATGCTATATTAAAAATGGATTTGGAAACAATACACTAGGCTATGCTAAATGTTAGGCTGGAAGAAAAAAGTGTTGGCAGCTGGCACTAGGAAAACAGGAAATGCAACTACTGCAATGGAGTTAAAATGAGATGTGCGACAGCTTGTGACTGACATGGCTTGCAACAGCTTGCACAAGTAGAATCAAAGCATGTTTTTTGACACTTGTGCAAGGATAAGAAAGGGTTTCTACAAGCTCACAGAGGAAACTCTATGCTTGCAAAATGATACCACGGCATACCACTTACTCTTACATCACTTATTGGTCTATTCATTTGATTTATATGCAAATCTCTGTCCCACAAGTGGGATTCAAGGCAACCTAAAATAGTACAACCACATAGGATTAATAAAAGCTAAACGCACACATGCAGTTGAAAAACACGGCATTAGAAGAATAAGAGAAGCCCCTGTTCAGGTAAAAGCCCCTTCCATAGCAAGTGCGATCTGTTGCCAATAGCCTCCCAAAACAAATTATGAGTGTGCCTGCCAGTCAAAAAACAACACCCTACCCTTGGCTGGTTGGGGAACTCAAGGGCCCTGAGATATAGAGTCAATTAAAAAAAATGTACTAGGTAAAATCAAGAATTAAAAACAAACAAATCTAAGAGGGGCATTAACATTATAAGCTGAGAACAGCATATGTAGACATAAACATTGCCTTTGACTGTCAGTGGAAGAAGACCAAATCCATCCACAAAGACCACCCTGTTTATCATGTCTTCTTCGTTCATTCAAGGTGCAAGGGCATCTGGAACAGTCGGGGGAGACTGGCCTTCACCTACTGTCTCTTAAGATGCCCTGAGCTTAGCCTTAAATAAAGAGGTAAAAAAAAGGACAAGGGAACCCATGATGGACACATTAGCTTCAGGGCTACGGTAGCCTGCTCGAGACTTGGGCGTTTATGTCTAGGCTGGAGGTGCAGGGAGGGAGGGCACCATACATTTTGTTCCCTCAGGTGTAGCAACAAATGTCAACCCCTGCCTCCACAACTCAAAGTGTATGGGAACCAAAGACAACTGATTTCTTTTAGTGCATGAGAAAGTACTACATGGGCCTGTGCAGACCGGCCAGTAGGGGTGTGGGGTGGATTGGGCTACAAAGGGTCTGTTGAGGTCAGGGGCAGCAGCGATGTGCCATTTGGCATTCTCCTCCTGTCCAAATAGCAAACGGCCCCTTCAAGCTTGATCAGTTGTCAATTAAGCGCTTCCCCTGATCATTTGCAGAGGATCAGGGGAAGTGAAATTATTTTTTTATGTTGCTCCTCTCTTCCTCTGCCTTCTCTCTTCCCTCTCCTGGCTTCTCTTCCCTCATTCTTCTCCCACTTTCTCTCTCCTCCTTTGGAATCTGCAGCCACAATGGCAGAGGTTGCTGGAGGCTGCTATCTCCCGGCTAAACAACAAGTGTGCCAAAAAGAATGCATGCCCTACCACCGGGCCAGAAAGGTGTGCAACAGCTCTTAAAGGGGAAGGATGGATCATTCTAAATAGAAACACTTGTGGATGAGGTCTTTTTCCCCAATCCAAACCATGTCATCAAGCAATCCATATACTACATCTATATGCTAGTGTGGACAGGCCCAGAAACAGTATTTCCTCTGACTGGCAGTCAAAATTAAAATAGGAAAAGGAAATAAACAACAACTTGCTATTCTTTAATGGAATCCAAAACCTGCTGGCCAAGGGGCTGCTCTTGCTGCCTGTCTTTAAGACAGTAAGAGTACCAGTCTGGAACTGCCCTCTGCAGTTCAGAACATGTGTGATTATTCTACAGGAGCACCTTCCATCTGCAGCCACCTTACTGATTCTACTTCCTTAGCGTCAAAACACACATTCAGAAGAATGTGTCTTTCCTGTTCTAACAACATTTTCTCCGCAGCAATGTGACCTGCTTTCTTATGCGTGGCTCTTGACTGAGACATGCAAAGGAAGCTGTTTACATTCCAGAGATAATCCAGATGACACACATGCTTCTCTCTTTAAAGTATTTTCACAATTACACTTTTTTTTTGCCACTCGAGGGAGCACTCTTCCAGATCCTGATACCTTTGGACATCTACTTTTGCCTTGAATTATTGAGCTTTAGAAAGCTGATGCAGAAACAATAAGGGGTCTTCTGGAACTTTGAAAATTAACCCATTTCATGTTGCGTGATTTTTCTGTGGACTCCAGCCCATTTCTTCAGAGACCATCGGTGGAAGCTTATGCCAAATAAAATTTGTGGTCCTTTAAAAGCTAGTAAGATTCTTGCTCGTTTTTAATTCAACAGACAAGAGACTAAAATGGCCACCCCTCTGGAAATACCTTTAGAAAGAATTAAGTGAGCCACATACACTATGAAGGGATATCAGAGGCATAATTTTTTTACATAATTAGGTGGCTGCTATTCACCTTTGACCTATACAGATAATATAATTTTTAAAAAAAACTACAACTCCCAAAATACTGTTAAAATATACTTCTTTGTTTTGCAGCCTTCTTGAAATTGACCAGTCCTGCTGAGATTCTCCCCATCCTCCCAAATAAATGGCTTTGCCCTGAAATCTGAGATGGTGTCACCCGGCAGTACCATCTTAGGTAAAGGTTCCCCTTGACATTTAGTCCAGTCGTGTCCGACTCTAGGGCGTGGTGCTCATCCCCGTTTCCAAGCCATAGAGCCAGCGTTTCCGTGTCCATAGACAGTTTCCGTGGTCACGTGGCCAGCACGACTAGACACGGAATGCCGTTAGTACCATCTTACAAGACTCCTTTAATAGTTAAGTAAGGTTTTGGTCAGAACTTGGAAATTTTACTTTGTGAACTGCAATTCCCAGAACCTCCAGCTAGCACAACCTTGAGACTCACCAGGACCCATAATGGAACCCCTGCCACAGAAGACAACAAAACAAAACGAAAACCCATTGAAAGTGGTCTTCCAACCACTTTCAGTTTAGTAAACTTTTTTTTAATGTTAAAAAGGTGCTGTGAGCCTGTGTGTTTAAATAGTGAATCATCATTCATGGGGGGCTGATTTACTTGTTCTCCACACACACACACACACACCCCAAATTTTGGGCATGGGGATATGGAGGTCAAGACTGGCAGGCAAATCTGTGTACTGTGCCTATAGTGAACACACAAGATGTATCACGTGCAGTTCTGAAAGCGTTGGAAGAATTACAGAGTGCCTCTCTTGTCACTGTGGTGTTTAGACTTTCTGGAATACAATACATGGCAAAACTTCCAAAACCTCAAATAGCTGAAACCAAAGGTTTTCCAAATGCAGGACATATAGACTCATAAACAACCTAAGGCAATAGCATGTTTGTTTTGCAAAATTCCCATAACCAAAATGTACCAGCGGTACAGACTTGCATTGCCTATCTGTCAACTGTTAGGGAATCAATGGAGAATTTCCCACACACACACACATGCTGGCTGGTTTATTCTGCATCATCAGCACCCAAAAGAGCTTTTTCAACCCAAGAGACTGCTGCTTGGAGAAAGGTTTGCCTGTTATGGGTGGCTATCAACGGATCTGCTTGTCTGTATTGGCTTCCTTGGAATCATTGACTGAAAGGATGTGAGAGTTGACATGTCAAAGCTAGGAGTTGAGGAAAATATATTACTGACCTAAATGGGGGATGATGAATTGTTTTGGTTCTGGCAACTAGATTCCACTTCCCATGACCAATCCTGATGATATCATGAGGCAGGGCTCTGCCTCTAAGCCCCGCCCTCAGTATCACAGGCCCCTCCCTGATACCTATTTCCAGTTTCTCTATTTCTAAGGAGAGAGAGGCATCCATGTGTCTCTCTGAATAGAGAAAATACTGTCTTGCATCCCTCATTGTCCCATAGAACAGAGGTCCCCAACCCCCAGTCCACGGCCCGGTGCCGGTCCGTGGCCTGAGCCGGACTGGGCCGCCGAGACAGACCTCCCGCCCCACCCCCCCGCACGCACTCACCCCCGCACAGCCGCATGTGTGCTCCAGCATGCCTGTGCGAGCGCCGCGCCACCATTTGCACATGCGCACGAGCGCAAGTACGCCCAGAGAAGTGCCGCACCGCCGTTTGCGCACATGCATGGGTGTGTGCGCACTCGTGCGAGAGAGTGTGTGCGCTTGTTCGCGCATGCACGTGAGCGCGGGGGGTGCCCCGCCTTCCCCAGCCGGTCTGCTGACCGAAAAAGGTTGGGGATCGCTGCCATAGAACAATGAGGTGAGATGCCAAGCAACCACTGCATGTAAGGAGACAGGAGTGACTGAAATGGAAAGACAAAGGGAACCCTAATCTTATGTTTGATTCTCACTCCACTCTGCTTGATTTGCCAGTCAATTGCTCAACAGGTCAACAGGTCAATGAACTGTTCCCAGAGATCCTCTCCTCCTATCTGTTATCTCTAACTGGTAAACCTTAGACAATGTAGACCATATGTTTTCTGACTCATCCTTGCTGGTCATAAACATACAAGCAAGAAGTGTTCCATTTCCAGTTCATAGAATCATAGAAGAGTGAAGTTGGAAGGGGCCTACAAGGCCATCAAATCCAACCCCCTGCTTGATACAAATGAGATTGTTGTCTAAGTTCCTCTTGAATGCCCCCAGTGTTGAAGCACTCACCACTTCTCGAGGTAATTCGTTCCACTGTTGTACTGCTCTAACAGTTAGGACGTTTTTCTTGATATTCAACTGAAATCTGACTTCCTGTAACTTGAGCCCATTGCTGCGTGTCCTACCATCTGGGATGATTGAGAACAGATCCTGCCCCTCCTCTGAATTTCATGTATTTGAAAAGTGCTGTCATATCACCCCTCAGCCTTCTTTTCTCAAGGCTAAACATGCCCAATTCTTTCAGCCTTTCCTCATAGGGCTTGGTTTCCAGCCCCCTGATCGTCCTTGTCGCCCTCCTCTGAGCTTGTTCCAATTTGTTAGCATCCTTCTTGAAGTATGGTGTCCAGAACGGGACACAATACTCAAGGTGAGGCCTAACCAGTGCTGAATAAAGGGGAACTAGGACCTCATGGGATCTGGAAACTATAGTTCTGTTAATGCAGCCTAAAATAGTATTTGCCTTTTTTTTTGTAGCCATATCACACTGTTGGCTCATATTCAGCTTGTGATCTATAACAATTCCAAGATCCTTCGCGCTTGTAGTATTGCTGAGCCAGGTATCCCCCATCTTGTAACTGTGCATTTGATTTCTTTTTCCGGGGTGTAGCACTTATCCCTGTTGAATTAGATTCTGTTGTTTTCAGCCCAGTGCTCCAGCTTATCAAGATGATTTTGAATTTTGTTTCTGTCTTCCATCACCCTTGGCAGAAGGATCAGCTTCACTAGTTGTGGGGGCCTCTGAAAAATCAAGATTCCAACCCACATGGAGAGTGGCCACAGATCACAGAGGTTCACTCCCTTCAGATTTCTGGCATGTGTGCATTCAAGGCAAACAGGAATGGAGAGGGAGGGGCCAGGTTTAGAACGCTCTCTCCTGGTTCAGTGATAACCACATGTGCCAGCTCAGGACTCAATAGGGGATTCAGTGGGACAGCTTTACATGTTGTGAGTAGCAAATCTATGCACTGTGCAACTGCCAGAAGCCCAAAAACATTGCCAAGTGAGAAGTGGCCAATGCTCAGCAATAAGTCCCACTCTTTACATGTAAGGTATCAGATTCAATCCACAGCAACTCCAGTTAAAAAGGGATCTCAGGAAGAAAGGCTGCAAGTGGCATAACGCAAAGTTTCCAACTATCTCTTGCGCCATATGTTTAGGTTATCACTGGACGGTGAACTAAAGCCTTGATATTCTAGTGAAACAGCCTCAAGGGCAGAGTAAATAACTAAGGAGAGAGCAAGGAATGTCCTATGTAGACACAGAAGAAACAACCTCTCTCTTTTTGGACTACACCACCTTCAGAAAGCCTCCAGCAATCATCACTGGCCATCCTGGCTGCAGAATTCTGGACGCTGTAGTCCCAAAAAGTAACTTTTTCAAGCTCAGCATAAGAGGCAAGTGAGTTATCATGCAAAGTCTTTTTCTTTCTAAAGTCTCCATGTGATGTCTATAACATGGGGATCACTTCTCTGTCAGGGTCAGAAGGGTGCTTGCAGTATCTATGGGCCACTGAGGAGGGCAAAATGTGGATCGTGTCTGCATGCAGCCCGCCACAATGTCCATGCTTGACACACCCCATAGCCCCCAATATACCCCCCTTTAAAAAAAAATGGTTCCAACTTGTGTCCTCTAGGGGCGTAGAAGGAAATTTTTCAAATTTTTGGACCCCTCCACACCATCCCAATGCTATTTTTTAAAAATGAAAAAATTGAAAACTTGGCCACTAGAGGGCAAAATAGGGCTTTTTCAGTTAAAAAATGATTCTGCTTGAGGTGGGAGTTCTCTAATTTCAAGGAAATAGATTATATTAATACTTAATATATAAAAGAATCAATAAATTTTAAAGGTATTCCTGTTGTAGCCATCCAGAGTAGTGACTTGTCACTAAAAGGGCTGGGGATAGATAGATAGATAGATAGATAGATAGATAGATAGATAGATAGATAGATAGATAGATAGATAGATAGATAGATAGATAGATAGATAGATAGATAGATAGATAGATAGATAGATAGATAGGATATCTTAGAATTGTAGGGCTGGAAGGGACTCTATGGATCATTTAGTCCAGTCCCTGTCAAAAAGGTACAGAGCAGAACTGAACTCCCAATCTGTGGCTCCATAGCTCCATAGCCAGAGACCTAAGCCACTGTGCTATCCATCAGCAATAATTAGCCCCTTTGGCTATAGCCCTTCCAACTTTAGCCCATTGGGGGTGCAGCCCGCACTGCCAACCAATATGGGGGGGGGGAAATGGTCCTTGCTCCCCCACCCCACCCCCAGCAAAGTTGCCTATCTCTAATGCACCCCTTTGGAGCCCTAATTTGGTTAGCCTGGATCCTTGAGGGTGTCCAAACTTGTGTCAAACTGGCTGTCACGGTACAGCTGGAAAAAGCCATTCTCCTCCTGCCCAACCCCAGCCAGGCTCTGCTTGCGAGTCACTCTTCCCCCCCAGCCTACCTCTTTTTTGCCTGGCATTGGGGCTGACATTCCGGTCCTGGTAGGCAGACATCTCCCGGCTTGAGAATTCAGATTTGTTTTCGCACAAACTCACCGACTTTCTGCCGTACCTTTAATGACAAAAGCAAAGAAACAAATAAAATGCAACAACTGTGGCTAGGTGGTAATTCAAAGGGGCATGAAATGTACATGTTGCAGTAGGCAGCTGTGACGTTTACCACGTGGCCCCTGCTTGTTTCACCAAACAAAGGGCTCACGCTATGTATCCCACAAGCTGACACCAATTGTGACGCGCCCCTCACGTGTCCCCAGGTTGTTTCACTAGCCTGAGGCCCACGACACGTTCTCTCCTTTCTGTTGCCACCAGCTGACCTCTGTCAATACCCTTTAATTAGAAAGATTGAGGTCCCAGCTGAGTATAAAGTGGAACAACACCAGTTTATTGATTACAGTTTGCTTAAACAGGTTCTTCGCAGACTTTAATGTATTCATTAGATTATTAATAACTTGTTTCACTCTTAACTCTCTTAGCTCTCTATAAATTCCACACTCTTAACTCCTAACTCTGCCACACTCTCTAACTACCACAGACTAACTTCTACTTCAGACTCTCATCTCTGACTGTCTCTGACTGAACTAACTCAACTCAGACTCACCCCTCCCTTCTAATTTCTCTGGCTCCGCCTCCCAACAGCTCCCATTGGTGTATGCAAATAACCTCCTACATGAGCCAAAGCAAGGTGATCGCCACAGCAGCCTTTCCTCAGCTCATTGTTATCAAAAGAACAGCCCTGGTGAATCACACTAAAGGACTACATCGTCCAATGATCTGTTCATATAACTAATATTTATATCCCAAATTTTCTTTGGGAAGCTCACAACACTGTATGTGGCCGTCCTCCTCTCTACTTTTTCCTCACAACGATCAGTCTAAGAGAAAATGAATGGTGCAAGTCATCCAGTGAGTTTAATGGGTGAAGAGAGAACCCGAGTCTGGATCTCCCAAACTCTAGCCCAAGACAGACACAAATACATTATTAACCACTGTGGCATCCGCCCAGGTCATGAATATTCATATGCTATCGGCATAGACCAATGGAAGTGCTGGAGGGGTGGAGTCACGAGATATAAGAGACTCAGCAGAAGGAGGGGGAGTTTAGATAGGGAGTGAGTTGAGGAAATTGAGAGTTTAGAGAGAGTTTTGGAATCTGGGCGGGAGAGTGGTGCTTGAGAGTGGATGAAGGAGGATGTTTGTTAAGAGTTAACAACGTTGCTTGAAGTATCGACATCTGTAACAATAAACAATTTCTATCTGGTTCTTTTAAAATGACCTATGGCCAGGACCTCGATTATTAATAATAGGTAACGTTGCTGTAATCAACGGGTGGCAGCTGAGGGGCACATAGCGTGAGCTTTTAGTTTGGTGAAACAAGCAGGGGCCATGTGGGGATCCTGACAACCACCAACAAGCAACCACACCCATTTCCTACAACACGCCAGATTCTCTTTTCCTACAAAGCCTGGTTCTCTCTTTTCATTGAAACAGCAAAAATCTTGCATGAGACAGCACAAAGCCAACAGCTGTGTATCAAGATAAAAGAAGTTATTTCTAGCAGCATTCTTTCCTAGCTGTCATCAGTGGAGGTTTCTCTGATGTTGCAATACAAGCCTGGCCCGTGACTGTCAACAAAACAATTGCAGTTGCAAATAAAGGATGATTAATCTCAGAGGGGGGCAATTCTGTGGTCTCGGTGTTATCTGATTAATGAAACCAGTCACCTCCCTTGGGCAAGGCAGCAGATATTCTAGCTTCTCTGGTTTGCTGCTGAACCTTATGCATGCATGCATGCATGCATGTATGTATGTATGTATGTATGTAAGAGGAGAAGGGGACGACAGAGGATGAGATGGTTGGACAGTGTCATCGAAGCAACCAACATGAATTTGACCAAACTCCGGGAGGCAGTGGAAGACAGGAGGGCCTGGCGTGCTCTGGTCCATGGGGTCACGAAGAGTCGGACACGACTAAACGACTAAACAACAACAATGTATGTATGTATGTATGTATGTATGTATGTATGTATGTATGTATGTATGTATGTATGTATGTACCCTGTTTCCCCCAAAATAAGCCCCAGTTAAGTGAAACCCTGCCCTCCACCACTGTGCAGCAACCAGAATAAGATGACATGACTGTATTTAAATAAACGTAGATTGTTGTACATGAAAAAAATAAAACATCCCCTGAAAATAAGCCCTAATGCGTTTTTTGGAGGAAAAATTAATATAAGACCCTGTCTTATTTTCGGGGAAACAGTGTATGTATGTATGTATGTATGTATGTATGTATGTATGTATGTATGTATGTATGTATGTATATATGTATGTATGTATGTATGTATGTATGTATACCCCGCCCATCTAGACCGAAGTCTACTCTGGGCGGCTAACAATAATGGATAAAAGTAAAAACAATATAGTAAAATAAAGACAACAGTAATAATATATTTCAAGATGTCAAAAGTAATCAGGTGATGACAGGAGGGAACGACTGCCTAAAGAGCCAGGTCTTAAGTTTGCTCTTAAAAACAGCCAGCGAGGGAGCCAGACAGATCTCTGCGGGCAGACTGTTCCAGAGGTGAGGGGCCACTGCCGAGCGGCCTCATGTAGATATTAAACAGCATTGGGGAGATAATCGAGCCCTGCGGAACCCCACAATTGAGGCTCCACAGGGCCGATGCACTTTCACCAAGCTGTACTCTCTGAGGACGGTCCTCCAAGAAGGATTGGAGCCAGACAAGCACCAGACCACCGATTCCCAACTCGGAGAGCCTCCCTAAGGAGGATACCGTGGTCAACGGTATCGAAGGCTGAGATATCGAGGAGGACCAACAGAGACATTTTTACCCTGTTGGCCTCCCTCAACAGGTCATCAAACAGGGCGACCAATGCCGTTTCCATGTCGTGGCATGGCCTGAAGCCCGATTGGAATGAATCCAGGGCATTGGTTTCATCCAAAAGGACCTGGAGCTGGTCGGCCACCACCCTCTCTACCCCTTTGCTCAGGAAGGAAACATTGGCGACGGGCCTATAATTGCCAATGTCGTCTGCCGCCAGACTTGGTTTCTTCCTGATGGGCCTAAGGCAGTGTTCCCCAACCTTTTCTGTAGTGCGGACCGGCGGAGCCTCTGAGGGAGGTGGGGCGGCCCCTCGCGCTTGTGCTCTCCGACGCACGCACGAAGTGGTTGGGGAGCACGCGCGTGCGCGTTCCCCCACCGCTTCGCACACGCGCAGGAGCGCCTGCCCACCCGCGCACCCACCCCACCCCTGTGCGCGGGCGCATGCTTGAAGGGGTGAGGGAGTGCGTGCCAGCGGCAGCGGCGGCAACCTGGGAGTCTGAGCATGGCCGGGGGGCTCCCTCTGGCCGCTCACCTCCCGACGGGCTCCAACAAGGCTGGGGGCGGGGCTCCTCACCACCCTCCGCGGGAAATTCAAATGCAGCCGCTGGTTCCGGAGCTGGAGGCACCAGCAGCGGCATCGGCCTGCTCAGGGCAGCGAGGAGCGCCGAGCCCGGCCTCGTTGGAGCCTGCCTCCAGGGCCGTGTCCGTCAACAACAGCAGATATAAATTCCAGGAGCCCCCCCCCCCCGCAAAAAAAAATCAGAAAGAGCTGCCGGTGGCCACTAGCTTTAATCAGTTCTGACCTGATCTTCTTCAATGAAAAGAGGCTCCAGCCAGCACAACGTTGCTGAGCTTTTAAAATCGCTTATCCCATCAAATGTATCTCCCCAACGAGGGAGGCTTTGTTTCGGCCTCCCTTCCCTCAACTCCGCCACTTCTCTGGTCAGCCAGCAGCCGCTCTCTGAACAACCAAGAGAAGCGCAGCGCAGCTCTGGTGCTTGTGTGTCGCCACTTGGCCTCCATATGACTGGCCGATTGTGGCAAGGGGAGAGAGGAAAGGGCCGGGGGGGGGGAGCATCAAGCCATTTGGGGGCACGCGAGAACAACAAGGCAACAACGCCCACCGGTTACAAAAAGGGGAAGCCTCCGGGGAGACATGGGCCCTTTAATCAGCTCCAGCTCGCCAGATCCTCCTCCTCCCCGCGTCCTTCCCCGACACACACCCGGGTTGGTCGTCTCCCACCACAGGTAAACCTTTGCCCGGGCGTGAGTGGGGGCCCAAGACACCCGCAACGCCTCTCCAGGCGCCAGCTGTCAGAAACTATTCAGGAAGACACCCGTGTCCCCTCCAACGCCCTGCGCAACCCGGCTTTCTGCTGTTCTCACAAGCTGTGCCTGGAAGCAGGGACCCGAAAGGGAAGTGACCAGCCAGCCGGAGCCAAAGGGAGCCCAGCATCTCCCCAGGGCCGGGAAGGCACCACCCGAAGGCTCCACTTCCTCCTCACCTCACCAGCGGCGGGGGCAGGTGTCCCCCGTGCCCTGCAGCCCCTCTCCAGAAGGTGGCCCGTCGTGGGACTGAGTCCCGGGTGGGGGGGCGAGGTCTTCCTCCTCGCCCCCAGTTTCCTCTCCCCACCAAACTAGTCTCTGAAGGGGCATTGCCCCGGAGCGATCCCTCCCGTCTACAAGCAGAGCAGGAGGGAAGGCTGACGGGTGGCCATTCTCAGCAACCCACCCCCCCTTTCCCCTGGCCTGTGTTAAGAAGAACGTGGGAACGCACCCACTCTTAGAACCCTCATGTGAATGTATGGCGGCGGGGGGGAGAGAAGGAAGCGATCTCGGCCTCTTCCCTCTTCCCAAGCTCTTGGCCTCCGCTTGCGCACCCAGACAGGATTAGGTGGCTGGGGCCCCGGCGTCTTGGGGGCTGGTCTCCGCGAGGTACTGTGTTATTCCGTACAGAGTCTGGGGGGTGGGAAGGAGCATGGGGAGGAGGGGGACCCCCAAGACTCAGAGCCCCAGGGTCAGGCCAGCGAGGTCCGGCGCGCCTGGGCGGCGGTGGCAGCAGGGCAGCAAAGGTGGGGGGAGAGCGGGGCGGGGAAGAGAGGAAACAGTGTGGCCGCCGCTGCCGTGAAGATTCCAATTTCGAACGCTCGCCTCGCTTCGGGGCCGCTGCCGGGAAAGGGCAAGGTGATCGCGGGCCGGCGGGGAGGGAGGCTCGGCTTCGGAGGCCCGGCACAATCCCCGGCGAAGGAGGCGCTCTCCTCCCCCGGCTTCCAACACTCGCTCGCTCTTCCCCCTTCCGGCCCAGCCCCGCCCCGCATGCGCCGGCGTGAGCGCTCTCCCACCACTTCGCGCCTGCATGCCCGCCCTCGCGGGCGCCCACCCCTTCGCGCAGGCGCTCGGGCACTTCTTTCCGGCCCCGACCCTCTCTTCCCTCTCCCCCAGGACGCAAGCCATTCCTCTTAACATCTTCTCGCTGCCCCGATGGAAGGTGTCACCTTGCACGTGCGCAAAGCAGCTGTGGGGAGGGGAGTACGGGTGGGGGCGGGGCAGGAGGTCTCTCTTCGCGGCCCGGTCCGGCTCAGGCCACGGACCGGCACCGGGCCGCGGACCGGGGGTTGCCGACCTCTGGCCTAAGGAGTCTCCTCATGTATCTCAATCAACGTGTTTCTCTTTCCAGGTTTCAGAGCTATACTGAAAAACAGACACAGCATCACATCATTTGGGAGGAGAGGACTCCAGAGTCATAAGGGGTTGCCCTTACACATTTTTGTTCCTGCCTTACGAGCCAATGTCAAATGAGGGAGACAGAACTGTCAACTACAGAAACACTGGTATCTTCCATGCCCTGGAGTAGAGACAGGTCAGTTTTCTTTCCTCTTTCTTCTTAGTCACCGGGACCTGAAGGAATTGCTTCATTGCACACGTGATACCGCTGCTCAGAATGACATAATAAGCTCTCCTAGCTGTGTAAGGTATCCCCTTGGGAACAAGACCTCAAGTTAAGAGCAATCCTTAAAACTGAGTCACTGTAGCATGAGATGTTACCGTCATTTATTTATTTGGAGTCCAGACTGCCTAAGCAAGGTACTGGTAGCCTTTTTCAAAGAAACAACTGTGCTGAAACCAAACATTCATTCACTAGCAATACAAGATTTATGTACAAGCTAGGAGATAATAATAATAATAATTGCATGGCGTCAAGTCAATTCTGACCTAGGGTGACCCTTTTCAGGTTTTTCTTGATCGTGGATACTCAGAAGTGGTTTACCATTTCCTTCTTCTGGAGTGACCTGGGACTGTCCAGCTTGCCCGAGACCTGCTGCCTTTACAAAAGACCTGCTTCTTGTGGTCTGCTAGAAGTGATTTGCGGTAAGAATCCACATAGCTATTTGCATGTTTGGAATCTCCTTGGGAACATGCCCAGGGAGACCGTCATGGATCGTGCCTGAATGCTAAAACTAGCAACTTTACTATTATGGCATCCCATCGTTCTTCCTTAGATTTCCCCCCAAGACGTTACCATAGGAACTGGTTCCACACCCTTAAGAAGCTATTTTGACATTACTGTATAGAGGAAGTTCCTCTAGTGACAAAGGAGAGAAGTGGGGAACAGGGAAGGAAAAGCCAGTGCACCAAGGCAACAAAGGGCGAAGGCAAAAGCCAGCCTATAAAGGGAGGAGGAGGAGGCAGGGCTTAGAGCAGGGATGGCCAATGACCATGGTGGCTGGCTGGGTGGAAGGCAGAGCAGCCAGTGTTAAGACAGGGGGACAGCCAGACCCAAGAGTAAAAGTGGGTATTCACACACATGCACGCACAGGCAGGCAAGCAATCAAGCATTCATGTGTGCACACAGATGAAAAAGACACACAGACATGGATGGAGGCATGAGCATGCACACACACAGAGCCAAGCAGGCATTCACTATGCCGGCACCGTCTCACACCCAGCCCATTCTTTCATTCTGCAAACCAGTGGAGAAGCAGAAAAATACAATTTGCACTCAAATTAGACATCTTCCTTTCTGTTGCTGCTGCTTTGTTCCTTTCCTACCTTTCTGGCTCACACATGCTCACACAAAGGCGGCAGACATTCTCTCAGATGCTGCCCATTCAGTCACTCTATACTCTGGAGAGAGGCAGAAAAATACCCCTCACCCACAATTTAAATGTGCTTCCCATTTCCTCCAGTCCACAACCGTGGAGGATGTGGCTAAGAGCAGAGCAAACACTGGATGCAGAACTATGGATGGAGGCTCGTGACATTGTACAGGAGGCAGCAACAAAAACCATCCCAAAGAAAAGGAAATGCAAGAAAGCAAAGTGGCTGTCCAACGAGGCCTTACAAATAGCAGAGAAGGGAAGGGGAAAAAAATGCAAGGGAGATAGGGAAAGTTACAGAAAATTGAATGCAGACTTCCAAAGAATAGCAAGGAGAGACAAGAGGGCCTTCTTAAATGAACAGTGCAAAGAAATAGAGGAAAAGAATAGAAAGGGAAAAACCAGAGATCTGTTCAAGAAAACTGGAGATATTAAAGGAACATTTTGTGCAAAGATGGACATGATAAAGGACAAAAATGGTAGGGACCTCACAGAAGCAGAAGACATCAAGAAGAGGTGGCAAGAATACACAGAGGAATTATACCAGAAAGATCTGGATGTCCCAGACAACCCAGATAGTGTGGTTGCTGACCTTGAGCCAGACATCCTGGAGAGTGAAGTCAAGTGGGCCTTAGAAAGCATGGCTAACAACAAGGCCAGTGGAGGTGATGGCATTCCAGTCGAACTATTTAAAATCTTAAAAGATGACGCTGTTAAGGTGCTACACTCAATATGCCAGCAAGTTTGGAAAACTCAGCAGTGGCCAGAGGATTGGAAAAGATCAGTCTACATCCCAGTCCCAAAGAAGGGCAGTGCCAAAGAATGCTCCAACTACCGTACAATTGCACTCATTTCACACGCTAGCAAGGTTATGCTCAAAATCCTACAAGGTAGGCTTCAGCAGTATGTGGACCGAGAACTCCCAGAAGTACAAGCTGGATTTCGAAGGGGCAGAGGAACTAGAGACCAAATTGCTAACATGCGCTGGATTATGGAGAAAGCCAGAGAGTTCCAGAAAAACATCTATTTCTGCTTCATTGACTACGCAAAAGCCTTTGACTGTGTGGACCACAACAAACTATGGCAAGTTCTTAAAAGAAATGGGAGTGCCTGACCACCTTATCTGTCTCCTGAGAAATCTATATGTGGGACAGGAAGCAACAGTTAGAACTGGATATGGAACAACTGATTGGTTCAACATTGACAAAGGAGTACGACAAGGCTGTATATTGTCTCCCTGCTTTTTTAACTTATATGCAGAATACATCATGCGAAAGGCAGGACTGGAGGAATCCCAAACTGGAATTAAGATTGCCGGAAGAAATATCAACAACCTCAGATATGCAGATGATACCACTCTGATGGCAGAAAGTGAGGAGGAATTAGAGAACCTCTTAATGAGGGTGAAAGAGGAGAGCACAAAAAATGGTCTGAAGCTCAACATCAAAAAAAACTAAGATCATGGCCACTGGTCCCATCACCTCCTGGCAAATAGAAGGGGAAGATATGGAGGCAGTGACAGATTTTACTTTCTTGGGCTCCATGATCACTGCAGATGGTGACAGCAGCCACGAAATTAAAAGACTCCTGCTTCTTGGGAGGAAAGCGATGACAAACCTAGACAGCATCTTAAAAAGCAGAGACATCACCTTGCCGACAAAGGTCCGCATAGTCAAAGCTATGGTTTTTCCAGTAGCGATGTATGGAAGTGAGAGCTGGACCATAAAGAAGGCTGACCGCCAAAGAATTGATGCTTTTGAATTGTGGTGCTGGAGGAGACTCTTGAGAGTCCTCTGGACTGCAAGGAGAAGAAACCTATCCATTTTGAAGGAAATCAAGCCTGAGTGCTCACTGGAAGGACAGTGAAGCTGAGGCTCCAATACTTTGGCCATCTGATGAGAAGAGAAGACTCCCTGGAAAAGACCCTGATGTTGGGAAAGTGTGAAGGCAAGAGGAGAAGGGGACGACAGAGGACGAGATGGTTGGACAGGGTCATCGAAGCAACCAACATGAATTTGACCCAACTCCGGGAGGCAGTGGAAGACAGGAGGACCTGGCGTGCTCTGGTCCATGGGGTCACGAAGAGTCGGACATGACATAACGACTAAACAACAACAACAACAACAAAGGCCCCTGTCAAGGAGGCCCAGTGGGGAATCGAGCTCCCAGCCTCTGGCTCCACAGCCAGACACATAAACGACTGAGCTATCCAGCAGTTCTAGTAGAGGTGTGCATAGCTACCTGGAGAATTTGGGAAGTTGTAGTCCAAAAACACAATCTGTATACCTCTAGCAATGAACAGAAAAGCGTAGAGGGATCACCCTAAAACAAAGATACCTGAATAGTTAAGGAACCGTGTGTTTTTTTTGGGGGGGAATGAGATACCATGACAAGGTTGTCTTATCCCACATTAACCAGGAGACAAACACCTTCCTGATTTTCAAACTGTTGATTAGTTTCGCCTCTAAGGCAAAGAGAGATGATACAGTTAGCATGTACGTAACTAAAAAGAGAGCTGCCTTAAGAGATGAGATATGCCTGTTTATCTCAACATGCTTTCCTCACTTCTATATCTGGCACACTAGTTTGCTTTTGGTTTGTGATTGGTTACTGGGAAGTAAACATGGGCCTCATTTGTAAGTTTAATTGCTCAGGCACAGATCTTTGGAGGAGTTAACCCAGGAGGAAAACAGTGTCATACACACTTCCCTTAACGTGCAATTTGACTGTTTGTGTGAAGCAAAGTCAGACCCAAAGCAGCCCCACTCCTCTGCTGTGTCCTGTGGTGAAGGCACAACACATCACACCCAGGTTCCTTCATAAAGCCCAACACAGCAACACAGAATACACTAACTCTTAATATACTCCTTACCTGGAGGAATTGGAGGAATTCATGGGTGCATGATAGACACTCTCAGTAATTCTTTGGTGCAGCTGGCTTGCTTCTGTTAAAGAAAAGAAGAAAAGCCAGGATTTGTGAAATGTTTCTTGAAGGTATCCACACGTACGCTCAAAAGCTTGCAGCTTTCATTATTACATGTGGGCTGGTGCACATTAATTTGTCTGTTGTGGATCTATTTCCCAGCAATCACACGACGCACAAGGCAATGCCCTCAATCTGTAGGGCTTCTACTTTTGGGGGACTGGGCTGGAGTGATTCTCTGACAGACGGAAAGCTCACTTTAAGGAGATCGCGCCTGTCAAAGCAACTCTTTCCAATGCAACCAGTCTGATCACACCCAATATTTTCTCTCACTTGCATCTCCTTGGCTACTGACACCTGCTTACATTAAAGGTATTTCAAGCTGATCATTTATTTGTCAAGGCCTGGTTTTGTCATTCTCTCATGCCCTTGGCAGGGCAAGGATGCAAGGGGTAACACAACATATATGTAGTAACACCACTTTTCAACTGTTAGGATTATATCCAGTGCCAGCGCTGAAGCTGAAGAACTTATGCCTTCCACTGGACTAAGATGGCAAAGCCATGTGACTAATGAATGTGCCTTATGCTTCCTCCCTCTCCCAATGGGAAGACAGAAAGCAAGAGAGCAATGCTAGTCTGTGCTTGTAAAATACTATTTATTTATTTATTTTATTTATTTTTAGATTTCTACCCCGCCCCCCTAGACAACGTCTACTCGGGGCGGCTATGCATACATACTATGCATGTATGCCTGAATCCTAGAGCTGATGACTACTGTATTTTGTTTTATTTTTATTCAGGGAAGCAACGACACAAAATGAATCACTATGCACTGGATTTTATGTGTGTCGTTATGCCTTGCATAAGCCACCAGAGTTAGGTCGGGCATTCTGAGTAAGAATTAAATATTGATCTTGAGATGGGAATAAAGCAGTGTCCTACACAATGATAGCAGCTCCAACTCTCTGATGTCCTACCTCTGCAAGCCTCCAATTGTCCCGTGAGGACTTTTCTAATCTCAGAAACCCAGGTGTTCTTCAGCTCCACGGAGGCCGCCTGCAAAAACAGGGCAGAAGGAAGTTACTATAGGCCGTTACCTTAAATCTCTGACAATCTACTTGTACCAATAAGCTGTTCCTGGACAGGGAAAACCTGGGCATCGTAGTCAAGCAGTAAACAGCTTGGGCCCAAGCTGTCACAAGGACTGTATCTCCCTTGATGAGCCTGCTCAAGTGTTAGGATCATCAGAGGAGGCCTTTCCCTCAGTCCCACCACTTTCACAGGTGCGTCTGATGGGGACATGGGAGAGGGCCCAGAGTTTGAAACTCCCTTCCACAGGAGGCCAGACTGGCCTCATCTTGGCTGTTCTTCTGCAAGCAGAAGAAGACCTTTCTCTTCAGACAAGCTTTCCCTGAGTGGGGCTTTAAATGGATGGTTGTATCTTATTGCTTTGAGTGTGTTTTGGTATTCCTAATTTTTTTCTTCATGTTTGATCCTTTTGCATTTGTATACTCACCGTTGTTAGCCTTAAATACTGTTTTTTAATTATGTAAGCCGCCTTGGGTCCTTTTAAAGGAGAAAGGCTGGTTAAAAATATTTTAAACAAAGAAACAAACTTAGTTCCTAGTTGAACTACTGCAATAGACTATACATGGGGCTGCCCTTGAAGATGAAACGGATGCAGCAGCAGGTGCAGGATGCAACAGCGAGACTGCTAACAGGGAGATTGCTCCAGTTAAAGTGGTGATCAGAGTGTTTTTTGTTATGGGTGTATTGTTGTGATAAGGGGAGAGATTATCTTTCACTGTGATTGATTAGTGTTCTTAGCTAGTCTTTTATGTGCAGTGATTACCGGTCCTTGTGGCTGGGTAGAGTTCGGCCAGTACTGGACAACACCAGCAATCATTATGTTAGACTACACAGGGAAGCCATTGAAATCCACAAACATCAGCAAAGCTTCAACAAAAAAAGAAGAAAGTCTAAAACTCAACAAAGCCTGGCTCCCAGCACTGAAAAATACAGCCTGCAAAAAGGTCAATGAACTCTACCCAGCCACAAGGACCGGTGATCACTGCACACAAAAGACTAGCTAACAACACCCATCAATCACAATGACAGATCATCTCCCCCCTTATCACAACAATACACCCATAAGAAAAAAACACCCTGATCACCATAATCACCCAATCTCCTGAAAAGGACAAAAAGCCAATCCCACAGCTACAGATACTCAACTATCCCACACACTACACCAGAACACAGACAGAGTTCTAACTCCTGTCCTCTGAAGATGCTGGCCACAAAGACTGGCGAAACGTTAGGAAGCAAAACCTCCAGAACATGGCCAAACAGCCCGAAAAACCTACAACAACCATCAAATCCCAGCCGTGAAAGCCTTCGATAATACAAATGTAATAATATTAGCAAGTAACGTAGGCGGTAAGGCAGCTGGAAATGTTTTTTTAAAAAAAGGCATACAATACCTGAATAATATAGACTTCTTCTCTGCCATTGTACCAGATCTCAAATTTTTTATTATCACCTTTGACGTTTTCAGTAATACCAACAGTACTCATCTGTTAAAAAAAAACACCAAAAAAACTTGAATATAGAACATTACATTTTAACTTCATGATGCAGATTCCACACTTTCAGTTCACATAGGCTACACACATTAAATTTCAACAATACAAAGAAGCTTCTTAATAGGGAACTGCTAAGCCTTAGCTATCATGAGAACTAAGTCTATACACTAGGAAGTTAAGTTCCTGCATTTCACAGACTGGCTGTTGCCTGACTATTAATACGCCCTGTCTCATCATTGGCCCATCATTGCTGTGATCTCATGGAATGTTCACAGACAGGACAGTTTCTTCTAGACAAGTGAAAGGTCAGTGTAAGTCAGAAAAAAACTTCAGGCAGACCTGAGTGCTAATGGCAGGAAAGTAAAATAAAAAGAAGAATTGCTGACTAGGCAGGAAGACTGAGAGCTAGGAAATCGACAGGCAAGAAGGCAACACCAATACCACAAGAAAAGAATATGAGCATGCCCAGATACCTTTGTGGGTGTGCATGTTGTTCAGAGTTGCACTGTACCGAGACTTTACAGCAGACCTGGATAATGTGTGGCTCTCCAGATGCTCATAAAATGCAATACACATCAGTTCCAAGCAGCATAGCCAATGGTGAGGAATATTGGGAGCTGTATCCTATTGGACTTTTTGCAACCTTGCATGCTGCCTCTAGTAGGTGTAGCTAGGAGGGATCTTTCCAGGCTAGGGTGACTGTCAATCCATCCAGCGCTAACCAATAGTTCTCTCCTGCCTCAGAACTCAAAGAGAGCCTGCCTCTCTGTTGAGAGCTTTCTCTCTAGTCTGCAGAAGTCTGTTGCTGAAAGCAATCATGTTTGTCAGCTTGCTGTTTGATCTGTTCACAACTGTAAGTGAAAAAAAATTGTTTTTACTCTTTTCCCCTACTAAGTTAATGAAACTTTTAGTGCCAGTTAATGAGAAAAGGGGTGGCCTACTCTGGGGAATTTGAAGCTAATTCTGCTTTGTGAACCCTTGTATTTCTGTTGCACACCAAGGGGAATTTAATCAGAAATTCAGAATTCTGCAACATATCCAGCAATATCTGGAGAGCCACACATTGCCCATCCCTCCCGTACAGTTTATATTTGTTGTACACATAGGTGTGGCAGGATGAGAAACAAAAATGAGTCACTTGTGTTCTGTAAGACCACTTTTCCCCCCGCGGTAATTTATTAGCCCAAGAGGGCTGTGCTTCCATGATGCTGACTCCAATAAACACCTACATGTTTGTGCAGATATAAAACCAAGAAGCCACATATATTGGCTTCCATACTAAGCAGCATCCATTTTACTCTCGAACGGACATTCAACAAGGGGTGTTGCTGGGTGGATGTTGTCTGTGGGATCCTGTAATATTCTACATGACAAATGTAAAATTCTAAGTTTGCTCACACAGCTTAAAAGCAGCCAAGAGTAGCACTCTGAGCAATTGCCTAGGATAGCTCACAGCAACCTCAGAGAGACGCAGGTGAAAGCAGCTCTTTCCCTCAGGGCAGACGATATGGCTCTTCCATTAGGCAGGGTGAGAGGCACTTGTCGCAGGTGGTACAACGTGTAACGAATGGCATTTCACAGACAATCCCCACCACTTTAGACAGCCCAACGGCTGGCCAGTGAGGAACTCTCAAGAGCTGGCAGACCTCAAACGCCTGGCTTGAAGGGGACCTCAGAGTAAGCCATGATGAGTGAACTGCCTGGGCAACGATGGAAATAACTTCAGATATTGGAGCCTCGTGGCACAGTGGTAAAACTGCTGTACTGCAGCCAAAACTGGGCTCACGACCCCGGGTTCAATCCCAGGTAGCCGGCTCAAGGTCGACTCAGCCTTCTATCCTTCCGAGGTCGGTAAAATGAGTACCCAGCTCGCTGGGGCGGGCGGGCCATGTGTATCCTGCATCATTAACTTGTAAACTGCCCAGAGAGTGCTTTAAGCACTAGGGGGTGGTATATAAGCAGCACACTTTCAAGCTCTGGTAACTCTGTGAGGAGCAGCACCAGCTGTTTTGGACAACAGTGCATACTTCTCCACAAAGCCCTCCTGTGACCTCTCTCATGCCCAGAGTGAGTCAGAAGGCAGCTGATGTGAGAGGGTGTGGGCAATGTGGTAGCACCTCCTTGAGCCTGAGGTAACAGAGTCTTTTGGCTACTACTTCCAGAGGAGCCCGAGGAAGGAAACGCAGGGAGTTTGGAAGGGAAAGCCATTTAAGAAGAGCCCTTTAGGAACCGATCCAGGTCTTATCTAATCCAGCATCAGGTTCCTCCCGTTGGCCAAACAGCCCCTGCCTGTGGCATAAACCATACATAGCATGGCATCAGGAATAGAGGCTGACTCCTTTTCCCCCTCCCCAGCAGCTGGCATTCGAAGCCTGAAGGACCCATTTAAGCTATCATGAGTAATACCCACTGACACGCCTGCTCTTCATAAATGTATCTGGTTGCATTTTTGCCCATCTGTGTGTCGATCAAGAGGTCCGACAAGGTCATGGTTCTGAAGTGCACGTGGTAGACTGATAAGAGTTTTTGCAGCAACTGTACATTTAAAGTTTTGCCTGGCAGGTGAATTAATAGTCAGGAACTTGAAAAATAACATTAGTGAAGGGTAGAAGTGGGACTATTTTATTTTAATGGTCTCCACCGAGGCTGGGAAACTAATTTAGGCCCAAGGGCCAGATGGTCAATAGGAAGCCATCTGCCTAGTATGCAGACACCCATGTGTGTTTGTGTGAATGGAGCAGCTGTGGCAAACGCCACCAGTGGGTGTGGTCACCCTACTCTCTCACTTATATATATACACACACACACAACTCTCTCATACATAAATATGAACATGCCGTTTACATGCATGCATTCACACACTAGGGCAATGGAGGAGAGTGTGGTGAGAACAAGCTCAAACTTTTACCTCAGTGCTTTGCTCAGCAGAACCCCCCACCCCAGGGCCTTGGAGTGAATGACATGGGCTAGAATGATGATGAGGCCTCATGGGCTGGAAGTCACCCATTCCTGGTCCAGCCTTATTTCCCCCCTTACCTTTGGAATGTAACTCTGATCAGAGTAAGTAGAAGCTGAGAAACAACCAGCAGAAGTCTTGAATCCAGGGACCGTGAGTTAGATGGAAGCAGAAAGTTGTGGATTTACTAGCCCGATGGGAAGCCACCTGGTGAACTGGGACAGCTCTGTGGCCCTGCTCTGGGAAATCTGGTGAGGGATCTGCAGATCTGCCGCCCATCATAGCAATCTTGCTATGATGCTTTATTTGCAGATAAAATAAACCAAGCAAATAAATTGCAAGCATCTGTTGCTCCTCCATCCAAAGAAATTGAAAGCACTTGCTTTTCCACCCAGAACTTTCTCTGAGGAGAACGCAGATAAGCATTCCTTCCGGCTTATTTGCAGTGTTATTTCAAAAAATCATTGGTGGTTCACAGATGCCCACAACTCTTCCACCCTAACAAAACAGCTCCTGCATACCTTTAAAGAATTCTTAAAGCTGTATGAAGGAGACTTCTCGTGGCCATCTGTGTTTTCTTCCCGCTTCTTGCAGAAAAGCAGGATTTTCGCGTAGAGGAAGAGATGCCTCTGCATTGGCTTGAACCTAGCCAAATCTTTCACTTTGTTGTGACCCTTCTTGTGATCTGTCCAAACATTAAAGGAGCCCTGTAGGAGTAATTTGCCAAGCTCATGTACATCTCCCTGTAGAAAAAGACAACGAGTGGGGGAGGGATAAAGCAGAATTCTAGTGTTCATTGTTCCGTTTATATTTCATTTTCTTCACATTAATCTCAGCTTCACTGCTTTCCTCATTGTTTACGCTCAGTTTCCAGAAGGTTAGCTCTATTAGTTCTGTTGCTGTAAAAACAAATGTTAATTATGGGTCAGTCGAGATAACCTCCCAGGTCTCTTTCTAATGCTGTCGTTCTGTAAGCAGAGACACTTGGATAGGTGTCTGAAGGCAGAATTTGCTAGTCTGTTCATGTGATTAATTGATTGTTTAATATCCTGCCTTTTCCTCAGAACTAGAATGGTTTAGAAAATTAAAACTGATTGTGGGATTAAACCAGATAACAGCTGAAAAGCAGGTACAGATAAAAACACGTGAAAGGTTATGATTTGGAAAAATGCAAGGAAACTACTGAGTGTGTCATGATAAATGTGTTCATTGTCAAGGAGTCATAAGACTTTTTGCTGTATATATCCAGAAGCATCCCTTCCCTCTTGCTCTGGTGGATGCTGGTCCTTCTTTCTAATTACCTTCAGAGTTGTACCTTCAGCAGTAATTGCTTCCTGGTTTTGTCACATAGCATAAGGGAAATGCTGGATTGATCCAGCATTCTGCTGTTATTAAAATGGCCAATTAATTTGAACTTACTGCCTACAAATGCAGAATTTCCATTACATAACTTAAATGTACACTCACTTGGGTTAACCTTCTAGGAAAAAGCATTTAAAAGCAAGAGGTAGGTAGATTTTTTTATACAGATGGTGTATAATCCACAGAGATAAGACAGTTCTCGCATAAGCAAGACAACACAAGCTACATTCTTCATTAAATTGTGCTAAACTATCAACAGTTTAAATAAAGGTTACTGTGGGCGGTGAATACTTCTTCCTGTTCCCCATCCTGTGCCCCTGCATGGGATGAAGAAGTGATGTGACATCACAGAATATCTACAAACATTCTAACTAGTAAGAGAACACCGGTGAATCATTGAATGTTGGGAGAGAATTAGGTCAATTTGGTTAAAGGAAAATGTCACATACGGCTGGCATGGCATTTTCAGGACAAACTGCCAGAGGAGAAGGATGAAAAATACTAGATTTACTGACAGAAAAAAAAGAAGTAATGTAAGAGAATAAATCTCTCTCTTTGTTTCTTTTTTCTTGTTTAAACTCAGACAAGCACCTTCAATCTAATTTAGGGAATGGCTTCGTTGACCTTGACCAGAACCACACTTGTTATTTCAAACCGAAACTAATTTATCCCCTTCAAGTGGTGTGTAAAGAATATGATTTTGACTTAATTTGACTTCACGTGAACAGGCAGGAAAACCAATTATTGAAAAATAATGATTTTTTTTACCATAAATTATGCCCCTTCCTGTTGCACTCTCAGTTTCCCTACAAAGACCTTGCTTTTCAACCTTTCTGTAGTAGGCAAACATCTTCCATACGGCTTTGTCCCTCAAGAACGTCTGCATGACAAAATGTAAAAGATTCTAAAACATTTTCAGTTGGACACTCTGTAAAAAAAAAAGACTAGATATGTTCCACCACTTTCTGCATGAACTGTGAATACACTCCCACCTTGTTTTAGAGGAAGATTAGAAAGTTGTCTTTCAAGAAAGCATTGCTGTGAATGCTGATTTTACCTTAAATATCTATTCATTTATTCACTTACTTTAGAATATATATATATATAACATTTTTCTTGGGAAGGTATGTAGCATAGTGGTAGAGCACATGCTTCACATGCAAAAAGTCATTTATTCACCCTGGCTTTTTCAGGTGAGGCATTTGCAACCATAAAGAGATTTTGTTAGCCACTGCAGACCAAGGATAGGTGACTTGGTGGCCTCCTAATGTTTTGGATGACAACTCCCATCAGCCATAGCCAGCATGGGGAACAGTGAGGTGTTATGGGAGTTCTAGTCTAAAAGATTAGGAGGGCAGCATCTTGCCTACCCCTACATTAAACATCAGGGGATGGATGATGTATATCTATAAGTATAAAGTATAGATATACATCAACAAGTAAGTTATTTCGTATTTATACTTCCAAAGTACAAACTAACTTCCCATTTAACAAAAGTTAGCAAAACTTCTAAGTGAACAAAACTTAGGTTTCGAGTTAACAAAAATAATTTGATAAAATGAAGAAAGAATTTAAATGACCATACTCTCAATCTTCAGTAGCAGGAAGAAATTGCACAAAAAAACTAGAAGGAATATAATAAAACAAAAGCCCTATCATTTAATAAAAGAAAACCTGGGAATTCTGTGGAACAAACATTTTACCAAAATGGTAGAAAACAAAAAATGAGATTGAAGGTGAAATTCCCAAAGGGAATCAGACAAGGACTGATCAACAGAAGACCGGAGAGCACACAGTCCTGCTGAAGACCTGAGAGAGTGAGTGGTTTGAATTAGAAGTGGTGATCCTTCAGATATCCTGTTTCCAGGCAAAAGAATAATAGAACTATGGACAGGGAAGTAAGACAAAGAAGAAAATCTACTCCTAAAGCATTCCTGACAGCCTCTCAATGCAGGAAAGTCCTTCATCTTTCAAGGGAGTCCAAACAGCTCTTACATCTGTCCTAATGCTTAATTGAAACCTCATTTCTTGTAATTTGAATCCATTTCCTTGGATCCTGACCTCTGGAGCCACAGTAAATAAGCCTGCTCCATCTTCTACTCCACTTTCCTTCAAACACTTGAAAGTGGTTATTATATCCCCTCTGAGTCATCTCCAGTCGAAACATACTTAGCTACCTCAACTGTTCCTCATATTACTTAGTTTCTAGACCATTTCTCAACTTAAGTCACCTTATTTAGAAGTGGATTTTTTGCATTCCAGGTGAGATCAGACTAATGTCAAACAGAGTGGTTGCCACATCATACTGTTGAAATGCATGCTTAGCTTGGGGTCTCCGAAGACCCCTAGACCCCTTTCACAGAAACTACAACCAAACCAAGCATCACACATTCTGTATTTCTGCATCTCATTTTCCCCATCTAAATAAAGAATTTTACATGCTTCCCTGCTGAAATTCCTTTTGTTTTGGCCCAGTCCTCCAATCTGTTGACGTCTCTGAGAAGTCTGATGATGTCTTCTGAAGTATTAGCAACCCAACCCAGTTTTAGTGTTATCCACAAATATGATGGGCCTACATCTGTAGTCTGTGCCTACATCTACATTGATAAAGATTCTGAATAATACCGAGCCCAAGAAAGTACCTTGTGAAACTCAACCTGCCACTTCTCTCCATGGGCGTTTAGGGACTTAAGAGCTTCTAGTCACCAGTAACATTCCAAGCCACTCTCGGGTTTGAAAAACTGATGGACTTAATACAATTTGATTTGCTTAATACCTACCTCATAACCTGTAATTGCTATCTGGTGCATGGAGTCATTAGCAGACTTGATGATATCAAGCACTGTGGCTAGAGCTTCTTCCAGTTCAGCAGTGCCTTCCGAATTCTTGCTGCATTTTAACATTTCCTAATATGAAAAAAGACATAAAATTCAAACTAAGCTAGAAGGCCTCTCAAAACATTTTTCATTATGGAAAAGAAAATCTGTAGCAAAAGGTATTTTTCATTGAGTTCAAGCAACCAATCATTTGCCAAATGGAAATGTAGCACGATTTACGTACAGCTACTTGCTAAGCCACTTACCTGTATTCTTCTATGAAAGACAGAGGCATAACCAGGGAGGGGCTATTGGGACTTTGCCCCGGGCTTTACGGTGCTCTCCTTCAGTCAAATGGAGCAAAGCATCCTTAACTAAACTGCAGATTGCCTTGGTGGTATGGTCTACCACCATAAGCAAAGACAAAGCTAGACCATGACTCTGTGACAGACTAGATATTCAGAAGGCTGCTAGAAGAAGCAGTGGAAAAATGGTTGGTATACAAGGCCTCACTAATGCAAGAGAAGTTGGATCTACCTTGGTTTCAGACTAGTCTACTCCTATTACTCAGGAGGCAGCAGGGGGAACATCTAGAGGGATCCCTCTAAGATTTTATTCACCACTTACCAAGACACTAATGGCAATCAACTGTTATTATTACTATGTGGAAAACGGGATGTCTTGTAGCTTCTGCCTCCACTATGTTCAGAAAAACTCTTAATAGAATCATAGAAATTATAGAATCATAGAAAAGTGAAGTTGGAAGGGGCCTACAAGGCCATCAAGTCCAACCCCCTGCTCAATGCAGGAATACAATGAAAACAATGAAAGCATATTTGCCAAGTGATTATCCAAGTTTTTCTTGAATGCCTCCAGTGTTGGAGCACTCACCAACTCCTGAGGTAACTGGTTCCACAATGAATAGCATATTGCCTTTCTGGGACATGTCCCACATGTGGATTGTATCACACTCGAAAACAGTGTTTCCCACCCTGGGGGTCGTGGGTCACTTTATATGTGTTATAGCCCTTGTTAATGCTTTTGAATTGTCGTGCTGGAGGAGACTCTTGAGAGTCCCCTGGACTGCAAGGAGATCAAACCTATCCATTCTGAAGGAAATCAACCCTGAGTGCTCACTGGAAGGACAGATCCTGAAGCTGAGGCTTCAATACTTTGGCCATCTCATGAGAAGAGAAGACTCCCTGGAAAAGACCCTGATGTTGGGAAAGTGTGAAGGCAAGAGGAGAAAGGGATGACAGAGGACGAGATGGATGGACAGTGTCATAGACGATACCAACATGAATTTGACCCAACTCCGGGAGGCAGAGAAAGACAGGAGGGCCTGGTGTGCTCTGGTCCATGGGGTCACGAAGAGTCGGACACGACTTAACGACTAAACAACAACAACAACAAGCCCTTGTTAAACAATTTCTTCCTTGACCTTCCAGAACATGATATGAAAGTTGGTGTGTATAGGTATGTATGAGAAACAGGCCCTTTGGGGGAGAAAGAAACCTCTACTCTCTGAGATGGGGTGACCTGGACTATTTTTTATATAAAAAAAAGAAGTGCCAGCAGAAAGATATAATTGCTGCCACTTCCACAAGAAAGGGATTTGAACTAAGACGCCTCACTTCCAGAGAGCCTTAAAAAAGGGAGGAAAGAGAAAAAGAAGAAGAAAAAATACACATACAACAAATCCCTAGGATGGGGACACAAAAACAAACAGCACATCTCTTCTGCAGCAGGTGTAAGGAACGCTTCATGTTCGTTTTTAAGGGGGAACCTTTCTGCGTGATGGTTTCGCCCCTCCCTGAGTACCGCTGTTTTGAAGTTGGTGGCAAGGAGCAGCTGCATCATTGTCAGCACTGCCAGGGAACGATCACATTTTTATTCAAATGTGGTGGTGGGGTCGCAGGTTACATGGCTATTATAAAAGGGGTGTGTGTGTCACAAATCGAAAAAGGTTGGGAACCCCTGCTCTAAAATCAAACCAACTGTGACATTTTAAAGACTAACAAGTTTTATTTGATATAAGCTTTTGGGGGCTGAGGCCCACTTCAGATGCCCAGTTCATTTTGTTCTACAAGTATATAGAAAGCAGGGCCTCTGTACCATATTAACAACATTCTGGATGATGACTTCCAAACAGGAAGTTAGATAGTAGATAAGATCAGTTTATTAGCCAATGGCCATCAGACTCAAAGTGCTCAATAACAGAGCCATAACAAATCATCAACAAGATTATATAACAGTAACTTTCTACATTTGAGATTAAAAGTATTTAAAATTACTTAAAAGATACACTACAGTGGCATTTTATAGAATACATTTTACATTTAAATAAAATTGGGCTTCTTATTTACAGAGCTATTTACTATTCATCTTTATCAGATTGGGTTATCCAATTTCCCCTCAATTTAATGGCTTAACGACCCTATTTAGTGACTTTACAGGTTATTTTTTTGTTTCTATCCATTAGCAACTTCTGGAGACAACCCTCCCTTTCTCTCCCCTCCATATCTGATATTATAGGATTAATATACCGTTCCCAGATATGTTCGTATATTTTGCACTCAAAGAGAACATGTTCTAACGTCTCAATCTTCCCCTCGGCACACACACATAGTCGCTTTGAATAGGGAATTTTCTTATATCTGCCTTCCAGTACAGCAGAGGGTAACATATCTGAGCACATTAACGTAAATGCCCTTCTGCAGTCAGGGTTATCTAATTCATTTATGTAGGACATTAGTGGCGCTGTGGGTTAAACCGCAGAAGCCTCTGTGCTGTAAGATCTATAGATCTGCAGCTGTAAGATCGAATCCACGTGACGGAGTGAGCACCCGTCGCTTGTCCCAGCTCCCGCCAACCTAGCGGTTCGAAAGCATGCAAATGCGAGTAGATAAATAGGGACCACCTCGGTGGGAAGGTAACAGCGTTCCGTGTCTAAGTCGCACTGGCCATGTGACCACGGAAGATTGTCTTCGGACAAACGCTGGCTCTATGGCTTGGAAACGGGGATGAGCACCGCCCCCTAGAGTCGAACACAACTGGACAAATTGTCAAGGGGAACCTTTACCTTTACCTTTACCTTTAGGACATTAGTATAATTCTATTCATAGGGCTTATTTCTCTTATATGACTGTTAACTCTGTTCAGGTCATGTTGTCTTTCTATATCTAAAATCCTTTGTTTAACCAAGCTCTTGGTCTGGTCTCTATTCATGGACATTAAGAATTGTTGTGAGAGACCATAATGCCCTAATTTGTTCTTCAACAATCTTAGCCAAGTGGGGGCAAAATTATCTTTTAATAGCAGATGGACAAGTCCATTAGTCAGAATGTTCAGTTTTAGCCAGTAGATCATGACTGCAACCCATAGTCTAGCCTCAATGGTACTAAGCTGGTTTCCAAGCACACCATTGCATTTGGTGCATTTGTTGGTAGCTGTAATATGGCTCTTAAAAATTTGGATTGCAGTCTTTCCATCAGGGACTTATTTGCTACAATACAGAACAGGTCTCCGTAAGTCAGCTGTGCTAGCGATTTCATCACGTACAATTTAACAGCCTCTGCTACATTTTGCCCTCCTTTAGTATATATATAAAAAATCTGTATGGCTCGAGCACTCTTTTGTGCATTTGATACAGCGTATTTTATATGGGAGTTTCTCTTTCCATTTGCCTGGATGATCATTCCTAAGTATTTATATTGTTGTACTTGTTCGATGTGGACCTCATTCAGGTACCAAATATGCCTTCTTGTTCTCTCCCCAAAAAGACATAACCTTTGCTTTATCATAATTTATCTTCAATTGGTTTTGTTGGCAATATTTAGTAGTGGTCATCATCATTCTTTTTAATCCGATCTGTGCCCTAGAGAGGAGTACAGTATCATCCGCATATATTGGAAAAATTACTTTTCGGTATGCTGGCTAAAGCGTTTTGGGAATTGTGTTTCAGAAAGTAACTCTTCCAAGCTCTATTGTTGACTTAGTGAATTTATCAGGGGAGAAGGCCTTTTTGTTTTCTAGGCTCTGTCATGTCTGTGTGGAGACAAGGTCCTTATTTTCCCATGAGTTTTGTGGTGATGGAGGTACAAATGAGGGCAAGGTGACTGGGGACATGGAAGTAACACTACTCTTCCTAGACAGAATTTCTTTGCAACAGGAACAGCCTTGAACTGAAATGTCCTCCAAATGTGTTAGCCTACAACTTCCACTGTTCTCAAGCAGCTTTGGAAAGGCTCCTGTAAAAAGAAATGAGACCACACATCATATAATACAAATAGAGGACACATCTTTACATAAAAAGGGTGTGTGCTGGTTTGCATTTAGGTCTGAAGGCTCACAGATTGACAGAGGATAGGAACCAGGAAATATTTACATCCCTTCGAGACAGACCTCAGAGAACTTTGGTTAAATAGACATAACTTCATTCACAGGGAGGTCAACTGTTCTACTGTCACTTGAGACCAAGGGGGGTGAGACTCACACTGTCCATGGAGAACTGAGAGCAGTAGTAGTCCCCTGTCCCTGAACTGAAAGTTATCTTCCAATCACTTCTAGGTTCACACAGAAGGGATGGTTTGGCTCCTGGAGGTCATGGGTACAGAAAAATGATTCCTAGATCTCTGGCACATATCTACTCCTGCCCTAAATGGCCACTTCAAGGACCAAGGTCCTTCTAGCCATAGTGGCTGAACTCTATGATTATATAACTTTGCCAACCAATTATTCCACGATGGAGTGAAACTAGTGTTTTTGTATAACTAATGATACATTTATTTATATGTATACAGACATGTATATTTCAAATATAACGAATTAATAATATAGCTTTTGAGCCTGAAAAATGATCCCATGAACATCTATATTTAGAGGTAGTGTGCTTAAAACAATTGCTGGAAACAAATAACAAGAGGATGACTGCCCCTTGCTTTGTTCCTAAGCTTTCTGGAAGCATTTGCCAGTTATTTAACTAGATTTAGCTATGTAGAGATCTCAGGGCACGCTACAGCCAATAAAAACAACTTTAAAACAATAGAAAACTATTTGACAGGAAAAAAACAAAAACAAAATGATGGACAAAAACATGCCTCCCAATGTGTCAAAGTCAAACTACCGTTACTGGGTACTCAAAAGTTGAGTGAAATGCCAAGTTTTAACTTGATGTTGAAATGAGGCCAATATCAATGCCAATGTTTACTGGTTAAACTGTTTACTGGAAGGGGATAGTTGTTGGTTGTTGGGGAGAGGACATCCTACATCAACTCTACAGGTCCATCTTGAAGCAGTCTGGTTTGTGCTGAAAAGCCTCTTATCTTTAGTACAATCTATTTTATTTCTCATTTGAGTGATCCTTCCGCTCACACTGACTGATGCAGCTTCTGTGGTGAAAAGAATCCTGGCAGGTCTTTGGATTGCTTCAGTTTGTCCCACATTTGACTAATGACACTTCCTTCCTCCCCCGCCCCCCCTTCTCCACCTTTTCCTCTGGCTATCATTCAGTGAGTTGTGGGGACTTTCCATTTTTTGTTCTAAACAAAGTAACTGACATAGCACAATAGCAATGCATCGAGCCTATATGGTATACATAATATCTCCCATGTATCTCATTTATCTAGAATAGCACTGCATCAACAGGAAAACGTATTAAAACAATTTTAAACAGTAGAATAGATTAAAATAAAGGAGGGCGGGTTCTCTGTCATCCCTTTCAATGCTACAACACACCCAATACGTCACAAGGTTGTCACATCAGATAAAACTGCCCACAGCTCTATTTGGGTGCAAACTAACCATCTACACGGGCTACAGAACAGGATAATCAGGAGAGCTCTGAATCACACCCAAAAACGATAACCCTGGTGCTGTGCCATGAAAAAGCAGGACAGCTCTAAAAAGGGGTGATATGGATCACTCTAAGTCAAAACATGTGTGGACACCATAATTTGATTCCAACCAAACAGCACCAAAAGTGATCCAAAGAGCAAGCAATATGCCCATCTGGACATGCTCTCAGTTAATTTACAAGCGCATCCTCTGGAAGTCAGAAGGACTCGTAGAACACCCTTTTCCCCTTTGGAAAGAGATTACACCCACACTTCTTATTCCAAGAAAATAAAACCGCCACCATTTCTTAAAGAAATATATTGAGGTAGGAAAGACAACAGGAATTCTAGTTCTAGCTCATTAAGGTGGAGATGTAGGAAGCCATGGTTGCCCCCACCTCAGAGAGAAAAAGCATGATATCTCCTCAAAACTCAGCAATAAAAGATCAAGAAGAAAAGTGTAAGAAGGAAATGGCATAAGCTGTAGCTAGCCATTCTGACACTCAGGTTGGTTGGTTTTTTGTTTTGCCCAATTGGTTATGCTTGGGTCCTGTGAAATTGACATACATAGGGCAGGATACAGATTTGGGAGGAAACACCTGGGGCTGGGCACATGAGAACGATTGACCCAGACTGCCTGGTGTTTCCTGCCGGAGGCAGTGCATTTCTGCAGTGTGTGAGTTTGCCTCTTGCCAGCAGCAAAATTTTGGACCCTCTGAGGGCTTGATCCCATTGACAAAAACCCCTATGGTTGTATCAGGTTCTCCTTTAAAAAAAAGAAAAAAAGATTTAAATGTTTGCATACACACGAGGAGCACAGTGCCAGGGGAGCACGTTCTTCTCCTCTCCTGCCAGAGCTCTGTTTATTTTGGGTTGGATGTGCAATCGATTAATTAGAATAAATTCTGCATCTGTGAATGCCCCGTCTGCTTTTTTTAAAAAAATTAAAACAAATAACAAAAACACAAGTACCGGGCTGGCTGAAAAGCTGATGCCCACCCAGTTGACCCTTTGCCCACTCATCACTGCCCCTCACTTGCTCACCCACCCACCCACCCCTCAGGCAGCTCTCCCACTCTCACCCCTTTCCCTCTTGTCCTCCTCTCCCTCCCTTTCCATTCTCCCCATGGCCCTACACTTGGATCCACCTGATAGGACATGGAGACGGTGGTGGGGAGCCCGAGGCAGTGGCGACAAAGGTGAGGATGCGCACACCAGCAGAAAAGTTTCAGACTTGGGCTCAAGTCCATGTGACTTTAGCCCAAATCCAAAAAATATTGGATCCCTCTGCCACTTTATTCCAACAGTGGGAACAAGCTCTAAATTCCAGTGCCCTGGATCAAAGCTCTGGTCATACACCACCAGCACCCCACGGCCCAGTTACATCTGTGAGCTGTTGACAATAAGAACTCTAATTTCAGTATATTGGGGTCCATGGTTCCAGTGCTCAAATGCTGAATTCTAAAGAATTTTTCTAAATACCTGGATTGACAAAGGGCTCGACCTAGATGGGTCTGTAAGCTGTTGGTAGGAAAATGCAACAGATAAAAGAGCAGGCAGAACTACAGAAGTGTGACAATGTGTGTAAATATGGCATATATATGTCTTTATGAATATCGCCTGTAAATAGTGTGAATGGGCCCATTATTATAAGAATGGGTGTGATTATAATACAGTGAAGGGAGAAAAACATTTACAATTTCTATGGAATTCTGTAAGCCTTCACTTGCAAACTACTTGCAAATCTACAGCTATGACAAATCTTTATTTGCAAACTGTATAAAAGAAGCAGCAACACTGGAGATCCACAATGCTCTTTTGTATGACTTGGAATAAGAGTTCTGTCTGACATAAACCATGTTCTTCTGCTTTGCGAAGGCTTGTCGGGCCGCTGTGGGGAAGAAAGGCCATTAAAGGTCACAAGCCCGTCTGTGAACTTCCTACGAGCTCACAATGCCCCTGGAAATTCTCTTTTTTCTACCTCCAGTTTGTGCTGTCGTCAGCGTAAGACAGACCACCAAGGTAAAATGATGTGACCTTTCACTCCCCGTTTCTGGCAAACCAGTCCCTTGCTGACCTTTGGATAGAATGAGGTTGGGTTTCAGAAGAGTTGAGATAAAGGTTGCCTTTTCAATGAAGCTGAACAGAATGCCTTCCCCCCCCCCCCCCCCCGGAAGTCATCTGACAAAGTAGGTTTATTGTCATATTTTTTGAGATCTGTATAATCTTATCACTAGCTATAATTGACTTCTTACTTCTGAGCAGCTGGTCTGGAGTATCCAATATCGACTTTGGCCTAAATGCCAAAATGAAAAGTCAAAGCAGTGACACACTGACTCTGCTTTCGGCGTCGGGACAAACTGTACTGTATCATTACAGGATGAAACCTGCACCATACACTCCCACTACTTTGGAAAGCTGCTTTTTCAGACTAGGATCCATCCGAATGCAACACCTGCAGCCATGCTGGCTAGGAGATTCTCGGAGTTACTGTCCAAGAAAAGCAACTTTTCAAATCTGTGCTCCCTCCTCCCTTCATCTCATGGATAGTTGATTAATTGTAAAGGGAGAAAGCGTTTGGGGACATCTCATAGATCCCTGCGTAAGGTCTTGCTGGTCAATAAGAGACCTTGTCTGATGTTGGGAAAAACCCAGAGGCAGGACAAGGGAGCTTCTTGTCATGGACCCTATGAGGTCAAGAGGCTGATAAGAAAAGAAGTAGCAGAATTCAAAGGTATGCTGTCATCAAGAGCATTAAGGTGATGATGAATCAGTAAATGAAACAGGACCCAGAGCATGACCAGCAATTGGAAAAGTGGCATCAGACGGCCGGCACAGCTAATATCCATGCGAGCTGGAGGATTCTGGGAGCTGTAGTTCAGAAAAACAAACTCTTTCCCACGCCCTGGGTATAGCCAGGCTGTCCTGGAAGTATTTGTACCTTGCAAAGGTCAGGAAGGCCACTTGGTTGCTAGGATTGCACTGCCTTGTGCAGCAACACGGCAGAAGCACCGGGTGTATCATCGCAATGCCAAGACTCCCCTTCACACCCTCTTTGTCCATAAACGCCACATGTTTTTCTCCACGTCTTATACCACCACCACCCCCTTCATTGTGTTCTGACAATGTTCTCGAGTTGTTTGTTTCAAAGTCACTCCAAAGTATTGCTAAGTGGGCGCAGAACTGGTCAAACTTGCTTTTGTCCCAGTGAATGTACTAGCTTTGCCCGAAGATTTTACCGGCCTGAGATCTAATCTTACCTCTGTTTACTGGTAGCATCGAAAAAAACAGGCACATAGAAAATCAGAAGAGTAAACCTGAAATCTGCTTCCAGTTGTGTTTTTCCAGGTTTTGCAAGGTTATGACTAATTCAAGGCTCTCTTTGTGACTAATCACACTTTGCAAAGAATACAGCGAAGACTGGGTGTTTCAGAGCTTGCTGAAAAAGCCTAAGCCTGCCTGGTCGCCCTTTTCAGAAGATTGGGTATTTTAGGAGGAAATTAACATAGGACTGTCAGGCAGAACCCAGGGAATCCCTGTGGCCCTCCACACCCACACATGCCAAAAATGTTTTTCAATTTTTGGGAGGAGGGGAGGCTTGTGATCTCTAGGAGGATAAGGTGCTGATTTTTAACATGTTTTGGGCCGCTAGAGAGAGCTTTTTCTCTTGCAAAAAAAAGTAAGAAAAACATTGGGGTTGTGAAAGTTGCAAGAGGTGCACCCTTCTGAAGACCAGGGATGTGTATGTGTGGGCCCCAAAATCTGGACGGTGCCCACTTCTGGACGATATGGAAGGAGCAGGAGTAGAGCTATTGCCGTATCTTAAATGTGACTACAGCTTAAACACAGGAATCATTTATTTCATTATATACTCTGTGTTTGAAGGAAGGAAATGTCTTGCTCTTGCTTTACGTTGGTCCAATTAGCTGAGAAGTGTTAATTTTTATTGACAGTTTATTCCTTACTTCCTTTGCCCCAGTTCTGGGCTCTGAAACCTGGATTCACAAGGCGAACTTTGTACTTTGGTGTTTGTGGCATGTAATGCTAAATTATTATTTTATTTATTTATTTGAAATATTTTTACCCTAACCTTTCTCCTTAAAAAAAAGACTCAAGGTGGTCTTTAATATTTAAAAGCTAAAAATGGCAAACAAAATTGACACCAAAAACAGATTCAAAGCAACAAGGCATAACACACCCCTCAGTCATTAAGGGAAAGCCTATCTGAAGATAATGGTCTTCGTCTGCTTGTGGTGTGACAGCAAAGATGAAGCCAGCCTGGCCTCCAGTGGGAGGGAGTTCCAGAGTCTGAGTTTGGGAATCACTACAATGACATGGGAACCTTTGAAGAATTCTTATCCCTCAGCTGGCACATCTCTTTTCAGAGTATCCCAGGGAATCACTTCATACATGGAATTATATGGTTGTCTAGTTACTATCCCTTTGTGTGCTAGGACCGGTGTGGTGTGTATTAGAATGATAGGATGGAAGTTGGGAGGGTCCATTTCTAGTTTCCACTGATGATGCATGAAACTCACGGGGTGACCTGAAACAATTCACTCTCTCTGCCTGACATGCTCGTTGTGATGATAAACCAGAGAGAAAGAGAGCCATGTATCTCATACGAAGAAAAGTGAAATATTGTTGTAACCACTCAACTGATAAATAAAGAAGAGGACCAAATCCAACCTAAACATCAATAGTTGTCATCATGCATTGAAAGGCAAATGACAAATCTTATTCTCTTATTCATATTATCAATTTATCAGCTTCTAATCTCAAACCCCAACTCCCTAGAGGGTTAACACTCTCTTTCCTGATAAGAATAAAGGCATTAATATGGGTTTACCAGTATTCCTCACTCTCTAAATAAGAACGTGCAGGTTTATGGGATGACTGATGATTCCACTGTCATCTTTTGTCTGCCAAGCTCCAAACTTTTTTATTTACCCAGGCATTTGAATGGGCTTCTCTGATCTATTTATTAAGCTTACTTATCTTCCTTGGTTGTGTTATGTTGGTGATAGGGGTTCACTTAGGGACCCTTCTTATCACACTTTTCTACCCCTCCCTGATACCTACAAGGATGAAAGGCAGTTTAAAGACATTGTAAGGGAAAAATAATTACAAGTTGACTTGAGAATAAGCCCCCTTTAACTCAACAGGACTCAATACACTGGATTGCGCTGTCAGCGCATCCATCTTTGATTTGACTGTGCGTATTTTTAAGCTAGTGGAGGCTGATCCATGAGGTTCTCAGGCTATCCCCAGGAAGTCCACGCCTGCTCATCTCCTTGACCGGACTGCAACTCCCGTCTGCTTAACTCCCTGCCTTATCCGCTCTGTGTTAAGCGTTTGTGAAAGAATGAGGAGTGTGGAGGGAAAAAAAACTGTTAAAATAAATCAGTGGAATAAATCAGTTCTCCAGCTTTGAAAGCAGGCACAGAGGGAAGCAAGAATGAAAAGCAGACTTTTTAATTTGAGAGTATGGTGCATTTTCTGGGTTGTTTTTTTTGGGGGGGTTGTATTGTGGAGTGAATGAATGGGTAAAGATGGGACAATGTCTGAGTGAATGCCTTCCTGGGTAAGTGAATCCCTGCTTGCCTGTCTATGTGTGAATGCATATCCATGTCTCTGTTAATATCCCCATTTCCTCTTAGGTCTGCTTGTTACTCCTGACTCCTTCCATAATCGACGACTGTGCCTTCCACCCCATTAACCATAATGGGCAGCAGTCGCTCCTAGCAATAGCCCTTTCCTTTTGTAGAAATAAAAGCGAGCCATGCAGTCATTACAAAATACGAATGCAAGAGTAGGTGATACCTTTATAGACGACTAAAAAAACCCGATCATACAACCTGGAGCTTTCGTGGACCATCCACTTTGTCAGGCAGGTACCAATGTGAAGCGCTTACAGTCCAAAATTTCATGGCAAGACGAATTTCGCCAGGCACGTCTTTCTTAGATGTAGGTCAGGAAAGACGCAGGCTGCATGAGGGCTGTGGTTTTAAAGTTACAGCTAAGGCAGCTGTGGAATGGACATCACATCCCAGTTCATCAAACAAAGAGGCACCGACCACGTATACACATTTCTGCTTGGCTAGGGAGTGAGGGTGGGGTCTCCCATCTGGGAATTCGGGTGATAATTTAGCAAACTCACTAGGATTAATCAATTGGGGTCAGAAACACGTCCATTTCAAAGAGAGGCCAAATGGGAGGGTGTGCATGGCCTGTGCCTCTTTCTTAGAAGAACCAGGGTGTGATGTCCAATCCACAGCTGCCTCAGCTGTAAGTTTAGAACCACAGCCCGAATGCAGTCTGCATCTGTCCTGATTTACATCTAAGAAAGACATGCCTGGTGAAAGCCCTCTTGCCATGAACGGTTGGACTTTTAAGTTCTACACACTGGTACACACCTGACGAAAGCTTGCAGAGTGTATGATGATTTTTTTTAGTGGTCTATAAAGCTATGGCCAACTCTTGCATTTGTCTTTTGTAGAAAGTGAATTTTTAGATTCGTTTACTACCTTTAAAAGCAGCTGGTACTTGGTAATCCTCTGGACTGGCTTTAAGAGATAAGCATCAAGGGAAAGTTTATGGTCCAATTTCCGCTGACATTCCTGGAAAAGAAGAAGGGGGAAAGGTGGGAATGAAGTGTTGATGGTCTGAAAAATGAACAGAGCAGGCAGGAGCATCAAGAAAGGAAGTATAATATAATATATTTTGAAATGGAGGAACCTGTTGCTTTCAAAAGTGAATATGCTTCCAAGTTCACAAGCACAGAGATCCTCTGGCTGTTCAAAAAGGGTGGCTGCATGTGGCTAGCAATAATACAAATTACATCCCTACATCTTTGAAGCACAACAAAGATTTACTGTAGCCTCTTGCGGAGTCATGTTGGGATCCCAAGAGTAATGGACTAATTGATCCACTCTAGTTCATCATCTCCTCTCTGAATGATAAGTATAAACTTGTAGGAAAATTCTGTTATTACAGAATTTTGAAATAGTGCTGAACATCATACATGAACATTACTGATGTATATCATGGGAACATAGTACACATTCTTTTCCACCTCCGTGAATCTTTTCCAGTTCATTGAGCAAAATCCAGTTGAGTTAAAATTATGCTGGCACAAACTGGATCCTGCACCAGAAATAATTAATTTAAACAAATTGAAAGCTTTCTATCCCTCACCACCACCATTTTCAGGTTCTGAGGCTCCCTAGAGATCCCTTTTGCCCTGGGGAAGCCTTGGGAGCCTCAGGATGGGGGAGAACTTTTTATAGTCAAAAATGGCCACCAGACCAATGCCACCAAGATTTAGCAGTATTGGTAACAGTACAGGATCTTCCACCACACCTGAGCACATCATGCTGGCTCAGAGGATATGCAGGACAGACTGGGAAGTACAGAATGAATGACTGAGAAGCTTCCTCAGCATTTTCCACCTGAGACAGTTGATTAACTCTGTCTAATATCAGAACTGGCTCTGAGAATGGGAAAATCCCGTATTTCTTCTGTTTCAGTACCGTGTTTGGTTAAGGTAGGTACAGATTCTGATACATACTAGGTCCTTCTATATTGCCTCAGGTGAAACCACAGAACTCAAGAGGATACAACAAGCTTCCAGCCTCCATCTTGAGGCCTTATTTTAATCCTGACAGTGCAACATAGGGTCAGGATTACTTTAGATTAGTCTGTTTCACCCTCAGCCCCCTCAACTTCATGAAGGATCCTGCTAGCCTTGAAAGTTTACCTGTTTGTAATATTTTAGCACTATCCACCTTTGCTTTTCGAATTTCTGCAGGGAGCACATCGCCTTCCCCCCCCTCCCCCAGCTGGCTTATAGAAAATACTCAGAATAGCCCCTTAGCACACGGTCCACAACCAGGGTCCATGAAAAAGGAAAATATCAATTTTTTTCCTCCTTATTTGATTTGCTAAACATTCATAGAAGAGTTTCTTTCTCTCTCTTTTTGTGCAGAATACGTATTCTGTATGAATACAGCCTTGCCTTTTGCTGAAAATACACAATTTTTATGCCAAACGCGTTTGCACAGTCTTTTGTTCTGCTTTGCTTTTGCTTTGTTACTCATGTTGCTGCTGACATATAAAAAAGGTGCTGGCCTTTTCTGCTGTAATGCAGGAGTGAACCACAGTGGTTGACAATTTTAAAACAATGTGTTTAGATGGGTCACAACATGCTTTTTAAATCAAGGATGAGAAAAATCATGAATATCAATTGTATCCTCACTCAAAACTGATACCTCTAATGTATCAAAGGTTAACAGAAAGAGGGAGCTTCCCCCAGGCGGCTTTTTCTAATGTTCCACATCATTTGTTTAAGGATCAGTTAAGTTGTCTGCCCAGGGAAGCGGTTTTTCATCCAATTCCAGTAAAACACATTCTGAAAGTTCAGTATCAGGATTTATGGGAACATAAAGATGATACAAATAGTTCATTTTAAAGCACAAGTCTTTGGGGATACCCTATGAGGAAAAATGTGATTTACTTAGAAAATGTAATACTCCCATTTCTATGGTATTTTTTCCTCTTATTTTTAGTCTTTGATAGAGTTCCATTCCACAGATATAGGTCACACTGTAATAAACATGTATGCCCTTAGGCCATCTACTAGACAAGAATCCAGATTTAATCTCTCTTTCTCTGTTTATGAAAAACTGGTGATGTGATAAAATATCAGACAAAATATCACCAGATCAGTGCCAGAGAGTTCGGCTCAGGGATGCTATTTCGTCCCTGTGGGTCTTACAATGTGATACCCACAGGGGTCGATCGTCTCTCCATTGCTCTTCAACGGCTCTATGAAGCTGCTGGTGGAGATCATTCAGGGATCTGGAGTGCGTTGTCACCAGTACACTGATGACACGCAGCTCTATCTCTCCTTTTCATCTTCAGCGGCGGAAACTGTGCAGATCCCTGGAGCGCTGCCTGGCCGCGGTTATGGAGTGGCCCAACAGGCTGAAACTGAATCCTAACAAGATGGAGATCCTGTTATTAGGAGGAAACTCTGATCCATTAGGAGGCCTTTCACCTGGTCTAGATGGAATCACATGTCCCCTGAAGGATGAGATCCATTATCTTGGCGGGCTCCTGGATCAAGCCCTCTCTATGGAGAATCTGATCTTGGCCATGGCCAGGTCTGTCTTTTGCCAGCTGAGGCAGATCACACACTTCCGTCCTTACCCCAATGTTTTATTTTTATTGAAAAATAAAATATGTTCACAAAAAAGTAAACAAAAAAATTGGAGGACAGACAGACTATATATGCAACTAATAAATAAACAAATGTATAGGTAAAGGTAAAGGTTCCCCTTGACATTTAGTACAGTCGTGTCCAACTCTAGGGCGCAGTGCTCATCCCTGTTTCCAAGCCGTAGAACCGGTGTTTGTCCGAAGACAATCTTCCGTGGTCACGTGGCCATCGCGACTAGACACGGAACGCCGTGACCTTCCCACCGAGGTGGTACCTATTTATCGACTCGCATTTTTACATGCTTTCGAACTGCTAGGTTGGAAGGAGCTGGGATAAGTGACGGGAGCTCACTCTGTTGCGTGGATTCGATCTTACGACTGCTGGTCTTCTGACTTTGCAGCACAGAGGCTTCTGCGGTTTAACCCGCAGCGCCACCACATCCCTAAACAAAGGTATACATAGGAGTAAAAACACAGTGGGATTTGATTGTGAGTAAATCTGCTTTGATTTGCACTGTTAAGCAACTGCAGTCCTATAAATACTTCTTCCTGGGCATAACTAAACACTGAAAATAGCCCCTTGGTGCATGTCCACAATGTAGAACTTTAAATGAGTGGGTGCAAACATAGCCTTCATTATTTAATTACCCTTATAGTCTAAAGACTAAAAGACTTTAAAGCAACAGATATTAAGGATGGTTTGGAACTGTGGGGTGGCATTTTTTTTGCATCAGGATGGTGGTCCCCTTATGTTCTACACTGAATACCACTTAGAGGTTTCTCACCTATTCTAGAAAATGGAATTTTGACTCCCTGGGACCTTTACCCTTAGTCTGGAATCAATAAATTAAAAGTGAAGAGTGGTAAGGATAAATGATTAAAAGGATGAACAGAGGGAAAACAAGAGAAAGGTTTGGAGTAGTGGGTCAGAAATAGGTTTTTCAAAAAATCATATAGGCATTTCCTTCCTTTCAAAGCTTAAAACAGAGATGTGAGAGAGGTATAAAATAAATGGGATTTTTCTCTCTCCTTTTTTTCTGATAAAGGGTTTATCGTAGTCACCTAATTTAAATGCTGAGAGCTAGTCTGGTATAGAGGATAAAGTATGGGACTAGGACCCAGTAGGTAAAGGTTCTCCTTGACATTTAGTCCAGTCGTGTCCGACTCTAGGGCGCGGTGCTCATCCCTGTCTCCAAGACGTAGAGCCAGCGTTTGTCCGAAGACAGTTTCCGTGGTCATGTGGCCAGCGCAACTAGACACAGAACGCCGTTACCTTCCCACCATGGTGGTACCTATTTATCTACTCACATTTACATGCTTTCGAACGGCTAGGTTGGCAGGAGCTGGGACAAGCGACGGGAGCTCACTCTGTCGCGTGGATTCGATCTTACAACTGCTGGTCTTCCAACCTTGCAGCACAGAGGCTTCTGCGGTTTAACCTGCAGCGCCACCACGTCCCTGTAGACCTGGGTTCAAATCCTTCCTTAGCCATGGAATCTGACTGCAGAGGTAAACAATTTCTTCCACAACTCACATAACTCAAAAAGCCTATTAGCGTCGCTATGATTTGGAAGCAAATTGACCTTGCGCAATAATAATTAAATTGCCAGTTATCATAAATACATTCCGTATTTAAAGTTTCCTGTTTCTACTTAAACTTAACAGAAACAGATTTTTGGACTCACTAACAGTCGCCTGAGCTGCTAATTCTTTTCTACTAGCTTTTCCCTCTCTGAAAGAAGGCATCCTCTGACACATGTTTATTTTGGAGTCTACAAACATGTGAGGCCTCATGGAATAAAAGATGCCCTGAAGCAGGGAGGGGTCAATGTTTGAACAAGCAGGTAGGCCTGAGATGAAAACTTTCTTTTAATAAGAGAAACCTACATAGGTGAGAAGGAAAAAATATATATATTGAAGCACTCAGCAAGTTTATTCCTTCAGTGTAGTTTACAAACTCATTCTCTTGGTTGAGGAGGACAAACGTAATGGAAGAGGAAGTGCTCTTGGATAACACTGACCGTCCGAACCTAATAAGAACCCACCTGAAAGAAGAGGCTATCTCCACATTGCCTCCAAAGAGCTTCTGACCTTGGCTTGTTTTGGCAATATTTTTCATATATTTGGAGATCTTCTTTCTGCAACAATAAGTACAGTAAATGTTAAACCATGTAGATCAACATAGCCAATGGAATATTTTTCCTTCCCTGACAAATGAGGTAGTTAGTATAAGTATGTTCCACAATGAGACAGTTCAGAGGTAGATTAGGGAGGCTGGCTGAAGAATTCTGGGACCTGTAGTCCATAAAGTAACTTTTCCAAGCTCTGGTGCTTTCTAACTATGGTTAACCAACTAGAAGCCTGTCTTAGGAAAGTCTACTTTCTTTCCACTGTTTTCTCTTCCCTATAGCAAACATTCTTCTTCCTCAGTTGCAATCATACAGTCTGATGCTAAGGCTGAAAAGCAGGGGTTTCCCTTAGCCAGCAACCGTTTTCAAAATGACTTTGTAGCATTAGTTTTTACTTTGAGGAAGCCAGGATGGCAATATCATGGTTATTGCTGCTCTGCTTGAAGAAGCAGTTCATTTCTATGTCTGTCGTTAATGTGTTATGTCCAGCATACCAGAACATAGGGAATTACTCTCTGTGCCCCTCTAATGGTCAATTATGATACTGCACCTTGGTAATATTTATACATATACAGAAAACTAACCCAAACAATTCTTCCTTCTCCGATTGGGACTGGTATGTGAATGGTACAGAACTTGGGAAATTCCTGTCAGCATGGCTCTAAAAATGCTCCTTGAAAAATCACAATTGAAAGTAACTAAAACATTCCTCATTACTTCTAAAAATTAACTTTGACAAAAATGATTATCTTACTTCTGAAATGTAACTAACACTCTCATTATCCCCAAAAGTAACTATTTACAAATAACTATGTTTCTTGCAGGTAGTTATGTCCTCACTCTGCTCTTGAGACAGAATCAAAGGCAAAACTTCACATCAAATAAAAATGTCAAAGCCTATAAATCGTAGTTGTCTTGTAAATCCGTGTACCAGCTGCAGTGAAACAAAGTTTGTGGTGAGGTGCAGGGCCCTGTTCACTAGAAAGTTAGACACCAGAACTGAATAAACACCTTGAGCAGGGCTGTTTTTATGCTCTGGTCTCACAGGTCAGACGACAACTGGCAGAATATCAGCTCTGCAGGCCACTGTGAAATGCATAAGAGGAAAAAGCAACACTCATTTTGGAAGAAAAAACATAAACTCTTCTCTTGAGGCAGTAGCTGAGAATAAAAGCCAGAAGATGGGCATGTTCCCCTCTGCTAAAATAAACACGGCTGCCAGTAAAACTGGGCCAGTGAGCCAGAAATCCCCCTTGGAATGGTAAGTAATGGCAGCAAACCGTTAAACACTCTGGAAAGTCGGCAATACAAGCAGGCTTCTGCCTGACTCTTAATCTCAGCTCCTGCCTCCAGAGAAGCAACAGCTTTTGGAGCTGATGTGTCTCCTTTTGAGTAAACTTTGGCTGTGTCAGGAAAAACAGCTACCTGTCCCACCCACTCTTCACACTCCAGGATATTAAAAACGGGACCACCGAAGGAGGCCAGAAGAATGAACATCAAGGAACCGAGCTTTCTCGGTTGTGGCCCCACACCTCTGGGAATAATAGAGGTTTGGCAGGTGCCTTCCCTCTCGGCTTTTAAGAAGTCCATTGAAATGGAATTGTTTAAAGCTGCTTTTTATTACTGCTAGCTCCTGTGTAGTTCAACATCATTTTGAATTGCTTGTTTATCTCAAGATGGGTTTGGCTGGTTCACTGGGTTTGCTGACTGATGGATTTTATTGGTGGATGACACGTGTCTGTAGACAGCATTGTGTTGTTTTCTATTGTTCATATACTTACACTGTAAATTGCCCAGAGAGTGCTTTGCACTATGGGGTGGTATATAGTAAGTTGAAATAAATAAATAAATAGCTAAGAATCAAGAGAATCACATTGTTTTGCATCTCTGGAAAAGCACGGTGATTCTTCGCTCTTCTTGAAAACAAGGATTGGATTATGGGCTAAGGTAGCATGGGGGGCCTCACTTTACTGGCCTCCACCGACTGGAGTTTGGAATACTGCCTTTTTGGACTACAACTCCCAGAATCCCCCAGCTAGCATGACCATGACCAGTCTAAAAACGGTACTTTCCTGAACTCTTGACAGAACATTTTCCAGTGTCAAAGAAGCTGCAGGCCAGCAACAATGGACTGTTTGTCCTGGGAGCGGCAACAGTATTATTCATTTTATGAGGTATTAAGTTAACAGGGTGTTTTGTTTTGTTTTACAAAATTACATCCCGTCACCCATGGTGGAAATAGCTGCCTATTTTCTGCTTGCTAGACAAAGACCCTGCACTAGGGTTTTAAATAGGTGGCACACAAAAATTAACGGCCTGTATAAAGCAAAAATTAACAGTTGATTTGTTTTAGGACTCTAAATAACTCATCATGTTCCTCCATGCCCAACAGACCACAAAAGTAACCAAAGCAACAGGAAAATAAAACCAAGGAGCAACACAAATGCCAGCTGGATCATGGACAGGATCCCAGATGCATGCATGTTTGCTGACATTACATTATTCATTTTTCCTTCACAGAGGAAAAATCACTTTCGCTTCTAGTATTCTTCAAAACTATTTTGCTGGCTCTCTTGAGCTTAATAAGTTGGTCTGAAATCTTCCAAAAGTAACTGCCATTGCTATACTAACATTGCTACACCACCCTTGCCAGCAACTCAATTCAATTTAGTGCTTTTAGGGGTAATGTTGTATAATGGTTAGCCTGCCAAACATGATCCAGGAAACCCAGATTGAAATCCTTCCTGAGTCATGTAGCTACCTCGGTGACCTTCTTATATGCCATTGCCTCTCTTCCACTGTTTTTTTTTTAACGAAGAGGGAATCATAACCATGTATCTTTATGGTGCTCTTAGCCCAAGTGGAGTGGGACTTAATTAATTAACTAATTTAAAAAATGGGAAAAGCTGTTTAACAGCAGTTCTTTCTCTGGACAATGTTGTTGACCAGCAAGGAGAGAAAATACTTTTTGCACAGGTACAAGGGCACTCTTGTCTTGCTTACGTCAGTTGTTTCAGGAGCAGCCCTTCATCCAAATAGTAAACACAGCACACCCTGAACTGTAAATGGTTCTGGAGCCATTTCTCATACATAAGCTTCACGTATACTTAATCGCTCAAACTTTTTTTCTCATTGTTACAAAACATATGGAATGGCATCCTTCAGTCTTGAGAGACCATGGAAACGTGCTCTGTATGGAGGACTTGGAGAGTGTCCTCTCCAGAGCACGAAGCCTGGGTAAAATAATATGGAGGATAGGCTGTTACCCAAGCAGCAAATCCCCCCTCTCCACATCGCTGAAATAGTCCAATGGAAAGGCAAGAGCCAATACAACTGGTTTCAGCGACGTCGCAGGAGTTGCCAGAACGACACGAACTGCCTCCGGGACTCCGGCTCCGGATTTTGCCTCGAGGTTAACTCCTGAAGCCTTTTCCATCAGTGCATATAGCCACAAGGCAGTGGAGGTTTGAAATTGGAGTTTTCCTTCTCCTAGATGGGCTGCCTTCCAAGGCTGGCGAGTCCCACCTACCCGGCCTGCTCCCTCATGGCATGGATGGTGGCGGCGCCTCCTCCTCCTCCTCGTTGTTGTCATTCAAAACAAACTGGTTTGGAGAGCAGCACAACCAAGAAACAAACTAATAACATAGTCCCTGTAATTGCAGGATACATTCTCACATCCTACTGGTGTTTCATGTAAGGTTTGTGTAACTTGTGGTGGCTCAGTAATGGAGTACTGGGACATGTCTCAGTCGCGTGCCTGGTCAAGCTCCCAGTTGCACAACCAGGATGCACCTACGTCTCTCATCAAGGAGCTGTGGCAAATTAGGCAGACCTTACACAAACACCAGTTACATTCCGGACAGAAACAGTTCTTTAAATGGGATACGACGAGGGTTGTTCATAATTTTTCCCTTGACAGGGTTCCTGCACCAGTCGTCATCATCAGCAGCAGCACGATGGGCTTAATTCACATACTTTCCCCCAACTTCATGAATATACAGTTATAAGGAAGCAGAGCTTCACCAGCTGAATTTGTGCCTGCCAAGCAGCCCAGATACAACAAGCAAGCTAACGAGACAACCTAATAAACAAAATTGAAAACGGAAGCACGAAGTCCAGAAAGAATGCAAAAAGGGAAACAAGTCAAAACAAGGGAAAGGGATTGCCTGCTAATCGTCCTGGCAATGCTCCTCCATGTAGACACTCCGAAGGAGGCCCAGGAGTCACCAATGAGAGGTCGGGCCTTCTTCATGGTAGCACCAACTCTGTGGAATCAGCTCCCAGTGGAGCTTCACCTGGCCCGCTCCCTTCTAACGCCTAGAAAGCATCTCAAAATGTTGAGGCCTTCCAGAATGACCCTGCTTGACTTCATGCCTCATGTCACACAGATAATATGCCTCTTGGTGCCATTTGTTTTATTTCTTCAATGGCTTGTTTATAATTTTATTGTTCCACATCTGTTTATTCTATCCAAGTCTGCTTATTTTATCGCACCCAGAATATTGCATCAGTATACAAATTAAACAAATGAATAAGTTCTAAGAAGCAAAATGTGAAAATCTATGAAAATGTATTGCAGTGTGTGTGTTTTACAAGCATGCTACAAGTGGACCATTAACACACAACCTACAATTTTATTTATTTATTTGTTTGTTTTTTTGTTAACAGTTTTACAAGCTTACATGCCAGACGCTGAATAAAAAGGTCTTTTCCATCTGGGTGGAGAGCACAAGCATGGGGACAAACATTGCTTTTCATAATCAAGCAGCTTCAGAGTATAGCAGCAACCACAGAGAAAAATGAGCTGTCATACCTAAGCGAAACCATCTTACAGCTAGGGAGTTCCCCATAGGTAAATGCTTGAGTCAGCCGGCCTGCCCATGCAGTCTCTTACTCTATTTCTAGCTTCCATGAATGGGGACATCCTCAGCAGAATGGATGCCTGCGTTCTGCTGAATTAGCAGGAATACGCTAGAATGATCTCACTTCAATGAAACAGCAGTTCTATACCATTCTGTGTTGATCTTGTTTTGTTTTCCTGTCAGGTTGGCCTATTTAAAACATTAGGATCCCCTTTTTTTCACATTTTGCTATTTATTTCTCAGCACAGACCAGAGGAAACAAGAGAAAAGAAGATGGAAGTGGAGGAAGATGGAAGGATGACAGTATGAAACTGACATCATGCAGCCAACAGGGTTGCCAACAAGAAAAAATGATCTCGGCCTGATCCTGTAACCTAATCTGTTTGAATGGAAAGTTACAAAAAGACAGAGCTTTTGGCTCCAGACACAGAGATGGGGAATATTGCTTTTTGGACTACAATTCCCAGTTCCCCACAGCAAGCATGTCATTAGCATTCTGGCTGATGGGGAAGCTGTGGTCTGAAAAAGAAACAAATGGAGGGAACCAGATGGGCTTTGTAGTGTGATTTTAGCTACCTTATTGGCATGGGAGATACCACATGAGGTTTCCTTGTCACGATACTATACACCTGATCCTGCTATACCATCTGAAATGGTCCATGATTAGCATTCTTTCCATGTCACAACAAAACTGGCAAGAAGTTGTGAGAAAAAGTAGCCCAGGGTGTTACACTCTATTCGTTCTTGCTTGAATTTCCATCCCAGCATGTTTCCTCATAGCGATGGATGAAACCATGATGTGTCTGGGTTCCTCCCTTCCTTCAGACATGACCCTCCTTCCCCTTGTCTGTTCTACTTTCAGTACCCAGTGCGTCTCCACTGCTGATTAACCACCCAGGATGTTCAAGTGGCTGTTTTTATCAGATCCTTTTCCATCTACTTTCAAAATCATACTCTCCAGTCTTGCAGTGGATTTATCTAGCACTGAACTCTTTCCTTTTTTTCCTTTTCTGTCCAAGGTTCTGGACTTAATCTGATGATATACACTGCCCTGTGTTACTGACAGCCTCCTTACCACTCTCAAACAGTTCCACCTCCACATCACCATGGTGGTGGTCCAGAACTGGCATGGAACTAACACCCTTCTTTTGCTGATTGTGGGCACTTGTTGGGTATAGCAGTGTGTCATTAGGGTGGCAGGTGATTACAGCAACTCACAGACCACCCATCGCCCTTACTGAAAACAAATGCCTTCCTTCCCAGTTGGGGGATGGATAGTCTCACCACGTCAGCGCAGTAACGTGGCAGCTCCTAACGGGAACACTGGATGTTACAAAGGAGCGTCAAGGGACATTGATTTAAAGAGATCTAAGGACCAGCACATTGTGCGGTAAAGGATCACTAAGAAAAATAATTCCTACTTTGTTGCATTATGGTACAGCTTGTCAGGGAGCAGACATGGCAGCAACACGAACCCTTTCCTACTACAGCCGCAGTCAGGAACTGAATGTATTGCATGGATGAGGAACAAGAAGGGCTTTGGGAATGGAGACTCCAAGAAAATGTCACCCCACTCTCCTCGTGGACATGGCGTCCTTTGCCAAGGCAGGACTGTCACCTCGTGTAGATGGCTGATTGCAAGACATTTCAGAGAAACAGGAAGTGGAGGAAAAGCATCCGTTTGGAAGTCAAAAACACATAAAATAGACGTAACGTGAGACAACAAGGAAAAGACCTGCAATAGCAGAAGCAGCACAGTGTAGACTTCCCCATCATTTCCCATCTCTAGCAAAGCAAGCCTCTCTGGGCAAAAGGAACTCCACAGATGGGTTGCTAACCCTCAGAAGCCTCTGAGAGGAACAGGCAAATCTGTGGAACAGCAGCGTGATATGCAGAAACCAGCAGACTGGCAGATGCTGAAAACTATCAACTACTGCCATAATGTTTTGCTCTGCTTCAGAACTTCCATGTACAATCTGACTGGCCAGTGAACACTGAATTCTATAGAGTACCTGCTGGATATATTGCACCTTCATATGATGCCTTTTTGAAGTTTTGGCTGGAAGGGAGCTGCAGCGAATGTCAATCAACTTGGTAACAGCCTATAGTCCCCTCTCTACCTCAGATTCTTTTTCCTGCCTTTTTTCCAGTCAGGGTTCAGTTAGTATTCTGTCAGCCTGTGAGAGTTATGAAGTGTTCTGTCAGCAACGTAACCAGTAAGATGGTCAATAATGAAGTAAATTAAGCAGTTAAGTTCAGTAGTATAACAAGTTAACATTTCCACAAAATAGGGTGCTTGTTTTTATATAAGAACTGTGAGTAAAATGCAACTTTTTATTCTTGTTTAGAGATGGGCACATCTCTAAACACCTCTTTGACCAAACTCCGGGAGGCAGTGGAAGACAGGAGGGCCTGGTGTGCTTTGGTCCATGGGGTCACGAAGAGTCAGAAACGACTTAACGACTAAACAACAACAAGAGATGGGCACAAACTGTGGTTTGGCTATTTGGCTACACAGCTGTTCCACAGGTGCCCCAGCTTCCCTTGCCCTTCCTCCTCTGGCGGGCACCCACTCAGAGGCAGCAGTATGGCTTCCCAGCCCTGCTTCCTCCAGACATTGCCTCTGACTGGACACCTGCCAGAGGGGGCACAGCAAAGGAAGTCAGGGTGTCCACGAAACAGCTGTGCAGCCAAACCACCAAATCACACCGAACCGCAGTTTGTGCCCATCTCTATTCTTATTCGCAAAGAGTCTCTGAGTGAATGTATTGAAAAAAATAAGTGCCAGCTGAAGTAAACTAACAAAAAAGGGTTAGGGGAGAATGTAGTTCGATCTGCTGTGAAGGTTCCTGCCAAAACCATTTTTATCTGCTCCATAATAAGAGGAAGTTCATTATTATTACGAATAAAGGCCACACTCAATGTTTCCTCACACCAAACTCTGGAAACCAGATCAATCAGACAATTCCTGTTCACTTACTCTTTTTAAGAAGCATCGACCGAGAAGCTCTGGATTCTCAATGCAATTTTCCAGCTCTTTGAGGAAGATTCTAGAATGGAGATGGAAGAGAAATGAGAGAAGAAATGTTTGATTTGTTATATTGTATATTGCAGTTACATCGTTATCTTGGCTGAGACTGGAACACCTCCAAGCAAAAAAATACCAAAGGAAAGCCAATGGTACATAGTTCAAAGTCCTTTATAGCACATTTTGAAAATATTTTGACATTTCTGGCCTACAACTGTGGGAGGCAATATTCATCTACTCAGAGAAGATAACCATGCTGAAAGGTGAGAAAGGTTTGGTTTTTCTGGAGGACAATATCCAGAATCCCACAGTCATCATGGCTAGCAGCAGCACTGGTTATGGGATTGAGGAGCTGCAGTTTCCCCTCCCCCAAAATGGTTCATTTCCTACTATCAAATTATCTGTATGTATGGAAAAAAGTAAGCTGCCAGAGATATTATAATAATAATCTTAGAACTGCAGAGCTGGAAGGGACCCTATGGATCATCGAGTCCAGTCCCTGTCAAGCTTTCTTATGAGGTATCTGAAAGGTAAGGACTAACACATTCCAGTCAAACAGCTAGCAGTAATATCTGCATTACCACATCCTCAGAAATGATTACATCTTAATTATAGTGACACTTCCCAGGATTTTCTAGGTACAGACTACTCAGAAGTAGCATACTAGTCACTTTTTTTGGAAGCAGTATGAAAGACACTGGGGAAAGCACAGGAGAGTCACAAATATAACATCACAGTGTCTGGATCCTCTCCAGCCCAGTAGAAGTTTGGGTTTGAGGTAACCTGATGGCATAATGAAAGCTTTGTCTAGGATCACCCATAGCCCATGGTTCTAGCTACGATCATTAGAGGGTAGCATGTGGACTGGTGCTTACAACTCAGTGTCTGCAAGACACTGGGAAAATATATTAAAGGCTGCAGACACAAGATATCATAGTGTTTTGCAATATCTGTTTTAAAATGTTCATGTACAGTCATGCGCAGCGTCCAGCCAACCTGTTATGAAATTCGTAGATTTCTGAGAGGTTTCCGAAAAGAACTTCCCTCTTGTTCAAAACTGCTGTTGGGATCAAGTGAATTAAATCAGGATTGTCCATTTCTGATGCATAGCCCTGTTTTTTTTATAAAAAAAAATAGTGTGGAGAGAATGAAAGACTTAAAATATAATTTGGTACTGTTTCCCCACCCCCCTCCAATTAAAGAACAACAATTGACAATAGAGGCAATGAGAAGTTCATTCTCTTGGTCTACTTCATTTATTCGTTTTACAATAATCCTTCATGTTGAAGTGTTCATTTTGTGCTTAAGCTAGATCATCCTACATAGTGTAACTTCAAAACTCTTATGTTAAAGGAACATGAAGTGTGGAACTCTGCAACACAAAAATACACACATTCAAGAGTTCCTCCAGACGAAGCATTTGTACTCCATAAATCACTCAGTTCCCTACTGATGCTATTTCCCCCGCTGCCCTCCAAGTGATATAAAGCTTGATCTGATATTTTTGCTGACAAAATCTTGTGACTTTGCATTTTTATTTTATTTTATTTTACTTTGGTCTTCTGAAAGCATGGTTTATTTTTGCTTTGGTTGAGGCTGAGTTCATGAAATTGTACACCTCATACTCATGTCTCTGGTTACAGCCTCCCAGATGAAAGTTTTCAGTTTTTAATAATTGGCACAGGAAGAACATACACACACATGTATTTCCAAAAGAGAAACTCTGAGAGGGGTTGCTTTTTTCACACATTTTAAAAAAGATTTCTATACAAACTATCCCACAAAAAGCGGATCCCACAGCTATAAATACTCAACTATCCCACAAACTGCACCAGAGCACAGACAGAGTTCTGACTCCTGTCCTCTGAAGATGCCGGCCACAGAGACTGGTGAAACGTTAGGAAGAAAAACCTTAAGAACACAGCCAAACAGCCCGAAAAACCTACAACAACCACAAGATTTCTATACTTTCTGATTTTTTTTTAGGAGACCCACATTTTCTGAGAAGGTACTTTTAAAATTTGGACATCAATCCTGGTAAACCTGGCTCCTTTGGGATGGTCAGGAACAAACCGGGGGGGGGGGAGGGTGGAACATCCCCCCCCCCAGTGTGGAAGAGGCCTGAATGGACCTACACTGTGCTGTAGGTGCTGCAGAGGGGGGGGGGGGGTGAGTGGAAATCATTATTATTATTTTAATTCCAAGGATGCTTTGCTGATATTATTGGTGGTCTTTGATGGAATATCAGATATCCTTGTTTACAGAATCAACAAGGTTCCTCAAATCCTAGTTTGAACCACAGACATTCCTTGATGTGCTGAGCCCAAATCCAGCTACCATGCTTCCGGATCATATTTTGAAACAATTATGTGGCAGCTGTTCATGCAAAGTGCTGACCAGCTGCCACCTGTGAGATCAACCATGGATCTCCCTCCAATCCTTAGGGCAATTCATTATAATGTTATGCACTTCAAAAAATATTTATGAAAAACAATTTACGAAAACAATAAAGAAGTGGGTACATGCACCAACACTCATGCAGCAGTTTCTAAAAATAAAAGAGCTGGACAGCTAGATTGAACCTGGGGTCAGTGAGAGGTGGGTGGGCACATTCAGTTTGAAAGTTTGCACTGACATCATTTCAGCGGGGAAGAAGCCCCTGCAGCCGAGCAATGTGCTCTTGTGAACGTGCTCTGATTCTCTCTGCCCTCTGTTTCAGCAGACGCTTAACTTACCTCTATTATGCTTTGCAGCTCCTCTACGTAAACCCGCTCTGTTTCTATCAGTTCATTTATTATATGGCTGGAGAAAAGAGAAAAAGAGGCATATGTAGTCTTTCCTACAAAATCGGGTACCTTTTTAAGCATGTTACTTTGGAGGGGAAAATCATTTAAATTGAAGATCAACTGCTCCACAACCTGGAAGGGATTAACACTACTTGTCAGTCCGTCTCACTGTGTATCAGAACAGGTTTGTAGCATTTTCCTACAGGGAAAAATTGAACATATTCATCTCATCAATACATCATAGGCACTACTTACAGCAATACCTCTTAAAAGGGTTCTCTTGAACCTTTTTGGAATAGGCAAATAGAGCTATTGTTGTTACTATTAACTAATGAGTATTATCAGTGTTCTTGGTAGTTCACAGGATGAAACATGCAAAGGATAGGTATTTGCCCCATAGATGGCCGGCAACCTGGGCAGTGAAGAAACACCCACACACACCCAACAAACCAGACCCAAGCTCTACCAGACCACCCCAAGGCAAAGGTGATACCTTTATTAGACCACTAAAACAATCAACCATTGCAGCGAGAGTTAAGCCTATAAGCATCCTTCTGCTGCTTTTGCAGCTCACAGCAAGAGTGAGTCTGTCCATTAAACCAGGATAGAGATGCAATCAACTTTCTCACAGTTAATTCCTTGTGTCAATTAATGCCATTGCCACCACCCTGACTCTTTCACAGTTAAGTCGCTTCAGCACAGTGTTTTAAGAAGGTTCTTTGTTATGTTTGCTGTAACAGAGCGTCATAGCCATCCCTCTGGAACCTGTCATAAGTACACAACCACCCATGCTGACAATGTTGATAGATATGCTATACAGAGATTCAGGGATGAGAATTTGGACTCATGAGGAAGTCAAAGAGTCAAAAGGGCATGGCATTTCTGAGGGACAGGATCAGGCTTGCTGGTCTAGATGGGAGGAGGTCAGGTAGGAGACCAAGGAAAAAGGAGTTATCCACCCATTCCCTCTGGTCTGATTATTAAAAAATAATAATAATGCCACATTAGAGCAGGGGTGGGCAAAATGTGACCCTCAGAATACGGCTGGACTGAAGCTCCTAGCGTTTGCTCATCACTTGCTATGCTGCCTAGGGCTAATGGGACCTGTAGTCCACAGCATCTGGAGGGGGCACTTTGCTCACCAATGCATTGGAGCCTGCACTAAACCAAAAGCGTAGGGTGTCCACCGATGTTACAGAGAGAGCGAGAGAGCTGGGTCACCCTCAGCTGCCTCGCCGTAGCTCCCAAACACTATGCCCCTGGAAAGAAAGGTTCCCTGAAGCAGGTAAGGCTTTTAGTACAGCCCTGGCGGTGGACTGGGTGTCTGCCATCCGAAGACCACGGAGGGGCCCCTAAGAGAGAGGAAGTGGAGTGTCAGACAGAACCGGAGAAAGAGAAGGAACTAAAGAGGGGAGAAGGCCTGCTGACCAGGGTTAGAGACCTCTGGGAACGAGGGGTTTCTGGAGTGTGCGAAGAACCAAAGGAGGACCCTGAGGAAGTGATTTGGGGAGACGTCCAGGAAGAATGGCCAGGGAACTATGGGGCAGGGGACCCCTCAGAAGCAATAGTGATCGGGGTGGGCGGCGGCAGCAACATCTTCTTCACCTAAGCTTCTCCCCATCCCCAGTCAGTCTATGCAGCCCGGAGGAAGTGTAGAGACCTGTGGTGAGCCGCCTGCTTGTGAAGGAAGGAAGGATTTTTTAAATCAAGCCCAAAAATAGACGTAAAAAAACAATTCCATGACATCTGAAACAAACGGAAGCAACATGACCCATGCTTTGAGGAGGAGACAAACTAGCCTGCAAAGTCACAAACTTCAGGCCGGCAAAACGAAATGAACAAACAAAAAATAATCAGTAACAAACTGGGTGCTTTTCAGAGAAGGAACATTCCACCTAAAAAAGCCCTTCGATGAAATTGGGACCTCCACAATGACTCGGTTTAAGTTTTGACAGAAGGAAGGCATGGGGCGGGGTGGGGAGAGAGAAACCTGCTTCTTTTCCCTAATGGGGCTAAAAGCCACTGGAAAGTGACTATTCTTTTGCAAGAGAATAGTCACGGGGCACTGACGTGCAGATGCAAAACTAGTGGAGAGAAAAGATTTTCTAGGAATCTGGTTAAAAGATACAACATTTAGGCGGAAACTACACCTGGTTGAAGTCAGTGTAGAATTGGAGCCTTATCATCCACAGCTCTGCATTCAAAAAGGATATTCAGATGACAATTGAAATGTCTAACACTCATTATTTTCCACTTGGTTTCTCAGTAATACCAGACCGCTAAACAAAAAGGATGTGGTTTTCTTTTAACCGCCAATAAGGGCCACCCATCCTCATCCAGACTACAAAGGTGGTGCATTTTAAGAAGCCAGATCTCTGAGAATCCCCATAGCAAGGATTAGTAGCAGCAAGTATGATATCACAAGTTTTTTTTTCCAGGGAGGGATGTTTGATGAAAACAACACATACTGACAACACAACAAAAACTTCTGAAAAATAGCCCCCTTTCACCCACCTTTCTTATTCTCTCCTTCTGCCTCTGATCGTTCCTCTATCTTGTGGCACAGTGGTTAAACTGCTATACGACCCAGGGTTCAATCCCAGGTAGCTGGCTCAAATTGACTCAGCCTTCTATCCTTCCGAGGTCAGTAAAATGAGTGCCCAGCTCGCTTGGGGGGGGGGGGGAATGTGTATCCTGCATCATTAACTTGTAAACCACCCAGAAAGTGCTTTAAGTGCTATGGGGCGGTATATAAGCAGCACACTTTGCTTTATCTCCCCTCCCCCAGAAGTTATGCTTCAGTTACAAGCAGGACGTAGAGTAGCTGCAGTGTTTCTTAAGCAAATTTGATCAACCTGTTTAGACATGTTCTCCACGTGGAAGAGCCAGGTCTGCTACAAATGACAAAAAAGATTTTTATGGGCAGACCGGAAGGATTACATAAGCATCTAATTATGCCTCACAACAGCCAGAATTACTGACTCTGTTTTGCAGGGTGGTGAAATCTGCATACACTTTTAAGGTGTGAAAATGATGATGCCTACAGAATGCCAAGTTAATGATACAAATGCAGGAGCCGGTGGTGCCTTTAATCAACCATTAAGAATATATACAGTGGACCCTCGACTTACAGACGGCTCGACCTGCAGACTTTTCGAGTTACAGACTTCTCTGGCCGCAAAATTTAGGTTCGACTTGCGGCCGGAGAATCGACCTACAGACCAGAAAATCAAACAAAATGGACCAAAAACGGCCGGTTACAGATTAATCGGTTTTCAATGCATTGTAGGTCAATGGAGCCTCGACCTACAGACTTTTCAACCTGCAGCCACCATTCCAATACGGATTAATTCCGTAAGTCGAGGGTCCACTGTATATATTTAAAAAACCCAAAACAAAAAACAAATAGCGAGCTTTCGATGATAAATCATCTTCAAGGCTGTGCATCAAGTTCTTAGGGGCAATTCCAAACTTATGTGCTGTTCTTAATGTCCTAAATTCACATGGATGATGGTGCAGAGGCCAGGCAGAGCTTCTTAGATGAAAACAGCTGCAGCGTGCATGTTGGTTTCAAGCTCTTCTTCAGCTAGCCATTTGGAATTTATGACCCATCTCTTAAAACAGAGGAGAGTCACAGGCAATGTGCCCCCTCCCCCTTCTCCCTTTCTGAAACTCGGAGGAGTTTCTAGTTAGCCAGGGGAGGGAAGGCTGCCCAGTTAACATGACCTGCCTCTAATAGAGTTAAGATTAGGAATTTAGTTAATGAGTTTCATTGCAGGAGAGCAAGGAAGCAGGAAGTGTTATCAGTGTTGCTGCTAGGATGGGCACTCCACCACCACCCACCACTCCAATTTAGCCACCCAAGCTACTGGCCCTCCTCCTATATTGTAGAGTGATGCAGAAGGCTTTCCCTCAAACAAAGAAACAATAATAGTGGGGGAAACCTCATGTCTCTGTGTGAGGCACGCTGTTGAAGGAATGAGAGAAAGAAGTGACACGTAGCTTTCTTACCTTGCAGACTTAGTGCAGCAACAGATGCTACCAATAATTCATCATTAAAAAACCCAAATCCTTCAGGGTTGTTTGTGTGTGAAAGTCACAGCAGAAACTTTTTCTCACCTCTCAGAGTTTGTCAGTTAGCTTGCTTTGTTTTGTTCTAATTGGTCTTCAAGATGTAAGCACAGCATCTATTTCTCCACTGTGGAAGTCTGCTTCAACCACCTCTCTCCAACACTACTACGCTTTCATCTCTGACAGATTATCTGTAATGTCTGTTTTTGCTCTCAAATGAAACATGACTCTGTTTCTAACACAGCATCCAGAGTGAAACACCCGTAGGTGCTTACAACCATGGTATAAATAGTGGCTTTGGGGTAAAACTATTATAGGCTGCATATTTAATGGAAGACAGAAGAAAAACACCACCAACCAGCAACTCTACTTAAGATCATGTTCAACCTGATCTTTCAAGGCAAACATCATGAACTCTTATGAAGTTATTTCCCAAACGGTATCATATGAATCAAATACTGTATGTAAAAGGCTCCCACTCCATGCTCCATTTCTGATCATCTGAACATCATGCTAGCAGACAAAAGCACATTATTAATGAAAATATTAAAGATAATATGTAGAAGCCTCAGTGAAACAGAGTCACTCCTGGCAAACTAGAAAATAAAGAAGGGCGAGCAGCTACAGCAAACTGAGTTTCTGTTAAAGGCCCAACAGAACCAAGGGTGGCAGGTTTTGTATGCATACCAGTCAGACACAGATGTGGTGTCCAGGCTGAGCGATATCTGAGATGTTCTACGCAAGGAGAACATCTGCCATCACATCCTTCTGTGTGCTTGGTCTGCAGCTGTCAAGGGGTTGTGACCTTTCTCTTTCCCAAATGAGAGGAGCAAATGAGTGTAACCTGGTACCTGTTTATGGGATATCATGTTCACCTGCCGATAACTAGTGTTGTCATCACCAGTTGAGAGCAAAAATATTCATTGCTTACAGCATATATTTTCTTGACTACACCTTTCCAAAATCGCAAGGCAATTTAAATACCAACATTACAACCAAATGTACAAACAATAGAAGCAGGCTGCGTAAGTATGTCACAATGAAAATAATTATACAATTTCCAGTTGCTCTACGAAGTCTTTCTCACAGCTAACCAAAATAAATAAGTAAGTAAGTAAGTAAATAAATAACGAACAACTGTATATGTTCAAGCACAACAAAACCACACATTATTCATTGGGCAGTGTTGGTGCCCCCCACGCCACCCTCACAAGTCAAAAATACACAGTGTCAGGTCACTACAATCTGCTGAAAGTGAGGGCAAAGTTACACTATTGAAATAAATCGGGTGATAGATCACAGTCTCACATGGTAGTCATGTGTTTTCTAGGTCGGTGTGAGGGTCCTCTTGGGACCACGTTTTAAAAGCTGTGTTTTATATCAGTCAAGAGGGCTACAGGAGATTTTTAAATTGTTGCCTTTGAGGCTTTCTCCTGCGCCTGCCTGCCCTCATGTTAGCATATGTGCTCAACTGTGTAGGGTTTGTCAAGTAACAGATGCCAGGATCACAGGTTTTGGGCTCAGGGAAACTTTGCAGTCCAATCTACTTTTTTTTCCTATCTGTAATACCAAACTAGCACTATCCCAGATTGAAAGAAATTAAAAAATGAAAAGAAATATTAAAAATAATACTGGTAGCAGCAGGGGTGAGTGGCTGTGAAAGGCAGCTGGTGAAAGGGCGGGTGGGCACTGCAAAGGTTACAAGCAAGGCTTTGTCTTGTGTAGTACTGGATCAGTATTGGAGGAATTCCCTTTTTCTAGTGGCAGATTATTTTTCATGTATAGTTCAGCCCTAAGAAATTTGTCGAACACAGAGTTCTAACTCCTGTCCTCTAAAGATGCCGGCCGCAGAGACTGGCGAAATGTTAGGAAGAAAAACCTTTGGAACACGGCCAAACAGCCCGAAAAACCTACAACAACCATCAGGATCCCAGCCGTGGAAGCCTTCGAGAATACACATTTGTCAAACTTTATTTAGAACTGTCAGTGAACCTGATATGTTTTCGATGTAAAACTTTGCCTCTGACAGTGAGTTACAAACTGTGTCTGACACACAGCATTGGTTTAATGGGAGGTTCCCCTGATGCCAAGTGATACTTGCTTCCAAGTCATACAGATGGCATAGGCTCAACTCACTTGGTGTCTTATTTCCACACTTGCACAGTCAGATCACTGCTATTTAGGGAGAACTTGCTACATTCTTTTCTACCACATTCCTTACTCTGGAACAGTATCAAGTTAATTTAGGTAATCTTCCCAACATGTTGCATCACAAATTTCTTCTAGGTCATCCCATTACTTAAATGTGAGTCAGCTTCGCTCAACACTAGTGTGGCAATCATATAGACAGGGTTTGGAGTTTCAGAGTTGCAATGTTTCACATAAAGACTTTGTACATTATTTCCTGCTATTTTGTTCTATAGGTATTTTCTGTATTCTTTTAAAAGCAAGAATGTTTATTTACCCATCTTCATACACTTCCTCCTTCCTCATCTAGGATCTAAACATGATTGTGGTGTGGCGTGACCCTCCACTGCAGTACTGTGACTCAGTTTCGTTCCAACACATATCTCATGTTACATAGTGATGACTGACATCCATTGTGTTGGGTGGGACAGAAAGCAGAGCAGGATTGTAACTAGCGTGGAGCAACTGGGATTTTGCCCCAGGACATCAACATTTAGAGGTCACTGAAATCTAAAGGTGAATCTACTGGTGATGAAAATAAATGGCAACAACTCCCAGACCTACTGAGTTTCCTTTTGGGAGGGGAGCGCACACTCTATTCCCTTTTTCATGGGGCCACAGTGCAGCTTGTCCTGGGTGCCAACATGGCTGCTTAAAGCTCTGAGGATGAGTCAAAGATGGCAGATAGAGTCAAGACAATAGTGAATATTCTCCCCCTACTCTCTCTTTCAGTTTCCTTCTCACACACATGCACAGAAAAAAAAGGCGGGAAAGCATTCACCCATATAGCAGAAGGAAAAGAGATTAGATACCCGACCCTCTGCCAACTGATAAGGAGGCAGGGAATAATGAGCTGTTTGAATGTAGTCTGAGATGGTCCAGTGCCCCACTTCCCCTAAGTGTGAGCTGCCACTACCTATGCAAACATAACCTCATTTGAGGATTTCTGTAGGATTTCGATATGAAAATTTAGTCCACAGAAACCTCCGTAATATGTAAAAATGAAAAATTCCACCAAATGTCCCACCCACCCCTTTTATGGCAATCTCTTTTCTTCAGTGCAAAAGTAATTTTAACTGAAATTATTTTAAAAAGGAACCAAAAACGTCTGAGAAGCACACAACAAGTTTGGAATCTATGTATAGCTTTTGAATTTGCCTATACATTTCACATTTTCCTGTGGATATTTTATTATTAATTTGATTTCTATCCCATCTTTCTCCCCTTACAGGTCCCCAGGCTGGAGGGCACCTCTCGCTTTGTTTGACAAAAGCTACCTACCTCAGTATTCTTATATTGTGACACAATATCTTATAAAACTATGCAGCCATCTGGATGGAAAGGCATGAATGTAAAAAAAAACAACACTTTTGATGACAAGTGAACACAGGCTCTCTATATATCAAAATTGTATTAAATATATATTAAATGTTGACACACTGTTGTTGTTGATGATGATGATGATGCCTGGATAGAAAAAGGCATTTGACTCATTGCCACACAGCTAGATTAACACCTGCCTAAAATGTTTTGGGATTAGTAAAAATATTCAGAAGTTCCTCAAGAACAACATGGGAAAATGGGAAGCTGTTTTGATTACCTATGGCGAAGAAATTGGGAAAGTTAGCATCAAAAGAGGAATATTTTAAGGGGATTCTTTGTCACCACTGCTGTTTAACATCTCACTAATCCCCATGTCATTAATTTTAAATTAAACTGGATTGGACTGCCATATTTCACAACAAGCTGGAAAAATCAATAATCTGTTATACATGGATAACCAAAAACTAAATGCAAAAATTCCCACAGAGATAGAATCACTGCTAAACATATTGAGAATATTTAGTGAAGATATTCAAATGAAATTTGGAATTGACAAATGTGCAGCTCTGTCTATACACCATGGCAAGATCCAAAAACTAGATGGAATAGAGTTTAAAAAATGGCAATATTATAAAATCACTCTCAAGTGATGAATGTTATAATACTAATATTATACTAAATGGAATACTAAAAGCAGTATTTATACTAAATGGAATACTAAAATACTAATATTATAGTAAATGGAATACTAAAAGCAGATAATATCTGCACACAAACATTAAAGAACTGAAAGAAAGGGAATATATCAAAAGACTGCGGAAAATCTTAAAATCAAAATTAAATGGTAGAAATAGAATCAAAGCCATAAACACATGGGCAGTTCCAGTAATTAGACACCCAGCTGGAATAATAGATTGGACCCAAAGTGAATAAGAAGAACTGGATCGAAAAACATGGAAACTAATGAACATGCATCACGCACTACATCCAAAAAGTAATGTGGACAGATTATATTTACCACGAAAAATTGGAGGCCATGGATTACTGCAAATACAGCAGGTAGTAGAGGAGGAAAAAAGAAGCCTAAATGATTATATTAGTACAAGTAGAGAAAAATTACTTAAGGCGGTGAAAACAACAGAAACAAAGGCTCAATAGAGACTCAAAGAACTGGAAAAACTAACAAAATACAGAGACCTGGCAATCAAAACATCTCGCTTGTGGATGAAACACACTTCAGTGGTCCCCGTAGTCATTGGGGCTTTGGGAACAATATCAACAAATTTCATGCAGCACTATAATCAGTTACAGATCTCAGAAATCACGCCATCAGAGCTACAAAAAAACAGCAATATTAGGAACAGTATACATAGTGTGTCTATTTTTAACAGATAGTTTTTTTGTTAAAACTTCTATCTGTTATATAATACCAGTCAATATTTTTATACTTTTTATTGACTGTGTCTGGTATTTTTAAATAATAATAATAATGTGCCTTCAAGTCATTTCTGACTGATGGTGACCCTTTTCAGGGTTTTCTAGGTAGAGAGTACTCTACCGTGGAGCTTTTCCAAGGCCACAGACGATGGCTCTACTCATAGGAAGCACAGTGGGGAATTGAACTCCCAACCTCTGGCTCTGCAGGCAGATATCTAAACCACTGAGCTATCCAGCCTGCTGACATGCTGTTCATTTAACACAAAATAACATTTGGGTTTCAGGTCTTGGATGCCCCCTCCCCAAAAGCCAGGAGCTGGGACTAAGACCTGGAAACTCCAGAAACAGGGTGCCGGCACCTGCCACTTTTTAAAAAATTGATAAAAGCTACTTGTCTTAATCTTATCTTATACGCGTTAAGAAGTACAGGATTTCTAAGTGGTAATTCCCGACCTTTCAGCATCACATCCCCTTTTTTACTTTTGAGAAACTCACACACCTGTCCACCTCTCTTTTAATATAATTGATTTTTTTTAAAAAGGCTAATTTTAAAATTTAAATTAAAAATCCACACGCTCCTTACAGTCTACATTAAAAATAATGGCACATTTCTCTGACCAATTGTAAATTTTAATAATAATCTCCAAAAAATATAAACTGATGCAAATATTTTTTCTTTGTGAAAATCTTACAGTCTTGCATTCCACTTGACTTTTTTTTTACTCCTTGAAGAGCATGTTCCTCCCTGCCCCCCCCAGTTGAGAACTAATATTCTAGCGCATATAATAAAAAAGAACATAGCACATGGGCTTGCATCAATCTATGTTGATGTGCTGCATTCTTTGAAACGGCTAGGCAGACACTTGTGCATTACTCTGTGGAAAAACTGGTTGATATGGAAACAATTAAGGAGGCAAGACTGTGAATTTCCCCAAACACACACACACACACACACACACATTCATACCTGGTCAACAGCATCACTATTTCCTATTTTAATAGACAACATAAATAGCAACCCTGAACTCCAAAAAGCAATATTGACATGAGAACAAAGGTTGTAGCCCTTTACTGAGTGATGGACAGGGTAATGGCTATTTGAACAAGAATGAAAATAATAAATCTTAATACTGCACCTGAAAGACTAGAATTATTGAACTACTGTGTTCTTTCAGTTATTGAAATAACGAATTATAATTGTCCCATTTCCCCGTGTCATTATCATTTTTAAAAAAATTAAGGGGGAAGAAAAGGACTTCCCCTTAATTCAGTTGATCACTGAATTCTTCCCACAAATAATACTGTCTGAAAATGACTTATCAGATGCTTCAGGATCCACCAATAAGCACCTGCACTAGCTTATTAACGTCAGGGTACAGGGTGCGTCTATGGCCCCTGCCTGGTTTTATAAACAGTGGTCTTCCAACTTCTTGCTTTGTCTTTTGCTGCTCCAAGTGGAGAATTCTTCCTGGAACCCTTAAGGAATAGTCATTAACCCCCAAAGGTAAAATTCAGGGATTCAATTTAGTGTGTGTCGGGGGGGCGGGGTGTGGCCTACTTCTCCTGTCACTCCCCCTCCCCCCAAATTGGGAAAAACTTCTGGTCACTTCTGGGATTGAAAACCACTTTGCAAATAAACATAGGCCAAAATCCTGTTGTTTGATGTAGTAAATCACAAATAGAATCTGTGGGGATTTTGGTGAGTCATTTTCTCCATATGTCCCATTGAATGAAATGAACCTACCCTAACTGTAACTTACTATGCTGACGTAAATCACAGTTAGAGTGGGTCCATGTGAATCAATAGAACGTACAGAGGTGTTGACTCACGAAATCCCCATTGATTCAATGGGCCTATATTAGTGGATTTACTACTCTAAGCAACAGGATTTTTGCCCATTGTGGGTGCGTTGGTGGCTAAAATCCTGATCTCAAAATGGCTTCCTCTCTACGTATTAGGGAAGATCTAACATGACTCGCCAGTTTAAGGGGATAGACTGTTGTTACTCATTGTATTTCTTGTTTTAAAGTTTGTCAGCCTTTCCTCATTCTAGCGTGCCTGTCCTTCAAAACAGTAGTTCTGGAAGTAGCTGAGATAAAGAGGAACATGAAGATACACTGCCCAATAAGCAATGCAAACAAAGACAAGGATTCATGGCTCAGTTGTGTTGCTCTGTGAAGGCAGAGCAACACAAAATCCACAGGGCAAAGTCTTCATTAGATCATTAGAATTCTACAGATGTGTGCAGACTTTTTCGTTATCTAGTCTTAATCAGATAGGTGTTATAAAAAATTAGAAAAGACAGAAGCAGCAGCTAACATTGTAGCAGCAATGTAAGCATATTTTTGTGCAATTTTAAAGAGGTATTTCTTGTCCATTGATTGTGATTTTCTTCTGCTATACAATTTATAACCTACATTTTATACAAAAAGTTTATAGGGACAAACCTGACTTTCCTTTTTCCCATTTTATCCTCACAAAATACCTGTCAAGATAGATTCAGTTCATAGATCATGCCTCATAAAAGACGGAGTGTCCTGGCTTGGGAAGGACTCAAAGCTGGATCTCACTTCAGTGTTCCAAACACTACACCAGAATATGAATCATAGAGGAGTATTTATATGACCACATACCATAAGTAGATGAATCACTCTTCCCCAGTTATGTAGCTACCTATCTGAAGCATGGATCATCTAAAACAACTAATTTTTAATTTCAAATCCTGTGCATCTTTACCCAGAATCCTGCTCATTTTTCACTACATGTGGTGGAGCTCACCCTGCAACCTTTATAAATATGCATCTGAGTGTACGTGGTTTGCTCTCACACCCAGTGAATAATGTTAGTTATACTACATCGTTGCCTAGACAAGGTCTCTGTGCTTAACGGGAGTATCTATGACTCTTGATTCTGTCCATGTAAAAACAAACATTCCAGGACTATCCGACAAGATGCAGGGGCCTCTTATAGCAGCAACCTTAGCCTCTTTTTTGTGATTCTCCCAAACAAACAGATTTGTCTGATAGCCTCACAAAAGGCTATTGTTAGTCAGACCACATTCCAGATATAGGAAAAGTTCTGTCGCTTGCACCAAAGCTGAAGATAAAGCAATTAAACTGCCAACCGGAGGCAAAAAAAAAGGAAAAAGGAAAAAAAGAAAACAAAAAAGATTGAGGAAATCTCTCAGTATTTAATATATCTGATTTTAATTCCCTCTCCCCCAGAAACCTGACCAAAAAAAAAAAAATGAAGATTCTAGAAGAATAGGAGGAAGGATAGCTTGCATTAAATAAAAAAGTAACAGGTCACACACACACCCCTTTGAGGTTGGTACAGGTATTAGTCATGTCTCCTTGGGTTTGGGGGACCGGTCTTCCTTTTGTTCACTGTTCTTGCCCCATGTGTACCAAGAGCCCTCATCTTCCCTGTGTTGCATCAGGGGTTTCTGAGCCCTTTGCTGTAATTGCTGCAAGCTTCCAAGGTGTGTAGAAGCACCATAACCAGAGACGTCTGGACCTTGCAAGAGGACATCTGTGCAGTCAGAAAAGGGTATGGATACCATCCCTGTACATCTCACTTGTTCAGAAGATGTTGGGAAGGAAAAGTCACAGAGGAAGAACTGCATGAGCCAAAAGTAGACAATCTCAGGAGGAGATTATTTACCCTCCGAATAATTCTTTGATGTTTTGGGTCTTGAAGATAGTAGTAGCCGGAGTGGGGGCTCTCCAGTGCAAGTTTGAGGGTAATTTCCTGTTCCCACAGCAGGGAAAAGGATGAAGAAATCTTGCAAAATGGGGATGAGCGAGACTGTAGATTCAGATTGCAGTCTTCTGTCAATGTGGGAAAATCTGAAGGAGGGTGCAAATCAACCATGTTTAATTTGCAGACCTGTTTCAGTAAACCATTAAATTGCTGAGATTATATCCTCAACAGAAGGAATGCTGAGAATGACTTCTAGAAATGTATTAAGGAGAAACTGGGTGTTCTGGAATGCTCTGCCTCTGTTTCAAGAACGTTCTGACACGGTCTGGGAGATGTATGAATACAACAGAAACTATGTTAAAACATGAGGGGTACAGTAGCTAAGGATGCTAATACACTGGAGTATAATTAGTCATGTATCTCACAAATTTCATATCAGGGCCTGTGAATTTTTGTAAGAAAATCACTTATAAACCAAAAATAAAACACAAAGACTATTGAGAACTTTTCTCTTCATTTTCTCCGCTGAAGAGAAAAAGAGATGTGGCAGTTGGGACTCTCCAGACTTATCTCTCTCTCTCTGAATCTCTTATCGGCGATAGTATATGGAGGAAGTGTATGGGTGTGAGCAGATATGTTCAGGACAGCTGGTGAAGTTCTTTGTAAACCAAGAGCTAGTCTGACACTTTGCTCAAATTAACCCATAAAGGCAGCAGAGTGAGGAGATTTTAGGAGTATTTAGTGATCTCTATCCATCTTTCAGGATACTCTTTCCTCAGCACTAAATCTATGAGGTAAATATGGGTCGGGGGAGAGAGAGAGAGAGAAAGAGAGAGAGAATCTTAGATTCATATACCTGGAATGGAACCCTAAGGGTCATCCTGTCCAGACCCCTGGCCAGTGCAAAGACCCATAGCCAACACATCCCTGAGAGATGGCCATCCAACCATCTCTGCTTTAAATCTCCAGTGAAGGAGAGTCCACCATCCTCCAAGGCAGTCAATTCCATTGTCAAAGTGCTCTCACTATGAGGAAGTTCTTCCTAATGTTTAGTCAAAATCTCCTTTCATGTAACTTCACTAGAAATGTATTCTGGAGGGGTGGGGTGTTCTGGAATGCTAAACCTCTTTCACTCTCTTGGGCAGCTGCCCTTTCATTTCCTCCTTTGTTCTGCTGGCAGTAGGTTGGGCACCGTTCTCCTTTTTCTGAGAAAACAGAAGGAAAGTGGATCTTGGTACGCTTCCTTGGTGATTCATTCCTCATTCTACTTCCTATACATATCCCTTTTAGACTGTAGCTCAGCTGATTGCTCTTAATGCATCTACTTTGGTTTATTTTGATATCTCACACATTTTTCCTCATAGGAATAGTTTGTGACTGTCTTTTCAGTCACTCTTAAAAACTCCCATCCATCATGGATTTTCTTTTTCTTTGAGTGTTTCTGACCACAGGATTTCACCCAGTATTTCTTTCGGCTTACTAAAATCAGCTTTCTTAAAGTCTAGAGTTTAAGCCACACTATTCTCAGCTTTCTCTTTTCTCAATATAACAAATCCCAAGAGAGCACAGTCACTTGCCTTTCTCAAGATTATGTTTGCTGATGCTTCTAACAGGCAGCTTGCTTTTTGGTGCCAGTATGCCTTCTTATTTTTTGCATTTTTATTGTGTTATTGTGTCATTTTATTGTCTTATTCATCACCAGCAAATAGCAGCAGTCAGTAAAAATAATCCCAGAAAGGAAAGGGGAAGGGAGAGGATAAACATTTGCCAAGAAAGGGGGGGGGGGGAGAGAGAAATCCCACAGGCAGGCAGACAGACAGATAGCTTTATTACAATCACTGATCAATGTCCCAAATACAAATAAACCATCAATGAATAAAATATGTTATTCCAAGGTTCTGCATTGCTATCACCCTATAAAATAACTAAAAATCTCCCAGCGGCATAGTTTGTATTGAATGTGTTTCCCCCTTAGAAAGTGGTTGCTGTAAACTAAACCTAATTATAAATTTACTGAAATCCTTCCTTTATGAATTTTGATTACAGCCATGTAAAATTTCGCCACATTAAACAGCATAGTTGTATTCTTCCCTGAAAACAATAAAAGGGTGTAATATGCTTCTGAACATCCAGGAAATAACTTTAAACAAGGTTCAATAAAGGTTTTCCGAATATCAAGGCAAAAAGGGCAATGCAAAAGGACATGAGTCGTTGTTTCTATTCCTCCAGAATTACAAGAACATTTGTGTTGGCAGTATGGGATATTTTTAAATTTCCCCTCCTGGACAGAGCATTTAGCCAGGCAAGAGTGAAAGCTTTAGTATTGGAAGTAAATAAAAATAATTATCTGGTTTAAAAGACAGCAATGTTATATCAGTTAGAATACTGTTTGAGGTTGCGCCTAAATTGTGTTGTCTCTCAACCTCTGTAATACATTGTCTAAGGGCTAATCTAGCTGCATCATATCCCATGTGGATAAGGCATCCCACAGAGAAGCCATACCTTCTAAGTTTAGCAAATAGAGCTTTCTTCCAAACTGACTGATAATTGTCTTGTAGTAATAAAGGAGTTAAGCCTGTGAGGAAAAATCTGGCTTCTGCCAAAAATTCAAGGTAATTGGCCAAACCCTAGTTTCAACCTTCAAGCATCCCACCTCCAATTGCAGAGCTGTCTTTGAGACCAAGATGAGGACTCTAAGAGTAGCTGTCAAAAATCTTGTTTGAACTACTTCCAAGGTAGTAAAAGGAGAATAAGCGTCCAGTTGTGCACTTTAAAGAAGCTGACTAAGAGATTTGGCCTGGAACTATTTTAAAGCAGCTGGAATATAATGGGACTCTCTGGTGCCAAAAAAAAAAAAAAAAAGATTACAGAAGCAGCTCTTTGCAGAAGCAGCTCCTTGGCCTACATGTGCCTTTTCAGTGCCACTGGCTCAAAAGACAACACCAAGACACTTAAACGCCCTTGTCTGCTCAATCTTGTGGCCATTTATTGACCATTTATAGAGCTTTGGTTTTCTTGCAAACACCATAACCTTAGTTTTCTCATAGTTTATTTGGAGGCTTTCCTTATGGCTATAATGTATTAGGGCACACAATGCTCTCTACAAGCCAATAGGTGTCTGTGACAGTAACACCACATCATCATCATCTAACAGCACTGAGAGGTCTACCTGCTATCCTGGAAGGATGGAAATTTGGCTAACTAAGAGCCAAAACCAGCGAGTTAAGATAAACATTAAATAACAGTGGGGCCAATATACAACCTTGCTTAATTCCTTTTAATATAGGGACTTTACTAGACAGACGACCCTCCAAATTACACCTTATTTTCAAGTTTATGTTTCTATGAAGCTTGTAGATAAGCAGTAAGTGTTGGTCTATTGCAGAAGCCTCGAGTTTATGCTACAATATGATTCCATTTACTATCAGCAGGCTGGCTCCAGGAACGGAAGTCAGTCTGCTGTCTCTGGGCATGTGCCGGCCTATCAGCTGCCTGGTGCATGTATGGGTGGAGGCAGCAGACTGCCTTAAGGAACATACGTTGGCCTGGTGCTTCTGAATATGGTGGCGGCAGCAGTGGTGGCAGCGGCATGTAGACTGGTGGGAAGGGCGGGTCCACAGGAACTTGACAATGCAACTTGGACAAATGGGTCCGAGTCGCGAGTCAATTCCCAAGTCCTCCCTCCCAAACCTGCCGAGTTGAGTCAAAGTCAAATCCCTGGTGTGACTTAAGTCAGACTTGAGAGAGTCTTGCAAATTGTGAGTCCCCATCCCTGATCAATGATACTATCCTAGATCTGACCAGAATATAAACTCTCCTGGAATATCTCCAGTAATACTTATATTTAACATGATTAGATCTAATCAGTGTATCACCTCAGCCAAACTGAGGCCTTTGTATCCATCAGACTATCGTTTCTGATAGGCATATCAGGAAGAGGGATTAGAATACATTGAGTGGAAGCTGAATATATTACATTTTGTTGACATAAAGCAGATTGGGGTACAACGTTTAGTCCGTATTTAATCTGGGTCATATACTGCTCCCAAGAACTACATGGGCTTTAAAATAGCTGCATCTGGAAGCCAACCGACACCTTAATGCTCCAGATCCTGATTTCTGTCTGGTCCCTCATCATGCCCCCAAAGCTATGTTCTTCTGCTGTGCTATGTTTTGTCTTTGTGTACAGAATTCTTTACTGCTATTATAAATAATCTCTTTATTATTTTCAATTAGTTTTAATAATTTTTTAATTATTTTATGTATTATTTCAAAGTGGCATAGTGCTAGTTCGATGTTACAGTTTGTTTTATTTGTTGTTTATTTTTATTTGAGTCCACATTGATCCTTCCTTTATGCAATAAAAATTATATGACTATCTGGAAATCCACAGGAATTGCAAGATACAATAAGATAGACCACTAGCAAAGTAGTTGTCAGCGGTTTCCACCGCTCAAGTGATACAGCACTAAAATAGAAACAGATAGGGAAACATTTTAAGAGTTCAGACTGCAAGCTGTCCAAAACTCTTGATCCTGGCATACAACAGTTGGTAAACCCAACAGACATAATTTACTGTGACACAGATGTTCAATATGCCCAAATGATTCAAAATAAATTGTATTCATAATCAAGATAAAACAAACAAGCACCTCATGCCTGTTTTTTTAAAAAGCCACTTTCAGACCAAAAAAACATAGCTGTACATTGTGTAGGCAAATATTTTAAATCAATTTTAAGCATGTTAAACCTAATACAAAAACAGGAGTACTATGATGTATAACCACACCCGAATTTTGTAAGTTTTTTTTAAGGACACTCCACAACATTCTTTTTATCACAGACACTTAGTAGATTTTCAAATATTGCTATCATCATTGGGCAGTTAAAAGACACTGGTCTGCTAAATACTTAGGGAGGGGTTCTTTTGGAGGCTTTAAAACATCTTTTGGGGAAGAAGTTACAGAAGTTACTGCCTGATCCCCATTCTCCTCAGTTGGAAGGAAAGCCTCATTCTCCAATGCAGCAAACGTATTGTTTAAGTAACAACAAATTAAATAGGCAACTTATTCACAGGACAGCTAGCTGTTAAAAGTGGATCCGTTTTCAGTTATTTCACTGCCCTGAGAGGCTGACCGACCTGGACTGGATCTCTGTTGTTTATTTCCCATCCGTGTTACACTATAAAGTTCCCACACAAAAAGGCAAAGCTGTTTAGTTTTATCCGGCTGTGGCTTCCAACCACCTTGATCCCTTTCCCCCATATGCTGACTCCCCCTCTCAGCAGAACAGATAAAGCTATGCTTGTTATTTATTTCTGGTCATGCAGTTTGTTATTGTGGCTAATTTACCAAGTCCTTGGAATTCAGCCAAGATGATAACATCTTACAAAACAAAGTCTCTAGATTCTCTTATCTGCAATCCTCCTCCTTTTAAAAGGTATTATCTAAAAAGAGGTTTACTTAAAAAGTATTTAACTAGATCAACTTTACACCACAAAACCTGCAAAATAAAAACTGAATAAAACAAAGAAGCAGCAAGAGTGAAACACTGTTGCTGCATCCTACCAGAGCCGGAACCAAAACTGGATCTGATAGTAATGCAGATCCTTGGAATAACATATTTTCTCTCTCTCTCTCTCTCTCTCCCCCCTAGAAAATGGTGAAAAATTCCCCCAAAGGGCAAAAATAATGGAAAAAGGTTCCACAGCCACAGACAGACAGCATAATCAATATGGAAGGCAGCACATAACTCAATAGCACACAGATCCCACTCACAAGGAAGGGCCGAAGCAAAGAGATGTTCTTTTCTATAACTCAACATTCCCTCTCTCGTCCCCAGAGAATCTCATTGGCTGATGACCACAGTCCTTGCAATGCTATTAGATTAAACATTTCCTGGGTAATTTGATAGACAAGAGGAAAACAAAAGAGCAAATAAAAGAAAAAAAACATTATATAATCCAAAACTTTCAGGTCTCTCTCTGTCATTAAAATAAAAAAAGTTAAGACACTCTCTTTCAGAGATTAATGAAAGAATCCAAAAACAAAAGCAAGAGTCTCTTTTGCGTTTTTCCCCACTCATGTTAGCTTAAAAGTCACATCCCTAAGAGTTACTTTGATTTTTAGTTAATCAATTCTAGCTGTTAACTTTAGACATGCATTATGACCTGACTCTATAGTGAGATCATAAAGTACAGTATATTTCTAAGTTCAGAATATTTCTTGATGCAAAGTGTCTCGGCTTGTATGTGCATATTCCTTAGTCTTCTAAACCTGAGCTTCCTCTCTTCCACTGTGGCATTAAAATCGGACCTATTCAGTAACATACTGGGTACATCTAGAGATTGGGGCAATGAGACAAATATATAGAGGGGTCTCGTGTGATACCTCCAAATAAACATTTAGGTTTTGGGATCTGGGATGCCCCCTTTGGGTGAACCCCCTTTTCCAAATCCATGGAGTTGGGACTAGAGTTTGTGCCCCACAAAGGAGCTTAGCACTTGGCACTTTTTTTGTTCTATGAAAGCACCTCCTTTTTCTTTTGATGCCTCCCACCTGCAAGGCATTCCTCACATTATTGTTAGGCAAACAAGTGAGATACAAATATAAGCAGTGTACATTGACAAATATTCATCTCATGCAGATACATGCATAAGAGAACCATAGTTAAGAATATGTTCACTATAAACCTGGGTTGGTCTGAACCCATCCCGACCCAAGTGCCTTCTTTCCTGATGAGAGGCGGGAGAAGTCTATAGAGCCCTGAGGAGAAATACATGACCCGCCAGGAAAGTGATGACTCCGTTGGGGAACGGGATGAGGGAGAGATGGGAAAAGTCACAGAGAGGCCAGGGAAGATTAACAGAGATCCATTTGGTGGGACAAGAGAAGAGATGGAAAAACCTGGAAACAAGGAGCCGGGAGTGACAGAGGCTGAAATTCAAGTAGGGATAGCAGGAAGCCAATCAGAGGAAAGGAGGGAGCCTCCAAGTGAAGGAGGGTTGGGGGTCAAGACAAGAAGGGGGAGCAGAGATACATAAAGAGGAGAAGTTGAGAAGGGGGACAGTGGAGGCAGGAGAGGTAGAAGCAAGAAGGAAGGAAAGAGTTTTACCTCCCAGCTGGGAGTGGATCTGGATGGAGAATCCATGGACTAAACAATGGGAGACGTCGATGATCCCCCACGAGGAGGAAGAAAGGAGAAGAAGAGAAATAAGACCTGAAGAAGAATCCTATTGGGGAGAAAAGGAGGTGAGGGAGTGGAGTAGAAAAATTAGGGAAGAAAGAGCCAAGCTAGCCCGGGAGAGAAGACAGAAGGGGGAAATGGAACAATCCCTCGGAGAGGGATTCTGGCAGGACTCCCTCCCATAGGAATTCAGCAAACCCCGAAGGTCTGGGACAGGAACCCCTCAGAAGTGACCCCTAGCACGTGCTGCTAGAAGCATTGAGACTTGAGATAAGGGACTATGACCCAATACAGACGTTTGAACCCTTTGGAACCCCTGGTTCTAACTCCTTCTTGAAATAAGCTTTTAACCCCTTTGCTGCACTGTCATGCAAAGAGGAGATGTTAAATATCACAGTTTATGTTAACAGTTTTTTGGATCTTCCTGGAAGAAATATTGAGGTTTTGGAACCCGTTAGTCAATTGTCTTTATTGGTTCTCAAAGAAGTGAACACAGATCCACAATTGCCTGAGAAGGTAGAACCCTCACAGTTTGCTTCAACATAATTTATGAAATGGCTTTGTGCTGAAAAGCTATTTCATATAGATGAATATAGGGTATACACAAATGTTTTAGAGACAGAGATTTAGACATAATGGCTGAAATTCTGTTGCTTGGTGTAGTAAGTCACAACTAGAGTAGGCCTATTGAATCAGTGAGGATTTGGTAGGCCAATTGCTCTATAATTGCCATTGATTCAATGAGCCTACTCGAATTGTGATTTACTATGCCAAAGGACTCACTCAGGCCATTATTTTGGTGCAAAAAAAAAGTCAGCTTTTTTTGGCATAGGTTCTCACAGGTTGCAAAACACCTTATCAGATGTTGTGGAATGCAGCACACAAACACTTATGCCAAATAAAACTTGTTAGCCTTCAGAGTGAACACCCAAGAACACCAAGGTATGTGAAGGTTACACATACGCTGTTTTCCTGGAGGCCACTTCACACTGCATGTCATACTGCATGAGGCATGTATAGCGCGGTACACAGACATAGAACATTTAGTATGAACCAATGATAAGAGATGCAAGGTCATTTCATGGACCTATGGAAAAGATGATCTTCCTGAAGATTCCTCCCTTCCAGAAATATGTTATCATCAGGAAGCTTTCAAATAAGCTGTGGGAGAGACAGAGATGGTGAGAAAGAAGGAGTGTCTGTCCTGCTCAGAGACTATTTATTTTATTCTTCTACCCCTTTTCCTTTTATGTCATGCATATTGTAACTGCGTGAACAGGGCCTGGCATTTATAATTGCTTGTATTTTGTTTTAAGAAGCCTTTTTACCGAGCAACACAATAAAATTGCTATCATTATGACTATGACAGGGAGAGGGACATGGATTCCCCTGTTGGCGTTCCACTGAACCCAGGACTGCACTAACATAATCCTCTTTTCGATGAGCCAAACAACACCATGGTGGTTATGCCACAGAACAGTGGGACACAGACTGAAGCATACACGTAACAGCCATGCCTGGTGTGGGAAGTAACCATAGCAAGAGGAATGTGGAGGATGGGGGATATAAAAATGGCTTTACAGCCAAAAGATGAGGAAAAATCAGGAACAGGAAAAGAAGAGAAAGACTGAAAACACCCAAGAATGGTAAAAGAGGAGAAGGGCCCCAGGAACCCTCAGGAAGGGGAAGAGGAGAAGAGACCTGAAAGTTCAGAAGGAAAAGAAACAGAGAGTATAGAAAACAATGAAAGATCCTTTACAAAAGGAGATAAAGAACCTTGAGATTTAGAGGAGGGTTCTAAAAATTTAGAGAAGAGAAGTGAGACCCAAGGGGAAGGGGACGATGCTCAGGAAGAAGGTTGGGGAACGTACTGGGTGGAGGACTCTTCTGAAAAAGAGTCAGAACCTCGAGGAGTAGAACGACATCCACAAGGAGGATGTCTGGTGAGGGGTATTTGTTCAGCTCCAGGTGCCCAAAGGGGAAGGAGAGAAATATGAAAATTCTAGAGTCCCCTAAAACCTTCATATTGGGCTGAACAGGAGTGGTGGGGAGCCAGGAAGGAGGAAACATGTGCTGCCAGAAACTAATACTGGTACAAGAAAGGAGCATGAGTATGTCAACACTTGGAGGGGGCTGAAAAGAAGAGACTAGAGGGACAACCACTTTGGGAGAGCAAACTAAGAGGTCCACCTCAAACCTGCCCTCACTGAAGACAAACTGGCCTTCCCTCTTAGGACCTGAACAGAGACAGGTCAGGTCCCCATAGGGGACCAGACAACTGATCCCCAAGGCCCAGTGAAGAGAACTGGCAGCCATGGACGAAATGGACTCAGCCAAATGAGTAGAAGTGGAAGAGGAGAATCAGTGGCGAAGGGCTCTGAGCCATTAACAGGGATTGGAACCTTTGGAAGGAGACTGAGTGTTAACCCTATTATTGTTCAGCCCAGTCCAAGTTTAATAAACCCTGTCACAATAAATATGAACAAGAAAAGTTTGTAAATAAATATGGTTTTAAAATGTGTAATTATATTAAATATTTAGGTATAAATATAGTTAAAGTGACTCAAAAATTAAAGGAACAAAATTTTAGTAAATTAAAAAGCGATATTAAAGATAAATTGCAGGAGTACTCTAAACTGAAACTTTTGTGGTTTGGGAGAGTCGCTATGGTTAAAATGAAAATACCACCAAAAATAACTTTTTTATTTAGGATGCTCCCAATACAGTTAGAAGAAGATGATTTTAAGTATTGGCAGGGACTAATTAATGGATTTTGTAATGGGCTTGAGTAATTCAGAGAAGCTATGGGCTAAATTTAAATATTTTCTATGCTATTTGGGGTAGATTTATTGAATTTGTACTAGTGAAAGGAAAGGGGAAAGCCTCTAAGCAACAACTAATACAATTTTGGAAAGGAGGTTCGTAATAAAATAATTGCTCCAAAGCGCCCCGTGAGTATGGGGGTACACTGTGTTTTAGATTGTTAGTAAGTATTTTGTATTGTTGTATTTGTTTTGGAAAAATTAAAAATTAAAATAAACCCTGTTGTGTTTCAGTGTGACAGTTGACACGTATGGAGGAAGGTAATTCCGTCAACCAGTAGTGGCCAGTGGGAATCACATATTAATGCCATCATCCTCAACAACATGCACACCGTTTTATAAGTAGGTTCTATCCCAGACATAGTGGTTATACTTACATCTGAATACAACAACAAATGTTAATTTCCCTCTTACTCTCACTCTGTAACACACCCAGCATTTTATGTCCTGCCTAAAGTAGTATGGCCCACAACTCATTCCTGAACCTCACCTAATTTTGTGTCAGCTGCAGATATTGGGGTGACGGGGAAAGATTCAGTCAATATACATTCAGCATTCTCCCTAAAATATGAGTTGGAGAGAGGGCAAATACATAAGATGAGCATGCGGCAGCACCATATCCTTCTTCCTCCCCGCCATTGCTGTTGCCACCAGTCAATACGCCACAATAAGACTGGATTCTGTTCCCTGGATTCAGTCCTATCTGTGGGCTAGCAATGGTGAAATGGCCATGTCAAAAGGAACAGGGGGACGGGGAGCTGAGCAAACCTGTGATCACTGTGCTGTTGTTCTCTCTACCCTTAGATTTCTCCTCTTCGTCTTATCCCATCCATGCCAGAGAGGAGACTAGGAGCCCTGATCCATCGGACCCAGCCTGTATTGTTGCAGGTACCAGCATCAATGTCCAGAAAAAGCCTCTGGACACCTCAACAAAAAAAAACTGGAACCAGAGCTGTTGATAGTGGGGGAGTCCTTCTGATGTAAGGATCCTGCAGATAACTGACCATGGGACCTTCTGGCGTAAGGCCTGATCTTGTATTATAGGAACTGTCTACCTCGGGGTACAAGGTGAACACACACTGAAAACTGCAATAGTTGTAGCTTGCAGCAGGCCTGCTAAAATTAAGGGCTCTGTGATCTTTGCATATGATAGTAGCACATACTAGCATAATACATATGATTTTTCCCTATGCTATGGCAGGCAACTGTGCAGTTAGAAATGTTTGTTGACAGAAAATACTAGCTGCCTATCAGGGTATTTCTGAGGCTACTTTATTCCGTGTAACCATCCTGCCTACTTTTCTTCAGAAAAATGGCTGGGGACATGTGGACTATATGATCAACAGCTGAGAGACAGTCCCACCCCCCAATTACATCTGTAATTAGATTGTTTCTTTGTTCAGACTTTAATTGTTAGCCACTCCAGAAGGCAGTTTTGGCTGACAAGCTTGGTAGAAACATAAACACAATAAATATATTTCCATATCCCAGTTAATCACTGCCTTCCTTGGGTTTTGCCCACAACACCTTTCCTATGCACTTTATTATGGCTGGGGTGGGCAACATGCAGCCTTTCAGATGTTACTGGACTACAGATCCAACTTTCCTCACCACTGGTTGTGCTGCGTAGGGTTGATGGTTGTTGCAGTCCAACAACATCTTGAGAGACACAAATTGTCCACTCCAAGCGTATAGGATTAGATGTTGTGACATAATCCTTTCTCCATATTGGAACTACCCTCTTAGAATCGAGAATCATCAAACTGGAACTCAAGCTGGTTTTCCAGGCCAAACTCCAAAGTGCTCATAATATTTCAAAATCCAAGGCGATACAAAATCCAATCAGAGTAAATTCCACAAATATACACTATATGCCATGATTTAAGCATATGCTAGAATTAAACTGAGCACTGGATTCAGACATAGAACATTTCAGAATACTCCAGCCAGTATTCCCGTTCAGTGGTTAAAACATTCCCCATGCTTCTGTACTGCTTTTAGCAACCTGTTTCAAAAAATTATCATCATCATGGTCATTGCAACTTGGCTAAGAGACCAAATTTTGTCATTCACCATCTTTTGAGATCTAAATAAATAGTAAAATAACAATCAGTAAGTCAGGAAAAAAGACCAACATCTCCCAAATAACATGTTTTGTTTTTCTTCAAAGTCTGTGGTTTTGACTAGGAAGAAAACCAAAATCAGCTGTGGCATAAAATATAGTCAATGCGCTCAAGGTGGTGTCCCTTGCATGAATTATTCTAATACCAATAACTACACAGCTAGAGACCTCTGCACAAGCTGACTGGATTCTCAAAGTTGATTGATTGATTGATTGATTGATTGATTGATTGATTGATTGATTGATTGATTGATTGGCTATCAAGGCCACTCTGGGCGGTTTACAGGGTTAAACATCATTAAGAACTGTTAAAACAGAACAGAATAATATAAATCAAAATTAAGAATAAACATATCAACGTAATTTAACCAATAATATCTAAAATGTTAAAAAGCAAGGCAGCAGGATAGATAATATAAGCGTAAAGTGTTAAATGTACCACTGTATTAAGATGTTAAAGGTCCGGAAAGGCCTGTCTAAAGAACCATGTTTTTAACAATTGCTTAAAAATTCCCAGTGAAGGGGCCAGGCGAATTTTGGGCAAGAGTCTGTTCCAAAGTTGGGGGACAACTGCCGAGAAGGCCTAGTTTCTATTCTTCGCTTTCTGGGCCTCTCTCAGGGTCAATGCTGTTCACTGCATGGCCTGTGAAGATCACATTGATAGCGAATAGATATGGAATAAGAAAAGTAGTGAAATAAATGCAAGATATAGTAGCGTAGCACAGAGGTCCCCAACCCCCGGTCCGCGGCCCGTGCCGGTCCGTAGCTTGAGCCGGACCGGGCCGTGGAGAGAGACCTCCCCCCCACTCCCACACGCACTCCCCCCCCACAGCCCGTTTGCACCTGCGCACAAGTGTGCGTGCCCGCACAAGTGCTGCACCGCCCTTTGCGCATGCGCACGAGCGCCCACACAAGCGCTGCACCACCCTTTGCGCATGCGCACAAGCGCTCATGCGCCCACACGAGAGAGAGAGCACTCCGCACATGCGCATGAGCGCAGGGGAGTGCCCCGCCTTCCCCAGCCAGTCCACGGGGTTAAAAAGGTTGGGGACCGCTGGCGTAGCACACATATAGAAATAGACTCCTCATGCCAATTTTAGCCGGCCTCGACTTCTAGGAATATGATAAGGCCTATGTGACCTCCAAACACACTGGAATGTTACAAGATGTTACAGGGGAGGTGTGAAGAGGCCCATTTACAACACAACAGATCCCCAGTCCTCAGGAAGAACAACATCAACATATAGATAAGGAATACACATCTGGGGTGCCAGGATGTCTGGAAATTAGAAGGACAATGAGAGGGGGCCCTCCATCATTCTCCATGCCCTGTCAAGAACCAAGAGGTCACCGGATTGGATTGTAGCCCGAACACCAATTAGGGCAAGGATCCAAAACTTGTTGCAGATCAGGCCCAATCACAGTTTTGGGGTCTATGACTGCCTATTTGTAAACAGTATATATGTACCTGACCTATGTATTTTCGGGGCCTTCTCACTCTTTATGAGAGGAGCCCCAGCTATTTGTTTTGGCATACTTTGTTTCTTCAATAAAATTGTGTTGTACCACAGCTGGCTTGTCTGTGTCCGATCTGCTGGAGATGAGCTTAAATTTTTCTAAGACCTCAAAATCAAGGCTAACAATATTGGATGGGCAGATCTAATAGGGAGCAGGTGTTCTGCCAGGTATCGAGGTCCCAAACTGTTTAGGACCTTTTATAGGTTAACACCACAGATAACCAGTGCAGGGCAGCCAGAGTAGGGGAAATGTGTTGATATTTCTTACCCCACTCAACAGTCTGGACGGTATGTTCTGGATGTGCTGAAGTTTCCATAACAGCCCCGTGGGTAGCCCCACGTAGACAGCATTACAGTAGTCTAATCTCAAGACTACCAGTGCATGGACCAGTGTGGTGAGGGACCCGGTGTCAAGGTAGGGATGCAGCTGAGCGATTTGCTTTAGATGAAAATAGGCGGAGCAGACTACAGATGCTATGTGGGATTCCATTGATAGCGTTGAGTCCAGAAGTACACCCAAGCTGCAAACCTCATCTTTAGCGGAAAGAGTAGCCCCCCTCAAAGGAGAGGGAGGCACCCAGACCACAAACACTAGGGGCACCCACCCGCAGGACTTCCGTTTTGCCTGGGTTCAGCTTCAGTCTATTATCCATCATCCACCCCAGCACGGCGTCCAGTCAGCACTCAAGGCCTCCTCTGCAGAAGGATGAAACACCTCCATGATGAATCAGAAAGCTGCTAATTTTGTATCTCATCTTTTCTAAGAACTCGCTTGGCCTTTAGGTGATACATCCTTCCTTTGCTATTGTTTCTTCAATATGTGGATAATAAACCTCATGTATCTTACCCAATTATTCTAAACACTGGACCTCAACGGTATTTTTTAAGACATTGATATTGGATAAGACCATGGAAACCGATAAATGTGCAGGACAAAATAGGGTTAGGAGCTAAATTCTATGTCAATAAAGATATTTCTTACCGTTTTCCATAGTTTGCTTCCTAAAAGCTGATTATTTTTAAATCTCTCACATTTAATTGTGGGAGGGGTAGGGCAATATTAGTCAATTAAAATCTTCTAAAATTGGTCTATTTGACAAAACCTGCAAACCTGCTTTACTATTAAAGGTCAATAAAAGCATTGTAAGAATGGTGATTTAATTTAAACCAGCTCTACAATTAATAAAGTAAACGAGGCTTGAAACAGTACTTCTTCAATTTAACTGTCTGCAATTTATCTTTGCTTTCAAAATGAGGCAGTCACAGATTCTCCTAATACTCAGTTTTCTCACATCTTACACGGTACTGTCTTCAGCAGCCTCCAAAAGATATCTAAGGCTAGACTGCCTACATCCACTTACCTGAGAGGAAGTAAAACTGAATACAGTTTAAGTTCCGAGTAGATATGGAATGGATGGCACTGTAAAAGTAGCGCTGCACCTTTACAGAAAAGCAAGAACAAAGAACTACCATGATAAAACTTTTGTTTATTTATTTAAAATATTTTTTACCCTGCCTTTCTGCTTAAAAGGACCTAACTTAAAGGACACAAGAAGAATTAGAAGAGCTGTTAAGAAAGGAATCAGTAATTTAACAGAGATATATCATGCTTACATGTTCTTCTTCAGTTGAACTATATTTCTTGATTTTGAGAAGAAATGCCTCCAATAAATGACTGCAAATGGCTTGTGAATGAAGCTCAATGAGTAGGAGTTCCAACATGAAATTTGTGGTGGCATTCCTGCCCATTCAGACCATGAGGTGGTCTATTATCTTTCTTCAAACGTCTATTGGTAGTTTCACCCGGCAAACACTCTCTAAAACCTTATGGCCATCTATTTCTCTGCTGTTTAGGAAAAACAAAGCAAAATGTAATTTCTTCTCTACTGTAGTCTCTAACCAAATATGTTTTGCATCTTCACTGTATACTTGTGGTAACACATAACCTTAGATAACTTGGGTGCTCTTGACTACGCTTGTCTGTTTCCTTCATCCGCTGCTAAACAGAGCATTAGTCATCTCACTGTCGCAGAGACATATAAAAACCTGTGGATATTATTCAAAGTTGGCCTTTCAGCCATATCACAATAATGATAATGGCTTTCAGAAACAGATAGCTAGCCATGCATTTGCATGTACTAATGCGTCTCAAATTTCAGAGCATTTGTCTGACAAAGCACAAGGGTTGTTAAAGAGAAATGCACAGTGGAAATACGTTTCAGTACTGTTCTTCATTCTGCTGCCAGGCACTTCAATTAAATTAAATATTGTGGGTTTTGATGCACAGAAAGGGACATCAAACTTGATCTTTGGGAGATTTGTGAGCAGAAATCTGCTTCAACTGAGCAACACCCAAATGCAAATACATTACAGTAATTTTCAAATATTTGAATGGGCTTTGTGGTCAGATGTGTTTGATAACATTAGCAAATGGTGGAGCTACTGGAGTTTCCTCGTATATCTCAAGGAGAATATGTGTAACTCATCACCATGACAATGAAATCATGAGGTGTGTCACATGTGCCATGCAATCTTGTGTATGCTTACTTATTGTCCCTTTTGAAACATTCAGTCATCTAAGGCTGCATAAAATCTTGGAAAAGTGGGAATTTTCTTTTGATTCTACTGCAAGTGAACAAAGGAGGATGCAAAAAAAAAAAAGGCCTATGATAACCAGTCTCCACATAAATTGGTTCTATTGACTGTACTTAACTAATTCATCATTGAAAGTTAATTCTAGTTTGTACGACATAAAGACTGTCTGGTGGCTATCTTCCACTAATCAAGGAGCTACTTCACCAAACATAACAACTACAAAGTTCAACTCCACATAGTGGAAAGCTTCTGCTTGCTGCAAAAAGCACTAGAATGGACATTTCCACCCCCCTCCATTTTATTCTACTTACAATGCCATTTAATTACTCGAAGCGCTCAGATGGCATTGCTGCTACTACCTCTCATTCCTTGCGCTAGCACTTTAAGAAAATATTGCTACCCAATGAAGACACAAGTTCTTATCTTCTTCTCTCCAAAGTGCTGCCTGGAGCAAACAGTTTCATCCAACTCAAGGACAGGGATCAGACAATCTAGGAAGGGTCATTTAATGGAATGGAGAACAGGGATCCTCTACCTTTAATAGCTGGGTGGAAGAGGAATTTTCAGCAGAGAATTCCAACCTGTATGACAAGCTACACCTGCCAAATGTTCTTCTTCTGGGCAACTGTTAATGGTATAGGAGCCCTCCATTTACTCTGGTCATCCTCAGTGAAAATGATGTGCCCAAGACCAGTGGCCCTGATGTCTAAATGCAGAAATTTCAGGAACCTGTCAGATCTATAATCTTGCTTCATAGCATTACACTGGCTCTACTGCAAAGAAATGTAACCAATAGCAAAATAGGTGTGTGCAAGACATAAAAAAGAGCTGGGGCACCCTATGCACTAATCATACCATTGCAACAAGTGCTAGAAAGGTGTCCGTGCTAGTCTGCTGAGGGAAAGTGTCTTCTGATATCTTAAAAACTGCATGGCTAGGCTTTCTCCTTCCTTACTCTCCCGAGTCTCCCATGTCATTCTGACCACCGTCTCTATATCAACCAGATTTCACAAACTAAGCAAGGTCATCCCTGGTTACTACTTGGATGGGAGACCTCCAGGTACATCTTGGAAAGACACTTCCCTGAAACCCTGAAGAGCCACTGTCTCTCAAGAGCTGACTTTATGGGGCAAGACAGACCAATGGTCTCAGAATTAGGCAGCTTCCTGTATTTCCAGCCACCCGAGTATAGTCTCAGGACCTACCTCTCCAAACCTCCACAGCAGATTGAGCGGGAATGCACGGAACAGAAGAATCATCCCCTCACCTTTCTGTTGTTGGAAAGAGTGAATTAGATACCACCCTAGCAGATTTTACTGTGTGGTCTACAGTCCATTTCATCAGATGCAATCAGTGGCACTTAGATGAAGATGCAAAGAATGAAGACGAATAATTTTGTTATCTCTAGTCGCTGCTGTTGTAAATGGTCACTGGGTTTATCTGCATTTAATTTCCCTCTAATCCCACCAGCTACAACCCCACCCTAACCATGATAATTCTGTTAGTCTCCCAATGAGACAAAACATTTTAGTGAGGGTATGTAAACATCATTGTGGCAAGAGCTTTCTTGAAGCAAAGCTACTGAATCAAATGAATATGGGTGCGGTGAGCAGACCAGAGAATAAGAGAATATGCAGCAAGGCAGAGTAAATAATATTTGTCTTCCTATGTACTTTGTTTAAAAGGCAGTATCATGGGGGGAAGGGGGGAATTATTAAAGCCTTTTACTTCAACATGATTTCTGTGCTTCTACTAAGTAACTATTCTTTAATTTACAGAGAAGTAGCCATGTCAGTCTGCCTCAGTAAGTTGTCAATTTAAAAAAAAGCTAGGGGAATATTGTGGCATCTTAATGATAAACATATTGATTTCAGTGTGAACTTCCATGGGTCAAAATTTACTTCTTCAGACACTCCATGGAAGCTCATATTGAAATGAATGTCTTTGAAGTGCCATAATATTTTACTTTTTCTCTTTCATTTTGCCAACACACTTTAAAAATGCATTTAATTGGATAAAGCATAACATATTTTGGGCCTTGGGGCATTTCCCACAGGTCAGTATTTTTGTTGATGTGTTGTTATTTTTTCATAGCAGAAATACAAATACACAGTCTACTTTGGGTTGAAACCACATCACAAGATGCACAGGTACACATAAATATGATAGGAATCTAACAGAGCAATCCTAATGACCTTGGATGGTGAGTGTTTGTGAAGGGTCTGCTTGGATGGTGGAGAGAAATCATGCCAGAAAAGGGTATGTGTGTCCATCCTGAAGGCCCCATCTGTGCCAATGAAATCTACCACAAATGTATTTCTGGTTTCCCTGGACTCCCCAAAACAGAGTGTTCTTGGTGGCAGAAGCGTCTGGCAGAGACAGTTGTGGATCTGTAGTACCCAATGCTCTTTTCTTTAAAGAGAGACCCTGATTGGGCCTTCTACCTTTGCCAACCTTGGATCAGGGCTTTATCCTACAGCCTCTAGCTCATAAATACTCCTCCCCCCAAGGAGGCGCTTTGTATGCAGCCTTTATTGATTTTAAGTCGGCCTTCGATCTTATCCCAAGAAATAAACTTTGGGCCAAATTTGAATCTACGAACATAGACAGACGACTGCTTCTGCTAATGAGACGACTATATGAAAATACCCACCTTAGAGCCCTCTGTAATCCAGCTGGAGTTCTATCCAATCCAATCCCAGTTTTCAATGGGGTCAAACAGGGTTGTATACCGGCTCCCACCTTGTTTAACTTCTATATTAATAACATAGTTGAAGATTTATCTAAGCCTGAATTTCATCCCCCCAAACTGCACTTACGTCATGTATCAATGCTGCTTTATGCAGATGATGCAGTTCTACTCTCATTGACATGTGTGGGACTGAGAAGACTCTTGAGGGGGCATTCTTCCTACTGTAATCGAGAGCAGTTAGTAATTAATTACCAGAAGACCAAAGTTCTCGTGGTCAGTAGAAGAAGAGTGAAGCACAATTGGGCTATCAATGGTCATCCCATAGAGCAGGTTTTCAGCTACAAACTAGCAAGTACTGCCAGTAACTCTCCCCATTGTGTTCAGTGGGGCACCACTTCTTCTTCTTTTTCAAAGACCTGGCAGGCTAAAAGGCCTAGCCATACCCTGGCCAGTACAAGCCAGAAGAACACGGACAGCCAAAGCAGATCCATGGCTTCAATCCTCCCTCATCCTAATTCTACGTTGGATCCTTCAGTTGCACAATTACACATTGAAACCAGGAACGCAACCAGCACCTCGTTAATTGGTAGCAATTTGCTGCCAAGACTCATACAATTTCCCTTTTGCAGCTGTAAAGCGGCAAAAGGATTTTGGCTTCGATTTACGCTCAAATACTTACAAAAACTGCAGATGGAAAGTTCCACCTTAGAAGAAGGCTGCTTTCCTCGCACACACGAAAAATGCCTCTTCTCAGATGATATGGTGTTAAATCATCTCAAAATGATTACATTGTCTCAAAATTAAGAGATTCACAAAGAAATCAGTGTTTGTGAATTCCACTACAAACTGGCCTGATCTGAACCGGAATCTCGTGGTTTTTTGAATGTCATGATGCAGTTCTTGCCAGTTTAAACATGTCAAGATACCTTTAAATGTGCACATTTTAAGAGAAAATGAGGATGTGATCACACGGGCATATTGTTTGCATTTTGAACCACTTGTGGCACAGTCCAGTCTAGTGTGAGCTATTTCCCAGCAATCACATGATGTAGAGGCAACAGCACTTCAGCCTGACATACCAAAGCTGGATCTTTTTGGTCCAGCAGTAGAACTACTACTTTTTGGTGCTGGGCTGGAGCCATTCCTTGATGGACAGAAGAGTGACTTTAAGGGAGATTGCGCCTGGCAAAGCAATTTTCCAGTGTGATCAGACACACAGCTTTCTCGCCCTCTGATCACACCCTACGATTTGCCCACCTATTAAAATATAGTATTAGATGCAGTACAATTTACTTTTGAGTAAGCCTGCACAGAAGGCTGCACAGCTGCAAGTCCATGAAAGTTTTCTCAGGTCACTGACATAAAAAGAGCTCAGATATACCATGTTTCAAATGATGCCTCACATGCAAATAAGTTCTACTGTCATCCATGTGAGTTAATTCTCAGTATAATATGCATAGGAGTGGGCTGCAAGGATATTTACAAGCCTCTATCATACTATGGGGACGTGGTGGCGCTGCGGGTTAAACTGCAGAAGCCTCTGTGCTGCAGGGTCAGACCAGCAGTCGTAAGATCGAATCCACGCGACTAAGTGAGCTCCCGTCGCTTTGTCCCAGCTCCTCGCCAACCTAGCAGTTCGAAAGCATGCAAATGCGAGTAGATAAATAGGGACCACCTCGGTGGGAAGGTAAACAGTGTTCCGTGTCTAAGTCGCGCTGGCCACGTGACAATGGAAACTGTCTTCGGACAAACGCTGGCTCTACGGCTTGGAAACGGGGATGAGCACTGCCCCCTAGAGTCGGACACGACTGACTAAATGTCAAGGGGAACCTTTACCTTTACCTATCATACTATTATGGGACGCGGTGGCACTGCGGGTTAAACCGCAGAAGCCTCTGTGCTGCAAGGTCAGAAGACCAGCAGTCATAAGATCGAATCCACGTGACGGAGTGAGCTTCCGTCGCTTGTCCCAGCTCCTGCCAACCTAGCAGTTCGAAAGCATGTAAATGCGAGTCGATAAATAGGTACCACCTCGGTGGGAAGGTCACGGCGTTCCGTGTCTAGTCGCGCTGGCCAGGTGACCACGGAAACGGTCTACGGACAAACGCTGGCTCTATGGCTTGGAAACGGGGATGAGCACCGCGTCCTAGAGTCGGACACGACTGACTAAATGTCAAGGGGAACCTTTACCTTTACCTATCATACTATTATGGGACGCGGTGGCACTGCGGGTTAAACCGCAGAAGCCTCTGTGCTGCAAGGTCAGAAGACCAGCAGTCATAAGATCGAATCCACGTGATGGAGTGAGCTTCCGTCGCTTGTCCCAGCTCCTGCCAACCTAGCAGTTCGAAAGCATGTAAATGCGAGTCGATAAATAGGTACCACCTCGGTGGGAAGGTCACGGCGTTCCGTGTCTAGTCGCGCTGGCCAGGTGACCACGGAAACTGTCTACGGACAAACGCTGGCTCTATGGCTTGGAAACGGGGATGAGCACCGCGTCCTAGAGTCGGACACGACTGACTAAATGTCAAGGGGAACCTTTACCTTTACCTATCATACTATTATGGGACGCGGTGGCACTGCGGGTTAAACCGCAGAAGCCTCTGTGCTGCAAGGTCAGAAGACCAGCAGTCATAAGATCGAATCCACGTGATGGAGTGAGCTTCCGTCGCTTGTCCCAGCTCCTGCCAACCTAGCAGTTCGAAAGCATGTAAATGCGAGTAGATAAATAGGTACCACCTCGGTGGGAAGGTCACGGCGTTCCGTGTCTAGTCGCGCTGGCCAGGTGACCACGGAAACTGTCTACGGACAAACGCTGGCTCTATGGCTTGGAAACGGGGATGAGCACCGCGTCCTAGAGTCAGACACGACTGGACTAAATGTCAAGGGGAACCTTTACCTTTACCTTTATCATACTATACATATACATCTGTGAATATTACAAAAGTCCTTTAAATTAATGTACGTTCTAGCCAACGCTTATGAAAAGTAGTGGATAGAAAGGCTTAAAATGGCAAACTTAGACAAAATTGCAACACAAATGCTATTTGTATTAAGTGAATTTGAGAAAATAATCAGCATAATCACAAAAAAAGTATTATTGAGATCACAAAGAACTTTTGTCAATTACGTAATTTCATTGTTTAAAATGCCAAGATTTGTCTCAAGCATGGTTTATTGGCTAAAATTACATAGGAAACTTCACTTTTACTTTATATGTACAGAAAAATTAGAAAAAAGGTTATGTAGCCCCCCCCCCCCGAAAACAAAAGCAAGAACAGGTGATAACACCAAGCAAACAACAGACAACTGTTGTCAATGATCCACAATATCTTGGTGCACAACCTGAGGAAAATGAATTATAAAAATTGAGCTGTCTGCTGTTTACTTGATTTTTTTTGGTGATCTAATAAAGTTATCACCTGCTTTTGCATTTACATGTACAGCAACCTTGTGAGTATGACATGGCTGGAATTGGCTACTAGCTTGTGGCACTTCCTTGTTTTTTGTCTAGGATGATTGTATCATATCTTACCCAGCATGCTGAGCGAAACAACCTGTGGGAAAATATCCTTAAGGTCTCAATCCTAAGTACACTTACTAACAACTAAGCACCACTGAACATGGTGACACTTATTTTCAAAGTGGCCAGAACTGTGTTTTACCAAACTATGGGCTTTGATGAATATAATACTCCACTGAGTGGTGGTGGTGGTGGGGTTGTACCTCTCACTGCCCATCATTATTTGGGAAGAAAGCGGTCAGGAGAAATTGCTGCTTTGTTTTTAAGTTATTCCTCTATGCTTAATTTTGGGGGAGTTTCCAATTACACGGCTTCTGACTCTTATTGGTTTAAAGACTCCATGCAGCTATTCCATCTTTCTATCATGACCAGATTTTCTGGATTCTTCCAGATGTAAAGTTAATCTAAAACTACCACTCTTTGTTTATTCACTTAAAAATGGTGAGAGGATGACAGAAGTAGCAGAAAGATTCAGAGGGGTGACTAATCAAAATGTGGATGCTCCCAAACATCCCAAGCATGAGGCAGGACGCTCGGCTCATCTTGAAGAGCCTTGGAGTGGGTCACAGCAGTTTTACTCTACTTCACTTCTAATGCCAGTTTACAGATTACGTCCTAAACTAAAGTACCGATCCTGACGTACATGTTGAATACACACAACTGCATGCAGCTATAGAATGCAAATGATTTGTGCTAGTGTATTCTCAAAGGCTTTCACGGCTGGGATCCGATGGTTGTTGTAGGTTTTTCGGGTTGTTTGGCCGTGTTCTGGAGGTTTTGCTTCCTAACGTTTCGCCAGTCTCTGTGGCCAGCATCTTCAGAGGACAGGAGTTAGAACTCTGTCTGTGTTCTGGTGTCGCGTGTGCGATAGTTGAGTATTTGTAGCTGTGGGATCGGCTTTTTGTCCTTTTCAGGAGACTGGGTGATTATGGTGATCAGGGTGTTTTTTGTTATGGGTGTATTGTTGTGATAAGGGGGGAGCTGATCTGTCACTGTGATTGATGGGTGTTGTTAGCTAGTCTTTTGTGTGCAGTGATCACAGTCCTTGTGGCTGGGTAGAATTCGTTGACCTTTTTGCAGGCTGTATTTTTCAGTGCTGGAAGCCAGGCTTTGTTGAGTTTTAGACTTTCTTCTTTTTTGTTGAAGCTTTGCTGATGTTTGTGGATTTCAATGGCTTCCCTGTGTAGTCTAACATAATGATCGCTGGTGTTGTCCAGTACTTCTGTATTCTGAAATAGGATTTCATGTCCAGCTTGTTTCAGGGCATGTTCAGCTACTACCCACTTGTGCTAGGTTGCAATTGACACAGGAAGGCTGACCTCTCCAATATGTTACAGACAAAAATAAGCCTGCCTTCTTCCTACAGATTCAAGAAGCACTGCCTTCTTGCCAGCCACCCTCCCCACTAGAGGTTCCCTCTGTGAAGCTGCCTTGTATCAGTTCGTGCTGTTAGAGGACGCATAAACGTTTCGGATTTCCTCTCCCAGCAATCCTAGCTGGCATGGCCAATGGTACTGGATTACGGGAGCTCTAGTCAAAAACATTTGGAAGTCCAACTTTGTAAGATCTTCCTTTAAAAAAAAAAAAGCCAGAAGAGACACCACGCATAACTTTACAACAGTTCAAAATATACCTTGGTAACTAGAGTAGCCCTGGCAGGCCCCACCTAAGTACATGCTCTTGGGGAAGCATTGGTACATGAAATTCCCCACCGAGACCCCAAACGCGCAGAGAGATCACGGCTTCCAAGTCACAAGAAAGTTAGCCCTTAAAACTTTAAAAAGTCCCCAAAGGAGAAGAGGCATTCCCCGCGCCAAAGCAGCGTCAAAATTAGAACTCTCCCTGGCAAAGGCGGGTAGCGGAGAGAGCGCGCGATCCTCCAAGTTGCTGGCTCCCTCGGAGGTCGCTCTGTCCCGGAGGTCTTCTTCCTTTCTGGGTAACTAAACAACGCACAGCCGGGGCGAAGAGGGCCGGCTCTGGAGCGCGAGGAGAGGCGCTCCCCGCCCCGCGGTGGCCAATCAGCGCGCCGCCTCGCCAGAGGAGTGGATGAAATGCAGTCGGCGCGTCGGGCCCCGAGCAGGGAGGATGCGGCGCGCGCCCTGCGCTTTGGGGTCTGACTTCGCCATGGAGGGGAAACGCGCCGCCTCCCCGGGCTGGCCAGAGGGGCTCTTCAGCAAAGCAAGGTAAGCGTGCCCGGGCGAGGCCTCTCTCTCCCCCCCCTTCCCTTTCTCCCCCACCAAGAGTTCCTTAGCCAAGCGGCTCGCGGTACCAACGTGGGGCTCCCGGGCAGCGGGCGGGCGTGGACCGCCAGGCGGGCGAGAAGTTGCCAGCCATCTTCCTGGCGTTTTCTTGCGCGGGTTCCCGGCGAGTCGGGGAGGGAGGCGATGCCTGCAACGTCGTGAGAAGAGTTAAAAGGAGGGGCGGCGAACGTCGAGACGGTTTCCCCGTCACGCCTTTGAAAAAGAGGATTCCCCCCCTTTTATGGCCCCCAACTCAGGGCTTCTCTGGAGAGCCTTGCTCGGATTAACTTGGATCGACTCTGCAACAGGATCGAAAAGGGTGCTCGGGACTCCCTCGGGCGCCTCGTCTCGCTTCTTTTCCCCCCCCCCTCCTCCAACCTTTGAGGTCAATGCGAGTGTTTTTGTTTCGCCTCTTTGCCCCCCTCGCTGCTTTTTGTGTTTCTTCCCTCTTTTTGGCACTTTTTGGCACGAGGGTCTCCAATGGACTTTTCCTTTCTCGGTGCGTTTTTTTTGTGTTTTTCTTTTAAAGGAGGGGGGGGGAAATATATCCGCCCAAGTGCAACTAGTTCTCGACGGCGTCCTCCTCCTTCCTATATAGGGCCAAGGGGTAAAATGTTCCATTCGGCTGCCTCGCGTGTAGGCTTGCACCGCCAGCCAGCCAGCCGGACGGCCGCCTCCTCGGTCGCTGCGTGCGGCTGCTGTTCCCACCACCGCCCGGCAAAACTAGCAGAGCCAGTTCGGCGATCGCTTTGCTGTTAAGGGAAACATCGCTTAGCGAGCGGGGCTGGTTCTCTAGGCGACGCCGAACAAGCCGCCTCCTTTTTCAAGGCAGCCTGAACGAGCAAGCCTCCTTTCCCCGGTTGGGGGGGGGGGGGGCAGCGAAAACCTTTCCTTTGTCTCTTTCCTCTTCATAAAGAAAAGGATCTCCCGGCCCCGGTGGCTCTCTTTCCTTCCACGCCCCCTCCTTGCCTTAACAGGAATTTCCTTGGCGCTGGGTTGCCCTCCAGGAACTTTCCTTCCCACCCGCCAAAAGTCTCGGGCGAGGGAGGAAAAATCCGCCCCGATCGGAGCAAATTATCCTTCCATGTTTGCCTTATTTAGGCAACCCAAATGCCTCTCGAGCCTGGCGGGGGGGGGGGGTTGGCATACGTCCAGCGCATGGCTACTCGGAACAAAGTCACATTAAGATTGGTGGGATTTACTCCTAGGTAAATGGGTTAACCCATGAGCCGCCTTACCAACCCGAAGTGATTCAACTTTCCGCGCGCTCTCCCAGCCGGGGAGGACTGGATGGAGAGTCATCTGGCGGTGGGTGGGTGTGCGTGTGTGGCGTTTCTCCCCCCCCCCCCCCGACTTTGGGGAAAGGGGGGGCAACTGCTCTCCCCCCCCCCCCGCAGTAAAGTTGAGTGAAGAGGAGAGCAGAGAGTTTCCATAGCAGTCCCTTGTTTGAGTAGAAGGGAGGGGGGGGGCCTGAATGTGCCTGGTCGCTGCTGCCCCCTGCAGGTGGGATCCTGTGACAACGGTGGAAGGCTGGGGGTTTCGCCCAGAAAAGTGTAACACAAGGGGCGCTTTCCAAAGGAGTTGTGTGACGTCTCTGGTGCCAACACACACACACACAGAAACTTCCTGTTACAAAAGAAGGCAATGTTTCCTGTTTCAAAAGAAGGTTCCCCCTGCTCTCAAGGAGACACTCATTAGGCCCATTATTAAGAAACCAAGTTTGGCAGCGGATGACATTGGCAATTATAGGCCTGTTGCCAATGTTTCTTTCTTCAGCAAAGTGGTAGAGCGGGTGGTGGCTGACCAGCTTCAGGCTCTTTTGGATGAAACCAATGCCCTGGATCCATTCCAGTCGGGCTTCAGGCCGCGCCACGGTACGGAAACGGCATTGGTCGCCCTGTTTGATGACCTGCTGAGGGCGGCCGACAGGGGCAAAATGTCTCTGTTGGTCCTCCTCGATATCTCAACCGCCTTTGATACCATCGACCACGGTATTCTCCTGGGGAGGCTCTCTGAGCTGGGAATCGGTGGTCTGGTGCTTGCCTGGCTCCGCTCCTTCTTGGAGGACCGTCCTCAGAGAGTACAGCTTGGGGAGAGTGTATCGGCCCCGTGGAGCCTCAATTGTGGGGTTCCACAGGGCTTAATTATCTCCCCAATGCTGTTTAATATCTACATGAGGCCGCTGCGTGGGGTCATCAGGGGGTGTGGGGCTTCGTGCCATCAGTACGCTGATGGCACCCAGCTCTACATTTCCTTTTCTCCAACCACAGTTGATGCCGTTCCGTTCCTTCAGCGCTGCCTGGAGGCTGTACTGCAATGGATGCAGGAGAATGGACTGAGGCTGAACCCGGACAAGATGGAGGTCCTCAGGGTGGGTGGCCCCTCCATCGGTGGTTTGGGAAACTCCCTCTCTTTTGGGGGAGTGACACTCACCGCGAAGAGTGAGGTTCGCAGCTTGGGGGTCCATCTGGATCCAGCGCTCACCATGGAAACCCAGGTGGCGTCAGTGGTCCGCTCCGCCTATTTCCATCTGTGGCGAATTGCCCAGCTGCGTCCCTATCTTGATGTTGGGGCACTCACCACTTTGGTCCATGTGCTTGTAATCTCGAGATTAGACTACTGCAATGCACTCTACGTGGGGCTACCTTTGAGATTGATGCGGAAGCTTCAAATGGTGCAGAATGCGGCGGCCAGACTTCTCAGTGGGACGAGAAAATATCAGCATATTTCCCCCACTCTGGCTGCCTTGCATTGGCTGCCCGTTCGTTTCCGCATTGATTTCAAAGTGTTAATGATGACATATAAAGCCCTAAACGGTTTAGGACCTCAATATCTAGCGAAACGCCTCCTCCCACCTAGATCTACCCGAATCACTCGTTCTAGCCAGGAAGGGCGGCTGAGGGGCCTAACGCGGAGGGAGGCCCGGAGAGAAAGAACAAGAAACCGGGCCTTCTCGGCAGTGGCCCCTCGCCTTTGGAACAATCTGCCCCCAGAGATCTGTCTGGCTCCCTCGCTGGGTGTTTTTAAGAGCAAACTTAAGACCTGGCTCTTTAGGCAGTGGTCATAATTGACCAGATAGGCGGGGTATAAATGAAATAAATAAATAAAATAAATAAATCACTTGAATTTTTTTCCCCATCTTGAACTATATTATTGTTTTTTTTTTTAATTATTATATTGTTTTTATTCTGTTTATTATTGCTAGCCGCCCAGAGTAGACTTCGGTCTAGATGGGCGGGGTATACATTTAATAAAATAAATAAATAAATTTATAAATAAATAAATAAATAATTGGGGGGGGGGGGTAGGGTGATGCAAATTGCTTGTGGGACTTTGTTTGAAGAGAAGTCAGATAAGTTCCAAGATGCTGCTTGGGGAGGAACATCCCCCCCCCCCCCCCGCAAACAAGCTGTTTGCATACTGCTCCTCGCCTTAAGAAAACTTTGCCTGGCATTAATCACAACTGTGCCATGAACCTTTGGGACAGAGCATGGGGAAGATGGATTATCGTCGAAAGCTAGCTATCTACTTCATTTTTTCAGTGGTCCGATAAAGGCATCGGCTGCTTCTGCATTTAGATTTATTTCTGTGTGAGCTTTTGTGGAGGGCCTTGGGCCTCGAGAGGGAGAAAAACAACACTGGCTACATGAACAAGCTCCACTGCGTCTCCAAGGGCCTAAACAGAGATCAAGGCTTCTTAGAGCACTATATGTATATCAATTCAGCATTCTACAATATCTGAAAGGTATAACATTGTTGTCTCCCTGGACAGACTCTGACTACTGTGCCAGAAACAATTTTCTCCATTTCTGTGACAGCAAAGTCTATCTGGCATACAGCTTGTTCCTTGGCTAGAGCCAAGCACTTAAGAACTTGATAGTCCCATTCTTGTGTTAACAAACCAGTATGACTTTGCTTATAATCTATATCCTCACCGACTCAGAAAGCTTACCATCATGTAACAAAGATACCCTTGTGTCTGAAGAAGTGGATTTTGATCCATGAAAGCTGAAATCCATCTATTATTCTTTGAAGTGCCTAAATATTTCAACTTTCCCCCCTTAAAGTTTGCCAGTATCTTCAAACATGTGACTCGAAAGGAAGGAAACAGCTGTCTTCCACCTGGAACAGCTGAGAAGGGAGTTTTCTTCTCATATTGAGTTAAGCTGTTGACACAACTGTGTATATGGTGGAAGTGTGTGTTTGGGGATTTGTAGTTCTTTATAATTCAAATGCTAAATTGGACAAGGTGTACATTTGGTTTTAAAATGGTCAGAATTAGAGATGGGAGTATTCGTATTCATAGACAAATACAAATATCTCCCCACAGGTGGAAATAACGAGGGTCTGGCCCCATGGAGCCGGACTGTCCACTCACTGGTCGGCCGCTGCCATGGGCGCAGCAGCATCGTCCTATTGCGCTGTGCTCCGCAATGGATTAGCCACTCCTGGCTGGAGGCGGGATGACAAACCTCTCTGCCAGGTCAATGATGGCTAATCCATTGCGGAGCACAGCGCAATAGGACGATGCCACTGCGCCTGCGGCCGAACGGTGAGTGGACGGTCCGGCTCCATGGGAGCGGACCTTCATTATTTCCACCTGTGGGGAGATATTAATATTCGTCTACGAATATGAATACCCCCATCTCTAGTCAGCATCAATAAGAGAATTACTGGTTTGGTGAAGGCATTTTAAGCACTCCTGAGCCTCTGCTAACTGTCATTCAAAGTTACCTATAGGGCTTCTTTAACACCTCAAAACATTTTGCAGGTTGTGAAACATGTTTCACTTTCTTTTCCTGCCAGTGGGGAGAGACACCTTGCAAGTAATTTCTTGCATGTTCATCTTAAGGACAGGGATAGCTGAAGAGCTTCATGTATCCTAACTGTGAGTCTAAGAAATTGGCAGTGAGGTTGCAGGAGGTTTGTGAAAACACACAATACTAATTTCTTCTTTATTGACAGTTGGTATATGGGCTGCACCTATTATTTCTTGGTGACAGGACAGGAAGCTAATTGATCTGCATTTCAGGTCAGTAAAGATGCCAACAAGGTATGTCAGAGCATTTGTTAGATGCTTTCCGAGAGGCGGATGTAGCCGTAACAAATTTTGGCAGCTCAGTTGCAAGCAAACAGTCCCAGTTCCAATCCTAGGCCTCTTCTGGTAAGGCTGTGTCACCCCCGTACCCAGCCAAAGAAAATATTTTTTTTTGTTTCAGTGCAAGGCGTGGGCGGGGTACTTCTGTCTAGCAACTTTGGAACAATTTAATTAATATTGGCAGAGATGGAAAATAAGTGGCACCTAGCCTCATGAAGGCCTGTATGGACTGAAAGCTAGTATTTATTTGTAATATTTAATTGCTTTATTATATCACCCCTCCTTGACTTTGGATTGCACAAGGACCACATAACATTTCCATTTGTAAGGCTGGGAAGGACTCCTGTCTCGAGCCTTGGAGAGCTGCTCCCTAATGTACAATAGTCTTCCATAAGATGGTTCCTTTCAGATCTGCTGACTCCCATGTCAGTGTTCATGATGCATAGGGATGATGTAGGCTGCAGTCCACCATATCTGAAGGGCACCAGCTTGGGAAAGGTTGGTCTGTACTAAGCTAGATGGACATAAACACTAAATGTTATAGAGGGGGAATGAATTCAGATCCCATCAGCTGGATCACTCTAAGATCATTTGTTTTATGGCTGCAAAAAAGGAAAATATTATTTTAGACTGCATTAACAGAGGTATAGTCTCCAAATTACTAGTGTATTATTAGTTCCCCTCTGTTTGGCACTGGTTAGGCCTCATCTAGAACAGTGGTTCTCAAACTGGGGTCCCCAGATGTTCTTGGACTGCAATTCCTGGAAACCTTCACCACTTGCTGTGCTGGCCAGGATTTGTTGTAGTTGTAGTCCAAGAATAGAGATGGGGGTATTCGTATACGAATACAAATATCCCTGCACAGCTGGACTTAATGAGGGTCTGGCCCCGAGGGCCGGACTGTCCATCCACGCATCCTGCTGTGGCGCTGGTCCTGCTCAATCTTCCAATTGCGCCTGGCGCGCCACTCTCTTCCCACTTAACTGGCCACTCAGCAGCAGTGCATGGAGACCCGTCCTCCTGCCCCCTGCCTAGAGTGGCCAGCCAAGCAGGAAGAGAGTAGTGCTCCGGGCATGATTGGAAGGATGAGCGGGACCAGCATTGCAGCAGGACACGTGAGTAGACGGTCTGGCTCTGGGGGCCAGACCCCCATTAAGTCCAGTTGTGTGGGGATATTCATATTCATATACAAATACCCACATCTCTATCCAAGAACATCTGGGGACACAAGTTTGAGAACCCCTGATCTAGAGTACTGTGGCCAGTTCTGGACACCACATTTTAAGGAGGATTAAGACAAACTGTAACAAGTTTAGAGGAGGGCATGAACTGGAAACCAAGTTCTATAAGGAAAGATTGAAAGATCTGGGTACGTGTAGTCTTGAGAAAAGAAAACTGAAGGGAGATATGATAGCACTTTTCAAATACTTGAAAGATAGTCATACAGTGGAGGGGCAGGATCTGTTCTCAATCATCTCAGACTGTAGGACACATAAGAATGGGTTCAAGTTACAAGAAGCCAGATTTTGGGTGAATATCAGGAAACACTTCCTAATTGTTAGAGCAGTATGACTGGAACCAATTACCTTGGGAGGTGGTGAGCGCTCCAACATGGGAAGCATTCAAGAGGAAGTGAGAGAGCCATCTGTCTGATATACTTTGATTTGGATTCCTGCATTGAGCAAAAGGTTTGATAGCCTTACAGGCCCCTTCGGACTCCATTGTTCTATAATTCTATCATTGATTTCATTCTCAATTCTTTGGATCTAAAGTAAGACTTAGGTTCTAATCTTGGATAAAACAGGCAGGCATCCTTCAGTCTCAAGAGACTATGGTAACATGCTCTGAATAGAGGTCTTGGAGCAGCGTCTAGTGTGGCTGAGGAGGCCAATTCAAGAGTGACAATCCCTTCCACACTGAAGGCAAATCCAATCTGTCCCCTGTCCAGCTCCCTGATTTTGCTGCTTTCGGGACTGCCTCTTCGCCTCGGCCTGCTGGACAAGGGTCTCTTCAAATTGGGAGAGGCAATGCTGCACCGCCTGCCTCCAGGCTGAATGCTCAGATGTCAAGGTTTCCCATCTGTTGAGGTCCATTCCTAAGGCCTTCAGATCCTGCTTGCAGATCTCCTTGTATCACAGCTGTGGTCTCCCTCTGGGGCGCTTTCCCTGCACTCATTCTCCATACAGGAGATCTTTTGGAATCCAACCGTCAGCCATTCTCATGACATGCCCAAGCCAACGTAGACGTCGCTGTTTCAGTAATGTGTACATGCTAAAAATTCCAGCTTGTTCTAGGACTACTCTATTTGGAACTTTGTCCTGCCAGGTGATACCAAAAATGTGTCGGAGACAACGCATATGGAACATGTTCAACTTCCTCTCCTGCCATGCACAAAGGGTCTAGGACTCACTGCAGTGCAGGAGTGTACTCAGGACACAGGCTCTATAGACCTGGATCTTGGTATATGCTGTCAGCTTCTTATTAAGCCATACTCTCTTTGTGAGTCTAGAGAACATGGTAGCTGCTTTGCCAATGAGTTTATCCAGCTCAACATCTAGGGAGAGAGTGTCAGAGATCGTTGAGCCAAGTCATGAACAACCTCCAATTCTTGTGTGGAGATGGTAATAGAGGGAGGTGAGTCCACGCCCTGGCCCATGACTTCTGTTTTCTTCAGGCTGATTGTTAATCCAAAATCTTGGCAGGCCTTACTAAAACGATTCACTAGTTGTTGGAGCTCTTCAGCAGAATGGGCAGCAACAGCTGCATCATCGGCGAAGAGGAACTCCCGCATGCATTTCAGCTGGACTTTGGTCTTCGTTTTCAATCTAGAGAGATTAAAGAGCTTTCCATCTGATCTAGTCTGGAGATAGACACCTTCTGTTGCAGTTCCAAAGGCGTGCTTCAGCATGACAGCAAAAAAGATCCCAAACAGGGTCGGCGCGAGGACACAGCCCTGTTTCACTCCGCTTCGGATGTGAAAGGGTTCAGATGTTGAGCCATCAAAAACTACAGTGCCCTTCATTTCCTCGTGAAAGGACATGATGTTAAGGAGTCGAGGTGGACATCCAGTCTTGGGAAGTATTTTAAAAAGGCCGTCCCTGCTAACCAAATCAAAGAGTGGCTGTTGTTCCCTACATTTCTCCTGCAACTGTCTGAAGGAAAATACCATGTCACTGGTGGATCTATTAGCTCGAAATCCACACTGTGATTCTGGATAGACTCTGTCTGCAAGCACCTGGAGTCTCTTCAGGACAACACGGGCAAGCAGTTTCCCTACAACGCTGAGAAGAGAGATGCCACGGTAGTTATTGCAGTTGCCCCTTTCTCCTTTGTTCTTATACAATGTGACAATGTTTGCATCCTTCATGTCCTGTGGTACTCCACCTTCCCTCCAGCAAAGACAAAAGATTTCATACAGTTCAGCAGTGATGATCTCTTTACAGCACTTCAACAGGGATGTTATCCTTCCCAGGTGCCTTGCTGGAGGCGAGGGAATCCAAGGCCGCTTTTATTTCTGCTAAAGTTGGTTCACTGTCCAACTCTTCCAAGACAGGCAGGCTCTCGATGTTATTTAGTGCCTCTTCAGTTACTACATCCTCTCTGGAATATAGCTCAGAGTAGTGCTGCACCCAGCGTTCCATCTGCTGTGCTTGGTCCTGGATGATCACACCTGTAGCAGTCTTCAAAGGAGCAGATTTCTTCTGTATTGGACCTAAGGACTGCTTGATACCATCATACATTCCCTTGATGTTACCTGTGTCCGCTGCTATCTGTATCTAAGAGCAGAGCTTAGCCAATAATCATTAGAACATCTCCTGGCAGTCTGTTGGACTTTGCTACGAGCAACTTGAAGAACCTGCAAGTTGTACTCACTAGGACAAGCTTTGTATGCTGCTAGAGCTCTCTTCTTTTCCTTGATGGCTGGCATCAACTCCTCCGAATGGGCTTCGAACCAGTCTACCATCTTTTTGGTCTTGTTGCCAAATGTGGACAAGGCAGTGTTATAAACAGCATTCTTGAAATGTTCCCATCGTTCAGGTGCATTTGCATCAGCTGGGCCTGGAAGAGTTTCCTCAAGCGCTTGGGCAAATTCCTCCACTTTTCTCTGATCGCAAGTCTTGCTGATGTCAATACGTGGTCTTCCTTCCTTTTTTGTGTGATACATCTCTTTATTTGCAGTTTTACTCTGCTACACACCAGGGAGTGATCAGTATTGCAATCAGCACTCTGATAACTGTGTGTGATCGTAATACTAGGAAGGCTAGAGCGTCTAGTGAGGATCAAATCGAGCTGATGCCAATGCTTGGATCTTGGATGTCTCCAAGAGACTCTGTGTTGAAGCTTTGTATTAAAGAACGTGTTGCTGACACAAAGAAGACTATTGTTGTATCTCATCCAATGTGGTGGGCTCTTACTGTGCATTTGACTTAAGTACTGTATTTTTGAAGCTTATCTAAAGCAGTAATATTAGTCCAGTATTAGTAAGAAGAAACAAACTCATAACTGAGCACCTGCCTTTATCCTGAGCTACAATAAAGACATCTGTTGTATAGTATAGAACAGGGCAGGCGGACTGCAGGTCTCAATCTACTGGTAGATCTCTGTGTGATCTCTAGTAGATCAGCACAGATTTTTCAGAAGACCTATGAATCTTGAAGGAACAGGAGAGAATATCAGGACTATACTGTACAAAGAAATAACACAGGAAAGTCTAGCCCTTGCTGCATGGAGAAGTGGGTTACTTGGAAGTCACTTAATAGCGTAGGACCAATATAAACCTAAGAAAATTGGATGTTTGTGTGTGTGTGTGTGTGTGTGTGTGTGTGTTTTGCACCTTTCTGAGTGCAAGGAACTTCCTATGCCAACTTCATGCCAGTGTCAGTGTATTCTATGCCTTTCAACATGTACTATGGAAACCGTGATGTTAGCTGTCCCAGATACTCTTGATGTTCCTGGGTTTTAGCTTAAAGCTACCTGATAAATTTATTAATTATACTGTGGTAGTTCTGATGTGAACAATGAAAAGGTAAAGCACAGGTTTCAGAAGGATGTGAACAAAAAAATATGTTCCCTAATAATCTAACCTAACACACACACCAAGAAAATGACTTCCTCCCTAAGTTGTATTGATAAAAAGAAGAGGTTGGAAGTTAACAGGATGGGAATTTTGTGCGAAGTAGATTTATGTTGAATATCCTTCTGTACAGAACTCGGAGTTGTTCCTGGATTCAGAGTTCTTTCATTTCAGGTGCATAGCTTTTTACACCAGGCTTCAGCTGGTAGATCTCAAAGTTCTCATTAAAAAAAGCCAAGCAGATCCCACAAATCTAACCATTGTTATAGAGTAAATGGCATTGAACCTATTGTAAGAACTGAGGATATGAAACTGATGCACTTCCTATGGTAACTGTCTATTCATGTCAGGTGTTCTTCTTCCCCTATCCCTCTTTCTAATGTTTCCGTTTAAGTTCCCCTGCATAAATGCTCATTCAGTTGGCTTGGTGAGTGATGTAATACTGAATGGTTGAATACCCCAAATATCAGGAAGAGAAGCATATGGAAAATTGCAAAGGTCACAGGTTTTTGTTTGAAATGCTATGAATGTGATCTCCATTGTAAAAAAGTGCTACACAAATACAGTGCTGCCTCGACTTACGAACATCCCTACTTACGACCATTTCGAGTTACGACCAGCTCCGGCCGCAAAATTTTGCTTCTATTTGCGACCGGAGCTTCCACTTACGAACAGAAAAGGGCAGGGGGAAAAGGCGGGAAATTAAAATTTCTAACTAGGTGGCGATGAGGCTGCTTCTTTGTAGCTCTTTCGCCCCAGCAGTTAGAGAGTGTGCGTCGGAGGAGGCTTGGGACTGCCTCGCTTCTGCTTCTGAGTGAGCGTGTGTGTGTGTTTGCAGGGAGGCTTCAGGCTGCCTGGTAAGGTGCTGTTTTCTGCTTTTTAAAAACTTCTGGGTGTTTTTGCAGCGTGGTTTTGAGCTGGGGGGTTATGTTTCTGTGCTGTGATGGGTCTTGGGGGATTTGTTTGTTTTTTGGTCCCCCCCCCCATTTCCGATGGGTATTGGGGGTTTTTGTTACTTTTTGGAGTGTTTTTTTCCCATTGGGTCTTCGGGGGTTTGTTTGTTTTTTGGTTCCCCCCCCCATTTCCAATGGGTCTTGAGGGGTTTGGTTGCTTTTTGGGGTTTTTTCCCCCATTTCCGATGGGTCTTGGGGGGTTTGTTTGTTTTTTTGGCTTCCCCCCAATTTCTGATGGGTCTTGGGGGTTTTGGTTGCTTTTGGGTTTTTTTTTCCCCATTTCCGATGGGTCCTGCATCCTTTGCTTTCTTTGCATTTCCGACCTGCCCCCTTTGTTCTCTGTGCATTTCCGATCTGCTCCGTTTGATTTCTGTGCATTTCCAATGGGTCTTGCATGCTTGATTGCTTTTCTCCCCCCCCCCCCCCTTCGGTCGGAAGGGATTAATCGTGTTTCCAATGAGTCTTGCAGTGATTTTTAATTTTTTTGGTGATTTTTTTCTTCAGCCGGAACGGATTAATTGCATTTCAATGCATTCCTATGGGAAATGGTGCTTCGATTTACGACCATTTCGAGTTACGTCCATCTTCTGGAACGGATTATGGTCGCAAGTCGAGGCACCACTGTACCTGTTTTTTAAATCCCTGCCCTAATGGCCTGTTGTACAAAATTTCCCCTTTTCACAGCAGCCATATACTTATTTAGCATCTTCATAGAGCTATCTGTGACAACTACAAGATCCATTTTCTTGTTAGGAATGTCTTCAGCTATAGTCCTTCCCCCTATCTTGTTGTTATAGTTATGCTGTTGATATACCTGTGAAGATTATCAGTCATCCAGGTGTGGTTATCTGGAAGTTGAGTCATGGCAACTGGACTTCTTTCTTGTTAGGTCAACCTAACAAGAAAGAAGTCCAGTTGCCATGACTCAACTTCCAGATTATGCTGTTGATGTTTCTAATCGCATTGGACCCTTCTGCATTACTTATGGATCCCTATGTGATCCCCTTAATACTATGCTAACATCATTATAAACTTGCTAGACTTTATACCATTTTTATTATCATGGTTTCTTGGAATAATCCCAGTGATTATAGTATGGTTTAGATGATAATACTTGTTAGAGACTGCTACAGTTCCAAGGATTTCTTAGAGAAGACAAGAACGTCTTGCTTTATATCTGTGGTGTGCTATGCTTTGGCTAAAGCAAAAGGACATCTTTGTATGGGAATCGTTAATCTTAAAGAGGATGTTCCCTAAATGAAAAACACATTTTCCATACATGGGGTGAGAAACATCCCCAGTCTTCATGGGCCACAGAATCCCCAATTTCTCAGAAATTTGAAGGGAAAAAAAGTCCCTAAAATATCAAACTGTACTCTAGAAGCTTCTGGGGAGCATAATTCTCCATTTAACTATACTTCACCTCCCTGTGCTTGTTTTAGGTCAGAAAAATTTTCTTTCTTTTTTTTAGACCACTCGCTTTGTTTCTTTTTTTAAAAAATGCCTTTTCTAGCCAGAAACAGATGTGGAGATGAGAGTGATTACATTCAGACAACAGATCACTATAGACATCTGTGGGTGTACGTGAGGCATTTCACAGCTTTTTCTTGTGACTATCACATGTTCAAGTACTCATAAATAAGTATTGGAACTGAGCTAAAGCAGAACAGGTTGTGAAATTGTCCCCTATAAATGGCTAAAGAGGGTTTCTATGCCATGCAGTAGCCTATAATGCAACAAGTAATTTCTGGTCTTGCAAGGTTCAGTTCCCGAAATATAGCTTTTTTGGGGTCTTGGTGAATACAGAAAGCAGAACTAGAAAATCCTTTTTTAGCAACTTTATCTTGGGAGGCTAATGCCTAATATGATAAGCAGAGAATAATGATTTATGACTAGACATGGGGACGAATAAAAAAATGAATCGCAATATTCATTAAAAAATCACTGATTCGTTAAATATTCATCCCTTTGTATTCGTGAGTTCGAGAGACCCTGACGAATACGAAGGGATGAGTATACAGTATGTCCATTTTTATTCGTTCCCCCATACAAAGAGAGGGACGGCTAGCCTATGGCCTTCCCATTCTGCTGTGGGCCCACCAATCAGCTGATTGGTGGGCCGATAGGCAGCCAGGCAGCCCCACAGACACCCACCCCCACAGCCTATCCCCAACCCCCTTCCCCTCCCTACCTTAGCCACTGCCACCATCCGCCACCGCCTCGTGCCATCGTCACCCATTGCCGCCCGCTGCCGCCGCCATCCATCACCGCCTGCAGCGGCCGCAGCCACAGCCTGCCATAAAGTACAGTGGTGCCTCGCAAGACAATGTTAATCCGTTCCAGACAAATCGCTGTCATGCGAAAACATCGTCTTGCGAAACCAAATTTCCCATAGGAATGCATTGGAATTTAATTAATACGTTCCGATGGGAAAGAAAAGCACAGAAACTTAAAAAAAATTAAAAGAAAGTCACTTACCAGGTACTGTAAACTGAGCCCGGCTTCTCATAGTGCCTGGTAGCAGCGGAACATCCGGAAAAGAGCACCAAACAGCTAAAAGCCGGCAGGCAGCCGGCAGCCATTTTGTGCTCTTCTCCGCTCCTTCCCCCTCCCCTCTCCCGACCAACAGCTGATAGGAGCAGGGTTTCTGAGGCTTCTCCGGGCTTTCCCAGCAGGGAAACAGGCAGTGGAAAAGCACCCCAGAGGCTTCTGAAAGCGGCGCTTTGCCAAGGGGTGAGTGGGTGGGGGTGGGTGGCAGGGGCAGGCCCGCCACCCCCCACGCCACCCCCACTACAAAGCGCTGCTTTCAGAGGCTTGCCCGGTGCATTTCCACTGCATGTTTACCTGCTGAAGAAGCCCCGGCAGCCATTTTGTCCTCTTCTCTGCTCCTTCCCCCTCCCCTCTCCCGACGAACAGCTGATGGGCGGGCTAAAAAGAGGCTTTCTCTGCCCTGAAAATTCAGGGGGAAAAGCTGGAAATAAAAAAATTCCGCTTTTCCCCTGCGCCCCGGGAGGCTTCTGAAAGGGGTGGGGGGGGGTCACGGGAGAGGCCCCCAAACATCGTCCAGCGAAAAGCGCCCATAGGAATCATCGTTTTGCGAAGCGCAACAGCGATCGCAAAACCTCATCGTCTAGCAGATTCGTCGTTTAACAAGGCAATCGTCTAGCGAGGTACCACTGTACACTGGCTGCCCTTCGCAAAGATGGCAGCTGCGGCTTCTTTTAGGGTAGGGAAGCTGCAGCCGCCATCTTTACAAAGGGCAGCCTGGATTCCCTTAGTCTGCCTTAAGGGAATCCAGGCTGCCCGTTGCAAAGATGGCGGCTGCAGCTTCCCTGCCCTAAAAGAAGCCACAGCCATCTCTGCAAAGGGCAGCCAGTGTACCTTATGGCAGCGATCCCCAACCCCCAGTCCCCGGCCTGGTGCCGGTCCCTGGCCTGGCCCAGACCGGGCCAGCAAGAGAGACCTCCCCGCGCGCACTCACCCCCGCGCAGCCCGTTTGCGCCTGCGCGCTGGAATGCCCGCACGAGCGCCGCGCCGCCATTTGCGCGTGCGCGCAGGTGCGCGCGGGCCCGCACAAGCACGCTGCCGTTTGCGCATGCGCACAAGCAGCCGTGCGCGTGCGCAAAATGGCGGCGCTCGCGCGCTTGTTCGCGCATGCGTGCGTGCACGGGGGGGTGCCCCGCCTTCCCCAGCCGGTCCACAGACCGGAAAAGGTTGGGGAACACTGCCTTATGGCAGGACATGGCTGCAGAGGCTACCACAGTGGGTGGCGGTGGGTGGAGACTGCCGAGGCTACCGTGGTGCAGGCTGCTTTGGATAGTGGGGGGGGGGGGCAGTGGTGGCGCAGACTACGGCAGCCAAGGTAGGGAGGCGACTGGGGAAGGGGGCAGGCTGTGGGGGTGGGGGAGTCAGCTTTTTTGGGTTTTTTTAGACAGCCTCTGGCTGTCTTAAAAAAACCCTGATGAACTGACAGATCGATTCATGCTTCGTTAGTCCATGGGGAGGAGCTTCATGCTTCGTCAACTTTGACAGATCACGAAGCAGGACGAATCGCCAAAATGGCAATTCATCCCCATCTCTATTTATCACAGTTAGTCTCAGCAAACTGAATAACATAGTCCTGCCTATCTGATCTAGCTAGATGACACCTGAATGTCTTTGACAATATTTGTGCTCCTTACACCTGTGGTTTACTACCTTATGAATGGGACAGGTAAGATGTTCTTGTTGACAATGTTTGCAAGTTTAGGACTGAAGAATGTGTGGCTCTCCAGATACCATTACACTACAACTCTTATCAGCCCCAATCAGCATAACGAGAAGTGTTGTTTACAGACACTGAAACAGATTAATGTTGCTACTTTGAAATTTATACTGGGAGTCTTTTGGTTTGAAGACAACATTTTAAAAAAGTTGAATGTCAAACCACTAAGTAGATCAGTGTAGATTCTGTGTGTTTTAACCTTTCGGCGTAAGTTTACTTTTGAGTTTTATGTCACTGCCAGTTTTCTTTAAATTGTTTGTCTGGATATACATTGTTATGATTTTTAAAATTGCATATAATGTTGAATATACTAAAATGTAGCTTATCTTGCAAGCATCAACATGTTATTCCAAGTTGTTTCTCTTCTGGTAACCTTTGATGTAATTCGGGGAAAGTAGAGGGCAGTATCAAGCCTCTGCTTCTTTTGATTGCCTTTTTCCTTTTTGATCAGTCTTATTATTTCCTTCCTTAAAAGACTGTGGCGCAGAGATTCTACTGCACATTGAGAAATAAGGAGAGTATTGGCCTAGTCCTGCTGAAGGAGTGCCGAAGTAGTTAGGGGCAAAAAATAACAAAATCTGTTATGGGTACCAAAGGGAAAACCTGTAAATTTGGGTGACAAACATCAAAAGCCATGGTTGTAAATGGATAACATTTAGCTGAAAGCTCTTGAGTTCTGCATAGAATTGTTCAGTAAATTTCAACTTCAGCTGTGAATTTATATGGATGTTCAGGTTTATCAACTAACAGTGAATTAAGCACTACCTAGTGAGATTAGAGAGATTTTTAACCTTGTGGGTCTACAGTTTTCCCACCGTGCCCCCTGCATATCTTATTTTTGCCCTGTTTGCTGCAGATCACTTCAGAGGAGAAGTGGCTGACAATCCACAGCCTTATGATTTTTCATTATCTGAAGGTGAACTACAATTTCTTTTTCTCCTCAGAAATATCTAATAAATCCAGTGGTCCTGGTATACCCTTCTAGGGACCAGAGGTTTGTGGTGTAAGATATGTATGCCATGGAGAACTGTTTCTACACTAAATGTATATATACACATATGCTCACTCTTATTTTGAAAATGCTTGTAGCAATCAGCACTTTTAGAGATGATGGTACTCTGCTGGGTTTGTACAATAGTGAGGTGGTCATCATAAGATATGCAACGGACCTGATGCTAGTTATGCATTATGCACACTGACATCCTTGAAGTATGTTTTTTGCATGAAGCACTGTGAGCTGGTTTCAGACTTTATGCAACCCTTCCCCCCCCCCAAAAAAGGGCAAGTGGTAAGAAGAAAAAATAAGGGCATTCAAAAAGTATCAGAGACATTTTTGCATGTAGACAGAGCAATGAATTGAGCCGATTGGCCAATGGGTAAGGATGATGGCAACTGCAGTTGCAGTCCAACAGATATGGAGAACACAAGCTATGGAATGCTGCTCTGTAATTGATAAAATTAGTAAAACTTTTCTGAAGAATGGGGGCTTGGGTTACTTCTAGATGTTGTTCTTGCTGATTATATTAAACCATGACTTTAACATTAAAGATTGTCCTATTTTTTTTTATTTTAAAAAAATAGTGATTACATATGCCAGGTGTTAAGACAAGCAACAGAGATATCTAAAGCCATTATGAACTTGGAGATAGAATGCTCAGCTCAAAATTACTTTAATTTGAAGCAGTAAAGTAAGTAAGATTATATTCTTACTTAACTGTTTTTAAAAAGTAGGATACAAAAATATAATGAGTGGAGGAGAGTTTATTGTGCCAGAAGTATATCACACAGTAGCATCTCATTTGCTACTCATTTTTGAGCACATCTTGAGAAGACAAGATTTACTGGAAGACAACAACAACAAAGGCAGCAGGAAACGAGTAAAACCAAATATGACATGGATTGACTCAAGACAAAACCACAGCCTTGATTTGTAAGAGCTGCGTAGCGATGTTAATGACAGGATGTTTTGAAGGTCACTTATCCATGAGGCTGCTGTCAGTTGGAGATAACTTGACAGCACTTAAGAACATCCTATTGAAATCTTGTGTGTGTTATGTGGTGCCAAGTTGGAACTGACCTATAACCCTAACAGGGCTTTCAAGGTAAGTGAGGTGTTTTATCACACACCATCCCACACATGTGTTTCCGTGACCAATGGGGATTTGAACTCAAGTCTCCTGAGTTCTGGTCCATTACTCTGTCTACTACACCTCATTGGATGTCCTTTGTTGAGACAGGTAGTAATTCTATTTTCCACCTGCTCTGTGTTAAGGTTACGAGTATCTGCAAATGATTTTTCTGCAGTGTTCTGGAATAAATAAATGTGGTTGCTACAGGTGCACTTTATTTCACAGGAGGCAATAGGAGATAACAGGTTTAACCAGCACCTCACGTGAATGGAATGTATCTCCAGAAATATTCCTGAGAATCTACTGTGATCTGCAGGGCTTTTTTGCGGGCGTCTTTGGAAGACAGAAATGTTATTATTTCTTAGCCAAGAAATAATGTTCAGACAATGGAAACTGTGGGAAGTCACTAGACCTCACTGGGGGAGAGGAGCAAGGATTGCAGTAGACCAACCTGCTTTTGTTTCTCTGCCAATATGTTCAGAATTAAACAAACCCCATTTGCTGGTTTCAGCAGTATTAATAGGGGCAGGGTGGGTTACAGTATGGTAACATTGCAGTTGCCTGCCCAGTGCTGTAGTTAAAGGCATGGGGGATGATAAAAGGAGTTATTGGAGAAGTACAGGTGTGTATTGCTATAATGAATAAGTGCTTAAGAGTATTTGTTGGTGTTTTCTGATTTCTTTCTTCCTGCCTTTTAAGTTAAATTTCTAATCACGTGATTTGGTGGTTGCATGCTTTCCCATCCTTGCAATTCTAATTATGAAGCAGTGCGCAGGAAGGATTGCTTTGCAGATGATGTAAAACTTTCTAAATGTACGGCACAATGTAATTTCTATTTTTAGTATTTCTTCCATCTGTTTTGGGTTTCACTCACTAGACTTGGTTATGTTCTTACAAATTTGTGCTGGTTTAGTGGTTGTTCTTTACTTTTTTTTTTTGATAAGACATGCTCTACTTTGCTAAAGTGGTTGAAAACACTAGCATGGGCGAAACAGACTGTGTACGGCCATGTATTCCCCTGTACAGTAATCATCTAGGCCTCTGGGAGCAAATGAAATCCAACTTTTGAATTGGGGCCTAGTGAAAAAGATACTGATTATCATGATATTCTTATTTTAAAAATGTTTCATTGGAATATTAAGGGCCATGTTTCTCTGGAGAAAAATGAGCATACTTTTTCTTTATATGTTATCTGATAACAGTGGGTAGAGCAAAACCACAATGAAGGAAGCACAATGATTATTATTTTTAAAGACTAGGTAATTAGGAAGGTTAGGTCTGCAAAATTTGTGATATGGGGGATTGGTGAAGAAAACACTGTCTCACTTGCAAATTGTAATCAGGTCTTCCTGATTTTGGGGTGGGTGGGTTTAAATGTTATATTTTCACAACAAATACTCATGGGTGGGGGAAGAAGAGAGTATAAAGACAGGGAAGAAAGCAGAAGAATTAACAGTCTCTCCTGTGCCTTTTCTCTGATTTTTTTTATTTCTAAAAGAGGTGTTGGGGGGGAGAGAAGGGTTGCCTCAGAGTGGAGAAAGGCAGGAGGGAATAAAATCTTAATTTTAGAGATGCAGAACTGGAAGGGAACCTATGGATCATTGAGTCCAGCTCCTGTCAAGGAGGCACAGCGGATAATTGAACTCCCAACCCTACCTAAACCACTCTGTTAGCTGGCTGGATAGCGATCATGTGCCCTCAAGTCAATTTTGACTTATGGCAACACTTTTCTGGGTTTTCCAGGTAGGAAATACTCAGAAGTGGTTTCCCATTTCCTTCTTCCAGGGGTGCCCTGGGACTGTGCAGCTTGCCCAAGGCTACCCAGCCTGGCTCTTCTCTCTGGAGGACCAGTGGGGGGAATCGAACTCCCAACCTCAGGCTCTGCAGCCAGATAGCTAAACCACCGAGCTGTCCAGCCTCTTCCTGACCCCATTCCTGCTGCCTTACTCTGTCGACCTCCTCGCTGAGGAGGAGCCAATGTGTTCTTGCCCCCACTTTGGAACCTTGCCCAGCTTTGAAGGGGATCAAATCAGGCTCGAAACAGCGGAGGATCGCCATCTGCTTCTTCCCCTCACAAAGTACAACCCGAGTGCTACCCTGGGGCCGTCTGGTGGCAAAAAGTAGCTGTTTTCAAGCAGTACCTCATGCCTGGCTCTCACGTTTACCGTCTCAGAGGGTTTCTTCCCTTCTGTGAGACATCGAGTTGAGTTTTCTGAGGAAAGAAGCAAGTCCTCCCCCTTATACCAAAAGAGGTGTTTAATGGACAAAGACTGCCTTCACACTTTCTCTCTCTCTCTCTCCCCCCCTTCACCTCCTAATGGTGAAGGAATGTTTTATTCACCTTGTGGCTTCTGACTGGGGAAACACAAACCCTCTCGCTTTCTTCCCACTGGATTACATACAAGAGCTCATTCCTTATACCGGGCATCTTTTCCTCAGACATTCAAGCGTCGCTTGCCCCAGAGGGTAAGACGCAGCCCTCACACGGATTTCTCCTCAGAGTCTAGTGAAAATGGACTCCTCACAGGGCAGAGATGTATTCTGCGAAGAAAGCTGTGATATTTCATGAGGACTGTATTCTGTGAGGGGAAATCCTGACCCTGCCTTCCCTCTCATTATCGAAGGACAATGATTTGAATCTAAAACTTACTAAATATAGGGCTACTACTCATAAGGAGTCAGAGCTGTCCCCCGCTGAAATAATTGATTTTTTTTAAGCACAAGGTGGTGGGGGTGGTATAGGGAATAGCCAGGGGCATTTCCCTCTGTTTTTCTGACCGCCCTTGCAGGCATACACACACCTTATTCATGGCCAGATCTCCCTCCTGAGGTAAAAGGTCTGTGTACCACACCGTCTTTTTAAATAAACAAAAACTTAGCCAAGGCACAAATATGACTAAGCCCTTACTCTGCCCAAAAGGACACTTTTTAAATGTTTTGTGATTATAAACTAAGTACAAACTACTGAGTAATAATCTTACAATTACAAGTTTCTGAAAATTTCAGAAAATATGTGAAATTATGTTTTTTTTTTAAATGACTCTGTACACACACACACAAAGCGCTGGACAGACAGCAGCTGTTTTTACTTCCAGATAAGTACACAGGCTTTATGGTTGCATGCTTAATGTGTAGCCATGGACACTAAAATGAGTATTTTCATTTGAGAGGTACCATTAATATCTCATTGAGAAGATATACATCTTTTACTGTTATGTTTTTGTTTTTTCCGTTCTGCAGTTGGCTTTCCTTCAAGTTCCATGTAGGCAGTGTTTTGAGGATAGAGTTCTTAATGGCACAGAAAAGCTGGTCTCAGGAATATCTTGGTTTTTAATTGCCTAGGCCATTCCCTGTTATAAAAGGGTAATTACTAATGGGTTTTTTAAGTGCAGTATACACTGACAAAAGATGTGTGCCTAAACAAATACTTTATGATGCTCATGAGTGGGGAAATCTGTCGCATTCTAGTACCTTAATAGGACAAATTCCTTCCCAGAATACATTAGAAGATACTGGAAATGACTGGGCAGTGAACAGGCAGAATAGTGAGCAAACTGCAATGAGATGCTGAGCAGAGAAAAGCTAAATGAAATCATATTCATTTCAAGTGCTTGCCCATAGTTCAGACAAAATGCTGGTCTTGCTTCGTCTCCAGTACTTTGACCCACATGAAATTTTATTCCTGTAGAAACCTCATAAATGTTCTTAATACATTATGTTTGCAAGCCGATGGATAAATAACTCTTCCTTTGGTGCTGCCACAACTACATGGGAAAAACCATTTAATTTACTTGGCTAATATGGTTCTTGCTGAAATGTCGCCATTATGGATGGCATAGCATACATAAGATGGGTCTTCCTAATAGTAGCTAAAATAATCTACTCTTGTTCTGTACTCAGGTATTCTCTATGTAATGCAAGGATTCTGCCCCACCGGGAAATGTGGAAGGGAATCCTTGGGTCCTCTCCCGAGACAGTGCAGGAATTTCCTTGGCACGCACCTCACTATTCACCTGGATAGCAAGAAAGCATACATGGACTTTCACAGTGCAGAGAGAGATAGGGACTTCAATGTCTCTTTCTTCATGTAAAAACTAGAAATGGGCATTGGGGCATGAGGGCAGGGATCCTATAACATATTAGAATAAAAATACTGGAAATCCTTAAGGGAACAGCATGGAGACCATATGGCAGAGTTTTGCCTTGTCATTATCTTTTCCCCTGTTTGGTCTGGGCTGGCAAGTTTCCTGCCACTGTTCTATATTCAGAGGATTATGAACTGTACCTAAAGATGGAACAAAGCATTAAGGTCTTCCTTTCCTGTATTTTTCAGATAATTGCCCTGAAACCTTCTGAAGCGGTAACAACATCAATTTTGAGATGATCTTTAGATCGGCTGAAGATGCAGCAGAGGATGGAGTATATTTAGCAGGTGCTATTGTGAAGACTTCTCTGTACATCTTTTGGGCTAGCCAAACCACTTCAGAAGTGAGATCAGTTGCAAAAAGTCAATATATTAATATTTATTAAACCTATCATTCAAAAGAATGATGCATCTACAATGAACTCTTCTCCTGAAGGAGAGACTGTGACCTCTCTCACAAGAACTCCATTTAGAAAATATAAATCCTTAACTAGAACCAGCCATAAATGAGTGCATCAGAATGTATGTTAATCCTAGAAGAGTTAGAAAATGCCAATTTGTGCAAATATTTGCCACTTGCTTTGTACTGTGTCTCATGATGTTTTGGGGACCACTTGATGAAAGTAGCCTTGTGGGCCACATGAAATCTTATTCCTATAGATACCTCATAAATAGCTACAGTTTTGTGAATGAAAGTCTGTCTCTTAGAGACAACTTGGACAGGGTAGTAGGCTATCAGTACTTGATCAATCATGAGGAGAAATGTCAACGGCAGGATGTTCTCCTTTTGCTGTTTGTGAAGACTTCACCTGAAAATTATCACCGGAGGGATGCAATTCGACAAACATGGGGTAATGAAAAGTATGTTCATTACTATCTCAAGACCAATATCAAGACCCTCTTTGTTTTAGGAAAGCCAAGCAACCTTACACAGAGAGACCAAATGCAAAAGAGACTTCAAAGAGAAGACAAGATGTATGGTGATCTTATTCAACAAGACTTCCTAGATACTTTTTACAACCTCACTCATAAATTACTCTTGCAGTTCAGCTGGGTAAATAAGTTCTGCCCTCATGCCAAGTTTGTTATGTCTGCAGATGATGACATTTTTATCCATATGCCAAATCTTGTTGCTTACCTCCAAAATCTGGCACAAATTGGTGTTCAGAATCTTTGGATTGGGCGTGTCCATCGTGGAGCACCTCCCGTAAGAGATAAGAAAAGCAAATACTATGTTCCCTATGATATGTATCCATGGTCTGCTTATCCTGATTACACAGCTGGAGCTGCTTATGTAATATCGAGTGATGTAGCAGCTAAAGTATATGCAGCCTCACAGACTCTTAATTCAAGCCTGTATATAGATGATGTTTTCATGGGTCTCTGTGCCAACAAAATGGGAATTGTACCACAATATCATCTGTTTTTTTCCGGGGAAGGTAAGGCTCCATATCATCCTTGCATTTACAACAAAATGATGACCTCTCATGGACATGTAGAAGACCTTCACTACCTTTGGAAACAGGCTACAGATCCAAAAGTGAAAAACATTTCTTCTGGTTTTTGGGGTGGAATATATTGCAGAATAGTTAACATTATGTTTCTTTGTAGAATATTTTATCAGGATACCTATCCCTGTTTAGCTGCATTGTCCTAATACTTGAATATCAAAATAGACTTACTGAGCCAAAAGTGAATAAGAAATCTCACCTGTTTTCTACAAGACATATGCAAAATGAGTATGAAATATTACACAGAAATGTAAAATGTGAATGCTTATGTTCCAATTTACTCTTAATCGTTTCACTGAAGTTTGCAGACAGCTGGAATGAACCATCTGTTTCCATGTATTACAATTTGTCTTCAAGTAGTTTTAAGAATTGCCTAGTTGTTACTGAAAACTACAAAGGTTACATTTCTTTACGGGAATTATTTAATAATCAAAGGGAGTTGAATTTTGGTAGGCAGGTTGAATTTTAATAAGTAGGTAATTCATGGATAAGCTAGGCAGCTTGAATAAATTACTTGCAGTGAAAATGCCTGATGAAATATTTTCTCACCCCCTCAACACTGCCACTCCCAAGCACAAGCACATTTTAATTCAATGGCCAGCATCCTGTTGGCACACCTCTGCATGCATAAGGTGGCTGATGTAATGAGACACAGACTTTTATCTTTATTATCCCACCTCAGTTTCTAAGATTCCCTACAAATCCCTTTCATCCTGGGGAAGCATAAAAGGCTACAGCTGACATTATGAATCTTATGTGCACCAACACGATTCTGGTCATTGTCTTAAAAATTTAATAGCATTGTAGCACTATGTTTTCTTGATCATTCAAAAATAAATTGAGAAACTTTGACCCTATTCGAGTTATGCTAATGCTGCCTTTAAATACTTGCTCAATAAATCCTGCAAAAGTGTTGACTCACTAGGAATGAACTTATCTGAGGAACAGACTTCTTACTTCTTTCAGAGTTCTTGAAAGTTAACTTACACCCATCAGCAACTTGTGGCCAAAGGTATGGCAGATATATCCCACACAGATGAAATGAAGCACCCTGCAAGACCATGGGGTGTCTGCACATATACCACTATAAACTTAAAAATGTGTATTTTTCAAGCTGGGTATGTTCAAACACTCCAAACTACCTTTGCTCAAATAACAGAATTATTCACAGTCTCTCAATTGGTCTTCGCTGCAAATGTATTGACCTCCCCACCCACTTGTATTAAACTTGAGAAGCAGGAAAGTTTTAAAAACACCCAACTCCTACTGAATGAAAGTTTCAGAGGAATATAATTAAGTTATGTGCCCTATGTAGGTTTAATAAATATAGTGCACAAAGCTCTAGTTTTAAAAGTTATGAATTTGATAGTTCAGAATTATACAACATAATGAATATGCTTTTCAAATTCAGAAAGATTAACATCTGTGCCAACTTTGTATGCAAATTAAAAACTGTTTTCCCTCAAACAAAGTTTGGGTTATTGTATTATGTATAATCTTATAAGAGAAGATAATCTTAGCAATGTGAACAAAAATAGCTGTTATCTTCTGTTCCTCAAACAAGATAAACAGTGTGAGTACTGGATCATACTATATTTTCTAATATGTATGATTGTAGCTGTATCTTTATGTCATAATTTGAGAGTGGCAGGGTGAACGGAATCTGAACTCTTTTCCCCTCTGTTCTACTAATGGCTTAGCTTTTAAAACCCAAGTGACACAAAATGTAGGATACATTGAATATGATTTTGTGTGTGGTAAGATCTCCACATTGCTCTAACCATTTTCAAAATAACATGACATACAGAAACTTCATTAATAGTAAAAAAAAAATCCTGACCTTAAGAATTCTGATCTTGCAAACATTTTATTTTTTTGCATTGTCAGTGGGAGCAAGTGCACAAGTGTTCTGCAAGATTTAAGGACTAAGCTAGTATCTATTACTTGTGTTATCTCCTTGAAATGGCTATATGTGTTTTTGTTTTACAGCAGGTCTGTCTTTAAAAGTATTTATTAGTTAGCTATAAAGGAACAGATAGACAGTTGTGTAGTACTTTAGCATAGGGAAGAATGTTTAATAGTTTAAAGAAATTGTGAAGGCTTTCTTTTTTCAGTGAAAGGTGAGCTAGATAATTTCTTGTTCTTTTGGATCCTCCTGAACATGTCTACATTTCTAAAACTGGAAATCCTTCCATTGGTCAGTGTTCCAGATGCAGGGCTGTTAACACAGATAATTTTTTTTCTTTTTACTTCACAAATAAAATTCCATCAGCCTGAATGGTCACTTCGGGTACCAGTTTTTACACTGTTGTACAAAAGTGTTTATTTCTGAAACTAGTTTTTACTTGTTTGGTTGCACGTATTTGAAATGATTTTTTTTTTACAAAAATATCAGTTATTTATTCTTGACCTTTGCTCTGTACCACGTTTTGTAAAAGACCTGTTTTCAATAAACAATATTGTGTATTTTGTAAATATCATATTCTCTGATTTGTGCACAGTGACATTGTTTGATGTTTAAAAAACTGAAATCCCTCTACGGTACACTTATTTTTCTTAAGCCAGGATTTCATTGTCTAAGGCAGTGGCGGCGAACCTTTTTGGGCCCAAGTGCCCAAACTGGGGGGGAAAAACAACAATCAGAGGGCGGCATGCTGCGGCGCTGGCGGCAGCAGAACCAGAAGTGCCAGTGGCGGAAGGGGGAATCCCGGGCACAGAGGTGCCTCGAGACCCCACTCCAGATCCGCTGCCAGTGCCAGCTGCTCCAGATCCTGGCCCGCCGCCTGTCGAAGTGCCAGCACCATGGCTGCAGCCGCCTCCTGAGGTTTGCCTGTGGGGGGGGGGGGGGAGTAGCGATCCAGCGATCTTCCCTCTAACTTTCAGCCCCACTGGGCGGGGCTGTGCCCCTCGCATGCATGACTTTGCCCACATGATTCCCCCCTGCCACGTGGGGTTCCATTGCAACTGGAACCAAAGGGGCTGAAAACAATTGCGCTCGGTGCACGGAGGGGGGTAGAGTCTCGCACAGGTGTGCACCTCAGAGGGAACCTTGCTCACATTTATTTTATCTTGAATGGCCAAATATAAATGTCTTTCTTCATGTGACTGAATGTAACTTGTTATTTGTTTGTTTATTCCATTTCTATGAAACTGGAATACCACTCTTCTGCTAACTCTGAAAATGTACAACTGCTAGCTTGATGGATTTCACAGTAGTACAGTTATTTGTTGTTATGTACCATCAAGTTGCAACTGATTTACAGTGACCCTACTAGGGCTTTCAAGGTAAGTGAGGAGTGATAAGTAAGTCTCAAGGGAAATGGCAGTATGTCCAAAGAGAAGACCCCCTGGGCAGAAGTGGTTTCTCTGAGGGTCCCTAAAGAAGAGGCAGAAAGCATATGAAAATCCAAACCTTCCTGAAAGCCCTCGTTCTGGGGTGAAAAGGAAAGAAGGGAAAGGAGAGAAGTGCAAGGGCATAAGAAGAAAGGGTTCAAAGACACTGCAAACCAGCCCTGGTCCAACATCCAAGACAAATTCAAGCCAGGTCCCCTCTACCAAAAAGGGGGAAAAGAGAGTGAGGAGGAATGTCCCCATTTCTCCTCCATTGTTTGTGTAAGCCATTCTTGTTGCGGCACCCCCTGCGTCTAGCTTACTATATTTTTCCGTGTATAAAACAACACTTTCTCCTAAAATAATTAGAGAAAAAATTGAGGGTCGTTTTATACACAGAAGGCAGCAGCAGGAGGTGGAGCCACGAGGCTTTGCAAAAGGCAGGGAAAAGCGGCGGTCACTTTGACAGCCGCTTTTCCCTACCTTTTGCAAAGCGGCGCTTCTCCCTTTTTGTGAAGCCCCGTGGCTTTGCAAAAGGCAGGGAAAAGCAGAGGTCACTTTGACAGCCGCTTCTCCCTGCCTTTTGCGAAGCCACGGGACTTCGCAAAAAGGAAGGGAAAAGCAGCAGTCAAAGGGAGCCCTTTGATCCCTGCTTTTCCCTTCCTTTTGCTAAGCTCCGTGGCTTAGCAAAAGGAAGGGAAAAGCAGGGATCAAATTTTCTAATTTGGAGTAAGAAAACGGGGGGTCATCTTATACATTGGGTCGTCTTATAAACGGAAAAATACAGTACCTCAGGTTGGAGTCTGCAGCCAGGGAGAGACGGGCACTTGCCCTCCTTAGACACAGAGGAAGGAAGTAATTAACTATGATAAAGACCAGAAAGATACTGAACTCATGTCGACTTTTGGAAGTTCTATACTGTTTAATGTTGCCAACGTTCCTAAGTCTGTTTCAAGACATAAATCCTGTTCTTTTGCAAGAAAGCTTAATGTTTCCTTCCAGGAAATTCCTGGTTTGTGTGGCTGATAATTTTCTCCTACAAAATATGGAGGAAGAAAATAGAAGAGTAGCTATCTTGAATTGGATCCTAACCAGTAGAGATGACTTAGTGGAAGAGGTGGCAGCAAGAGGAACTCTGGGGGAAAGTGACCATGTTCTACTTGAGTTCTTGATTTCAAAAGACCAATGCGGCTTCACAAAAAGCTCAGATGGGAGCTTTAAAAATAACACATAAAGGAAGTGGAGGAAAAGTCAGGCTACAAAGGAAGAGTGCAGGCAAGTAGGGATTCCAGGGATGGCATTAGGAAGGCAAAAGCTGAGAATGAGCTAAATTTAGCAAGAGATGCTAAAAGCAACAAAAAGCATTATTGCAAAAGACAGAGAAAAGAAACAGTGGCTCAGCTACTCAATGGGGATGGGATAACAGACAACAAAGAAAAGGCAGAAGTACTCAATTCCTACTTCAGCTCGGTCTTCTTCCAAAAGATGGTCTGTGCTCCTCCAAGCAAATGTGAAGTACAAAGGGAGGGGATAGGATTGCAGCTTCAGATTGATAAACAAATAGTCAAGAAATACCTTGCTACTTTAAATTAGTTCAAATCCCCAGGGCTGGATGAACTGCATCTAAGGATATTTAAGGAACTGAATGAAGAAACTGCAGTACCACTGTCTATTATTTTCTTGAAATCATTGAGGATGGGTGAAGTGCCAGACGAGAGTAGGAGACCTAGCATCTCTATCTTCAAAAAGGGCAAAAAGGAGGAACCAAGGAACTACAGATTGGTCAGCATGACATCAATCCCAGGGAAAATTCTGGAGGAGATTATAAAACAGTCACTACGCAAGCACCTAGAAAACAATGCAGTGATAACTAGAAGCCAACATGGATTTGTCAAGAACAAATCCTGCCAGACTAATATGATCTCTTGTTTTGATCAGATAACCTCTCTGATAGATGGTGGAAATGCTGTAGACATAATATATCTTGACTTCAGCAAAGCTTTTGACAAAGTGCCACATAGTATCATGATTAGCAAGCTAACTAGGTGTGGGCTGGATAGAAGTGTCTGATGGATACACTGCTGGTTATAGAATTGTACTCAGAGAGCGCTTATCAATGGCTCCTTCTCAGACTGGGAGGAGGTAACAAGCGGGGTACCCCAACGCTCAGTCCTGGGCCCGGTGCTCTTCAACATCAATGACTTGGTTGAAGGAGTGCAGGGAGTGCTTGTCAAATTTGTAGATGACACAAAACCAGGTGGAATAGCTAATAGCTTGGAAGAGTGGGACAAAATTCAAAAAAATCTTGATAGGCTTGAGTACTGGGCTGAAAACAACAGAATGAAATTAACAAGAATAAGTGCAAAGTTCTACACCTAGGGGAACAGTTACAAGATGGTGGAATACTTGGCTCAATAATAGTAGAAGTGAGAAGGATCTTGGAATTATTGTAGATCTCAAGCCAAATATAAGCCAACAGTATAATGTGGCTGCAAAAAAGGCCAACACTATTTTCGGCTACATTAAGAGAAGTACAGTCTCAAAATCTTGTGAGGTACTAGTCCCCCTCTATTCTGCCTCATTTAGAGTACTGTGTCCAGTTAGGATGCCAACAAACTGGAGCAAGTTCAGAGCAGGGCAACAAGGATAATCGGGACTGGAAACCAAGCCCTATGAGGGAAACCTGAAAGAAATGGACATGTTTAGCCTTGAGAAAAGAAGACTGAGTAGAGATATGGTAGCACTTTTTTAAATACTTGAAAGGTAGTCATACAGAGGAAGGGCAGCATCTGTTCTCAATCATCCCAGACTGTAGGATACATAATAATGGGCTCAAGCTACAGAAAGCAAGATTTACGCTGAATATCAGAAAAAACTTCCTAACTGTTAGAACAGTATGACAATGGAACTAATTACCTCGTGAGGTGGTGAGCACTCCAACACTGGAGGCATTCAAGAGAAAATTGGACAACCATCTGTCAGATTTGCTTTGATTTGGATTCCTGCATTGAAAGGGGGTTGGACTCAATGGCCTTATAGGCCCTTTCCAGCTCAATTATTCTATGATTCTATGAACCGCTCATGGTAGTGCTGAGGGGGCAGAAATAGCCAACCTCCCCTTGAGCCCCTTCGGCTCCAACTGTGTTGTTGCTTAGGAAGTCTGCTGTCCAGGCAAATACAATTATAGTCAGGCTACAGGCCCAATTAATGGAACCTATGGAGGAGTTTACTCACCAAATCCCCACTGATTCAATGGGCCTGCTCTAGTGCAACTTACTATGCTAGGCAATAGGATTTCAGCCTGCAGGTATGCTCTAGCCCTAAACAAGTAAGAATCACAGAGCTGATCCTGAATATCTGCATCAGTGTACACTTGGCTGTAACTAGGGGTCCCTAAAACGTCATTCAGAACAACCGCAAACCTATAGCAGTACTTAGGCTCTGAGGAGCATAAAGTTAGTTTGTCTAGCACAATTTGCTGGATCCATGAATCTGAAAGATGGGAAATATATTTTGGAATACAATTCCCAGAATCCTCCAGCCAGTATGTTTGGTGGCCAGGTGTTCTGGGAGTTAATAGTCCAAAAATGTAATGATTCCTGTCTCTTTATGAATCACACAATGTTCAATTGTATTAGATAAACGTAAGCTTTGAGGCTGTATATTGTCCCCCTGCTTATTTAACTTATATGCAGAATACATCATGCGGAAGGCTGGACTGGATGAATCCCAAACCGGAATTAAGATTGCCGGAAGAAATATCAACAACCTCAGATATGCAGATGATACCACTCTGATGGCAGAAAGTGAGGAGGAATTAAAGAACCTCTTAATGAGAGTGAAAGAGGAGAGCGCAAAAAATGGTCTGAAGCTCAACATCAAAAAAACTAAGATCATGGCCACGGGCCCCATCACCTCCTGGCAAACAGAAGGGGAAGATATGGAGGCAGTGACAGAGTTTACCTTCCTGGGCTCCACGATCACTGCAGATGGTGACAGCAGCCACGAAATTAAAAGACGCCTGCTTCTTGGGAGGAAAGCGATGACAAACCTAGACAGCATCTTAAAAAGCAGAGACATCACCTTGCCGACAAAGGTCCGCATTGTCAAAGCGATGGTTTTTCCAGTAGTGATGTATGGAAGTGAGAGCTGGACCATAAAGAAGGCTGACCGCCGAAGAATTGATGCTTTTGAATTGTGGTGCTGCAGGAGACTCTTGAGAGTCCCCTGGACTGCAAAGAGAACAAACCTATCCATTTTGAAGGAAATCAACCCTGAGTGTTCACTGGAAGGACAGATCCTGAAGCTGAGGCTCCAATACTTTGGCCATCTCATGAGAAGAGAAGACTCCCTGGAAAAGACCCTGATGTTGGGAAAGTGTGAAGGCAAGAGGAGAAGAGGACGACAGAGGATGAGATGGTTGGACAGTGTCATCGAAGCAACCAACATGAATTTGACCAAACTCCGGGAGGCAGTGGAAGACAGGAGGGCCTGGCGTGCTCTGGTCCATGGGGTCACGAAGAGTCGGACACGACTAAACGACCAAACAACAAGCTTTGTACATGTGTTGGCTATTTTTCAAGAAAAATGGGGCCACAATGGCAGCATCAAGGGACAACTTGGGAATGGAAGGAACTTCCCGTCTTGTCTGTCAAACTGTATAAGTAATAACTCTTCAGCAGTGCAGCTCTGGTTATTAGCAAATAAATCCAGCAAATGTTCTGAAACGACTGTACCATGTATATATCTGTATATATCCATACTTTCTTCACAGACTTTGACTTCATTCTATGATTCCATCTGCATGTTAGGAAAAGGTATGGCAGTCTCCACAGCAGACTGTGGTTAAAAGCAAGGAGGTAGGGCCAGGTTAAAAAAAAAAAGGTATCACCTTATTAATATTTCTAAATCAACTGCCTCTTCAGTCTTCAACACACACACACACAAAGAGAGGGGTAAGTACAAATCAGAAGGATGATGACTCAGTATCTGATGCTGCAATGGGTCAGTGTTCTGGGATAACCATATTTAACTGAGATCATTGTTCAAACTTCAGCAACAGGTTTAATTGGGTGCTGCTGCTACCTGGAACATAGGGCCTTGGCGGAGGGGTTGAGAGGAAATTGCCCGAGGCCTAGAACAATATCTTAGCTGACCCGAGCGCATCCGGCTGTGCACAAATGCAGCTCAATTAATTAAACAGTTAAGCCCACAGTCACAATGCAGAGTACAGCCTCTAACTGTGGAAAGTGGAAATAGATGTTCACTGTAAACAGGGTAAAACTTGGCATGAACTTCTCACAAACGTATTTGCCACACAGAGACACAATAAGGAACAAAAGCTCTGTAGAAAAAAAAATTCAAGGACTCCAAACACAGGAAGTATTTGGGTATAGACTGCAGGTTTCCAGTAAGAGTCAAGACAAAATGCGTTTGTGTATGAGTGTAAAACAAACAAAGGTAATATACAGGTTCGATAGACTTTTAGTATACTTCAGTTGAACGAGGAAAAAGCCAGTTGTGGTAAGTCCCTACTGGCTAGCAACTATGAAACACATGACGTTTCCCTGCAACCAGGATCTGAAATCAGATACAAACTGTTTTTAAATATGTAAATATATGAGTTAAAAAAGATGCATGCATGTATTTTCTCTCTCTCTTTCTGTCTTTCAGATATATCCTATGTGTGTAACATGTACTATTGAACAACCCACAGGTCCAGTGTGGTACAGTGGCCAGAATGTCAGAAAAGAACTGGAAGGACCCAGGTTCAAACTCAGGTTCTCGCAGGCTAACCTACCCTATAGGGTTGTTGTGAAACAATATTCTTAGCCTTTCATCTTTTACCTGATTCTGACATTAATTGTTGCTTGCAAGTTCTTAAACTCTGCTCCAAGAGTATAAAGATAGATGGCAGAGTGATTTTTTTATTTGTTCGTTTTATTTGCAATATTTTTACCCTGCCTTTCTCCCTAAAAAAGACCTAAGGCAGTTTAAAAGACAATATTTGAAGCTAAAAACTAAGTATACAAATACTAAGCAGGATCAAACAAATACCACTCCAAGAAACAGTAAACAAAGTAATACCAAAAGAATTATCAAAGCAGTGAGGCACAACAGCCAGCTATTCACTCCAGGAAAGCTTGCCTTCACCTGCTTGCAGAAGGACAGCAAAGAGGGGGCCAGCCTGGCCTCCAGTGGGAGGGAGTTCCAAAGTCTGGGAGCAGTAACAGAGAAGGCTCTCTCCAGTGTCCCCACCAAACACATCTCTGAAGGTAGTGGGACAAAGAGAAAGAGCTCTCCTGATTATCTTAATACCTAGGCAGGCTCATAATGGGAAACCCTGTGATAGCTTGGGCCCAAACCATTCAGGGATTTACAGGTTAGAAATAGCACTTTGAATTGTGCCTGGAAATGGATCGGCACCGGTGGAGCTGGTTATGTGATCCCTGTAACCAGCCCCAGTTAAGATCCTGACTGCTGCATTTTGGACCTGCTGAAGTTTCTGGACACTATCCAGAGGCAGTCCCATGTACAGCGCATTACAGGTGGGATGTAACTAAGGCATGTGCCACTGTAGCCATATCAGAACTCTCCAAGAACGGATGCAGATGGTGCACTAGTTTTAATTGTGCAAATGCATTCCTGGCCACTGCCGAAACCTGGGCATCTAGGCTCAGAGACAAATCAGGAGTTTTTGAACTCTAGTCCAAGAGTATGAAGACAGACGGAACTTGGTGGGTTATTTTTTTTAAGTGTCCAGAGCTTGAGGCCTGAGTAGCTATAAAAGACCAGCTTCTTATATCCAGTTCCAAGAAAACAGTAGGACACTGCAACAAGGAGTTCCACAGATGAGTTAAGAACCTAAGAATTAGCTCACAGGAGCAGGCACAAGGCTATCTAGTTCTACATCATTATTACAACCAGTCTCTTTTGAAAGCTCAGAAACAAGTAGCTGATAGAAGGAATTCAGGAATTCTCATTTCCCTAGCAGTCAAAGATGGAGATTTTTTAATGCTTGATCAATATTCTGCACACTACATGCTGACAGGCCAAAGCCTATTCTGTTGTTTATAAGGGGCCTGAGTACCCCTTACATATCTATTCAAATAAAAATACTGAAAAAGAGTAATGCATGAGTATACTGAGAAAACACACACAATTCAAGAGAAAATTGGACAGCCATCTGTCAGATCTGCTTTGATTTTGATTCCTGCACTAAGCAGGGAGTTGGATTCAATGGCCTTATAGGGAGGGCCCTTCCAAATCAATTATTCTATGAAACTGAGTTTAGTGTTATGGAACAAAGTAAGGATGAAGGAGACCCTGGAAATCCCAGGGTGAAAATTCAGCCTTACAAGCCATGAATCAAAGGGCTTAATCTCACACTCATAGCAATAGTACTCCATTTCCCTGGATTACTGAACAAGCTATCGTGTTTCCCCGAAAATAAGACAGGGTCTTATATTAATTTTTGCTCCAAAAAATGCATTACGGCTTATTTTTAGGGGATGTTTTATTTTGCAGTCATGTCATCTTCTTCTGGTTGCTGCACAATGCTGCACCATGGTGGAAGGTGGGGTTTCACTTAACTGGGGCTTATTTTTGGGGTAGGGCTTATATTACGAGCATCCTGAAAAATCATACTAGGGCTTATTTTCAGGTTAGGTCTTATTTTCGGGGAAACAGGGTAGATTTAGTTTACTCAGGAACAATACTTAAGAATACTGTACAACTCAGAGCTTCTTCAAATATTTGGTCTAAACTAGAAGTTTGCAGGTGTTGCTTCTGCAACATGATGATAATGCAGCTTTTGCTATTTCTATACCATTCCACCATGCACAGCTGAATATAAGGTTATACAGTATTTGAAGTGCCCATAATCTCTATATCAGCAACGATGGTCTGTTCTGTTTGCAACATGTATTTAGCCCGCAGTGCCCTACTCAATTTTGAAACATAATACATAGTTCCTTTACAGGACACATATATGCTACATGTACTGGTGATATGTTTAATTTATTAGGCAATGGGTCCCTAATAAATAAGGACAACTAGAACATATGCTCTTCTTGCTCTCCACTTGTCTTCATCTTCTACATCAGGTGAAAAGTTAATGAATGTTTGAAAAAAAAATGCAGTCAAATAACAATCTAAAATGATCAAGAGAGTTGAGCGACTTCTTTAATTAAAATGTGACCCTTTGTGAAAGCTCAGTACCAGAAGGTATGGCTATTTCAAACACAATGGCTCTTTTCAGACACAAATTAGAAAGCTGTACTAATAAGACTTTAGTTATGCAGGTCTTTTCATGGATCTATTACTTACTAAGATGAGATGGATATAAATAAAATATGTGTTCAGGACAGCTAATTTTCTCTACAGTTTTGTGCAAGTTTACCTGGAAGCAAGTTTACCTTGAGTTAAGGAGGTGGTCTATTTGAATTAAGCATACATAGAACTGCAGTTTTACTGTGTAAAATGGGTAACAATATACAACCATATTATTACTCTGAAATTGCATTGAAAGAATATTTTGTTTTATTCTCTGGACTTATTCTCTTTCAGAAAGAGTTTTTGTTTTCTGCAGGACCTGTAAAAACATGCTGCTGTTAAGACCAAGTAAAAGAATATCATTCACTACAATACACTTCTTTGATTAATTTTCTGATTTTCTAACTGGAAAAACAAACATATATTTAGGCACCATAGAGGAGACAACGGTTTGTACCTACATCCCTAGGTATAACATATCAGTTATATTTGTAATTGCTACTTTTTTAAAAAAGGAGACTTTTGTATATACTTTTAAATGTCAAAAGTCCATTCGAGCAGTGCCATTTTAAGTGCCAACTGCACTGCTTTTTCTTTCTTAAGGCTACTGGAGCGTAATTGTATGGCACACAGTTCTGACTGCCAGCAGAGGCGCATAGAAGGGTAAGGGAGTGTTCAAAGAGAAATATAACAGCTGACGTGCCACACTCTAAGCATACAATGCCTAAAGTGACTCACTCTGCTTAATGACAGGACCTGCCAGGACTTCACATGAGGGTGTTTTTTTGGTTTATTATTTGAAGAATGAATAATATGAATATTTATAGTCATTGGTCCAAGCACAATCAATTGTACATAGGGACAATCTGGGGGATTATGGTGTTAGGTCTTCAAGAAGAAGAAATGTAATTAACAATTGGTTAGTGTAGGTGGAGTTATTTAGTCACTGCCTACGTGACAAGAAGGACACAGCCGTGTGGAATTAACTACCATGAGGTGAACCACTAATTTGATTGGTTGGAGGTAGTATAAATTAAGAGGCTGGTTAGTGTGCCCTTCACAGTTCTATTTTGACTGTCATGCTTACGTTCTGTCCGTTTGACTGCTGAATGCCTATGTTTATGTTCCTGTGTTGTTGTTTAGTTGTTTAGTCGTGTCCGACTCTTCGTGACCCCATGGACCAGAGCACGCCAGGCCCTCCTGTCTTCCACAGGTTCCTGTTCCTGCGAGCACTATGTAAATATGTACAGCAAGTAAATATTCTCTGCACTTATTCCTGGTGTCTTCCTGTGTGCCTTACTACGCTGGAACCTCTGGTCAAAACCTTTGTAAGGATAAAATCTTCTGCTGTGATTTTAAACTGCTAACATACGGCACTTTAGTTATTTGAAAAAGTTATATCAATGTAACTGCAAGAAATGTTAAATGCCTACAATCTATTAAATTAGTTCTTTTTACAATTCAGATGTAAGGTAGCGTTCACACAATCTTGCCTTAGAGAACCAAGGAAATTCAGTAATCCCCCGTTAGGGAGATATTAAGGAATTTCACAAGCATGAATGGCTGCGAAAAATTTGCTTCATCCTTACCTTCTCCTGGTGGAAAGATTTTCTTCACTTTCGCTCATCACTAAGACTCTGCTGGAACCTCCCTGGCTGGCTTCGTGCATCACTTCGATCTGGAAAATAGTTTTGAAAACACAACAAAAAGGATTCTAGCTCAAGGCTCATTTATTTGCAGTACAAAACTTTGTATAATAACAGCACTCAGAAAACGTGTAGCAGCAGCTGATTCATGGCATTTACCTCCAAAATATGGAGGCACTTTCACATGCTATTAAATGTTTACTCATCCATCTCTTGTTATGACCACAATGAATATTCATGCCCAGGAAAGTAACTATTGCTAACATCTATGTACTTATACTTTATACCAAGTCAAAATGTTTGGTCCATCTAACCTCGTATGGTTGATTCTGACTCGATATCCCACAAAGTATTTCCCAAAACCTGCTCCTTAATTCTTCTAACTTGAATAGAGAGGTTGGACATACAAAGCATGTGCACTATTGCTAAACAGAGGGTGCGATTAGATGGGCCCGGCTTCCCTGCCAGCAGCCTACTACTGCCTCTGAAGATGGCACTGGTGGCCCACAGCAGTGACAAAGGAGATGGGGCAGTGGGAAGGGGAAGGGCAGGCTATCCTGTTTTGCTGAAGCAAAACAAAGCGCCAAGCAGGTAAAAGTTTGGTGCTTTGTTTTGCTTCAGCAAAATGAGATCCCTGAACCAGGTCATAATTGAACCATGAACCAGCCTTGTTTATCAATTTTTCCTGATTCATGGTTCGGTTCATGCCCATCTCTAGCCTAAATCCAACTGTTTATCCCTACTAGAGTAGGCCCACCATGAACAAAGTTTGACTCTTTGGTCATGGTGGCAGGCAACGATAAGTGTGGTGGTCAAACACATCTGGTGGTCATTAGGTTGGGGAACTGTGCTCTAGCACTGCACAATGAAACAGTAGTGATGGTATCTCCAGTGACAGCTGTACTGATAAATAACAAACATGGCCTTCCTACCTTAATTCCACCTTTAGTCTTCTTTACACTTTTCTTTTTTGACAAGTCTGCATCGGAGATGGATTTTGGAGGACTAGAAATTTCTACCGATCTCCTATTGGCAGCTGAAATGAGACAAACAGTCTCCATATAACATCATGAAACGAAGCACTATAAGCAAAGGTCCCGGTGACATCAAGAGGAAAGGGTTTAGTCATTTCAGAGCCTACATAGATGTATTTTCACAGTATGTCAGGGAACTTATATACAAAGCAGATGGGAAACCGAGTCTATTGAACTAAGAAAAAGTAATTGTCTCATAACTTATATAACTTATATGGCATAATTCTAATTTTTTATTTATTGCATTCTTTAAACTTTTTTTTAATGTATGTGGCTTTGGATCTTGCAAGGGAGGAAAGGTAGGGTACAAATAAAAGCTTAATTTGTGTTTGAAAAATTAATATATTCCGTCACGGACAGAATGTGTAAGCATCACTGAGGAGTGACACTGATCTACAGGTCAAACTACATATCACAGCAAACATACGTTTTTGGCTCTCTCCATAGGTTTTGTAGTAATTATTTATTAAAGAACAGATGAACCTGCCCACGTCTTAAGAACATGAAGAGAGACCTTTCCTTCAGGCCCATCACTGTTTTATGAACATTTGCTGAAAAAATGAGAGAACGCCTTCTCCGTAGCTTCCCTCCGGCTATGGAATCCTCCCTTCTGAGGGAGACTAGTCTACCTCCCTCCTCTGCTCTCTTTTCACTAGCAGGGAAGACATTTTTATTTAGGCATGCCTTGGCCATCGACTGACTGATGGGTGGGCACTGTACTGTTTTTTCTGACTTTCAAAACTGAGTTTTAAATTGTGCTAATTCTATGCAGTCTTATTGTGATAACTGGCTGGATAGCTATGTACTTTTAAGTATCTGGCTGTAGAGCCAGAGGCGGGTTCGATTCCCCACTATGCTTTTCTGCGAGTAGAGCTATCCTGGGTGGCCTTGGGCAAGCTGCACAATCCCAGGATGCTTCCACAAGAAGGGAATGGCAAGCTACTTCTGAGGTTTGTCTACCTGGAAACTCCTGAAAAAGGGTCACCCTAAGTCAAAACGGACTTGATGGCACATGATGATGATAACTTATTAAAACAGAATTTTATTTCTTATTCATTGTGTTCTTTAAACTATTTTGTAAAATTCATGTTGCGAATGGCCTTGGATCGTGCAAGGGGGAAAAAAATAACATGAAGGGAAGGAGATTTCCCCCCCCCCCCCCCGTGCCATCATACTGCTAAACAAGCTGCTATTTATGCTGGAGGGCAGTGGTGTGGGAAGAAAAGAGTTTAAAAGTTCACCTCTGCAGTGGTTCTGATCACAGGCATAACCACCTTAAGCTACCAATTAAAACTGGATGGATAAACCATGAGGTTCATGCAACATTCAGTTTTGTTTTTAGCAGCTGGTTAAGTTGCTGAAGAAACAGCAGCTTAGACAGTGTATTCTCGAAGGCTTTCACGGCCGGGATCCGATGGTTGTTGTAGGTTGAGATCTATCAACTATCCCACAAATTGCACCAGAGCACAGACAGAGTTCTGACTCCTGTCCTCTGAAGATGCCGGCCACAGAGACTGGAGAAACGTTAGGAAGAAGAACCTCAAGAACACGGCCAAACAGCCCGAAAAACCTACAACTTAGTACTCAGAAAGCTCTATGTGAAATATTCAGTGATTTCTTTCGTAGTAGAGCTGTTCAAATGCTATAAATTATGAAAAGGAGTTTGTAATATTTATGGTGCAGATTCCATTATACAATAGTCTATTTATGTGAACTCCACATGGCTCACAAACATGGCAACAAGACACTAAGTTGATGCAGCTAGAAAAACACTACCCATAGTTTCCACTGAGCATCCTCCATGGCTAATATCCAACAGAAAGAGCAGTATCAATGGCATAAGGTTCTGTTACCGAATTCTCTTTGTTTCCAAGTGGCTAGCAAAATTAGACATAATGTCTTTATTTTCTTTGCTCAATTTTTTTTAAAACTTTTTGCTGCCTCTTCATCCCAGTATGTCTTGCTAGGTGTAATCTGATACTTGCACATCTACTAGTGTTTTATTCAGTCTGCATCCCCCATTTGAAGCCGAAGTTTAACTGCAGACCTCCTGGCTACAACATCTGGCCTATTTTGGATTTTTGTTTTGTTTTGTTTCTTTTCCATTTCCTTAATTTTTATACCAGCAAGCCTGATTAAGAAGTTCTAGAGAGCTTGGAAACGTACACATTTTTGTGGCATGTTGTCTCATAAAGTTCTTTCAAAACTGCCATTTTAAAATTTCTACACACAGTTCCTGAAAATGTATTATGTCCTTTAGACAGAAAAATAACATTTACAAATAAAGTATAAATATAAACAAATCAGATTTTTTTTAAAAAAATGCAAGGGCACAATAGGTTTTGCTGGATAAAAGCTAGTCTAGCATCCAATTTCCTCAAATATCTGAGTTGAAAAAGTTACTCTTTTGGACAACAAAAAAGTGACGAAACTGGCTGAGGCTAAACAAACAAACAACTTTTCAAACTATACCAAAGAACCACCCAGATGCTTCTGAAAAGTAAGTTGGAGGATAACCCTTACTTTACTTCTAATCCACTGAGTCCCAAATGTGGGCCCTAGATGTTCTTAGACTACAATTCCCAGGAAACCTGACCATTGGCTCTGCTTGTAGGCTTTATGGAATTGTAGTCCAAGAACACCTGGGCTTGGAAATTGCTATCCTAGCCAACCATACTCAGAAGTCCGTTGCCTCTGAACCTGCAAGAACTACCAAGAGATTATGGTTTATAGCCCTAAAAAGACCTGTCTTCCTTTTAATCTCCCTTTAATGCAACCTAAGCCAATGGCCAGCTCCTTATCTCATTGCAGCAAACAGCATAAGTTATTTATGCATTAATTGTAAGAAACCAAAGGAACAGGGAAGGTATCAAGGGAGGTGGAAACTACTGTTCATTTGCACAGGAAAGGATACCGGAGATGCTGGGAGCAGTTTGCTTTATGATATGTACATCTGAAATGAATTAAACAAAAGATTCCAGTGGCCCCTGCCACTTAATATAAATATGAGACGCTCATTTTCATCAGTGAAATGCAATACGATGAAACTCCTGCCAGTGCTGAGTAGCTGCTCTGGGAAATAACTGCTCTGCATATGTATAAATACAAGGATGAATGAGAAGCTGTTAATCCGTGCAGTGGAAAATAGTGAGAAAACGATGCCGTTTGGGTTTCTGGCGTGTATTCTGACTTTCCTTTTAAGAAGAGGACAGAGTTCATGTTCAAAAACAAAGAAACTCTGTCACCTCCTCCTTCCAATCATATCCCTTTAAAAATTTGCTCCTGCCATGATGGGGGACACTTGGAAATGTTATGCAGTATGGCGTGTGTTGTGTGTGGTGGTGGGGAAGACATTGATGGCAATTTTCCTCACCCACTAAAAATGAAGGCACAATTTAGAATCTCTAAATTGAGAATGAAGTGTTCTGACACTTTTAAGACTATGTGTTCACTAAGAGCTTTCATTCCATTGAAATAAAATCAGGTCAAAAGTTCTGTTCATTTTTGCAAAAGGCAAATAGGTCCATAGCTAGGCTGCTATGTGATTCCCCCTCATGGTCTCTGGCTTATTACTTCGGATAGAGTTTCTGCTTGTGACTACTCCAAAGAGTTGCTTTGAATAGTGCTTTCCACTGGCGCAAGGGGAAAATGGATTCAGAAGAATTGTGTATGAAACTGATCATTCTGCATTTAGTTTTTCACCAACCCAATACTGGCCGTAGTCTTAAAGGTGTCACAATACTTTGTTTTGTTTTTACTGTACATGCGAAAACAGACTAACATGTTGGCCTTTATTATTTTTTTGAAGAACTGCTCCAATTTAGAATCTAAGCCCTTCCTTTTTTAATTTAATTTTTCAAATCTTCCTTCATGGCACCATCTATTAGTCCGCAAAAAGGATGAAATAAAACAAAGTGTATGGTTTGAAAGAAAACCTCCTTCACAGCCTTGTTGTTGTTGTTTGTTGTTTAGTCGTTAAGTCGTGTCTGACTTTTCGTGACCCCATGGACCAGAGCACACCAGGCCCTCCTGTCTTCCACTGCCTCCCGGAGTTGGGTCAAATTCATGTTGGTCGCTTCGATGACACTGTCCAACCATCTCGTCCTTTCCCAACATCAGGGTCTTTTCCAGGGAGTCTTCTCTTCTCATGAGCGGGCCAAAGTATTGGAGCCTCAGCTTCAGGATCTGTCCTTCCAGTGAGCACTCAGGGTTGATTTCCTTCAAAATGGATAGATTTGTTCTCCTTGCAGTCCAGGGGACTCTCAAGAGTCTCCTCCAGGACCACAATTCAAAAGCATCAATTCTTCGGCGGTCAGCCTTCTTTATGGTCCAGCTCTCACTTCCATACATCGCTACTGGAAAAACCATAGCTTTGACTATGCGGACCTTTGTCAGCAAGGTGATGTCTCTGCTTTTTAAGATGCCATCTAGGTTTGTCATTGCTTTCCTCCCAAGAAGCAGGCGTCTTTTAATTTTGTGGCTGCTGTCACCATCTGCAGTGATCATGGAGCCCAAGAAAGTAAAATCTGTCACTGCCTCCATATCTTCCCCTTCTATTTGCCAGGAGGTGATGGGGCGAGTGGCCATGATCTTAGTTTTTTTGATGTTGAGCTTCAGACCATTTTTTGCGCTCTCCTCTTTCACCCTCATTAAGAGGTTCTTTAATTCCTCCTCACTTTCTGCCATCAGAGTGGTATCATTTGCATATCGGAGGTTGTTGATATTTCTTCTGGCAATCTTAATTCCGGTTTGGGATTCCTCCAGTCCTGCCTTTCGCATGATGTATTCTGCATATAAGTTAAATAAGCAGGGAGACAATATACAGCCTTGTCGTACTCCTTTCCCAATTTTGAACCAATCAGTCGTTCCATATCCAGTTCTAACTGTTGCTTCCTGTCCCACATAGAGATTTCTCAGGAGTTAGATAAGGTGGTCAGGCACTTCCATTTCTTTAAGAACTTGCCATAGTTTGTTGTGGTTCACAGTCAAAGACTTTTGCATAGTCAATGAAGCAGAAGTAGATGTTTTTCTGGAACTCTCTGGCTTTCTCCATAATCCAGCGCATTTTAGCAATTTGGTCTCTAGTTCCTCTGCCCCTTCGAAATCCAGCTTCCACTTCTGGGAGTTCTTGGTCCACATATTGCTGAAGCCTACCTTGGAGGATTTTGAGCATAACCTTGTTAGCGTGTGAAATGAGTGCAATTGTACGGTAGTTGGAGCATTCTTTGGCGCTGCCCTTCTTTGGGATTGGGATGTAGACTGATCTTTTCCAATCCTCTGGCCACTGCTGAGTTTTCCAAACTCCCTGGCATATTGAGTGTAGCACCTTAACAGCGTCATCTTTTAAGATTTTAAAGAATTCAACTGGAATGCCATCACCTCCACTGGCCTTGTTGTTAGCCATGCTTTCTAAGGCCCACTTGACTTCACTCTCCAGGATGTCTGGCTCAAGGTCAGCAACCACAATATCTGGGTTGTCCGGGACATCCAGATCTTTCTGGTATAATTCCTCTGTGTATTCTTGCCACCTCTTCTTGATGTCTTCTGCTTCTGTGAGGTCCCTACCATTTTTGTCCTTTATCATGTCCATCTTTGCACAAAATGTTCCTTTAATGTCTCCAATTTTCTTGAACAGATCTCTGGTTTTTCCCTTTCTATTCTTTTCCTCTATTTCTTTGCACTGTTCATTTAAGAAGGCCCTCTTGTCACTCCTTGCTATTCTTTGGAAGTCAGCATTCAATTTTCTGTAACTTTCCCTATCTACCTTGCATTTTGTTTCCCTTCTCTTCTCTGCTATTTGTAAGGCCTCGTTGGACAGCCACTTTGCTTTCTTGCATTTCCTTTTCTTTGGGATGGTTTTTGTTGCTGCCTCCTGTACAATGTTACGAACCTCCATCCATAGTTCTTCAGGCACTCTGTCCACCAAATCTAGTTCCTTAAATCTGTTCTTCACTTCCACTGTGTATTAATCAGGGATTTGGTTTAGATTATACCTGACTCGCCCAGTGGTTTTTCCTACTTTCTTTAGTTTAAGCTTGCGTTTTGCTATAAGAAGCTGATGATCAGAGCCACAATCAGCTCCAGGTCTTGTTTTTGCTGACTGTATAGAGCTTCTCCATCTTTGGCTGCAGAGAACATAATCAATCTGATTTCGGTATTGCCCATCTGGTGATGTCCATGTGTAGAGTCGCCTCTTGTGTTGTTGGAAAAGAGTGTTTGTGATGACCAGCTTGTTCTCTTGACAAAACTCTATTAGCCTTTGCCCTGCTTCGTTTTGAACTCCAAGGCCAAACTTACCTGTTGTTCCTTTTATCTCTTGACTCCCTACTTTAGTATTCCAGTCCCCTATAATGAGAAGAATATCTTTCTTTGGTGTCAGTTCTAGAAGGTGTTGTAAGTCTTCATAGAACTGGTCAATTTCAGCCTCTTCAGCATCGGTGGTTGGTGCATAAACATGGATTACTGTGATGTTGAAAGGTCTGCCTTGGATTCGTATTGAAATCATTCTATCATTTTTGAGATTGTATCCCAGTACAGCTTTTCCCACTCTTTTGTTGACTATGAGGGCTACTCCATTTCTTCTACAGGATTCTTGCCAACAATAGTAGATATGATAATCGTCTGAATTGAATTCGCCCATTCCCATCCATTTTAGTTCACTGACGCCCAGGATGTCAATGTTTATTCTTGCCATCTCCTGTTTGACCACATCCAGCTTACCAAGGTTCATAGATCTTACATTCCAGGTTCCTATGCAGTATTCTTCTTTGCAGCATTGGACTTTCCTTTCACTTCCAGGTGCGTCCGCAGCTCAGCGTCCTTTTGGCTTTGGCCCAACCACTTCATTAGCTCTGGAGCTACTTGTACTTGTCCTCCGCTCTTCCTCAGTAGCATGTTGGACACCTTCGGACCTGAGGGGCTCATCTTCCAGCGTCATATCTTTTAGCCTTTTGTTTCTGTCCATGGAGTTTTCTTGGCAAAGATACTGGAGTGGCTTGCCAGTTCCTGCTCCAGGTGGATCGCGTTTAGTCAGAACTCTCCACTATGACCTGTCCGTCTTGGGTGTCCCTGCACGGCATAGCCCATAGCTTCTCTGAATTACTCAAGCCCCTTCGCCACGACAAGGCAGCAATCCATGAAAGGGCTTCACAGCCTATTCACAGCTAATAGTGCTGGTAAACAGGAAACCAGATTTCCACTCTTAAGGACTAGGAAAAAAAATAAGAGCACTTTTGGTTTTCTTCTTGCCTTGTCCTTATTAAGTTGCATCCCTTTACCGACCTTATCAGATGGATCTCCCAAGTCAGTTTAAAGGAACAGAGCTGGCCCAACCACCCATCAGAATGAGGTCATTTCCTTGGGTGTAAGATTCTGAGTGTCATGGAAGGGCAGAAAATACTTATTTTTGCCAGGGATGCAGGTAATTTTCTTTCATCGGTACCAAAATAATTTAGCTGGAGTAAGTGTTCTGCAATCTCACATAAACAGGAAGTAGGCACTAACTTATCTTTGGAGAAAATTGTCTGGATAGACACGACCGGTCACTGCTGTTATGAGCACCAGTGGTTTGGGGACATGTCATGATACTGGGCTGATCTGAGGATCGTGTAGCATGTGCCAAGAGGCAGGAAATCTCTGTGTGTCTTGCTTCACTAGTGAATTAGGGAGGGACTTCAAATTAAGAAAAACCCCAGACCCTCCTGATGGACAAGGACATGTCTAAACTGAAACAAATCTCCTTTGAACAGGTCCTGATTCAAAGACTAATGAGCAGTTAAGGTCTGGAAGAACATAGAAACACAAACAGGGTGTCTCCAAATATTGTATGCATTTCTCCCCAAGCTTTCTTCATACTGAAAATACCAGTTTGGGAAAAGAGAGAAATCAAAGGATGGGGTACAGTTTCATAACTGACAACTAGAACGGCACAGTTTTTTCTCTAATTAAAGTGGTTTGAGGAGATACTATGTCATCATACAATACAGAACTGACCCAGTGTTTAGTGCTCTGTGCAAGTTTTCTTCACTGAAAACAAGGATGGGTAAAAGTGTATGCAGGAGGCCAACAGCACTGGGTGCTTCCTTCAGAACATGGTGGGTGTTCGACTCCTTTTGCTTTAGAGTCTGTCCAGTCTGTCCAGACTGGCTGGTTTTGGGTGCAGGCTGCACCAGGCTGCAAAGGGTCTGTTGAGGTATGGGAAAGGAGAGATGTGCCATTTGGCGTGCTCCTCCGAGGTCACAGCAATTAACCCCTTCTATTCTGATCAGCTGTCAATTACGTTCTGTGCTATTGATCCCTTCAAGGCAAGGTTTACCCGCTTCATCGGCCAGTAAGAAGACAGGAGCAACCGAACAGCAGATCAGCAGAGGTGGGAAGCCGGACACGGCACCAGGGGCAGGGGTTCAAAGGCTCACAGCAGCCTGTAAGGAGCGACAGTTGCCTTCACCACGGCTGCTCAGGTGATCTCTGGAGCTGCGGTGGCGAAGGCAACACCAGCCTTCACGGCGCTGCGCACCACCAGGCTGCAGCAAGCACGGTCTCCGGCTCCTGAGCTGCTCTTCCCCATCCGCCCCCTGAGCCTGCAGGGCTCCAAATCGTGCTTAAGAGAATGCATTCTCTAGGCAGGCGTCGGAAAGGTGCAAGGCAACTCTTAAAGGGGAAAGATGGATCATTCTAAGTACAAACACAAGTGGACAGGATCTTTCCCCCCCGTGTTAAATAGTGCTAGCAGGGTTCCGTATCCCATAACTATCTGCCTATGTGGATAGGCTCTAACAGGGCCCAGAATGCCTGTGACTGTCCTCTGTTTTAAGAGATGAGCCACGAATTCTAAACAGCTAGCTGAGGAGGAGTTTGAAATCAACATGCATGTTGCAGCTGTTTCTACCTAAGAAGCTAGCCTGGCCTCTACACCATCAGCCAAGTGAATCTGGGACATTAATAACAGCACATAAGTTTGGAATTGACCACAAGAACTTGATTCATAGCCTTGAAGAAGATGATTTATCATTGAGCGGAAGCTATTTGTTTTTTTGGTTTTTTTATATCTTCTTAATGGTCAATTAAAGGTATCACCTGCTCCTGCATTTGTATTTTTTCCATGACCGTGCAAGCCTTTTCCTGATTTTTAGTTAAGAATTAGGACTTCCTTGTTTTTCATTTTAATGCTTTTGACATGAATCTCTTAACTAAAGCATATTCTGTCAAGACAAAACCTAGTGATTGTAAGTTTTGGTCCTTCATTCTGTCTCTGACATACGTTACAACTTACCACTTTGTGGCGGGGAATGGTGGAAAAAAGGGGAATGGTTTTTCTCACTTCTGTTTTTTCAACAAATATTCAGGTCTATAAAAAGCGTGTGGTTTAACTTTTTGATGGAATTCACATCTGCATCATCTCCTGAGCCAGCTAATCTCTCTTACTTTTTTAACATTCATATTCATATCAAATGTTATTAATTAAATGAGTTATTCATCTGTTTTTATAAACTTCTGGCCACAATGGATCCAACAGCCAGTCAAATATTTAGACATGGAATATGACTAACTTTAGGGTTTTATTACTGAAAAGAATTGAATAGCCTCCTGCAGTATTTCACCTCAGAAGAAAACTGATGTGACTGTTTCATTCATGCAACTGAACTGGATCACTGTATGTGATGGTGGCAGAGCTGTCTGGTGTTTATTGAATATTAAGGGAGTTGCAGGATTGCTACAGCATGCATAGCAAATACAGTAAAAGTGAAAACTGGTCAGACTTCCTCTGAGTCAAACTGTACCCAAGCTTTAGAGATACAATCTCAAAGAACATGAGGAAATGTCAAACAAGCCTACTGAAAAATGCTAATTCTGAACAGCACCAACAAATTGCAACTGCAAAAAAAAAAAAAAAAAAAAAAACACTAGGGAGGGGCTCAGCTCTGTGATCATGTTCATATTTTACCTCTACGGCGGGAGTCAAGCAACCTGCAGGCACCATGCCTGCTCAGGCCACACTGGTATGACCCCTCAAAAGGCAACACTCAAAAAGTGGAACTGCTGCTCCTGAAAATCTCCAGGAGCTACATTTCTCATTTAAAACAGGGCACATCTCACTTATCTTGTTTTGCCCTGACAGTCCCTGAGATGGGGTTTTATAAAACCAAAAAAAGAACTTTCAGGCACCTCCAGTTTTGTTTGTGGGGGGTGTTGTGGTGCTGGTACAGCCTGCAGCAGGTCCATTGGCCCTGAATCTTCAAAGATCCACCTCCCTTTACATGACCTGGGTTCAATTCCTGGCCTATCCTGTTGAAAGGATCCCAGACACTCGTAACTGATTTGTATTTGAAACCATAAAGAGATATTGCCAATCGAACTATACAACTCTGAACAAGGCAGACAAACATTCTGGATTGGTATAAGGCAGTCTCCTATGCTCTTATCCTGTTTTAAGATAGCTAACATGTGCCATCATTGCTTCTTGACCTATGGCTAGCCCCATACAGTTTTTGTGGTATGTGGGATGCTCAAGGAATGGCTTTCCATTGCCACTCTCCAATGTGTTGCCATGGCCAAGCAGAGATTTGAACCCAGGTCTCCTGAGTGTTTTGGACAACCTCATTCATGAGGTCACTTAACAACTTCCATGATTTACAGCAAAAGGGTTATCCAATGTTTTATGCATGACATCACGTAAAATTATTGCATTTATTCAGCTGCATGGATCTGATTCTAGGAGGCCTCGCTAGAGCAGATGAGAGAGCAAGCAGTTAAGAGGTTAAGCCCTATAGTTAATGCTAGGCTAATGCTAGGCTAAATTATGCACTAGCAGGCCACCACACTTTCATAGGAAGAGAGTGCTTAACACTTTTGCTGTAATTTGAGAAAATCAAGTAAGTTCTTATGTGATTGCACATATGAGGTTGTTTAATTTCCCTGTCTTTCTATACATACTGCGTACTTCCAAAGCAAAATAAATCTCCGGTCCTTAGAAACTTCTGCCTTTCTCCTGTAAAGCAGAAATACCAGCAAAGGAGATTGGGGGGGGGGGGGGGAGGGGGGAGGGGAAAACTCAAACACATTGTCCTCTCTGGTGCTTCGGGCAAATAATCAGCCCCCAATCTTATGGCTCCATTTCATTGCAAAAGAAAACAGTAGGGTTCCCCAAAGCACCCTCCAATCAAAACCAGAAGTAGGTGGTTTTCTGCTTTAATTTTTTTAAAAGAAGTATTTGACCATTTCCAGGCCTGGTGTAACTCGTGGGAAGTTCCTAGGTTTACAAATTAGGCATCCAGACCCAGAGCCCCTCAACACCTTGTCTTAGTACTTCTTCACTGGTCACCCTTTCAATCCAAGGAATTCAGTAATAAATCCACATTTCCAAAGCTTCTATCTTTTTAAATTGTAGCTTGTGTTAAATTTCTTAGAAAGACAATCAAGTGGGTCCTAGATCAAATCAAGCCTGAACGATCTCTGGAGGTAAAAATGTTGAAAGTGAGATTATCCTACTTCGGACACATCCTGAGATGGCAGGACTCCCTGGAAAAGACAATAACGCTGGGAAAGGTTGAGGACAGCAGGAAAAGAGGGAGACCAATTACGAGATGTATTGACTCCCTAAAGGAAGCCACAGGCTTGAGTTTGCAAGAGCTGAGAAGGGCTGTTGAGGGCAGGACATTCTGTACATCACTTATTCATAGGGACACCATAAGTTGAAGATGACTTGATGGCACATAACAACAATGCCACACAATATAAATGATGATACACAACACCATGTAATGTGTGTTCTCAAAGTCAATTTCAAGTTTTTGTTGTATGTTATGTTCCTCATCCTAAGAAAGCTGTCCTGAGCCATCTATCTTCTGACATCTACTGTATGGCTAGGATCCCATAGCAGGTTAGATAGACCAGTGAGCAAGACCACCTGCCTGCCTAGGAAGGAGTCAGCACTTCATTTCCTCACTGTGACTAGAAGTCAGTCTGCCAAGTCTCAGGCGAGTACTCCCAGAAGAAAGGAACAGGAACCCACTTCTGCATACTCTGTAGCTAGAAAACCCCGGAAAGGATTATCATAAGTTGGAAATGACATGATTGCAAGTCATTAATAAATTAAAATTAAAGGCTTCCATGGTTCATTCATCTACTAAAAGCCATTTAAAGCAAGCAAAATGGTTGCTGTAAAGGGCCGCCCCTGTTGCAGAAGGCCAGAAATTCAAGAATTTCCCTAGCACAACTTTGGGGGGGGGGGGGAGCACAAGAACAGACTGGCGGGGGGGGGGGGGCTGCACAAGGCCTACCTTGCTATTAATCAGAACTACTGAACTCTGAGTCAGAGACACTTTGCAACGGTACCTGATTGCTTTTAAAAATGAAATCTCTTGTCTCGGACTCCACAGAGTCACTTTGGTAAGCTAGCGCTGCACTCAATGGCTGGAATGGCTGGAGAAGCAGAAAACACAGGCCTTCCTAAGTGCCACCATTGGTCCTGACCCTTGGATTGAAAGGGAAGGAATAAAGGCCCACTTATTAAGCCCAGTCTGTGCCTTACCTAACGGGACAGGCCGGATGCTTTTCGGTGAGGCTCGCTTTGGTGACGACTCGGGATGTGGGGCGACGGGTTGCACGGGCCGGGTCTGCTTTGCTGCCAGCTTCTTCAGACTCACTTGCCTCTTGTCAAACATTTCTTGTACATCTTCCAGCTTCTGTAGAACTCTTTGGGCGTTGCTCTGCGGTAGAAGGATAGTTGCAAAGTACATATTGGTAAAAGCCAAAATATCAGAACAGAGTACTTTCACTCAGAAGCGGACACAAACTCCGCATAGACAGATCCTAAGCATATCTGCCTTGACTATTAATGGGGTTTAGTCATGATAGCTACATGCAGCCTCCAGGTCTAGAAACAGCATGCCTCTGAATACCCGTGGTTGTGAGCTATCATTCTTGTGCCCTGATTGTCGGCTTTCCAGAGGCCTCTGGTTGGTTCTGCAGGAGAGCAGCTAACCGGACTAGACAGGATTTTTGTTCTGAGCTAGCAGGGCTCCTCTTCTGTTCCTACCTTTATCTCTGGGGTGAGAATCATATCAAACTGATTGTAGAACTCTTTGCCATTCAATAGCTGGTGCTCCTTGGCCGTTTCCAGGAATCTTTCGATGTCACAAAGTGCAGTTTCAGCTCCCTCTTGTGTCTGGCATTTGTCTACAGCTTGGGAAGCTAAGAGGTAGATTCCAGCTTCACACCATTGGCATGCCTTGAAAGGAGATAAATAGTCAACTTCAGATGAAATGCTTCTCCAACAAGCCAAAGCTATTCACACCATGCTCCAGGCTGTCACTTTCAGACAATAAGGGGAGGGAATGTAGGAGCTGTAAGCCAAAAACTCACTTTGCCAGGCTCAAAGGGACATTGGTGTCTTGGGAATGGGCCAATTTACCCACCTGTATACACTGGCCCCTTCATGGATTGCTGCCTTGTCGTGGCGAAGGGGCTTGAGTCATTCAGAGAAGCTATGGGCTATGCCGTGCAGGGACACCCAAGACGGACAGGTCATAGTGGAGAGTTCTGGCTAAACGCGATCCACCTGGAGCCGGAACTGGCAAGCCACTCCAGTATCTTTCCCAAGAAAACTCCATGGACAGAAACAAAAGGCTAAAAGATATGACGCTGGAAAATGAGCCCCTCAGGTCCGAAGGCGTCCAACATGCTACTGAGGAAGAGCGGAGGACAAGGACAAGTAGCTCCAGAGCTAATGAAGTGGTTGGGCCAAAGCCGAAAGGACGCTCAGCTGCGGACGTGCCTGGAAGTGAAAGGAAAGTCCGATGCTGCAAAGAAGAATACTGCATAGGAACCTGGAATGTAAGATCTATGAACCTTGGTAAGTTGGATGTGGTCAAACAGCAGATGGCAAGAATAAACATTGACATCCTGGGCGTCAGTGAACTAAAATGGATGGGAATGGGTGAATTCAGTTCAGACAATTATCATATCTACTATTGTGGGCAAGAATCCCGTAGAAGAAATGGAGTAGCCCTCATAGTCAACAAAAGAGTGGGAAAAGCTGTACTGGGATACAATCTCAAAAATGATAGAATGATTTCAATACAAATCCAAGGCAGACCTCTCAACATCGCTGTAATCCCAGTTTATGCACCAACCACCAATGCTGAAGAGGCTGAAATTGACCAATTCTATGAAGACTTACAACACCTTCTAGAACTGACACCACAGAAAGATGTCCTTCGCATTATAGGGGACTAGAATGCTAAAGTAGGGAGTCAAGAGATAAAAGGAAAAACAGGTAAGTTTGGCCTTGGAGTTCAAAACGAAGCAGGGCAAAGGCTAATAGAGTTTTGTCAAGAGAACAAGCTGGTCATCACAAACACTCTTTTCCAACAACACAAGAGGCGACTCTACACATGGACATCACCAGATGGGCAATACCGAAATCAGATTGATTATGTTCTCTGCAGCCAAAGATGGAGAAGCTCTATACAGTCAGCAAAAACAAGACCTGGAGCTGATTGTGGCTCTGATCATCAGCTTCTTATAGCAAAACTCAAGCTTAAACTGAAGAAAGTAGGAAAAACCACTGGGCTAGTCAGGTATAATCTAAACCAAATCCCTTATGAATACACAGTGGAAGTGAAGAACAGATTTAAGGAACTAGATTTGGTGGACAGAGTGCCTGAAGAACTATGGATGGAGGCTCGTAACATTGTACAGGAGGCAGCAACAAAAACCATCCCAAAGAAAAGGAAATGCAAGAAAGCAAAGTGGCTGTCCAACGAGGCCTTACAAATAGCAGAGAAGAGAAGGGAAACAAAATGCAAGGGAGATAGGGAAAGTTACAGAAAATTGAATGCGGACTTCCAAAGAATAGCAAGGAGAGACAAGAGGGCCTTCTTAAATGAACAATGCAAAGATATAGAGGAAAAGAATAGAAAAGGAATAACCAGAGATCTGTTCAAGAAAATTGGAGATATTAAAGGAATATTTTGTGCAAAGATGGACATGATAAAGGACAAAAATGGTAGGGACCTTACAGAAGCAGAAGACATCAAGAAGAGGTGGCAAGAATACACAGAGGAATTATACCAGAAAGATCTGGATGTCCCGGACAACCCAGATAGTGTGGTTGCTGACCTTGAGCCAGACATTCTGGTGAGCGAAGTCAAGTGGGCCTTAAAAAGCATGGCTAACAACAAGGCCAGTGGAGGTGATGGCATTCCAGTGGAACTATTTAAAATCTTAAAAGATGACACTGTTAAGGTGCTACACTCAATATGCCAGCAAGTTTGGAAAACTCAGCAGTGGCCAGAGGATTGGAAAAGATCAGTCTACATCCCAATCCCAAAGAAGGGCAGTGCCAAAGAATGCTCCAACTACCATACAATTGCACTCATTTCACACGCAAGCAAGGCTATGCTCAAAATCCTCCAAGGCAGGCTTCAGCAGTATGTGGACCGAGAACTCCCAGAAGTACAAGCGGGATTTTGAAGGGGCAGAGGAACTAGAGACCAAATTGCTAACACGCGCTGGATTATGGAGAAAGCCAGAGAGTTCCAGAAAAACATCTACTTCTGCTTCATTGACTACGCAAAAGCCTTTGACTGTGTGGACCACAGCAAACTATGGCAAGTTCTTAAAGAAACGGCAGTGCCTGACCACCTTATCCATCTCCTGAGAAATCTCTATGTGGGACAGGAAGCAACAGTTAGAACTGGATATGGAACAACTGATTGGTCCAAATTTGGGAAAGGAGTACGACAAGGCTGTATATTGTCTCCCTGCTTATTTAACTTATATGCAGAATACATCATGCGAAAGGCAGGACTGGAGGAATCCCAAAACGGAATTAAGATTGCCAGAAGAAATATCAACAATCTCAGATATGCAGATGATACCAGTCTGATGGCAGAAAGTGAGGAGGAATTAAAGAACCTCTTAATGAGGGTGAAAGAGGAGAGTGCCAAAAATGGTCTGAAGCTCAACATCCAAAAAACTAAGATCATGGCCACTGGCCCCATCACCTCCTGGCATATAGAAGGGGAAGATTTGGAGGCAGTGACAGATTTTACTTTCTTGGGCTCCATGATCACTGCAGATGGTGACAGCAGCCACGAAATTAAAAGACGCCTGCTTCTTGGGAGGAAAGCGATGACAAACCTAGACAACATCTTCAAAAGCAGAGACATCACCTTGCCAAGAAAGGTCCGCATAGTCAAAGCTATGGTTTTTCCAGTAGCGATGTATGGAAGTGAGAGCTGGACCATAAAGAAGGCTGACCGCCGAAGAATTTATGCTTTTGAATTGTGGTGCTGGAGGAGACTCTTGAGAGTCCCCTGGACTGCAAAGAGAACAAACCTATCCATTTTAAAGGAAATCAACTCTGAGTGCTCACTGGAAGGACAGATCCTGAAGCTGAAGCTCCAATACTTTGGCCATCTCATGAGAAGAGAAGACTCCCTGGAAAAGACCCTGATGTTGGGAAAGTGTGAAGGCAAGAGGAGAAGGGGACGACAGAGGATGAGATGGATGGACAGTGTCACCGAAGCTACCAACATGAATTTGACCCAACTTCAGGAGGCAGTGGAAGACAGGAGGGCCTGGCGTGCTCTGGTCCATGGGGTCACGAAGAGTCACACACGACTTAACGACTAAACAACAAGAACAACAACAATACACTGACTATTGGCATAAAGAATAGAAAGCAAAAGTATAAAAAAAAGAGATCTCTGTTTTAGTAATAGCATGTAGGACTCCGACAATAGCAGGGAAAGAAATCCTATTCCTCTCCCCCAAAAAACTAGGAAGCACAGTAATTCACCAGGTAAAACTATTAATCTGGGTTTAATTTGATTTTAATTGGCCTCTACCTGGTGAATACACCATATTCTAACCTCAACCTTCTGATGGAGGGGCTGTTTTCTCTCTCTGTGTGTGTATGTGTGTGTGATTACAGAGTAATTAGTAAGCCTTTGTTGAAAAAACTAGGTGTTAAATTCCCAACTGTGAGGCCAGAAGTGGGTGTTGAGACTGCACCACCAGGTGGAGTTTGTAGTCTTGCTTTGATATTCCATCGTGTTGCTATTAGGTGCTTTATAGACTACTCTCATCTATACATTCCTTTGGCAGCAGAATCTCTGAACCATTCTACCCTCCCACCCCAAAATACATGACATTTTCCCTTCGTTTCTCTTTCAGTGTCTTTTCATCCAAGCAGGTGAAGTATTTGTTTTAACTTAACAGACGCTAAGTGTCCTTTAGGGGTTCACTGTGGAAATATGCTGACAAAGAAACACTAAAATAAATGGGGGTGGGGGTGGAAAGTTCAGCTGGCTAGAGAGTTCAATGAGTTAGGTCTCTGGCTGTGCGGCCAGAGTTTGATTCCTCTGTTGTGCCTCCAGGCAGAAGAGCCAGCCTGTGTGGCCATGGGAAACCTGCACCGTCCCAGGACAACCCCAGAAAGAAAGGAATGGGAAACCACTTCTGAGTACTCTGTCTCTGGAACCCTGAAAAAGGTCACTATAAGTCAGAATCGACAATGGCATATAATTTTTTTTTAAGTTCATGACTTTCACTACCCCTTTCTTTTCACTTTCCATTCCACCCCCAGCCTCTTCCTATGCAATCCGAGCAAATTCTGTCCTAGTGCACTCGGTTGGTGACAGATTATTGTAGAACATAAATTGTTTTACTTCTAATATGGTAACTGACCAGTGGCATGCAAACAGGAATCAGGGATTTATTAACGTACTTTGAGAGCCATAATTAGATCCCTGGCTCAAACGTGGTGCTTTAGCCTCCACAAACACATACATAAGCACAGAATTTGGGAACTGGTTTTAGGTGCTGGAGTAGATGTCTATCCCTCCAAGCCCAACCGTGTCCACTGTGCCTCCCCTCTATATAGGAAAGATGAGAAAGGATCAAAGTCAGGTCCTCGGCTATAGCATCAGCTGGAAATTCCAGCTAGCAGTTGAGCCTGCGTTTCCAGGCACAGTGGAAGCAAAGCAGCATAGAGACTTAAGCAGGAGCTGCAGGAGCATTCCAGAACACACTCTGGACACAATGATTATGTCTGATTTCAGAAGTCAAATACTGATTGATTGATTGATTGATTGATTGATTGATTGATTGATTGATTGATTGCATTTCTCTACTGTCTTTCTCCCAGCAGCAGGGGCACTCAAGGCAGCTCTAGAATTCAAGTGGTGCCAGGCCTGGGTGGCACACCACTAGGGCACTAGGGAATACCAGTGACCTCTATTTAGGACTAGGAAAGAATATTGCCTAAAATTCTGGATGGATGCTACTAGTCAGAGTTGACAATACTTGGCTAGATAGACCACTTGTTATCAGACCATTTCCTATGTCCTACAGCTAATGCTCACACCTGGCAAACTGCATCTGCTTTGTGCTTTCATCTACTGAGGATAACACAGAGATGGCAACATTGACTCTGAGCACTGGCTGTGAGTATACTGAGAAGCTCCATCCACTCTGCGCTCTCCCATGGACTGCAATTCCCCATGGCTCATTTCTAACTCTGCCAAAACAGCAGAGATTCTCCCATACACTGCTGGTGTTCCAGACAGGAGGGCAAGCACCCTGGAAAGGAAGATTTCCTGCTACCATCTTCCATCAATTCTTCCTCTGTGCACCTTCTCACTGGGAGGATAAGCAGAGGTGTCTTTCTGTGTGTGTGTGTGTGGGGGGATTGTTCTTAGAGGGTAAGTCTTTGGAGAGGTGTGGAGGGGTTGTGGAGGGGGCCCCTCCATGGAACCTTCATGGGCTTGATTTGGAATGTTCATGCGAGCAAATGTTCCCTTCCTGCTCTGGCTGTTAAATGCGCCCCCCCCCCCCATCATTTGCATGTGCAATGCAAATTCTGTGGCACAACACGACGGACAAGGCTGCTGTTTCCAAGTGATCCACTGCACATCTGTGAAAAAGACCTACTGCTAATTGCAATTACATGGGAGCAACTTTTGTTTTCAACAAAAATGTGGAGATTATCATATTTTATTTAAACATATGGATGATCTTCTAGTCCATTTAGGAATAAAACCCTGAAAAGCTACTGACAGTTTCTGCCTCAGACTTAGTCCTCTGGTGGCAGAAATTAAGGGCTTGATATGGAATTAAAAACCTTTCTGATTCACTGTTGAAACAGTGTTTTACATAACCTATTCTTCAGTAGTTTTGTTAAACATTAATAAAAAATACTGTCACAGATAATGTTTCTTCTTTCGATGCACCTTACCTTATCTAACTGTTTGTGCAATTCTAAGGATTTTGCTAAAATATCATATTTTTTCTTGGTCTCATTAGCAAAATCATCACAGATGCGCCTGAGTTCAACACACTTTGGTCTAATGGAGTCAATGGCATAATGGTGATTTTGGATCAGCTGGTCTCCATGGAGAGCTAATGCTTGAGCTTTCTCCAAAGGCTCCTGCAAAAGAAAAAACAGAAATTAATACAAAAAACATTCCCATTAATAGTGTTGTGTTACATGAAGAAAGTGAACCAGGGGCAAAAGTGACAGCACTACAGTGGACCCTCGACTTACGGAATTAATCCATATTGGAACGGTGTCTGCAGGTCGAAAAGTCTGTAGGTCGAGGTTCCATTGACCTACAATGCATTGAAAACTGATTAATCTGTAACCGGCCGTTTTTGGTCCATTTTGTTTGATTTTCCGGTCTGTAGGTCGATTCTCCGGCCGCAAGTCGAACCTAAATTTTGCGGCCAGAGAACTCTGTAACTCGAAAAGTCTGCAGGTCGAGTCGTCTGTAAGTCGAGAGTCCACTGTTCTGTCCTGAAAAGAAGTCTGAAGCTAAAAGTTCTTGCACAAAGCAACCTTATTTCTTATGCATGAAAACAATTCTTGGCTCACTTGCCCAGTGTGTTAGAACTTCTGACACTGATAACCCAAGGTCTGTGGGGGTGGCTCCAGCCACCTTCTGTTCCTGCTGATCCCTGCCACTCCCCAGGAAAAATATGGTCTAGGCTCACCGCTGACTTCTTGCAGAGAATAAAGCAGTGTTCTGGATAAACACACGAATGCTCATTTGACAAGACAGAGAGGCAAGGCCAGGGATTGGGGAAGAGGCTTTTCCTGTCCTGATCCTTTCTCTGCTTATTTCTCTCCCTCTCTTTGTTAAAAATGGGAACTGTAAACGCCTACGTTTTGGTGCATATCTTCCTTTGCTCATCAGACTTTGTAATGTGACAGCTACTTTGGTGGTACATTAAAATGCCCTCCCTCTGTTTCAGGGGGAGAGGACCATTGCTTATGTGGCTAATCGTATATAAGGGGGAGGTTACTGAAAGCTCATAAGAAATCATAGGTTTGCAGAAGTACAATAAATTGGGGGGAGGGGACAGGGGAACCTATGAAAATCCAATGAGGACTGAGTATGGTCAGTTGCCATATGAACGGTGATGGGGCAGGGCAGAACAGAGAAGTATGAAATGGAATATATAAAATCCTGAACAGTCACATTCCACAATGCAGCATTTTGTTAGCGTATAGAATAGTTATTGAGTAGCTAATAGCAATAACAACAACTGATAACAGCAACAGCAAACATAAATAACAATAGTTTCTTGCAATTTATTGTAACTTGTAAGGTCTACAGAAAAGGCATACCTGTCCTCTTTCTTGCAACTGCTTTTGTTCCTTCAGAATGTGCTCCACCCGGGACATGCTGTCCCCAATATCTGTGAAACTCGCCTGCACCTCCATCAAGTTGTCCAGCGCCACTTTGACCTGTATGACAGACATGGACAGGAGGATGGAACAAATAAGCAAGCGTCCGAAGCATCCCTTGGCTGTTACCAGGTTATAATAAAGGTCTTTTAAGCCATGGGAACAAGACCCCTCTTCTCACAACATATTTTCTCCATAAATATGAAGACTTTGCATCTGTGAATACAATCAATGATACAGGCTGATTTGCATATTAATGTGGTAGCAAATCCAGGCTTGCTGCTGATTACACATGCAACATATTCTGAATTTGCTTAATAGCAAAATCCTTGTTTGTACGTCCTATGTTCATGGTACACATGAATTTTGCACAGAGCTTCAGAAAATTACCATTTCCAAAATCATCAGCCAGTATGGCCAGTGGTCACTCTGGCTTGGGATTCTAGGACATATACTCCAACCAGTAACTCTTCCCCAACTCTGATTTAAGTATGTCACTGAAACTGTGCCATGTTTCCTGAGGAGGCAGAGAAGGAACAACCGTGTGTTTCTGGTTGTTCATCCCACGTGGGCATTTATTTTGTGAAACCAGGATGGGACACAAGTCCCTACTAAATTGTGTAACATTCAGGCACAAGCAACATCTCCAGAGAAACACAACAAAAGTGGTGAAGGGCGTAGAGACCTATGAAGAAAAGTTGACCAAGCTGTAGATGTTTCCCCTACAGATGGAAAAATTAAAAAGAGACAGGCCAAGTATCTTCTTATATTTCAAGGGCTGTCACATATACGATGGCGCAAATTTGCTTCTGTTTTTCCAGCAGGTAGAACCTGAATCAAGAAGTTTATTGTTATTATTATTTTAGTATAAAGATTATTCTGATTACCATGTTTCCCCGAAAACAAGACCTAACCTGAAAATAAGGCCTAGTATGATTTTTCAGGATGCTCGTAATATAAGCCCTACCCCAAAAATAAGCCCTAGTTAAGTGAAACCCCGCCCTCCACCCTTGTGCAGCATTATGCAGCAACCAGAAGATGACATGACTGTAAAATAAAACATCCCCTGAAAATAAGCCCTAATGCGTTTTTTGGAGCAAAAATTAATATAAGACCCTGTCTTATTTTCGGGGAAACACGGTAATATTAGGCAAGACTCTGTGAAAACAGAAGCTGTTTGATAAGGGAACAGACTACTTAAGAAGGCCAAGGACTCTCATTTGGTAGTGGCTCTTAAGCAGAGGCTGGATGGTTACCTATCAGAGATGCTGTAGCAGTGTATTTCCAAAAACTGCATTGCTGATTCCCAATCTTTCACACCTCCCATGCCACCAATCACTCTGCCAAAGAAACTGGGTCCCACCATGATAGAAACAAAGGGTGTAGTCTTTCTGAAAAGGACACCTACATATTCACGAATCTTCTGTTATTGTATTTGCCATTTTGCAGTTCTATTTTTAAAAGTAAACAATCAGAAATAAGGACTGTATCAATAGTTGGCCATTAGAATAATACTATTGATAACGGATATAAATCTTAACACTAAAAGTAACTGTGAGACGCAAAGGCCAGAATCCTATTGGAGATGTACAGCAGCACAACTGTAATTCCAAAAATTATGGCAGCGAATTGCTGCTGATGAATGACTTTAACAATACTTCACGCACCAAAAATCTAAAGGGCTGGGGTATTTAAAAAGTGACTGTGTAAAGAGAAAGTCACCTCTGCCTTTTCCAGTTGTGAACACATTGTTTCCTGAACTCTCCCAAGTTTGAAGAGAATGTAACTGGCTTAACTCTGTTAAAGTGCCCCAGTTTTCTCAGGTGTACCAATAATATAGTGAGATTTCTGGGGGAGGTGGGGTGTTGATTCTGCATTCACTGGACACATAAGAACATAAGAAGAGCACTACTGGATCAGACCAAGGGCCCATCTAGTCCAGCTCCCTATATCTCACCGTGGCCCCACCAGATGCCTCTAGGAGCACACGAGACAACGAGATACTTGTCTCCGGATCCCCCTCCCCTGCATCTGGCATTTGGAGCTCCCTTCCTTCTAAGCCTGGAGATTATATACATCCCTATCACGGCTTGTAACCTGCGATGGACTTTTCCTCCAGGAATCTGTCCAATCCCCTTTTAAAGGCATCTAGGCCAGATGCCATCACCACATCCTGTGGCAAGGAGTTCCACAGACTAACACCATGCTGGGTCAAGAAAGATTTTCTTCTGTCTGTTCTCACTCTCCCAACACTCCATTGGAGTAGATGTTCCCTGGTTCTGGCATTGCGTGAGAGGGAAAAGAGCTTCCCTCTGTCCACTTTATCCATCCCGTGCATAATTTCATACGTCTCAATCAGGTCCCCCCTCAGGCGCCTTTTCTCTAGACTCAAGAGCTCCAAACGCTGTAGCCTTTCCTCATAAGGGAGGCGCCCCAGCCCAGTCATCATTTTAGTCACTCTCTTCTGCACCTTTTCCAGTTCCACGATGTCTTTTTTGAGGTGCGGTGACCAGAACTGTACTCAATACTCCAGGTCTGGCCTTACCAGCGTTACACGGCCCCATCTTAACATTACTGTGGCTTCCAAAGGGGTTAACAGGAGAACTGAGGGTGAGGCCTAGACTGCAGAAATGTCTGGCTCACCAGTCACTTGTAGTACTGACATTCTCATCAGCCTTAGGCAGCATGACTAGGGCTGATGGGAATTTTAGTCCTATAAGCATGGCTGGATAGCTCAGTGGTTTAGGTATCTGGCTGCGGAGCCAGAGGTTGGGAGTTTGATTCCCCACTGGGCCTCCTGTGAGAAGAGCCAGCCTAGGTGGCCTTGGGCAAGCTGCATAGTCTCAAGACGCCCCCAGAAGAAGGGAATTGGAAACCACTTCTGAGAATTCTTTACCTAGAAAACCCTGGAAAGGATCACCATAAGTCAGAATTGACTTGATGGCACATGATGATGATGATGATACATCTGCTGGAGCACACAGATGCTTTGCAACAGAAAATGCTGTAGTCCAACATTTAAAGGGTCCCTGGCCACTAGACTATACAGTTCAGTTCTGCCTTCCTTTCTTTTACATTTATTTTTTCTGTACCATCCTAACCAAATATATGGCAAAGACAAACATTACATGTTTTAAGAAATAAGCCAAAAAGGAAAATACCTCTCTGAAGTCCTGCTCAAAATGTCGAAGTTGCAAGCACTGTTCTAATTTCAGGTGATGCTTGGACCAGAACTGATCAAAGGCTCTCTCTGTTTCATCCAACTGAGCTAGCAACCTGTGAAGACAATCAGGGAATGCCATTTGAAGAAGAAGAAAAAGGAATATGCTTCTCTTGCTTTCAGAACACTAAATGGAGTAAACCAGATACAACTGTCTCTGCCACAGAGGAGACGGGACATTCTTAAGAGACAGAAGATCAAACTGCACCTTAAGAAAAATGTGTCTTTCCTGCTATTACACCATGTTCTCACCAGGCATGCAATTCCATCAAACTTTGGGCCTATGAAATAAGATATGCAAATGAAGCCCATGTTTCACTCTCAGTAACCAATCACAAAACACAAGCTAATTTGCAACTCTGCGGTAGACTAGGTCAAGCTCGTGCTAGAATAAGACGGCATCTTTTCACTCTAAGAAGCCAGGGGGAGACATTCCATTTCACACCATCTGAAATTTGCATATCTACAGAACCCATCTGGAAACTTGTTTTAAGCACAGAAACCTAGCCCACATGTAGCCAAGATTTTTGGAGTTTTAATGTGTGTGTTTTTTTCTCCACTGTGCGCAGTTCTGTGGTGCCCAGTCTGATGAAGATCTCTACAGATCAAAAACTAGCTTCTATTTGTATTTCTTTATTCACCTTTTTCTTTGAACTCATTTCTTGGCCAGCTCCCAGTGGATTTATTCCTAAATGTTTTACTGTGTAAAATGAGAATTTGATCTTTCTATTTTAAAGGCAGATCTGCTTGCTATTCCTGTGGCACTTAGAATCGTAAGGTTGTAAGGGATTTCCACCACCATCTAGTCCCACTTCACTGCCAATGCAGGCAACGCACAACTTACAGCATCCTTCATGAGATGAACTCTGTAGTCTCTAACTATTATGGCCAGATACACAGCTAAATTTAAATGACAACACTGAACAGCCATCTTATGGGGACCCTCAATTCTATGACAGCTTTAGAACTTACAGTACTTAGTAACATAGAGAACTCAAGGTTACAAGAAGTGGATTTAGTTATAGAGAAAGACTCTGTTCTTAACCATTCTTTATGAAAGGAAGAGTCTCTCTCTCTCTTTTTCCTTTCTCTATTCCTATCTTCCTTCTGCCCCTTTCTTCTTAGCCCTGGGGCCAGATTGGGGGATATTTTTCCCCTGATCCAGCACCATGTATTATTTTTGCATCGCTATGCACAGTGTGCCCACCACTGTAGCGTTATACCCCAGAAGCAGGGGAAAACAGGTTTTTTTCCTGGCTGTAGCACAAGTAGGAGTGAACATCAAAATCTGCACATACTTGTGATTCCATTTCACCTACTACGTATGTGCTACAACCAGAAAGGCTCTGGTTTCTTCTACTTGTGGGTGGCAGGATTGCAGGTAACACAGGGCTATTTGCTAGAGGACTTTGGGAGTTTCACCAAAAAACAAACAAACAAAAGCTTTTCCAAACATTGGACCCTTATATAGGATTGCACTGCTAACATATTTCCATGTCCAGTTAGACATTTTTTCCTGGAAAATAGCACCTTCTTGGCCTTCTTTGCTGTACCCACTCAGCCTAGTTGTTCAAACATCAAACAAAGGGCGCCTAAAAACAATAATCAGTGATGCACTCTGTAGCACAGCAAAACAAGGCACAGAGACATCTTTCACGGGATGATTGTGATCTATGATGGAGAGAGCAAGGTAAACCCTACTCAAGGTCCTTCTTCTACACAGGCACCAAGGGCATCCACAGAACACAGTTTAACTGCCCTGTTTGTCCTAAAATCCTCTCTTCTTGGAACAAAAGCATGCACCAGCAACCGGGGTTTTTAGACACATGCCAAACATGTTAGTCTTCACTCGGGCTATTCACCTTCCTTTTATTTGATCAGGTACGTATACTACAAATAATTTTTTTTCTCAGATATTTAAATGACCAGATGCTCATGTTTTAGAATTTTCATGCTTGATTTTTATGATTTGTAATTTTGTTTTATTGATAGATTGATGGATTGATGAATTCCCTGTTAAGTGACAAATAAACATGCCAATAAAACGGTCTTCCAGAAATGCTACCAGTCAGGCTTGGCTTGGCTTTTCTTTTCTTTTCCATACTGCAGTGTCAGGAATGCATCTCCTTAGAGAAGCTATTCCACTAGGGGAAGGAGTCAAACTGTAGTTCCCAACGTCCACCACCTTTTCTCTAGATTGGGTGAGACCTAGAAGGTGCGTGAGCAAGCTTCTGTCCCTAGATTTCCAATTACTCCCTTATTTAAGCTTAAAACTCTTTAGCTGTGTACTTTAAACCTTGCACACCAGCCTTTCCAGGTAGGACACCCAAAAGAACAAAAATAGCAAACATAGCCCTGGTGGCTAAGGCATGTTCTTTACGCCCTCTCACCCTTGCCCCCAAGAATCACACTTGGCTAAAATAGAAAAGATTTATTTAAAAAGAGTGAAAAGTTTTACAACAAAAGAAATACAAAAAGATACAAATTGTACTGGTTAAATGCCAAGCATCTAAGTATTAAGTAAGCTCCTGTAAGACTTTCCCATAAAACAATAAAATGACTAACTAGCTAATAGTTGTACTACTTAATGACTAGGCTATTCTAAGGAACCATGGCTAAATCTATTTAATCAATCAAAGACGGCTTTAAACCTGTCTTCCTTCTCGTCCTCCAACTTACACACACCTAAACCCCCTTTCTATAACTTAAATCAAAGTCTCTGCTTTGTGATGGTATCCAATCAGCATACAGTGCTTTGTTCGCAAATCCACCCCCAACCTGTAACTCTCCACAGCTCCCGTCTCTCATTCCCAGGTTGGTCGGGCATTGATGCTTTTCTTCCACAACAATAGCTTGGTCTCTGCCCGAGACAAAACACCTGCAAGTCCTTGGAAACAAGTACTACAAAACCCATATCCTCACATGCAGCACCCTTGTTCACACTTTGCCACATGATCATTTCCCTTTTTTTACTTTTAGTTCTTCTCACCTCCTCACTTCTACACCACATTCAATGCTAGAGCTGCTTTTTTTAATTAACGGTGGTAAACCATTAGCCTGGGTTCCTAACCAAGCGGATTAACCTGTAAAAGAGGAACCGCTGCTTTCTTTCACGGGTGCCTGCATAAGAAGATGTGGCAAAGAGAAGCCAGTTTTTCAGTTCTTACGATTTAGATCAGTCGTTTAAGAAAAGCTGGACTAACAATTCATTTGAAGTGTGGTATTAAGAGGAGAGCTTTAAAGGTACCACAGAATGCCAGAAAAAAACAAATAAACAGGATTTCGGTCAAATCAAGCCTGAACTCTCACGAGAAGCTAAATGACTAAACTGAGGCATACTCTGGACATACCATGAGAAGATAAAACTTATGGGAAAAGAAGATAAAACTCACTGGAAGACCATCATGCTAGGAAAATTGAAAGGCAGTAGGAAAAGAGGAAAACCTTCCTTGAGATGGACTGACTCTAAATGAAGCCACGGCCTTTAGTTTGCAAGATCTAAGCAGGACTGTCAGTGATAGAACTTTTGGGAGATCATGTATTCATCAGTTATGTGACTTGGCAGCACATAACAGCAACAATAGGTTGAGCGGAACGAGCCAAAAGAATGATGCTGAGTTGACCATGTGTTAATTATAAATTGACTATTTTCTTTAAGAGCAAACCAACAAGTGGATACATATGCACAAAGCAAATTCAGACTGAGCCTGAAGACAAATTCACACATGTCAAGGTATAGTAAGCAAAACTGGTGAATGCAATCTTGAGCTTTTCTCTAACCTTTCCACAGTTGCCACGTTTTCTAGCTCATCTGGGCTGAGTTTGCTGGTGGCACTTCGTGTGACGGGTTCTCGGATGCAAGTCAACAGCGTGGCCCCCTGCTTCACAGCTAGCTTCAGCTCATCCTTTAGAGAGAGAGGATGTGGGTGTAAAAAAGAGCTCTATTCCATTTATCTGAATGTATTGTAATACCTGCTAGGAGTTACTGGAGATGGGACCATCAGGTCTATGTGCTGTTCCTCTCTCTAGTGAGACAGAGAGAATGATACATGCAAAACATTACCTAGATCATGTTTTCGCTTAAAACTCTCACTGCCAGTTACAAAACTTTAGGAGAAGTTTTTCAAATGGCAAAAGCTGGAAAGCAATGGTATTTTGTGAAAGGGGCAAGCTCTCCCGGGGACCTCCCAGCATTGGGACAGAAGATCAGATATAGTACCAAGGTTTGAACATACCCCTGTTTTTGCAGGATTCACACTGCATGAAATGACAAACAAAGCTTCCTGGACATGCATGTTTAAAATCATAAAGACATAACCCTGAAAAAAGCCCCATTGCTTTCCTACAGTGTCTCAACATGCATGGCTTCTACACCAATTTTGCCCGTCAACTAAGAATGAAAGGAAAATCTTATTTTCGTAGGAGAGTTGGCGGTGACTAATTGTGTTCTTTTTAATAACACTCAGTTAAGACAAAGAACAATAGTGAGTGGGTGCAAATCATTTGAGTCCCCACCCCTGCCCAGACCAAGAAAACAAAGGAAAAAAATACTAAACTTTTTAGCCACATTCTGCTTGAGGGCAGAATGCTCTGGGCTGGCACTAATCCGTTTCAGCACTTTTGCAACAGCTTTGCGGTGTTATAATTCAGTAATATACAGTACACAGAGCTGCTGTCAGACAATAATCCGTACCATATCATCACTTCAAAATGTGAACAAAACTGAAAAACCAATAGCTATGTGTTCTGATTGCACCATATTAGTTTTTTGCCCTGGATTTGCCAGATCGCATCTGGAGTAAATAAATAGCACCTTGCAATTTCCCGAAAGTATCATAGTGGCTTTCTTATTCTTATTCTTATTATTTATTATGGTCAGTGACCAGGAAGATGAGAAGTGGGTGGAAATGGGAAGCCTGATACAACCCGGCACTCTTTCAGGATCAGAACCAGGTAAGAGATACAAAACCTCACCTTGAGTTTGTGGTGTTGCTCCGTGTGGGATGTCAGCAGCTCTTCCGTACACTGCACATCATTTGGAAGTTCTGTCTCTGCCAGGTCTGTCCCAAAGCTCTGTAACATCTGTGCTGTGGTTTTCACAGTCATGGCAAAATTCTCAATGGCCTGGAAGATTGGTGCAATGAAAAACACTTTAATATATATACACAGTAAGACCGCTGGATCTGCGGGATCAGTACACATGGTTTCAGTTATCCGATGCCTGAAAATATTAAATACCGTATTTTTCCGTGTATAAGATGCCCCCATGTATAAGATGCCCCCCACTTTTCTAACCCAAAATTTCTTTCTTTACAAGAAAGTGGAGGGGAAAGGCAGGGATCAAAGCGCTTTGATCCCTCCCCCCTCCTTATTTTCGTGTATAAAATGACGCTCAATTTTCCCTCTAATTATTTTAGGGAAAAGTGTAGTTTTATACATGGAAAAATACGGTAAACTCTCCCCGCACCCTGAAATACATGTTTCCAAAGTGTATTACCAGACCTGGCTACTAGAAGGAAAGAAAAACTATGATGTATAAATGGCTTGCATATCTGTGGCTTTCAGCATCCACAGGCTTGGAACCGATCCCTCGCAGATACTAAAGTCCTACTGTATTATTTCACAGGCCAAAGAAAACATCAGTGCCATTATTATAGTTATTATTAGTAAAGATGGACATGAACCACGGTTCGACCCAGTTTGAAGTCACCCCTGCACAAGTGTTCCGCGGGCACCATGTGCTTCCCTCCCCTGCCTTCTCTGAGTGACTGCCCACTTTCCAGCAGGAGTCCGGGCTTCCCTGCCCCACCTCCTCGTCTGAGTGGGCGATCACCCGACGAGGCGGTCCTCTTCAACGCCGGCCAAAGAGCCGGAGGAGGGAAGTGCGCTCCTCCTGGTGAGTGGCCAGTGACCAAAGAAGGCAGGGGAGGGAAGTGTGTGGCACCGGAACACCTGTCCAGGTGCTGCTCCGAACTGGGCTGAAGCACCGAACCATGGTTCGTGCCCATCTCTAATTATTAGAAAAATCCTACTAGGGCTTATTTTTAGGCTAGGTCTTATTTTCGGGGAAACAGGGTATCTATCCCTTATGCCACCTAATCAAGCAGGAGTTGTCTCATGCATGTCTTGACAAAATCCATAAGAGAAGGCCTCCGTGTATTTGAGATTTAATGCTCATGCCTTCCTTCCATCTGACCCACCCTTATGCCTCTCACAGGTTTTTTTTTCCTGAAATGGTTAACTAATGCCACATCCCCATGAAGCAAGAAGTCTTTGAAGTTATCTGTAGAAGAAGACACAGCTTTGGAGAATCTGGGTTCTTCTTTTGTAGCTCATATATAAAACAAGTAAGTAAATACCGGTAGACAAACTCTGCAAACATTTCACACCAAGACCTCCTTGTAAGTCTGTTTAATTAGTGACGCTGGGTTCTGGACCTGTGCTTGCAAAAGGTACGATGTATATTCCAGAATCTCTTGCCTGGGAATCCACTACAGCTGATGCTCATAAGAAAAGTATATTTAAAAGCTAACCCTGCTTATATATCTCTGTGCTTCCTTACTTCTGCCTCTTGAAGGAACTGATTTGTATACCAGAAGTGGGTCAGTCTACAAGAAATGAGCCTGAAGTGGTGGAACACAGGAAGGTGTCTCGCCTCACCTGTGTGCCCCTTTCCGTGTTCAAATTAAATTGCAATCCCTTGGCTTTGTTTGTTTATGAATGAGGTAAATACATGAACGGACAAATGAAGGTGTTCACAGAATCTCTAGGTTAGGCCTGAAACAAATCTCATGCCAAGCACAGGATCCTTCGAAGCTTAAAAATGAAATCAAAAGGAAACTTTGAAAGACTATGAAAATAGACAAAAGGATTCTTTAAATAAAGTACTTCTGTGCTAATTTTGGAAGTCACATGAAGCTTTGATCAAACTCAGTTGTCACAACAAAGGGTTCTGATTTACTTTGTCTTTTTAAAAGAAAAAATGGTAGCAAGAATATGGATCTTAACATTTGTTTTCTATTCACAAAGTGGGGATGTTGTCCCTGTTTTCTTTTAAGTCAAAACTTCCTGGATATGCATGTTTAAATAAATCTCCATGGGCAAAATCTAATCAAATGTAAAGATATTCCATTAAATTCAACAGGAGCTCAGAATGCCTGAAATTTCTCCACTGAAATCAACAATGTTTTAAAATGTTTTAAAATATATATAGTACTGTAACTACAGCATACGCTGCATATGGGGGGGGGGGGGTGGAGTTGCTTCTCAGAGAAAACCTGCAAGAATCCCTCACCCATCCTGCCACTTGCCATGCTGGCTGAAAGATATAAGATAAGACAACTGTTGTAAGTTCTGCCTGTACCTGGACTAGGCACTCTTGGGCCAGTTGACCAAAGAAGGCAGGTTACACAGCATAAGGAAAGTGCATGAAGATCAGCTCCACCCCAAAGGAACTAATGAGGTACAATTTGATATTAGGAAGGCAAAAGAGCATGAGAAGAAAACGACAGAAGGAACACATGTCTAGTTCATTTTGAGTGACATTCTTCAGATATGAGTGGATGGCTAAAATTAAGGGGCAAACGTCTCAACGTATTTTGTTCCTGCAGTAAATATATAGCTCCTAGTGCTGTTTCACACTTCTTCAATGTGTGAGTCATTTTCTGATGGTTTCTGTGAGATTTGGTAAGTTTGTGCAGCCACTCTGTATGTGAACGGCAAACCAGGAAACCTCTTTTGACACAGACTTGTCAACAACCTAAGGCAGAGTATCATTCTTCTTAAGAAATGAAGAACTTAGATGAAATGAGTTACAAGCAGCATAATTACCTATAATAATTTTTTTAGGTAACAAGGACATTAAAATATCCTCAACTGCAAAACATGTTCACTCCATTTCTCTGGTGCACAGACCACACATTTGGAATCCACATATACTGTTGTCCATGCCTGTAGGTTACACCACCACACATATGCTACGTTCAGGGCTTGAAACAGTGGGAACAGACAACATTCATGGTTCCTCCTTCATGGTCAAGGGACTGTTCCACAGTTATGCAGAAGGAGCAACTTTTAGCTGCAAATTACAGTAAATTAACAAATCTCTATAGCAGGGGTGGGCAATTAATTTCTATAGGGGGCCACATAAAAAATCTGAACTGTGTTCGGGGGCCAAACCAACTTTACTTAAAAATAAAATGAAACAGTGATGTTATGATTGTTTTTATTTTAAACTTGTTAATCTTCACAAATACTAAAGAGGTTTTTTGTGGTATGTTAAAGATAAGCAACTGATCAACTTTAGACAAAAAGCTATAAATGGTTTTGATGTCCGGCAGGCCGGACAGGAGCGGCTCGCGGGCCGTATGTGGCCCTCGGGCCGCACTTTGCCCAGGTCTGCTCTATAGGTATTATCTGTTGCACACCAAGTTGCATAACTCAGTAAGCAATAGATAATGCCTGCAGAGATTTCTTATTTTATGCCATTTCACCGCTAAAAGTTAGGTGGTTTGAATAACTGCACAACAGAATTTTGGCCCATGCATAGAAAATGTCGCCTGCATTGGACTCTGGAAAACGCTGGCTATAGTTGACCATCAACAGCTAAGAGGCTGTCAGAGAAAGAAGACAAACAATGTATGGGGTATTGGTCATGGTGAAGATGACAGTCATGAGAATTATTTGTTCCATTATTAACTTTTCTTATTTTTTCAGTAACTGGGACTTTGAATCAGTTCTTAACATTTCATAGAATCCTAGAAACATGGAATTGGAAGGGGCCTATAAGGCCATAATGTCCAAACCCCTGCTCAAGGCAGGAATCCAAATCAAAGCAGATCGGACAGATAGTTGTGCAATTTTCTTTTGAATGCCTCCAGAGCTGGAGCACTCACCACCTCTCAAGATCATTGGTTCCATTGTCATACTGTTCTAACAGTTAGGAAGTCTTTCCTGATATTCAGCCAAAATCTAGCTTCCTGTAACTTTAGCCCATTATAACGTGTCCTGCACTCTGGAATGACACCCCATTTACACTCCATTCTTTCATTTCAAGATGTCCGAGATGGAGAGACCCAATTACTTACAGTTCGATGGTGTATCCACTGGCTGTGTCCATACTCCAAGGTTCCCCCTAGTTCCCGAGTAAGCTGACTTTTGTCGATGTAACCATGTAAGTCGGAAACTGAATTTAACATGATGATCTGTATCAGTAAACCAAAACAAAAGCAACAGTGCAGACATTTTTTTAAAAAACCCTATAAACAACAGAGTTGTTGCTGCTTACCGTATTTTTCCGTGTATAATAATTAGAGGAAAAATTGAGGGTCGTTTTATACACGAAAGGCGGCAGCAGGAGATGGAGGTGGAGGAGCAGCCACACTCAGCCACCTCTTGTGACTTCCCATTGACTGCTGCCTCCGCCGTCCGATCGCCCCCTCCAGTACAACTGCCGGGGCTCACCTCCAGCTCACGTTGCTGCCTTGTCCCCTGCCCAAAGGAGACGATCGCTGGAGGAGGCGATCTGACGGCAGTGGCAGCTGTCTATGGGCAGCAGCGAGAAGCGGCCGAGCATGGCTGCTCCTTTGCCTCCGTCTCCGCCTCCTCCTGCTGCTGCCTCCACCGCTGGATCGCCTCCTCCAGCGGCAGAAGGAGGAGCAGCAGGAGGCAGAGATGGAGGCAAAGGAGCAGCCGTGCTCGGAGGCGGCAGCGGCAGGAGACAGAGGCAGAGGAGCAGCCGTGCTGGGCCACCCATCGCGACTGTCCATTGACTGCTTCTCTGCCTCCGGCAAGGGTCAAAATTAGGGGGTCGTCTTATACATTGGGGGGGGGTGTATACACGGAAAAATACGGTAATCCTTAACCCTATTCTTACAAAGTTTATTTCTTTTCTGTAGATTTCGTGTTACATTATAAACTTGAACAAATACAACTTTTGAGCTCTGCTTTACATATGGAGCTGCTCTATGACCGGACTTTACTAAATACCACTGGTGGAACTTCGCACCCTATACTATAGATCTGGGTTACCATTTATGAAGTGATGACCCCCATTGTCATTTCCTGCCATGTGTCCCTGAATCGCTTCCTTTTTGGTTCTGCTCCCTTCTACACCTTCTTCCACCAAAAAATCCATAGCTGCCACTACCACATCTAAATTTGGCAAAGGTTAAAACATTGGATTTAGAATTTCACACTAAACCTTTCTTCACAAATAGGATAGCTGCAGAGGTACTTCAAATCCTAAACCTCAGGATTTCAGGTGTTTGTTAAATTCTGTGTTTTCTAGACTATAGGTAAGAAAACCCATTGTATCTTAACTTTTTTTCTTACTGGTGGGCGAAAGTGGGTGGTCGCTTGGCAAAAGGGTTTAGAATTCCCCAGCTGGCTACACTATGGTGTATCAAGAGATTCATCCTGAATGGTATCTCCTTCAGGGAGTTGTTCAGTAGGGAAAGTCAAATATATATAGGGACAACCTGGACATGACACAGGACAAAATTTGGGAAAAGTTACTTTTTTAGACTATCATTCCCAAAACATCCTAACCACCATGACCACTTGCGATGATGGTGTCAGGATTCTGAGCCATGCAGTTCAAAAAAGGAACTTTTTCTACCTCTGCACAGGAGAATCAAGAAGTTTGTCCAAATATGTGTTTTAAAAAAACTTTCAATGAAGTGCTCACATTTTCCTCAACAAGCTGTTTTCTTGATTAAAATTCCCAGAGTAATGGCTTGTCCACTAGATGGGTGGGGTGTAAGTTTAAAAAAATAAAAACAAAACAAAATAAATCTTTCTCCTTCACAGCTGCTTTTATCCTCTTAAGTGGAAAAGAATAATGGACTCAACCAATTCTGCTCCCACAAATGGGAAAAGCCAGTTATGAGGGATGAATCTGACTGAGAACAAGAGCGATGTATCCCCTTGCCATCATCGCAATCATACTCAGAAATTTCATAGCACAATTAAAATAGAGGACAAGAACAGTCTGGATAGGAGACACCAGTGGTGTCTTCTGTAACTGATTCAACCAGTCAGTGACTGTCCCAGGTCTCTCAGACAGCTTTAAAGCAGAGAGTGATTTTGAACCCAGCGCTCCCAAGTGCAAAACGGAGCACTCTAAATGCTAATTCACATTGGATTTCTACGTTGCCTTGGTGATCTTCCAGAAGAGAAGAGAAACAGCTTCATGGTCTTATGTCATATTGAGTGGTGTTGAATAATCTGTACCGTTTTAACAGATGGATGCAAAATTAAGTAATGCCTTTTTAAGAAGAGGGTTCGGAAGAATTCCTTCTACCAAATCACTACATTTATTAGTAAGCAAAGCACTAAAATAATTAATAATAAGCAGATGATCAGAAGAGCAGCATTGAAAGACAGGCATGTAACTTCTTTTCCTATATCATTTATTTTGATTTTCTCTGATATGTTTGATTGGTTTCTATGTAGTAACTTTTAAAAGGTTATTTTTCCCCCCGATCACAGCGAGGTGATCTGGGGTGGAATATATCTGCAGAGTCGTGAAAAATGACTCTTTTTTTCCTATAGTGTCTAGAATCTGTGAATTATTGTCCAATAAAATAACTTTTCCAAGCTTGGGAAGGGTACGGACAGACAAATCTGTCAGTCCCTGAAGAATATGAGGACTGTGAATACTTTTGAGCATCCCCGGGCAAAGACAGGACCCTGTCAGCTGATCCTTCCACTCCAGAAGCACCACTGGATGGCTACTAACACCATCAAAGATGAGGAAGATAACCATACGTACATGCTTCGTGTGCCTTTGGTTCTCGGTCCAGACCCTGGTATGTTGCATTCAATAATCTCAGACAGCAAGAACGAAAAAATGTTTATGTCTGTGACTCCTAAAGAGCTACTACCCAATTGGGGACAGAACAGTGCATTTTTAGCAACCCCACTAACTTTAGTGTGCTTGTGCAAAAAAGCAGGGTTTTTTTCTACTCCATGAGATTGTATATTGGAAGAGGTCAAATGGCCCTAACAGGCCCAGAAAATTTCCCAAAACTACAACAATACACCTAAAGCAGAAGTTTTGTTGGGTTTGTTTGTTTTTTGTCACTTCCAGGCCTGGTGTAGCTAATGGGGATTGTAGGGGCAAAAACATGGGGCCTCCATCCCCATCAAATCTGCCTACCTCTACAGTACACGAAGCCATGACCTGACCCGGTATAAGCAGCTCCTTATACCCTTACCTTCCTGTGCGCTCGGAATAAAGTTGAGTGTGTGCAAAATCCAATAAATAAATGAATCTTAAAAGTAGCTTGAGTATTCCAACTCTCTAGCATTTGCTCAAACTTGCACCAGAACACCATTGAAACACTGGGGCACAGCGCCGTTTGAAGAGCCTCAAGTGAGAGCCTCACTTCCCATAAAATGTTAATAAAACTAGGGAGTGACAGTTACGCATGCACTGGTAACATCTTGTATAGATTACTGAAATGCACTGTACGTGGGGCTGCCTTTGAAGATGGTCCGGCGACTGCAACTGGTTCAGAATCGAGCTGCACGGCTGGTGAGTGGTGGGGCCGCTAGGGAACACATCAGACCAATTCTGTTCAAATTACGTTGGCTACCGGTCGCTGCCCGGGCCCAATTCAAAGTGCTTGTTTTGACGTATAAAGTCCTAAACGGCTTGGGCCCTGGATACCTGAAGGACTGCCTCCTTCCATATGAAACTACCCGGCCATTAAGATCTAGCCAGGGGGCCCTTTTGAAAGAGCCGTCCCTCCAGGAGGTAAGAGGGATGGCTTGTAGATAAAGGGCTTTTTTGGCAGCTGCCCCCAGACTATGGAACGCCCTCCCGAGGGAGATTTCTCTGGCACCGATATTGATGACGTTTCGGCGCCAGGTCAAAACCTTCCTGTTCCAGAAGGTTTTTAATTGAAATAATATCAACTGTGGGTCCTGATGGCAATTTTTAGAGCACTGTATTTTTAATTGTATTTTAATTGTTTTATCCTTTTATCTTTTTATTGTATTCAAATTGTTGTAAGCCGCCTAGAGACCTTTGGGTAGTGTGGATGGCATATAAGTTAAAGCAAGCAAGCAAGCAAGCAAGCAAGCAAGCAAGCAAGCAAGCAAGCAAGCAAGAAAGAAAGAAAGAAAGAAAGAAAGAAAGAAAGAAAGAAAGAAAGAAAGTGGAAAGGGCCATTTTGGGTGCAGGTCTTCTTTTGCATGTGTTTGTGAATGCCTGTGTGTGTAGTGCTGTTGAAATTTCCCAGCACATAAAAAACAAAACAAAAACCTGTTACCAGACAGCTAGGCGCACTAATCCCTTTTCATTCACGTGTCAGCTTTTTTTTTTTTTAACATACAGAGAATATTCAAAAATACAAGACACCAAGGCACTGCCAACATTTGCCTTTCCCAGTTCTCCTCCCTTAGTCATTCAGCACCTGAGCACTACGTGGGACGAAAGCAATCACAGAAGGCTATTTTTGCCCAACAGATTATTTAGCTCTGATTGGCACAAGACTGAAGAGGAAAGAGAGAAAAACAAACTGTGCCGACGGTTTAGAAAGAGAAAGATGCAAAAACTGCAAAAGAACGCTGGCTGCAACAACAAAAAGTGCTTACCGGTACCTTCATTTTAAAGTCATCACGATATAGTTTGATGCCAATGTCAGCGATTGCCCTTTGGATGAAACGGGATGGTCGCAGGACAAACACCAACTGCAGGTTCCCGGGAAATGCTCCCTAGAAAAAGACATTAAAAAAAATACAACTGTGAATGAGAAAGAAACCACTGGGGTTAGGAACAGAGCTTGGAAAAAAATCCATTTTTCTGGACAATTTGCAGCACTCACTAGCCAGCATAATCATCAGCGCTGGCTGGAGGATGTTGTGCATTAGAATCTAATAAAGTAACTTTTCCAAGTTCCAGTTATAAGCAAGAATGTGATGCCGTTATTCTACAAAATGTCTGTGAACTCTCTAGATCAGTAGTTCCCAACCTTGGGTCCCCATATGTTATTTTTTATTATTATTATTAGTTTTATTTATATGCCGCATTTCTCCCAACAAGGTACCCAAAGATGTTCTTAAACTACAACTCCCAGAAGCCTTCATCACTAGCTGTGCTGGCCAGAATTTCTGGGAGTTGTAGTCCAAGAACATCTGGGGACCCAAAGTTGGGAAGCATTGCTTCAGACGGTCACATGCTCACATGAAGCTGGGAAGCGGATGAGAACCTTTATTTGATTAATTTTATTAATAATTGATTATTACTCTGTTACGAAATAGTTTTTACTGATTTATTACAATTCTCATATCTGGCCTATTGCCTGTTCCTTTCAACATAGGACTCTTGTCACACATATTTCACTTGCTTCTTCTTCAACATCACTCCCCTAGATATTCAGGTATGCTGTTCTTTAACACATTTTTGATACCTTGCCTTTCCAATCTATTGTCCAAGGCTGTTTAATTAAGAAGAGACACACATGCAAAGAAAAGCAGTCCCACCTTAATAAGCAAACTTCAGTTCAAAACAATAAGGACATTAAAATCACAAACAAAACCAGTGCTCTTTCAGACAAAGCATTTATTTTCCTTAAAGTAACAGGTTCTGCACTGATGCCACTAGTATTTTTCCTGTCGTTCATACAACATTCTTCTTTTCTTGCTTGGTACGTTACTATTTTCTATGAACCTCTACACCAGTGGTTCCCAACCTTGGGTCCTCAGATATTCTTGGACTAAAACTCCCAGAAGCCTTCACTGGGAGCTGTGCTGGCCAGAATTTCTGGGAGTTGTAGTCACACACTGCTACTTGTTGGGAATGAGTACTTTTTTGGACTAAAACTTTCACAATCCCACAGCCAGTATAACATGCAAATTCTGTTTGTAAAAATTATCCCCCACTGGTTCATTCACACAAGCAGGCTACTACTGGATTTTATGCTCTATAGCAGGGCCTTCTCTTCCTTGGCGCCCTGGTGGTGAAACACTCTCTTGTTCAAGATCCACTTGATCGGCCAATTAAGTTAATGCACGTCTCTCTCCTCACTCCACTCTCTGAGGTCAAATGACATATCTTTGTTCTGAGCTGCTGGTCTGTGGTTCTTTCGATGTTGTTTCATCCTGTTAAACTGTTTTAAATTGCTTTTAATTGTGCCATACTGTGTTGCTTTATTGTCTACAACACACCCTGTCATCTCAAGAAATATGGCAGGATAGAACTATCCTAATAAATTAACTGTGTCGCAGCTCATTCTTTTAGCAGAAACATTTATATGACGCTTTTCCGTGCTCCATTTTTCACTGCACCCTTTTTAGTGCATTTTTATATTGATTCAAGGATGTGACTAGGAAAATATGCTCTCTCTCTCTCTCTCTCTCTCTCTTTTATTTTTACTTTAATGTAGCTATGACAGGGTCCCGATCTGCTTTGAGCAGTGGTTAGAGAAGACTTGATCTGTCCAGTTTCTTCCACATATGAATTGCTTTAAGCTCACATTCTTTGCCAATTCTGGTAATTTTTCATCTAGTTCACACTGAATAAAAGTCCCCACCATCTGCATTAGCCAAATTCAGTGGGCACAGTGGTTTCCACTACGGGAAGCATCATGTCCTTCCTTGCCATGTAGATGCTAAATATGGGGGAATCCCTCTTGGAAAAAAGGGACAACACCAATATCACTGAACTGTGCAACTCACAACTGCCACCAACAAACTAGGTGTAAGGCAACTAGAGAGTAGACATTGACAATAGGGAGTTAAGCAATTGAACTAGCACAAATGTAAATCAACAGCATTTTGTCTAGTGATTCAGATTTAGATGTTGAGCCCAGCAAAGCCCTTTGGAGGACCAGCATTAAGCTCAACGTCTTCCTTTCTCCCACAGGCAAATATTTTAATTTTCGATTTTTTTTTCTGCCACGTTTATGAAAAAATGTGTGAATTCTGGAAGGCTATTAAAAAAACAACCACAGAATTTTCACGTATCATTTGCAGTAGCGAAAAGAAGAGTGGCACACTCCGGTCCTTCCAAACAAAACTGCTTTGCTGAGCTGCTTTTCCCACCTAGAAGGAGAAAGGTAAACAGACCTGGCATCTCTGGGTGGGAAACCTTCTGGTGTAGGGTAAGGGACAATCATGATTAGGAAAACAGCAGGCAGAGAAAGAGTTAAGCACTCTTTCCTTCCCATACAGTTCTTCCAATCAAATGCTGAGCCCCCATGTGGCTGCTTTAAGGTAAAAACAATACTGGGGGAGAGGGAGTCACTCCCTTGTCACCATCTAATTTGGTCCTTAGTGACCACTGCAGACATGGATGATTCATCTGTGTTTCCTTCCCCAATTGAGGTTGGGTGGGTGGAGGAATGGTGAAGACAGGAGGCAGAAAGCTTACTCATTCCTGCCCTATGGATTGAGCTTCAGGAATTGGGGGGGGGGGGTGTGCCCTTAGGTAACCCTGTTAGCACTACACCACTCCTGATTAGAGCAGCCAAACCATTTGCAGGCTGCAGCATGCTGCAGAAATACAGCAATGTCCTTCTTTCCCTCCTGGACTGGAGCTATCTCGGTCTGGTTTAATGGGAAACAAGGCAAGTGTCTGGTCTGTACGTCTGTGCCTTGGCAAATCCAGCTTGGTAGCATGCAAAGGGGGCAGGAATCAGGCAGGGCAGGGGATGCAACTGCACAGCTAAGCCACCGAAGTAACGGAAAGCAAAACAAAATGCAAGAGGTCACACTGGCAGAAGGCAAACAGCAGCAAAATAAATATGCACAAGTCCCAGGCACTTACTGCTATTCGTGTGAGGGATGCCTTGACTGCACTCCATTTGTCCCGCCGTCTGTCTATGATGATGATGAATCCAATGCTGGCAGCCTCCAGACTGCAAAACATCCAGAGCAGGTATATGGGGTTACTGGGAAGCAGCCCCGTTCGGAGCAACAATACTGCAGCAGAAACACAGCCTTCGTGGCATGCTCAAAGCTCATTATTAAGAAGCAGGGGAGAATGTGAATGAACGAGACCTGGAGCAGAACCCGCAGGAAGGTGTAAACCATCTTTTCCCCTTCCCTCTTTTCCTTTCCCCCCCCCCTTCCACCCCAGCATCAGGTTAGCAGCTTCTTACAAAACATGCATATTTTATCCACTAGAATGCCTTTGCTGCAGATTCTGCAAAGCACGGCAATGTGAACTGTTTGGCATCCCCTCCATGCTTCATGACAGTAAACAAACACCTCCCCTGATTTGGCAAAGGGCCTGGTTTGGACAGTATCTCACGCCTAATCTCTGCCCCCGCACAAAAGAAGGGGACAAGACCGTGCTCTCCTTCCCTGCCTTACCAATACGCTTGTTCCGTCTCTGTGTTTGGCAAACACTGACCCAGGGGTATAAGGCTTGAATCAGATGTGCATACATATGACCTACCACATGTAGGAGCAAATCGCAGGTGCGCTTGTGTCTTGCCTACGGATTCCAGGGTGCAGATCCACACGGAATGTACCCTGTGACTATATTAAAATGTTACGCTGTCACATGGCTTTTCTAAAGGTCCTGTGGACCAGGTGATCCTGGCAGGAAGAAATGCTAGTGCTCTCCCCATCACTCTCACACACACCACGGGTAAGGAGAGAAGCAAGGGAGAAGACATGGAAGTTTGTACCTACCACGGATAGCCATTCTCAGTGGTTGCAAGGAAGGGAAGTATTCAGCTTAGGGAAAGCCTAAATGCTTCGGTTGCCTCTTCAAAAAAACATGACTTTCCGCACTTCTCGCATACTCGTGCAAAATGCCGAATATATATTTGGATTCATATATTTTCAGCAATCCCTGCATAGACTGCTGGTCCTGGCTCAACAGCCTCTGCTGCCTGCTCAAGCCATATTCATAATATCATCTCTCCCAGTTTGGGCTACCAAACTAGGAGAGATGTTGCGTGTATTGCCCCTACCCCTAAGCAACTGCAGAATTAAGGTGCTATTCTTTCTCCCAGTGCAGGTGGCAGTGATCCCAATTCTACCTAAGTAAGGATGCTCTCCCCTCCCTCAATAAAGACAACTACCCCAGATCTTGACACACTTCTGAAGGAATCCACTTTTTTAAAAAAAAAAACCCCACAAAAATAAAGTTTGTGAAGTTCATTATTTATGGTACTACCTTGCAGAGCTTGGAGCAATTACCTGTTTCACAGCTGTCGTTTTGGAAGAGGCAGCTGTGTTAGACTGTGCGAGCACATCAGGCAAAATCCAGAGAAGCAAAACAAAACGAAGTGGACGTGTCCATGAAAGCTCACATTAAAATATAACAGTCAGTCTTTAAGTTGCCACATATTTTTGTCTTGTTTTGTTTTGTTTATTTGGACTTTGCCTGATATACTGTTTCACAGCGTAGCTAAAAGTGCCTCCAAGCTGGCATGGCCACAGAAGAAGAAGGAAGAAGGAAGAAGAAGAAAAAACTGTGTCACACCAAGAAAAAGATGAAACTGTGTCACACCTCATCTGTGAATGTCCAAAGATTGCACAAACAGATTACAAAGTTAGACATGATAGAGTGGCAAAGTTAGCGCACTGGCCATCATGCAAAAAACAAAACAAAAACTACTTGCCAGCCTCTAAAAACCAGTGGGAACATCAGGTAGAGAAGGTGTCAGAAAATGGGGAAGTCAAGATCTTGTGGGATTTCCGGATCCAAACGGACAGACACCTCGAACATAACACACCAGACATAGTAGTAATAGAACGAAGAAAGGTCTGGATCATTGACATTGCAATTCCAGGAGATGCCAGAGTTGAAAATAAAGAATTGGAAAAACTAACAAAATACAGAGACCTGGCAATCGAAACATCTCACTTGTGGATGAAACACACTTCAGTGGTCCCCGTAGTCATTGGGGCTTTGGGAACAATATCAAGAAATTTCACACAGTACTATAAGCAGTTGCAGTTCTCAGAAATCACAGAGCTACAAAAAACGGCAGTATTAGGAACAGCATACATACTGCGCCAATATTTAACAGATACTTAGGTTTTTGGTTAAAATTTGTATCTGTTATATAATAGCAATGTTTTTATAATTTTGATTGTGCCTGGTGTTTTTGAATAGTAGTAGTAGTAGTAAATTTCACACAGTATTATAAGCAGCTGCAGATATCAGAAATAACATCATCAGAGCAACAAAAAAAATGGCAATATTATGAACAGCATATATACTAAGTCGATATTTAACAGATACATGTTTTTTGGTTAAAGCTTGTATCTGTTGTATAATACGAGTCAATGTTTTTATAATTTTGATTGACTGTGCCTTGTATTTTTGAATAATAGTAATAAATAGCATGCCGTCAAATCAATTCCAACTTATGGTGACCCTTTCCAGGGTTTTCTAGGTAGAGAGTACTCAGAAGTGGTTTCCCATTCCCTTCTTCTGGGGGGTGCCCTGGGACTGTGCAGCTTGCCCAAGGCTACACAGGCTGGCCCTTCTGGGATACACAGTGGAGAAATGAACGCCCAACCTCTGGCTCTGCAACTAGATAGCTAACTCACTGAGCTATCCAGCCACCTTACCACAAACCATGCAAACTAGGAATTTCTGGGAATTTTCGTCCAAACCAAGTAACTTTTCCAAACTGCGCTCTGTCATACCACTGGTATAAAGCAGTCACCCTGAGACTGACCATTTCCATTTAGGTTTAACTTGGATGGAGAAGATCAGAAAGGTATTTGGGGGACTAGAACAGAAAGCTGTAAGGCTCCTTTAGTGTTCAAGGTGAATGTCAGGGGTTGTAACTGGAGGTGGGGGAAGGATCAGGATAACAGAACAGCTTCCCTGTTCTTACTTTTGGTTACTTGAGGTTGCTTCAGATAGAGAGGAAAGAAAGAGCATGTCAGCAAACGATACAGTTTCAACTAAGCACCTTAAAATAGAAGTTAAAGCCAGAGACTGGGTGTCACTTGACATTATTGGAATATCTGCACAGTATATGCAAATAAACGTTTTTGCTGGAATCCCATGTGCATGGATTTTCTGTTCTGTTCTTTTCTTTTTTAATGGAAAAATACTTTTGCAGGACAAGCAAGGGAGAAGCAAGGGAGGGAAGAAATACAAGGCGTGGAAGAGTCACATTGTGGAGTAGAGCTTCTCGAATCCCCGCCGTCATGCTGGCTGACGGTCCGTGGAAGTCGAACGAGTTACTTTTATTTATTTATTTATTTATTAGACTTCTACCCTGCCCATCTAGGCCAAAGGTCTACTCTGGGCGGCATTACAAATTTTTAAAAACAGTGAAACCAATAAACGTATACTATGAATCCAAGATGGCAAAAATATAAAAATTTAAGATACAGAAATACTGGAAAGAGGCGTTGTGCTCCTTCCATGCTGTAAGTTTCCCCTGCCCAAACTCTGTGTGTGTCCATGCATGTGTTCATGTTCACACACACACACATAAACACACCCCAACCACTTTTCTCACCATACAGTAATCATGTGCAACCGAATTAATTCTAACTTACAGTATGTAGACCGTTTTCAGGGTTTTCCAGGTAGAGAATACTCAGAAGTAGTTTACCATTGCCTTCCTCTAGGGGGCGTCCTGGGACTGCACAGCTTGCCCAAGGCCACCCAGGTTGGCTCTTCTCCCAGGAGGCAAAGTGGGGAATCGAACTCCCATACTCTAGCTCTACAGCCAGATACCTAAACCACAGAGCTATCCAGCCCATTCAAGCAAAATCAAAGTCGTTTGAACCCTCTGATGGGAAAACCTACTGAGGGGCTGATGAGAGTAGAAGAGATACATAAAGCAAATAATTTTATTATATATTAAAATGTTTCTAGCCTGCTTTATTTCAGAAGGCCTTTGGCTCCACTACAATCAAGGAAGCCACGTCAACACAATCTGAAATAACCTAAACCATTTAAAACAACTCAGAAATCAAAATAAAATCCCCTTTAACCTTGGTACTGAAAGGGAGGCTAATGTCAGCACCACGCAGACCTCCAAGAGAAAACGTGCTCCACAATCCAGGTTTAGAAAATGCAGTTTAGAAAACCCAAGTGAACTACCCACCCATGGGTAGAATTTGGTCCAAATTCTGCTGTCCTCTCAGAGCTGTTTTATTTTAAAGCCCAGATATTTCTGCACTACCATATGTACACTTATGTCTGTTTTTATTTTTTCACAGCTACATCTTTCATAGATGGCTTCTCAAGAAGTCTCCATCTTCAGAATGTTGTCTGTATTGTCCCTCCTACCGATGCAACTCCTCACTCCAGGACCAAACATCAGTTATATTAGCTTAGGCACTAGGACGAAATTCCCTCCAGCACTTAATCATATTTTACTTATTATATTTCTTGTATTGATACTGACTCTTGCTTAATTATCTCTGTTTAATTGTAGATTATTGAACATAGTAACAAGGGCCATGTTGGATCAGGCTAAAAGCCCTGTCTTGTCTCTCAGTGTTTCCCTGAAAGACACGTCCTAACAGGGAATGACAGCAATAGGCTGCAAACTTCTGTTCTTCCTCACCCATCTAGTATTTAAAGAGAAAGCGGAAATTACGGTTTTGAACGACAACTCCCAGAAATCTCTCTGCCCACAGGGCTAGAAGCCCATCTCTGATTATTCAGAGGCATGCTGCTTTGGACTCCGGAGAAAATTCACGTTGCCATAATGAGTAGCAGCCTTCGGTAATCTTATCCTTCAGTCCCTACTCTAATGTGAAATATTTCATTATTGTCGTTTTCAGTGTTTTGTTGGGCTGCAACACTATGCCCACTTATCTGGAAGTAAAGTCGACTGAGCACCGTAAGACCTAACCAGCGAGCAAAGTTTTATGGAAATTGGAGACTTTATGATATAAAGATAAGAATATTTTAAATAAATAATTTTTAAAATTGGCAGACAGGACTGTATGAGAAGTGATTAAGAGATCCAGGACAACCACTATAAAAAGAGAAGAGACAAGAAGACAAAAGCTGTGACTAAGGCAATGCTTATTACACTTAATAGATGCAAGTTTCCTTGAATAAACTGGGACCCACTTCGCACTAAATGTGCACAAAATTGCCATCAGAATGGCAAAGTCATAAAATAATGCATACATTCAGTGAGATATTAATCTCCCCCTCCCTGTTCCAGTTAACTAAAAGCAGAAATCTGAAAGGCCCAGCACCTTTTTTTCCTGACAAAGTATATATACAGTTGTTGCAATGTAGTGTTAAAATACCAGATGAAGATCTGATGTCAAATTCCAGGTCAAGTTTAAGAAACAAAGTGTGTTCCTGATATACTGTCCCATAGCGCTTAGAGCACTCTCTGGGTGGTTTACAATTTTAATTGTGAAGGCTACACATTGCTCCCCCCAATAAGTTGGGTACTCAATTTACTGACCTCGGAAGGATGGAAGGCTGAGTCAACCTCACGCTGGGTACCTGAGCCCCTTGGAATTGAACTCTGCTTGTGAGTAGAGTCTTGACTGCAGTACTGCAGTTTAACCATTGCACAACAAGGCACACAGAGATGATTTATTCCCAATTGTGTTTCAAAGTATTTGATCTAATTTGCAGTAGATAAAAGAAGAGAAACCACCTTTCCTTTAAAATTTTATTGTGCAAAGGAAACTATTGAAACATTTTTCTGTTTTACTCAAGGTGTGGCTAGACAGCTGAATTATCCCAGCTTGGATTGGTTTAGATTATTTATTTATTTAATTTATATGCCTATCTGACCAAAGCACACTTTTGGTGGTTTACAACATAAAAAAATAATAATAATAAAATCATAAAAACAACTCAACCATAAACAAAAATGAATACACTATTATAATGGTGAAATAATAAAGTACATTCTACAATACATTCCAAAAGCATTTAGATTGGCTTGCCAGTAAATGACACCTCTTCCTTTTGAAGCCTCAAGTGCATAATGCTAAACAGGACTGCTTTGAGGTGTGGTATGATCACACTGCACCTCAAACAATGATTTAGATCACGTAGCATGATTTACACTGGGAAGGGGTGGGGACATGAAAATTTCTCATGAAGCGTATCAGTAATGCTTCGGGGCAGCTTTTTTTAAAGCCCTTTCAAAGCATTGCTGACACATTCACCATTATTAAAAATAAACAGAAAGCTTCCTCTCCCCTTTTCTCAGCAATTGAGTGGCCAGGAAGCTTCCCATTTCTCAAGGTCATTAAGCAGCTTCAGCAAAAAGACAGCCAGCCAGCCGCTTTGGTTTGATGCCAGTGATCACACACACTGGAACCGAACCAAAACAGAGTGCCCCTACCTGCACCGAAACAAAAGCAAAGAACAGTAGCCCCTGACAGTGACACAAAAGGTGCCGATAGGCATCGCTAAGGTGGGCTGATTCACAATGGCGCATCCATCATGCGGTGACTGAAAAAAGAAACAAACCAGCCCGTCCCCAACCCAGATCAAAGAGCAGGACAAGTCCCCGTCTGCTCACACCCTCAGTTTAAGGGAACAAGAGAAAGAAGATAACATTTTCTGCTCCCAGTTTGGTTAATGCTTACAGCTCCAAATTATATTATGTTCTAAGGCGTTTCCATATCTTGCAAAATCAGCTTCTGCAACTCCGCAGTCTAGAACTGTTGCTTAACCTGTCCTGCATCATCTTGACTTCCTGTAACACTAGACAGTTTGTTCAGTACAAGACAAATATAAGAGAAGGTATGTCCTGAAATTCAGGCTCACAAACCTCAAAACTGGTCATGTATTTGCCATTTTCATACATGTTTTTTGAAACTGCCTTCTACATAGTACAGAAATACCTAGAAGTACCTAGAAGACGGGCGCTTCCACAAAGCCATGAAGCTAATGAGGTGACCTTGAGTCTGTCACTGCTTCTCCACCTGACCTACATCATAGGGAAGTTGTGAGGATAAAATGGAGGAGGAGGAGGAGTCATGTATGCCACCTTGAATTCCTTGAAGGAAAGGTGTGGTAGAAATGTAATAGATAAAACAAGATCTGAGGGGAAAAAACATACAAACTGTTCTGCCAAAGATGGTGGCCCAGGAAATCCCTTATCCATCAGCTTGCTACACAACAGAGAGCCATCAGAAGACTTTCGATGCTGAGCCATTTAACAAAGAGGAGGTGTGGGATGTAAGGCAATTTCCACTGCTCATCTCACTTAAAAACCTCACTAGAAAAGGAGGGAGTGCTAACTACTCAAAATGTGTTAACCACATTGAAACCTCTCTGACAGAGACGGGTGAGAATGGCATACCAAGCTGAACCAAACCCTCCTGTTGTATCACTCTAGAAACAGCTCAAATCTAAGAACTAATGCTATAGCTAACTGTGTTACGTGCCTTCATCTCCAGGTGTGCTTATAATCATCGAATCATAGAAAAGTGAAGTTGGAAGGGGCCTACAAGGCCATCAAGTCCAAACCCCTGCTCAAGGCAGGAATAATGACCTTAATACAGCTTCTGAAGTGTGTAGTGTGTAGGCATCCTTCAGTCTCGAGAGACTATGGTAACGTGCTCTGAATAGAGGACTTGGAACAGCGTCTAGTGTGGCTGAGAAGGTCAATTCAAGAGTGACCATCCCTTCCACGCTGAAGACAAATACAATCTGTCCCCTGTCCAGCTCCCTGGTTTGGCTGGTTTCGGGACAGCCTCTTTGCCTTGGCCTGCTGAACAAGAGTCCCTTCAAATTGGGAGAGGCCATGCTGCACCGCCTGCCTCCAGGCTGAATGCTCAGAGGTCAAGGTTTCCCATCTGTTGAGGTCCATTCCTAAGGCCTTCAGATCCCGCTTGCAGATATCCTTGTATCGCAGCTGTGGTCTCCCTCTGGGGCGCTTTCCCTGCACTAATTCTCTATACAGGAGATCTTTTGGAATCTGACCGTCAGCCTTTCTCATGACATGGCCAAGTCAACGTAGACGTAGACGAAGCAACGTAGACGTAACTTCTGAAGTATGTGAGATATATAAGGGGTGATTTTTATGGCTGAGCAGGGATTTGTACCCAGGTCTCCTGGGCCCCAGTCCAACACTCTACCCACTGTACTATACTGGCTCTCATTTGCTGTACCTATACAACAGTCAATACCAATAAAAATCCAGTTTTAGAGCAGAATTCCATAATACTCATGCCAGGGATCTGCCAAGGAAAATTGGAGTTTTAAAAAATTACCGTTTTGGACAGTATTCCCAGAATACTCCAGCCAACATGGCTGGGACATTCTGGGAGCTGTAGTTGAAAAAGAAGCTTATTTTTCATCTACTATGGAAAACGATAGCCTGCATCCAATTTTCTAGCATTATACATAGACTTAGGATGTGATTGCACAGTGAGGGAAATGCAAATTCATTTCCATTCACTCACTATGAAGTTGCAACAGGGATATGGGGTCTGTGCAATTTAAGTGGCTACACAGTAAAAAGGTGAAAATGCTTTTAAATGTTTGCTTGTAGTTCTGCTTACAGCCTTACAGGTGGCGCCATTACAAAGAACTGCTTTATAAACAGTAAATGGCTTCCTTTTTTCAATTTTCTCAAGTAGTTATCATCTTACAGGGCGGGTTAAACCGCAGAAGCCTCTGTGCTGCAAGGTCAGAAGACCAGCAGTCGTAAGATCGTCGCTTGTCCCAGCTCCTGCCAACCAAGCAGTTCGAAAGCATGTAAATGCAAGTAGATAAATAGGTACCACCTCGGTGGGAAGGTAACGGCGTTCCGTGTCTAGTCGCACTGGCCACGTGACCACGGAAACTGTCTTCGGACAAATGCTGGCTCTATGGCTTGGAAACGGGGATGAGCACTGCCCCCTAGAGTCGGACACGACTGGACTAAATGTCAAGGGGAACCTTTACCTATCATCTTAGTTTTTTAAAATGTGGCTCTTGGAAAGAAGCGCTGTTTCTTAACGTGCAAAACAAAAACAACCCCCGGGAGCAAAATTCCCTCTAAGATGTGCAGCTGTGTGAGCGAGCGCAACTCTGCCCCTCCGCACAGGGCTCTTCTTCCTCTGTGCACCCACAGTGTCTGTTTCCAGCCCCTTTGGTTCCAGCAGCAACAGTACCCCACACGGGGTACAGCCTCTTTGCCTTGGCCTGCTGAACAAGAGTCCCTTCAAATTGGGAGAGGTCATGCTGCACCGCCTGCCTCCAGGCTGAAGGCTCAGATGTCAAGCTTTTCCATCTGTTGAGGTCCATTCCTAAGGCCTTCAGATCCTGCTTGCAGATATCCTTGTATCGCAGCTGTGGTCTCCCTCTGGGGCGCTTTCCCTGCACTAATTCTCCATACAGGAGATATTTTGGAATCCGACCGTCAGCCATTTTCACGACATGCCCGAGCCAGCGTAGACGTCGCTGTTTCAGTAATGTATACATGCTAAAAATTCCAGCTCATTCTAGGACTACTCTGTTTGGAACTTTGTCCTGCCAGGTGATACCAAAAATGCGACATCTATTACCAAAGGAAAAAACTCAACATAGGATACTCTTTGTAGCAACAACCACATGTTTCCTCTTACATGTGGTTCATCTCACACATCAAAGTAAATTGCAGAACACACTGTTCCTCCACAGCAGATAAAGTAGTGGAAACCGACAGTGTCATTTTTAAAATTACATCATTAAATGCCAGTGTAAAATTTCCAGGAAATGTCTTCTGCTTTTGCTACCATCGAATCCAGTTTCTTCTCATTTTTTGAACTTACAAATTTTGAAGACAAGGGCTCATTAATACTTATAAACTTCACTTAGTCTTGTTTTTCTCAACAGCATACTGTAAACATGTATATCTATAACCTAGGATTCTTTGAATATGTAATTCTGTCTTCACATTTGTTTTTCTTTTTTTTTTAATTATCAGGGACTATCATTAAATCCAATAGTTCTACTTAGAATATATACAGTGAATCCGTGGGATTTTAACCTAGATTTTCATTTAACAAGTCCCAGGCATTCAATGGCTCCAATTTAGCTGAGGTTCCCAATTAGATTCAGCCAAACAGCACATCTCCAAAACAGATCTATTTAAAAAATAAAGAATGGGTTTTAACCTCACCAACATCAGCTTATGGAGCCGATTAAGGACTGGAATCTTTGTAGGTTGTGTATTCCCATACATATGATTAGGTTGATGGGGAAAACACCTCGGTTGGAGAAGGAGCCACTTGAGCTTGCCTTGAAGAAATCAATAAATTAAAGTGGATGTGATTTCAAGCTTACCTGGGAATGCTAGTTAAATAAGTCACAACATTCAGGAAATCTTCATCAGGAATCTCGCTGAAGCCTGCATATTCGGGGAAGGTGATGATCGGCGCCCCATCTTTCCCTCTTCCACCTGGAAGAGAAACTGGGTTTCAGCTGGCTAAAAACTTTTCATAGATTCCAGCAGTCATGCATTCCTTATCAACAGGCTTCCATTACAAAGAAAAGCAACAATAACTGATTATTTATAAATCCACAATTGTGCCCTGGAAGTATTCACACATTCCCATCAGTTTATAATCGGTCTTCTCTGGTGTCTTCCCAGGTGTCTTGGACTATAGTTCCCATTACCCGCAGCTAATAGGGGTTGTAGTCCAAGTTCCAGCGCAACTGAAGAATACCTAGTTGCGGGAGGCTGATCTGAACACCTACTACCTGCAGGGAGCCAAGATTAACAAAGAATCTATGAACGCAGGCAGATGCATGTAAGTAGAGTATTTAGACTGTACACAGTTCAAAAGTATACACTTGACATGTGACAGCTCTCCAGTTCAGTTCTTGCTCTTTCCAAGTAGGACAAGGATCGTGTGAAAGCCCTAGAAAGCTGCTAAGAATCAGTCTTGACAACAGTGGGCATGATGGAATAATGATCTGACCTAGGCACATGCCAATAACTGAGAGTCAAACAAGACGTTTACAAAGTTCCTTTTTAATTTTAAACTCCCAGAATCCCCCGCTGAAAGTGGCCGTGGTTTCATTCTTCTCAAGAGGTGGGGCATCTATACCACAGACTTAAATCTTAGATGGGCTTAGCCATCGCTCGTTCTTCTTAGGGATACCTTCAGTTCCATACCTCTCTCAGTGGAAGGGCCAAGGGTCTCTTCCAAATAATACTCAGCACTACTTTCAAATTACATTTCCTCAGATGCTTTGGTATAATACACATTTTATCAACAAGGTTTTAGGTATATATTTAAATACAGAAAACACAAACCCCTTATAGCATTTGTATTTGAATGTTATTATCCAGTTTCTCACTCAGAGTTATGCTTTTCCTGTACTGTAAAATATTTCCTGTTGAAGAAAGCATGAAAAACAAGTACAGATTTGCAAGTGTACCTGATGAGAAGCAGATACATGCACACAAACACACACAGAAAAACCACATCTTACTGCCAGTTCATACCTGGCATATATGTGTGTTATATGTTATCAAATCACTTCCAGTGCATGGCAACCCTAATATGGTATTTTGTGAGATATTTCAGGAGTGGTTTTGCCAGTGTTATCCACCTCCTTCCCAGAGCCAAACAGGGATTTGAATTCAGGTTGCCTGAGTCCTATTCTGACACTGTATCCACTACACTACACTCTCAGTATATTCATGCATGCAATTAAATAACATGTGCAATTGTTTCAGATGGGATACACCCAATGACCTGAGGCTATTTCCTGCAAAGAAGTGTGTGTGTTTTTTTCCTTTCTCTGTATGATGTGTGGCAGTGAAAGTGAAAAAATGCCTTTGAGCCAGTTAGCCATCGTTCAGAGCAAAGGGAATTAGTGGCACCACGTGGACAGATCTGGTAATGTTAGAGCTCAGGTTAGAGAAGTAAAAAAAAAGAAAATGTGGGGAGTTAGAACAAGTCAAACATTTTATGGTGGTTATTCAGTTCCCTGCCACTCTTCAATAACAATTCCAAAGCAGACAGACATGTAAATTAAGGAAAAGTTCAACTGAATGTTCAATGAACAAATGTTCATTGAAATGAATGAAACGTTAAAAACACTGGAAATTATGCTTCCGAATTATACAGAACCAGAGCCTGAAAAATGACTGAGCTTAAAAAGGCCACTGACCACACTGACTTGGGAGATTCTGGGAACGGTCGTTTAGATGTTAACTTTTCTAAATGCTGAAGTCAGAACATATCTAAGTACTCTACACCTAAAAAAGCCATGAGCTGGAATTGACTTGACAGCATGCAATTATTAATGAAACAATGCAGATGCACAGGCACCCATCAAAGGCATGGAAACTCTGTCTTCTTTTATGGCAGTGATACTAGTGGTTTTGGGCACATGTGAACAGGACTGACTGAGTAGTTGTCTTGGATTTTAATGCCCATTAGACTTAGGTAGCTAACCCATTTTGGCTAGTCTTCGCAGGCGGAGAGGCTTGCTTTCGAAGACAGAAAATCAACCTACACTGAGTCAGGCCACTGGGTCAATCATCCCAGTTGCGTTCTCTCTGAGTGACTGGCAGCAGTTCCCCAGGGTTACAGGAAGGATTCCCTCCTAGCCCTGCCTGGAGACTCCATGGATTGAACCTGAAAACGTCTGCAAGTCAAGAGATGTGCTTTATTTCTAAGCTACAAACCAAGAGAAAAGGTCATCGAGGCTAGGCTGGACCTCATCTTCATATTACCTAGCACAGTCATCTAGACTAGAGCAGTGGTTCCCAACCTTGAGTTTTTGGACTGCAATTCCCAGAAACCCCAGCCAACACAGCTGGTGGTGAAGGCCTCTGGGAATTGCAGTTCAAGGACATCACTGATCTAGAGAGAAACAGCATAATACAAGAGGCAAGGGGACATATATGCACTATCACAGCTCCGCCTGGGAAGACTAGCCAAAATGGGTTAGCTACCTAAGTCTTTGTTGTTGTTTAGTCGTTCAGTCGTGTCCGACTCTTCGTGACCCCATGGACCAGAGCCCGCCAGGCTCTCCTGTCTTCCACTGCCCCCCGAAGCTGGGTCAAACCCATGTTGGTAGCTTCGGTGACACTGTCCATCCATCTCGTCCTCTGTCGTCCCCTTCTCCTCTTGCCTTCACACTTTCCCAACATCAGGGTCTTTTCCAGGGAGTCTTCTCTTCTCATGAGATGGCCAAAGTATTGGAGCCTCAGCTTCAGGATCTGTCCTTCCAGTGAGCACTCCGGGTTGATTTCCTTCAAAATGGATAGGTTTGTTCTCTTTGCAGTCCAGGGGACTCTCAAGAGTCTCCTCCAGCACCACAATTCAAAAGCATCAATTCTTCGGCGGTCAGCCTTCTTTATGGTCCAGCTCTCACTTCCATACATCACTACAGGAAAAACCATAGCTTTGACTATGCGGACCTTTGTCGGCAAGGTGATGTCTCTGCTTTTTAAGATGCTGTCTAGGTTTGTCATCGCTTTCCTCCCAAGAAGCAGGCGTCTTTTAATTTCGTGGCTGCTGTCACCATCTGCAGTGATCATGGAGCCTAAGAAGGTAAAATCTGTCACTACCTCCATATCTTCCCCTTCTATTTGCCAGGAGGTGATGGGACCAGTGGCCATGATCTTAGTTTTTTTGATGTTGAGCTTCAGACCATTTTTTGCGCTCTCCTCTTTCACTCTCATTAAGAGGTTCTTTAATTCCTCCTCACTTTCTGCCATCAGAGTGGTATCATCTGCATATCTGAGGTTGTTGATATTTCTTCCGGCAATCTTAATTCCGGCTTGGGATTCATCCAGTCCAGCCTTTCGCATGATGTATTCTGCATATAAGTTAAATAAGCACGGGGACAATATACAGCCTTGTCGTACTCCTTTCCCAATTTTGAACCAATCAGTTGTTCCATATCCAGTTCTAACTGTTGCTTCCTGTCCCACATATAGATTTCTCAGGAGATAGATAAGGTGGTCAGGCACTCCCATTTCTTTAAGAACTTGCCATAGTTTGCTGTGGTCCACACAGTCAAAGGCTTTTGCGTAGTCAATGAAGCAGAAGTAGATGTTTTTTCTGGAACTCTCTGGCTTTCTCCATAATCCAGCGCATGTTAGCAATTTGGTCTCTAGTTCCTCTGCCCCTTCGAAATCCAGCTTGTACTTCTGGGAGTTCTCGGTCCACATGCTGTTGAAGCCTGCCTTGGAGGATTTTGAGCATAACCTTGCTAGCGTGTGAAATGAGTGCAATTGTACGGTAGTTGGAGCATTCTTTGGCACTGCCCTTCTTTGGGATTGGGATGTAGACCTAAGTCTAATGGGCATTAAAATCCAAGACAACTACTCAGTCAATCAACTTTATGCAATCATGTTTTCAAAATCATTCTCTGTATCTATATAGTCAACAATAAGAAAGGGAGGTTGTCCATCAAAGACTACTTATGGGGGAAGTAAATCACAGCTGTCAAATCTCTCTCTGTCTTGCTCTCCTTCCCTGCTTGTCTTCAGGGAACATGAATTAAAATGAGGCTTGCTGCAGTATTTATTGTGTTCAGATTATGCAAATTCCTGCAGATTTCTCAACGGTCAGGGAAGCTGCAGCCATCCATATCTTTTGTTTAATAAGTTCCTGAAGCAGATTTTAAAAATACTATTTAATTTGATTTCTTTTAATCAAAGGTTGAGAAGAGATGACTTAAAATGTTGATTCCCACTGATTTTTCTTTTAAAAGACCATGCCAGATTTTTTTTCCAAAAATACCCACTCAGAATTTTTATAAAATCTATGGGAACATAAACTGAAAAGATTAATCATTTTGCATCTGAAACAGTAAAAGGAAGACCACTGGGAATCTTTAGGAAAATAAACAATACACCAAAGTGTTTTTTTAAACCAAAGTGGTCAAGTTGTCAGGGTTGCTCTGCTTTAGTAGGGTTACTGTGCTTTAACAAGCAAGCATGACAGGAGAAAATTCAGATGGCAAAGACTTGATTCTGCATGTTTGGAAAAGTTGACCTGGATTTTTTCATGGCATGTCGCTGCTAAAAGCATCAGAGCGCTGCTGGAAAACAAACCAGCAACCTTTACTGGCATTAGCACTGCTAGATATTGGAGGACCACTTGCGGAGAACAAGAAGTAGAGAGAACTCCCATTATTTGAGTTGTAAACCACTCAGCTCATGCAAAGTTGTCCTTCCCTTCTGGGTGTTGTAGACCTTGGTACTTCATATTGGACAACAGAGTCCTGATCGACAACCTTTCTGGCAGATGGCTACTTCAAGCCACTGGGATACCTGTCACGCTTCTTCTCTGCCTAGATAGCAGCTCAAAGGAATATTTTTTGAAATTCTGGTGGACCAGAGAAAGAAGGGACAGATCAGTACTAATGGGTTTTGCAAACTGTTAAGAATTTTCTGGTAGCAGGAAACAATCAAGGGGTTGCACTGGTATACATTCCAGGGGATGTTTATACTGGTTTTGGACTACTGGACTATTTGGCAATGTCCTGGTTGGCTTTACTTCTGCACAGCTCGTATACCTGTAAACAATAAACCAGAAATGGCGGGGGGGGGGGGGGAACGCTGTGGGAACCGTAACTCAAGAAGGTAACCTTTCCAGGCTATGAATTGTGGTGTCAAGGAGAACATTTCTAGCTCATCTTTTCCCCAATGTTGGAAGCCCTATAGACTTTCGGAGAAAAGAAGATAATGGTCCATGCAGACCTAATCAGTTTTCCATTGCACTTCTAGAAAGAAAGAAAGAAGGAAGGAAGGAAGGAAGGAAGGAAGGAAGGAAGGAAGGAAGGAAGGAAGGAAGGAAGGAAGGAAGGAAGGAAGGGAGGGAGGGAGGGAGGGAAGGGAGGGAGGGAGGGAGGGAGGAAGGAAGGAAGGAAGGAAGGAAGGAAGGAAGGAAGGAAGGAAGGAAGGAAGGAAGGAAGGAAGGAAGGAAGGAAGGAAGGAAAGATTCCTGCCTTTCACCTGATAAGCTCACCAGGGATGTGCAATGATGCATCCTCACCCTCCTCCCCTTGAGGACAGCTCACCCAATAAGATCTCAGCCAGAATTTGGAAATACTGTTGGTGTTGTTTTTTGGACTATACCTCCTTGAATTCATCAGGTACTGGAGTTAAGAAGAGAGTAATGTTCCCTGGCTTTGCTCTCCACTGCATAGCTATCTAGCCCTGCATAACACACAGTAACAGAGTCCCATTCTCAAACACTACATAGGGCATAATACAATGACCAGTGAGGCCTGTGCTTACACTTGGCAACTACTTACGCAAATGGTGGGTCCAGAGCTGGAAAAAGTTATCTTGTTTTTGGGCTACAGTTCCCAGAAACCACCAGCTGGCTTGGGAGTTCGGGGAGCTGTCGTTCAAAAGAGATGCTCTTCAGAGCTCTGCATGAGACTATACTCATTTTGCCTACCAACTATAGCTTCTCATCTATCAGAACAGCTCAGTGGTTTAGGCATCTGGCTGCGGAACAAGAGGTTGGGAGTTCGATTCCCCAGTGGTGCCTCCTTGACAGGGCTGGACTCGATGATCCACAGGGTTCCTTCCAGCTATACAGTTCTAAGATTAAGATTATCTTCTGTCATTCTGTACAATCTTTGCCCAGCCAAAGCATTCAGGAGTGTTAAAAAGCACATTAAAGAGCTGCAAGTAGAATGTAGCCCACAAAAGGTCTTGTTGAACATGTAAAGGCCTTCAGCCAGATTTCTGGATCCTGCCATCATTCAAAGAGGCAGCCATGTTAGGATGCAATTATACAGCTGGAAAATACAGTCTAATCTGCTGTACTGTATATTCATTGTTGATCAAATCAGGTTTCCCCATGTGAATCACTCTACAGAAATCAGCAGAGGCAGAGAGATTGGTTTGCACTGAGCTTCAACATCAGCAGCTGCCGTAAGGTGCTAACAAGGTGCTAATCAGACATTTCCACCTCCCTCTTTTTTAAATTTAGTTATCGTAAGTGCCCTAGCAATAGAGTGTTCTAGCACTGAGTTAAAACATTAAAAAAAAAAAAAAAGAAACCTTGTGGAGAGTAGGGGTGCTAGACTTACGGCAATTGATGCCCCTGCAAGCACCCCTTTGCATCAGATCAGGTGACCTATACTGAGCAGAAAGTGGACAAAAAGTACTGTCAAACCAGTGGGAACAAATTTAAACCAGCCCTGCAGGCTGAACAAAAAGAGGCAATACCCTGCTCAAAAAAGACAATTCCACAACAGGCTACCCTGCATTGAGCTCTGTGTTGTGTTGCCAACTGAATTTTAATTCAAACTCATCTGTGCCCAAGCCAAGAAATTACGAGGTAAATGGTCAGTGCCAGCCACCTTTTTAGCCTATTTCAGCATGTATAAAAAAAATAAGAAAAGAACTACTGCGGTGCCTTAAAAACTAACAGACTGTTGTGGATCAGAACCTACTTTATCAGGCATACAGAGTGAAATATATAAACAAATATATTATTTAAATCTTTAAAATAAAATATTAAAATAAATAAATAAAAGTACTTGTGCGCTGTAATCTACAAAAACTTGCACTGCAATAAATGTGTTGAGTCAGTCTTCAAAATATCACAGTATTTTTGCTTCATTTTTATTACACTTAGGGTTAGAAGTCTGCTTTGTACATCTTTTAAAGGGAAAAAGCTTGGGAGTTCTTCCTGCAAAGCAGCATTCCAGAATTCCTAGGTTCTTTCTCCTAAGTCTTAACATTTGAGTACAAAGGGGCCTGGCAATCCTGAAGGATACTTGAAAGTCACATCAGGGCCTTCCCTGGTTATTTTAACAGAAGCAATAAAGAACAAAAGGAAAACACTGTGGCTTGATCAGACAAAAGGCCTTCGTAGTTCAGCACTCTGTTCTCAGAGCAGCCAACAAGATGCTTGTGAACATCCCATAAGCAGGAGTCCAGCGAGGGTTGGTAGGTCTGAATTTGGCCCTCAGACTCCTGTTTTCACATTCTATTGTCCAGGTCTCAGACATCAAACCTGAATCATCAGGGAATGGGATGCTGTCAAACTCATAATTTCACATGTTTGGGGTTAATCTTCCTGGCTTCAGGACATGGCCTTCACCTATGCTCAGAAATACCTTTTTCTTTTTTCATCACCATGCAAGCTGGAACTTGCACCAACTGCTGCTGGAAATCACAGGTCAGCGTATAAATTTATCCCTGAGGACGCGACTAAATGGGGAATTTGGAGCAATTTGGATCATGCTTAAAAGGATCTTATCTTCAGTGCAATCTATTTTATCTTGCATCTGAGTGATACTTCCATTCACATGGGAGACGTTTCTTCTCCAGTGAGAAGGATCCTGACAGCACTTCAAATAGCTCAATTTCTCCGCCTTTCAATTATTGACATTTCCTCTCTCGCCTCTTTCCCTGTCTGTAGTCACAGCTGTCATTCTACAGGCCACAGCACCTTCCCTTTGTTTTTGTTTAATTTAGTAAGTGGCATAGTGCTACAGCAATACATCAACCAAGGATGGATATTCATTTATATCTGAAACAGCCCTGGATCACTTAGGAGAATATTTTAAAAAATATGAGAGAAGGAAAATAGCCATTTCTTCTACGGTCACAACCCACTGCACAGGGCTGCTACTCTACGTAGCGCCACCCACAGCTCTATATAGGAGCAAATTAAACAACCAGACAGAATGCATAACGAGATGCATTGGGAGTGCTCCCGATCACACCAAATAAACTGTAACTCTAGCACTGTGCCAGAAAGGAGTGGAACAATTTGCAAAAGGGGCAGGATGGGTTGCTCTTGCTTAAAACCTACATTGTTGCCAGAAAATAGGGTGAAGCACACCCTACCCAGACGTGGTGGCGCTGTGGGTTAAACCGCAGAAGCCTCTGTGCTGCAAGGTCGGAAGACCAGCCGTCGTAAGATCGAATCCACACAATGGAGTGAGCTCCCGTCACTTGTCCCAGCTCCTGCCAACCTAGCAGTTCAAACGCATGCAAATGCAAGTAGATAAATAGGTACCACCACGGTGGGAAGGTAACGGCGTTCCGTGTCTAGTCACGCTGGCCACGTGACCACGAAAACTGTCTATGGACAAAACGCTGGCTCTACGGCTTGGAAACGTGGATGAGCACTGCGCCCTAGAGTCGGACACGACTGGACTAAATGTCAAGGGGAACCTTGACCTTGACCTTACACCCTACCCAAAGCAAATAGCAAGCGATATGCTCATCTGATCACTCCTGTCGGTCTGCCACATCTTGTTCCTAAAGGGTCTCCGAGTCTGAGATGCTGCTGACCTGGCAACCCGAAGCACGAAAGGAGCACAACAGCACTCCAGGAAAAACCTACGGAGTGGTTCTGAGCCGGATATAATACAACCAAAAGCCTTACCTGACAGAATAGCAAACTGACGGTGAAGCTGTTCTATGATATCCACGGCAACAAGGGGCCTAATCTCCTGTTGCATGATTTCATCTGTACAAGAAGGGAGAGAAGAAAGGGGGGGGGGGAGATAATTAGAGAAATCCACTATCAGTTGACTGAGGAACTCTCCTGTGGATTTCCCACTGAACACAGCCGCATAAAGAAGATACTCAGACACTGGGAGTCCTTCCAGCCTGACCAGCAGGCCTTACAGTGTCATATGATTGTTTTATACGGCAAACAGAGATGCTCGCAAAGTGTTGTTTACAAGAAAGCCCAATTGCTCTGTGCATTGTCTTTGTGTTCCACAGAAATGGGTTTTTCATAAACGAAGCCTAACTGGTTAATGGCTGACCGTAGCCTTGCTAAAGACAAGGAGTTTCTAACCACCAACATTATGGTCTATATTTACTCCATGTTTGTGTACAACAGAAACAAAGCGCTTTTTGAAAACAGTACTCAATTTTTTTTCACGAGTGGGCTCAACCCAATCTCGGTAACAATCCATCGACTGTCTCCTGTTATTTTAAAATATTTTTTAACAAAATATAAAATCTGAATTATACTACAGCTTGTTAACACATAAATGCTACATTGATATCATGAGACTCATGAACACATCATTTCCCACAGATTTTAGAAAACACAACGTTATCACGGTCAGGGCTGCCCTCAGAATAAATAGAGTGCTGAGTCAAGAATGTCTCTCCTGCTCCTGTCCCACTGCTGTCAGCTTTGAAGAGCCATCCTGAGTGTTTATGGCCCTTGACCATAACAGGAGGTATGTTTGGAGGCCCTCCTGTTACCTCTGATGTCCCTACAAAAACTCACACGTGTGTAGAGAAACCTGTGTTCCAAAGATTTTTACTAGGTGCAAAAGACATCAAATGAGGGGGGAAGAATACTTTACACCTAACTGCAGATCCTCCAGTTTTTCCCCGAAGACATTCTCTAGGAATAGTATCAAAAGTAGACTTGAGATCAATAAAAGCCACATATAAGGCTTGTTGTGTTGATTCACTGTGTACTTCTATATCAGATGTGATAGATGAAAAGTAAGGATCAAGTGCAGATCTAGCTGACTGGAAGCCTATCTATTTATAAACCAGAGTATTGTTGGGGATAACCCAACAGAGAGTGTCTGGTATGGATTTTCCTAATTACATCTTAATATATATCAGAACAACAATGGGTGTCCATCAGGGATGCACCCTGGCCCTGAAGCTTTTAAATACAGAGAGAGAGAGAGAGAGAGAGAGAGAGAAAGAGAAAGAGAGAGAGAGAAGGATGCAGTTTCATATCTGTCAGACCATAGGGATGTAAAATTTCTGAAAATTCCCATTTTTTCCAAAACATAAAGCAGGGAAACATTTTTTTCTGGGAATGGACATTTTTTTAGAAATTTTACATCTCTAGCATGAGAGTGATGTAAAATTTCCAAAAAAATTCCATTTTTTCCTGAAATTTTTGTTCACTTTTTCTCCCAGAAAAAAATGGAAATTTTTGGAAGTATTATATCCCTAGTCAGACCCACAATACTTCCTCCTTAAAACAGGTGTGAGAAACAGAATCAACATTGTTGCATCCTGATGGTTCAGTACTGTAATCTTCAATGCAGGTTGGTTTGCACCACCGCTTCCGATCTTTATGGAATTACTTTAAGAATGAGGGTTTACAGCCCAGTTATCAAAAGATCAAAGTAATTGTTTCTTTTAAGAGATCCTGCAAACATTGTTGAAGTATGGGTGGGAGGAATATTGAACAGGTATGGATTTTTAAGTATTTGGGAGTGGTGTTTTCACAAACAGGAAGTTAGCTGCAACAGGTTGTGTTCACCAAAGAGAAAGCAGTTCTATTTGTACTGGAGATTCTGAGATTCTATAGATCTGAAGTAGTTATTTGGTTGTCCCTGCTATGGAGCAGTGGAATAACAAAATTGTCCCACAGCTCTTACACAGGGGAGAACAAGTATGTGCCTATGGGAATATAAACTCATTGGAAGTAATACAAACTGGATGGTGGTTGTTCTGTCACATATTCAGTGGAAACATCGTCCCCCCCAAAGCGATTAGGGCTGATATCCTATATAACCATATACTTACTTGGAAGCAAGTCCCATTAAATACAACGGGACTTGCTTCTGAGGAAAAAATGTACAGGAGTATGTGTGTGAAATGTAGAAGGAAAATTGATATTTCCTTCCTCAAGTTTAGATTACGTGTACTTAGTCCTCTGTGGAATATGCCAATTTATTTATTTATTTATTTATTTATTTATTGTATTTCTATCCCGCCCATCTAGACCAAAGGTCTACTCTGGGCAGTTTACAAATTTAAAAACAATTAAACCATAAAACCAATAAAACCAAAAACATATATTATAGGTCCAAGATGGCGAAGTATAAGAAACTAAGATATGGCAGGAGGGAAAGCCTGCACTAATATCTAGTTGATTCACACTTTACATGCTGTATACCGTATTTTTCCGTGATGTACAACCTGATGTATAAGACGACCCGCACTTTTCCAACCCCAAATAAGAATTTTTTTTCGCTGCTTTCCCCCTGCACTTCCTAAGCCCCATGAAAGCAGGATCAAAGGGCTGCGGAAGTGGAGGGGGAAAGCAGCGATGAAAGGGCTGCAGGATCGCAGCCCTTTGATCCTGCAGCCCTTTCATCACTGCTTTACCCACTTCCTAAACCCTGCGGGCTGCACGATCAAAGGGCTGCGTTTCTGCGATCCTGCAGCTCTTTGATCCCGTCCCCCCTTACTTCTGTGTATAAGACAACCCTCAAATTTTACTCTAATTATTTTAGGAAAAAGTATCATCTTATACACGGAAAAATACGGTACCTCGAGTCATCAACCAGTCCTTCTCATCAGGCATTCTGCAGATGTGCTGGAATACATTTCCTACCATCCCCATGCAATGGTCCCATGGCCACAAGTCTGGGGATGATGGGAATATATATTCCAACACAATGGTTGGCATCAGTTTGGGGAACCCTGCTATGAACAATTTGATAGGTGTACATAGTACAGACTATAATATAGTCAATGGAACTGAAAATAAGTGCAGTAGGAACAAACTGTTTCCATGGTAACCAGTCACACAGCTTTTATTTTGGTTATATAAATACTCAAAGCCACCAATCACCTTGGTCAGAAAAAAATATTATTGTCTGAAATGACCTAATTGCTTTAGGCATTACAGGTACATAAAGTAAGCCTAAGCAATGCTCTTCAGTTACAGATTCCTGTCACCAGTGATTTATTCATTGATGTATCTAGAAATAAATACATATTAATCTTCGCCAAAATTTAAAAAGGCACCACTACATGCTAAGTTGAATGTCCTTGTCTAAGTGGGCCATGGATTTCCCCTAATAAAATAAATGGAGACTTTTAAAGTGCTACTTTTGAAGCAAAACAAATTTTATTTATTTATTAGATTTATATACCGCCCATCTAAAACATGTCTACTCTCGGCGGTTTACATATAACATAAAAATAAACTGAGGTAAAATCCAAATTAATCACAAAGTCCAAGATGGGGAAAGGAAAAAAGAAGAAAAAGAAGAGAGAGAAAAAAAAGGAAAAGGAAGATAGGCTAGGAGGTAATGGCTGTAGGGATAAAAGCAATACACCAAAATAAAATAAACGAAGCACCATCTTCCAAAAACGTCCACTGAAAAGGCCATCGCCCTCTTTATGTGTTCATTAGATAGTATTTTAAAACAGCCCTTCATTTTAACAGATATCAGGGTGTTATAAAAGAAGAGGCACAGAAAGACTGAAAACTGAGCTACAAATACATCAGGGAGTGCGTGTGTGAAGAGATGATGTTGTGGTGTGAGAAAATAAAAACTGCTGTCCTTTGGGAAGTAAAAAAAAAAAGCCTTACAGAGGAACCGAACGGGGCAGCCCAAAGAAGACTAAAAATGGGGAGAATAAGGAGAGCGTCTTGTGGCTGGCAGCTGTTCCAGTTGGCCAGCTTCGCACAGATTCTCACACCAAAACACCCACTGGTTCACCCGTTGCCTCCCTGCTATGTCTACACCAAAGCCTATTTCAATGAGGAGAGTTGACAGTAAGAAGATGCAAACCCATGAGTCCATACACACACACACACACACACACACAGGGGGAGGGGCAAAGCTTTTTTGTTGTTGTTGACCACTCCAACATATTCCAGTCAACTATTGGTCATACTGACTGGAGGACACCGGCAGCAGTCATCCCCCCCAAAAAATGACATTTTCAAAAAGAAAGGAGTGATACAGAGAAAGACCGAGTAAGGGTGTGATGAAGGAAAGGGTGGAGAGGGAGAGAAAATGAGAGGGAGAGAGAAGCAGCAAAAAGAGAGAACGTGCTCATCTAATTTTTGCTCCGGATTCACTCCCAGGCATTCAGGCTCTGGTTGATTAACCCTAAAACAATGGCCCATTGTTGCCTTAGAGCAGGGGTCTCAAACATGCGGCCCGCGGGCCATTTGCGGCCCGCCGGACGATAGTTTGTGGCCCCTGCCTTGCCTGCCCCCCCTGAAGCGCCCACGCATCCTCTGCTGTCAAGAGTCAAAAAAAGCCTCACCTCGCTCGCTGGCTCTCTCCCAAGACAGCGCCTCTTGCACCCTCCATCCGGAACTGCAGCCTGCCAGCCAGCCCGCCTGTCTGCCGGCTGGCAGGCTGCAGTTCCGGATGGAGGGTGCAAGAGGCGCTGTCTTGGGGGAGAGCCAGTGAGCGAGGCTCGCTGCCGGCCCTTTTCCCCGAGCGCCCGAGCCAAGCCGCCAACAGCAGCTGCCTCCGCCGCCCCCGTCACCGCCTCTTCCAGGGAAGCGGCTCTCTGGCTCTCTTTCTCTCTCGGCACCCCCAGCACCAGCCCGGCCAGCGGCCGCCTCAGCGCCCGGCGGTGCTTCCTCCTCCTCCTCTTCGTCCTGCTTCAGCCGCCTCAGCTCTGGAGGCTGCCTGGGCTCGCCTCGCAAAGTTTGCTCCTCTGTCATGGTGGGGGTAGCTGCTGCTGCTGAGTGTGCCTTTTTTTGAGGGGGGGCCCTCAGAGGAAGGTTGCCGGACCTCCGTGTGTGTGTGTGTTTGTGTGCGTGCGTGCGCGTGCACCTGTGGGGCCCCCCGCCCCGTTCTGTTTAATTTCGCGGGTACCGGTGGGGGCTTTTCTCCTTTGGCAAGGCGAATTCTGTGAGGGTTTTTTTTTTTTTTTTATGTCGTGCCCTCCTCCCCCCGGCTAGGCGGTTGCCGGCACTCCCCCCCTTCTCCGCTTCTTCGTCCTGCTGCTGCTGCTGCTGCTGGTGAAGAAGGAGCCGGAGGGGGTCGTGGCCGGGCGACGAGGGCTCGCGTGCCCCCTCCTCCTCCTCGGAGCCCCAGCCGGGCTAAGGAAACTCCCGGGCGGCTTCCTCGGGCTCTTGCTCCGCTTGGCGGAAAATCTGATGTGGCCCAGCCTCACCCAGACTCTGCCTCCAGCAGCCCCCAGGTAAATTGAGTTTGAGACCCCTGCCTTAGAGTATCAAGCAAACTTCAATCTGAATATGATCAAGATATATAGAACAATGGTTCCCAAACTGGAGGGCAGTGGGGTGGGGTGGGGTGGGTGAAGAAACTGCCAGAGAGTATTAGACGGTGAAGCCTTTATTTTATTTTATTTTTAAAAAATTATCAGCTAAAGCAAAGGTCTGGAACATATGTTGCTATCAGAATTTAAGTTTTCTCATGCAAAATTCTTTGTGCTTATTTTTAATGCAAAATAATTTTCATTATTCACTAGCCAAAACCTTATTGCTAAGCTTAGTAAGTTGCACTAGAGTAGGCCCACTGAATCAATTGAGATTTTGTGAGTCAACTCCTCTGTAAGTTCCACTGATTCAAATGGGCCAACTTAATATGCAATGAAGAGTAGACTGACTTACTACATTTGAATCCATGGAATTTGTGACTCACCAAAACCCCACTGATTCAATCAAGCTACTCTAATGCAATTTACGCAACAGGATTTTTGCCAGTGGATAGCCATTAATTTCTTTGTTTTTATGTCTAATTTTTGAATTAAATGTTTGTTTAAAAGCAGGTGGATTATGGTATAGGAGGTGTTGAGAAGTACCAGATCTTCTCAAAACTCAACAAAGAAGAGAGATGTCAAAATGTTTAGGAAGCATAGCCCCAAGTTAACAACCAGCCATTCACACATCCTACCCAAACTTATACGGAAATGGAACAGAAGTTGGATAGGAGTTTGTACATGTTTCCCTACAATTCCTGTTCATACCCATGAGGTTTTTTTTTGCAGGAGACACGACTAGTAGACTGGGCTATCAGATCTTGGAGAAATTCCAGTAGCATCTGACAAGTTTACTCAGACCTCCACTGCTTTTACTTTATATGGGTGAAAATTTGCTCTTCTTGAAGGATACATGAAAGCCTTCTTCACATGTTGAAATGAACTGTCAGACAACTGAATTATCTAAAAAAATAAAATCCATTATACTTATGAGTTCCGGGGGTTGTAGTAAAATTTAGTTTACATGCTTTGCACAGAATGAGGTGGTAGAAGTGGAAAGTTGCCACTTCAAAATGCACATGGTGTCTGTGTGCTACATTTGGTACACTGAAATATTCCCTTTAATGATAATTGCATGCCAGGAAATTGATTCTCATTATGGTAACTCTTCCAGACTTTTCTAGTATGAAGTGATCAGAGGTGATTTACCACTCCCTCCTTCTGGGGGCACTCTGGCACCATGCAGCTTGTCCAAGGCCAAAGGGGATTTGAATTCCTAGCCCTTGGCCAGGTGCTCCAAATAGACCAGCTCACACCGAGCCCTCCCTGCAACTTGGAGACAAGAAAAAAAGTGTCTAGTTGACTTCTTTTGGTGTGCAATATTTTTATTGCAGGGAGATTTTTCAAATTAATAATTTTCCTCTAATGATAATTTTAAAAGTACTCCTTACGAGCAGAAAAGCTCAGCTAGAAAGTGACTCGCTCGTCTGGAAGACTTTTTTGTAAGGTTTGGCTTGGCTTGGCAAGGGAGAACATTCAAAAACGGCACCACTCACGTGTTGTTCACGTATGACCTTAAGATACTCCCATCTCTTTCTGCAGGATGTCCAGAGCTTTAAGTTGCCGAAAAGTATTCTGCTTGTATGAGATTTGGCTATACTAAGCTATGGAATAGCTGAAGTGGAACATGTCATCCTACTCAGAGGCTGTTCCAGATACATCCCTACTGCCTGAGGTTTTCCAGTTATTAAACAATAAACACCACACAGCAAAACTCTGCCCTTCTGAGGACTGGAAGAATGCAAAAAGAAGTAACTGCATCACACACACTGACCATGAAGTCTTTGTGGCGTCCACCCAGGTCATGAATAGTAATAAGCTATTTGCATGAACCAATGATTTGACTATCCTGGCAAATAGAAGGGGAAGATATGGAGGTAGTGACAGATTTTACTTTCTTGGGCTCCATGATCACTGCAGATGGTGACAGCAGCCACGAAATTAAAAGACGCCTGCTTCTTGGGAGGTAAGCGATGACAAACCTAGACAGCATCTTAAAAAGCAGAGACATCACCTTGCCGACAAAGGTCCGCATAGTCAAAGCTATGGTTTTTCCAGTAGCGATATATGGAAGTGAGAGCTGGACCATAAAGAAGGCTGACCGCCAAAGAATTGATGCTTTTGAATTGTGGTGCTGGAGGAGGCTCTTGAGAGTCCCCTGGACTGCAAGGAGAACAAACCTATCCATTCTGAAGGAAATCAACCCGGAGTGCTCACTGGAAGGACAGATCCTGAAGCTGAGGCTCCAATACTTTGGCCATCTCATGAGAAGAGAAGACTCCCTGGAAAAGACCCTGATGTTGGGAAAGAGCGAAGGCAAGAGGAGAAGGGGACGACAGAGGACGAGATGGCTGGACAGTGTCATCGAAGCGACCAACATGAATTTGACCAAACTCCGGGAGGCAGTGGAAGACAGGAGGGCCTGGCGTGCTCTGGTCCATGGGGTCATGAAGTGTCGGACATGACTTAACGACTAAACAACAACAAACAACAACATGAGAGTACTGGAGAGGCGGAGTCACCAGATATAAGAGTCTCTGCAGGAGGGGGAGTAGATGGAGAGTTGAGAAGGGAGGATTGGAATTGGGAGTGGCTAGAGAGAGGGTTGGCGGTTGAGGGTCAATGAAGTGGGATGTTTGGTTAAGAGTTAAAGAGTACCTTCATCATCTGTATTAACAAACAACTTCTATTTGGTTCTATTTAAAATGACACATGGCCTGGACCTCTATTATTAATAATACATAATGTTGATGTAATCCAGTGTTCCCCAACCTTTTCCGGTCCGCAGACTGGCTGGGGAAGGCGGGGCACCTCGTGCGCATGTGCGAACAAGCGTGCGCTCTCTCTTGCACGGGTGCGTGCCTGCCCGCATGAGCACGCGCCGCCATTTTGCGTATGCGCACGGCTGCTCGTGCGCATGCGTAAATGGCAGCACGCTTGTGCGGGCCCGCGCGCATGCACAAACGGCGGCGCGGCACTCGTGCGGGCATGCTGGAGCGCGCGTGCAGGCGCAAACGGGCGGCATGGGGGTGAGTGCGCGTGGGGAGGTCTCTCTCGCCGGCCCGGTCTGGCCCAGGCCAGGGACCGGCACCGGGCCGGGGACCGGGGGTTGGGGATCGCTGATGTAATCAATTGGTGGCAGCTGAAAGACATGTTGCTTGGGCTCTTGCTTGGTGAAACAACCAAGGGACAGGTGGGAACGTGACAGTCTTATAGGCCTCTGTGTCTATGTGTTTTATATACATTTATTTTATAGAAGGTTGCTTCTAAAAATAATTATTAGCTGATATTGAAACTCTTTTTCTTGCTGGGAGACATGGGACATGGGTAAAGGATGAGGCCATTAGACTTGCGACGGCTTGAAATGGCAAAGGAAAATGCTGGTACCTGGAGGAGAACCGACACAAAAAATGTGTTCTGTACAGTAATATGTACAGTATACAGAAAATTACGTCTGTTCATAAGCGGTTATTACCACCAAATAACACACAACACAGCTATAGCATCGGTGCCCGGTAAATCCTTCAGCCTACGGCTGTGTCACATTCAAAAAGCAGAGAATAACCTGCATGCAGCTAACTCAGGAAAGTGTAACAAGCTGCAGATTTTACACCAAGTTATGCACATACATTACATATTTGCTTGGCCAAAAGACCATCTCCAGAAGGCCTTGTTCAGTTCCACAGACTTTCAGAAATAAGACTGGAAGGAATCTTTGACAGGGACTTTAGAGCTGTAGTGCTCCAACACTGGAATCCATGTTTAGGGTTCCTCGGACAGCTGCCTCCCACTCCCTGAGATTTCAGGGCCAAAATTTGAGATCAGGGCATGTGCCCTTGTGATGTCACAGGGACGCTGGTCCCTGTTTAAGAAACGCAGGATAGAGTTATGTATATGCATGCATGCAAGAGATTGAGGACAACAATAGAGGTTATAGATAACTTGGGAAGAGAAGAGGTAAATCTTTAACTAATGAAAGCTCTGAATAAATGTCACAGCAGGGACTTCTCCCACCTCCATAAGCTTACAAATTAACATGCTTTGTTTGGTGATTTGTCTTCAGGACTTAAACAAGGTCTTAGATATGTGCTTTTTTGGTTTCAAAGTACAGTATCAACTTTCAGAATTCTCCAAGAATCTTCCTAGCAGAGTTCTTTATCCAACCCAATCGGGAGCAAGACTACAACTTCCAGGAAGCACCACAACATGCTTTCAGCTCTAATTACAAACTATCTCTAGAGTCCATTTCTGCTCTCACATAAACAACACTCACTAGGTCTCAAACAAATATTATGTCTTTAATATACATATAAACACCTACGTGCTGAACCTAGTGAATCCTAATACCAGTTGGGAGCTGAAAGGAGATAAGTGACTAGGCGTTAAAGTCAGTACATTAAAATCAAACTCCTTCTCCAGCACTACTTGATCTACCAACGAGCACCTTGTGATTCATTCATAGAAACACAGCTCAAGGTAGGTCAATACTTTTAATGGACCACTAAAAAGCCTCTGTGTGTCCATGCATGGATCACACGGCCCCTTTTCTATCTGCTTTTGCAAATACTAAAAATAACTACCTGGAAGAAATTCTGCAGCCAGAAAAGAAGAAGCTTTTGCATGAGACGGGACTTCAGTGAGCGGTCCACCTCCTCCTGCCCTGAAGTATAATTATGCATTTCGCTATAATCCACTCTTTAACCTAGTGATATATCACTATGATTTATTTTCCCATTTCACTGATTAAAAACAAAAGCTGCGCCTACATGGCCAAATACTGCAGGATTTGGTCTGCTTATAAAATGGGTGAATTCAAAGAACTTTTTACTGATCGCTTGATGTAAAGGCTGATTCCAATCAGTCCAGCCCTTTTGGCTCTCAAAATGGTTTTTACTCTGTGTTGCTGGTGGGGGGAGGGTTTTCAAGCCATAATGATTCAAACAGGCATTTCCCCCAGATAGTTAGTTGTGATATGTTATTGGAAAAATGGGAGGGTATCTATAGATGGTATTTTGGTGATGTAAGCAATTGGGGTGATGTTCAGGGCCAGGGGAATAGGTTCCTACATTCTTTCCTCTCCCCTGATCATCCTATGAATTTTTTAAAATTTTAAAAGTTTCTTACATATATGAGATTCATGCTTATCGCTTTGTCCTTGTTATTATTGTTTTCCATATTTATGCCCCATAAAAGTATCAGCAGAGGTGGGACAAGAGGAAGGAAGGAAAGAAGGGAGACTGGAGACAAGAGGAAGGAAGGAAAGAAGGGCTGGAATGAGACTCACATTGCATCCAGCATGAATAGTGAATTCCCGAATCAATCCACATCCTCTGTGAGAACTGGCTGCCATTTCAAACACAATACAGGCTGCAAATCAAATTGCAGCAAAGTGTAGGGTGTAGTTGCACCCCACGACTTCTCTTCACATTTGTTTGTTGAAGCTCTGAAAGAGGTCTTGCCTTGCCCAGAGGCTACTGGTAGCTCTACCAGACAGGGGGCAAACCAGCCTTTTATCCGGGGTGGGTGGGTGGGGAGGAGAGCCTGCAAATTAATATGATTGTCACCTCTCCCTCCATGCGAAAAAAGTCCTTTGCTGTCAGTCATTCTTCATGAGCCCTGGGCAGAAATTTTGGTCCAAATTTTGAACTATTTGCCTTCACCCTAAATGTTACAACACCTTTACCTTAATCTTTCAAGAGTTACTTAGTAAGTTACTTTATGAGTCACAGTTAGAGTAGACCCATTTGAATCAATGGAACTTAAGGAGGAATTGACTCACAAAATCCCCACTGATTCAATGGGCCTACTCTAATGCAATTTACGACATCCAGCAAAAGGATTTTGGCCATTCTGTTTCATTGTGATGGCCTATGGTTAAAAGCAATTAAAATTTATACAGTATATGGATTATACACTCATTACATCAGTTTTAAATCAAATGTTAAAAGAAGATAGCTATGTTGATAAATAAATGTACATATGAGGCACTGTGCTCACTTCCTGGCTTGTAATATATTTGCATTTCTGTGCTTCTGAATTTGTCCTGCTATCCCACTCACCATATGACTCTGGAAGAAAACTGGGTCACTTAACATGGCTATCATCTCCAGCATTCCAGATTATCAGAATGTGTGCAAGAATTAGCAGAAAACTCTGAGAGGTGGGAGGGAAGGGATAAGGCTGAGTGGCTTTCAGTGCAATCTGTCAAGAATAATATAATCATAGCCAAGTGTAACCACATCCCTGCATATACAGTAGAGTATCTTTTTAATACAGAAAAGTTACTTGGTGGAATTAAGAGCTCAGAAAAGCTGCTGACAGTGCATTCAGCAACACTGCAATAAAACTGGTCTGAGCTGCAAGCGGGCGCCCTTTGATTTATTGATTGTGTTGGGGTGGGAAAGTCAAGGATTCTTGCCAGAAAGTGCTCAAAATAACTACATCCTCCAAAAGCATAAAATTGATAAATGTCAAATTGGTTATATATAAAAAAAAAACCATTCTAAAATGACCCACTAACAATAAATAACCGGCTGGTAGATCAACGAAACTAGAATGTAGGCAGCATCAGCAATAGAACTCAGAATTTTTAGAGAGTGAAGAAAGCTTGTGCATGATAGCAAACGCTAGAACTAGAAGAGATAGCAAGAAGCATTGCTTTTGGTTGGGAGTTCCAGAAAGTGGGCAAAATTAACCAAGTCTCCGAGTCCTCCGCTTATTTCAGCAGTGTAAACTGATGGTGCACAATCTTTATGACTCTGAGGTCCAGTTTGGCAGTCAGATACACCACATATGACACAAATGCAAGAGGTGATAAGGACCTCCTGGCTTAAGAGGTCCCTTTGCACAACCTCCTCCTCCATCACTGGACCTAGTGGTATTAGCTATTGGCAGCAATCTTCTTCTTCACAATAGCAGACTACTGGATCTAGCTTCTGCTGCTGGTCTGAAAAGCTCCAGACTGGGAACAGAGCAAGATCAAGCTGGTTAATGATTTCCAGTACATCATCTTGTTGCTGGAAAATAGCTTGAACCAGCCTGTGCCACAAGTGGTCCAAAACCCAAGCTTTATCTCCACCTGATCACACTCTTTGGTTCTAGCTTCCTGCCAGGTATACATTTGGTGCAAATGCCAAGCCAGGTTTGCTGACATATAATGCCCAGAATCCACTTCATCAAGGTGTAACGTAAAGTATTGCCACTGTTAATGTGCCAGGTGTTTGAGCAGGCAACCAGGATTAAACAAGGCAATTGCACAATCGGTCACACAGCTTTTGTTCGATTGTGCAACTCGCTGGTGAGGTGTGTCACGGGACAGCACTTCCATCATGAGGCACTTGCAGTCGCCACAGGTGTGTAGCATCAAGTTACGCCCATTGAGCTACACTAATGGATTTCAGCCAATGTGTGGGGAAAGTCCATAGAATTTACCTCCTACCTACTTGTTTCACTGTGGCCCCTTCCAGCTCCTAGCAAAAAGAATGGAGCAGCAGCAGCAACAGGCAGCGGCATGTCCATCTGTTTGATATCACTCCCTTTCGATTCAACCCTAAAGCAAAAACGATACCATCTAATTTCTTGCAGGGAAGAACTGTGCATCTGGGCTTCCCAATTCCCTATTTAAAACAAAGCTATAAGCATGCTGTCATTTAATTTAATTCATTCTTCTTTTTGTCCCCCTCCCCTCGTTTCTTTGCTGATTAGGGCAGGGGACGAAGAGAAGCTTTCATCCACAGTCATCCTGATAAATTACAAGGCCCGATTAAGAAGGTACAGTACTAAGAAAAGTAAGAACAATGCAACATGAGCCACACATACATGAAAATGAAAATTACATGAAAATGAAGAATTGCGGACTGACACACATACCCTGAAATGGATTCTGTGATCCCATATTGATGCTGGGAGTTAAACTGGGATATTGTCAAAATAAAATAAAAATTATTTTGCTTTTTGAAAACTATTTTTCATCACATGGTTCACCCATTCAGACATTAATAGCAAAACCTGCATGCTGTCAAGTTGATTCCAACTTATGGCGATCCTTTTCCAGGGTTTCACAGACAAGGTTTACAACTCCCTTCTTCCGGAGGTGCCGTGGGACTGTGCAGCTTGCCCAAGGCCACACAGGCTGGCTCTTTTCCCAGGAGGCACAGCGGGGAATTGAACTCCTAAATGAGTTTTACCATGTTGAGGTTGAGGGGCAGATACCTAAATCATTTTAGCACCACTTGATTCTTATTTAACATTGTCATTAGAGATGGGAGTATTCATGTTCGTATATACGAATACACTCCGGATCACCACTCTCTGTTCGTATAGAAATACAAATACCACACACAGCTGGACTTAATGAGGGACCCGGCCCCTGGGGCCAGACCATCCACTCACACATCGGCGGTGCCGGCAGCCTCAATCAGCCTTCCAATTGCTCCTGGAGAGCAACTCTCTTTCTGCTCATCTAGCCACTCGGCAGCTGTGCAGGGAGACTTGTCTTCCCTCCCCCTGCCTGGAGTTGGCTAGATGAGCGGAAAGAGAGCTGCTTTCCAGGAGCAATTGGAAGGCTGACCAAGGCTGCTGCCGCCGGTGGATGCATGAGTGGATGACCCCGGTCCCAGGGGCTGGACCCTCGCTAAGTCCAGCTGTGCAGGGGTATTCGTATACGAATACCCCCATCTCTAGTTGTCATCCTTTCCTTTAATTGGTAGACATAATCAAATAGGCACAATTAGGCCAACTAAGCTCCTGGAAACTTTCCCTTGGGAGATTTTCACACATCACAGTCCACTATACACTGAAAAATGTGGTGCTACCCCCAACGCTACCAGCCGAGCCAAACACCTCCAGAGACAATTTACTCCCATTGTTTGCGCACGGACTGCAAACTAGGTATTATGGTGTCACAAACGGTTTGACTCCATGGAAGCTCATGCATGTGGCAATAACAGTAAAACAATTGGGAATTTTCTAGAATTCTCATCCTCCAGCGTGAGCATCAAGCCACAACATATCTCAGCTAAAATTCTAGTTTCTGTATTGCAGCTAAGGAACGTTATATTCTGGAGCTAACAGTATGCCTTTCCCATCTCCCTTTCAGATGATGATCCGTCTCACTTCGCTTCCTTCAAAGGGTAGTACAAGAGCCCTGCCCACATTTGGATGTCCTCTTGCTCCAAGTGTGATCCTGGACCTTCACCCAAAACCCCCTGACCTATTGGTTTCACTATCAGGAGGTGGGAGAATCCTTCTCCAAACCGTTTGGAAGGGAATACACATCCACTTTTTTCTTTGTTAGTCCTTCAGGGGATAGTGAGAACAGAGCAAAAGAGTGGCCACCCGTCAGCCACTGTTAAGACTGCTAACAGGGGTCATATCACCACCACCACCCACTCCCATTACAGCAGCTGCCGATGCATTTCTGGGCACAATTCAAAGTGTTGGTTCTAACCTATAGAGCCCTAAACGGGCTGGGTCCAAAGCTATCTCAAGGACCCGCATCTCCCTTTATGAGCCTGCTCGGATGTTCAGACCATCAGGATGAGACTTTCTCTCTTCACAGGTGTGCTTGGTGGGGACACAGGAGAAGGCCTTCTCTGTCGCTGCTCCCAGCCTCTGGAACTCCTTCCTCCAGGAGGCCAGGCTGGCCTCATCTTTGCTATCCTTCTGCAAGAAGACGAAGACCTTTCTTCTTCAGGCAAGCTTTCCCTCAGCGAATGGCTTCCTGAGTGGAGTTTTTGAATGGATAGTTGTGCCTTACTGCTTTGAATGTGTTTTTGGGATTGCTTTTATTTACTGTCTTTTAGTGGGGTATTTGTCTGGTCTTTTTTAGTATTTGTATCCTTACTGTTTTAGCTTTAAATACTGTCTTTTCATAATGTAAGCCATCGGGTCCTTCTCAAGGACAAAGATGGGGTAATAAATAAATAAATAAATAAATAAATAAATAAATAAATAAAGGCACCACAATGAATACTATCTTGTTCTGCTGTCCCATACATGCCCCTCAACCTCAACATGGTAAAACCCATTTATATGTTAATGGCCTCCGACTGAATGTCACAAAGATGACTTGCTGAAGAGAAAGACTGAACTGTGCACAGCAGATTGACACACAAATTTCTTACTGCTTAATGAGAGACCAGCTGAGGCAACGAGCCATTAGCAGAACACTGGGACATCTTTGTTACCTCTCTGACTCAGAGCAATGACCGTCTCCAAGCCTGTTTTGCTTGGGTTCTCTACCAAAAGAAGGGAATTAACCTTGTTGCCCTGTTCCCGGCCAGACTGGCAGATAATATATGCTTCTATTCAACTTGGCTTTTCTAAACCAGGCACAACCAAACATATGTCTAGCAGGAAGGTTATAATTCAAAGTGCAAAAGGGGAAGATGGATAAGGCATGCATTTATAACCATCAAGATTATTTCCTTTCCTCCCGTCCCCAAAGCTGAGCCCTGAAGAGAAAATGAGCCCTATCAAGCCAGAAGAAATGTGGATAAAGTGCTACAGAAGAGTGGTTTGAATATTCACCACCCCCCTCGCTCACTCCTTTTGTGCTTAATGATTTATTATTTTAAAACTATTTTTACCCCGTCTTTCTCCTTTAAAAGGACCCAAGTTGTCTTACATCGTTAAAAGACAATATTTAAAGCTTAATGCCATAAATATACAGATACTAAAAAGGATCAAAGAAATACCACACTAAAAAACAGTAAACGAAAACACATTCAAATAATTGCACCCCATCTTCTGTATAATAACCATCATCCTCTTAGAACTGCAGAGCTGGAAGGGACCTGAAGGATCATCGAGTCCAACCCCTGTCAAGGAAGCACAGGGAGGAACTGAACTCCCAACCTCTGGCTCGGCAGCCAGAGACCTAAACCACTGAGCTATCCATCAGTTGCCCTTTGACATGTTTTGAGAAACAGGTCTGCTGCCATCTTAAAGGTAAAGGTTCCCCTTGACAATTTGTCCAGTCGTGTCCGACTCTAGGGCGCGGTGCTCATCTCTGTTTCCAACCCATAGAGCCAGCGTTTGTCCGAAGACAATCTTCCATGGTCACGTGGCCAGCGCGACTAGACACAGAACGCCATGACCTTCTCACCGTGGTGGTACCTATTTATCTACTTGCGTTTGCATGCTTTTGAACTGCTAGGTTGGCAGGAGCTGGGACTAGCGACGGGAGCTCACTCTGTCGCATGGATTCAATCTTACGACTGCAGGTCTTCTGACCTTGCAGCACAGAGGCTTCTGCGGTTTAACCCGCAGCGCCACCACGTCCATCTTGGGTTGGCCTAGACCCCCTTGAATTAAGTGGAAAAGTTTATCTGCTTATCAAAAACTGAGTGTGCTCATGGAGCCCCTTCCAAATACAAATGTTTTCATGTTTCACATAGTAAAAACAGGACCTGGACAATTCTATACACATTCATCTGAAATGGGGCAAATACAGCGCTACTTTTACAAATCGGAAAATCAAAACATAGTATGATTCTAGTCCGACTGAGTTAAACATGCTATATTCATATGTAGTAAGAAACTGATATGTTTCAAAATGCAAACATGAGTTTAACCATTCCATCATATGCAAAGAAGCAGGGAAAGGGAGAAATTGCATATAACTCCATGATTCACTCAAGTTTGCTTATCCTCATAATCTTGAGCTATGGTTTAGGGTTGCGTATGAACTAGGACGTATAACTAAGAAAGCTGCTGAGATCTTTCTATATTTCACATCTGCCTTTCCAATGTGCCAGCACTCATTCCGTAAGTTTGTCAGGCAAAACCTAAATAAAAATAAATAATAATTTAAAAAAAAGAGAGTCAAAAATCTTGTGGCACATTAAAGACTAACTGTTATATTTTAATCTGAGCTCTCATGGACAAGTGCATTTATGGAGTAGAATACAGAAGTAAAAGATTCATGCCAGCTTTAATAGTCAGTGCTGTATGGTTGCACCTCACACGTGCAGTAATTTATGACCTATGTTTGGTGTTCAGTCTGTTTGAAGACTGGTTTTGTAAACATTCCCACAAGAGACAGAAAATAGAAAACAAGGCAAGAACAAAACAAAAGGGGGGGGGGAAGGGGAGTTATGGTACTGTAAAAACCAAACATGATTAAAGGAGACAGCAGAGGAACCATGCGTGTTAGTACAGTGAATAAACTCTGCAAGTTTGCCATCTCTGCAGGCCTTAAATACAGGACAGCTGAGTCCTCACTGGCCCAAAGCAGCCTCTGCTGAAGGAAGCAGTAAAAAGCTCCTGCCAAGCCGTCAGCAATGTTATTCTGGGTGTATTTATTTGTTAGAACTACATATCAGAAGCTTCAAGGCCGAGTAGGTGGCTTCTTTTCTTCCCGCTTTATCCTAACAACAAACCTGTGAAGAAGGTCAGGCTAAGGGACATTGTCTGGCCCAGAGTCACCTCCTATACCGCATGGCTTGGTAGGATTTGGATTTTGGGAAATCACTTCTACTGTGCTGATACTGTGCTCTTGGTAACTTGGGACTGATTGCGCTGAACAAATGACTATTTATGGGCCCACAACTGTTACACAAATTCAGCAGTTATGAAGAAAATAGAGAGAAAAGAACCGGGGGGGGGGGGGAGGCATTGGTGTCATGCGAAGGCTGCTCCAAAACGTGGTGGGTCTTTCTAGACCTCTTGCGAGGCAGTGGTATGGCGTCTGCCAAGGCTGAGGCCAAAGCGTGGCCTGAGATCGGGCATCCCAGAAACCCGGGGCTGGAGTGCGCCGACTGCGTTATCCCAGTGACCTCTGAAGAGGTGTTCCCCCAGTCAGGAGACTGACTGAATTGCAGGAAGGGCGCGTCTCCAGACAGAAAGAAAGGGAGATCCTCATCCCCTGACGATGAGTCTCAACAGACTTTTTCCTGCTGGCGATCCTCCGGAATGGGAGACGGCGGTTTGGTTCAGTCTGCCATCTGCAAGGCCGAAGGATGTTTCAGCCTTGGGGTTGGACGGCGTCGACTCTTTCTTTGGCTCAATCTTGGGCTCGGACATTGCGCTGGTGGCATAGTAAGTGGATCGGTTTCATGAAACTGTGGAATTGGAGTCAACTCCATGGGAGCTTGTGCTGGTTTTAAAGATTTTTCCCAAAGGAAACATCGAAGGTGTTGGAGATGAAATTTAAGTGCCCATTTGATGGGATTCTTGCATGCCTGGCATGAGCTAGGTTGGTGTGCCTCTTAAAAACAAAAGAGGCACTGCGAGGGCCCGTCAAAAAGACTAACTTTATTTGGGCAGGACATGCACCACTTGAAAGGGTCCAAAGAGGCCATAAAAAGATGGCCAGGGAGGGAGGGAAGGGGGGAAAAGGGGGAGAAAGTCACTATTTCTTCCCTTCTTCTCTTCTTTTATTTTTTGAGGAGAACTCACAGTAGAGGAGGTTCAAAATTGTTGAAATCTGTTCTTGTTTTGTTAATTTTAGGAAGCGAACGGAGCTCTATTACCAAGGTGCAGATACAGCGGTGGCAAAAAAGGAACTGAGGCTCTCTGTATCATGGGCGGAGCATGAGCACTGGGGAGTGGTGGAACGTCCTGGCAAACACATGCTAAAGCTCTAGAAGATTCCGAGAGGCTCTGCGCAGGTGCAGAGGAAACCCATTTGTGTGCATTCACAGAGACCACAAAGAAGAACATGAAGTTTTATATAAGGACACAATGAAAATATAAGAGAGCCCAGAATATGAGAATACTGTGGTGTGGAATCTTCCTAATTCACACTTGGCTTCAGCTACTTCACCACACTGCAGATGGTGACAGCAGCCACGACATTAAAAGACGCCTGCGTCTTGGGAGGATTAGGCATTCTTCAGTCTCGAGAGACTATGGTAACGTGCTCTGAATAGAGGACTTGGAACAGCGTCTAGTGTGGCTGAGAAGGCCAATTCGAGAGTGACAATTCCTTCCACACTGAAGACAAATACAATCTGTCTCCTGTCCAGCTCCCTGATTTGGGAGGAAAGTGATGACAAACCTAGACAGCATCTTAAAAAGCAGAGACATCACCTTGCCGACAAAGGTCCGCATAGTCAAAGCTATGGTTTTTCCAGGAGCGATATATGGAAGTGAGAGCTGGACCATAAAGAAGGCTGACCGCCGAAGAATTGATGCTTTTGAATTGTGGTGCTGGAGGAGACTCTTGAGAGTCCCCTGGACTGCAAAGAGAACAAACCTATCCATTTGAAGGAAATCGACCCTGAGTGCTCACTGGAAGGACAGATCCTGAAGCTGAGGCTCCAATACTTTGGCCATCTCATGAGAAGACTCCCTAGAAAAGACCCTGATGTTGGGAAAGTGTGAAGGCAAGAGGAGAAGGGGACGACAGAGGGCGAGATGGATGGACAGTGTCATCGAAGCTACCAACATGAATTTGACCCAACTCCGGGAGGCAGTGGAAGACAGGAGGGCCTGGTGCGCTCTGGTCCATGGGGTCATGAAGAGTCGGACACGACTTAACGACTAAACAAGAACAACTTCACCACACAGGAGTGAATGACCTTCTATTTCAGAGTCACTGCTTGGATTACAACTATTACAGATTTGTGCAAAATTAAGGACTTCTAACAGTATGGAGGGATTATGACATCTGGAGGATATAAGCTCATTAAATATTTCATTTCTGCCCTGCATTTCTCCCAGTAAAGGGATCCAAGGTAGCTTACAGATAACTACAAAAACACCACTAAAAGCACAACAAGTTGCAATAACCCAATAAAGGTGTATCAGTATTAAAAAGCCACACAATGTAAAAGTCTAAACCAGTTAAGAAACACATAATTAAGCAACAAACCATCCACTAAAATCCCTTTATCACCAAAGGAATGCCCCAAGTCTGCTTGAAAAGAAAGCTTTTTATTTTTCAACCATTGGAAGGAGACAAGGAAGGTGTGATTGGGTTCATTAAAGATCTGAAGCAGTTCCTCCTTTTTGGCGGGAAATGACAACTGAGTCTCTTTTTGAACATCAACAGATTTATTTAGTTTAACATTAGGTGAGTCTACAACAACTTCTATGGGTTCAAAACAACTAAGATCAGGTAAATGTCCAAATTGTGAGGACGATAACTCTGTCTGGAAATTAACAGGATTCATGGAGGGGCTGACCCAAAATGTTCCCGATCGGTGGGCTTCCTCAGCGGAGCACTCCGGACCGTGCATACTGTCCCACAACAAGGGTGTCTGGCCCAATCTCTACACTGAACTGTCTCCTCCCACTTTGCTCCCCTATATCCTCCTCCCACACGGGCAAAATTATCTCCTCCTCCCCTTCTCCCTCTCTCTCTTCCACTAGACAGATTTCAAACTTCTCCTCTTTCCCCTTTGATTCCCTTCTTTTCCCTTCCTCCACCTTCAACTCCTCACTTTCCATTGTCTTCCCTACTTCTATATCTCTCTCCCGCTCAGACGTCTCTAGCTGAGGGGACGGCTCACTCTGTTCTTTCTCCTTTGGGTCTACCGTTCCTTCACAGAAGGCACCAACCTAGCCTCACATGGAAGAGTTCCATAGCTTGGAAGAAGCCACTCTGAATGTCTTCCCCAGATATGCCAGATATGCCACTGTCAGATATGACAGTGTCCAGACCAAGAGAAGACCCTCCTCTGAAGATCTCAGGGGAAAATATTATGGGAAGATACAAATCCTCCACATAGTCTGAAGCTTAAGGCTTTATAGATCATAAAGCAGCATTCTGAAGCGGGCCCAGAAATGAAACAGTATGCAGTGAAGCTGTTGTAATACGAGAGTTTTGTATCTTGGTCTGAAGGCTAGCTGCACCATTTTGAATGAGCTAGTTCTTGAATAGCCTTCAAAGGCAGCCCTACATAGGATGAATTACTTAAGACACGCTTGCACCTGTAAGTTTAATACACTGTCCCCCTTTTTGAGTTTCATTTTTATACTGTTGTTGGCTCACACTTTCATGCACTACAGTCTCTTTTTTTGTTACCAGGGTTTACCTTTTGGCAGATAATTCCTATAACGTTGCCTCTTTCGTTCTTTGAAATTGTGTTTCTGTAATCGGATTACACTGTTTCTGAGGGAGGCTCAGCACCAAATCTTCCCTGATGTTTGAGCATTTAACATAGATAGGTGTGAGAAAACAGCAAGATAAACCCCATAAAATAGTTTCAGCTGGAAAGATGCATTCCTTTTTGGCAATGTTTTCATGCGACCAGCCCTGCTGTTAGGCGGAGTGAATTGTCCATTTCAGGCAGCGAATCTTGACCGCCATGAAAGGACTGTGCATTGGTGTTTACTTTGCTGTTGTTTGGTGGGGAGTGTTTTTTGCTCTCAAGCAGGAGGAGAGGTCCCTATGGAATCTTCTCCCTCGTGTACCAAAATAATTTGACTGTCTTTAGGTGGGTAGGTGGGCAGCATTTGCCACGCCTCTTGAGACAGAAAGACGTCTTGAACCAGCTGTGTATTCTCATTTCCTGCTCCTTCTTTTCCGCACAGACAAGAGTAGGACTCAGGGCTAAGTGTTAAGAGGCTGACCCGATGAAACACTGATCCAGATTCAGCATTACAGACAGAGAAGATCTTCTTTGTGATTTAAAAAAAAAAAAAAAAGCTCAGCTTCTGGCCACATCTACAAACTGGGTCACATCTCTTCAAAGTAGCTGTGCTTGTAAACTCTCCCTTACAGGAGCAGTATCCAGATTTATCCGCAAGCAGTGCAGATAATTTTCTCTCAGTGAGCCAGCTAAGTGGAAAGAGCAGCTATGGTTAGGAAGTCCCTGGCAGCTTCTGAGTCCCTTTGTTTAACACCTCTGGCAACTGCATCTTCTGCCACTTTCAAAGGAAGAGTCACCAGCTTTGTGAAAGAGTCCAGTTGACTGCCAGCTGTGATTTATAACTTCCTTCCACCTGCGGGAAGGGTCACGGAGATGGGCATGCCAGATTGGCTCAAAACATTTGCCTGTCCATGTTGAATGACCAGATGATGCTTCCTACCTCATTATCACATACCTGGAGAATCTAAAAGTTATACTTTGGACTACAAATCCCAGAACCTGCAGTCAGCATGGCCACTAGCTTGAGGATTCTGGGAGCTGTAATTCAAAAAGTAGTTTTTCCAACTTCTACATATAAGGAAAGTCAGTTTTACTAGAAAACTGGTTGGAAGTTTTATCCTCCCATCAAACCTGAGTTAAGAGGGCCCAGGAGGACTGGTTGTGTAGCTTTCCCTTAGATTGCTACTGTTCCCCTCCAGCCTCTGCCCAACCAGAGACAGTCACCTCACTTGCCCAATGGTAGGGCTGGGTCTGACTCTGTCTCCTGCCAAGTTTCACTTCTGCCCTATCCCCAGTGGGCTGGCTAATATTTATACTGTAGTCCCAGAGTACACTATATCCACCCCATATCCACAGGGGATCAGTTCCAAACCCACCCACCCACCCACCAATGCAGGAAGACACCAGTATTTTTTGTCAATTAAAACTTGAGAGTTTTCCTGGATTCATCTTGAAGCCTGGATGGTCAAGTTGTAGCAGTGGCCAGGACTGCATTTGCACAGTTAAAGCTGATGCACAGTGCTACCTCTTACTGGAAATCTCTGGCTTGGATAACATGATACATGCCTTGGATTACTAGAACATATTCTTTCTAACTGAGCTCCATATGAACCACAGTTTGGTAAAGTAACTGTTTTAGGCTACATTTTCCAGAAAAAGAGAGCCAGTATAGCTTCTAGCCATGTTGGCTGGGGAATTCTGAGAGATGGGGTAAAAAAAATCAAACCAAACAAATAAAGAAACAAAAAGAAAAGATAAAAATTATCCCAGGCTCTAATATACACTGTTTTCCCGAAAATAAGACCTAACCTGAAAATTAGCCCTAGTAGGGACGTGGTGGCGCTGCGGGTTAAACCGCAGAAGCCTCTGTGCTGCAAGGTCAGAAGACCAGCAGTCATAAGATCGAATCCATGCGACGGAGTGAGCTCCCGTCGCTTGTCCCAGCTCCTGCCAACCTAACAGTTCGAAAGCATGTAAATGCAAGTAGATAAATAGGTACCACCTCGGTGGGAAGGTAACAGCGTTCCGTGTCTAGTTGCGCTGGCCACGTGACCACGGAAACTGTCTTCGGACAAACGCTGGCTCTATGGCTTGGAAACAGGGATGAGCACCGCGCCCTAGAGTCGGACACGACTGCACTAAATGTCAAGGGGAACCTTTACCTTTACCTAGGATTTTTCAGGATGCTCGTAATATAAGCCCTACCCCAAAAATAAGCCCTAGTTAAGTGAAACCCCGCCCTCCACCATTGTGCAGCAACCAGAAGAAGATGACATGACTGTATTTGAATAAATGTAGATGGTTGTACATGAAAAAAATAAAACATCCCCTGAAAATAAGCCCTAATGCGTTTTTTGGAGCCACAATTAATATAATACCTTGTCTTATTTTCGGGGAAACACGGTATACCCTGAGAGGATGCTTGGTGACTGCACATTTTGTTATATGCCAGCTTTCTCCAACATGGTGTCCCTCAGGTGTGATGGACTATCACCTGGATGGTACATCCTCGCTGTTTATGGTCCACTGGGCTTCAAAGTCACGCCAAATAATGGATGTTTCTCTGGCTGTGTGTGATCTTTCCATCACCTGGAATTAATGGCAATTCCAGGTGGACAGTTCTTAGTGCCACATCTGTTCTATCCCCCCCCCCCGCACCCTGATGGATTTTATGGGGTAAGAAAAGAAACTGAAGAAGTGGCTGGGAAACCTTGGAGAGATGCAAATGGAAGACAAAGATGTTCACACAACCTCCCCAAAAATTCTGTGAACAAGGCCTGGTCATGATCACATAATAAAAGACTCACTGTGAAAGTACCCAAAGGAACACCCCCCTTTTTTTTTACCCCCAATATTCCAGAGGAGCAGCAGATGGAGAAGCCTCAGGCTATTCAAAACCAAACAGGGAGTGAAATACATAAAAGATGCACATCTCAAGTTCATTACAAGTCACAGAAGTTACAAAGTGCAGAGTTCTGAGGGGCATTCAAGTTGAATGTCTGTGACGACCAACATCTCCATGAAAACGAGAGCACTGTGGGGCATCCAGTACAAACCAAGGAATTCTACTCCCTGCATTAAGCAGCGAGATTGATAAGGCGGCCTCAGGTGGCATATTTTGACTGCCAAGAAAGGGCAGCAACATGTTCATCATTTACAACATTTGTTGTTGTTGTTGTTTAGTCGTTTAGTCGTGTCCGACTCTTCATGACCCCATAGACCAGAGCACGCCAGCCCCTCCTGTCTTCCACTGCCTCCCGGAGTTGGGTCAAATTCATGTTGGTTGCTTCGATGACACTGTCCAACCATCTCATCCTCTGTCGTCCTCTTCTCCTCTTGCCTTCACACTTTCCCAACATCAGGGTCTTTTCCAGGGAGTCTTCTCTTCTCATCAGATGGCCAAAGTATTGGAGCCTCAGCTTCAGGATCTGTCCTTCCAGTGAGCACTTTTTTTTTTGTAAAAAATTTTTACAACATTAATTAATATATATATATTTGCTACCTGAGACAGGAAGTGGTGCTTGTAAGATTTTCATGTATGAAAACAACTTGGCTCTGTGTAGGTTCTTCACACCTTGACTTGAAAGGGGTAAGGGGTGCCATTTGCTGCTGCAGCACCTCAGGCAGCATAATATCTTAGGATGGCACCAGAAGCGAGAATTCCAATTATTGCCTTTTCAGTTCCTTTAGACCAGTGGCTCCCAATCTTGGGTCTCCAGATGTACTTGGACTAAAACTCTCAGAAACCTTCACCACTAGCCGTGCTGGCCAGGATTCCGGGGAACTGTAGTCCAAGAACATCTGGGGACCCAAGGATGGAAACCACTGTCTAGACGATGTCTTCAGAGTCTGAATTTACGAGGTGAGCAGGATCTTATGTTTCAGAGCTCACCTTTCTCCCAGGAGGAAATACACCCTGGAGGAAATACACCCTGCCTCTAAACTTCTTTACTGTTCTATTTCCTGTAGAAAGTGAAAATGTCGACGCTCAGCAGACAGGACCCTTTCTATATCAAACGCCAAGCTTTGCTGAACTGTTAGTGTCCCACTTCCGTTGAGTGACCAGGACTATGCCTGCTGCTTGTCCAGCTCCTTTGCTCTGTTCTTGGTTTGCTTAACTAATCCATGCCAGCTGCTGAACCGGTTTGGGGCTTAGCTCATACTTTTGTGGGAAGAAAATGGCTCTGGTCATTTTTTCCAACTCTATCCAGTTTATAGTGAAAGCGTTTTCCAAAGCCTGAGTTGATTTGTGTGTTGGAGGAGCCAGTTTTTTAAAAAAATCATTCTTTTTTCTATCAAATGTAAGACACCTAAGAAAGGAGCAAACACCAACAGTTTAAGTGCTGGTTTTAACCTATAAGGCCCTGAACGGCTTGGTCCAAGCTATCTCTAGAAGACTGGTTCTCCCTTGATGAGCCTGCCTGGGGGTTAGGTTCCACAGGAGAGGCCTTTCTCTCGGTCCCACCACCTTCACAGGAGCGTTTGGTTGGGGACACGGGATAGGGCCTTCTCTGTGGCTGCTCCCAGACTCTGGAACTCCCTCCCACTGGAGGCCAGGCTGGCCCCATCTTTGCTGTCCTTCCCCAAGCAGACAAAGGCCTTTCTCTTCAGGCAGCCTTTTCCTCAGTGACTGGCAGCTTGAGAGGAGTTTTTCAAATGGATTGTTGTGCTCTGTTGTTTTTAAATGTGTTTTTTTTGTATTGATTTCATTCTCCGTTTTTAATATAATACTTCTTTAATTCCTTTTTAAATATTTTTATACTTAATGTTTTTAGCTTTTAAATATTGTCTTTGAATTGCTGTAAGCCACCTTGGGTCCTTTTAAGAAGAAAGGTGGGGTTAAACAAACAAACAAACGAACAAACAAATAATATGAGGCCTTTTTAGGACTTGCTTCCTAATAACTTCATTTATGATTACAGGTGAGGCTTTCCTTTCTTTTCTTTTTTCTTTTCTTTTCTTTTTCTTTTTCAATAAGGGTAAAGGTTGGGGGATGGGTACTAGGGTGTAAGGAGGGAAGGCTTTCCTTAGTCAACATAACTACTTTGCAATTTTATCAATAATCCTTCTTCAATATTACACACTTGAACATGGGGACACACAGCACCCCAGTTCCCCATTAGCCCAACAATCATTATCCATGGCCTTCTTTAAATATCCAACTTGTTTCACACCACTGAAGATTCAATTCTGCATGCTGTATGCTGTTTTTATTTAGTTTTCAATGACCTGATTACAAAGCTAATAGGATACAGTATTTGTTCTTTTAGCCTTTTGTTTCTTGGAGTTTTCTTGGCAAAGATACTGGAGTGGCTTGCCAGTTCCTGCTCCAGGTGGATCGCGTTTAGTCAGAACTCTCCACTATGACCTGTCCGTCTTGGGTGTCCCTGCACGGCATAGCCCATAGCTTCTCTGAATTACTCAAGCCCCTTCGCCACGACAAGGTGGCAATCCATGAAGGGGAATTGGCAAGAGGAGAAGGGGACGACAGAGGACGAGATGGATGGACAGTGTCATCAAAGCGACCAACATGAATTTGACCCAACTCCGGGAGGCAGTGGAAGACAGGAGGGCCTGGCGTGCTCTGGTCCATGGGGTCACGAAGAGTCGGACACGACTTAACGACTAAACAACAACAACATTTGTTCTTTTTGCTAAACATATACTAGAGAAACACAGCTGTCCCACAGTTACACTGAACATGGCTTAGTAGCTGCAATATTTGAAATGAGAGGTTGGTCACTGCCAAACACTTTGATTTTCCCAGAAACATATCTACAAGCTTGAACATTAGAGATAACATACATCTGCCTTTGGGAGACCCTGGGGACTATATAAAACCACAAAGATGGGCAAGGTTAGCAAATTAACGCAACCCTTTTTTTCAAACAAGGCTCTTCAAAAAGTAAAACTGGGGACAAAATAAAAATAGCATTCCAATGAACAGATAGACAGATAGTAAAAAAGAAAGTATGTTTAATTAAGTCTAAGGTGTAGGATAACCCAGACTCACACAAACACGTTAGATCCATTATACTACTCTGATCTGACAGGACAGAGCAGATTACAGTATATTGTAACAATACAAAAAGATAAAAATATAAGTTCTACTAAGGTAAAAAAGATCAAATGTACCTCAATTCAAAACAAACTGAATGTAAAAGAGGATGCTGAGGTTTAGACTCGGACTCTGGTGAACATCAGCCACTCTATGGATGGAACTACCGACAAGATATTCTTTTCTTGCTAGTTGCCTGGATACAGAACTGCTAAAATGCAACTGTGTAGGAGCAGCCTCAGATATTTTGCTGCCTAAGGCAGTGCAACCACTGGTATCTTTCACATGAAAAGATGAAGAATATCCAAGATCAGCCAAATTATTTTGACACGCAAGGCAAAAAATCCCACATGCATTTATCCACAAACTTGTCAGTGAAAATACCACCACAACAAAGTAAACAATATCTGCTGCTCTTTCGTGACCCTGAAAATGTGACACCTGAGGAATCATTTTCCATTCTATCTAACAGTAGGGCCTGCCCTTCAATTGTGCATACAGCACTAAGGGTTACGGAAGTCAACCATCAACTATCTTCAAAGAGGGCTGCTTCTACATATTCCAGAGAAACACATAGCACCTGTCTTCTATGAAGGTGCGGTTTCAGAACACAGATGCAGAATCACTGGATAATAGCTTTGTCCTGATGAAAATTTTCCAAGCTGTAGAAAACTGGCAGGTCATAAGGATGAGTTAAAACCATCTCTTCTTTCTTAATGAGTTTTCTCACATTCTTTTTGAATAGTCTACTGTATTGCAACACAATCAACCAAATTCACTTTGGGGCAAACTGGCTGTTTTAGGAATGTCTTTAACCATTTTTAAAAATTAAAAATATACAGATTTAAACATTTGAGTCCAAAGTATCTCTGCTCAGAACTAACATTTTAGATGCAGGTTTTTTTTTTAAAGACTTCACCTCCATCATAAAAAGACATTCATAACTGAGTGATGCATATGCAATGCTAATTGTGTGAGTATTACAAATACTTCTGTTCCTGTAGCATGTAACTCCCTCACACCATTGTTTCTTGGCACTGAAATTAGAGCATGCTGCAAATGATTAATCCAATATTCTGTGTGGGCTAGAATATGCAAGACTAGAATATAACTGGAAATATACTTTTGAGTGGATTAAAACAGTTTCTCTGTCTACCTTAAAAGAAAATAACCCAAACCAAGAAAAGAAAAGAAAAAAGGAAATAAATCCTTGGTTGCATTCTTTAACATTGCTGAAATGGAAAAGAAATAAATTATTTTTCCATCTTGCACAGAATTATAGCAGCACAAGAATGTTCACAGCCTCAAAGAATTCTCTTTCTAAAATATGGATATTTCACTGCTTGCTCTTCTCTCCCCTTGTATTATAGGATAGCCTGTTAACTCAATCACGCATATGTACATGCACACACAGCATAAACGGCGAAGCATTAAAAAAATTAAAGCAACAAGAAATCGTATCCCTATACACCCAAGAAGAAAAGTATATTTTTCTCCCACTATCCAATGGGGTGCCCCTCTCACTTACTAGAAAGCTTGCTTACTTAGAAACTATACTATATAGGTTGTTCATAAACCGCACGGTGCTCAAATGGCATTTTTACGCCCTAACAAGTGGGATTAGGATTGGTGCTAGTTGAAGAGATAACATAGGCTTTGCACGTTTTTCAACACGATTTAATGTCAATTCTATGATCCTTCTGCACAGCCAGGCGAGGTCTCCCAGGGACCAAGACTGGCCAGCTGGGATGCTGTCAACTTTGGCACGGACGCAATTCAAAACAAACAGCAAGCCTCCGCCTGGCCGTCCCGCCAACGTCACCCCGACCGGTGGGGGGCTGTAAAGTCAGGATGAGGCCCCTTCCACCCAGGGGCAACCCAAACCACCGGGCGGCCCCATCTTTTCTCCAGAACAGCCGGTTCCAAAACAGTGCCGGTGTACGTTTTTCCTGCCTGCAAGACACCATTGCACAGCCCCGGGAAGCTGCGCGGAAGAGGGCATTGACTGAAGTTCAGCATCGCCAAGAGAGGACAGGCATTGTCTGCTTTAAAACACACACACACACACACACACACACACACACACACACACACACACACACAAAAGCCAACCTGTTCGTCTGAAGAGCTCCATTCCCCTTCCCTGCTGCCTCCTCCACCATGTCAGAGCCCAAAGCCCCTTTTGGACTTGGGGGGGTGGCTGGCGGGAAGCAATTGAAAACCCACTTTCCCCTCCTTCTCCACAGCTCTCCTCCTCTTCGGCCCGGCCAGGGCTGCTGCCTTGTTTGGTCTGGCGGGTTGGTGAGGCGGAGGAAACCGGCGGCTCCCGCGGGGAGGGCGAGAGCCTCCCTCGGCCCTTTATTCTCTTCGGGGCCGCGCAAGCCAACGAGCGCCCCCGGATTCGGCCTGAGCGACCCGCTCCGGGAGGGCTGCGGCGGGGCGGCGGCAGCTGGGGGGGGGGTGTCGCCTGCGGGGGGGGGGGGTTGTGGGGGTGAAAGGCCTCGGGCTGCACAGATGAGGGGGTCCTCACATAGGCGGGAGGCTGCAGCAACACTGGCCGGGTTGCCCGCTGTTGGCTTTCAGACTCCCCCTAATTTGACCTTCATAAACCTAATTGGGGGGGGGGGGGGAATTGCAAAATAAACTCCACTGATTGTAAGCAACGTCCTTGGGCCACGACAGTCAAGGGCGAGGGGGCTACCTCCAGCCCCACCGTCGTCATTACTTTTTAAATTGTATTTTTATACATTTGCTTCTTTTCCACCAAGAAACCTAAGGCAACTTACACAACCTCCCCTCCTTCTCTCTCACACAACAATCCTGTAAGGTTGTTGTTGTTTAGTCGTTAAGTCGTGTCTGACTCTTCGTGACCCCATGGACCAGAGCACGCCAGCCCCTCCTGTCTTCCACTGCCTCCCGGAGTTGGGTCAAATTCTTGTTGGTCCCTTCGGTGACACTGTCCATCCATCTCGTCCTCTGTCGTCCCCTTCTCCTCTTGCCCTCACACTTTCCCAGCATCAGGGTCTTTTCCAGGGACTCTTCTCTTCTCATGAGATGGCCAAAGTATTGGAGCCTCAGCTTCAGGATCTGTCCTTCCAGTGAGCACTCCGGGTTGATTTCCTTCAAAACGGATAGGTTTGTTCTCCTTGCAGTCCAGGGGACTCTCAAGAGTCGCCTCCAGCACCACAATTCAAAAGCATCAATTCTTCGGTGGTCAGCCTTCTTTATGGTCCAGCTCTCACTTCCATACATCGCTCCTGGAAAAAACATAGCTTTGATGATGCGGACCTTTGTCAGCAAGGTGATGTCTCTGCTTTTTAAGATGCTGTCTATGGTTTGTCATCGCTTTCCTCCCAAGAAGCAGGCGTCTTTTAATTTTGTGGCTGCTGTCACCATCTGCAGCATTTTCTGTACCTCCCTCTTTTCCTTCCTTCTTTTCTTTGCAAAAGCAAGCTTAGTTATGCAGTGGCCAAAATTCTACTGGTTATTTACACGGCTGCAGATGGAAAGGTGTAAATAGCAGTAGCAGCAGCAGCAGCAGATTGCCACTGTTTACCAAGTGGCTGCTTGTATTTTTCATCACATGGCAAGTCATGCACACAACACGCCCTTGAGAAAAAATACAAACAGAAACTTATTAACTAGCCATTTGCTGCTGCAGTTTATGCCACTGTACTTACGCTGACATAAATAACCAACAGAATTCTAAGCAGTGAAAGGAAATACTCTGATGAAATGCTTGATGCAAATGTAATTATTCAGGAGATGAAAATTGTGAACTAATTCTTCCGTCGTCTTACTGTTAAGAGAACTATTCTATGCATATACAACCCAAATTGATAAGTATTTTGTATATAGGTTTCTAGTTACAATTCAGTTGTCAAGATTCTGGAAAGATCTAAAGAAGGAAAGCAATGATTTTGGGTTTACGATCTCAGACCAAGAAGGCAAGAGCAACCCATAACCCACGGAGGTTATTCTTCTCATTTATTCTTCTAAAGTTCCTTCCATATTAGTCTTTTTCTTCAGAATTGCTTGTTGGAGTTTTGTAATCAATCTTTCTTTACAGCCTTTGAATTCAAAGGAAACCCCGCTTCTCTGCTAGGTGTTCATTTTCACGCTTTCCTCAGTTTGTGTCAGCTGTTTGTCTGCTGTTGATCTGTTCAGATGGTTGCTAAGTATATGTGTAGTAAAAAAGCAGCATACGCAAGTCTGTAATTTCGAGCAACTGTAAAAAGAATTGTTTTTATTCTTTCTACTACAAATATCTCAGAGTGAGTTATTGGGACTCTAAGTGCCAGTTAATGAAAAAGGAGTGGACTCTGGGGAACTTGTAGCTATTCTCCTCTGTAGATCTCTGTGTTTCTACTGAGCTGCAAAAAGGAATTTTAACAGAAATTCAAAACTCTGCAACATTGCCATCCTTTTGTATGCTCAGTTTTAAAACAGATTGCAGACAATGCTGTTCTGAAATTGGTGTTGTCCTCATCATTATCATCATTGAACTGCAGAGCTGGAAGGGACCCTATGGGTTATCGAGTCCAGCCCCTGTTAAGGAGGCACAGTGGATAATTAAACTCCCAACCTCTGGCTCCACAGCCAGATACTTAAACCACTGAGCTATCCACCAGTTGTCTTATTTTGTTTTTTCATATATCAGTTGGGGGGGGGGGGGGGCAGGGCAGAATAAATGCAGTTGCCTTACAATCTTGTCCAGTGTTAGCTAGTTAGACTTTCCAGAGTTCCTCTGGAAAGTTTTCCTGTTGGCAAGTCCTGCCCGCTTCATTGCTTCCTGTTGACTGAGGGTGCAATGTTAATAATGAATAGCCTATTTGTTGCCATGTGAACAGCCTTTCTTAATTGCTCCAATTTTAGGTTCTGTTGGAAACGGGGATGAGCACCGCCCCCTAGAGTCGGACACGACTGGACTAAATGTCAAGGGGAACCTTTACCTTTAACCTTCCCCAAGGCAGGGAGAGACCTTTGATTCCCAGTGCAATTCCAGGAGTCAGAAATGACCCCTGAAGGATAATAAGAAAACATCAGAAAGCCACACCCACCTTGAAGGTCCCTAAGCAAAACCTCCACATTCAGAAGGTCCTACAAAGATGGAGAAAATGTTGCTGCCTTTAGTTCTAGGTCCAGAGGGGCCAAAAGAGATCAGGAACAAGCCACCCCACCTAAAGTAGCAAAAATCTTGTAAACCAACAAAGGACCTGCGTTGAAAGCTGTGCAGCCTGGTGTCAATGGCCGAGGACAGGTTTGATCCTCACGATCACCACGCCATCAGGTGCTACCTTCCTTTTTCTCTCCCTCCCCAACCTAGTTTTTTTTTTCTTTTGGAGTGAATGTCAACCCATTGCATGAGAGCACAATTTGGGTATTTCGTTGCAGACTAAACATGATCCTAATCTTGGGGGTCCCCATGATTACAAAAATGCTATGGGAATCAACAGTGTCTTAAGGGTGCTTCTCAATTAGACTTTTATTACACCATCACCCTACTTGGTCCCCACAATTGTACAAGGAATCACCTTCAAACTGTTATTCTCTTATGTTCTTCCACCACTTATTTTCTCTTACCAGAGTCAATCTGGTAAGGAATAAAAGACAAAATAACTGTGTGTGGGGGTTCGGTGTATAGGCTATGCATCAGGACAATCAAATGTTACGGCATATACATTTTAACACGGTCCATAATGTTTAATGATCCACGTCGTTGGTGGCTTTACTTCAAATCTATCAAGTACAAATTTGTGAGGGTTCGAGGCATATGGGGGTCAATTCCGGCTCGTCAAAAGGAATGTTTCAGACGAGGATTGCTTTTCTAACAAAGAAACGTTTATTGTGCTCTTAACAAATAAACCAGTCTCTTTAACCGAATCTGAGTTCTTATCTCCTTCGGCCAACGTGGCCAACAGGGGTTTCCAATCGTCCATAACAAATGGGTTATTATAACTGGTGTTCCAGGGTCCCGGTGGATCAGAAGACGTCCAATGCTTCAAGGTGGGGGTCGGCGAACCCGGCAACAGGGACACAGTGTCATCTCTGGGAAATCTCGTCCCACTGGGTATTCCCCCGGCCTATCCAGTACTTGCCAACCTTTCTCTTCTCCTCCATTCTCATCTCCAGAATCCTCCATCCTGTCCTCGCCTGTCTTTCTGCCTCCACCTTCTCTCTCTCTTCCTTCAGCTTTCTCCGCCACTCCTTAGCCTCTCTCTCTCCCCAATAAGAAGGACGAACCAGAATGGAGGATCTTCTCCTGTAACCTGCCTCCTCGCGAGGAACTCCGATCGTCTCCCATCTATCTGTCCAGGGTTCCTTTGTCCATATATATTCCCACCCCGGAGGTAAGGGTTCATCTCTTTTTATTGCTTCCCCTTGCCCCGCCTCCCGGGTCTCTATCTTCTTCTTCTGGTTTCCCCTCTCTTTTTCCTTCTCCTTCTCCAATACCCATTCCCCTCAAGTCTGACACCAGGGTATCGGATTCCCTTTCCTCAGTGTGCCTATCCTGTGCCCCCTTTTTGGGCTGCTCCAAACACACTTTCTTCCTTCATTCTACTTTTCGGGTCTATGACAGACAGTGCTCCAGCGAGGGAAGCCTCATCCTCGCCGTCTTTCTCACACTGTGTGATATGTTTTTACTGTCAGTATCAGAAGCCTTCCATTTGGAAGCATCCCAGTCCCCTTTTAGAACACCAATGATGATTTGTCTCACATGACCCTTGAAAAGTTCATCACATTTATTTCCGTTTTGCTGATGAGAAACTGGGGACATAAGAGAATGAATAGTCCTAGACTGGGGATTTAAGCCCACACTCTAGAATATCCACCACATCACGCAATTTGAATTCATTAGCCCTACATGTACGTCTTAGGGAGTAAATCTCACAGCATTCAGCAGGGTTGATTACTGAGTCGATTTGCTCAAGATTATACAGCATACAATTTGAGAAGGCATTTTTAAATACTATCCATGTCCTTACATGGTCAGCGTATGTCAGAAAACAAAAACCTACAAGTAGCGTAAATTTAAAAATGCTATCAAATAGAGCCACAAATCAATACAGACTTGATTATAGGACAACAATTCTTATTGGACAATTCTTGATGATAGGGCATCAGTTCTTCCTTTTTAAGACAGCAAACCCAAGCATTTTTACTGAGAAAAATGTCCCGCTGAACTCCAGAGGGATGTAGGTATCAGTAAAGGCACTTTAGATCATACGGTAAAGGAGATTTCAACATACCTCTCCTGGCCATCTTCTCCAACTTGGTGCACTCCCTTAAGAAATTGTAGTAGGACTTCATTTCTCCTTCTGTTATTCTAACGATGGAGAAGGGAGGGTTTTCACAGGCCTGTTTTCTGCATCTCTTGCACCAGGAAGCCATTGAACAAGCCAAGACAAAACTGGCTGTAAAACATACCTCCCTTTACTATAGCTTTACCGTGGGTTGCCAGCTTTTACTCAGGCTAGCTTTCAATCCCTGCAGATGACTTATCCAGCTTAAGTTCATTCAAGGTCATTGCAATGTGCAGAAATCTCCCCAGTTCCATTGGCCAGTTCCTTGATAGGCTTATTGACTGTGCTTGTTTCTTCTCATTTGTTTTTAATATCAATTGCAATTGCTTCCCTATGGATGGAAGCAATCAATAAAAGGGTTTCCTTATCACTCACTGATCACCGTGGAAAACCAGCACAGCTTGCAGCTAGGTTCAGGATGTACCTATAAAGAAAAGATGTCTGGGCACTTCAAAAATTAACCGTCTATAACGTCTGCAGGAAAAAATGCTTCCACCCCCCCTTTGAGGATGCATCATAAAGCTCTCTGTTTACCTTTTGCCAAAGACATTGATGCATTTGTTTTGGCACTGCATTTCTGGTTGGATGATTCAAACCATTACACCTTCTTAAGGTAATAAGCAGAATAATATTCACTTCATTTTGTGTCTGCACAAGGCAAACCTGAATATTCTCCCCTGTCTTGGAGTGCAAAACAGAATCCAGGAGGGGGTTATGGCGATAAAAAGGATGGGCTACGCAGATCAAAGCTGGTTTGATGGATTGGGCCATTCATTCCTATGGAGGAAAAACCTAAACAGCTAGATTTGGGGTGGCTAGTGGGTGTCCAAACCCATATTTCATCCACTCTACACAGAGATGTGACAGCTTTTCCTGAAAATGTCCCATAAGCCTGCAGAGAAAGCTTCCTGGTGTGTGTATCTGTTATAATCAAACCCAACCCAAAACATTATGCGGCCTGAGACGAAGGACAAGATGGCACTCCCTTCATTTCATGTACAAAAGTGCTGGCCTACGACAAGTGAAACGTGCTTCAGTATTTATAAAGAGACAGCATGCGCATCACTGAGGTGGTAAGCTCATTTAGCAGGGCCCGGACATATTTATGTATGTATTCATAAATGAACAAGAGGCAAGGCAGGAGATAAATGATATATAAATCTCTTATTAGCCTAAGGTAGCTCTTGTCCTCCCCACTGTATCTCCACAATAACCCTGTGAGGTAGTTCAGGCTGACAGAAAGGGGCTGACTTAAGGCCATCCAAAGGCTCACAGCAGGAACTGGAACCTGAACCTCCTAAATTCTTGCTCAACCCTCTGACTAGAGGTGTGTTTCATGGACTGCTTGGAAAATTCTGGGAGCCGTAGTCCAAAAACATGCAAATCTGCACCCCTTCTAACTCTGCCCATTATACTGCACTGAGCAGAGACCTCCAACAGAGGGCAAAAAAGGACCGGAGTGGCTGTTACAGCTACTTCATCTGGTGCATGAAAGATGTAGCATGTAACCTTCACACCTCCCGCTTGCTTTATCATCCCCCCTGCACCTCCCCAGCATCCTGAGTAGCAGCAGAGAGAGGCTGCACTACAGAAGCTGAAAGCAGTGGAGCAGTTTCAGCCCGGGTGCCTCTCCTGTAAGTAGGGTTGGCAAGCCAGCAGCATCCCATTGGCTGAGATTTCAGGTCTGGAACTTTAGACCAGGGTGGGGTGGAGCTAATGATGTCACAGAGGCAGGCAGGCAAGTGTTGAGAGGAAGGCTACAGCTGTTGGAACTGTTTCCGGGGCTCAGCTGATTGTGGAAACATATTCACATGAGCACCAAGTTTGGTAAAACCTGGCTATCCGAATGATATAGGAAACCAATCGACCAATATGGGATTTATCTCTCTGCCTATAAAAGCAGAGCATTCCCTTGAGATACCCTGTTTCCCCGAAAATAAGACCTAACCTGAAAATAAGCCCTAGTAGGATTTTTCAGGATGCTGGTAACATAAGCCCTACCCCAAAAATAAGCCCCAGTTGAGTGAAAGCCCACCCTCCACCATTGTGCAGCAACCAGAAGATGACATGACTGTATTTGAATCAATGCAGATTGTTGTACATGCAAACAATAAAACATCCCCTGAAAATAAGCCCTAATGTGTTTTTTGGAGCAAAAATTAATATAAGACCCTGCCTTCTTTTCAGGGAAACACGGTATCAGCTGGCACTTTTGAGACCAGGCAAACTAAAGGATAAAAAAAATGATGCTGGGCTTGTGGTCAACCCAAGACATTCTTCCATCTGAAGCAAAGGACAAGACAGCAGATTTCCCACATCATTCATTACAGAGATGCTGACTGGAGTGAAAGTTGAATCTTAGTTCAACACAGGAACAGGAAATAATTCTCTACCACTCTGGGTGCAGCAGGCCTGCTTAGGTCTTTCTTTCTTTCTTTCTTTCTTTCTTTCTTTCTTTCTTTCTTTCTTTCTTTCTTTCTTTCTTTCTTTCTTTCTTTCTTCATATTAATACTGCACATGTGATATATATGTAAATACTGCACATGTGATATATAAGTAAAATGAAAAACAAATTAAAATGTCACGGTAATTAGACTACTTTTGAGCAGAAGCAGGATACATTAATAGCATTATCTTGGCCATTTCCTAAATCATCTCTTGTACACATGGTGGGGCATAAATTGCATGCACATAAGTGCTGCATGGATTGAATGATGACACAGTCACAGAAAATTTGTCCTGTATCCAAGTAGTCCCATTTTACTTTATTATTCTTTGATCTTCCTACTTCACTTCAAAGTCTATTTGAAAAATGCATATAACTTTCAGATAATTCACTAGAGTCTGATCCTGGTGGGAGACACTCTTCGGCATTACTCCATTCAGCAAGGTGTGTTGGTTTTGTTCGCCATAGGTTTAGCTTGGCCTATTCTGGTTTAATACTTAGAACTTGAGATGTGAGCATAAAACGTTTCCTAGGTTTTAGCTGTTGTCTAGGGTAAAGCTGAAAAATAAGCTTTGTGGAACCCCAGATTCTGTCCTCCTAGCTGGCTGGATAGCTCAGTGGTTTAGCTATCTGGCTGCTGAACTGGAGGTTGGGAGTTTGCTTCTCCACTATAAGCTTCCTGTGAGCAGAGCCAGCCTGGGTGGCCTTGGACCAGCTGCACAGTCCCAGGGCGCCCCCAAAAAGGGAAGGGGTAACCACTTCTGAGTACTCTCTACCTAGAAAACCCTGTAAAGGGTCACCATAACTCAGAAAATCACTTGATTATTATTTATTATTCTACCTTGAAAGTACTCTGAGTCCTCTAGCCTCTGTTACCTGAAATGCCCACCTCTCACCCTCCAATTCCAGGCTTGGAGACAATTGTGATTTCTGGAAACACAATCCAACTATATTGTAGGACAACATTTCAAAGGATTTCCATAAGCTCCAATCCCCCCTCCCTGCCCCCTGGGCAACACAGATGCTTTATGTGCATTCCCCCCCCCCCCGATATTACCTCTGATCCCTCCGGAAATCTCAATCCTCTGTTTTCCCTGTTGTTATTCAGGCGTTTCTAGATAAAAGCAGTCATGTGGGCTGACATGTTCTTCTGCTGCACACGGAGAAATGTGGGATTTACGAAGCAGATGGCAATAACACTATGGTAACATGACAATGTTTGTATCTTGAATTTCCACACACAGGGAATAACAAAGCTGTATTGTCAAAGCTCCCCTTGATATCCCAGCTAGTGTCTAAGCAAAACCACAGTTCTGATTTAAACTTTTAAAGCTCTTTTAAAGCTCCTGCATCTTCTCTTATGCCCCATTAGAGAAGCTTCCTCCAGATCTCTGTGTGTATGTCTGTGCATAGGTGTGCATGAATGTCTATCTCTCTTTCTACATTAACTACACCCTTAAACAGGGCCAATGGAAAGCAAAACTATTTATCTACCTACCTATCTGTACGTATACTGTAGACAAATACACATATGGAAAGCTTCGGTTGATTTTGGGATCAATAATGAATACCATCTCCTGCTTTTCAGTTGTGTGTTTTATTGCATTGATTTTCAAACTGGTGTGGTGGTTGTGGTGGTACATACCCTAGCCTAAGGATGTATGAAACTGTGAGACATTAATTTATTTATGGCACAATGTTTAAACTGCAGTACTGCAGTGAAGATTCTGCTCACTACCTGAATTCAGATAGTGAATTCAGATAGGCTCAGGTAGCTGGGCGGCAATTTGAGGCAGCCTTCTCCATTCTTCCAAGGTCAGGAGGGCAATGGGTAGCCTGCATCATTAAACTCTAAACTGCCTAGAAAGTTCTTTAAGCGCTATGAAGCGGTATATAAGCAGAACACTTTGCTTTAATTTATTTTAAAAAACATTAAAGCACTTACTGTCAAGTAAACATGGCTCAGAGTGCAAGATGGCAACCCTATGCACATTTACTAGAAAATAAGCTTCACTGAACCCATCTGGATTTTTTTTTCTGAGTAAAAATTACTACAGAGCTTGGAAGTAACTAGTAACAAGTAACTAAATAACTTGTGATACATCCCTTTTTCTAATAACAACCAAATTACATTAAGATAGCACTTTCTCCTTAAATTCAGTCCCCCACTTCTATTTCTTAAGGTAAATTACATCTTTCTTTTTGGTCTCCAATATTAAAATATTTTTACTATGTTTTTGTGTTTCTTCTTTATTTTAAATTCACTGTGATCTTCTTGTAAAAAGGGTGTTGTATCATGGTAAAACAGAGAGAGAGAGAAACTAAGATTTATCAGAAATTAAGAAGGGACCATGAGTGACACCAAAAGTTTGAGAACTACTCATTTATTGATTTTATTGTTTTATTCATGTCACTGTTTTTTTTAACACACTATGTTGAATCCACACTTAGTAAAATCAGCTACTTTAAGTCCCAATGATTTAAACAAGTCTGCCCTAAATCTGACTTATCTAAATGCAGCTCATTATTAATCGTTTTAAACCACCCCAAAAAGTGAAAATGAACGACTAAAAGGAAATCAATTTATCTGAATTAGCCTATAGTTTAATTGTTTTTTAATGTTTAACTTACGATGTTTTTAATTCTATTCTTTTTAATATTGTGAGCTGCCTTGGGTTCCCTTACTGGGAGAAAGGCGGCCTATAAATAAAACAAACAAACAAATAATAAATAAATCTGTTACTATTTTTGTTCCCAAGAGTGGGAAATGATCTTTTAAATCTAAACCCCTGAGATAAGTATAGCATTATAGTCAATGCAAAGCTGCCTAGATAGCTGTGGGAACTGTATTCCCCACTGTGCTTCTCAGGAAAAGAGCCAGCTTGTGTCCCCAGAAGAAAGAAACGAGTAAATCACTTCCAAGTGAGTTTCATGGCCAAGCAGGTACTGTATTTGACTTGAGGTCTGGTGAATCCTAGTTTGTCACTGTATCCATTATACCAGAATGGCTCTCAATTTCATCTCTACATATTCTGTTTGAGAACAATTACTTCATTTTCACAAAATATTGCCTAGTAATATATGCTTTGTGAGATTTTCTGCCCTTGCCTCCACTGTCCTTCTACAATAAAAAAAATCAGATTAATTATCTACTCCCACAAGATTATGAGAAAACGCAAGATCAGAGCCACGTAGATTAACCTTTCCACCAACACAGCTTCAGTGCCTCTTCCTTACACCTGTCTGTAATACAGAGATAATAATTCCAGCCCACATTCTTAGGCTGGTGTAAGAACTGCTGAGATAATATCAGAGTTCCCAACAAAAACAACTACAATAAAATAAAATAAAAACCTAAAAAATCAGCAGATCAAATTAAGGGCAAAAGCAAATTATAAAACCAGCCAGTAAATATTCGATCATAACAGAAGCACAGCTAGCATTCTAGGATTGTGTATCATATAATCCTTTTGCTGGTGTGAACTGAAAAGGAAGTAAGAGCACATAACGCATCTTTCAACCCCACCCATTAATTCGTGCATACACCCTCTAACTCCTCTTTCAGCCAATTTCTAAGACTGGGAGAAGCCAAACTGCAGGGCAAAATTATCCTGAGTTGCAGGGGAGAATCATTAGACTTTGAAGTTTAGGCATATTTTTGATATTAACCAATCCATTTAGGTCTCTGGCTGTGGAGCCAGAAGTTAGGGGTTTGATTTCCCATTGTCCTCCTTGACAGGGACTGGGCTTGATGATCCAGAGGGTCTGGATCCAGCTCTGCAGTTTTAAAGATTACTATTATTATTCCTATAAATAACCACCCTCTTCATTTGTAGAGATATGTTTAGGGAAAGCTGTTTACTTTGCTAGGACCGTGTGCAGCTCCACTCTTAAAGAGATGACCTGCTGAACCTGAAGATGTAGGCAAATCTAGGTATTATGGAACTAGAGCTTAAATGCTAAGCCATTGTCAGGCAGGGCTAAGTAACACTGACCGGCTTGTGCCATGGGAGAACAAGGCACGTGGCATGTGAAAGGACATGCAACACCTCACATGCAAACACAATATTTGCATCTAGACATTGCAGTCAAAGGAAGATTCACCTCTTTTTTGGGGGAACTGATGCTCAGTTTTAATCTAACGATTTAACATTCTTTTCCAAGGCTTTGCTGAATAAACATTAGTTTTGGAATTCCCCTTCCCAAGCCACATAAGCACCAGCCCCCTTTAGAAAACAACCACCACCACCATTATTCTGCTTTCCCCTTATTTCTTCCTGGATTAGTTGCATGGGTAATCCTACCCAATCAGGGATCACATAGCAAACAGAACCATCGATAATTAACCTGCTTTTACTAAATCATGACATCATAGAGGCACTGGAGGATTACAAGCTCATGGTCCTAACCAGGCATGCACTGCGGCGCTGTGAAATGACTCAAAGAAAGACGGCTATCAAATCTCAATAGTTCCTGTACTCTCCCATATTCTAGATGCTGTCCTACACTTTTTCTCTGGATAAGAGCACAGCTGGTCAAGCAGGTACCTCTGAGTATGTAAAGAGGGCCACTAACTCTTTCCACTAGCCCTCGTACTTCTCGGATCAGAGGAAAAACTTTGGAGGAAAGTTTAATCCATGACATTTGAGTTGACTAGCTGTACTGAATCCATCGAGCAGAAGCTTTTGGAGTTGACTTCACTGTACCACCTTCTGATTTCACACCATATGTCAGGCTCGAAAATAGCATTATCCTGATTGGCTTAATGAGATTTTGTCACCGTCAAGAAAGAACCTTTCTGTTCACCTTTAATGACGGATATACACAAACAGTATTACCATTGCCCCATGGATTCCATTTAACTTCCCTTTGTGTCCTAGGGTCTGGATAAGATTTTATGTCTGTGAAATGCTAAGTCCTGCTGAACTAAGGTGCACTTACTGTCAAGTAAACATGGCTCAGAGTGCAAGATGGCAACCCTATGCACATTTGCTAGAAAATAAGCTTCACTGAACCCATCTGGATTTTTTTTTTCTGAGTAAAAATGACTACAGAGCTTGGAAGTAACTAGTAACAAGTAACAAAATAACTTGTGATACGTCCCTTTTTCTAATAACAACTAAATTACATTAAGATGGCAGTTTAAGAAGGGGAAGTATTACTCCTCTTACCGCATCAGTCTTTAATTATTTTTATAGTTAGGGGGACATGACATAGCTAAATGGTATATAAGAATCCTTTTAAGGAGAAAGAAAGAGTAAAATACTTTAAACAAACAAACAATTCAAATATTGACTCATAGTCTGTTATGGGCTTTGAGGCAACAACAATATGGCTGGGAAGAGAACTCTTTGTAGCAGAGACCAATGGCTTGCAGCATTAGATTTGATTCCCCCCCCCCCAAGTATCTATCTATTTAGTTACTTTTGAGAAATGGATATGTAAAGAGTTACCTTTCAAAAATCCAGTTATAGCAGTAAATCACTCCTTTCAGGACTTTGAACTATAGCTGCAATTATTTTTAAAAATACCTTTCCCAACACTGTGTTTTTCTCTGTCTAGCACAGAATTCTTTTGGGGGGTTTTCATCGCCTACGAGCTAATAATTGATTGATTGATATGAGAAAGGGTAGAGATTGAACCTCGGTCTCTCTCTATACCTTGCATAACAATGTACAGTACATGTTCTCAGCAACTGTTTTGGGAATTGCCAGCTTTAACAATGTAATCATCATTGTCCATATTTTCTGCATTTAATTCTCCTCTGGGCTCAGCACCTACCTTTCCCAGCCATGTGACTCATGCATATACCTGAAATCCTCCATCATGCTACATGCATCTTCTAAGGTGGGCTATAGTGAGGAGCAGGGGGTGAGCAAGCTCAAGGGGCTTGGCGACCCAATTTGTGACCCCTGTCCTCTTTAAAGACCAAACAAAACCTGGGAATGTCTGTTTGGGGCCGTGGGTGGTGGTGGTGGTGGTTGGAAATGCTCAGGTCAATACTTCTAGACTGTTGTTGGTTTAATTGAGGGAAGACTTGCATCCTCGCAGACCCCGGGTGTAAAAAACGCTTTTCCTGAGCAGTGCAGCAGCAGAAATTGACAGAGTTTTGTAGACAAATAAAATAAAATTGCAGAACCAATTTCAAGGGCTCTTGAAGGGGAGCTGCAAAATGCTCTGGGGAGCTGCAGGAGGGGGGGCTGTAGGCGGCACTTCTCTCATTCTGGTCTGCAAAAACATATGCTATATTTGTTGATCTTTCCACATGTCATAGGACTGAGTTGTTTCTAAAAGGCCTTGTTATGATTACAAGACGATCTGAGACACCATGAAAGTGTAATACTGTTATTACACATTTTATAAATTAAATATTTTACCACGTACCCGCTCCTATTTTAAAAATAAATTAACCTAAAGTTTTAAAAACATAAAGCAGCAGCCAATGTTCCTCATTTGGTGAACAATAGATGGGAGAGATCCAGTCCTTTTCCATATCTGGACATCTTTATTCCCATCATACTCCCATCTTCTCTTTAGCCTTTAGCGCTTCGGTTGGATCACATGGCCATATAGGCCATTTTATGAGATTGTGTCAAAAGAAGCTAGAAAAGTTTGCATCCCACTTTTGTGAACTGTAAAAATAGTACGAATACTATTTGGAGGATTTTGCCCTCTCTCTTCCGCACTGCTTCTATTCCAGGTTGGTACAGAAGTCTACACGTTGACTAAAAGGCTAAAAGCATTTTATCTGCCAAGATGCAGAAAGGCAACTGGTTATGCCTCCTTAGAGGTGAAACCTAATAATGCCATACCTCAAGCTGATTCTTTGAGCTCAAATCATGCTAGTTAGCATGATTTTTTAAATTTTACTTTATTTTTTACTTTTCTGTTTCCTCACTCATCCCAAGTTTTATAATTGCCAGCCTGAAGAGAAGTTCTGGAAAACTTAAAAAGATGTGTGTGTGTCTTTTGGTGATCTAATAAATGTATCACCCAGACTTGATTTTATTTAGTTTGTTCATGGACCACAAAGCAGTAGTCCCTCTAATATCTCTTGGAAGTTCCTTTACTGCATAATTGTCAGCTTAAAATCAGTAACAGAGAATTCTGAGAGGCTGACATTTTCTTCCACTGGGTTTGGAATATTGCTATTTTTTATGTTAGATTTTAGACCAGTGAGGATTGATAGAAAGTGATTAAGGCTTCTCCATGTTCCCACCTTTTCATTTGGTAACCCTCCTTTCCTTTAAAGTGCATTCTGCTTCTTAGTTACTGTTACTTTGCGTAGCTGTTTCCTTCACTCCAACATAGCATTACTCAATCATCCCTTTAATAAGTCAGTTTCTGTTCTGTGCCCAGGAGGGTGAAGATAAGAATATTCTTTGTATTTAAGGAAGTTTCAGATGAGGCTGCTATTCTGGGATCATCTTGCACTGTTGCACTGTGATTGTCCCCGATGTTGTTAAACCCCATGTTGTTACGAGCAGGGTTGTTGTTGTTTCTCTGCTGGCATTCAGTAGGATCTTTGCCATTATCATCACCTTGTATAAACACCCCCACGTTTGCACTTGTTCATGCTCATTTCCTTAGCATAGAAAAAAAAAACCACTTTCCTCCTTTGGAATCACTACATTTTTGCTGAAGGGAGAACAAAGTGTTTTTGACTCCCTTTCAAGGTCAAAGACCTTCAGCAACACAACTTGCTACATCAGGCAGAAAGGTGGTAGTTGAGGAAATGCATGGTTACCTGGACTGGAGAGATGGAAGGGCAGTGCAGTGGCAAAGGGAAGGGGCTGAGCAGGGAATCATCTAGGTCAGTGGTCCCCAACCTTGGGCCTCCAGATGTTCCTGGACTACAACTCCCAGAAGCCTTCACCACCACCTGTGCTGGCCAGGATTTCTGAGAGTTGAAGTCCAAGAACATCTGGAGGCCCAAGGTTGGGACCACTGTTCTAGGTAACTAGTAGTGTAAGAAATCTGAAAACAGCAAGGTAGATTTTCTTTTCCTATCATGTGATGCCATGCAGCTGCAAATAATTAACTTAGTTGCATTTGAAACTAGTGTTAGACAAGGTGACTTCTTCTGAAACCAACCAGAGTAATTGTTAATTATTATTATTTAATTACTACCCTTGTCTTTTAAAATAAAGGGACTAGATGAAAAACCAAAGTAGGACCCTTGCTGAAAGTATCTTACTTCTTCTGAGCTTACTGGAAATAGGACTTTTGAGGTCCTTAGTACCATACTGGTATTGCTTCCAGCTACATGTCCCAGTTACTCTGTCCAAAGAACTAGATTTGGTGGACAGAGTGCCTGAAGAACTATGGATGGAGGCTCGTAACATTGTACAGGAGGCAGCAACAAAAACCATCCCAAAGAAAAGGAAATGCAAGAAAGCAAAGTGGCTGTCCAACGAGGCCTTACAAATAGCAGAGAAGAGAAGGGAAACAAAATGCAAGGGAGACAGGGAAAGTTACAGAAAACTGAATGCAGACTTCCAAAGAATAGCAAGGAGAGACAAGAGGGCCTTCTTAAATGAACAGTGCAAAGAAATAGAGGAAAATAATAGAAAGGGAAAAACCAGAGATCTGTTCAAGAAAATTGGAGATATTAAAGGAACATTTTGTGCAAAGATGGACATGATAAAGGACAAAAATGGTAAGGACCTAACAGTAGCAGAAGACATCAAAAAGAGGTGGCAAGAATACACAGAGGAATTATACCAGAAAGATCTGGATGTCCCGGATAACCCAGATAGTGTGGCTGCTAACCTTGAGCCAGATATCCTGGAGAGTGAAGTCAAGTGGGCCTTAGAAAGCATGGCTAACAACAAGGCCAGCGGAGGTGATGGCATTCCAGTTGAACTATTTAACATCTTAAAAGATGACGCTGTTAAGGTGCTACACTCAATATGCCAGCAAGTTTGGAAAACTCAGCAGTGGCCAAAGGATTGGAAAAGATCAGTCTACATCCCAATCCCAAAGAAGGGCAGTGCCAAAGAATGCTCCAACTACCGTACAATTGCACTCATTTCACACGCTAGCAAGGTTATGCTCAAAATCCTACAAGGTAGGCTTCAGCAGTATGCGGACCGAGAACTCCCAGAAGTACAAGCTGGATTTCGAAGGGGCAGAGGAACTAGAGACCAAATTGCTAACATGCGCTGGATTATGGAGAAAGCCAGAGAGTTCCAGAAAAACATCTACTTCTGTTTCATTGACTGCGCAAAAGCCTTTGACTGTGTGGACCATAGCAAACTATGGCAAGTTCTTAAAGAAATGGGAGTGCCTGACCACCTTATCCATCTCCTGAGAAATCTATATGTGGGACAGGAAGCAACAGTTAGAACTGGATATGGAACGACTGATTGGTTCAAAATTGGGAAAGGAGTACGACAAGGCTGTATATTGTCTCCCTGCTTATTTAACTTATATGCAGAATAAATCATGCGAAAGGCTGGACTGCATGAATCCCAAGCCGGAATTAAGATTGCCGGAAGAAATATCAACAGCCTCAGATATGCAGATGATACCACTCTGATGGCAGAGAGGAGGAATTAAAGAACCTCTTAATGAGGGTGAAAGAGGAGAGCCCAAAAAATGGTCTGAAGCTCAACATCAAAAAAACTAAGATCATGGCCACTGGTCCCATCACCTCCTGGCAAAGAGACGGGGAAGATATGGAGGCAGTGACAGATTTTACTTTCTTGGGCTCTATGATCACTGCAGATGGTGACAGCAGCCACGAAATTAAAAGACTCCTGCTTCTTGGGAGGAAAGCGACGAGAAACCTAGACAGCATCTTAAAAAGCAGAGACATCACCTTGCCGACAAAGGTCCACATAGTGAAAACTATGGTTTTTCCAGTAGTGATGTATGGAAGTGAGAGCTGGACCATAAAGAAGGCTGACCGCCGAAGAATTGATGCTTTTGAATTGTGGTGCTGGAGGAGACTCTTGAGAGTCCCCTGGACTGCAAGGAGAACAAACCTATCCATTTTGCAGGAAATCAACCCTGAGTGCTCACTGGAAGGACAGATCCTGAAGCTGAGGCTCCAATACTTTGGCCATCTCATGAGAAGAGCAGACTCCCTGGAAAAGACCCTGATGTTGGGAAAGTGTGAAGGCAAGAGGAGAAGGGGACGACAGAAGACGAGATGGTTGGACAGTGTCATCGAAGCGACCAACATGAATTTGACCCAACTCCAGGAGGCAGTGGAAGACAGGAGGGCCTGGCGTGCTCTGGTCCATGGGGTCATGAAGAGTCGGACACGACTTAACGACTAAACAACAACAACATGTCTCAGCAGCTGTAAGAACCCTCAGCACATACAGGTGTCCACAACAGAGGCATCCTGTTGTAGTGGCAGGCGCTATGCAGCTCTAAATCTAACCCCCTCTCCCTCCAAAATTCTTGCAAAGACATTCTAGTTAGTAGAGAAGTATTTTGCTAGCCCAAGGTGCAAACAATCAATGTTGAACTGTCTGATTCTAGCAACAGGGGGTTGGGGGTGGTTGGGTGGAGTTATATAGCACTTTATTATTGTTGTTATGTGCCTTCAGGTGAGAACCACTTATAGTGACCCTAATGGGGTTTTCAAAATAAGTGAGATATTTAAGGAGTTGTTTTACCACTTCCACACCTCTGGTTAGTTTCCATAACTGAGCAGGGATTTGAACCCAGGCCTCCTGAGTCCTAGTCTGCCACTCTCTCCACTATACCACACTGGTTATCTCGTGTAATTTTGTGTACTTAGAGCAGATCTTGCGCAAAAATCTCCAGTCTGATGCACCACCAAAGATTAGGGTACAACTCTTCTCTAGAACAGCTGATCTTTCTTCTCTCTCTCAAAAATAACAGTAAAAAACTCTTGAGATAAAACTTCCTGGAACACAAAACAAATTATAAAATGTAGAGTAAGACTGGTGAAGAATAGACTTGTTTTGACTCTTATGGTGGTTGGACTACTGGAATAATCCATCATTTGTCTGCTGGACGCTTGCAAGGACAGAAGGAGACTGAACCCATTTTTCTAACCCAGTGTAATCTTCTCTTGCTACCTTGCAACAAATCAATAGGACAACTTTTCTGTATAACTGATGTTGGCTCTTGCATAGTAAAAGTAGTATCGATTTGCTTCAGAAATGCAAAGCGTCACTGACATTTAAAAATGCTGTAGGTGTAAGTCTCAACTTTGCAATTAGAGATGGGGAAAATATTTACAGTCCTTTTTGGTTACTACAGGAGGGAGGTTTTTGATTGGCAGAGGAAGAACTCTGCTTCCAGTTAAACACAGACAGAGAAATCCCATTAAAGATCCTGAGTTTAGAGTGAAGGCTTTGAAAAAAGTATATTTTAAGCAACCCCTAAGGTTACAAAACTGTAGCTCATCGGCCAATGAATTTAAACAGACGGATGCATAGGGCAGAATTTACAACTGAGACCTGCAATAAAATGTTGTGGCATAGCACATTTCTGTTTAGAGTCCCAGCCATCCAGGACTCCTTCTAGGGCTGCAACTATACTTTCAGGAAGGACTGAAGACACTTTACAGCAATTTCATTTGCTGCACATGATGGAAGCCCTGGTGCAGTTTTTAAAAGTGTGCATTGGTACCCTTTTAAAACTGCACTAGGGCTTCTGCAGCTATTAGGCCAGTGCTGGGAGGCTTCCCAGTTACAGGAAGTGTGGGGTCAGTTCTCAACATATGGCAAAATGGGAGCTGCTGGATCTCTCCCTCAGGGAAAGAACAGTGTCAGGAAGGTTTCCTGGCCAACTCTACACTGGGTAGTTGGCTGCTGAAGTTGTTTTTGCCTGGGTGGCGGCGGTGGGAACAGTTCCAGCAGCTCGGTTCTCTCCACATGGCAAGTGGGTAAGGCTGCCCCGATGCCAGTGCTGTCAATAGCTGTGGGAAGGTTCTCGGGGCTGGCCAGCTTGTGGGGCAGAAACTGCTCCACATCCTGCTGAAGAAGAAGAGCATATGCTGCTTATACATCACCCCATTGTGTTTAAACTACTCTCTGGGAAGTTTTCAATTTAATGACATATCCCCCCCTCCCCCATGAAGCTGGATACTCAGTTTACAGACCTTGGAAGGATAGAAGGCTGAGTCCACCTTGAGCCGGCTACCTAAGCCTACTGGGATCTAACTCAGGTTGTGAGCAGAGTCTTGACTTCAGTACAACAATTTAACCACAGTGCCATGAGGGTTGGCATTTATTTATTTATTTTTATTTATTTTATTAGATTTATACCCCATGCCCATCTAGAGCAAAGGTCTACTCTGGGCGGCATTACAAATTTAAAAACAGTAAAACCAATAAACATGCAATAAATCCAAGATGTTAAAATGTGAAGCAGGATATGTGAAACATGGGGTTTCATGCCTCTTTCCAGATAACTTGCCGTAAAAAAACAACAACAACATTCATGTGATTGGATGCTGGCGAAAATTAAGCCATACCAAGTAACATCTAAATTACTCAAATGTAACACTTACTTTCAAAAGTTACTTTTAAAGGGCACTTTAAGGTATTTTGGGAAGAGCGCTTCAGTTTTTAAGCCATTCTCTAAGTGAAAAGGGAAGTACAGTGATGCCTCGCAAGACGAAAATAATTCGTTCCGCGAGTCGTTTCGTATTGCGAAAATTTCGTCTTGCAAAGCGCGCGGTTTCCCATAGGAATGCATTGAAATTTAAGGGGGGGGGGGGAAAGGCAAAAAAATTCGTCTTGCGAAGCACGGCCATAGAAAAATTCGTCTTGCGAGTCACCAAAAAAATCGCAAAACACTTTCGTCTTGCGAGTTTTTCGTTGCGCGAGGCATTCGTCTTGCGAGGCATTACTGTACTGGTATTCTTTGAGGTTGCCCTTTGTATTTTTATAAATATTTCCAAAATGCAATATCAATATTGGCCACTAGGGAGTTTTTTCCTGTACAGTATTATTATTCCAGCCTGTTGGTATGACAATGCTATGTGCCGACAATATGAAGCACAATGGATTACATGTGTGATTGGAACAATGATAACAATAACGGCAATAAGGCTGCCAAGAAGTGACGAATAAAAGAACATGTTTGTTTCAAAAGGTAATGTTTCATGTTCTGCTCCTGGTATCATTCCAGAGAATAAGACACTGACAACCAACATTAATGACAGCAAAAGGAAGGGAAGCAAGTATATTTGGGCATGCAATCTCCTTCTACTGTCTCTGCCCTCTTGCACAGGAGCATCGGAACCAGAGTTGCCCATTCTAGACATCACAAATATTGCCATAGACACGCTAAGTCCTTCCTGTCTTCCGGTAGACTAGGTGGTCTTGTGAAAACTCTCCTTCCAAGAATCTGCCTACTCAGTTTTATGTATTCTTGAAAACATCTAGAGAAAGAAATCACGCCGTCTATCAAGTCCAGCAGCCCCCCAACCCCCAAATCCTACTAAACTGCTTGGTATTACTTTTTTATATTTCAAGCCATTGCATCTTTGTCCTTCTTTAGGAAATGGGGGTGGGTGGGAAGAAGCAGGCCCTCGCTCAACTCTCGTCCTTCTGACGCTGTCTCAAAAGATGCAGAAACGCTCCTTTCTCAGCTTTCTTTTCCACAGGTTAAGCTTACTCCTGTCCCCCACCATCCTTCTTGACTCAATTTCCTCAAAAACTGTATCCAATGCCAAGAAAAGCTGGAATCTGCAAGTTGTACAGATCACTTTGATTACACATATTTGCATTTTTCCTGAATCTGCATAATTTATTTTGCTGACCTTCACTACAGAAAGGAGCACGATCGTTTGCTGAGCTAAACAATCATCTCCCTATGCAGGAAAGCCTCCTTGGCCCTTCTGAGAATTGGTCTCAGATGATTGTGGAAGCCTTTAAGGGCTAGGTAAGCAAGCAGATATTCGGGGTGTTCAGTTCTCAACCCGGCATCAGTTTGTCAGCTTTCACAGCACTACCCCTGCCTGTGCCAGCCAGGATCAGCTCCAGCTTTGTGGGGATGGCTTGGACAAATGGCCTGGCGGTGTTGCCCACCTCCTTCCCACTTTTACTGCTGTTCTTTTAATTGCCCCCTCCATCTCTTTCACCTGATGAGCCAGGAAGTAAGGATGAAGCAAGGAGAGGTGGATGCTACCTCTCCTTCTTGGTCCTGCTTCTGTTTGCAGGTGGAACAGCAGGGCTGAATCAAGGTATTTTGCTGCCTGGGCGAGACCACTGAATGGCATCCTCTACCTCTGCAGATGCGTAGTACCTGAAGTCAAGTTATTTAGGTATATGAAGCAGAAAATTCCACATGCACCTCCTCACAGGAGAAATAGAACATGACGAATTAAATAACCATCCGTGTGCTTCTCTTTCCTGAGATCCTCAAAACCTGCTGCCTGAGGTCAGTGTCTGAGGGAGAGCTGCCTGAGGCTTCCACAGCAAGGTGGAAGAAACACAGGACCAGAGGGGGGTATCTGTCTACGTTCCTGGGGCAGATGCCCATGAGTGCCAACCCCTTATGCCACTCTGGCACACGGGCATGCACATCATCATCTTAGATTTCTTCTGACCCTTTCCCCATTTTCCCTGCGGCATCCAATGCTGCCAAATACAGAAGATATCTTACCGGAGTCAGAAGCAGTTGCTGTGATGCTTTGCACATCTGCGCCAGAGGTCTTGTGCAGCTTCTCTCTCAGTCAGGAATACAACTACAGCAGTGCAGAGCAGTAGCTGCAAAGGACTTATCACCCCCAGTGAAAGGGAAATCATAAGAGCCTACAGCACTGAGTAGTAAGTAGCAGCAGCCCTATGCATTGTGTTTCCATTGGCAACTGGCTGTACTACATGAACCCAACCTCACTCCAAGGAAAGCTTTGTCAAAAGGCTTTAAAATATAGATCTGCACTCAAAAAAGCCCCCCCTCTAACCGCAGTGCTTCGTCCTGAGATACTACAGCGATGCAAGGAATGTCCAAATGACTCATCTGATTGGAAATGCAGGTAGAGATCGTGCGAGGTGATTTCACCAATGAAATCTGGAAGCCAGGAGATTACGCTTTTAAAATCCATACGCACATCTCCCTCAAACTACAGGTCTGGAACCCGATGAGGATGAGAGAAAAATGGCTGGGGAGGAAATGGTTTCCGGGGTGGGGATCAGAGTTAAGATTCCAATTTCCTCCTGACCTCCTTCCCCTGAAAACTGTGCCCTGATAGGAAGGATCAAGGCAGGAGCAGCTAGCAGATTATTGTAGGGAGGGCTGCTGCATTGTAATATTTAATTTGGCTGTACCCCTGGCTTGTACCCCTCTTCTGAGTGGCAAAATATGTCCAGTCCTGCTCATCCAGGCTTCAGTTTCTTTAGGATTCCATTGCAAATGGACAGTGCTTCTGTGTTACTGCATTCTTTATACATAGACACAGGCTGAGTATAAGATGGGTGTTCATAGCATTAGCACTCCCAACAGATTTCTGCTCCTGATCAGGGTTCCAGATAGGCCCCAAGCTGCTGGATTTGAGGCAAAGTTGATTCTTCGCCTTCTCTTCAGATCTACGTCCAGCACATACTAACCCATGCTGACTTCACTTACCCCCTCCAAGTGAAGGGAAGAAGTGAGCCTTCTCCACCCCACCACCTATGCCTTCTTTTCAGGCCATCTTAGTTCCCGTTGAAATTCCTCACTAGAATAAGGCCAGCCAAAAACTGTCTATTGACAGTTCTTAAAAGTACTGCCTCAGGGAATCCACACTGATAAACTCTACCTATAGGAATCTTAGTGTCAAACTATACATGACAGATGGTCTGTCATAAGAAGCTGGGAACCTGTTAGTGCTGCAGAGAGACAATTCAGACAGATCTCATTTCTGATCAGGTAACCTCCCTAGATGGCGGGAATGCTGAAGACGTAATATATCTTGATTTCAGTGAAGCCTTTGACAAAGCAAACTAACTAGATGTGGGCTGGATAGAACAACTGTCAGGTGGACATACAGCTGGTTACAGATTTGTACTCAGAGAGTGTTTATCAATGCCTCCTTCTCAAAATGGGAGGTGGTAAGAAGTGGGCCCTGTGCTCTTCAACATTTTTTATTAATGACTTGGGTGAGGGAGTGCAGGAAATACTTCTCAAATTAGCAGATAACACAAATTTGGGTGGAATACCTAACACCTTGGAAGACAGGAAAAAAATTCAAAAATATCTTAATAGGTTTGAGCACTGTGCTGAAAACAACAGAATGAAATCTAACAGGGATAAATAATATTATATGTGAGAAGGATCTTGGAATTGTTCTAGATCACAAGCTGAATATGAGCCAATGGTGAGATGTGGCTGCAAAACAGTCAAATGCTATTTTAGGATACATTAACAGAAGTATAGTCTCCAAATTTATGAGGTACTTACTAGTCCCCTTCTATTTGGCACTGGTTAGATCTCATCTTGAGTACTGTGTCCAGTTCTGGACATTGCACTTGAAGAAGAACGGCAACAAACTGGAACAAGTTCAAAGGAGGACAACAAGGATGATCAGGGGACTAGAAACAAAGACCTATGAAGAAAGCCTGAAAGAATTGGGCATGTTTAGCCTTGAGAAAAGAAGACTGAGGGGTGATACGATAAAACTTTTCAAATACTTGAAAGACTGTCATAGAAAGGGCCAAGATCTGTTCTCGATCATCCCAGACTACAGGATGTGTAATAATGGGCTCAAGTTACAGGAAGTTAGATTTAGGCTAAATATCAGGAAAAACTTCTTAACTGTTAGAGCAGTGAGACAATGGAACTAAACACCTCAGGAAGTGGGTAAGTGCTCCAATGCTGGAGGCATTCAATTGGAGAACCATCTGTCAGATCTGTTTTGATGCATAGCCCTGCATTGAGCAGGGGGTTGGATTTGATTGCTTTACATACAGGCTCCTTCCAACACAATTGTTCTATGATTCTGTGATTCACAACTAATAAATCATACTTGCAAAGGAAACCTGTGCTCACCCTGTGGTGATCAATCACAAAACAGAACCAACTAATTTGTAAACTATGGAAGTATGAAAAGTTCCTGCTGAGACAACCAGTTTACTAGTAGCTTAAATGCTCTTCCTTAGAGTAGCAAATCGTATTAGATTAGACTCCTTGAATCAGTTATTTCATAAGTCAACTCCTCCAAAAGTTCCATTGATTCAAATGGGCCTACTCTAGTTGCAACTTACATTAGTAAATGACTTAAGCCATAACTAAAGTAGGCCCAATCAATAGATTTTTTGGAAGGGTTGACTCACCCAATTCTCACTGATTCAATGGGCCTGCTCTAGTGCAACTTACTATGCTAAGCAACAGGATTTCAGCCTTAGGTATGCTGTAGCCCTTAAGAAGCAAGAATTATGGAGCTGATCCTGAATCTTTTTGCATCAGTTTACACTTGGCTATAACATGCATCCCTCAAACTTATAATACTTTGGCCCCAATGGCCATAACATTAGTTTGTCTAGCACAATTTGTTGGATCCATTAATCCATAAATGAGAAATATAATATTCGGAATACAATTCCCAGAATACTCCAGCCAGTATGTTTGGTGGCCAGGTATTCTGGGAGTTATAGTCCAAAAATGTAATAATTCCTGTCTCTTTATGAATCACACAGTGTTCAAGTTTATTGGATAAACTTAAGTTCTTTACATATGTTGGCAATGGAAGGAAGTTCCCATCTTGTCTCTCAGACCACCATAACTCTTCAGCAGCTCCTGGTTATTAGCAAATAAATCCAGCAAATGTTCTTAAACGACTGTACCATGTATATATCTGTATATATCCATACTTTCTTCACAGACTTTGACTTCATTCTATGATTCCATCTGCATGTTAGGAAAAGGTATGGCAGTCTCCACAGCAAACTGTGGTTAAAAGCAAGGAGGTAGGGCCAGGTTAAAAAAAAAGGTGTCACCTTATTAATATTTCTGAATCAACTGCCTCTTCAGTCTTCAACAGAGAGAGAGAGAGAGAGAGAGGGAAGTACAGATCAGAAGGATGATGACTCAGTATCTGATGCTGCAATGGGTCAGTGTTCTGGGATAACCATATTTAACTGAGATCATTGTTCACCCTTCAGCACCAGCTTTAATTGGGTGCTGCTGCTACCTGGAACATAGGGCCTTGGCCGAGGGGTTGAGAGGAAATTGCCCGAGGCCTAGAACAATATCTTAGCTGACCCGAGCGCATCCGGCTGTGCACAAATGCAGCTCAATTAATTAAACAGTTAAGCCCACAGTCACAATGCAGAGTACAGCCTCTAACTGTGGAAAGTGGAAATAGATGTTCACTGTAAACAGGGTAAAACTTGGCATGAACTTCTCACAAACGTATTTGCCACACAGAGACACAATAAGGAACAAAAGCTCTGTAGAAAAAAAAATTCAAGGACTCCAAACACAGGAAGTATTTGGGTATAGATTGCAGGTTTCCAGTAAGAGTCAAGACAAAATGCATTTGTGTATGAGCGTAAAACAAACAAAGGTAATATACAGGTTCGATAGACTTTTAGTATACTTCAGTTGAACGAGGAAAAAGCCAGTTGTGGTAAGTCCCTACTGGCTAGCAACTATGAAACACATGACGTTTCCCTGCCCACAGGATCTGAAATCAGATTTGAACTGTTTTTAAATATGTAAACATATGATTTAAAAAAAAAGACGTATGCATGTATTTTCTCTCTCTCTTTCAAATGTATGCTATGTGTGTAACATGTACTACTGAACAACCCACAGGTCCAGTGTGGTACAGTGGCCAGAATGTCAGAAAAGAGCTGGAACGACCCAGGTTCAAACTCACCCAGCGATGAGCTGCTGTACTGCAACCAAAACTGTGCTCACGACCCAGGGTTCAATCCCAGGTAGCCGGCTCAAGGTTGACTCAGCCTTCTATCCTTCCGAGGTCGGTAAAATGAGTACCCAGCTCGCTGGGGCGGGCGGGCCATGTGTATCCTGCATCATTAACTTGTAAACCGCCCAGAGAGTGCTTGAAGCACTATGGGGTGGTATATAAGCAGCACACTTTGCTTTGAAGCTCATAGGGTAATTGTGAGACAGTTAGGTTCCTGCAGGCTAACCAACCCTATAAGGTTGTTGTGAAGCAATATTCCCAGCCTTTCATCTTTTACCTGATTCTGACATGGTCCCTATTAAAAATAATAGTTGCTTACAAGTTCTTAAACTGTACTCCAAGAGAACAAAGACAGATGGCAGAGTGATTTCAACTCTAGTCCAAGAGTACGAAGATAGGTGAAGATAGGGTGTTGTGTTTTAAAGTGTACAGAGCTTGAGGCCTGAGCTTCCTATATCCAGTTCCAAGAAAACAGAAGGACACTGCAACAAGGAGTTCCACAGATGAGTTAAGGACCTAAAAATTAACTCGTGGGAGCAGGCATGAAGCTATCTAGTCCAGCATCCTTTTTGCAACCATTCCCTTTTGAAGACTAAGAAACAAGCAGGCTGATTATAAGGAGCTCAGGAGTTTATTACCTCTGCACCTTTAAAAATTTTATTCAGTAAATGTTTGTCAAACCGTTTCCCCCAAGGACACCATGGTTTCATCCATGGCCTTCCTTGTCAACATTTTAAACTATACTAGTGGTTCCCAAATTTGGGTAACCCTGGTGTTCTTGGATCACAACTCCCAGAAACCCTGGCCAGCACAGCTGGTAGTGAAGGCTTCTGGGAATTGCAGTCCGAGAACACCTGGGTTACCCAGGATTGGGAACCACTGATCTATACAGCAACCTTATGAGACAGCATGGGATAGAAGTAAGTAAATGGTCTGTGCTCACATAAGGCTACATCCTACATCACACAGAGCACTTTTCTTCCTCTCTTCCCCCACCACACTTTGTGTTTCCCCCCGTATCTGCATTAGAGATTTCTCAAGCTCCCAAAGCCAATTCAAGACACATAAGGAGTAAGGTCTACAGAGTAGAAAGTGAATGGTTCTCTGCTAGAAGCTGGAAAAATTTACATTTTTCATTTACAACTCTCAGAATGGTTATACCATGGCTATGCTGGCTGGGGGATTCCGGGAGCTGTAGTTGAAAATATAGCATTTCCAGGCTCTGATACCAGGGAAATTCATTCTACTCCTGGAGGGATGCAATCCCTAGTGATAATTTAGCCCCAAGTTGCTCTGGTTGAAGTAAAAAAAAATGCTAACCAGTACCACTACTAATGCTGCTACAACTCTTACTCTGTTTAGGAATCATGGCAATTGGCACAGGTTGATGATAGATGAATTTTATCTAAGGTATTTGCTATTTTTATTTCCTGTTGAATGTAATGTTTTTTACACAGTGGATTGGAAAGTGGGGCACTCTCTTTTGTTAGAGGTGTTTAAGCAGGCACTGAATATCCGTCAGGATATCCTGCATTGGCAGGGGGCTCGGTGAGATTATGTTTGGGTTCCATTTCACTTCAGTGATTTAGCCGTGAGCGCCAACTAGTTTCTGGTGGGTCACCCAACATCTGCTGGCTGCTGAGATTCTTGCAAAGAAGGCTGGAGTAGGTGGATCTTTGTGTGATCAAGCAAGGAGCTTTTTATATCTCCAGACAAGACTGCCTACTCAGGATTGTTAACATGCTCTAGTTATGCCATAGCTGTCAAGAGAGAGTATATAGCGAACAAGCCTGAAGTCCTAAAAGACTGAACTCAGCCCATCTCTTACGTGAGTGCCCATCATGGCATCAAGGAGTAGAAACTTCATTCTAATGACTGAATTGCTTAGGGGGAGGATGGGGGATCACAAGAGATCTTATGAAATGTGCACTGGAAAATCATGCTTTCCACTGCACTGAAGCTGCCTTTAAAACATATCACATCAGCCACCATAGTGTTTTCCCCCTCTAAACTCTAATTACTCTGGTGCTGAGTAAGCTATAATGTGATTCATGGCTGAGCCTGTCACTAAGGAGGTGGTGGTAGGGGGCAGAAGGATCTGTTTATCTGGAGAGGAGTATTTAAAACACAGGAGACTGGTCCCACCAGACAAAGAAAAATCATATATACAAAAAAGGTTTTGCAACATGATTCCCTTGCAATTTTGCATACTTTGTGTACCTTTGTCACTGTGCTTTTTTTGGCCAAACTGTCGTTGTCCCTGGAAAACATCAGCATACGAAATCTATTTGTTTCAGTCATACTGGGATAAAAGGGTGATCCGTATGCAAAGTCTTCATGCCACAATCAGGAAAGTGTTCCTCTTTTTGAACTGCCAGTATCTCCTAGCCAGCATGCTTTCCTGGGGAAATTCTGGAAGCTGTAGGTCAAAAAAAGGTAACTTTTCTACATTCTGCTTCACTCGGTGGTCATGACCATGTGTTGAATCAGGGACTTGGCTTTTATTGGCAAAATAGTTTTCTAGGTAGAGAGTACTCAGAAGTGGTTTCCCATTCCCTTCTTCCGGGGGTGCCCTGGGACGGTGCAGCTTGCCCAAAGCCACATAAGCTGGCTCTTCTCCTGGGATGCACAACCGGGAATTGAACTCCTAACTCATTGAGCTATCCAGCCAGCTGTGGGTCTCAACTTAGAAGCCAAGAAACCTAGATTTCTCTTCTAGGCATTTATCTCATGTGAGTACTAAATCTATCTATGATGTTGAGGAAACCACCTAAATGGATTAAAATAATGAACCCATTTCCCTAGCAGTCAAAGATGGAAATTCTTTAATGCTTGATCAATATTCTGCATACTTCATCCTGACAGGCCAAAGCCTATTCTGTTATTATAGGGGCCAGAGTAATCCCTAAATAGATATTAAAGTATAATGTTTAAAAAGGCAAAGTAATACATGGATGTACTGAAAAAAACACAAAAATGTTTTTCTTCAAGATGATAAAATTCCCCGTCAAGGAGAGCTAACGCTTAACTTACATAAATAATGCAAAATAAGGAAATTTGGATATATCTAGCTCTTTTCCTGGAGCAGAAGACAACATGGAGGAAACAAAGAGGAGTGAGTAAAGTTATAAATGCAGGTATTACATAGTGTTTTACGTACAATTTTTGAGAGGGACTTAGAAGGCCCAGGTTCAAATCCCCTCTCGGCCACAAAGCCCTCAGGCTGAATTTGGATCAAGCACCAACTTGCAGTTCTCCCTTTCCTCACCGGTTGGTTGTGAACAAAATATCATGGTGGGAAGTGGTGAAACCATGTTTGTTACCCAGAGCTTAGAAAAGTTACTTTTTTGGACTACAACTTCCTGAATTCCACAGCCAGCAAAGTCAGTGGTCATGTTTGATGTGAGATTCTCAGAGCTGTACTCCAAAAAGTAACTCTTCTAAGATCTGGTAATACTTTTAGCACCTTGTGGTCTTCGATGGAGTGAACTGGGAGAGCTGCAGTAGGTCTTCCAAGATCTGGGACAGTGCATGGAGCCAGTGCAGGGGTGGGAAGTATGCCTGGTGTGCCTGTTGGTAACTGCTGAACTGTTGAGGGCGATCAGATCCAGATACAATTATCAGACTTCCATGACTATACAATTAGGACAGGGAGCAGATACAGTAACTTGTTCTGTTGGATCTTATTCTTGTTTGAGCCCTTCCACATTCCTTAAACTTGACTATACTTTTTTAAGGCTCTGCTTCCTTTTTGAATAATAATAATAATCATGTGCTGTCAAGTCAATTCTGATTTATAGTGATACAGAACCCTAAAGGGGCAGTACTCTGGACTACAGCCAAACACTTTGCCCCTTTTCCATATAAACTCATGTAATATAAATTCTTTAGTTCTTTAAATTTATGTATCATTTCCAGTAATTGAAAGGAGTTCTTAAGAAATTTCCATAGTATTAAAAAAAGAGAAGAAGACAGAAAATGCAATATAAATAATAATTTCATTAAAACAGACATTCTTCCCATTTGGAATCATTTCCACTGAGATCAACTGTGTGTCCCAGGTATTCAAGAAGAATGTCCATTAGAGTACATCTGAAGATTGGACAGAAATCTGTACATACTATTGCACTTCGCAATGTTCCTCTAATTTAGTGCCTTTTAAAGTTTAGTGTGAGCCTCCTAGAGACCTTTAGTGTAGTGCAAGAAAAGTATAAATACCACAAACATAAAATGAGTACCCAGCTTGCTGGGGTGGGGGGGGGGGGGGAGAGGGAACAATGTGTAGCCTGCATAATTAACTTGTAAACTGCCCAGGGAGTGCTTTAAGTGCTATAGGGCGGTATATAAGCAGCATGAGAATCCAGTCTCAACATCTTGCCATCATTTTTGGAACTTCTATGTTTTGTAAGCTCCGTAATGCTCAGCCTGATGAAGAGTCCTGCAAGAGTAGAAAGCTAGTTTGTTTGTGAGATTTTAGTGGTATAATAAAGATGTTATCCATCCTTGTTTTTGAATGGTGGACAAAAGCACATGACTGCTCTTTTTTTAAATGAGCAACACATTTATCACACCACTAACATCTCACAAAAAAGCTAGCTTTCTCTTCATCAGGCTGAGCAGAAAAAAATTCAATTTCCCAATATCATGAAGTAGCTAAACTGCCTTCTTAAGCCACTTAATGATATTGGGAAATTGAAAGCAGAAAGGAAATTTAAAGCAACAAGCTCTGCTTTGGCTCAATCCCAGCAGTCACACATGCTGGAAATAAACTAAAATGGAATGACACAATGTCCATTTAAAAAAGAGTAGCCCTGACAGGGGCCCAGAATGATGCAGATAGGAACGTTCTGGGGACAGGCTGGTTCATGCTCACACTTACATCGTCCAGTCACTGGCCAAAGGAGCGAACCAGTCCATCCCCACAGAAGATCAAACAGTGGGACAAATGCCCATGTAGTCATCCCCTAAGCTTTAACTACAGGCAATGCATTTAACAGAAGTTATCCACAGTTCACAGGTTAACAGAGGTACTGACGTGGTTAGCAAGGAAACAGAAGGGGGAAAGACCAGAAACAACCTCTTGCTGTTAATGGAGGAAGCTAGCAAATGTCCAGGGGTTGAGCTAGTTTAGGGTTGTGCACAGAGTTGGGCCCCACCCCACGGCCAGCAATCTTGCACTTCCATTTCTTCCTTTGCACTTGTAAAGTAAATGCAATTCAACTAGGAGTCCAAATGCAGATTCACACATGCACACACAAATTTCTGAACAACAGACATAAATCAAGACAGCCACACAGGTACAAACAACAAAGAGTCTTGTGGCACCTTAAAAACTAGCAGGTTTTATTTGACATAGCTTTTCATACATCACAAACCACAAATCAGATGCAATTACGGTACATCTTTTCTTGTGCCACAGATTTAACATGTCTACTTACTTCCCCTGGAAACAGTTTGATAGAAAAACTGCCACCACTGAAAAATACTACATTTGAGATGATGTCATGAGATACTGTGCTTATAATAGCTGTCCCACATATCCAAATCATCACTTGAGGCTGGAGTAATCCAGTAAAGACTAGCTGACGTATCTGTGAATTCATAATTCCGGTGTGACCTTTACAGACGTGGAAAAGGATCCGTGGGGGTGGGGGGCAACAACTCATAGAATCCCCAGACAGCATGGCCATGTTGCCTGGCAGAATCTGGGTACTGTAGTAAAAAAAGACGGGAGCTCCAAGTCCTATATAGCTTGGTGGTAGACACCACCGATTGAAGAAATAATCGGTTAAACCTATCAAGCTCATTTCGACCATATATCTGTAGCAAAATATCTCCCTTTCAGTCAGACATTACTGGTTTTGCTGCAAGGCTACCAGGTATGCATACTGTTCCATCTTGTTTGAGGGAGTCCTGTTCCATGGCAATCAAGGGACTTTCAAATACAGAGGTGTGACAGAAATGATTCATTACCCTCAAGAAGAAGAACAAGATGCAGTATCTGAACAATGCAACATACATGTTATGTTTAACCAGTTCTAAAGAAGCACATGGCACAGCTATAGATAGAACAGCTGCTACTTAGATTCCTCCACCCCATCGCTGTACATGGATGGATCCTTCAATTAATTGTTTTTTTTTCATAAACCTGCCCTTTATTTCTGGAGTTAGCCAGAGCTATATGAGAATATAATGAAGGTGCCATTGTTTTTCTGACCAAAATTACTGCTACTGGTAGAAAAAGAAACTAGATTATAAGCTTTCAAGCATGGGTTGCATTACTTTTAGTATGAGTACAGCAGCTAGCAATTTTAGGAATATTATAAATAAACACCTGAAGTTCATATAAAGACATTTTATCTCACTAGAGTTGCCATCAGGGCTAGGAATGGCCCATAGTCCAAGTAGGGAGGGGCTCATTTTATGATCTCAGATTGAGGTCCCGTTCCCCTGTGAAGGCAGGAAACACACATTTAATTCTTAAGAGCCCCATCAACTGTTGCTAGCATTGACAAAGAAGATACAGAGGAATGGTAATTTGCAGCACAGTTAGTGCTAGGCTTGGTGGGGTGCAAGCTGGTGGTGAAACCTTCCCTCCCAGATGACAAAAGCAGCAGAGAAGCCATCAGAGCTCTCCCTACCTTGGGGCAACTCCTCTGGTCTAGTTGGCAAGCGCTTCTGTTTGTGGCCACCATTTTAATCCTAGTACAATGCATCCGAGGCCCCAACAATGTGTCAGGAATTAAAATACTGGACATCAGCAGCTCTGCTTACAGGCTACCAGCCTATTTTTCTATCTTTTATTTTTTCTTTTCCCCCTGCTGCTGCTGGCACATGCCTGCCCCGACATACAGTATAATGTAGGGAGGGCCACGGTTCCTAACATTGAGGTAAGGGTAGTTGAGAAGTGGGCCATCTGAAAGGCTAATGCCTTCGGCAAATGCCCAAGAGTGCCAACCCTAGACTTCTACCTTCATTGCCTCTCCTCAGATGAGATGCTCAGAGGAATCTGGGAGGAAGTGAAGGTGGGCATATTCAGGGTGTGTGTGTGTGTGTGTGCATTGTCAGTATTTTGGCCAAATCCTGAAACTAGCACTTGCTAAAAAATTTGTTTTCCTGCCACATTATGGGCATATACTATGATACAGTTTATTTTTCAGGATTAAAAGAACACACACCACCCTTTCTGGAGAGCAGGCTATCTTCCAAATCTGTTACAATCCCTCGTTAAATATGCCAACCATGGCATGGTTCTCTTTTATATAAGTCGATAGCATCACTGAGCTGTACAAGGAGATGTGCATTCAATCTCCCCATCTGGGTAAAGGGGGGTAGGAGAATAATCCATCAAGAATTCATGACTGGGGATACTCCCCCTGCTCACATATGCCAGAACCACTGAAGCAGCACTTGGAAGAAGAGGGCACCTGCGTTTGCTTTAATATTTCAACTGGCTGCATTTTTTATTTGCCCAGATGTTGCTTATGGATGTGCTGCATTTAGTAATCCCTCCACTCCCAAATGGCTTCATCTTCTAGAAAGCATCTGTAATGATTTTCCTGAATGTATGAGTTACAATTAAACATTTTGCAAATTTAGTACAAAATCAATGGGAATGGTCACCTTCAATAACCACCTGTGTTTAAACAAACAACAATCAGAAACTGTACCAAGCCTGCTGAAACACATCGAGTGCAACAATTGAAAAAACGTAAGTCGAGATAAAAAATAAAGGTTAGCAGGCTTGGTTAAAAGCACCAACCATATTTACAGCTGAGAAAATGCATCCCATTCCTGCTCTTTCACAATGCACAGATGCAAGGCAATGCCATGTTCCCTCTCCTCCCACCCCCAAGTGTAACACTGACACACAAAAGCTTCCTAGTCTTATGGGGAACAGCAGGGCATCACCACAGCTTACAACCAGGAGATCCCAATGCACATCGATTAAACGAACGGAAGGACGGGAGAGGGAGAGAGAAAGAATGACAATAGATGCCTTCCTTACCCACATGAGTGATGACCGTAGCCAGTCGCTGGGTTAGCTCCTGATGCGACATCTCTTCTTCTTTTAACCAAAAGAGCATTTCACAGCGAAGCAACTGCACAGCATCCAAAAACCACACACACCCATACACTCTCTCTCTCTCTCTCTCTCTGATACAGTACACCACGCACAGGATGTAGCTGGAGAGGGAGGTAGCTCAGCAACATACACACAAGGCGTGTGCCACTCCCACCGTGTCGGATCCTTCCAGACTGCTGCTGGCCTTATTATTATACCTTATTTTGCATTGGTCAGCTCTCTTGCAACACCCTGGGAGAGCTGGCTAGCCCTCCCTTCCTGCTGCAAAGTCCTTTTCCAAGGATGTGTGACACGTTTTGGACCTCAACACCCACAAAATGTTAACACCCAGACCCTTATGTCATTCGTCCTGCTGCTGTCGCGCTGGCTCCCTCATTCATTCTTTTTCTCTGTCTGTTACATCAACCCAAGCTGCAGTGAACAGCTACCTAATTACCAAGGAGACGCTCAGAACCTAATTCAGTAAGAAAGGAAAAGCAAATCCCACAGCTGCTGTAGATTTTTTTTTTTTTTTTTGCCCATTTGCAGAAGGAAATCCAAGTTTTTTGTGTTTTTTTTTTTTGCCTCAGGGTCCTTTCTATGAAGCTTCTCTCTGGATCCCTGCACTGCTACCCAGCACCACAGCTCCACCTTTGCTATTAAGAGATGTCTGTGGGTTAGGCGGCTAACAAGGCAAATGGAGAACAGAAGAAACCACAAAAATGTTCACAGATCCATGCAACACTCACACATACATGCGCACAAAAAGCATCAAAGGCATATGTTACAACCCCCATCACATGCATATACCAGAATCCATTTAAATCAATAATTTATTCAGATGATGAAACATACACACAACTCCAAAGAATAAAGCAGCCTAAGTTCTTGCATCAAAACTGCTACACAGAAAGACAATTGGAAAACAACAACACTAATATGTATATAGTCACATCAGCCTGTTTCAGCGTGCATACCAAATATAAAAGGAAAAAAATTGTTGTGCCTTAAAGACTAACAGATTTATTTCAGTATCAGCTTTGGTGGACTGCAGTCCACCAAAGATGGTACTGACTTCAAACATTTAGTTGTTAAAGTACCATGATCTTTTTGCTTTTTGTTGTTGTTGTTATAATAGGCATACAGTGCATTAGTTAGAGCACGCAAAACAGTTTCTGCGTTTTGTATTGATGGAATCACTGCAACTGCCCTGCAAAGTAGACCAGTTTTATTTAACTTTCTCTTTCCTTCTCAGAAGGGATGAAGGGGCAGAGTTTTTCCTAGCCCAAAAGGAGGCAAGAGGGATGTTGGAGGGCTCTGCTGCGCTTACGGGAACAACCTACAGTTTATTTGTTATGCTTCACTATAACACATTATACATGGAGCAATCAGAACAACCAATTCCTGTTCTATTTCTTTCAATATATTTTCATGTATATGCAAAGAAACATTAGAAATTCCAATGTGAGAAAAGGAAATCTTACTATGTTTAAGTCAACATATGTACAGGTCAACCCACTGGCATTTCAAAACACAGAAAGGTATCTTTCATACACATTGCAAGGGACTGGGTGCAACATTAATGTAACATTAAACTTTACCCAAGACCAGCAATTGCGAACCTATGGCACGCGTGCCACCGCTGGCACGCGGAGCCCTTTCTCCCGGCACGCGAGCCATAAGTCGCCGGATCGCTACTCCCCCCCTGCCCCCTGCAGCCAAACCTGAGCAGGCGGCTGCAACTGTGGTGCTGGTGCCCGGACAGGCGGCGGGGTCAGGATCTGGAGCAGCTGGTGCTGGCGGCGGATACGGAGTGGGGTCTTGAGGCACCTCTGTGCCCAGGATTCCCCCTTCTGCCGCCACTTCCAGTTCCGCCGCCACTGCCCCGTTTTTTCCCCCCAGTTTGGGCACGCGAGCCCAAAAAGGTTCGCCACCACTGCCTAGACAGACCTGTCTCTAACATAAAGTACAACACTAAACACAGAATCTTATTGCTATTCCTACCTAGAGCTGTCCCCCTGAGTCAGTGGATCTACTCTAGTGGAAACTACCAATACAATTCTGGCCTTTCTCATATTAATTTACCACATTTTTCTGTTTATAATATGACCCCCCCCCTTTCTAACCCCAAATTAGAAAAAGCAGGGATCAAAGGGCTCCCTTTTTGCTAAGCCCGTGCCTTCGCAAAAGGCAAGGCAAGCGGCTGTCAAAGTGACTGCTGCTTTTCCTTGCCTTTTGAGAAGGCACGGAGCTTAGCAAAAGGAAGAGAGCAACGCCTCCCCTTCCTTTTTGCTAAGCCCTGTGCCTTCGCAAAAGGCAGCAGTAAAGAGCTGCCTTCCGTGTATAAAACGACCCTCAATTTTTTCTCAAATTATTTAAGGAAAAAGTGTCGTTTTATACACGGAAAAATACGGTATGCCTAATTCTTTGGTCTGCTAGAAAAAAACGTAGCAAACTCATGCATGAAATCCCCATCAGTTACCAAACAGATGACTTTCTCATCACCATTTTGAGGCTAAAATGTTAATACGGTTCCCTCTGCACATCAAGGAATACTCCCAAGAGATTGGCTCAGACTGGCTGCAATTTATAGAAATGGAAGAAGAGAGAGTGGGAATTAACTATTAAATGGGAAAGTTATAGCATGAAAGCAAAGCCCATCAGATCAGATAAATTAAATACGAGGGGGAAATTGTAGATCAAAGATATCCTGAAGCCAGGCCGAGGCTGGATATAAGAGCAGCTGCCTTGGGGTAGATAGTGATGGATCTCCTGGGTATCTCCAGATGTCCTTTGGTATACGTAGCTGTAATAGACTAGGAGCTCTGGTGCCAATTTGGAGCCCAGCTGTTACGTTAGGCTAGAGGGATAAAAAACACATATGGAGCGGGTGATGGAGTGGACAGTTACAAAGTGCAATTATCATACTGTCTCAGCCAGAAAAGTAGACATCATGCTTTATGTATAGGATAATGGGGGAAAATAAGGCTGTTTGATCTTGTTTTCCCCATTATTGATTTGTTTTGACCTTTCCCCTATCAAAACCAGACTTTGGAAGTAACGCATTACAGATAACACAGTTGCCCGTAACACAGAGTTGTTTGGGTTTCTGTGTGTTGTTCAAAATAATGGTTTAACCAAGTTCTATTTCAAAAATAATGGGGATTATAGCACTTTGAGGGAGGAGTATGACAAATAACACTTTCTAGTTTTAATTTCCTTTTAAAGATTTTGGGTGGGGAACTTTTTGGAGCATATTTGAGTTTTTATCAGCCTGTTGCAACAGTTCTATTTATTTATGTATTTTAAAATATTTTTATCCCACCTTTCTCCTTGAGAGGAACCCACGGAGTTTTACATCATTAAAAGACAATATTTAAAAGATAACAACAGAAGTATAGAAACATTTAAAAAAATCAAACAAATACCATAATAAAAATGGTAAACAAAATCAACACCAAAAAACAATTTTTATATAAAACACTAAGAACTAGACTAATGCTGTGGTGTAATTTTAGCACAAAGGATTTGTAAATTCTTTGTTTTGTTTTTGTTTTTTACCTGGAACTATACAAGAACAAGGGTGGATGCAGGGTGTGTGTCTTGAACAGAAAGTGACAGCCATAGTCTGGTGATTTCCATTCACCTTGGTGCATCAGAAACTGTGCAGGCCTATTCCAGTATTATTCTTTCTTTTGATGACAGCAAGGTGAGGATCGGAAGAATTATTACTATTAGGTAAGATTTACAATTACCAACAAAATTTAGAGTTATCTCCAACACAAACTAAAGGAATTTGTTGTTCAGCAACAACCAAAGGACTGTAAGCTGCTGACCGCTGACAAAGGATCATCTTACAAATCAGGTTAGGCTGAGAACAGAGGTTCCAAATAAATATTTTCTAGAAAATCAGCCAAGGGAAATTAATATTTCCCTCTAATTCTTAAATATATACTTTGACTGAAATCCTTTTGCTTAGTGCAGTTAAGTAGCAACCAGAACAGACCCACTGAATCAGTGGCGATTTTTCCATAAGTTCAACTGATTCAATGGGCCTACTCCATTTGCATCTTACTACATAAAGCATCAAAAAACATCAAAAAAACGAAGATCATGGCTACTGGTCCCATCACCTCCTGGCAAATGGAAGGGGACGATATGGAGGCAGTGACAGATTTTACTTTCCTGGGCTCCATGATCACTGCAGATGGTGACAGCAGCCACGAAATTAAAAGACGCCTGCTTCTTGGGAGGAAAGCGATGACAAACCTAGACAGCATCTTCAAAAGCAGAGACATCACCTTGCCGACAAAGGTCCACATAGTCAAAGCTATGTTTTTCCAGTAGCAATGTATGGAAGTAAGAGCTGGACCATAAGGAAGGCTGACCGCCGAAGAATTGATGCTTTTGAATTGTGGTGCTGGAGGAGACTCTTGAGAGTCCCCTGGACTGCAAAGAGAACAAACCTATCCATTTTGAAGGAAATCAACCCTGAGTGCTCACTGGAAGGACAGATCCTGAAGCTGAGGCTCCAATACTTTGGCCATCTCATGAGAAGACTCCCTAGAAAAGACCCTGATGTTGGGAAAGTGTGAAGGCAAGAGGAGAAGGGGACGACAGAGGACGAGATGGTTGGACAGTGTCATCGAAGCTACCAACATGAATTTGACAAAACTCCGGGAGGCAGTGGAAGACAGGAGGGCCTGGCGTGCTCTGGTCCATGGGGTCACAAAGAGTCGGACACGACTAAACAACAACAACAACAACACATAAAGCAACGACTTCAGCCACAGAATTACATCAAGTCATCTTCTTTCAAAGATTCTAACCACACATTTAATGGTGAACAACTCTCAACTCAAGGCCTGAATTCCATTTCAGAGATATTCCTGCGCATTGCGTTCAGCAGTTTGCATAGCCAAAGGCAACGATGGAACCAAGACCACAAATTTATAGGTTAAAATTATTACAGTACTACAAATAACTATACCTTAAGACTTTAGAAAAGTAAAAACTTGTGCAAAATCTGGGAAACCATCAAATGATGTCTGGAAGTTGAGTCATGGCAACTGGACTTCTTTCTTGTTAGGTTGAAATATTTCGCTACTCATCCAAGTAGTTTCTTCAGTCTGAGGAGAGTTGGTAGGAGATCCCTGATAAATCCTCCAGGTTGGTTTCACTTCCCCCTGGTCTGAATAGGCTTCTTAGATGGACAAAGGACTGGGTGTGACTGTGGAAGACATCTGGATGACTGAGAATCTTCACAGACATCAAATGATGGTGTCATAGGAAGAGGGTGTGCCCTGAAAGCTAGAATCCCAAAAGGCTCAGATTTGGCCCCAGGACCCAAGTTGTTCAAGCTTTGTTAAACAATTGCAAGAACAATTTAATTACATTCTAAAGTACAGAAGGCATTTCCTCATATACTCTCAGAACTACCAGACATGTTGGTAGGAGATGATGGAGGTTGTAGTGCAACACCCCTGGAGCATACCAGGTGAAGAACTGCTGTGTTAATAGAACAATACTTTCCAGATTGTGGGAAGTAATTGTTCCACTTCTTTCCTACATTAACCAGTTCTAATGCTGGATTTTAAGAATGATATATAAAAACTGGAATGGGCTGAGATGAGGACAATGCAAATTGGCCAGCATGAGGACAGTAAGAAAGAACTGGGGATGGTTTGCTTGGGGAAGATAAAATTAAGGAGAGACAGGACAGCATTCCCAACGCCTGAGTGGCTGTCAAGCAGCAAAAGGAAAATCCAGGCTTTGCTGACCTAGGGGAAAGGAATAGATATAATGAGTGGTTGCCAACCTTGGGTAACTCAGGTGTTCTTGGACTGCTATTCCCAGAAGCCTTCAACACCAGCTGTGCTGGCCAGGTTTCTGGGAGCTGCAGTCCAAGAACACCTGGATTACACAAGGTTGGGAACCACTGGCTTAAGTAGGAGCTCCCATGTCTTGATTATGCCAAATCAACAATGAGTCGTATGCCACCTTAAATATGTGCCATATGAAAAGGTAGTTTAAAACAAATAAAACTTGCTAGTCTTCAAAGTGCTACAAGGCTGTTTGTTGATGTTGCTGGAAGATGTTTCAGGCTGACACAGCTGCCCCTTGATAATGGCAGTGGTTTAACAATGGGGCTAAAGTGTTAGCGGGATTTGCCTTGTTGGAGCTGTTCAAACAACGACTAGACAGCCCTTTAGTGAGGATGCTCTGGTCCTGGCTTTTGGGCACTGAGCAAGCGACAACACTGAGCAAGATACTGTTGGTGTACACATCCGTTCCTATCCTCTATCCCCTGTACTAAGCAATGTAACAGCAAGTTTTGAAGCACTGGCTCTCACCATAACTGTCCCCAAAGCCATGTCCCCATGACAGCCCAACAGTACAGACAGCTGTGTTGTTGACTTTTGACCCACATCTGCAAATCAGTTCTACAAGAGTTTTCAAATCTACCAGGAGCAGGCTTTTTGTCAAGCCAAGAGCTCTTGGTTGTCCATTCAGGACCGAGCTACACCAAAGGCAGCTCATAACAATACATTGTTGTTGGGAAAATTCATTCCCCTCCCTGCCTTCCAAAGATACCATTAAGCTCAAAATTGCAGAAAAAGCTCAGAGAGGACAGGGAAGCCTCTAGTGAGGTGACATATTATGCAATTTGTCTTCACTAATTTAAAAAATCCTAATACGTCTACTCTTCAAGCACTGGCTCCACTACACCATTGGCTGTACTGATGAGAAAGTTACTTCAAACACAAACAACCAGATTGTGTGGAATTTCATTTGTTAAGAAATATTTCTGACCCTTTGTTGCCCTTTACATGTGATTTGATCTGATTCAGTGGAGGATTCTGTCCCTGTGCCCAATAACAGGATGCTATTTATTTAAAATTGCCCAAAACAAAATTATAGCTTTCCTTTCCCAGTAGAAATGAAGTAATTTTAGTCTCTTGTCTTCCTCGCAGTTTCCTTTTTGATAAACTATTGTTGCTATTGAGACCTTCTCTCTGGGTCAACTTTCTGTGTCTGCATAGCTCTTGTTCCAAGTTGTCTAGTTTGTCTTGTTGTCAAGTCTTGCTAGATTTTGCCTTTATTTCATTTTACAACAATATGTACACAAAAACATTTTATTTACAAGTAGTATTGACTCTATGTTGCCAGTTACTGCCATGACAATAGGGTAGCTAGAGATCTTTCAGCTATGCTGTTCTTATTTCATTGAGTCAGCCATAATTTAATCATCGCCTTCATCTTAGAACTGCAGAGCCCCTGCCAAGGAGGCACAGTGGAGAATCAAACTCTGGCTCCATAGCCAGATACCTACGTCACTGAGCTAATTTGTAGATGACTGACCGTGTTTGAGGGTTAAATTAACAACACCAATAGTATAATCTTAGAACTGCTGAACTCAAATCATGACAGCATGTGAAGTAATCGCACCAGTGAAGCATGGGTTTGCTTCCTATGGATGAATCACAAAACAAAGCAAAATAAATTTATAGCTCAGTGGTTCAGGCATCTGCATTTGATTCCTGTGTTTGACTGTGCCTTCTTGACAGGGGCTCAATGATCCATAGAGTCCCTTCCAGCTCTGCTGGAATTATTATAATAATAAATTATTATTATAAGATGTGTGTCTGAATGTACTGTGCTGTCAAGTAGGAACTGACTTATAGCAACCCTAATAGGGCTTTCAAGGTAAGTGAGAAATTTAAGGAGTGATTTTACAAGTTCTGCTCCCCCAGTGAGTTACCATGGCCAAGTGGGGATTCAAACCCTGTTCTCCAGTCATAGTCCATCACTCTACCCACTATACCAATAGGAGGTGTGAAAAGTTCATGCTTTGACAAGTGTATTTCTGCTATGACTTTGGATTTTTCCCTGTACCCTTCACAATATATTGGTACACAGCCTGATAAAGACTTGTAAAGGTCAAAAGATAGCTATTTTTATTTTTTAATTTGGTCCAATAAAGGTTTTCCCTGTCCTTGTTTTATACTATGTAAGGACCACAGGGGTGTTTTTTTTTCCTGATCTATAGAGGATACCCTGAATAGTCACCCAAAGCACCATAAAAGACTTAACACCATCCAAGGAAGAGAGCAAACTGAAGAAAACATCTGATTCCAACCACTAGGTTTTAATTTGGCTTCAACTGGTGTCAGTAGTGGGTTGACAAAATTTTATTCCTAATTCCCTAATGGGGGTTTGCCACATTTCTGTGTAATCTTTTCCCCTGGCCAAATAGGAACTTTTTAAAAAGAAGGCAACTGGGAAAGAAAAATGCTGCATATTGGCAGCCCTTTGTTTGATGGAGATGGGAGAGAAAATCCAACTAAACAGCCAGAAGGGATGGAATTTGAAACTCACATTCCTGACTCGTTTGCAGCCTGCATTTTTGAGCTTATCTTTAAGAAACAGACCTGGCACGGATATCTGCCATGATTTTTGGAACTTTAATGTTTTTTTCTGCATTATCCACATTGGATAATGCAGAAAAAAACCTTCATTGGGTTCTATACATTGGTATAGAACCCAATGAAGACTAGTATAAGTTCAAAGACAGCTATTTTGGTTTTTGTTGTTGTTGTTGTTTTTTAGGCCCAATAAAAACATTGGAGCTTGATTTACAACTTTGCACGCTGTCTGTAGTTTGAGTGACTTGGAGGTACTTTTTTGGGCTGGGGTGATTATCTATCTAGCACTAACCAATTATTCCTTTCAACTTTTGAAATTCAAACAGAGCCCAGCCTCTCTGCTGAGTGTTTTATTCCTCTCTTTAAGCAGTTGGTGGCAGTTCTTTTTGCTGTTGATCTGTTCATCTCGTTGCTAGTACTGGTACGTGTGCAGTAAAGAAAGCAATATAAACAAGCCTATAATTTCAAGCAAATGTACGTATATAAGTTTTTTTATTCTTTCTCCTTCAAATGACTCAGAGTGAGTTACTGAGACTTTAAGTGCCAGTTATTGAGAATAGGGTAGACACTGGGTAACTTGAAGCTACTCTCCTCTATGGATCTCTGCATTTCTACTGTGTAGCAAAAAAAGAATTTTACCAGAAATTCAAAATTCTGCAACAAGTATCACCTGCCCTTGCTTTTGTTCTGCACTTAGGGAACTCTCTCTAATTATTTGTTGTCTGTAATGTTTGCCCCTTAGTTCCTGTTTCACTGACTCCATCAGTAGCCAGGTGCCTAAGGGAAACGCAGCAGCATGTACCATCATTGAAAAAGCACTGAGTCCCCCACAAAATCTCACAGTCTGACCACTGTATTAACATTTGCCTTGAGGCCCCTGCATTGCACACCTGGGCTCATGAGAGGGCATTTTAATGTCTCAATATGCCTGAGAAACTACACAGAGAAATTTAAATGGTGGCTCCATATTCTTTGGCAGTGGTCTTTGTTACTGCCAGCATTACCAGGCAGGCCATCTTCCAAGGCCTACTAACCTCGAGAGAAACAACCACAGGCCAATTATTATTAGTTTGTTCTAAAAATTTATCTCCTTTTTTCCCCCCTACCAAGTGAGTTTGAAGCAGTCCCAGAACAAGCATCCTACCTTAAGGCAAGTTCACAAAAAACATCTTACCATTACCACTAAAGAGTTACATAACCAACACAGTTTAGAAGTCACTCTTTTTCTTTCTTTTTTTTATTACAGCTCCCAGAATTCCATGGCTGCAAGATCTGGCAATATGTAAAAATATCTAAAAATTAACAACCAAGATTAGAGAATAATATAGGGCAATATTAGATGTTCAGATGTTGCTGGACTCCAACTTCCGTTGATTCCAGATAGCTCAGCCAAGAAGGAAACAGGATGGGGTTTGCATTCCAACGTTGATCACCTCTCACATAAGGATACAGCATGGCACACACACTGAACTATAAACATTTAGTTCAGTGGTTCCCAACCTTGGGTAACCCAGGTGTTCTTACACTACAATTCCCAGAAGCCTTTACCACAAGCTGTGCTGGCTGGGGTTTCTGGGAATTGCAGTCCAAGAACACCTGGGTTACCCAAGGTTGGGAACCACTGATTTAGTTGAAGTTTTTTTTTTGAGCAGCACCAAGAGTGGAAGTGAACTCCCAAGCACCTGTTCCTTCTGTGTCCAAACAACTTTTTTTCCTGACCTTGAATTAGTTTGCTCTACTCCTCCCTCTGCTGTCTCGTCTCGTGATAGGCACCCAGACGATTTGATCTGCAAGCTATTCTAGCGGAAATCTGTCAGTTTTGTATCGTTTGTACTGTGCTTTGTAGATGTTTAAAGCATAGGCAAATCAAGTGAGCACTCAAATATGGACAGCAACCTGATTTTTTAACCTGTTTAATTGCTTTTAAAATATTTATATTGTGTTATATAGTGGTTCCCAGTGTGGTGTAGTGGACAGAGTGGTGGACTAGGACTCTGGAGAACAGAGTTTGAATTCCCACTCAGCCAGGGGAGTAGAACTGGTAAAACCACTCCTTACATATCTCACTTACCTTGAAAGGGTAACCCTGTTAGGGTTGCTGTAAGTCAGTTAAAACACAACAGCATGTAACAACAACATAGTGTTTTTAAGTTTGTGGTTTTATCTGTTGAGAGCCACCTTGAGTCACCTAGGGAGAAGAAAGTGGCAAATAAATAAATAAATGCTAGGTTGACAGGTTTGAAAAGTCCAAAAGCGTGTTTTAGGCTGCTTAACTGATTTGATTATACTATTTTAATAAATTAAAAGAATGCACTTGATTATGAAGATAGGTGGTTCTTTCTTTAAACAAATTAACAAGCATTTAAGCAAAACAGGGATAGGGGACATGTGGCTCTCCAGATGTTGGATTGCAAATTGTAATTATATCCCCCCCCCCCCCCCACTTTACTTTGGCTACACTGGCTAGGAGTTTCAGTTCAGTAACAACTAGAGGGTGGCTCTCAACTTCAGGTAAAAACTGAAGACAAGGTATCATCTATCTTTTAAAAAGCACTACTTGTGTGTGAGAGAGATAATGATACACATAAATGTGCACCATCTTTGTTGTTGTTGTTTAGTCGTGTCCGACTCTTCGTGACCCCATGGACCAGAGCACGCCAGGCCCTCCTGTCTTCCACTGCCTCCCGGAGTTGGGTCAAATTCATGTTGGTCGCTTCGGTGACACTGTCCAACCATCTCGTCCTCTGTCGTCCCCTTCTCCTCTTGCCCTCACACTTTCCCAACATCAGGGTCTTTTCCAGGGAGTCTTCTCCACCATCTTTAAAAAGTAGCAATTTTAAACTTATGTGTAGATAACTAGAATTCATACAAGTAATAGCCAAAGCTGGCTGGCGTTGTCAGTCAGGTATCTGGCTTTGGAACCAGAGGTTGGGAGTTCGATTCCCCGCAGTGCCTCTAGGGAGAAGAGCCAGCCTGTGTGGCTCTGAGCAAGCTGCACAATCCTAGGACACATTCAGAAGAGAATGGAAAACCACTTCTGAGTTTTCTCTATCTAGAAAACCCTGACAATGACTGGAAAAGTCACATTTTTGGACTACAACTTCCAGAAGAGGAATCTGGTGAATTTTTTTTTCTCCAAGGCAACAAGATGCAAGTCTAAAAGGGCACGTGCAGTTGTTTTCCAGGAGGGAGGGGTGCTTTTGTTATCTGAAAGCGATTCAAACCAAAATGCAGCCTGGGATAAAAGGGACACTCTCATGTTGGAAGGAGTCTACGGGGGGGGGGGGGGTCCACGCAGGAGCCCTCACGCATGCGCACTCCGATCCTCCGGCAGCCGCACCTACCCGCGCGGTACGAACTTCCCTTGACTGCAACGGTAGGTATCCGCATGCGCAGATGTTATCCTTCGTGAAGCCGGACGGAAGCAGGAAAGGCCTGAGACTGCACTTCGACGCATGCGCACCGCTTCAACTGCGCTTCGTGAGGCCGTTGTGTTTGACACATATTTCCAGTTATGGCACGGCAGGTGACGGGCATGGCCCTTGTTATACCCTCTTTCTTTAACCCGCTCTTCTTACCGCTACTTTAAAAGACACTGTTCTTCTCCTAGCCGGAGAAAGTCGCCTCACAAAGTTGTGTGGGGCGCCATTTTGTAACGGATACCTCGATGGTCGGGCGTGTTCCTAGAGAGTCCCTCTACGCCCGGATGTAGCTCCGCCCAGAGGGCGGGGAAAGCGAGTCGCTTTGGCGGGAGTTAGAAGGGACTTAAAATCGAGAGAGCGGCTGCGGCCTACACGAAGGCATCCTGAGGGGAGCTTTGCTCGCGGACGGGCGCTAGTGACGCTACAGGTGGGGCGGTCCTTTTCTTCTTTTCTCCTCAGGAACGGCCGGGCTCTTTGCTGGTGAGATGGGGAAGCACTCGGGAAGATTCCTCCTTTTGGACTACAACTCCCAGAATCCCCTGGAAAGGCCTGGGGCTGGCTCGTAATTCTGGGCCTCCCATCCCGGGCCCCTGGAGCAGGTGGTCTGGTTTGCAAACCTTCCCCTCTGCCAGCAAAGGGTGTGGGGTGGGTGAAACTCTTCAAGAGCATCATCCTGTCTGTGTCCCCTTCACACAATGTATCGCTCTATTGTGAAGGAAAAGAAGCTGTTCAGACCCTACTTCTTGCTGGATAATGGAGCTGGTTCCAGGACTGGCTCTCTGGGTTCAAGGGGAAGAGAATTTATCTGTGGAAGAAATAGAGCTGACTCAACAAGATCACATTTTACAGCATTCCACAAAAGAAAATCTTTCTGTACCCGGCGTGTTGTTAGTCTGTGGAACTCCTTGCCACAGGATGTGGGGATGGCCTCTGGCCTGGATGCCTTGAAAAGGGGATTGGACAGATTCCTGGAGGAAAAGTCCATCGCAGGTTACAAGCTGTGATAGGGATGTATATAATCTCCAGGCTTGAAAGGAAGGTACTTCCAAATGCCAGATGCAGGGGAGGGGGATCCGGAGACAGGTATCTCGTTGTCTCGTGTGCTTCCAGAGGCATCTGGTGGGGCCACGGTGAGATATAGGGAGCTGGACTGGAGGGGCCCTTGGCCTGATCCAGCAGGGCTCTTCTTATGTTCTTACTACAGATTTCATTTGCACACAGTTTAAAAATGGGATAATGATAGTTTTTTTGGTAAAAAGGCTGCTAAGAGTGAGTGGATAAAATGATTATTGTGGATTTCAGTATTTGTATTTCAAAGAAAAACGACATGGAAGATTTGCAATCTGCTACTTGTAAATGGTCTGACATCAGTAATCAGAGTTTCACAGTGCGTTTCCATGACCAAGTGGGGATTTGAACGCAGGTCTTCTGAGTCTTCATGTGACATGACAGCCATTACACTGCTCTGTCTCAATACAGGATAAAAACATCACCGTGTACTTCCTAGTTTTGTCTTATTTTTATTTTGTGCTGTCTTTAGCTATTATGTTGTTAACATTATGGTTGTATTTTTAATGGCTTGTCTGGAAAACTTTGATTAGCAGAGAATGTTTAAAACTGTATTATAAACAAAAAAACAAAACAAAAAAACTGAAGCAGTTGGTAAACACCAACAAAAGTTTGTAGCCAACACTGAGGCACTGAAAAAAGAGTGGCATGGGCAAATGAAATTTTAATTCTTTAAAAATTGAGCAGTGACAATGTATCTTTGATCCTCTTTTTCATGTTAACCTTGTGCAGACGGGTGAGAAAGGTCAAGAATGCAGGCATATCTGAAGGGCCCATCTTCAATCAGCACGAAACCCTTGTCTTCTACCAAGGAACGGGGAACAACTGCCACCGCAGGAGGCAGTGGAGAAAGGAAGAGGGTCAGGCCTGTGCCTTGGGTGGAAAAATAGTAAGCATTGGATTGTGGTTTGATATTTTATTTTTGTTTTTTGTAACTGACTAGGATGAGTGCAAGAGACAGGAGGATTAAGGGAAGGAGGTTGCCTATAGTATGTATTTTAAATAATTACCCTGATTGTCACCATTAGAAGTCTCTGCTTACTTTATGTTTCTCCTTTTGGTGGTCTTCTGTTTCACTTCCTCATTGAAGATGAGAGATTGGCAACCTGACCAAGGCCAGGAGTGATTTTCATTTAACCCATTGCCTGTGTTTTATGTGATGAATGCCTACAATGATACTAATTTGGTAAACCAGCTAGTCCCAATAACATTATATTTAAAGGAGCCTCTAAAACCAAATATCCCCTATCTTGGATAGAAATGTAAACAGAGGCAAGTGCTGGAATTAAAACAGGCATTTAATTTTCAAATAATTTGATGACAGATATAGCACAGTACAGTATATATGTGCTATATATATATATGGGGTCACGAAGAGTCGGACACAACTAAACAACAACAACATAGCACAGTAGTTACTCCATTTAAAAGCACAGTACTCACCTCACAACTGCTACAAAAATTATTCAGGCACCACCGACAATGCTGCAGGTTTTTAAACCATTGAACTGCTCACTCAGAACCACTCTTTTATAGCTATGGATCAGCTTTTACTTTCATTTCCCAAGGCACCTCTTCCCCCTTCTGATATCTTTTCTTTAATGTGAGGGGAATCAGAGATTAGCCCTGCCTTTTAATCCTGTTTAAGTCAACTACAGCACAGCCCCAACTGCCTCACCCCAAAACCAAGGCATATCTCTCAGTTTACAAAGTAAGCCCTCTCTGGAAGTTAAACGTCCCTTGCATTCTAAGCCATTTGATTGGATGTTGCTTTGACATGTGGTTAGCTGTGATGCTTTTAGGACGCAATACAATTAACTTTATGAAAGTTAACATTGATGCTTATGTGATGTGGTGTCGGAGGAGAGCTGTAGAAGATTGTAGGTTGTTCTGTTAAAAAAAAAAAAGCTGTGACCGTGTATTGCAAGCTCTTGTGCTATTACATTGCTGGCACCAGTAGGCCAGTCATATGAGTAGTTAACTTGTGTAGATAAGCCTTGAAATGGAGGAGCCACTGAAGATGTTCTCTTTCCCCAAACTATCCGTGTGTACCCTGTGCTTTGTACCTTCACAATTCTAACTTTAGTAAAAGTGAAAAGTAAAAATGACTAAAATACTGTTGGGCAGGTTCCACCTGTGTAATAGGAATGATATAATTGTTAGCAGCAGACTGCTGCTGATTAAAGACCCCAATTTTCAATTGCAGGGTGCATGCGACTTCATCTCATTGAATGTGAGCTGTGTGCACCTCAAAATAAAAACAAGGGATTTTTAATTATTGGAAAGCTCAAAATGGTTGCAATCCTATTGAGTAACTCCATGCTATACAAGTGGTAGTCATTGCAGTCCGATGGAAGTGTTATTCATGAAGCTTTTCTGCAGGGACTTTGTGCAATCCCTTGAAATGGGAACTGTGTGACCAATTGGCAATCGTCATTGCCTGGGAAGAATGCCTGGCACATTTACGCAAGTGTAAAGTTAGGCATTGTTCAGGCAAACATGATTTTGGCCAATTACATCATTCCTGTTGTGCATTGGGAACTGTGCAACAGGATTTTGGCCAATAAAAGAGCTTTGCTAATTGATCTAAAGCAAGGATAAGGAACTTCCAATTCTCTAGTTGCCTTGGTCTATGACTCCTATCAGCCCCAGCCAGCATCAGCATTTGCAAGGGATGGTGGAAGCTATAGTCGGAAGCCTCTGGAGACCCAGTGTTCCCTCCAGTTCAATCTAAAAGAATTGAGTTTTGATCAGAAAATCAATAAGTGCACATTCAGATTTTTCTTTTCCTTTATGTAGTCGCCCAAAATGTATGGATGAAGTTGCATTCCAAGAGGAGGTGGTTGCCATGCTGAAGAAGTGCTTACAAGGAGCTGATGTGAGTGCTGCAGTTCTTGAACTATAGCATGTGCAATGTGTACTATATTTATCTTACAGTGCTACAGAATTTGAATTATGGATCATTTATTTATTTGAAATTTTTTTTAGTCATTTAGCCAGTGTTCTCAGAGCAGCTTATGAAATAATGTCAAAATACAGCAACATGATTAGGACATGGAATGATGTTTATAGTAAGGAGCATGGAGGCCTACTGTCTGAGCATGTTCCTGGCAGTGTCACGTTCATGTGAAAAGTACACTGCTCTTCATTCTAAAATGAGCAGTCTCGTATCTGATTTGGTTTAGCTTTTTAGAAGCTTAATCAAACCTAGAATTTTTTTATTAGTGTATTAGAAGGCTGCGAGAATGTATTATTTTTAAATGTATTAATCTGGTTCCTTGGGATAATTGCAGTTTTTGTTGAGAAGAATTAGGTATCTTATATTTAGGCAGGTATATATGCCACATAAGTGTTACCTTTCCAAGAGGCATAATTCTTTTAAAATCATACTGGAATAGAAATGAAAGATTAAAGACACTGCTGTCTTGCTTAATTCTTTCCTTAAAAGAGAGAAGGCTTATTACTTGTTCTTTACACAATTGAAAACTCATCTATAAGATAGTTATATTAATAAGAAAATAAATGGTGTTTCTTCTCTTCAGAAGTTAGATAATTCATGCTTTGCACTTTAAATCCAATCCTGTGCACATCCCCCTGAGATCTGTGAAACTTAAGTCACAGGTAAGTTTGTAAAAGAGCTAGGGACTTAGTAGTTGTATTTTTAGCAGACCTGTAACATGACCAAGCTGTGCTATTTATGACACTTGCCAGAGAGGACACCATGTTACCTGTTGGGAGCCTGTTCTAATTACAAAAAGGTTACAGTTGTGTGAAAGTACACAAATCATGACAAAAACACATGAAAATTATGGATATTTCCACATTTATGTGTGAGAAAGTGCCTGAAGAATTGACACAAGGACGTAAGGACAAGATATGTCTTTAATTCTGTTTGTATTGTATTACTTGTAGTTATGTATTTATGGATATGCTGTTGTGGATGTTTGGGAAAGACAGGCAAATTTGCTTACAAAATGCTGTTTGACAGAGTATGTTAACCTACTGTCGTTGTAGCTTCCCAATCTCTTATTCTATGGCCCACCTGGAACTGGAAAAACATCAACTATTTTGGCAGCGGCGAGAGAACTCTATGGGTAAGTCTGGAATCCCGTGGCTCATAGGGTGGTGCCTTTTTAACCTCTAACTGGGAGAGGTTGTCTGGAGTTTTGGGGTTAATTGTCACCAGTATGTGGATGATGCCCAACTCTGTCTTTTCTTTCCATCTAAATCCAAGGGGGCTATTTCAGTTCTAGATCATTGTCTGGTATCAGTAATGGACTGGATGAGGATGAATAAACTGAAACTTAACCCAGACAAGACTGAGGTGTTCCTGGTCAGCTGAAAGTCAGATCAAGGAATCGGAATTCAGTCTTTACTTAATAGGGTTACGCTCCCTCTGAAAACACAGATGTACAGCTTGGGTGTGCTCCTGGATTTGTCTCTGAGCCTGGATGCCCAAGTATTTGTTGTTGTTTTTTAGGGGGGTTAGTGGTGAGACACTTTGCTGCCAGTCAGTGTAAACAGTGCTGAGCCATATGCATCACTGGTCTGACTTTGTGTAAAGCTATTTCCTGACAATGAGACTACTGCACTTCCAACATCTTCCCATCTACATGCTTGCATATCTCTGATTGTCTAGAGTAACATTATATTATTAAGATTAACAGTTGTGTATAATGCCTTGGCTAAAAGATTATGAAATTTCTGTTTGGTGAATAGGCTTGAGCTGTTCCGGCAGCGAGTCCTTGAGCTGAATGCATCTGATGAACGTGGAATACAAGTAGTTCGAGAGAAAGTGAAGAGATTTGCTCAGCTAACAGTGTCGGGAAGTCGCTCAGAGTAAGCACAACGATTAAAGCTACACTATAGGATTGTATTTCTGTCTGGTTCAATTTTATACGGGTTAGCTTTGTAATGCTAAAATAAACCATGAGTCAGCACTGCACAGTGGCATTCAGGCTCCAAAAGCATGCCACAGTGAGTCACTGGAGCATAACTACATTCCAAAGAGAACGTATCATTTACTGGCTGTGCTCACCTTGCATTAATTTCTGGGCAAGACATGTATTAACATAGTGAAAAGGTGTCCTGTATAATTTTGCAATGCTGTATCACTTTATACTTTTGTAATGCTAAATGTACTCATTCTACTTTACCTGGAACACTGGCACATGAACATAAACATTACAATCTGGAGTTTGCTGTTGGGTCTTCTCGTTGAACAAAGTTGTCTAAAACATTCATGAGATGAAAACAGGATACATTAAATTTGTGCTTCAGAAAAAATGATATTTGAGACACAAGTAAATTTAAACCATGTGCCACAGTGTTGTGAGTTGCTTGTTCTTTCGAATAGTTCTGAAATCTTAAAAAGCATCTTTACATCTCCAAAACAGATAGAAGTAGCTAAAGAATGTTTATATTCTAATTTGTTGGTTTGGCTAAAATATGCATGTTGAAAACACAATGTGTTCTGGTACCATAAGTTATTTGTGTTTTGTTGATGGTGTTTGTTTAGTGGCAAGCCATGTCCACCTTTTAAGATTATAATCTTGGATGAAGCCGATTCGATGACTTCAGCAGCCCAAGCAGCTTTAAGGCGTACCATGGAAAGAGAGGCCAAAACCACACGCTTTTGTCTTATCTGTAACTACATCAGCAGGTATGTATATGTTCTGCCATGTTTTATTTTTATTTTTTTTAAGATACAGAATTCCACTCTTTATAAGATTCTTCCCCTGAAGCCGGAGATTAGGCCTACAGTTTTAAAATTAATTGAATTCTTTCCACCTGTTGTAAATGAGAAATGTAAAACTCAACTGATGTACAGTGGTGCCTCGACTTACGAACGTCCCGACATACGACCATTTCGAGTTACGACTAGCTCTGGCCGCAAAATTTTGCTTTGGCTTGCGGCCAGAGCTTCCAGTTACGAACAGAAAAAGGCAGGGAATTCAAATTGCTAACCATTGGTAGGCGAAGAGGCTGCTTCTTTGTAGCTCTTTCGCCCCAACGGTTAGAGTGCGATCGGAGGAGGCTTCGGACTGCCTGGTAAGGTAAGGTGCTGCTTTCTGCTTTTTAAAAACTGTTCTGGGTGGGTTTTGCAGCGTGGTTTTGGGCTGGGTGGTGGGATTATGTTTCTATGCTGTGATGGGTCTTGCGGGGTTTGTTTGCCTTTTGGGTTTTTTTTTCCCCATTCCCGATGGGTCTTGTGGGGTTTGTTTGCTTTTTGGGTTTTTTTTCTCCATTTCCGATGGGTCTTGCGGGGTTTGTTTGCTTTTTGCTTTGCTTTTTTTGCATTTCCGATGGGTCTTGCACGGTTTGTTTGCTTTCTGCTTTGCTTTTTTTGCATTTCCGAAGGGTCTTGCACGGTTTGTTTGCTTTCTGCTTTGCTTTTTTTGCATTTCCGATGGGTCCTGCACGGTTTGTTTGCTTTCTGCTTTGCTTTTTTTGCATTTCCGAAGGGTCTTGCACGGTTTGTTTGCTTTTCTTTTCTCTCCCCCCCCCCCCTTTCGGCCAGAACGGATTAATCACGTTTCCGATGGGTCTTGCAGGTTTTTTTGTTTTTGTTTTGTTTTGTGTTTTTCTGTGTGGTTTTTTTCTTCGGCCAGAATGGATTAATTGCATTTCAGTGCATTCCTATGGGAAATGGTGCTTCAACTTACGGCCATTTCGAGTTACAACTGGAGTTCCGGAACCAATTAAGTTCGTAAGTCGAGGCACCACTGTATGTGGAATCAAATTTGTCTGCTGCAGCCATTTGGAATAGAAAGCGTATTGTTGGGTAGAAAGTGAAGAGGATGGATTTGTTTTCTTATTTTGTTCCTGTTTCTCTGTTTGACAGGATAATTGAACCTATAACATCTCGATGCTCTAAATTTCGTTTCAAGCCTCTTTCAGACAAAATCCAACGACAGAGACTTCTAGACATTGCTGAAAAGGAGAATGTGACATTCAGCAATGAGGTAGCTTTTCCATTAATTCAGATATGCGTTGTTGTTGTTGTTGTTATTATTATTATTATTATTATTATTAATTTCATTTATACCCCGCCTATCTGGTCTTGCGACCACTCTATCATGTTATCATGAAGTGAACAGACTGATCTGTGTGTTGCTTAGTGGGTTTTTTTTCCCATGGGTCATGATGCTATGAATGAAACACGTGCATAGCATAACCATTTCTCTGCGTAGTGCTAGTAAATTAAGCAAAATGTTAATGTCTAAATAGTGTAAGAGGATTTCTCTGCTAGGTCAGTGATGGCTTTGCTTTTAGAGTACTTTATCAAAAGCTGAGTATGAAGTAAAGAATATGACATGTTAGAGAGCAGTATGTCTGTCATTGGGCTGTATATAGGACCATATGCTCTCCCACTACTATCATCCAAGAGTACAGTGGACCCTCGACTTACAGACGGCTCCACCTGCTGACTTTTCGACTTGCAGACTTCTCCGGCCACAAAATTTCCCATCGACTTGCAGAGAATCAACCTACAGATCGGAAGGGGGAGGCGGGGAAAGCGCCAAATTCAAATTTGGCGCTTTCCACCCCTCCCCCTTCGGGTCTGTAGGCCGCCGATCGTGCTTCCGGAGGCCTTCCAGGGCTTCACCGCCGCCATGGGAGGCCTCTCAGAGGTCCCCCCTCGCCGCCGATCATGCCTCCGGAGCTTCTCCGGAGGCACGATCGGCGGCGAGGGGGACCTCCGGAGGCCTTCCAGGGCTTCTCCGCCTCCATGGAAGGCCTCACGGGGGTCCCTGGCCACCGCCGCCTTTCCCAGGGTACACCGGGCCTACCAGGGGCGGTAGACCGGGCCTACCAGGGGAAGCCCTCCCCTGGTAGGCCCGGTGTACCCTGGGAAAGGCGGCGGTGGCCAGGGACCCCCGTGAGGCCTCCGGCAGCGGCGCGGAAGCCCTTGCAGGGCTTCGGCAGTGGCGACGTTGGTAGCCAGGGACCCCCGTGAGGCCTCCGGCAGCGGCGCGGAAGCCCTTGCAGGGCTTCGGCAGTGGCGACGTTGGTAGCCAGGGACCCCCGTGAGGCCTCCGGCAGCGGCGGGGAAGCCCTCAGAGGGCTTTGGCAGCGGCGGCGACGGCAGCCGGGGACCCCCGTGAGGCCTCCGGCAGCGGCGATGGCGGCAGCCGGGGACCCCTGTGAGGCCTCCGGCAGCGGCGGGGAAGCCCTCTGAGGGCTTCGGCAACAGCGGCGGCGAGGGGCCCCTTCGGACCGGTAAGGTGCTGCTTTTTGCCTTTATTTTCTTTTTTTTTGGTGGTGGTGGGGTATTTTTTCTTCAGCCGGTTACGGATTAATGGGTTTTCAATGCATTTCTATGGGAAATGGACCCTCGACCTACGGACTTTTCGACCTGCGGCCAGCGTTCCAATACGGATTAAATTCATAAATCGAGGGTCCACTGTATTGCCAAAGTTCCTCTCCCCTGTGCAGAACTCCCAGAATGTTCCTGGCAACATGGGTCAGCATATTTTTGGGGGGGGGGGGGGAGGTAACTTTTTCAGACTGTAAATAACTCTGCACCTTGCCGCCAGTGCCACAGAGATTGTGCCTGGAAGAAAGATCCATGTGACAGAAGCAAAACAACTGCCTGTTCTGTATTCCTGTTTGGATACATGTAGCCTCTTGTCCCTTCCAAAGAAAACATTTACATAGTTAACAAGCAGAGGACAACCTTTGCAACACTTATCTGGAAATTATAAGTATATTTCTTTAACATAGCTGAAGGAATGACTACACTTCCAGTTTTGAGATCAAGCATGAAATCTAATCTGGTTAAATAGAGCATCTCTCTCCAGAGCATGAGAGTCCTTGTTTCCCTCATGGTGAATTAAGTCTTTCTGTAGACATCCACATCTTATTCATTCTACTTTTGACGAGGTAGAAAGAGGCAACATCAGCTTGTCTGTTTTTACAGGCTTTATTCATCTAATTTCTTCTATCTTCATATACCGTGTTTCTCCGAAAATAAGACAGTCTTACATTAATTTTTGCTCCAAAAAACGTATTAGGGCTTATTTTCAGGGGATTTTTTATTGTTTTCATGGACAACAATCTACATTTATTCAAATACATGGAGGACTGGCGGGGGACCTCTGAAAGCGACACTGGCTCCCCCCCCCCCCCGCCTCTCAGCTGTTCGGCACTGGGTCTCAGAGCCTTCCCAGGGCTTGCCCAGCATGGAAAAAGGCAGGGGAAAAGCACAATTTTTGAATTTCCCGCCCTTTTGCCCTGCCTTTTTCTGTGCTGAGCAAGCCCCGGGAAGCCTCTGAGACCCAGCGCCAAACAGCTGAGAGGCGGGGGGGGGGCGGGGAGCCAGCGCCGCTTTCAGAGGTCCCCCGCCAGTCCTCCCAGCACCATCGGAGGACTGGCGGGGGTCCCCCGCAACCGCCGGCTTCAGAAGCCTCTGAAGACTTCCCCAGCACCATCAGAGGACTGCCGGGGGACCTCTGAAAGCGGCGATCGTGGTTGCGGGGGACCCCCGCCAGTCCTCCGATGGTGCTTCCCCAGCTCCCTACCTGGTAAGTGACTTTTTTAGAGTTTTTTGGCCCATAGGAACGCATTAATTAAATTTCAATGCATTCCTATGGGAAAACGTACCTCGCAAGACGAAAATATCTTCGTCTTGCGGGGCACCTAAAAACTCGCAAGACGCTTTCGTCTTGCGAGTTTTTCGTTGCCCGAGGCATTCGTCTTGCGAGGTACCACTGTATTATAAAATTGCAGGACCTTATAACCTTGAAAAGATATAATCAAAAAGCAGAGTGTTCATCTCTTAAAATACTAAAAGTAAAAATATATGAAGGTAAAAATGTATTATTTAGCTTTTTAGCATATTGCATGGACATACAACATGCTTACCCATTTTATGTAGGAAAATCCATGTCTGTTCTGCTTCTGTGCCTGCTTATGCTGTATGTTGTCTGATGTTTCTTGCTGTTGTGTCTCGCTTCCTGCTTGCACATGCCTTCTTGCTATTTGGTGCAATGCTACTGTGAACTGTCTTTTATGTGTATATTTAAACTGCCCAATTATTTTGGTACTTACTATCAGTGTTTGCGTTTCTGCACTTGGTGCCTTTGTAGGGGCTAATGTGAAAAACCTAACGGAGTTCACCTGTGTGTAGCAAATACTGATAACTATTTCTGTAAATAGACTACCCTGCCAACCAAGTGGAAATACTGTATTTTGCTACTAGCCCTGCTCAGTCAGAAGATAATATGCATTTCCCAATTACTGCTGCCAAGGTTATAAGACCGTACTGATTTATAATGTGTTCCACTGGTCAATGGGCTTTTATAATGTCTTTTGCTAAACTGATGAATTGCATGGTTTTTTAAAAAATAGAGCTGGCTGCTTTCCCTGCAGTAACCTCTAATAGACTTTCAGCATGTTGTTCGAAACTTCGCTTTCTGGTTACAACTCACATTTGCAGGATAACATTTTTATATCCTCAATTCTGTTAACACTTTATTCATACAAAACATGTAACCTTGACACTAACACATTCAGTAAATCTGTAATTGGGAAAGAAATTTTGGAATGTACTGTATCTTGTTCTAACAGTGGTTTCTACTGTTTTTGACATTTTAATTTTCAGGATATTTTTAATGTTTTATTCTTTAGTAAATTTTACTAAAGGTGATATAAAATATTGTAAATAAATGCATGCCAATGCCCCATTGTCCCCATTTCTCCTCACGTTAGCCTTCCTGATCTGCTAGGTAAGATGTTGAGTTGGTTGTAAGACAGAAAAATGAGTGTTTCAGAAAAGGATCTCCAGCATTCACCTGCCAATCATTATTTATTTTGGTTTCTTTTTCTTTCACGTATTTCTTCACTGTATGTCATACAGGCAGTCTCTCACCTTGTTCATGTATCAGAAGGAGACTTGAGAAAAGCAATCACACTTCTTCAGAGTGCCACACGACTAACAGGTGGAAAAGAAGTTACTGAGAGAATTATCACTGAAATTGCAGGGGTGCGTCCAGTTTTTTTTTAAAGGCACCTAGTGTACTTGCTATTGAAAAGGGGATAGTGTAAAATAGCAAAGTTTTCTCACAGCATGTAGGGGATAGTATACACGAGATAAAATAAGGCACTCCTGCTGAAGGGTTCATTTTCTAGTACTACTTTGTTGGAAACGAAACCTGTTGCCAGGTCAAGATCAACCAGGTTTCCATTTGTTTCATGTTACGCACATCTGTGATGGAAGAATCTTCAGATAGTCAGAAAAACATATATTAAAAGAAAACAACATAATCAAACAAGAATGGAGTGTGCTTGTTATGGTCCAGAAGACATGGAATGAGTATCATTTTGGAGGCAGGAAGAAGGAATTGATGGTTTTCAGCCCTTAACTTGTACTTTCTGGAAAGTGCTGAATGAAAATTTGGCAGGTGCATGAGTAAGGACATACAGAAACTTGCTGGACCAAACTAAAGGTTATGGCAATCCAAAAATCTTTTTATGCAGCAGTGAACCAGTTGCTTATGAGAAATCTAGTAAAACGCAACTGCAGCAGCACCTTTTTGCTCATGCTCTCTACCAATTAGTACAAGGAGCTATATTGCCTTTGATGCTAATAGTAGTATTATAAATAATAGCTATCAAATTCTCCATGAATTTCTTTTAAAGCTATCCCGGTTGGCCGCTAGTACTACTTCTTGTGGTAGCAGATTCACTGTATGTAGAATTTGCTATCAGAGGAAGTAGTGTATGGGGATTTGTAGCAGTCTTGGCCAACCTGATCCACACTCTTGTTTTCTACTAGAAGTCCTAGTGGACTAAAGGATTTTGTCTGGTGCTGTACAATCCTTTCCCATACAATGTTATGTCAATGGAAAGGTGGTGAACTTGCTACACTGTTTTTTCTACATTGAAAAAACCAGATGAGAACCCGAGAATGCTGACTGCAATGCTTATTAGGTACAATAAGTGGACAAATAATATTCTAGTTATATGCTTTGCATTTTTTTTCTTGCACATCTGTGCTTCTCAAAGATCTTGGCAGTAATGTTTAGAAAAGAGCTGGTGCATCGCAAAAATATGTGTATTAATCTTTTAATCCACACAATTTTCTATTTTAGGTTATCCCTAGAGAAACGTTGGATGGACTGTTAGCTGCGTGTCAGAGTGGTTCATTTGAAAAACTGGAAGTTGCAACAAAGGTAACTAGCTTATTTAAATGTAAAAGGTTCTGTGTTTTTTTCCTTCTGCTCTGCTGCTCTTTCTGGGTTGGTAGGTTATATATGCTGTGAGAGGAATGACGGTGGTTGTGTAAGTACATTGAAACTGAAAACTGCTTGCCTTTAAGTCAGTCATGGTATAAATGTAATATGAACTCCCTGACATTTATCATGCCTGTGACCTTAAGAGAGGAAAGCACGCCTAAGGAGAGAAGTAGCACTCCAAGCTTGCAAAAGTCCCTAGTTGCCCAGTCAAGTTTGTACAGTAAGGATTTGTGCAACTGGTTTGTTCCAATGTTTTTTGCTTTCTTATAACGAGTGGAAAGCATGACCTGTCCTGGCCATTTCTGTGATACCATGGCAATTTCTGCTAACACTTCCACAATTAATGCACAAATCCTAGCTGGAAACAGTGTGTATGCTCTTTTTGTATACTTTTCTAGCAGAACTGCATTCATTTTGGTGGTGATGTTTCTGACAATGGGAAGGTATGGCCCACAACTGGTACTGAGTGTAGAGTGCTAGATAGTTTGCTATGTTCCCCATCCTATTCTAAGGTTAAATGCAGATTAAATTTCAGTATACTTGGCAGATACTGGAGGAATATGGCAATTATTAATAATCTATTTCATGTTTTCTTCTACCAAGTCTCCCACTGCTATCTGCCTGGTATCCCTTTTAAGTGGCGTAGGTCTGGGTCCAGAACCTAAAAGAATACTCCAGTTGCCGAAATTATATCTGACTTTATTGGTACTTCTCTTATATATTTTTAACCTGTTTCAGGTCTTCCCAAGAGGGTGCCTTCTCAGTTTCCATGTTGTGCTCAAGAATCTAGTGGTCCCCAACCTTTTTGATACAGCAGACCGGTTGGGGGGGACGGGGCACGCCCTGCGCATGGGCGAAGGGGCTGCACTCGCTCGCGCAGGCGCTCGCATGCACGAAGGGGCTTTGTGTGTTCTTGCAGGCACTCGCACGCATGCGCAAAGGGGCAGGGGTGCTCACACAGTGTGCGCACGTGCACTGGTGTGCATGCGGATCTGTCTTCCCGGTCCGGCCAAGGCCATGGACCGGCACCGGGCCGCGGACCAGGGGCTGGGGACTCCTAATCTACTAGGTGTGAATACTCCATCCTTCCACTCATTCTTTCCTCTCATGTCTACAGCCAGCTCTGTAGCAGGACTAAGCCAAGACTGCTGTGGTTCCTAAATCCAAAAGCACTTCTTGAGTGGCCTAGCTGAAAGCTCTGGTCCATTGTTGCCAGTTCTGACCGTTCAAGACTTTTGCCAGGCAATATAGCTCCCATGCTAAGTGGAAATACCTCTGCAAAGAATGAAAAATTTGTATTTTCGAAATCTGCTGCTGAATAGGGCATGGCAGTTTATTCTTCCAAGAGTAGTAATGACCAATTTATATTCTCATGAGATTAATCTGATCTCATGTTGTACATACATCCTGCTCTGTTTCCACTGTCTACTGCATTTTAGATCAAGTGTTTCTCCCCCTTGGAAAACTTAAGTATAACTTGGTTAAATTTGGTAGGATAACCAGGGACAAAATAAAATTGCCTTAAGTAAGAAGCCAGTCCCTGGGCAGCCAATAGGCAGTTCTTGTTTCCCAATGTTGAATATTCTTCCTTAGAACAAAAAGGTAAACTAGATGCATCACAATACCCTGGTTCTTTGCCAGCAGTGATTTCATACAAAGCAGCAAATAAATTATCTGATTTGTGTTAAACGACTCTTTTCAAATTATGGTACATTAGTGTAAACAAATGGTAGCAGCTTTTTTGTATGAGCCATCAAATAATCCTGTTACACAAATCCCATTTAAGCGACCTTTCCAGAATTGGATTGTGCAGGATTCTTTTGAGCTTTTTAATGCAATTACTCCTTGTATCAAGAAGTCTATTGACACAATAGCCTGTATAACCCATAAGAGTTAAATGGCACACTGAACATTATACCTCATGGCATTCTTGGTAATTAATAATCCTGCATAAAAGGTGTCTGTAGCCTGAAGACACTCAGTATTTTATTTTCCCTATATCCAGACCCTGATCAATGAAGGTTATGCAGCTACACAACTTATAAGCCAACTTCATGACATCATTGTTAACAGGGAAGACCTCAGTGACAAGCAGAAATCCATTATTGCAGAAAAACTTGCTGTAAGTCTTTTATTACATTCACTTGCTTGTTGGATGTTTCTATCTTGGGGGGCATTAGGTAGTATATTGTATTAATTATTGTATTAAGCAAATACACCATAAAGAATATTTTTCTGAACAGGTCTCCACCTATGGTAAAGGATAGTTAGTACTTGGGAGGTGCTTGAAGAGACAGGCAACAAAAACAGCCTGGTCGATTTTTAAATCCTAATATTTAGTATAGCTATTTTGTCTTATTACTCCAATTTAGACCAGAGGAAAGACATAGTGAAGTTAAGACATTTGTTGTGTCCTCAAGCTGCTTCTGATTTATTGCAACTTTTGAAGACAAGAGTTTGTGCTAGCGCTATTAACATTTTCAGGCATGGGTTTCTCTGCCCAGTGAAAAAAAGAGAACACAGCTGGCAATTCTCACCATTATGGATACCTATTTCACCAAGGGAATAAACATGGAGACATTACCACCTGATCAACTGTGCTATTCTTACGTAGTTTAAAGCCAATTTCAATTTTAATAGAGACCATTTTCTTCCATGTCAGATAAGGATTGTTTAGTTTGTGATCAAACATTTGAAATGAATTTTAAGATGGTGACTTGTTTAAATTGCAGCTTAAGTTGAATCTATAATTTTTATTTTTTGCAGGAGGTAGATAAATGCTTGGCAGATGGTTCTGATGAGTTCTTACAGTTGATCAGCCTCTGTGCAGTGGTCATGCAGCAACTAGTTCAGAATAACTAGCTGCAGGATTAAAGATTTCCTTTTCCATTATGTCCCTAGTATATATTTGATAGTTTTGTTGAGTCAGCTCTTTGTGTACTACTTTTGTAATAAAAATACAACACTGGTGAATTTATTTGTTACTGAATTATCTTCACTTTAACCATACACCTTTCCTGCATCTTGAGAAAAGCCATGAAGGAACACAGTATGAAGCGTTTCTCTTCTTAAACAAGGTTAGATAAGACCAATTTGCTTTGAAAAAGCAAATTAGTCATTGCTATACAGGTTTTGTTTTTTCACCACAGCTAATGGTACCAACTATTCAAATATTTCAGTGTCACTCTTTATATGATTTGCTAAATAAAACACAACATAACTCAGTCTGTATAGCTTGGGATTGTGAGGCTTTTTGAGCTGAAGTAGCTTTCTGAGCTACTTATTTTTAAACTGAAAAGGCTGATGTAGTAGTGTAAATATAATGCCTTCTCCATTGGTTATATCTGTGAGAAGGGACATAGTGCTCAAACACAAAGGAAAGGCAAGCTACCAGTGTAGTTAAGTTGACAATGACTATGTTATAGTGGATCAGAACATTTGATAAGGGTTTGTAAGGTACCACACTACTTTAAATCCCAATCAGAAATGACTTTGAATCTATTTAAGACAAATGTGTGTCCAACTCAAAACTATGGTCACTAATCTCCCAAGCAGCAGCCAGTTCACCCAGTGAAGTGAATATATAAGTATTTTATTGAACATTCAAACTTCATTAAGACATGTGCAATATGGCAATTTTAATGGGTTTAACCCTAACTAAGACAACAATAATGATTGCTTGCTGGGGTTTAGCAACAGGGTCCAGATCACACTTAACACTAATTAAATACGTTATTCAATAAATACATACCAAACAAAAATGCATTTTAACGCTCTTATAAAAGTTTAGTAATTTTGAAGGCCTTTCCAATTTAGTCTAATATAGAACTATAACACAATAAAGGTAGGTATGCCAGTTTAACATAATTGGCTGATTTTATACAGCACTTATACCTTTTAGTCCATAAGTAAATTATTAAATGATAAAGAACATCTAGCACTACCACTTCTACAGAACTAGGAAATAAATTTCTAATAAAGGAAAAATTTACAGACCCCATGACTTTCCACCCAACCCCAACAGTCTAAACCCTAAAGAGGAGAAAGCCAAAGGCTCTCCCCACAAAAGCTCACGACAGAATGTCGTTTTGCTTATCAAAAATCTGTATTTCTGATCCGTAATGAGCATTGAAACAAGATTCAATGTATCCCCCAAGAAAGAAGCACAATGCACGTTGTGGATCGCCTAGTCAGCAACAGCGAGCACCGCATTCCAAAAACATCTCATCCCAGGGATTAAATGAGGTCAGCCACATTCATTGGCATTTCCTCCACTGTAGTATTGTAGAAAGTCTCAATATCCCGAAGGATCCTCTTGTCCTCCTCAGTGACAAAGTTTATAGCCACACCTTTCCTGCCAAAACGCCCACCTCGGCCAATCCTGCATGTAACAGAAAAGTTTGTGAAGAGCGTAATTTGGGGGAAAACCTGCTGGGAGACTCAAAAATCATTAGTGGTATTCATGGACAGGTTAATTTTAATTGTCTGAAACCCTGTATTACAATAGATTTTTCCCTATCATGCTAAACACTTATCGTTTGATTTGGATGCTTTGAAATAACAAAAAAATGCCTTAATTAAAAAAGACTTACTTTTTGGTAGCATAAAGAGGCTATCATTTCACTCAACAAGATCTTCACCTGGAAATGTATCCATCTACCACCGCCCATTCTTAACCATAAAAACCACTTTCTGGAGGAATTTTAGTTCCAAGTTATTATCTCACACCATCTGCTTCTAAACATGGACAGAGCTTGATGTCAGCCTACAATGTGCAAAAGATTTTTCCATAAAGACTACTACTCCGAATCAAAACCCTTAAAGCCAAAATTCAGTTTCGTTTTTGAAAAAAATGAGCTTATTCAGTGGGAAAACTTAACGCCATTTTGGCAGATCAAACAACCGATTTCTGTAAAATCACTTATAGGGCACACAGAAAAATATAAACAGGTTGACAAACCCACGACTTCTGCCTCCACCTGGCCAAACCACTAAGAGCTTTTAAGACAAATATAGCTCACAACAATTACAAAAAAAAAGTATATAAATACCAACTCGCTTGTTATTCAAACAGTGTGCCGCTTACGAATCCACGTCCTAAATTACGCCGTCGTTTCTGAGCACCTTCCCGTCATCAATTGGACTAGCGGGTCCTGTATTTTTTTACATCAAGTAACAAGGTACAATTTACTTCATTTAGGGACAAAGCCACTAATACAGTTAACAGCTTAGGAAGATAAACTGAAAGTTCTATTAGAAGACACCAGAGAAAGAAAGAATCCCACTGTAAGAAGAACCAAGGAGCAACAGTGAAGGCATTAAAAAAGAACAACATCCAGAAGGCAACATTAAACAAGCTGAAAAAGGCAAAATTTTACGTATAACAATATTAAAACAACTTCGGAATAAACACAGATCTGGCAAATATACAGTCCTTGAAAAACTTGCAGATCTGACAAGAATTCCACATCAGCTGTTACACTGTTTTTCTGGCTGATCACTATTGAGCATACAAGTATACTAAGTTTTCCCACTGTTTTGTTTCACTGGCTAACCAAGAAGCTCTGCCCCTCCCCACCTTCATATTGCACACACCCACACAAGCACAATGTAGTACAATAATGCAAGGAAAACAAGACACATGCACTATTCTGAAACTGAAATGAAAACTCAGAAATTCAACTAACCTGTGAATATAGTTTTCACGATTGGTCGGCAAGTCGTAATTTATTACTAATGATACTTGTTGCACATCAATGCCACGAGCCTGTAAGTGAAAGCAATACAATGAACAAGGCAAACATGCTATGCACCAAAGTAAAGATATTCAAGTTTGTTGGCCATGTTATAGTGATGAACTACAATTATGCAAGTTCATAGTGGAGCATGGTCTTTGCTTTTCCAAAAGCTTCAGTAGCTCAGGTTACAATAACCTGCACCATGCAGCTCTGGATACATACATACAGAGGGCAGCATCCAAGAATTACTTACCAACAAATCAGTAGTAATCAAGACACGGCTTGATCCTGATCTAAACTCTCTCATAATAACATCTCGCTCTTTCTGGTCCATGTCACCATGCTGGATAGATTTACAAAAAGTTTGTTAACTGCTTGACTATAAATATTCAAAGGTATCTTCACTGAAGCCTAAGACATGCTAGGTTCCCTTCCTTTAGCGACAGCAGTAGCATGTAGGCCTTGGCTGAAGATGCCCAGCACTAAAATAAAAAGCAGCAAAGTGGAGTTCTGGAGGGAATGCCAGAAATAATCTGATTTTTTTTCTATCTTTCTAAATAATGGCAGAAGAAAAGGGAGGTGGAGGAAAACAATTCTATTTTTTTAAAAGTTCCTCAGTTACTTCTAGCGTTATTCCAGATCAACTAATTCTACTCTTCTTCAAACAGTAAAATCAAGACTATTGGGAGGGTTTCACCGTTAAGGGGGGAAATTCAATGCTTTTGTTTTGTTGTGGCTTGTAAGTACACATTGAGTGAAGTATATATAATAGGTCAATGAAAGAGACATACAGTTTAAGCAAAGGAAAATCTTGTTCCATTATATGGCTGAACTGCCTTAAATGAGTTTAATCATGAGTTTAATGAAGCCCTATCTGCAACACATTTTGGGATAAGTAGTAGTAATTAATCTTTAGATGTTTTAACATTAATATGGATTGTGATGTAATGACCTGAGGACCATAGTGGTGGAGTTTATTTTGGCCTTTTCTGTATTTTCAAATATTGTTGCATCACTAACTTTCACTACTCCATCAATATTTAAGCAGTATCTTCAAGCTCTAATGTAAAATTCTCAGTATCAGCACTTACAAGAGCAGAGACAGTGAAGTCCCTTGAATGCATTTTTTCTGTCAGCCAGTCTACTTTCCTCCTTGTATTAAGGAAAATAACAGCCTGTGTAATGGTCAAGGTTTCATACAAATCACACAGAGTATCCAGCTTCCATTCCTGTAAAGTTAAGAAAGTTATCATGAGCACACAACACTGTAGTACAAACATGTAACTATCCCAATAATGTCTATTCTTGCCATGATCAAGTTATCAACTTAGCTGCAAACCACAGCCAGGCATAAATAGTGTTGCACCAAGCCTCCAGACTAGGGACACTGGACATTAAGAAAGAGGTCCACCCAAGTCTTTTACTGATCCAGTGCACTTTCTATTCTTCTTGTGTGTACCATGCTAGCATTACTACAGAAGCCAAGGCACAACCTCAACTTGCATAGTTTTAGCACAGTGCTTGTACAAGAAGTACTTCCAAGGCTACTAAAATCCCTTCCTTACCTCTCTTTCCACATTAATGTAGAATTGTTTGATACCCTCAAGAGTCAATTCCTCTTTCTTCACTAGAATACGAATGGGATCTCTCATAAACTTTTTGGTCACTTCCAACACATCCATTGGCATGGTGGCAGACAGCAACACAACCTGGAGGAGAAAGTTTCATTAAACTGACTAATCTGAAACTTCCCAAACAGTGACAAACAAAAAGTTAATGTATGAGACCAAGCGTCCCTGTCTGCTGTGGAATCTAAACAGACAAGGATAGAAGAGACAATTTTACTTTGTGCAGGGGGAACGACAATATAGCACTTCGCAGCTACACTGTAACTTTACCTGCACAGGCTAGAATAGTTAATCTTAGTGGGAAAAGCTTTACCTGAATATTTGTGCTTAACTTCTGGAAAATTTCATAGATTTGATCCTTAAATCCTCTGCTCAACATTTCATCAGCTTCATCCAAGACAAACATTTTGATCCATTTAGGAGCTTAAAAGAGAAAAAGAAAAATATGGCTATTTTATAAAGTAAGACCAAGACACTTGACTTCTTGAATAAAATAAATCAGTACTCAAATCTTCGTATTTAAAACCGTTTTTGAGAACTCATACTCTCAAAACTGTCCATAATTTTTACAAATTTGATGTTCCTCGGAAAATTTTAATGAGTACTATGCTACTTACACAGATAACGTCTGTTCAGCATGTCAAAGACACGTCCTGGGGTTCCCACGACAATGTGTGGGGCCTCTGCTTGCAACTTTTGCATTTCATTACGAACATTTGTGCCACCAATGCAAGCATGGCAAGTTGCACCCATATAATCCCCAAGAGCCAGAATAACCTTTTGGATCTGAAATAATAAAACTTAATTAGAACTTTATTAATGCAGCTTCCAAACAAGTTGCACTGAAATTCACACTACACTTAGTGAAAAAGACACAAAACTCATATTTAATTATCCACATGCAGTTTGTAAACCATTCCCTACCCCTAAATACCAACTGCATAGAAATATATGTTTGCAGTGGTAAATTCCATCCTCACATTAGGGAAATCTTCCACAATACAGCAGAAATACTTATTCTCTTTCCACAGCTTGAGGGGTAGTCTTGGTTTTGCAAGAAAACACAGTAAAACACTTCCAACCTGGAAGTGATTGTCTTGAACACACAATAAAATGGTTGGTAGTTATCCAAAGCAATAAAACTGACTTGGTATAAACAGAGCATATAATTTAAAAGCAAGATGTGAACAACTAATCTTTCTGGAGAGATAGCTAAACTTAGTAAAGTTCTAACAGATACCTATATAGTACTTCCGTGCCTCAGAGTCAGTGTATTTTTTGTAATAGCATACAAGAACTGAAAATGATAATACCCAGACATTAACTTAGTCTGTTGCTCCATTTTCAAAGGAAAAATACAGAACCATAATCCAAAAATCAACTATAGGATATTGATTTAATAAATATGCTGCATTTCTCTCAAAGTAAACAGGATTAAAACACACTATGGTAACAAAGTACTTAAAAAACTAATTTACTAGCCTAAAATACTAGTCCTAACTAGAGATGGGGGTATTTCGTATACGAATATCCCCCCCACAGGTGCAGATAACGAGGGTCCCGCCCCCTGGGGCCAGACCAACCACTCACAATTCCGCCACTGCTGCCGGCTCTGCGGAGCCTTCCTATCTCTCAGTTGCTTGCGATGGATTAGCCACTCTGCGACTTGGCAGAGAAGTCATCCCACCTTCTTACAGGACTGGCTAATCCATCGTGAGCAACGGGGAGCGATAGGAAGGCTCCGTAGAGTCCACTGCGGAATTGTGAATGGTCGGTCTGGCCCCAGGGGGCCGGACTCTCGTTATCTGCACTTGTGGGGGGATATTTGTATACAAATACCCCCATCTCTACTCCTAACACACTAGTAGAATCCAAGAGATCTGAAGTTATGAAAGGCCTACAAAAAATGGGCAAATCCAGCCTCTCTTCCCACAGTTCCAAAGTCTGGGAGTCACTATAGAGAAGGCCCTCTCATGCCTTCCCACCAAAGGGCATGCAACAGTGGTACAGTTATCAGACAGGCTACCCTGCAGATCTCTAAGCCTGGACAGACCTGCATGGCAGAATATGGTCTTTCATATAGCTTGAACCCAAACCATACTGCTTTACAGATCATACCTAACATTTGGAATTGTGCTTGGAAAGACTTGATAGCTAGGTGAAACTGTTCCAGAAAGAGGGTCTTTCTTATAAACTCTACTTGCTTATAATATTTCAGCTACGTATCCAGAGACATACAATTTTCAAAGCTGCTTGGACAACTGACCCAGGAAACCTGTTACACTGTCCTTAAAGAACACCACAACAGTGAACAAATGACAACAGTCCTCCAAAGCAGCAGATTCTATTTTTCCTTTTGTCGTAATATTCAACATTCTACTCCCCAGGAAAACAGTATCCGCTAGGCACATGTAGTACTTCAAACATACTGGCAAAACCAACACATCAATAGCTTCAAGCAAATGCAGCACAAAATGTACATATCCAGAAAAATCAACTCATTACACATGCATTTCAGTTTTCATGTTGCACAACTGCATGCATTCAAGTTTTTTTAACATGGCAAAAAGCAGTTGTTTCTGCTCAATTCATACACTAGTAGGTATTTAGAATAAGCTCCTTCATCACCCCTATACAGCTGTTTACGTATATAAAGAAAAGCTAGTGGGACAAAGACCTATCATCACACCATACTATCAAGAAACACAATGAAATCGTTACAGACTTGGCAAAAGCATTACCTGTCCTACAGTGAAACCTTAAAATTATACAACACATAAGCAATGCTTCAAGCATGCTATCAATACCTGTTGAGCCAGTTCTCTGGTAGGGGCCAAAACTAGTGCTTGGGTCTCCTTGAGATCAATCTCCAACTGCTGCAGGATGGAAATAGCAAATGTGGCTGTCTTGCCAGTACCTGACTGTGCTTGAGCAATCACATCATACCCTAAAAAAAGGATAGATATTTACTGCTTCCACACAACACAACAGGAATTTAGTTTAACTACCAATTTCCTTTCCAAGTGATCAGCAATTACATATCATCTCCATTTTAAGTCAGTCCCGAAAGATGGTATACCATCATTTCACTTTTCAAGGAAAAGACGCATTTTACTTCCATCCCAAAGCTGAAAACATGAAAAATCTAGACCTTTGCCAGTCTTACCTACCTACTATCAAACACTTGCATACCTTTGATACATGGAATAATAGCACGCTGCTGGATAGCTGAAGGCTTCTCAAAACCATAAGCATAAATTCCTCTGAGAAGGGATTCTTTTAAGTTCATATCATCAAAATTGTCAACAATTTCATTCCAATTGCTCTGCAGGAAGAAAAGTACACTTTACTTCAATCATCAAAATTTTCTTTACAAGTAGTGTAAAGTACAATATGACTGAAATACTAACCTCAATGACGCCATCGGGGTCCATTCCCTCTGGGCCATGGTCTCTGTCAAAGACAAAAGTTACCAGCCAAACTGAATGACACTTCTGATGTAAACAGACAGAACTTGCATGTATTACATGTACACCTTGCCAATCCTGGATATGTAATGCTCCCATGAAATGATTTGCACATCTAATACTTGTTCAATACAGTCAAATTAAAGTGCTTTTTCAACAGCTAGATAAGTATTTTCTTGTTTTCCACTCCATTTCTGCCTATGTTTGCACTGAAGATGTGGTTTTTTGTAAGAGTGCAGGCTAAATGGCTTAACTTCAAGAAGCCTATACCTAACAAGAATCAGACATTCTTAACACAGTAGCCTGAAAAGAGAGCTGCTCACAGTTCATCAGTTATTTCTAAATGGATGGGGAACCTTCCCACACAAAGAAATTTATTAAATCAAGAGAAATCTAGCCACCAAACATGTTCTGAAAAAATTGCAAAGCAGGGTGCAACTTCCTGCCGCTGAAAGCCCCTCTTCTATTCCTAAGAGGTCGCCTTTTCCTCCGCTCATGTACTCTTATAGGCATCCTACATAACTGGGGGGAAAACTTGGTTAACATCGGCTCGAGGCAAAAGTGGTCCGAGAGATTTCACGCTGCCGTTGAATCATAAAAACTACTTTCTTGACCTAAGGGGGGGGAGGGAAGCGGGATAAAAATAAAGTATGGAAAAGGGGACCCGGCTTTTCATTGATATGGTAAAAAGCGCTCCCATCAGCAGGAAACTGCACAAATCTGTTTAGGAGAAAAAGAGCATGGACGTTGGGCAACCTCGGAGGAGGGACGAGCCCGTGGCGGGGCACTCGCCAGGGTCGCCTGCTCGGATGGCCAAGGCTACGTTCCCAGCCCTTCTTTCTTCCTCCTCCCTCCTTTCAGAGAACCGCCGAACTCTCGCGAGAGCTCCACCCCTGAGGCTCGATTGCGCAAGACGAGAGGACGCCGGTGAGTGACGCGCCGGCTGGCGAACGAACGGCCTACGAGAGGCGTCGCGCCCCTCCCTGTCCTCTCTCTTCCCCCCCCCCTCTCCGGTGGGTAAAAAATGACCCTTCCGAACCCCATATATATATATATATATATATATATATATATATGGGGATTTTCCTCCTCCTTTGCTCACAAGCAATCTCTCGGAAGGGCATTCCGTTCCCCCCGAACGGGCGAAGCCACGTGACATCCGGAAAGAGGAGACCCGAGGAATTGGGGGGGGGGGGAGAGAGAAATCATTTAAAAAAACCATCGCTCGTCCAACGAAGGTGGCCTCCAAGAAAGGCCCAGGCCGCTCGGGCGGACCGTCACCACAAGGAGAAAGAGCCACTCGGGAAGAGCTTGCAATTCTTCCCTTCGGCCAGGGGGGCCGGATTTGCCTCCCGCCTTGCCCTTTCGGGCCACACCGTTTATTGCACGTTAAGGGAAGCATGCCCCTTTCTCGCGCCAAAAAAAAAAAGGACAGAAAAGCAAAGGGGAGGCGAGCGCCTTGAAAGAAAAGCCTTACCTCAGGACGCGGCCTTTGACAACGAGGGGCTCAATCGGGGGAACCCCAGCGGTGGCCTTTAGAGGGAACGCGACGCCCGTCACGCGCCCCACGGCCGCCGCCGCCGCCCCCTCGCTTTCACATCACAGCCTTCCAACGGCTTCCCTCTCATTTTAAAAAAATAAAACAGCCGGAAACAGCCTTTCCCGCCGAAACGAACGGCCTCACCTCTTTTCCCCCGCCTTCCCGCGCCACAGTACCTGCTATAATCGGCGGAGCCTCCTGACATGTTCCAACACCCGCCACTTTCCTCAACTGAAAAGGCAGAGCCTACGCCTCCTCCGCATTATATACCCCACCCGTTGGCCGGAACTACTTTTACTCCCCCCCCCCGCCGCCTTTCCGTTGCGGAGGGGTATAGAAACGAATAACTTGCTAAAGGGAAGGTAGGGACCATGGAGTAGGCGCCCCCCCCCCCCCCGACTAGAGACCGTCGCATTCCTGAGAGGAAAAACTGGAGGAGCCCAGATCTAGGGTTAGTTTTCCAGGTCAGAAAGGAGAACGAGCCCTCGAGTTGGGACTATTTTATGTGGTGAGGCACGCGGAGGGATATTGCAGCAGTTGAGAAGGGACTGCGTCCCGCTTTCCTCTCTCTCTCTCTCTCTCTCAACCCCAGTCTCGTAAACGGGGTTTCCTAGTCCGCCCCTGCCTCGGCGGGGAGAGGGGGAAGGGCCGAGAGAGAATCAGGGCTCGCGGGCGGCGGCGGCGGCGGGGGGAGAGTGGGGAAAATGGCGGCGGTTTGTGTTGAAGCCGCATGGGGAGGGATTATGAGGTGAAGTGAGGGCGAAATGGAGGAAAGGGGACAAGGAAAAGCCCTGGGAAGGGAAGGGGTGGAGGGGGACGGGGACAGGTAGGTGGGTAGGAAGGAAATTTGTTTCTTTGTTTGTTTTATTTAGTATCTCGTTCCCATTCCTGTCACAGCACTGCTCTGGGCGGGTTACAACACATATAGGAGAAAACAAAAATAAAAATAGAAGCATTAAAAGGAGCAACAATATCCCTAAAAAAACCCAAACAACCAAATGGCACTGATTCATCTTATAAACCCAAAGCAGGCGGAAGAGGAGGGGCAGGTGGTCATCTGGGGTTGGTGTGGAAAGCCTCCCTGACAAGCAAGGGGTTTCATGGCTTCCTTCAGTGTCCACAGGGAGGGGGCTAGGCGGAGCTCCTCCGGAAGCTGGTTCTGTAAAGTTGGAGCCACCCCGAAGAAGGCCCTACCTCTTGTAGAGGATTGAAGGGCCTTGGGGTAGCCCCACGGTGGAGCCTTGACTGGGTGATCTTGTGGGTTGGGCAGATGACATTATGGAAAGGCGCTCTAAATAAAGAGGAAGGGGGAGATAAGAGGAAGGAAATGAGGAGAACTGGCCTGGCGTAGGGTTTTGGAAATAAGAAACGGGGGAAGGACGGCAGGGAAATATCAAATATGTGGGGAGAGGAAACCGGGGAAGAAGTGTTGTGAGGAGATATATAGGAGAGAGGAGTAAGAAACTGAAGAAAAGAATGAGCACTTTAACCACAGGAGAGGGTGAGGTGACTTTTGAGAATTGTTGTGATTGGGTTCGTTAGAAATTTGAAGCAGTTCCTCTCTTCTTTTGGCGGGAAATGACAACTGAGTCTCTTTTGAAATATCAACAGATTTATTTGATTTAACATTTGGTGATTCTACAACAACTTCTATGGGTTCGAAACAACGGAGATCCGGTAACTATTCATAGTGTGAAGATTAAAACTCCGTTTGCAAATTAACAAGGTTCATTGAGGGGCTGGCCCAAATCGTTCCTGGTTGGAGCACTGTGAACCGCGCATATGGTTCCACAACAAGGGTGTCTGGCCCAATCTCCCTCCGGTGGTGGTTGGCTGAAGGATTGATCTGGTCAGATCACCTTCCTCAAGTGACTTTGTCCCCGTGGAAAGACCACAACTGTCCATTCTAACGCCTCGGTCGATGTTCCCTTTTCCTTTGATAGGTCGGGGTTAGGCAGTAATCCTACCTTCAAATTAGGGAAATCTTCTAATAACCCGCACACTCTTTCATATCTATGTTTACCTTTTTCTTCCTCTCTATTCCTTCCCTCTTTCATACTCTCCCTCCTGGGTATACTAAACTGTCTCCTCCCACTTTGATCTCCTATATCCTCCTCCCACACAGGCAAAATTAACTCCTCCTCTCCTTTTCCTTCTCCCTCTTCTGCCAAACAGATTTCAATCTTTTCTTCTTTCCCCTTCGATTCCTTTCCTTCCTTTTCCTCCACACTCAATTCCTCACTCTCTATTATCTTCCTTCTTTCTATTTCTCTCTCTCACTTCGACGTCTCTATTCGAGGGGACGGCTCACTCTGTTCCTTTTCTTTTTGGTTTATCTCTCCTTCACAGTTGTACTCCCCAAAAACAGAGTTTCCAGGCTCTGGGTGAAATACGGTCAAGAGGATCAAATAGGGAACCAGAGAGAAAGGTAGCACTAGTTTTGGTGCTTTGGCATTTATTTCATTTTAGTTTGGAGAGGGAAAGCCCATTTAAGAAGTGAAAGTACACTGAGAGAGAGAAGACTCTAGTTCAGATCTCACCTAGGTGCTGAAATTTCTTGGGCAAGTTATGTAACAAAAGATAAATAAAAGCGAAAGTGTGGTGGTGCCCTGAAGACAGAGAGATTGATTGCGGTGTTTGTTTTTGTGGATAACAGTCTACTTCTTCAGGTGCATAGACTGAACTATTCAGCCACGGGTTGATATAATAAATAACTCAGCAGCTTAGGTCTCTGCCTGTGGAGCCAGAGGTTGGGAGTTCAATTCCCCACTGTGCCTCCCTGACGGGCTGGACTCGATGATCTAGTGGGTCCAGCCCCTGTCCCTTCCAGCTCCACCGTTCTTAGGTGTATTTACACTGTATGTTATGAGAGTGGGGACCCACATGGGTACAGGCACAGAAAATTTCAAATTAAAGGAGTATTGTTAATATAAGTAAAGAACTCTGGAAATATCAACTGCATGAACTCTTATGTCACTGCTACATTGATTGCCTTCCTATCAGGACTTAGGGCTGGTCTTTGAATTACAAAGGTACTGCAGGTTGTTATCTTTCTGCCTGACCCTTCTTTTTACAATACTAAATTAATATGGTGTATATTGTTTGTTTTCCAGGGTTCTGTTTTCTGAGCTCAAAATTTACTGAGATATTATGCCAACAAATCATGTTGAGTGTTCAACAAAACCATATGTGGATACTAAGTAATAGTCCAATGTGTTTTTTAACACACCTTGGAGATTAAAGTAGGTGAATGGAGGAAATAAGGTCGGAAGGAGATGCAGAAAAGGCTTGGGCATGCCTGGGAGATGAAAGAGAATGTACAATGAGAAGGAGAGGGAAGGAGGGAAAATGTTAGAGGTGACTTGAGGACAAATGGAGGGAAGGAAAACAAAAGGACAGAAAAGGAAGAAGAGAGCAACTGGGTGAGAGTGATCAGGGAATTGATGGTGCAGATGGAGAAAATATTGACAAAGGTAGTTGAAACGTAGCAGAGGCAGAGGGGAATTGGTGCAGAATTAAGGTCAGGTTGCTTAAACAAGTTCCTTCAGTAATTAAACCCAGTAGATGCCTGGGAAGTGAAAGACAGAAAGAAGAGGAGATTCATTTGTCACAAGGCAGTTACAGTAGCAGAGTGTATGTTTTGCATGCCAAACAGCCAGGCTGGCATGTAAAGGACTGGGAAAGATTTAGAAGAGCTGTCCTTCAGTTAGAATAGGGATAATTCTGTGCTAAATGGACCAGTGGTCTTGTCTTATAAAGCAGTTTTTAAAATATTCCTATTGGTTCTGCTCCCCTATGCCTTAGGAAACCCTCCTTAGTGTTTTTGTATCCTTCAGAATATTGTGTATAACTTCGCTCCCCATTTTTCCTGCCATATTGTTGCAATCTCATGCAATTATACAACAGTAATAATAGCATGTATACAGTGTTTTTGAGCATTCCAGGTGTGATTTTTTCAATTTCCCCTTATTACAGGTGGGGTGGCTGACGTTGCCTAAGGCCACCTATTCAAATTGATACTAATTATGATACAGTATTTGAACAAGCTTCCTGACATTTTTGCCTACTTCCCTAGTAGAGCCCTTATAAACTGTTGGGCTATGAATGGAGAAACCAAGGTTTGCTCATGATCAGAATTGAATCCGTCACCATCTCTCAAATTAATTACATCACTGGGAACCACATGTCCCCCTCCAAAGTTTTTGGAAGGACTGTAAAATCTGCCCTATAATAAATTGATTATTATGTTCTATAACTGATTGTTCAATTCTTTAAAAAAAACACTCCAATTTATTAATTAGGAGATTGTGCTTCAGTAGTCATGATTCAAAACACCAGGAAATGGCCCAGTATTACTGCACAATATCATGTCCAAGCTGTATGTAGCAAAGGACAGCTTAAATGTTGACAACACCAATGGCAGCAGTCAAGAAGGTCTACAGCAGTGGTCCCCAACCTTTTCCCAACCGCAGGCCGGTTGGGGGGTGTGGCACGCTCGCGGGGGTGTGGGTGGCACGCTCGCGGGGGTGTGGTGAGCCCACGGGGGGGGCGGAACGCACTCGCGTGAATGCGTGCGGCGGCAGCGCTCGTGGTGTGCCGCTTGCGTGCATGTGCACAGTGCACTCGCAGGGGGCGGAGAATGCTCGCACGCATGCATGCGGTGCGCTTGTGGGGGGCGGAGTGCGCTCCTGCACATGCACACAGCGGTGCTCATGGGAGGCCGCATGCACGTGGTGCGCTCGCAGGGGGTGGAGCGCGCATGCTCGCAGTGGGCGCTCGCGGGGGGCAGGAGATCTGTGTCTGTGGCCCAGTCCTGCCTCAGCCGCGGACTGCTGCCGGGTTGGGGACCCCTGGTCTACAGGATACCTTCTTGTGCTCACTACGGTACCATCCACACTTGTTGAAAAACAGCCATGACAGTTGCTTTGTGTTTGGGTGAGAAGTGGTTAACTAATACAAAAAGGAATCAAAAGGAACTGGTACATCTAACAAATCTTCTTCAGAAGAAACCACAGCCTCAGGCAGTAAGAAAATAAACCCTTTATTTCAATTTAAGGTTCCCCAACGGATTTCGGCCTGAATTTATGGCCTTCTTCTAGGGCATTGATTTTTGGTTTATATTAGATCTTTTCCCTTTATTTTATCTTTACACAGCTCCAATAGATTATCATAAATACCGAAGAACAGTATCTCACATTCATAAACCAGAGGTCTTTTTAAGAATTGAATTTCCTTGATTTTTAAAACAGAAGTTTAAGTGTGCATAGACTATACACAAAGTCCAACAGAAACTTCCCTCATGTAAAATTGCCCAGTGCTAGAGGATCCTAGAAGATGAGTATATGATCTGCACTATGGTTGCTGGGAGAAAACAGAAACAAGAACAGCTGGGATATGGCTGTACTGTTTCTATGCCAAAATATTCTGGAGGGCTGTTTTTGTACTTAATGAAATGGTAAAACAAAGGTGTGAGTAAGTGCAACACATACAGTGAAGAAGCATACACAACCTTTAACCACTCAGGTAAACTAATGTGGCCTGACGACTCCACAGAATACAAACTAGAAGCGATGTTCCAATTTCCGAACCCTTTCCTTGGAGTAGACAACCCGAAGAAGAAAAACTATATTGGACCAAAAGCTCTCTGAACATGTAGTACTGTATGTTTGCTTCCCAATATATATCCCCTTGCCTTTTTAAATTAAAAAAAAAGGGGGGGGGGAGCTGGTAATTAGCAAAGATTGTCACTGGAAATCAAGGTCAAAATAATCCGTAGTATGTGACAGTGAAGAAAGACAGGGGCAGAAATCAACTCATTTGAAATGCATTGGAGGAGAGTCATACTACAGACAGCAAGAGGGATGGAAAAGGGGGTGCTTAAATCAAATCAAGCCTGAACTCTTACTAGAGCAAAAATGAGTCAACAGAGGCTATCCTATCATGCACATATAATAAAAATACAGACTTGATCACAAAAGACAGTATTTCTGGGAAAGATTGCAGGTGTAACAGGAAGACTTAACCGATTGTTTCAACAAAGGAAGCTGTTAGTTTACAAGACCTGAGCAGAACTTACTGGAAAAGGCAGTATTGCTGGGGGAGGGAGTAGTAGGAACAGAAGACAACCTAATATCAGATGCTGTTGATTTGCAAGATCTGAGCTAAACTGTATGGTTTGACATTTTGGGGATCATTAACTCATATAGTCACCACACACCGGAAGTGACTTGATGGCATATAACTGTTTTGGATTTTTTTTCTTAATTATTAGACAATTATATAGTGACAAGGCAGTTGGAATGGTTGAAACTGTTATAGGCACCAAAGCTCTGCTAACATTGAGTAAGACCATCCCCAGCCACAAAGCAAAAAACCCCAGTAATTTCACAGTTTAAAGGAGTGAGCCTCTGAATATCTGATCTCTATTCTTTTTAAAATATCTTTCAAAAATTTTTTACAGCCAGACACAGAATCTCTTTGCCAACATGAATGCCTCTTTGGCCAGAAAGAGTTAAAATGTTTTCCTGAGAATCCGTTAATTGGGTCCTGACTGACAGGGTCAAAAGTTCAAATTGCCCCATACCTGAAGCTGATTTCCCCTTTGGACCAGGAGCCTGGTCTCAGAAATCCTGAGAAAATGTTTAGTGAAAGCACTCGGGGCTAGGACAAACACAACTTTGTGTGCTTTTGTAATGCTGAAGCACAGTAGGACCCCTGTACTTGCAGGAGATCGATTGCATGATCTACCACAAGTGCCTGAAACCACATATAGTAGTGACCCCTATCTACAACATACAAGGAGATGGGATAAAGCCCGCAAAGCCTGCCCTTCGGTAAACCACGGATAACTGAAACTTCAAATACTGATCATGTGGATACAGAGGTCTTCCTTACTTTGAATATGTTTTACAGAATTGTATGCTAGTTTCCTGGAGATAAATGACCAAATGTCAATTTCTGGAGGATGGTCACTCCATTACTTTGTTTAAAACAAGGCTTTAAAAAAAAACTCTTGTATTTTGACTGTTTATGTGATCTTTCATTGCCCTCCCAACATCTCTTTTCCTGGCCCATGAAGCTGCAATAATGTAACTACTTCAGAATACTCTTGCTAGTAAACTTGTTCCACGCATGCTCAGTATAATAACAAAATAGTTGTTTTTCCATTTTGAAAGGTTCTTTTTGAGGATCAATATTTCAGTCTTTGCAGCCTGGATTCTTTCCAAATTAAAAAGAAAATCATATGGGACCAAGTTTTCCTTTTAAAAACTCATAACTTGAATACCCCTTGCCTAAACTTCCCCAAATTTGACACACCGCAAGAGCAGACTGTCTGCTACATCTGTGCTAAATTTGATGCTCATCCGAAATCCAGTTTCAAAGTAATAATTTTTGTTTGGTCTGCCTCCATTTTTAGAATTACCTTGTAGAATGTTGATTTGCTGTACCACAGAATAACATAGTTTAGAGGAAAATCTTCTCTATGCATGTTCAGTCAGCACCTCTTTTCTCTTTGATAATAAGTTCCTACCATTCAGAATAGGTTTTAGGGTTTAAGTCCCTGTTGAGCCAAAGCATGGGTTCTGGTAGTTTTTTTAAATTAGTTTAAGTTAGAATGAAAGGGAGTCAAAGAGTGATTTTCATTTTGTGTTCTCCTTTTTAACCTCCCCCCCCCCAGTCAGCAGTTTTCCATTTTAATTGCATCTGTAAGGCAGAGTGCAGTCTCCCAGTTTTTCTTCTTTTCCATAAGATCCTTCAACAACTAGCTGTATTACACTTGTGCCAAAAAGATTAATGACTCCAAAACATGAAGTTGTACCCTTTGGGATACATAGTTCAAACAGGTAACAGATGAGGAAATCAGTCATGGTGCTGGCTCATTGCCAAACTTCAAAGGGCAATACCGAACATTTCCCCATTGAGTTGCATGTTGTATGTGATTTAATTAATGGAAGGATCTCCTCCTTCAGAATAGACTTGAGTGCACTGAATACTCTTCACTAAAGCCAGAAAACTAGAGAGCATTGATAAGCATAACGTTTTATAGACAGGAATAATGGATATTCTAAATTAGAGAGTTGTATACAGTTGTTGTTTTTTTACCTACCTGTGATTCTGTCTTGATATCAGTGGCACTTAGTTTTTCATAAGTCGGCTTGGGGTTATATTATATATTCTTGAGAGCCACTTTACAGCCTTGCCATGTTTCACCTCTCTCTCCAAGTGCTATCCTAGTCTTATTGCTCATGTCTTCTCACTCCATCTCCAGACATCCCAAGTTTCCTTAGTCCCCTAAGACCTATCCACATTGGCTGGTGTTTCCCCTACCCATTCCTCCAGCATCATGAAGTGTGTGTTTGTGTACAAAAGCATCCACTGTAGTACATCAAATGCCAGATTGGTGCGCAGGCTGTGTAAACTACAGTTTAAGGTCTCAGAATACTGTATGTGCGGTCGTGAAATACAAAATGAATTATATAAAAGCGGTAAATATCAAGTTCTGGTATTGTGATGGGAGCTATTAATATATCATATGGATCTGCATATCATAATCCATCTCTGGCTGCATCCTCTTATTATTTCTCTTCTGTTTCCTTTTAAACTTCTTAAATGGCTTAGTGGCTCATGACCTGTAGCTTAATCAATATTCCTGGAAATAACTGAGGGAAAGTAAACTATTTCACAGGACAAGGATTGCAGCCTATTTACATTTTTAAAGGGATTTCTGTCTGCACTGCTTGAAGGTACAAAGATACCTTATACTGATCCTGTTCGTAGGCCAGTATGAATCAGTCCTGCCAACCTTGCCTGGCGGCAGCTCCCTAAACCCTCCAACAGTTGAAATTCTGCGAGTGGGTTCAAGTTTAGGAGAACGGCATCCTCCATTTTGTTCCCCAAGAAACGGCAATGGCTCATTTTGCTGCATAACTTTTTTATTATCTAACATTGGAGAACTGTGAACAATAACTTCTGTAGGACCAACGGGTCCTTCCAACCCCTTCCATTTAACACAACTGTCTTTCAACTCTGGAGTAACAAAAGAGTTCACCATCAGGGGTTCACTCCAAACCGCTCTCGATCCGTCAGTTTTCTCATTGGGTTGCTCAGGTAAGGGCATATGGGACCGCAGCAGGGGTGCCGAGCCCACTCTCCTTCTGTGGGTGTCGTGGGTGGATTGGTTGGAATCGGTCGGGCTCCCATCTTCCAGCGATCTCCTTCCTTCAGGTATATGTATACCATCCATTCTATGGGTTCTGCGTCTCCCAACTGAATCGTGAATCCTTCTGTCCCCTTTCTCTTATCTTCCCCTCTGCCTTTCTCCCTCTTTCCCTCAGGTGTGCTGACCCTCTGATACTGTTATCTTCTCCCAGTTTCCTCTGTTGGTAACTTCATCTTAACTCTCTCTGGAGTCCAAGGATCTTCCATCTCCAACTATCCCCATCTTAAAGGAATATCCTCATGTTTCTCTTTCTTCTTCTTCTTCTTCTTCTTCTTCTTCTTCTTCTTCTTCTTCTTCTTCTTCTTTCCTTCCCTTGCTACCTCAGTCTCCTAATCCACTTCACCTCCTATCTTTCCCTCAGCTGCTGTCACTAGATAACTCTCCACCACTAACTCATCCCCCTTTTCATCCCCCTCTCTCTCCTCTTTCCTGCTCTTTTCTCTCTCTCCCCTTAATTGGGCTATGGCTGCCAACAGCGTGTACACCGTCTTGTATCCCTCTGTGGTTGCTTAAGGGGACGGCTCACCCTCCTCCTTCCTGGCTGGGACTTGTTCTTTCTCATAAATTCCCAGCCCAAGTCCTCATGGTATTCGGCTAGACGACCTGGGCTTTGAACCTGGACATTCAGCATGCAAATAATATATATTACCAGAAGGTTATGTACTTTTAAGAAAACGTTGGAGGACGACTCTTCATCCATTGGCCAATTCCACTTATACATGTATAATTCAGGCATGATCACTGTGTGGAGACATTGTTACTTCAAAAATAAAGTGTAAAATGAACCTGAGGTGTGGTCTGTAAAGTGCATTAACTTGGATTAGTTAAAGCAGTAAAGCACACATTTTCAAATTCACTAAATCTGTGATAATAGATATTATCTGCATGCTATATATTTAAAAGCCACCCCTCTGAGATATATTTGGCTTAGAAAAAGGCTTTTCTGTCATATACATTATTATAATCTGTTTATTTATCTAGTATGTCCTTGTCAGAATTTCAGAAGAAGATCGGTCTATGCTGTATAGACTGCAGCCAAGCCATTGAGTGTGTGGATCATAAGAAACTACTGTATGGGTTGTTCTGAAAGAAATGGATATGTCTCAGCACTTGATTGTCCTGATGAATAATGTGTATTGTGGACAAGAAGCTACTATTAGGGTAGAATTTGGAGAGCCAGAATGGTTTTCTATAGGCAAAGGTGTCAGGCAAGGGTGCATTTTGTCCCCTTTTCTGTTCGATCTGTACACAGAACATATCACATGGAAAGCGGGACTAGATTCAGATGTAGGAGGAGTGAAAATTGGTGGAAGACAAATTAATAATTTAAGCTATACAGATGACTTCATCTTACTGGCAGAAAGCAGCAATGACTTGAAACGGCTTCTGATAAAAGTGAAAGAAGAACGTGCCAAAGCAAGACTGCAGTTGAACATGAGGAAGACCAAAATGATGACTACAGAAGAACTGCACAACTTTAATGTCGACAATGAAGAAATTGAAATAGTCAATTAATCATTATACTAGCAAAACTGATGACTAGGTGCCTTTGTGAACAAATGAACTGATATTTATACATTTTGAATGGCTTGATACCGCATGATGGGGAGCTTTGTTAACTCAATAACCTAGTCATCAAGAAACTAGTCCTTGATAGTTCCTTGACCAAGAATGATCTCAAAGAGGTATGTCAGCCAGACAGCCAAATAACACACACACAAAATTAAAAGTTATGAATAATACAAGTTAGGGTAAGGTCTCACAAAGGGAGGCATACTGAAGATAATACAATATAATCCTCATAAAATCGCCACAAGGAAGATGCTACTCTTCAGAAGGGGAAAAAAATATTTTTGTTAGGTTTTTTTCTGACCCAGCAGGTAATTTTTTTTAAAAAAAATGGAACAGTGCTCTTAAATGCTCAGTGGGTGATGGCTTGAGGCAGAGTTTGCCCTTTATTTGGCATGGGGATAGAATGATAACTGACCAAAGTTGTAACGGCTGGCAAACCTCTGAAATGTTGCATTGACTTTTCCTTTAGGAAGCCAAATGCTGCTACAGTGTGCAGTATCTTTCATTTAAAACTCTCACCAGAAAGACGGAATAGGAAGCGTTTGAACATCTGCATTTTTTAAAAACATTGTCTATTTTCATAAATAAATCATTCAGGCTGTCATCATATACTCATATCCCTGTGAGTCCATCCCACGGCCCCCTCTTAGGCACACACCTTCCCTTCATGTGGTGAGGAGGGTTGGGTGTGTCAAGGAAGTAGACAATACTGTCTAGCTTCAGTCTAGCAGGGTAGCCCAAATGCAGAATGGTCAAACGGAGACATAAAATTTAAAATGCATTCATTTTCAGGAATACACTGTCTGAATTCTACTTGCAGAACTTACACCATTTTTTGGAAATTAAAATTTTCAGATCCCCCCTCCAAAAGGTTCAGAGGCGCTCTTGGGATCCATTTTATTTTTGGGGAAGCCCTCGGGGGCCACAGGACAGTGGGAACCTTTAACTTCCAAAAATGGTAGTTGTTGGGATGATTTTGTTAGGTGCCATTAATTCAGAACTGACTTATAGCAACCCTTGAGAGGGCCTTCAAGGTAAGCGAGATGATTTTAAAGGGGAACATATTATCTAATTAGGTTAAAATAAAACAATATAAAAAGGAAGATGAAAATGATATCCTGAAGAACTGTAGCAGAAGAGATGCAAAGATGACAAATTCCTTCCTTTTTCAAGGAAAACTCTTGGTCGCAAACCTGTCATTTTAGAAAGTAGGGCAAACTTGGAAGAAATAGATCGCCAAGAGTACGTGGGATCCTAACAAAGCTGTTTCAAGCTGAAGAGATAGAATCTGTCACAATCCAAAGAAGAATATGTCAATGTTGAAAATAAAACAATAGCTCAAGAAATTTTGGCTGTGCAAGATAGATTGAGGAAAGAGGCACTAGATATCATATTGCACATATATGTGTTGGTTATTGGCATGTGCAAAAGAATTTTAGAAGAAAATCAGTTTATGTTTTATAGATTGGAGTAAAGCTTCTCACAGTGTAGATCACGAAAAGCTATGGGTTGTTCTAAAAGAAATGGATGTACCAACATTAGATTTTCCTGATACCTAAACTATACTTTGGACAAGAAGCTACTAGTGGAAGAGAATATGGTGAAAGATAATGGTTTCCCATATTTTATCTTCATATTTGATAGCTCAATGGTTTAGTTTTTGGGCTGCAGACCCAGAGACTGGGAGTTCAATTCCCCTGTGTGATTCCTTTATAGGGGCTGGACTTCCAGCTTTGCAGTTCTATGATGGTGGTGATTTCAGTCTAAATGCAGAACAAATAGTAAAGAAAGATGGATTAGATTAAGAAGAAGGAGAAGTGTCAATTGGTAGAAGAAACATCAGTCATTAAGATATATAGATCAAACTGTATTAAGTGGCAGAAAAGTCAGTCATTTAGGTATTTGGCTGTGGAGCCATAGGTTGGGAGTTCAGTTCCCCACTGTGCCTCCTTGACAGGGGCTGGACTTGATGATCTCTAGAGGGTCCTTTCCAGGTCTGAAGTTCTAAAATGATGAGGATGATAATGACAGCAGTCACTTCAAACAATTCTTACTGGTTGAAGGTAAAGGTAAAGGTTCCCCTTGACAATTTGTCCAGTCGTGTTCGACTCTAGGGGGCGGTGCTCATCCCTGTTTCCAAGCCATAGAGCCAGCGTTTGTCCGAAGACAATCTTCCGTGGTCACATGGCCAGTGCGACTTAGACACGGAACGCTGTTACCTTCCCACCGAGGTGGTCCCTATTTATCTACTTGCATTTGCATGCTTTCGAACCGCTAGGTTGGCGGGAGCTGGGACAAGCGACGGGTGCTCACTCCGTCGCGTGGATTCGATCTTACAGCTGCAGATCTATAGATCTTACAGCACAGAGGCTTCTGCGGTTTAACCCGCAGCGCCACCACGTCCCTTACTGGTTGAAGAAGAAAGTGCAAAAGCCGGATTACAGTTGAACTGTAAAATGGCCGTCGTTTCTCTTCACCATTAGAGCCATACTGATCCTTCTGAGTTTGTCATTTGGCTTTAATAAACTGGTTCATTAGCAACAACATTATTCACATGTATCCTTGGCTCTTCTCTAGCAGTCAATTTAGTGTCTTCAAAACTGGAAATCTCTTTCAGCACTCTCTGTTGCTTCATTCTGGGTTTTTGAGGTATGCAGAAATCATTTACTGCTGCCACCTTCTGCACCATACTAATAAGAGTTTGCTGGAGCACCTCTGCTGTTCTCTATGAAAGATCCTCTTGCAGTATCACCTTCCATTCCTGCTGCCCAGTAGCTGTCCTTCAGAAATTTCTCTGCCCACCTTATCTCTGGACTTAACATTTTCCTTCTGCTCTTGTGACAGCTTCTGAAGCTGGTGGGTGCCTCTTGCTCTGGTGTCTCAGCTTTGACCATTCTGCCTTGAGTTACCCTGCTTCGAGTTTAGCATCTTATAAAAATCTTGCTCCCAACTTCCCTGACCCACACAAACTTCACTATGTTAAAGTGTTCCTCCAATAGGGACTAAATCAAGCTGGGGAACTGTTTTTGACCTGAGAGCTAAAGTGGCTCAGATCAGACCATCAAAGGATACTTGCTAGCCGCAGGTATAACAACCACCCAGAATGTGTGGAGCCAGTGCTGGTATGAACAGCCAATCCACATGTTTCATTAACATCCATCTGGGATGGGCAACTTTGATGTTTTAGGTATTTTGGCCTGCAACACTCTAATCCCTCACCTGTGGAGGCAAGCTCTTGTGGTCATAAGGTAGGTAAAAAAATATGGAAAGCAATAGTTACCCACCTATGACACAGAAATAAGAATACTAGCCACACATTTCCAGAGCCTCTCTGCAGATGGATCCCAGAGAAGCCAGATTGGCCCCCTCCCTCTTGACCTTCCCTTATCAGGCAAAGACGTTCCTCTTCAGGCAGGTTTTTAAGCAGCAGATGCCTCAGGAATGCTTTACTTTTAATCGTACAGATTTGTAAATGTTTTGAAATTGTTTTTAATTTTGATTTTTTAATCTTAATATATGTTTAATTGGTTTAATATGATATTTACCTAGTATTTTTATTGTTGGTTGTTTTATAGTTTTGGTTGCTGTGAGTCGTCCTGGGTCCCTTCTGGGGTGAAAAGTGGCACGTAAGTAAGTAAGTGAGTCAGTAAGTTCTTCTCCTTGAAAACCCTTTAAATATTTGAAGATAGCTATCCTATTGCTTCCCCATCTTCTCTTCTCAAGGCTAAACATACTGAACTTCCTCTACCATTTTTCACAGATCTTGATTTCCAGACCCTGTACTGTCTTGGTTGACCCCTCCCAGTCATGTCCAAACATGTTTTTTTCTTCTTCAACAGAACCCAGAATAGTATGCAGAACTGGACACAGCTGAGATACGACCAAAGCAAAATAGACTTGTTATCCTATTATTTCCCTTTCTCTGATCCCTTGGTTCTACACAACTGGCCTGGTTTTGATGACTTGTGGTTTGCTCATTATATCATACTTTAGCAGCTGGGAATGAGTGACAATGAATTACAGTTAGCGCCCTTCCACACTGAGCAGTTATTTGATTTTCAGGCACCCACGATGACGATACCGCATCCTGGTGTCTGTACGATGCAACGAGTATCAACAGAGTCAAAGTCAAAGGGGGACAAAACCCCTTGCTTGCCAAGTTGTTTTACACCATAGGGATGTATTTTTGTTGTGATTTGCTCCGTTGCAGGATCTGTTTGCATACAAGTATTTCTACTCTGCAGGGACGACTGATTATCTGCTCTCGTAGCTGGACCTCCTTGTCTAGAAATCCCAACAGATGATGGTCCTGGAGAATTGTTTGTAGCAAAGTAAGAAATATGTGCCTCAAGGTTTTTTTTAAAAAACTTTATTAATTAGCTACCAGCTGCAGCTCTGTCAGTTGACTCTCCCAAAGCAGTCTTCTGTGGCAGTCAGCAGCAAGCAGATGCTGCTGTCTGAAGAACAAGAACCAACATTTGACAACATGCACAGGATTGCAGAATGTCTTGATCCCTATATCTTGTTATGTGTGTGCTATTGCTGTGAGTCATCGCAAAACACTATTTCGGTTATTTTTTTTTAAATCATGTTCAGCTTTCAGCAAGAATAAGATGCAAGTTCAGAACTCCTTTTAAGTAATGGCCAAATTAAATTTGACTCTTGTCACAATGGTTTCACTTTACACAACTGGTTTTTCCTTAACAAGTAGCTTGGGTGTGTGTGTGTATGTGTGGGAACATCAGGAACATGATTTGGGAAAAAGGAGCTTTAACTCCCCTGTCCCCTGTAGGGGTCCAGATCAAAATCAGGGCCTGGTGGGGAGACTCAGCCATTCACATGAACACTTGCAAATGAGAAAGCTTCCCTGAACAGAGTGAGACTTATCTTTATGCAAAAATGCAAAGAGTTGTACCATTACTCAGAAGAACATTACCCTGAACTCAGTTGGTATTACTTCTGAATTTGGAAGCAGTTTGTTTGATATAATGTGAGTGCCCTAGTCAGAAGTAAGAAGGTGCATTTCCCAGAATCTTGACAGAATTTCCTAGCCTTACATCATCACTCAGTAAGTCAATGAATTTATATTAACTCAATAAAGGAAGAAACCAATTTGAGTTTTTAAGAACTGAGGTAAGGTAAAGGTAAAGGTTCCCCTTGACATTTAGTCCAGTCGTGTCCGAATCTAGGGGGCGGTGCTCATCCCCGTTTCCAAGCCGTAGAGCCAGTGTTTGTCCATAGACCGTTTCCGTGGTCACGTGGCCAGCGCGACTAGACACGGAACACCGTTACCTTCTCACCGTGGTGGTACCTATTTATCAACTCGCATTTTTACATGCTTTCGAACTGCTAGGTTGGCAGGAGCTGGGACAAGCGACGGGAGCTCCCTCCGTCGCGTGGATTCGATCTTACGACGGCTGGTCTTCCGACCTTGCAGCACAGAGGCTTCTGCGGTTTAACCCGCAGCGCCACCACGTCCCTTGTTAGAACTGAACAGGGCTGCTAATGACAAGACTTCTTGGAGGGGATTAATTTGTAGGTTAAGTTAGATTCATAAGCAACTGATCACACTGATGGAATCTTCTTGGTGTAACTTAAGCCACAAAGGTATGATGATGTCACCATTGCATGAGAGGAATATTTAATTTAAATTAATTGAAAGCTTCTGATCCCTTGTTTCAGGTTCTGAGGCTCCCTAGGGATCCCTTTTGCCCTGGGGAAGCCTTTGGGGGTTTGGGACCAGGGGAGGGGGAATCCTTTTGTAGCCAACATCATCACAAGACTGCAAGCGATGATGCCGATCCCACAAAAACAACCACAAAATAGTGTTTCGTGGTTGTTTTTGCTGAGTTGTTTGCGTCTCCCTCCCTCCTTCCCTTCTTGCTGCATTGTTTGCTTGTTCCATGTGTCTGTTTGGATAGCCATTTCAAATGAATGCAGAACTCCAAGGTTTCCTAGCCCCATAGAGCAGCACCTTAGTTTCTTAATTTTTTCCTTTGTAAATAATATGTATGTTATCACTTCCAGTGTTGGAATGCATAGGTCTCGTGTGTCCAGATATAAAACAGGTAAACAAGCTTTTCTTCCCATCCCCTCCTCCTAGATTTATACTAAATTCCTAGTTCAAGTAACCAGAGCTAGAAAATATATAGTGTTGCAGATGAAGTTTAATTTATAGGTTTTATTTTTTCTGAGCTGTATTTGGAGAGCTGCTCTGCACAGTTCTTCTAATGCATAGTCATAAACGAGGAAGAAAGATGACACAAGGAAGAAGGAAGTCTCAGTGGGAGAACACATGCTTTGCATGCAAAAGACCCTTGGCCTCTGTAAATAAAGTTGAGAAAAAGCCACCATGGAGAGACATAGGTATAGGATAGGATTAGATGGATCTGGCTTGATTCTATGTCCTGAAGGATCACTGGAGACTCTCTCTCTCTCTCTCTCTCTCTCTCTCTCTCTCTCTCTCATTATGTTTGATAGGTTCTTTTGGCATATATGGCATATACCAACTGTAGTGTTTCTGCTGGATCCCAACCTGCTATTTTAGGGCTAAACAACATTACACAGAGGCATGTGTAATCTGACACTTCACTGATACTTCATTCAAGGCAAAGGTTCATTGACACTTCATTCAAGGCAGAAGTGAAAATGCTTCCAAAGAACAATCCGGGTAGATGAAATATTGGAGAGAGGGAGGGAGGGATGTTAACACTTCTCCCATCCAGTGTTTCCTCCTCCAAATTGTCCACCCCATGTATTTTTGCCATGGTGTTCTATAAGTGTATTTGGATCCTCTTTGGAAGACGTCTACTCCAGGAATGAGTACAATTAAGAATGGGAAACGGCTGGCGAGTAATGGATTAAGTACTTGACCCACTTCTTCTCATATTCTAATTAATTCTCTGAAACCAACCATTCCACACAAACACCCCGAAAAGGAATTGTGCAAATTGGTGCAATATACATGTATCAGAATGGGTGTACTTCACATCCCAAATTGTCCCCCTGAATGAACTACTTGTTCTTTAATTGAGATCTTTGTGTCACTTAATTGCTTGTGGACCTGAAAAAATCCTATCACACTTACCAAAATCCTGTGTAATACAGGAATTATCAAATGGTGACAAAATGTGATTCTCCTTGTTCAGGAGTGACATTGTTTCTGAAGAAGGAATCTAAAAGTCATTTACTAATATTTATTTGTTAGTTGGTTGGTTTTTAGCATTTACATAATGCCCCACTTAGTGGAAACCACTGCTCTGGACGGTCTTACAATATAGCATAAATCCTATCCTTCCTCTCCACGCTCCATCCAAAACCAAAATTAATAAATGAAAACAGCCCACAAACTGGAAAAACATGACCAGAAATATAAACAGGTGAAAAGACTAAATAATAGTATCTGGTATGACGTGTCTGTTAAGTGTCTGAAAAGCTGATACGGCGACACATAGGAAACCTGGATGCGGGTTGTGAAGCAACCCCGTCTTGTGATTTTTCCCATCACAACATGGGGGGGAAATGACAGGAAGAAGCATATGGTTTCAGTGTTATCTGGAAGATCCCTTTAAAAAAAAGTTTTCAGAGGTTTAGTATTGCAAACCTTTTCTTTTACCTCATCTAAAATTAACTTAAGCATTTTTTCCTAGGGATGAGGGAAGTAAGCATTCCAAGAGAACACTCTCGCCGTTTTTTTGTGGGAAATATTTGTGGAACAAATACACCTTGGAACGAGACATCTGCTTAATGCTGCCGCGTGCAAACAAGTCATTCCTTGGCCTGCTAAAGGCAGAGTAGAAGTATGAGGGAACCGAGGGAAAGGCTGCCCCAGAAGTGCTGTTGCCATAGCGCTGCTGTGAAAGAAAGGGAAAAACACACACATCTCTGTCTGGATTTCATCTGCTGAAGAAACTATGTAGGATGAGGGCAGAACCCAAACTCACAGAGGCAGCCGGGAGGCACCTGAGGGAAACAACATCGATTAACTTGCTGCTGTCTAAAAAAGGAAATTGCATGTTTGTGAGAGGAAGAGGAAGAGAGAATGCTGCAGCACCCACAACGAACATATTTTTGGTTTGCCTGTACAGGGTTGCAGAGAATTATAAGCGAGCAAGTTTGCAGCCGCTCTGCCCTGCAGAAGCAATGCTGTGATGGGAGAATCATTTTAACAATGATTTTCCAGAAGCTCTTCACTGCTGCAGGAGGTGTTTTGTGGCACCAATGCAACCGCCTGCTGTTCATGGGGCATTTGAAACTGGAAAGCTATTCCGTCCAGCTTGGCTGGCTGGTAACGAGGAAGACGAGAAAGTAAAGCTAAATATACATGGGCTGACTTCAACAGGTGATGTCAGGACTCACAAAACTGCGAGGGAAAAATTGTTCACGTCTGCCCATGCTAAGTTTTTGTGCTACGTGATATCGGCTGGGACAGTCTGTGAACAGAAGGAAAGCTCTCCGGATCAGACCAAAGCTTCGTCTGATCCAGCCTTCTGCCTCCTTACAGGGACCAGCCAGATGCTTTCCCCACTATCAAAACTCACTAAGGGGCCAGCCTGTGACGTACAAGCTAAAACTGTAAGGTTCCAAAGCACCAGCAGTCCTTATTTATTTATTTGTTTGTTTGTTTGTTGTTTGTTCGTTCGTTCTTCGTTCGTTCGTTCGTTCGTTGTTTGTTTGTTTAACCTTTTGAAGCATTGCCTCCCAAAATATCCTCCACAGCAGTGTAGCATCAGAGTGAAATATTTATTTACTTCGTTTAATTTATTTAAAATATGTTCATCCCACCTTTCTCCTTAAAAAAAGGACTCAAGGCGGCTTAATATTGAAGGAAGAGGTAATATGGATTCTGTCTTCTGTCCTTGTGCTTGTGATATCTTGACTCCCATCCTATGCAGAAGAATGAGCCATCTCCACCCACAAATACATATATGAACTTCAGTGTGTTTTGCTACTCCTGCTAAAATATTTACAGCTGCTTTTCTGCCCAGCAACCAACACCCCCCCCCCCAGTTGCACACTGCATTTCTCCCATGCTTCCATTTCTCTTGCAGTATCTTTGGTCCTGGTTCAGTTTTGCATCTGCTGCTCCCTGGCAGTGACACACAGGCAGGCACGAATGAAACAATGAAGCAGCATTTTTCTAACTTTCTAACTCCTGGCAATTTATTTCCACATCAGCATAACTGCCATTGGATCCATGTGCCTTCCAGAGAATTCTGGAGCATATTCTAGACAAAGGGGCATTTTCTATCCCACACAGATCATTTCCCTGGTTGATTGCATGTTATTGTTCCTTCAAGTCAGCTGAGATTGCACTCTAGAACACCACTAACACAAGGCTCCATGATCGCACATCGCCAACATCGGTCTACATTCAATTACTAGTCCCAACGCAAGGAGACCCGTTGAATCAGTTGCTGAATGCTGAGTCAGAACATTTGAATTCTGTTGATTTAATAGGGTTGTTCTAGATGGGGCCACCAGTTGGATTCAGACCAAGGTTATTAAGGGTGAGGAAAATGTCAGATTCCAGGGAAGTTCATCTACCATTACTGAACTGATTATTCCAGTAACTGTGTTACTCTTATTAACACTGTAAATGTTCATGATTCTCTCCATACAGTTAAAAAATGACCACACTTGACAAAGCAATGTGTTCTGGCTCTCTGAAGGACTATATCTCCCCATGTGAGCCTTCTTGGTCCTTAAGATTTTCAGAGGAGGCCCTGTTCTTGCCCCACTGCCTTCACTGGCATGTTTAATTGAGAGATGAGAGAGCGCTTTCTCTGTGATTGCTCCCTGGTTGTGGAATGGTCTCCCTCTGGAGGTTGGGTTGGCCCCTTCCCCTTTATCCTTCTGCCAATTTATTACTTATCTTAACATTGTGAGTCATCTTGGGTTCCCTCACTGGCAGAAAGGTGGCCTACAAATGAGACAAACAAGCAAAAAAAAAAAAATAATAACAAATGTTGGTTCTTGCTGTGCTGTCAGCCCTTTTGTAATCTGAATTATTACCAGTGGCCCGGAAGCCTACACGTTCTTTTTAAAGCAGCCACAGGACAAAAATAGCCTGTTAAACACCATTCGAAGTTCTGCTAAGATCTTGGGAAACTTAGCTTTGCTTTTTATAATCACTTTCAGGGTGACTGAGATAAACCAGAAGTTTTTGGAGTCGTTAAACTGACTTTTCCTGAACACCTATTCTGCCCTGAAGTTCCACAGACCTACAGTTTTTGGAACCATTAAACAAAACAATCTACATCAGAGCAAATATTTCTAAATGTTATTAGCTATCCCCCAAACTAACATCTAGAAAGATCTGGATGTCCCGGACAACCCAGATAGTGTGGTTGCTGACCTTGAGCCAGACATCCTGGAGAGTGAAGTCAAGTGGGCCTTAGAAAGCATGGCTAACAAGGCCAGTGTGTCACGTTCCTAGGGGTTCCAGAAGGCAAAAGTCCAACAAGCCAGTCCAATATCAGAAGTCCAGAAGATACAAACAGATGCCAAATTGCCAAAGCCAAAAACACAAACCGTAGTCAGAAGCCAGAGTCCAAAGCCAAGGGTCAAGAAAGCAAGGTCCAAGATAAGCAGGAGCGTGGATGCGAGCCAGAGTATTGACTTGTTGCTTCCAAGCCTTCTGGGTGCAGATTATACAGCAGGAGCAGTCATCAAACTCCTAGAAGCCTTTCATCCTGTTAAAACTCAGGACTGGTTGACCTGATGTTCCTGTGGGAAGCATTCATGCGAGCCTCAGACCTTCGTGTCATGAGTCCTTGCCGAAGCTTATCCCTCACTCTGGCTACTGGGGAAGGAGAATCTGGTGGTGATTCAACTGTCTGCGATTCTGATTGCCCAGCATTTTCCTCAGCTGTAATTAACCCCTCAGATTCCAGATCTTCTTCGGCTGAACTCATGACACAGTGGAGGTGATGGCATTCCAGTTGAACTATTTAAAATCTTAAAAGATGACGCTGTTAAGGTGCTACGCTCAATATGCCAGCAAGTTTGGAAAACAGCAGTGGCCAGAGGATTGGAAAAGATCAGTCTACATCCCAATCCCAAAGAAGGGCAGTGCCAAAGAATGCTCCAACTACCGTACAATTGCACTCATTTCACACGCTAGCAAGGTAATGCTCAAAATCCTGCAAGGTAGGCTTCAGCAGTATGTGGACCGAGAACTCCCAGAAGTACGAGCTGAATTTCGAAGGGGCAGAGGAACTAGAGACCAAATTGCTAACATGCGCTGGATTATGGAGAAAGCCAGAGAGTTCCAGAAAAACATCTACTTCTGCTTCATTGACTACGCAAAAGCCTTTGACTGTGTGGACCACAGCAAACTATGGCAAGTTCTTAAAGAAATGGGAGTGCCTGACCACCTTATCTACCTCCTGAGAAATCTATATGTGGGACAGGAAGCAACAGTTAGAACTGGATATGGAACAACTGATTGGTTCAAAATTGGGAAAGGAGTACGACAAGGCTGTATATTGTCTCCCTGCTTATTTAACTTATATGCAGAATACATCATGCGAAAGGCTGGACTGGATGAATCGCAAGCCGGAATTAAGATTGCTGGAAGAAATATCAACAACCTCAGATATGCAGATGATACCACTCTGATGGCAGAAAGTGAGGAGGAATTAAAGAACCTCTTAATGAGGGTGAAAGAGGAGAGCGCAAAAAATGGTCTGAAGCTCAACATAAAAAAAACTAAGATCATGGCCACTGGTCCCATCACCTCCTGGCAAATAAAAGGGGAAGATATGGAGGTAGTGACAAATTTTACTTTCCTGGGCTCCATGATCACTGCAGATGCTGACAGCAGCCACGAAATTAAAAGACGCCTGCTTCTTGGGAGGAAAGCGATGAGAAACCTAGACAGCATCTTAAAAAGCAGAGACATCACCTTGCCGACAAAGGTCCGCATAGTCAAAGTTATGGTTTTTCCAGTAGCGATGTATGGAAGTCAGAGTTGGAGCATAAAGAAGGCTGACCGCCGAAGAATTGATGCTTTTGAATTGTGGTGCTGGAGGAGACTCTTGAGAGTCCCCTGGACTGCAAGGAGAACAAACCTATCCGTTCTGAAGGAAATCAACCCTGAGTGCTCACTGGAAGGACAGATCCTGAAGCTGAGGCTCCAATACTTTGGCCATCTCATGAGAAGAGAAGACTACCTAGAAAAGACCCTGATGTTGGGAAAATGTGAAGGCAAGAGGAGAAGGGGACGACAGAGGACGAGATGGTTGGACAGTGTCATCGAAGCGACCAACATGAATTTGACCCAACTCCGGGAGGCAGTGGAAGAAAGGAGGGCCTGGCGTGCTCTGGTTCATGGGGTCACGAAGAGTCGGACACGACTTAACGACTAAACAAACAAACAAACTGACATCCATTGACTTCAGAGAAAAAGTACTGACATGGCTCTTTTCTCAGGCTTTCCATATTCCACAGGCTTCTGTTTAATTTAATTAAAATTTTTGTTTTCTTTTGTCCCCCTAATTTTTGATGACCCATGATGTTATAGTTGATTGTTTGGTCTGCCATCATCTTGTATCGTAGTATAGATTTTATCTATGTTGGGGTTTGTTTGCTCTCTTGTTTAATGTTTATTTTTTGGTTGTTATTGAATTTAGTTTATGTTGTTGATGTTCTTATTGTAAGCTGCCCAGAGTAGTGGCCTAGCCACTAGATGGATGGGGTAAAAATTGAATGAATGAATGAATGAATGAATGAATGAATGAATCAATCAATCAATCAATCAATCAATCAATCAATCAATCAATCAATCAATTAATGAAGTTTAACCATTTCCAAATAGGCGTTCTCAGAGGGGTGGCTTATGGTCTAGGAATGGAGGAAGGCACCTTGCCACAAAATTTCGAGAAAAAACCCTCAGTCACGAGCCACGCTTGCCTTCCCAAGACCACTTACATGAAAACTAAGGAGAAACAGGTCTCCTTTAAGACAGTTTCCATCTCAATAACATCCACAGCAGCTGGCTTTGAGGTGATATGGAGAAACACAAGGGAAAATAATATTTCCCACCTGGCGAATAATGATCATATCAAAGGTGTTATGATACAGGGCAAGCATGTGAAATCAATTAAGATGGGCTGCTGGGACCAGGCATCCCATACTTCACTGTCTAGAGGAGAAGATCATTCCAGATGTGAAGTTCCAAGTACTAGTTGTATTTTAGAAATGATATAGTTTAACTTGACATTCGGAAAAAAAGGATAGAAGAACCGCTTTTGAAAATGCGGGAGGTTTATAAGTGGAAAATTATGTCCACTGGGCTCCTTGAAGACTCTGAGAATATGACAAGATGACCACGCACTAAAAACCTTGCCTGGAAGCACTTTAATTAAATAAATGAAGATTCTAGCAGTTCTTGCAACTTGGCCTTTCCTTTGTGGGAACACCCATCTTTCCTTAGTCCTAAAATCATCTTCCTCACTCCCTTCTGTTTTTGGCAGTGCTGTGATTTTTCACACCTGATTCAGGATTTGGCTTTATTTATTTTCTCGTTTGCCTCTCCCTCCACCCGCCCTCTCACTGTTGTCTGGGGAAGGGCTCAAATGTATTCGGGGGGGGGGGGGCAACCTTTCTCCTTAATCTGAGATGTAAGCAGTGTCTCCTATGGGATTACTCATTGCTGAGAAGAAAGCATCCTTACATATCAGAGGACACACTCTTTTCATATTTATGATACCAGATGCTCAATGGCTGAACTTTTGCTTAACCAGAGCTCTTTGCTGTTCCCTAATTGGTACTTATTCATTCAAAGATAAAGAGGACCACCACCCCCATCCCCTGTGGCTGTGTCATATGTTCACATTTCTTTGTGAAAGAAGGATATATAAAGGTGCAAAGTTTTCACACTTTCTGTAAGTGTTCAGCAAAGTGTTTAGTATCTTCCTCTGAAAGTTCTTGAATGAAATGTCTAAAAATTGTCCTCAGTGTGGGCTGGATGAGCCAAAAAGGTGTGCTCTCTTCCTCACCTTCCAATGCCTTGTCAGCTCCCTGTCTCTGTTTTCTGCAGATTTCTGTATTTCTTCTCAAGAGGGGGAGTGTCTTTGATAAACATTTTTCCTTGGGTGTCTCTAGTAACACAAGCAGTCAGCCAGTGACTCATTATTAGAGGAGAGAGTAAGATTGTTTTATGCGTCCCTTATAGCAACTGCTTACATTCTGTCCAGAATGCTGTATTTTATCCGTGTTATTTGGGGGTTGGAAGCTGGGCACAGAGCAAGCACTGTTTTGTATCAGACTCCAAACTTCAATAGAAGTTAAAATGCGTGCTCTGTAAATCACAGAAGAGTGGTCACTTCACTCTGTCTCTGGAGGTAGAGAAATCCCAGCTTTGTGTTCTGAGTGAATTGATCTGGCGCACTGGAAACCCAGTATTTACATTCAGTTGATAGGCTGGGGGGGTGGGCGGCGGGCGGGAATGAATCCGTTTACTATCTTGATTTGTGAGCATGTGATTTGCAAAGAACACAATTAATTAATTATTCCTTCAGTTATATCCTGCTTTTCTTCCAGTGAGTTCAAGGTGATGTCTACGATTTCCCTTCTTCCCACTTCAAAGAAGATAAGTCAGGCTGATTGGCCCCAGTTGCCCTGTAAGCTTCACCACCTAGCAGCCATCCACCTTAGTGCCCAACACTCTAAATGCTGTATCACAGTTATGAGCAAAATCATCATAAGAAGAAAGAAAGATCGGTTTCTACCCTTTGCCTACCTGTTCATCTAGATCACTCAAGAGTGCACAACAGTCAATCATGCAACATCCAGCTACATCCAGCAGGGAGATATAATGAAACTTGGTGTGTGAGAAACCATTTTATTCTACACGGTTACATCTCCATACGTATTCCCTCAACAATAGCCTGTACAGGTAGGCCTGCCCTAGGAAAGGGTTTGGCAGTTGGTGTTCTTCAACATTTGTTGACTATTGTTTATCATCATCATGTGCCCTCAAGTGAGTTCTGACTTATGGCAACTCTTTTCAGGGTTTTCCAGGTAAAGAATTTGCAGAAGTGCTTTACCCTTCCCTTCCTCTAGGGGTGCTGTGGGACTGTGCAGGTTGCCCAAGGCCACACAGGCTGGCTCTTCTCCCTGGAGGCCTGGTGAAGAATTTAACTCCCAGCCTCTGGCTCCACAGCCAGAGACCTAAACCACTGAGCTATCCAGGCAGCTTCCTCGGACAAAAGCATCACATAAAATGCTTCTTTTCCCTGTCTGGTTAATCCTTTTTAGAACAACTATCATTAAATGGAAACGTTGCAAACCCTCCCCTTCCTTGAATTTCATCAAACAACCAAAGTGGAAGTACTGTTAAGTCACTTCTGACAACATCCTGAGGAGGCACACAGGTTGACACTCTCCCCCATAATGGGATGGATTATGTTTCTGCTTAGATGAGGGACAGGAAGCTGTGCCTCTCTAGATAGTGGTGAACCTGAGTTCTAGTCAAGCCATGCCCAGACAGTCATTGGTGATGAATCACAGGAAAGGGAATAGTAGTTTGTAAACATTTGGAGTGTCACAGATTTTCCAGTTTTGATTTAAAGTGTAGTAGTGATCTCAAAATTGCTGTTTCATATCAGATTATTCTACTGAGTGTCCCCTTTCTAGTCTTTTTTTTGACAATGCATTCCCCCTTTATTTGCCACACACACACAAAAAGGTGGCCACCCTAGGCAGTGGCTATCTGTCTCTATTTAGCAAGGAAATGCTCTGTTTTCTGGATCCTGCTCTGTAATAAATCACCACTCTTCCAGATTTCTTCTTCTTCTTAGAATAGTTTGTTCAAATTCTATTAGTTCTTACAGCTGTCAGTCTTCAGAGTTCAACTCCTTTCTGGATGGGTTTTTGCCTCTAGTGCACATGTGAGAAAATACATGTCCATGAATACTATGGAACCCTGCAGTGTGCAGTCTGCCAGTGCACATCTACAATCAGTGTGGCATGTTGTGAACTGCTGAAAACCTAATGGTGCACCTCTGAAGGGTAAGATCCATCATCTTACTGGCTTTTCACTCAACAGGAGGACAGACTGTTGCATTTATTATGCAATATCTCATTGCAAAGTAAACATATAGTTTATATATTCATTTACTTTATATATAGGCTCTCAAATTGTGTTTTTCAATCTCAAGTCAAGTGATTTTACAAAAGGAGACAACTGGTTTTGAGGCTATTTTAACCAAGATCTAATGATTAAACAGGGCAACACGGCTGTAGTCTAGAAAGCCTATGAACGCTATCATATGACACTGGTTTTGCTTATTTTATATATTCATTTATTGATATTATTATTCAATATTATTCAAATATTGATAACCTGCCTTTCTCCTCAAAAGGTCCCAAGGGGGCATTGCTAGAGTTGAAAAAGATATTTTTAAAATATGAGTTCCTAATTTGTTTTGATTTAAAGAAAGACACATAAAGAAAAACTGTAAGCTAGAATCCCCAGCAGTTTTCAGGTGGTCTGCATGGGAGGGAGTTTGAAAACTGCTGCCGTGGGCAGTGAGAGTCTCAATCATATGTTAATAATTTTTAAATGGTATGGATTAGAAGGAAGTGAATTTCATTGTGAGAACTGGTATTGTTAAAATCCATGTGTCCATTTCTGTGTATGAATAGAGAAGTAGTGGGACATATACCTTAAGAGATGAGGCTGTAGTACTTTTATCAGAGCTTGGAAAGGTGAACCAAAGTTACTTGGCCATTCTGGTTTAGGGATTCTGGGAGTTGTTGTCCAAATAGTAAATTTTCCAACCCTTATTTCCAACCCTGATTTGACATAGTCCCTCCATCCACATTTAGAATGTAAAGTCTAGGTTAAGATCATATTACTTTCTCTCGTTGATTACTGAAGCTGGCTGGATAGGTCAGTGGTTTAGGTGGTTGGGAGTTTGATTCCCCACTGTGCCCCCAAGGAGAAGAGCTAGCCTGTGCAGCCTTGGGCCAGCTGCACAGTCCCAGGATGCTCTCAGAAGGGAATGCTAAATCATAATCTATTTATTATTATTATTATTATTATTATTATTATTATTATTATTATTATTATTATTATTATTATTGATGATGATGATGATGATGATGATGATTAATGTTGCTGGTGTTGGATCTTTTCTCTGTTAAATACCTTGCAGGTCTGAAAGCTGAAGCTTCATTGAGCTCGCCGTGAAATGCTGTGGACCAGCTTCCAGGAAAGGCACCCGCTTCCTGTCCCCTGTTCTTCCCTTCGGGGCACTGTTTAATAAAAATGCGATCAAGTCCCTCCTGCACGCTGCCCATGAGCTGCTGACTGTCAGCGTTAGGCTTGAAAAATGCCTAAGGCTGTCAGCGATAAAAGAGGCCAGCTTTATTTCATAGGCCAAACCAGAATAATCTTTTGGCAGGAATGGAGGTGTGGCATGTTATCCTCTGCGTAAGCTCTTTTCTGCAAGCTGGCACAGAAAGGAGGATGGAGTGATAATAGAAAAAAAGGAGATGCTGGAAGGAATTGAGAATCTGCTGCCATCTAATGGTCAAACTAAAGAAACACGGGCCTGCCTGAAGCAGCCTAAAGATGAAAACTTTATTGAGTGTGTGGCAGTCTTTGTGAGGAAGGATTTGTAAGGAAAATGGCTGCAGATTCCACCTGCTTCCCCTGCCCCAACATTTTCTCTTTTTTGCCACTGTAGGAGTAACACTTGTCTCTCTTACTCAGCCGTAATGTATAAAATATTGACCCTCGTTAACACAAACTCACAAATCTTGCCTGCTGCCCCCCCCGCCCCAAAACCGCATGGAATTCTGTGCATTCACCTATAGCTACAAGATGAGTTTTTAAGTAAAAGGCAGAATTCATGAAGTTAATAGAAGGTAATAACTCACCACTTCCACAGCATCCAAAATATGTGATGTTTTTACGTGCAAGATGAAGTAGCTCAGGTAGAGAACATTTTGCCGCTCCAGATGTTGCTGGGTATCTCCTTCCATGATTCCAAACCACGGAGAGTTCTAGCCAACAACATCTGGAGGGTTCACATGTCCTGCACCCTTCATACAAAGCTTAATGTGGAAACAGACACACACAAATAATCCAATTCCAAAAAACAGCAGCAGGTGTTGTGATGCTAGGATACTGAGCATCTGCACCACATTGCAGGAGGTATCATCATTAGTCCCATTAAGAAAAAAATAATGGCTGGGATGCTATTGGTGTCTGACTTGCCACCAGTAATTGTTGCTAATTGATGCATCTCTGTTGTGCAATTGGGTAAATGCCCAGGCATGTGACCGAGATGTTCCTTGGCCACCTCGTCAATTAGCCTGCAGCAAATCTTATGGGAACACTAATAGGGTTTTGGCCGATAGTATTGATCACAAACCTTGGTGGTAGGAAATGAAGCAAAAGATTTCTAGTTTGGGAGTCTAGAACAGCATGCTGTCATGTATGTTTGAAAAATTGAAGTTGACAGGGCTTGTGGGTCGTGAGGCAGGGAACCATTCTGAGAAGTTTCTTGTAAATCTGCAGTCCCTTGACCCTTCTGAAGCTTGCGGCCCAGAGGTGAATAGAACATCTGTAATTGCTTTTGGCCTTCTCGTCAGTGACCCTTCCTGGTACTTCCAGTTAGGTACATTTACGACGGTTGTACTTTGATGCTCGGCTTTTATTTGCTATAGACTATGAAGAGAGAGTGAAGCCAAATCGGCTGCATTACAGAGGAGGAAGGCTGGGTTACATCATGTTTTTTTATGTTTACTGTTTCAATGAAATTATTTACAGTGTTTCAGGAAAACAATCACCATCAGATGCAAGGAACAAGATAAAGCTACATTATATTTTCTCAGAATATAAATGGCTAATCAAGGCTGCAGACAAACATAACATTATTCGATCAATATGGCTTTTCTAGAAGCCCAACTATGTTCTGTCAAAGTTTTGGAAATATGACTTTCTGGAACGACAGCTCCCCAAACTTCTTCTAGTCAGGATAGCCGCTGGCCATGCTGGCTGGATAATTATGTAATGTATGGTCCAAAAAGTTTACTTGCCCACACTATGATTTTGTTCAAAGGAACAATTTTCTGAGCATGGGGGGCAAGAAGTTTTGCTGCAGAGGTCAATGACGCACATTGTGGATTGGCTAGCATCAGTGATGTCCTCAGCCCATCTCTTTCCCCATATCTCAGAAACTATTTTGTCAGCTTTCAAAATTTGTTCATTTTTTTTTACAGTTTTTCTTTTAAAGGGAAGGTAATGAATGTTTAAATAATGTTTTAACGAATGTTTTAATGAATGTTTAAATAAATAAAGATGAATGCTGCACTTTAAAGGATTTTTTTTTAAAAAAACAACAACGCCTGAAACATGGGGAAGAAGTGATAAAATTGCCAAATGAATCAATGTTAGAACTTTTTCACTTGTGCATCTGGCAGTTCCACTGCATAGGCAGGAGGAATCCAGGTTCATTCTGCAAAGAGAAGAAGCTGCCATTATTCCTGTTAACGTTATGTTTGGCCACAGCCCCCAAATCCCAAGAACCTTTCCACCAGGTTTATTGCAGGATTTTAGGAGTTCCTGAAGAAACGTTTTTTGAATTAGGAGAGAGCATCTTCAAGATCAAAATCTCCAAAGGAAAGGCCACCTGCCAGATCAGCATCTCCAAAAGTCTGCTCAGTCACAAGTGGAACAGTTTCATGGGGCCCAACTGTGCTTTCTTCACCAGGGAGAGGCAGAAGATCCTTAAGGTCAAAGTCACTAGGTTCATCAATAGGTACTGCAGGAGTTACGATAGGTTCCCATGGTTTTCCTGGACACTTTGGTTCTGGCAGATCTGGTACTGTATCAAAGACAGACAATAAACTCTGACTGCTGTCTGGTGATGATGGGAGATCAAAAGGGAAATCTTTGTTCGGGCTTATTGTTGCAATGTCATCTTCTTGCTCCTTTACATCTTCCTGAAACTCTCCCAAAGCAGGATTTAACTCATCTCCAGTTCTGTGTTTGCTTTCTGTAGAAGGTCTCTTTACATTCATCTTGGCACTTCGGAAAGGAGTAAAACCCGGAGGTCTCCTTAAAAGTATCTGAAAAGCAATCATAATAAATCGACTTATTTGCTTGAAAATTTTCCAACACTCCTGCAAGTCATGGCTGCGTAATATCATGCAGAAATTCCACATAAAATACCTATTAGAATAAGATGCACACTGAAAAGAGTAGTCAGTTGACTAGATGGGCGGGGTATAAATGCAATAAATAAATAAATAAAAATATCTCCAATCAGCTTAGTCCAGAAACTCCAACCCTGGCTGCCAATGAAAAGCCTTCTGAAGCTTCACTCAGACCTCCATAGGGTACATCTACATTACATGCTTGAACTGCTTTAACAGTGATTTTCCTCTCTTCATGCAACTGGATGTTCTTCTTTAAGGGAAGTTTTGTGAGAGAAACCAAACATCTCTAATAATGAATTCTTGGCATACTCACACAGGGCTTATCCAGACGAGGCATGTTTACCATTCCTGTTTATTCCCCTTTGTTCACAGGAGAGTGGGAAGTTGCAGAATAAGCATCTCTATATATTTCCTTTTAACTGTGGGTGTAGAACAAGGGGGAGTGGAGGAATCAAATATCTGGGTACTTCCAAAATCCGAGTTCCTGTGGTTCTTTTTCACTTCTTACGATTCCTCTGCTCTAACCAACACTTTTTTTAAAATGTGATTTAATTATATGAATGAGTTCGATTACTAGCTCCTCAGACGTTGCTAATTATGTGCAGGTACCTAGTGTGGTACAGTGGACAGAGTGATAGCCTAGGACTCTGGAGAATGGAGTTCGAATCCACACTAAACCATGGAAACTGACTGGGAGATTGGAATGGGTAAAACCATTCCTTAAATATCTCACTGTGACGATCGCCCACGTCACTCATGCCATTCATATTCATGAGCTGATTGCATGAGCCTATGAGAGGACTGGAGAGGCGGAGTCAGCAGCTACATGAGGTTTGGTGGGAGAAGGAGGAGTCAGATAGGGAACAGATACTGAGAGTTATAGAGCTGGTTAGAAAATAGGTAGAGAAGGTGGTAATGATATAGCAAGAGAAAAGAAGTATGTACTGAGAGAACTGTTGATGATTTGCTTGTGTATAATGTTTATCTGAGAAACCTCTGTTATTATTCAATCTGCTTCACTTCAATAAATAAGTTCTGTTTCAGTTCACAAGTCAAGTGTTCAGACAAACGTCATTTATATTGTGGATTGAGGTAATCCACTGGTGGCAGTGAGAGGAAAACGCGACGTGAGCCTTTGTGACAGAAGGACAAGCAGGGGCCACAAGGGCGAACGCCACAATTGGTGTCCAGCGGCAGGATACGAAATAATCCAGTAAAGCCAAAGTTTAAAAGTGAATTTTCTGGAGTCGTGGGTACCTTTTAGTCAGAGGTCTGTGGTGAAGAAGTGGGTGACCTGCTAGAGCTTTTGTGGAAAAGCTTAGTGGTGGGGCTTCTGAATGCAGATCTGGGGGAACTAAAGATAGGGAACCGACTCTAAAGGGAAAATTCTTTTTTTGTTTACCTCAGGATTTGAGAGACCCAGTGGCTAGCTTGAAATCCAAGGCTCTGAGAGATAAGGGAGCACTGGTGGATAAAAAGTGGAAGTCAGGGTCAGAGCAGATCTGTGGTGACAGGAAAGTAAAAAAGCAGAGGCTTGAAAATAGAATTTGTTTTGTGTCTGGAGGCAAGAAGGTTGTCTCAGACCAAGAAACATTGTGGCTTGTGTGTGAGGCCAGAGTAAGTGTACTATCTTTAGCTGCCGATTGAGAGCTACATAGTACCCCAGAAAAATACTGGGAAAAGAAAACAGCAGTAAAAGTGTTTTTTAAAAAGGCCTGACTAACTCAGCAATAGAAATCAGTCCCTCTTATCAAGAAGGTACATACCTATGCCACCCAAAAGCACGAAAAAGCCAGTAATGGAGGGAATTGATCCTCAAGAGGCACAAAGTTTACCTCAGGAAGTGGAGGGAAATGGAGACCCCCTAGCTCCAGTGGAACAGGAGGAGACTGATGAGGGTGCCTCAGAAAGAGAAAGTGTTCTAAGCTCCCCAGATTTTGAAAAATGGAAACTAGAACGAGAATTTAAATTGAAGGAGCTAGCTATGAAAACCCAATTAGAGGAGCTAGCTATGAAAAACCAATTAGAATTGGAAAAAGCCAGGGCTGAAGAGAAAGCTCAGGAACTACAGCTCAAAGCTGAGCAAGAGGTCAGACAAATGGCATTTGAGCAAGAAAAAAGACAAATGGAATTAAGACAAAGAGAATTGGAGCAAGAAAACAGGCAAAGGGAAAAATACAAATGAAAAAATTAGAATTAGCTTCTCAAAATAACAACAATAATAACAGCGCTAGTGAGGGAAATCTCTCAAAGATCGATCTAAAGAAATTTCCCTAATATAGGAAAGGAGATTGCCCTGAATCTTTCCTCATTTCAATTGAGAGAGCATGCTGGGACTTTGAGATTAAGGATGATGAAAGGATGATAATTTTGAGATCACAAATAAGTGGAGATTTAGCTGAGCTTTATTCTCAGATGCCTCTGGAACAAGCTAGAGATTTTGAGGCATATAGAAAAATAGTATATTCTAGATTTGGCATAAATGCAGAACACCTTAGAAGAAAATTTTGTTCCCTTACCAAAAAGCCTGAAGAATCTTATGCCCAATTGGGGGCTAAATTGATTCAATGTTTGGACAAATGGATGGAACGTGAAAATGTCACTTCTCTAGACCAAATGAAAAATGTGGTTGGTTTAGAACAATTTTATTCAGTGTTGCCAGGGGAATTGCGTTATTTAGTCAAAGACAAAAATCCTAAAAATGTATTACAGGCTTCTGAAAATGCTGATTTCATTAGTGAGATTAGAGATCCTCGATTTTCTGAGGTAAAAATTGATAGAAAAGTGTGGGACGACAGGAGGAGAGGACCCCCACCTGGTAGAGATTACCTCAGAAGTACCCAAGCTACTGGAAGCCATTTTGGAGACAGACCCTCATCTCCAGAGCACAGTCATCTGAAACCTAATAGCTCTGAGGGAAAGGTTAACAAGGCCCTTTATTTGAACCCAAGGCAAGTAAACAATGTTATGCGTGTGGGGAGAAAGGTCATTTTTGGGCACAGTGTGAGACTCAAAAGACTAGGAATGTTAGCCAGCATAAAGGTGGAAATTCCAGTCCCCCTAAGAAGGTGTTTTGTGTACAGCATGATAAAACAATTAATGCAGCAGTTGGAGCTAGCCGTGGAGCTGTTGCCATAGCAACACAAATAACAGAAGGGTCAGAGAGCCAAGATCTTCCTGTGGCCAGGGTTGTCCAGTGCTTTCTGATAGAAAGTAATCAGAATCTTCTAAGTAGCTCAGGAGATGTTATCTATGTTGATAATAATAAGTATCTAGCGCTCAAAGATTCTTGTTCACAAGTTACAGTATGTTACCCTGATATAGTCCCTAAGGAAAATATGTTAGACCATGAAAATATTTCTATTAAAGGGATTGGTTCTGAAATAGTGGTGCTGCCCATGGCAAAAATACCAATGAGATATAAGGGAATATATATTTGGAAGGTGGCCATATCTGATCAGATTCCTGCCCCATGTTTAATAGGTCTGGATTTAGCTGAGCATGTGCAGAGTGTTTTTGTGACAACTCGCTCTCAGGGAAGGCAAATTGAAGCCACTGGGGAAATGATGGAAATCTTCCTGAAATAAGAGAAGTGAGAGAGACAGCTGATCTGGTTATTCTGAGAAACCCTAAGAATCTATTTTTCATCAAAGAACAAAAGGAAGACCCTACCTTAAATAAATGTTTTGTGCAAGTTGAAGAAATTCCACTGACCCCTGAAAATCCTGAACGATGTCCCAGTTTAGAGGAAAACCTTGAGATAGCAGAAATGGCTGAGGTGGTCATATTGGAGAATCCTAATAATACTTCCTGTATTGATGAGCAGAAGGAAGATAGTACTTTAAATGATTGTATTACAAAAGCTAATGAGAATCCCCTTCCACTGACCCCTGAACACCCAGAGAGGTTTATAACTGATGAAAACCTGACATATCGAGAGGTTTTATCAACACCTCATAGGAGTGGAGATGGACATCACAAACAATTAATTGTCCCTGTAAAATATAGGGAAAAGTCCTTAGAAGTAGCAGAGCCAAGCTTGGGAGGTACTCATGGAAAGGAGAAAGGCTTGTGTGAGGAAAAGGTCCAGGAAAGAGCATTCTGTCCTGAGGGCAAAGTGGTGAGGCTGAGATCCATAGAGGGGAGTGAATTGCAGTTAGCAGGGTCAGAACCCGTGGATTTGTTGCAGCAGAACTGGAGGGCTGAGAAATCTAGTCGATCTGCAGCTGCAAAAGCCCTTAAAACCCTGCAATGCAAACCCCTACCCAAGAAACCAAATATTAAAGATATAGAACCAGATGATGAAAATCTCAATGCATCTAAAATAAACCAAGTGTTTGAGATTACACTTAAAAGAAACATGCCTGTGAATTTGGAGGTGACCCATGATAGTGGTCCCCTACATATGGAGAACTTTGTACCAAATGTACCTGTGGGTGAATTTGTTGGTGAGGAGGAAGGCATAAGCCATAAGATCTCAAGGAAGAACGCAGTCATAGCTGTGCTGGAGAAGTGGAAGAAACCACCTAACCTTCCCACAGCTGAGAAAATTAAGCCACTATTCAGTAAGAGAACAGGCTTAACCCAGAAGAGGCGAGCCGAGAACATCCAGTGGACTTCAGAGTGCCCGATGACTGCCAGTCGACAGAAGAGAGTGCGGACTTCAAGATCTGCCTTTGTTGTGCCGGACTACAACCGGGGGTTCACAATCTGTGTGGATGCATCGAGCGTCGGACTTGGAGTGGTGCTGTGCCAAGCGGATGACAGCGGGAATCTGCACCCTATGACTCTGAACAGCAGGAGATTCCAACCTGGTGAGAGACATTGGTCTGCCATCGAGAGGGCATGCCTATCGACTGTTTGGACGCTGCAAAGACTGAAGCCTTATGTTCGGGGAGAAAGTTCATCCTTTGCACTGACCCTTTCTCTCTGGTGTGGCTACAAACTATGAAAGACGCTAACAGTAAGCTTGCAAGATGGACACTGAACCTGCAAGACTTTGACTTTGACATCCGCAGCATAAAAAGGACTCAGAATATGGTTGCTGACGCCTGGTCTCAAAGGCCAAATGATTAATGAGTGTATAAGAGAGTGTAATGTTGTGTTGAATGTTCTGTTTGTGCACTGGTTGTGAGATACAATTAAAATGAAATGTCTCATTGAGGGCTGATGAACTGAGAGGTCTATAGAGAGGGGAAATAATAATGGTGAGTAGTGTTGTTACTGTAGAGGTAATGAAATTTGTATTAATGTGAGTAGTGCAAATGTTTATAATTATATTGATTGTTTTAAATGTTTAAAGTAATAAGTTTGATCTAGTAAACATAGTAATAGAGAGAAAACTAGTATAAGGTATGTGTTGTGATGTGTTATATAGATATGATGTGTTATATGTTGAAATATGGTATATGATTTAGGACATAACTGGTAAGCATATTATGATGATGGTGTTTTGTATGTAATGTTCCCTGTATGTTCCGTTGTTCATAAGGGTAAACTGTAAGGTTTTCTCTCATGAAACAAACTTTTCTTAGGGGGCAGGAATGTGATGATCGCCCACGTCACTCATGCCATTCATATTCATGAGCTGATTTGCATGAGCCTATGAGAGGACTAGAGAGGCGGAGTCAGCAGCTACATGAGGTTTGGCGGGAGAAGGAGGAGTCAGATAGGGGCTGGTTAGTCAGAGAGAGAGGGAACAGATACTGAGAGATATAGAGCTGGTTAGAAAATAGGTAGAGAAGGTGGTAATGATATAGCAAGAGAAAAGAATTATGTACTGAGAGAACTGTTAATGATTTGCTTATGTATAATGTGTATCTGAAGAACTTCTGTTATTATTCAATCTGCTTCACTTCAATAAATAAGTTCTGTTTCAGTTCACAAGTCAAGTGTTCAGACAAACGTCATTTATATTGTGGATTGAGGTAATCCACTGGTGGCAGTGAGAAGAAAATGCGACGTGAGCCTTTGTGACAGAAGGACAAGCAGGGGCCACAAGGGCGAACGCCACACTCACTTACTTTGAAAGCCCATTTAGGGTCACTATAAGTTGGCTCCGAATTGAGGGCACAGAACAATAATTACGTACAACGTCTAGAGGTGAAGAGAGAAGGGGCAAATTTTCATACCCTTCTATTAGGTGGTTCACATGTCACTTTAGCAGCAACTTCATGCTTCCAGGTCCTCATATAAACAGAGGCAGTGCAGGTCAGAGGTATCTGTTCCCAAAACAAAATTGAGCATAAATCTATATCTAGTAACAATTAAATACAATATGGCATATAATTGTTGGGGTGCTTGTTCCAAACTGTGCAACCTCCCTATAGGCAAATAGGACATAATTTTCTCTTGCCTCCTCCCTTCCTTAGAAAGCTATATTTAAAAACAGCTTCGATAGATTCCATACATAAATTCTACACAGCACAATTCAAATTCTATTTCACAAAAATTCTTAACCTTTAAAATTGTAACACCTTGTCAGCACCCTAACCTTAATGTCATTGTTAATACTAATTACTTAATGTTAAATAAATCAGGAACAAATTAGTGTGTGAAACCATTAATGACAAATATTGAGGCATCAATATTCCATAAATATTGAATGCACGAAAGCTTGTTACAACCAGTGAAAACAGTGAAACAAAGACTATAAAATTGGGGCATTTTTCAAAAATAAAACATTTCCAATTTCTCCTTTGAAGGTAAAATCATCCCAGTGTAGAGACTTTTCCCTTAGAAACACATCAAGAGGTGTGTTAAGATGCAAAGTATCAGGACAGCTAGCAGGGAAATCGATATACATACCCTGAGGCATCAGTATCAAAGTCTGAATTCCAGAATGCATTGGGTAGCATTATCAATGGTTACACAAACACCATAAATAAGTAATGAAAAGTGGCATTCCTTTCAAATTCTTTTTCTCACATAATAGTCTTTGAAGTATCTTACTCACATTGTCAGTAATTAAAGACTCTCCACTACCATCCCACAACCTTCAAAGGCTTCCCAGACTATTTATTTATTTAAACTATTTTTACTCCGCCTTTCTCCTTGAAAAGGACCCAAGGTGGCTTACAACAATGAAATACAATATTTAAATTTGAAAACAAGGAGTATGTAACGGTGGTTAGCATAATTAAGAAGCAATATTTAAAAATTATGAACAATGAATAATGGAGGCATCTTACATCAGTTAACAGGCAATATTAAGGCAAAGATCAATAAGTATACAAAAATTTTAAAAATGTCACTCTGAGAGGAAAACAATGAAAGGGATTCTCTGGCAATAGGATTTGCTCCATAGGATCACTTATCACACTTTGTGTATCCTGCCAGATTTGCTATTTGTTTTTGGACCAGATGTGCTTTCCCTTAATATGAGGAGGAACTGAATTAATTCAACAAGTTACAGCAGGGAACACAAATTAAAGCAGAAGATAGCAACTGTCTTATGACTTAGAAATATTCCTGGAAAATTAGAGCTCAGAGTTAAACCAAGAGACTAAGGCTACAATCTGACACAACAGGGCTTTACGGAGTGTGGCTCTCCAGATGTCGTTGCACTACAAATCCCATTAGCTCAAGCCACCATAGCTAACGTCAAGGGATAATGGGAGTAACAGTTGCATCTGGAGGCCCATACTTTGCCCTCCCCTGTTATGCATGCTTAATGGTGCAGCATATCCTATTGAATTCTTGCAGGACTTCCTGAGAAGAGATGCATAGGACTGCGCTGGAAAAAAAGTTCAATTCAAAGAGCACATGGATAAGAAATGAATTTCTCATAATGGAAGATGACCCCTGTCTCTATCATCCTCAAGAATCCAAATTTAAATTAATTTCAGCCCTTCAAAAGAAGGTACTTGTCTTGGAAGAAACTATTCCAAAGAACTTACACTTTTTTTGATAAGATAGAACTTGATTATTGCTCAAAGGAATTGATTTCCAATTTTATGACAAGTGCTAGACTATTGTATTCTCGAAGGCTTTCACGGCTGGGATCTGATGGTTGTTTTGGGTTTTTCGGGTTCTTTGGCTGTGTTCTGAAGGTTGTTCTTCCTAACGTTTCACCAGTCTCTGTGGCCAGCATCTTCAGAGGACAGGAGTCAGAACTCCAGAGCAGACAAAGTTCTGACTCCTGTCCTCTGAAGATGCCGGCCACAGAGACTGGCGAAACATTAGGAAGAGCAACCTTCAGAACACAGCCAAAGAGCCCGAAAAACCCAAAACAACTGCTAGAATATTAATAGCTAGATTCTGGAAAGATAAAAATGATATTAAATTAGAAGATTGGTATAATGAAGTATGGGACATTGCATTAAATGATAAATTGACTACTGAACTTAAGATGAAAAGAGGGGAAATAAGTTCAAATATTTTTTATGCTATTTGGGGTAGATTTATTGAATTTGTATTAGTGAAAGGAAAGGGGAAAGCCTCTAAACAACAATCAATACAATTTTGGAAAAGAGGTTTGTATTACAAGTATTGCTCCAAAGGATCCCATGGGTATGGGGGTGCACTGTGGTTTAGATTGTATTAGTAAGTATTTTGTATTCTTGTATTTGTTTTTGTTTTGGAAATTTAAAAAATAAATAAATAAATAAAGAACTTACACTTTCTTCTATAGCAATACAGTCATCATTCAGCTTGTGAAAGTCAGCCTTGGAACAATCTGTCTTCTTAATATTGAACTCTATTCTGTACATTATTCCAGCCACGACCTGAAATTTGAGCAGAAAGTTGATTAGCGTTTGCTTTTCGTTTTTATTATAATGGATTCAGAGTAACATCCTCAGTGTAAAATTAAAATCTATTGTTCTCTTTCATATTAATAGCAACTCTGTGAGAGGTGAGTGCAGACACATGTATGTGTATCCAAACTTTTATGGAAGTGTGTAAATTGCAGCTCGTGCTTGGCCCATCATGTCATAAAGCACCATTTAAATGCAAAGTATTGTTATTACTGAAACACTGTGAAACACATGAGTGTTCTGTGCTGTCAAGTTGCTACCAATGTATAGTGACTCTAATAGGGCTTTCAAGATACAGTAAGTGAGATATTTAAGGAGTTCCACTCCCTCAGTGAGTTTCCATGGCCAAGTGGGGATTTGAACCCTGTTCTCCAGAGCCCTAGTCCATCACTCTGTCCACTACGCCACACGGGGAATCCCACTGTAAAACCTAGCAAGATATTATTTCGAAGGTGCATCATTTAGGTTGGAAAGGAACCCTTTGAGTACTGTAAGCCTGGGGACAAACTAGACATTAAAGCGAATATGTATTCCCTGTGATTAACCCATTTTCCCTTCCATAATGGGATTTCCCCAAAGATACAGTTTTCAGCAGTCTTGCACATGAAATCCATGTTTGCCTTCAAATGACCAATTACATAACAAAGCATGCTAAATGCAAGATATGCTGATGAGGAAAATCTTGCAGTATGGCAAGCTCCCACCATGTGAGAGGGCACCTCTTCTAAAAATGTGCTAAGTGTGTTGTCTAGTTTGATCTTTAGAAGTCAGCCAGGGCTGCTTTGGGACGTGATGGATCAGAATGGGTGCATCTGATGTGAATATTATGCCCCCCCCCAACATCACCTGTGAGATACACCAATGGATTTGGAAAAAAACCTCAAATTCAATTTGAAGAGTTTGCCCTATTTTTAACTTTATTTCTTTAACTAGATTAAAATGTAACAGGGACAACAGAGTTCAAACCTGGGATGTAGCTTTTGTGACACTGACAACTTTGTAATAGAAGTCATTGTTGCTTTCTGAATTATATTTTTCCAGAGCTGCATCCAGTGGTTCCTTCAGTATTTCACTGTCCGTTGGAATTGGTGTGGGGCAACCAGCACAAATGCTATGCTCGACTACTATAAGAAAAAAATTTAAATAAAAAAAATGGAGTTTATCAAAATCTATTTGCATCATTTACAGTCAATATGAGTCTCTGTGTTCACTAAGTGGGTCTTCCTCCCTTCCCTCAGATGAATTCCACTTAAGTGTTTGTTTGTATTAAAATCTATGCTAGCAAAAAGCAGAGATGGCTATCAAAATACTATTAAAAGGCAGGTGTGTGAGTTACTCTGAATCCATTGCCTCTCTCCATCTCTATAAACAAAGGGTTCATGGGTACTCGGGAAGCTATCCATTACCTTTTAGTGGAAGCATGTGGCCGTTGTGTGCTGGCTTGCAGCAGAAGCACCAAGTAACATAGCAACACCCCCCCCACACACACACACTCCTGTATCAGCAAAGCTGGATAGTAAGTCTATGACTACACAGTGAAAAAATGCAAACTGATCTGCTGTAAGTTCGCACTAAAGAAGTTGGGTTTCGGTTTACCAGACCACACAGAGGTCAGCACAGAGAGAGGGGGAAACTGGCAATCAGCCCTTTTTGCATCTTCTTCTTGTTGTTATGCCACATTTCTCCCAACCAGGGACCCAAAGCGGCTCGTTAAGGCTATAGCTATCCAGATTTGCAGGAGGCATAGCTACAGCAGAGCTACCTTGACAAGCAGCAAAGAAGGAATGATCACCTCTCTCTCTCTCTCTCCTTCGACTCTTGTCTGGTCAGCTAAAGCAAATGGACTTCCATCAGCTGGAAGTCTATTTGTTTCTTCTAAACAAGGGCTAATCACCAATTTCTTCCTCTGTCTTAGTCTCCTAGGTACTCTAGTGTACCAGTGCTAGCACAATCCTTAACAACAAAAGTTTGCTTTGCTGTGGGAAAGTGACTTTTTCTGAGTTCTACTTTCCTTCCCCTCTTTCTTGAACGAGGAAGCTGAAAAAGCCAACTCCTGGCTTCTAGACAGCCAGATATTTTCGGGTTCTAACTCCCATCAGCCCCAAGAAAAGGGGCTAATGACTGGGGCTGATAGGAATGGTTGTCCACCAGTACCTGGAAGGCCAAATGTTCTCCAGCCTTGTTCTAAGACTTTCTGAGATACAAGAAATAGGAAAGAGACCCATCACATCAAATGTGACTCCAGAACTGAACACATGAAGAGCGAAATTGCCAGTGCATTTCCAGTGCTTAGGAGTCGTAGAAGATGTCATCACAAACCTGCAAGCTTGCACTTCTGTTCGGCACGCACAAGTGTGTTTCTAATATCCACATAGGCCTCAACTGTACAAGTACCTTCACCCTGAAGGGAGACAAGAAGTGGGATGGGGAGCAGGGACAAAGAAGCAGCAGCCACTGAATCTTGAACCCAAAAGTGAATACAGCTTTTGATGTTTTACATGTTGAGATGGTAGAACTTGGAAATGCTGCTTTCCCTTTTTGGACTACAGTTCCCAGAATCCCTCATCCAGCATTGCCATGTGGTGTTGCACATGGATGTTGACTTCGCAACTCTCAGTCCCCACCAGTTCAGAGCTTTCTTCAAGAAGGCCAATGCTTACTATTTCCTGCTCTCCCTCTGATAACGAATCCATTATGAACATGGGCAGAGGTAAATTTTGAGCTGCAGGTTCTCATAGACATTGTCCCCATAACCAGCCTCACCCCAGGAGAGTCCAAAAATGCTGACATATGGATTGATCCATGTCCACAGAGGAGTTCTAAGAATCTTTCCTCCCACCAGCAGCAGGTCTTTGGTAAAGCTAATGGCTCTTATTCACCCATTCAAGGCCAAACCAAACTCAAATGCTTTGTATGGCAACAGGGATGGTTTACATCAACATAACCTTCCTGGGAAAACCTATTTACTTTTCCCCCCTCAAACGCTCCTACTGGGTCTCTACCAAGACAAGTATCTCAAAACTCAGCATTATAGTTAAGAGAATACAACGGCATGGGATATATATGCGTAAAGTAATCTGTTGGGACCACATGATGATGATGGATGAGGCTAATCCTGGAAGTGCCCAGGGCCAGAGGCAAAAACAGATCAGCTCATCCCACCCTTCCTTCCCCCTCTATCCCTATGCACCCTTCCTAGAACATGGAAATAACTAGTTACAAGTAATACAGATATCTGTAATTACATAACTACTATTTACAATATAAGTGAGGTAACTAGTATTCACTAGTTATCTTTCAGGTGTAATAAGTAACACCAAAGTTACTTGTGCCTACTGAGTAACACTCAGTTGATTTCAAAGTTGCTTTTAAAGGCCTTTTAACAGCATTTTTAGAGATTTTTTTTCTGTTTTTATGCCAATCCCCTTAGTCCTAATTGGCAAGCAAAGTGTTCTTTGTTTCTGCCCTTTTGTCTTTTTATAATGATTTCCAACGTACAATCTCAGAAGTGGCCACCCTGCATTTTTCTCATCTTTCCACAAGGGCAGTGCAATGCATAAATAATGCACAGTGCAAGAAATGAGTTGTGTGATAGAAGCAGCAATAACAGTAATGGCAGTCCTGTCGCTGAGAAGTTGTGAGTGAACTGCAACAAGTTCCTTTTTAAGTGCGACTTTCTAAGTTCTGCCCCTTCCTCTGCCCAAGGATTGCCAGTGGCATCCATGCCCTGAGATTTCAAGGCCACGGAAAGGAACTCACGGTAGATCCTTATGACATCCCAAGGGTGGGACAGGCAAGAGTTGGAACAGATGCAACCATAACAGATATACAAACACTTTCGTGTTGAGTCAGTGAGCCCTGGAGCCACTTGAAAATGGGTAGAGATGGGTGCCCACGCTGTAGCTTTAATGCCACCTTACAAACAAAAATGCTTATTTCTTTCTCTGACAACTGTATTCCACCAGGCATTCAAATTTGCCAGCGCTACATGCCCGAGACATCAGACATGAAAAGAAAATGGTGTCAATTTCTCAACTGAACAGATAAAAAGGAAAAACAATCTGATTTGCCAAATACAGGTTGAAGCCAGTTTGTGTTAGAATCAACGGTCTTTTTCCTCTTAGGGATATGCTGAATTGGGATACAGAATCCGTGTTTCGTGTTCTGAGGAATTCCTTCTACTGACCCAGATTCCTTCTCACACCCACCTCCTCCCTTTAATCGGGCTCTGATCCATAACAGCCGAAATGAAATGCACAAGGCAAAAGCAAGAAAATCTTCTGTGCCCTTAACGCAAAATTTTTTCTCACAGTGCAGCAGCTGGTAAATCCGAGGTAAACCTGTCTGGAATATGCCTGTGTCGGTGGGTTGTGCATTTCCACTCGGAGATGTCCCGCCTCTGAACTGCATTGCAGATGCATACTGTGGATTACGGAACAACTTCCTTTTTATGGAAATCTCTGCCTGAAGTAAAACTGCTGGCTGTCTTAATCCTTTTATTTCTTTTGGCAACTGTGCCCATCCAGCTCCTTCAGCCAAGAGGAAAAATGGGACTTCTTAGACTGCTGTTTCCTGAAGCAGACTTGGCTGCCCTCCAAAAGGTCCCTGGAGAAGATGCTGCCGTTTCATAATTAGACAGGAGTAGAATTCCCGTCCCTCACCTGGTGTTGTTCTAACCTTGGCCAAATTCCTCTCCCTCTCTCAGCTTCCGTATTCCCGTTCTATGAAATGGGAATAACAGGGGCTTACTTTGCAAGTGATTTTTGAAATTAAAAGTGCTTTTTTAAAGCAGGGGTCCTTCGGGAGCTGGTTCGAGTTGTGATGGAGCCACGGTGGGCAAGATCAAAGTGCCAGTGCCGTTTGATGTCTAGAGGCAGCAATGTCATCATCTCCAGCCACCCCGCAATGCTTCCCTTTTCCCTCTGAGTTGAACTCCAGTCCTCACAGCGGCTGGAGGGAAAATGGGTTTTTCCCTGCAACAATATTTGGTTGTGATCTACCTCTTCTTTAACGCAAGATGGTGATAGTGTTTGTGAGAAATCCAAATGCAACAGAAAATGCAGACTGCCTATGATCCAAGTTGTAAGCACTATCTCTTATTTCAGAATACATAAACAGCACAGCAGCATTCTTGAACCGAGCTTTGTTGCTTTAGAAACTTGTCGCCACTATGATAAAGGACGCCTTTTATCATTTTGGATTAACATCCCAAATACACTGCCCTTCCCCCGCACTCCAAACAAGAATGTCATAACCATCACTCATCCTGTTATGGTATCCCTTAAGACAGACTAGCTGGCTGGATAGCTCAGTGGTTTAGGTATCTGACTGTAGAGCCAGAGGTTGGAAGTTCGATTCCCCACTTTGCCTCCTGTGAGTAGAGCCAGCCTGGGTGGCCTTGGGCATGCTGCACAGTCCCAGGGCACCCCCAGAAAAAAGGAATGGGAAACCACTTCTGAGTATTCGCTACCTGGAAAACCCTGAAAAGGGTCATCATATGTCAAAATTGACTTGACGGCACATTATTATCATTATTATTATTATTATTATTATTATTATTATTATTATTATTATTATTATTATTATTATTATTATTAAGAGAGATTATCACCATATGGTTTATTTATTGCCTTCATATTCCATCTCATATTATTCTGACATGCCTTCTAAAATTATCTCTTGTCTTCCATCCTCACTACTGCCTTGTAAGGTAGGCTGGGCTGGGCAGAAGAGAGAAAATGACTGCTATGAGGTCACCCAAGCAAGTATTGCAGCTGAGTAAGGATCTGAATCCGTCTACCCCTTGCGCATAGAGATGTTTTAGACCAGCGGTCCCCAACCTTTTTCGGACTGTGGACCGGTTGGGGGGTGCGGGCTCCATGCGCGGGGGGGGTGGGGGCACCCCTGCGCTCATGGGGGAGCGTGTCACGCTCACGGGTGGGCGTGTCACGCTTGCGGAGGGCTGTGTCACGCTCACGGGTGGGCGTGTTGCACTTGCGGAGGGGTGTGTCACGCTCACGAGTGGGCGTGTCGCCCCTCCGCAAGCGTGACACGTCCACCGTGTGTGCGGGGGGGGGGGAAATCCGTGTCCGCGGCCCAGTTCAAGGAAGCCCACGGACGTGCACCGGGCCGCGGACCGGGGGTTGGGGACCCCTGTTTTAGACTTCAGCTCTCCGAACCAGGAAACACGGCCATGGAGAATCTTTTTCATCAGCTGGACAGGTGGCAAATACGCTCAGTATGGATGAGATTTTTGTATTTTTTGAAGTACAACACCCAGATGGCTCCTGGAATTCTGGTGGCTTTAGCTCCCCACCCCTTCCAAAGCCCTTTCAGGTGTTCGATATAACTTACAGGTAGTGCATAAATGAGGGGGGGGGAAATCCCTCCATTTCTGAGTTCCTGGGCAGAAGATTTGTCTAGATAGGGATAAGCTGTCAGGCACTGCAGTCATTAGGGGCACTGTAGTTTCCTGAGAGGCACCCTGCCCAGAGCATAACGGACTGGAGAACTAAAATACCCCTAATGCTTGGCAGTTCCATGACATTCAGACCTGCCTAGCCAGTTTTTCTGCCTTGGAACTCAGAAATGGAACAATTTTTTTCCTTATTTATGTATCAGGTGTACATTATATCTAACACCTGAGATATGTGTGTGTGTGTGTGTGTACATGCTAAGGCCCCTCGAATCCCAGCATTTCCAGCAGACTTTTGGGTGTTGGAGTTCAAAAAGTTTAAAGGAATGCTTTACGATGATGCAGGAGAGCACTTTTTGTACTTATTTTTGACTCTGAGGTTTTAAACGGTTTTCAAGCTGCCTTCTATTTTTAATATGAAAACTGATTAAATTTAAAAAATAAGATGTATTTTTTTCTTCACTGTACTTTTTTAAAAAAACTACACTGTAAGTTACCTTGTATCCCAATCTCTGGGAAGAAGGCAGGCTATAAATAGTAAGTAAATAAGATAAACAAGAATCTCATGATTCATAAGACGCTGTTCCTCCATTCCCTGTCTTGCTCCAGTCAACACAAGGATCCTGGACGGGTGCTATTTTCTGTTCCCTTCCATCATTCCTGGCCTTTTGGTGAACCAAAATTGTGCAAGCTTAACACTCCTGCAATCACCTGTGAGTTTTGAGTTAGCGATCCCTGGGCACCAACTAGGAAGGGGTGGAGATGGGTGTATAGGCTTAATAGACACCCTACACAGAGGAAGCAGACTTTTCCTTCCTGTGGCACTGTTTGACCTGACATTTGTTTCATAACTAGATGATGATGATGATGATAGTGTGCCATCATGTCAATTCTGACTCAGGGCAACCCTTTCCAGGTTTTCCTATGTAGGGAAGTGGTTTACCATTCCCTTCTTCTGGGGGTGCCTTGGCCCTGTGCAGCTTGCTCAGGGCTGATCAGGTTGGTTCTTTTCCCCAATAGGCACAGTAGGCAATCGAACCCCCAGCCTCCGGCTCACCTAAGCCACTGAGCTATCCAGCCAGCAGAGAAGCATTGTTGTTGTTTAGTCGTTAAGTTGTGTCCGACTCTTCGTGACCCCATGGACCAGAGCATGCCAGGCCCTCCTGTCTTCCACTGCCTCCCGGAGTTTGGTCAAATTCATGTTGGTAGTTTCGATGACACTGTCCAACCATCTCGTCCTCTGTCGTCCCCTTCTCCTCTTGCCCTCACACTTTCCCAACATCAGGGTCTTTTCCAGGGAGTCTTCTCTTCTCATGAGATGGCCAAAGTATTGGAGCCTCAGCTTCAGGATCTGTCCTTCCAAGTGAGCACTCAGGGTTGATTTCCTTCAGCAGAGAAGCATAGACCTGCCCAATCTAATCCTAGAACAGGGTCTCAAAAGGAAGGAGGGAGAGAGTCGACAATGCCTTTTCTCTCTGTCAGGAAATCCTAGGGCAGTAGGGTTTTCCCAGACATAGGATGGGGACCACACCTGCCTAGTTATAAGAAAATGATAGGTCCCACCCCCAGCCCTGCAGGCATGTTTAGTAAGAATACAGGAGGAAAATCCTTCTCAAGGTCTGCTCCCAGGCTTTGGAGCTCTTTGCTAAGGGAAGCCAGCCTAGGTTCACCCCTTCTCTCTTCCTATCAGTGGGTAAAGAAGACCATTGTATTCAGGCAGACTTTATAAAACAGACTAGCAGCTGAAGAATTCACCTTTTAACGAGGTGCAGCACTTTCCCCCCGTGATGTGCCTTTAAATTGTAATTCATTTGTTTTAGTATGACAGTCTGCTTCATTGTGAGTGGATAGTTCTACCCAAAATGTGAAGGCAAGAGGAGAAGGGGATGACAGAGGACAAGATGGTTGGACAGTGTCACCGAAGCTACCAACATGACTTTGACCAAACTCCGGGAGGCAGTGGAAGACAGGAGGGCCTGGCGTGCTCTGGTCCATGGGGTCACGAAGAGTCGGACACGACTTAACGACTAAACAAGTTCTGCCCATCGTATTTTTACTCTCCTCCTCAATCACATGGTGAGCTATCTTAGATTCCAGGACCGGGACTAAGGATGGGTATAAATAAAAAACCAAACAAAAATGGCAAGAGTCCACAAACAGTCAATGTCTCTAGTGATTTCCTCCTAAGGAAATGACACCCTGGGTTAGGACGGGAACCCCCAAATATTTGACTGCTCTCATGTGGGAAACATAAGCAACAAACAGGATGACTTACCCCTGCAGGAATCAGTTTGCATTCGAGACTCAAATCTGAAAATTTATCCTTGGAACAATTTGTCTCTTTTACAGAATACTCAAATTTGTAGTTCCACCCAGCGACGACCTGGAATAAATATTTAGAAGCTTCAAATGAGTCATCTTAGGGCGGCGAGGAACAAATTGAATGAAATACTATCGCTGCTGCCATTAACAGCAAAGCTGTTCCTATTTTGACTTCTGATGGCTTTATTAATGTCGTGGCTTTCAATGTGTGAAATGCAGAGCAAGGACAGAAGGGGTTTAGCCCACTTCTCTATGGACGTTTCAGGTCATCTGCCTTCTGAGAACCTAAGCATAACTATACCTAAAGGAGCTCTTTGAAAAAACAAATTAGGGTTCATTATTACAAGATATACAAACCTGACGCTGGGCTTTTGTTATTTCTCCAACATCAAAAAGGGATTGCTTGTTACTTTGGTTGTTAAATTGTCCTATGGTGTATTTGACAATAGGCATCAGTGCTGCGCTTTTGGTGTCCATGTTGTGCCAGCAGCCAAGGCATCCAGAATAGGATTGGGTCACCTTCCCAGGAGCTGGAAAAACAAGAAAATGAAAAGCAGCATGCAATGGGGCTTCAGCTTCTTTGTCCAACATACAAACAAGAAATGCTCAAAATAATCAGGAAGAGGAATGTATATTCTCTGCAATTAATCTGTTTTCCTTCACACAGCAGGGTTTTCCAAAGTGAGGTATGCCTCTGCAATCAGGCTTGAAATTTATATCAGTCTTTTCACAGATGTCACTTTTTGACTCCTTTCAATCAGAATGGAAATTACAACTTCCAAAAGAAATAAGGCAAATGGGCTTTTCCACCAATGTTCTTTTGGCAATGGGGCATGTTGGTGCTAAAGCAGCACTCAAACAAAGAACCTGGGACATAGAACTTCAAGAGCATATGAGCCAGTCGGGCAAATACAGTGTTGTTACTAATAATGCCTTTACAATATCTTCATATCTGACGAGCACAATGTCAACAAAGACCAGAAGAGCCTTTACATTAGCAAGACTTAATGTTTTACCCTCTAAACTCATGGAAGGAAGATTTCAACATATACCTATTTCGGATTGCCTGTGTCCATGTAATGATGGCCAAGTGGAAACTGTAGGTCATGTCTTACTGTATTGTCTTTTCTATAGAGATCTACGCACTAACCTCTTGAGCCCAATCATTCTCAGATATCCAGGGAGACCTGATGAATTTTACATCCAGCTACTTCTTTCCGATCAAGACTCCCTTATTACATGCTCTGCAGCAAAATTTTGTGCAGCAGCAATGGCACAGCGCTCCCTTATAGTCTCCTGAGTTCACAGGTCGACTGGTTTTAACATGAGGGTGGTTTACTGTCAAGCGTAGAGAAATGTTGTGGCCCCAACCGAAGGGAGGAAATATTTATATTTTAACCATATAACATGTTTTATGAACTGGCTGTACACCTTTTTTTAATTGCATTTTGTGTATTTTAACCACATAATATGTTTTATGAACTGATTGTACATTTTAAACTGCATTTTGTGTATTTTAGCCACATAATATGTTTTATGAATTGGTTGTACATTTTTAAACTGCATTTTGTATATTTTAACCATAAATATGTTTTATGAGCTGGTCACCCGACCGTAATAAATAAATTCATTCATTCATATCAGTCTTTTCCTTCCAGTGACCAATCACAAAACAAGACATGCTAAATGCAAGATATGGAGGCAAAGAAAAATGGTTACTAGGACAAACAGATGCCTTTGACTTCTTGGAGGAGCATCGCTTCTGAATATATTCTAAGCTGATCACCTCATTTAACCCTTACAGGTAGGAAACAGGTAATCAAAAAATTAAAGAGCGAACTGATTTAGCAGGACAGGGAGGGACAGCTCATCAGAGAGAGATACTAGCAGGAAAAACATTAACTCCTCTTCCTTCCTGTAGAAGGTCCAGAACCAACATCCCCTCCCCCCAAGATGCTTTTAATAGTCATTTAAAGAGAAAATAGAACCGACTATAATTCTGTAATGCAGGGATGGGCAACTGTAGCCTGCAACTCCCATCATCCTTCAGTAAAGACTATGCAGACTAGGCCATTCGTCCTTGCGTCAATGGGTGTGTGTGTTGAATTTGCTCTGGATTTTAGTCTTAACTTTAAGGGAACTCTCTAAAGTGCTGAGCCCATTTCAGGTATGGAGTTCAGTGCTGTGGATAACTCCTGGCAAGTATGAACTAAAACTTGGGATGGATTCACTGCTCCACTGACCCTGGAGCCACCAGACTTAACTGGTCAATGGGATTTGTGGGAGCATCATGCGGCTGAGGTTACCATCCACCATAGTTTTGTTTGTTCCAGTCCTGCTGGATGTGAGTGTTCAAAAACAACACAGGATGAGGTTCCTGGAGTGATGAAGCAGAAGGCACAGCGGCCATCTCATCAACCTCTAGTTGCTGCACTACATGTTGGGCATTGCAGTCCACCTTGTCCCCCACTCTTGCTGTAAGTGAATGCACTAGGGCAGGACTTGAACTTGGCAAGCCTATTTGCGATTTGCACCTGTGCTGTTGCAGCATTTATCATACCTATAAGGAAACCCTTTGTCATGTTTTTAATTCTAATACGGGCAAGTTGTCTTGCGTACCGTAAAATCTCTTCAGATATAATGCAGACTACACACACACACACACACACACACACACACACACACAGTTTGGAATCAGAGCTGCATTTCCCAGTGGTAAATGGGTGGCACGGCTAATTTTAGACTTCAAGTTTCTGAAGCAAGTTAGAAAGTATGACACTGAAGCCTTGGCCATTTCATGCCAGTGACAACTAGATGTCACCATTGCTTTATAAATACTTCTGAAATCACATTAGCAGGGAGATAACATAAAACTGGACATCTCAGAAAGAGGCTTAATTAAGATACAAATTCTCAGCAACCTAGGAGGGTGTTGCACAGAAACACTGCAAGGTAATTAGGATTTATGCATTTCATAGAATCATAGAAAAGTGAAGTTGGAAGGGGCCTACAAGGCCATCAAGTCCAGCCCCCTGCTCAATGCAGGAATACAATCAAAGCGTATCTGCCAGGTGATTATCTAAGTTTTTCTTGAATGCGTCCAGTGTTGGAGCACTCACCAACTCCCGAGGTCACTGGTTCCATTGTCGTACTGCTCTAACAGTTAGGAAGTTTTTCCTGATATTCAACTGAAATCTGGCTTCCTTTAACTTGAGCCCATTGTTGCATGTCCTGCCCTCTGGGATGATCGAGAACAGATCTTGCCCCTCCTCTGTATGACAGCCTTTCAAATATTTGAAAAGTGCTATCGTATCACCCCTCAGTCTTCTTTTCTCAAGGCTAAACATGCCCAATTCTTTCAGCCTTTCCTCATAAGGCTTGGTTTCCAGCCCCCTGATCATCCTTGTTGCCCTCCTCTGAAATTCCAATGACAGTTCTGAGTCCAGTCCATAATAAATTTACCAAACAGTATTGCATACAGTTTATTTGCTATCAATATGAGATGCTCCTGGTCCATGTAGTTCTTGCTTTGCTATTTTAATGGAACTTCATTTTCAGTATCTTTTCACTATTTTTATTTTAGCACCACTGTAAGTGTTCTTTTGTGTTTTTATTGGGTGTTTTTTTGTGATTGTTAAGGATGGGTCTTAAACCTCTCAAATAAATCAACCAATGAGGCAAATCTATTCTTATAGTACCAGGAGAAATGCCAAATGGAGCCAAAGAAGACAGGGTCGGGGGAAATGTCCATTAAGGCTACAATCCTATAAACACCAGGGTTGGAAATGATGGTACATGTTTTGTTTACCCACCGCCTGTATATGGTTATTTTTCAGCCACTGGGTGCACTTATAAGGTTAGTATTTTGCTTTATTTACTAGGAAGTAGAAGTTCTGTGTTGCTCTGGCCTTTTAAAAAATATTTAACTTACTTACAGTGATGTCTCGACTTACGAATGTCTTGACTTGCAACCAATTCGTGTTACGACCAGCTTCGGCTGCAAAATTTTGCTTTGACTTGCGACTGGAGTTTTGAGATATGACCAGGAAAAAGGCAGGGAATTTAAACTGCTAACAGTTGGTCGGCGAAGAGGCTGCTTCTTTGTAGCTCTTTCGCCCCAGCGGTTAGAGTGTGCGTGTTCAGAGGAGGCTTTGGACTGCCTGGTACTGCTTTCTGCTTTTTAAAATGCCTGTTCTGAGTGAGTACAGGGTTTTGCAGCGTAGGTTTGGGCTGGGGGGGTTTATGTTTCTGTGCTGTGATGGGTCTTGCAGTGTTCCCCCCCCCCGGTGATTCCCCCCCCTGCCCGGAACAGATTAATCACATTTCCGATGGGTCTTGCAGTGTTCCCCCCCCCCCCCGGTGTGTTTCCCCCCCGGCCAGAACGGATTAATTGCCTTTCCAATGGGTCTTGCAGTGTTGTTTTTGTGTGTGTGTGTTTTTTTCCGGCCAGAAGGGATTAATTGCGTTTCTGATGGGTCTTGCAGTGTTTTTTGTTTTTTGGTGTGTGTTTTTTTCCGGCCCGAACGGATTAATCACATTTCAATGTATTCCTATGGGAAATGGTGCTTTGAGTTACGACCAACTTGAGTTACGACCATCTTCCGGAACCAATTAAGTTCGTAACTCAAGGCACCACTGTACTTACTTACTTACTTACTTACATTACTTACATTACTTACAATACTTTTACCCTGCCTTTCTCCTTAAATGGGACCCAAGGCAGCTTACATGATTAAAAGACTAAAAACAGTAAGTATACATATACTTAAATCTAAAAACAATAAGTATGCAAATACTAAAAAGGATCAAACAAAAACCACACAAAAATGATAAACAAGCGCAACACCAAAACCACATTCAAAGCAGAGAGGCACAACAATTCCTTAAAACACACACACACACACCAATCAATCAGCCAGTTGCTAAGGGAAAGCTTTCCTGATAAGAAAAGGGAGATGTGGTCCTTCAGATAGTTTGGTCCCAAGTTGTTTAGGGCTTTATCGGTTAGAACTAGCACTTCAAATTGTGCCCAGAAACAGATCGGCAGCTGCTGTAATAGGGGGGTTGTGTGATCCCTGTGACCAGCCCCAGTTAGCAATCTGGCTAACTGGGTTAGTCCCTGTACTTGAATTGTAGAAGGAACCATCTCTTCTTTCGTTTCTTGCCAGTTCCCAGACTGTAACGAGTGGGGTGTTTTATCGTATCTTGCAATTGAAATCCTGGAAAATAAAATGTCATAACCTTGTCTTCCCTCCCCTAAGAGTGGCTACTTGCTCCTGCCCAGAGGACATGCACAGCCAACAAATTAGGATAAAAGAGGGAACTGATGTGCATTACAGTGCATATGGTAAGATATATGTACACATGCAGAATTAGAAATGCTCTTTATAATTTAAACAGAACTGAACTGTAGCACATCTTAGTCTAGTTGGGAAAGCAACTGAGTCTTCTGACCGCTCTGCTAATTTAGGCAGCACATTCTTTTACTCCTGGATGCATTTTCCACCAAACTTTACTTGTTTTCTGGGCGGGGGTTGGGATCATTGGGGGGGGGGCTGGGGGGGCACAAAACAGACCAGGGGCCCCTCGTGTCTCCCAGAGACAGCACTCTGCTCACCTCTGGACCTTCCCAACATTTAAGTCAGCCTGCCGTGGGGGGAGGATGAGCTTTCTCAGGATCTTGAACTGCTGGATAGCTCAGTGACTTAGGCATCTGGCTGGGTTGGGAGTTCAATTCTCCACTGGGCCTCTTTGAGAGTCAATACTGTTGGTGGGGGGTTATTACGATGTTGTCTAATGGTAAGCTACCCATAAATTGAAAGATTGAGAGAGCCCTTCAACTCCCTGGCCTCTGTTTACATGAGAGTGCCACAAATAAATAAATCAGAAAATTAAGCAGGGGTATTTCCGTGCCAATTTTTGCAAAGGCACCATTCCTTCTACCAGCCTTCCTGATGCTTCCTGGGAGTTCTAGTTCTTTGGGAGTTGCCCTCTGTAAATCTTAATGAGCAGACTACCACTTACAGAAAGCACTGGAGCAGCTTCCTCCGTTTTACAAAACAACAGGAAACCAGAAGAATGGTGCTGATAAATCACTCAAAAGGCCTTCTTGGGCACAGAGTGTTGGTGGCAACAGCTGCACTGATATCGGTTTGGGAGTTACAATTCCTGGAATTCTTGGAGAAATCTGGGAATTGAATTTCAAAAAATAAAAAAATAATATTTTTTTTTAAAAAAGCCTACCCTTAAAAGACTATTTTCCCATTCATAACATTTACTGAATTTTAATGTAAAATGTACATACCTGGAATAATTTTGCATCTCTGTTCAATATTGGAAAAGTTTATAGTATCATCAAAGTGAATTTCAGCTTCACATTCGCCTGTGTCCTACAAAGAAAGGCAATAAAGGGTAATTTATTTATTCATTTCTGACACATACATACCGCCCCACTATTCTGGGTGGCATACATATAAACAGAAACAACATAACATAATCAAACAATACTTATCCTTTTTTTTGGTTTTGTTTTCCTGCTTCATGCACATATTAAGCTGCAACATGCTGACTAGCACACCATACTTACTCACCTTGTACTTAGGTATATACAAAAGCCTCATGGGTCATCAAACATGCACACTATTACAGAGAACCTATGGCCTGCTTCCTATTGAGTTTTTACTCTGGAGTAAATTAAATCATTCAATCATGTCAACTAGCCACTCCTGGCAGGAGGCAGGACGACGAGCATCCCTGCCAGCTTGAAGAGTGGCTAGTCGACCGCGAACTCCGTTGCGATTGGAAGAGAGCACGGAGCCCATGGTGGCAGCAGACACGTGAGTGGACAGTCCGACCCCAGGGGTCCGGATCCTCGTTATGTCCACCTGTGCGGGGGTATTCATATACGAATACCCCCATCTCTAGCCATGAGTCATCAAGGCCAAAACCTGAGATCAGAGGCAGAATTGGAGAGGACCGAAGGGTATTGATCTGCTGATTGATTGATTGATTGATTAATTTAAACCCCGCCTTTCTCCTTAAAAAGGCCCCAAGGCAGCTTCCAGCTCTTGTGATTATGGAAAAAGGGCATAAGGGGAAATCTGGACAAACAGGCTAAGAATCTAGGTAAAACTTCAGCTGACCAGATAAGATGGCAAACTAGAATCAGGCCCCAAAGCATATATTGTTTCTTTGGTTTTGACAGCCAGGCAAACAGGCAGGCATCAAAATCCATCCTAAAGCCAACGGACTAACGGTAGAAATTAGTGTCCAGTTTTAATACCACTTCACAAACAAAACTCAAACTTTATCCATCTCCAGCGTTCTGTCCACCCTGGGATTGGTTTCCCTGTCTGAAGAACTGGGGCCATGTAGCTGTTCTCTGAGCTGGCACCCTGAAATCTGGTGACTGTACAAAGCAAGTTGATCTGCAAATAGAGAGACTTCCGGGTGTTTATATATAGATCATGGAAAGATAGGAATATGTCTTATGTGGAGGCACATCATCGCATGCACTGAAATTTGCCTTTTGTGCATCACCCCACATGATTTCCTGTGGTGATTCCGTGTTTGTCACCCCTTCAAAAGATATTGATGGAGATACGTAATGCCAAGATGCGTAGATTTCCCACATGCTTGTTGTCACTGCATACAGGGCCAGGTTGCACACCACTAACCCCCCTGCCCACTTTGCCACACTTGGTGCGTTTCTACAAACATACGTAATTTGAAGAATAGGAGGTACGGATACTTACTCCTTCTGAGGTTTCAAGAAACTCGCAGTTTTGCCAGGAGACACTTCTGTCAACAGCACAAGCGGTTTCACGTAGTTGATATTTCACAAAGAAGTTTTTACCGGGGCCTGCCTGGAAACGATATTCGTGTAAGTCGTTTTGATTTCAGCAGGTAAGAGCCGGAGCAACAAATCGTTTCAAAGGTTTTCAAAGGGATTTCTTAATGGTGCCTTTCAGGGCATGTAACATGGCTTCAAAGGAAGTCCGTTCCCACAGTCACAAACGAGTGGAGCCCTGAGAGTTTCTGTTATTGGAAAAACTCTCTTTCGCTAAAGCATGGAAGGAACACCACCAGCTCCCCCCCCCCCACACTTTTGGGACACTGTGCTTTGACAGCTGTCCTAGTCAGGCAATCACGACAGTTGATAAGCTGTAGGTACAGATATTAGGCTGGGTTCCTGTCAGATGTTCAACATCTTTCTACATATGACTGAGAATTAAGCCCCTAATGAGATATGAGGACAGCCCACTTCCCTTGAGTCGAGTCTCTGCCTTCTTTACATATCAAGCACATGGTGGGATTTCACCTCTGGCAATGTGGACTAGAAAGCCTCAAGCTTGTTAGATAAAGAGCTGTCAGTCAGCAGGTCCAGGGCATTCTAGAGATGGAATCTGAAACCTACCATCTCTGAGCAGTTTCTGCAGCCCTCATTTTGGAATCTGCTTTGAAACAATGAACCTGGCCACTGATTTTGGAACTTTTGATGCTTTTTTTTCCTGCACCATAGCCAGCTCTGTAGTACCCAGCCTGATGAAGTGCTTGTGGAGAGTAGAAAGCTAGTCTCTGTGTGTGAGGTTTTAATGGTCTAAAGCAGTGGGGGGTAACCCAAGTGTTCCTGGATTGCAACTCCCAGAATCTCTAGTCCACACTGCTGGTGGTGAAGGCTTCTGGGAATTGCAGTCCAAAAGCACCTCGGTTATCCAAGGTTGGGAGCCACTGTATTCTAAAGGTGTCACCCACTCTTGTCTTTGGGTTATATACAAAGACCATGTGGCTATTTTTCTCTTTTGGTAGCTTGAAGAAGAGCATGGCAAGCGATGAAGTGCAGAGGGAAATGTTTTGGAAGGTTTAGTTCACCTGTAATGTGTACTGAGCAGCTGGGAGCCTTTATTCCAATTTCTTAGCATACTCGGAAGTGACACAGTGGGGCACTGTGGGTTATTTAAAGGGTGTGAGTGGCTTTCAAGGCCAGCTGCCTCGTACAAGGGATCCACAGAAGTCACTGGGACACCCCCCCCCCCATGTTGAAGACCTTTCATATCCCTGTGGATGCCAGGAACTGATGCTGCACCTTCTCTTGAGTGTAGAGACGTGAAATTAAACCATTGTTCTGTGGCCTAATTTTTGCCGATTGTCAATAAATCATTAATTACTGCAGTATGTTTGTAATAGACTGGATGAGGGTGAATAAACTGAAACTTAATCCTGCTATACTCTGCATAATCCTATTAGCTATTTCCGTCTGACTTGCTGGTTTTCTGAGTACAGTAACTGATGGAGTTTTATTTACAACCTTGCATGTTGTCTGTAGTTTGAGTGATTGGGAAGGACTCTTCTGGGCTTAGGTAATTGTCTGTCTATCCAGCACTAACCAATTGTTCCTTCCAGCTTTTGAAATTCAAAGACAGCCCTGCTTCTCTACTGAGTGTGCTATCCATCCCATTTGTCAATCGGTGGCAGTTGTTTTGCTGCCGATTTTCTGTTTGGTTGGTTGCTAGTATGTATGCAGTAAAGAAAGCAGTCTACACAAGTCTGTAATTTCGAGCAATTGTAAGTAAAGAAACATTTTTTTAATTCTTTCTCCTGCAAATGTCTCAGAGTAAGTTGTTAAGCCTTTAAGTACCAATGAATGAGAAAGGAGTAGACTCTGGGGAACTTGTAGCTATTCTTCTCTGTGGATCTCTGTACTTTTACTGTGTAGCAAAAAGAGAATTTTACTAGAAATGCAAAACTCTGCAACAGGAACATTGCAGGAAAAAAAGCATCCGAAGATTCAGTAAAAAAGACCAGGTAACCCAAAGGGCCCCAAAATGAATGTACAGCACCCTGAAATAACCCAAAATGAGAGCAAACTGAACGTTTCCACCCACCACAATCCTATTAGCTACTCTTTTCTCTGACTTGCTGGTTTTCTGAGTAGAGGAACATTCCTTTTGTTTTGGTAGTCTTCATTTGAACCCTACCATGAGCCAGAAGGAATGCAGTCGAGACACAAGTTTGCGTCCTCATCTTCTTTTAAAAAATAATTTTAGGCCTCTGTCTTATACCAGTTGAACTCCATGGATTTATAGAGAGACAACAGAATATAAACCAGGCCAGAATTCTCTCTCTTGCCTTCTCTGCTATATACTGTGAATCAGCCCTTTCAGCTTCACAAGCTGTGAACCGATTTGCAAAACATGTAAAGCAGAGTAAATGTTTACTCAAAGCACAACTCACCAAATATTTAAACGGCTATGAATAACTTTTTAATGAGAGTCTCAGGGACTGTACAAGCTGAAGACATCGCTCAGTCAGCATCCAAATTCAGTTATGGTTTATAACCCAATATCTTTCCTCCCTCTGAGCAGCTGGTATAAACTACATCTCTTTAGAGCTCCCTCGATACCCACTTTTGAATTTTAGCTCAGTATTGGTCCTGCCAACATGCCTGAAAGCAGAATGACTTCGGTCTCTTGTGAGCAAGACTTTACGCTTAATTAGCTTATCAATAATAGATGGTACTTAGAGATATCATCTTAAGTAATGCAAACAGGGCAGTAAGGTCTGTGCTCAAGAATAAATCAAGATTCGCTCGCTCGCTAGATGAATAACTAGAATATCTATACTGGGATAAGACAGAACTGCAGCAGCAGTGGCTTCTATATGCTAGCATCTACATCAGCTCAGAAATTTAGATTATTTTCAGTATTTCTAACAGAGTTGAACAGCATATAAGTTCAGAGTTTGGAAGGAACCGATAATGCAATATAGTTAGCTGTAATGCATTACTTTGCAGGGGGCTATGAGGGCATAACCAAGTCATATATCAGTAGTAACATAGCATAAAAACTAGCAAGTGGGAACAACATTACTTTTATGATAAAACTGCCAGAATCCTATTACTTATGTAAACTGGTATTAAGTCAAATGGCCTAAACTACAGCAACAAGTTAGGAAGTCAAGGCTTGTATTTCTTGTCACACATGAGTGTGACTTGGTGCACAATATACAAGCCACAGTTTTCTTAGACTTGTAGTTTGCCTCGTTTGACTTAAGCTGGTATATGTTACTATGTAATAAGATTCTGGCTAATTAGTACCACTTTCTGGTAGTACTAGAAAAAAAAGTTATTTTGAAGAACATTTTGAGGTATTTTCAGAGGCATTTTGACAGAGTTTTCCAGGTTGTGTATCATTGTGTTCTCAGTCCTAAATTGTTGCTGTTCTTTGTTAAGTTACAGAAAGATAACAGAAAACAAACGGTTTTTGAAAAGCACGTTATTGAATTACAGATAACAAATTACAGTTTGGGTCTTTTGGGCAGTGAATGACATGCCAAATTATTATTATTATTTTTTTAAAAAAAATAAATTTCCATACCCCACGTAAATTTATACAAAAGAAAATTAAAGTTGCGGGAGTGGCACGGTTGGTTGATGCTGAGGAATATCAAAAGAATGGGATGGGGTTCAAAACCATCCCTCTCGCTCTTTAATGCTAGATCTTTATGGACATTATGGGCCACCAAATGGAGGTGAAGACTATCAATAATCTAGAAAGAACAAGCAGGGGAGGGATAGGGGTTAGGGTCTGTTTCACAAAAACATCCATCAGCACGGAGAGTCAGGATACACACACGGACACACAAACATACCCATCGCGTATCAGGGATGCAACAACAGCAGATTTCCTGCCCTGGCTAATGTTTGAACTAGATGGACTTTTGATAGTCACGTTCAGCAAAAATGGCAAGTCTTCCGTGACTAGGCAAACATGTTGATGAATGTAAATATACTCACACATCCATCTACACACGCATGCCTAAAGCTCTATGCAGTGAGAATGCTTAGCACAGTGGAAATGTTAACTGTATAGTTTCACAATGATATTCATTTCCTTCTCTTTTTTTGTCCTAGTCAGATCTATTAATTATTAGAGAGAGAAAGATAGAGAGAGAGTATATAGAATAAAAATGATAATGAATAATGCCATATTCTATGAACATTTCTACTGGTTTCTCTGAAATTACTTCTTCTGTAGAAAGTTGCTAGTACCTAGTGTTAAAAGGTACAAAATCCAAGGGACTCATACTCTGTGTGTACAAAAATGTGCCCTTTTTGTTGCATTGCAGAGCATACTTACTGTTCTGTTAGCTTCAAGGACAACACTGAGAGCAAACAGATTGCCATGTTTCTGGTCTCTGTTATGTGCCTGCAATGCAAGGTCCACAGCCTGGAAGACATCAGGGTCATCGCAGTCTGCTGCTTCCCCCTGGAGAGGAACAGCTTGGCAACCAGAAATGCTGAGCAGTAGGAGCATGAGAAGTTCCATCTCCGGCCAGAGAAGCTCCTTCTCAGGACTAGACGTTGAAAATTTCAGGGGGAAAAAAAAAATCTTCGCAAGATTAATGAGGCTATCCTTTGCAGGCAGACACAGAACAGGCTGCTGCTGTTCTCAGGCAATCAAGCAAAAACTGAAAGCAAGCAAGGGTGCCCAGTGGACTTTTCTCATATCCCGTGTACAGTGCAAACAACAGTTTGAGTTTATCCAAACACTTGCTTTTTAAATAAACCCTACGCAAGTTTGTCCACCTGCTGTTCATGTTACAGGACGAACCTCAGAATGTCAGGGTCAGAACATCGGCTGCTTATTCTGGGTCAGATTTTGTAAAGTTTCAAACATACAGGATTTGTAGATAATATGTTGACTTCAAATTTCATCCCACAGATGAATACAGAGAAGGCAGAACCTGGACCATTAACCTTCCCCTCACCTCCCCACCCTTGTTGATCAACTTGTAGCCTGAACACTGTTGGGTTGCAGCTCTTATCCTCCTCATTGGCTATGGTGGCTAGAACTGAGAGGAACTGCGGTCCAAACATGTCTGGAAGGCCACAGGTTTTGCATGTGTGTATTGCTATTTATGATAATAACCATTTGCCCTCAAGTCAGTTCTGACTTATGGTGACCCTCTTCAGGGTTTTCAAGGTAGAGAGTACTCAGAAGTGGTTTACCGTTCTTTTCTTCTGGGGGCACCATGGTGCTGTGCAGCTTGCCCAAGGCCACACAGGTTCGCTCTACTCACAGGAAGCATATAGTGGAGAAGCAAACTCCCAAACCTCTGGTTCTGCAGCTAGATACCTAAACCACTGAGCTATCCAGCCACCTCTATGAACATACCCTTTCTATATATGTAATAAACAAAGAAACTGCATTTTACAAAGAGGAATTATGGAACTTAAGAAGCTGTTCCAGTACCCACAAGTCCCCTCTTTCCTTTGCCCTGACACAGTCCAGAATATATGGTTTTGCCAAGCCTTGTGGCTGAGAGACCCAAAAAACTGCCTCATGGAGATGTAGAAACAAGCAGGCTTTGCTTCCATGGAAATTGGTAGCACAACTTGCTAGAATAAAGGTAAGCTAAGGGACGTGGTGGCGCTGCGGGTTAAACCGCAGAAGCCTCTGTGCTGCAAGGTCAGAAGACCAGCAGTCGTAAGATCGAATCCACGCGACGGAGTGAGCTCCCGTCACTTGTCCCAGCTCCTGCCAACCTAGCAGTTCGAAAGCATGTAAATGCAAGTCGATAAACCACGGTGGGAAGGAAATGGCGTTCCGTGTCTAGTCGCGCTGGCCATGTGACCACGGAAACGGTCTTTGGACAAACGCTGGCTCTATGGCTTGGAAACGGGGATGAGCACTGCCCCCTAGAGTCGGACATGACTGGACTAAATGTCAAGGGGAACCTTTACCTTTACGTGTGACCTGAGGATCTTGCACTACAGTCTTGGAGCCCCTGCTCAGACATAGAGCAGAAAAGGGCTGTGTAATATCTAGCTGTAGCTTTGTGAGAAATCACCTGTTTTGCATTCAAATGGCTCCAGGGTCAAATGGCTCCCCTAAGCACTTCCATGTAAGGGCTGGGAAGAGTCCTCCCTAAAACGCTAGTGAGTTGCTGCCAATTCGGTTTAGGGGCCATGCTGACCTTGACAGACCAAGAGGCCAGCTCAATATAATGCGGTGTTTCTTACAGACCTTATGTACACCAGCCCTTGTCATTTTTACATTGTTTTAATCTGTGGGACTGGACACTCCTCCAGCTTGGGAAAGTTACTCTTTAGACTACAAAAAGTAATTTTTTCAAGCTGTGATCTGGCCTAGTTACTGAAGCAAAAGTCTTTCCCCTGATGTGCTTTGGGATTCTGCCAAGGACCGAACTTCTGGGGGACCAAAATAGAAAATATACCCTCCACACTTAGATGCGCCCTAGTCTTCTCCTCAACCTGGTCTGGTCCTAATTAGAAATTATGGGACAAAATAAACTGAGCAAAGTTGGTGGTGCTCCAAATAATAGTCTTTAGTAAATTTTCTTTCCCTCCCAAATAAAACAAGTCGTAGTTTTTGTGCATATAGACATTTTATTTTTCTTAGACTCTTAGCTTTTGGGCATCAGTGCCCTCTTGGGATCACATGAGATAAGCGTATGTGGGGATTGGATAGAGAAATGGGGAAGAATGCCTGGGTCTGAGCATGTGACAGCTACGTTGGTTCCACAGTCTGTTTTGTGTTTCCTTCTGCCCTAGGAAGAAGTGGCTGGAGGCAGCATCTGTGCTTAGGGCTGGTAGGTTTGTATCCATCCAGCATCAAACCCCAAGAGGTCAGTTTACACCCTTCAAGCAGAACATGTTGTATCCCTTGCATTTCAGCACCCTTGATCAAAACCCAAGATGATTCACCCTAGTTATATCTTTTGGCCGAGAAAACGTAAGAGAATGGTTTCGATACGTAAAAATATCATTATTTAGAGCTGTTGCGTCCAAAGTCAAAATCATTATAATACTGCTCAAACTCTGGTAGGACAGGAATGAGAGGAAGAAGGTTACAGCTTACAGGAAGTGTACCATGCAGTTGAAACCAATGAAATGATACTTTAAAGCAAATTGAAGACACTTTGGGCTAAATCCAGTAGTTAGCACCACCCATAGTAGATCCACTGGATCAGTGGGATTTACATAAAAGTTAACAAGCCCTGCTCACCCAAGGAGTCTACTCTGGTTGGCACTAATAATTGGATATAGTCCTTTCACTGAAGATAAATGCACCATTTAAAGGAAATTTCAGTGTTTAGATTGTGATGGATATAATAACAACAAGCCTGTTGGTGGTTCAGATTTGATATTCCCTGGACATAATTTTGATTCTGAAGGAATTTCTGGGAAAGGCTGAACAACGGGTTTTCCATGTGCATGTCTGCAAGGAGAAACCCGTTTCTTGGGCCCTCTATGTGGACCATATGGATGACGGTCAAGGAAGCTGGCACCAGGAGTTTGAAGGATATCATTCTGACTCAAGACTGGAATGTAGTATACTGAATCACCATCACTGTGGTGGAAAGAGTGGTGGTGCCTCAATGAACCACCGTCTTCAGAAGAAAAACCTCCTTGTCCGTCTGCAATGTTGCTACACCTGTGATCATGACAGTGGTGTCGGCGGAGGTGACCATGTCTGTGAAAATGAGGTGGTAGTGGATGATCGCAGGGGCCATCAGGAGGGCAAGGAGGCCCACAATGATGGCAGTGGCCAGGAGGATGGTGGTGGTGATGGTGATCATGGTCCCTGTGTGGTGGACCAGGGGGTGGAGGTCCACGTTCTTGCCCAGACACATTGCAACGGTTAAAGAATTCTCTTGAATCATCATGAGGATGGCGATGGTGGGGGTGATGGTGATGGTGGGGTCGACGGTGATGATGATGATCCCTATGCGGTGGACCAGGAGGTGGAGGGTCACCTTCCTGCGCAGGCACATTGCAACGATGATATAATTCTCCTGAATCATTGTGACAGTGGTGACGGTGGTGGAAGGGATGCTTGCCATACTTTCGTAAGTATATAAAAGGAACACAGCCATCATTGAAGTGAACATACAATACACATGAGAGTTGGAAACAAAGAAAAACAGAGTTAGTTAGAAGTCCATCACAGAATATCCATCTTTACTGCATTCATTTATGCATTCAACAAATTTAGCTGTTGCAGTGCAGCTGACAGTAGCTTCCGGACATTCAGCTATGGGCCAGAATCCTACTGGTGTTTGTGTAAGGTCTGTGTAACATATTACAGCTAATTGTGCCTAATTTATAAGGTGATCATGTGCTTGATGGCACAGCTGAGATGTGTCCCAGCACGTTGTCAGTTAGTTGCAATTAGCTCTTGCAAGTGAGCCCCCACAGTATTTTCTTTGTGCCACTGCTGTGAAATGCAGTAGCTTCCTTTCAAGATATGAAGACAGGTTCCTATTATCTCAAGGATCAGTGCCCCACATGTGTTTCCCATAGACAACAGGATGGCCACTGTGTAACATACTGCTGGCCTAGAAAGGTCTTCTACCTGAACCGGCAGAGGTCTTCATATCTTCCTAGGATGCTACTACATTTCACAAGTAAGCCACAAAGAAAATACTGGGTAGAGAAGCAATTAACAATTACATTGAATAAAGGATAAATAATGTATACAAACCAGCAGTTAGAGGTGTTGAGAACATGCTTGGAATATAGACTACTTTGTGGAGCTTGGAAAAGTCATTGTTTTGGACTGCCAAGACCACCAAGCAGTATAGTTAGTGGCCAAGTTGGCTGGGGTATGTGTTCCAGCTTTATTTATAGCTGGATAATAGTAATTGTTGTACAATGGCTTTCACTATAACATCATTTTATTTTAATGTATGCTTTCTATTTCTTCAAATGGAACTAGTGGTGGTGAGAGAGTTGACACTTGTTTGTTTTTGAAGAATGTTTTCCCATTCTACATAGCAAACTGTTTTTGAAACGGCAGGAAACATTGCAGGATGCCACTAGATGGCCAAATGGGATGGGGCTAGAACAAGCTAAATAGGGTCGCTTTAGGTGTGATATGCTATTTGGGGGTAATTCTTTAATGTGGATTGGGTGGTTTTAGGGCAGAAAAACACCGCCACACCCCATGCAAACCTATTTAGTCTATTGCCCCCCCCCCTTTAAAGGGGAAGAAAAGAAGAAAAAGATTTTTTTTAGTAAAAATAGCCAAAAAAGGCTCTTCTCCTGACATCTTCAGCTCTGCTCTGCACCAACGCATGCACTGCAAAGGTAGCGAGAGATCATGCTGCTATATGCCACTGCCAGGGAGGGAGGTGCCCAGCAGGTTGGGACGCTGCATGTGGTGAGTCAGCGCTGTGGAGATCCTGTCCAGCTACTCCAGTATCTTATCGTTAAGGACCTGTGCAGAGAGAGCAGGTGGTGATGCGAGGCACAAGGCCTTTTCTTTTTAAAACAAAAATCTCCTTTTCCACTCCTGTCTCCTCCTCTGTGGAGCAGCAGGAAGAAATATTCAATTTAAAATAATAATTTTTAAGTGGTACAGTGCTGAATTGATTTGTTAAGCAATCAATTCAGCCCTGGATCCTCTTTGCTTCTCATTCTGTTTCCCCCCTCTGTATGGGAGTGGGAGGAAGTTTTCAATTTCCTAATAAGAATGTGGCTTAAACAAAGTGATGGCTTAGCCTGTATGCTTTGGTTCAGTCCCAGCAATCACACCTGCTAGAACCAAAATGAAGTGATCCTATCTGTACCAAAAAACAGTAGACCCTGACAGGAAGCCAAAAAGGTACAGGTAGGCAAAGATCAGGGATGGACTGATTTGTGATGGCCCATATATCAAGTGGTTGCCAGGAAAAGGAGAGAACCAGCCTGACCTCAAACCCCACCAAACTGTGGGGCAAATCATCCCATTGCACCCTCAAATGTTGTGATTTCTATTCATGCTGTTCTAACAACAGGAGAACATGGATACTTACAGGAATATCAAAAATTACACAGGAATCTGCTCCAACCACTTCAGGATCTTGAATTACTTTTCCTATGCAGAATCCCATGTGCTGCAGATGCAAAGGAAAAAGCAATATATAATTATACATTTGCACTGGGTGGCACTAAACTGGCTGTCAAAGACTCCTTTCCAGGGAAATTAGGGAAACAGAAAACTTCTAAGTTTCACTAACAAAGCTTACACAAATACTTGTGCAATAGTTTTACATTGTTTGTATTTTGTGTCCGGAGGAATAAAAATGGTATGAAATACATTGGGCTTAATAATTAAAAGCTTCCTCCCCACCCTGTGCACCTGAGTGTCCTTCTATTTCTTGCCCAGTGATTAGTGCCTTCCTGTTTTCTTATTTCCACCTCCTGCCCACCCCTGCAGGAAAGGGTCAAAAAGCACATCATGTCAACTGGCAGTAAAATCACTGACTGATAGAGTCATAGAGTTGGAAGAGACCACTGAGGCCATCCAGTCCAACCTCCCGCCATGCGGGAACATCCATCAAAGTACTCCCAACAGATGGCCATCTAGCCTCTGCTTAAAAACCTCCAAAGAAGGAGACTCCACCACCCTTCAAGGCAGCCTATTCCACGGACGGACAGCTCTGACCATCAGGAAGTTCTTCCTAATGTTCAGATGGAATCTCTTTTCCTGTAGTTTGAAACCATTGCTCCGTGTCCTAGTCTCTGGAGCCCTGGAAAACAAACCTGTCCCCTCTTCAACATGACACCCTTTCAAATATTTAAACATGGCTATAATGTCCCCTCTCAACCTTACAAAACATTGATGTTTGGTGGTAGCGGTGGGCTGAGGCAGGAGATGTTTGGTGGTAGCAAAATGCAGGCTGAGTGGACCAGAGGCTCGATGGGGTTGGGAGACCCACCAATAGTTTTATATAATGAGGTTATATCCTGAGGGACATATCAGAGAAGCTCCAGCAGAGAAATCTCTCTCTCTCTCTGTCTCTGTCTCTCTCGTACCAGTTGGAAGCTTCCAACTCTGGACTTCAACTGAAAAGTGCTGAAAAATGCTTTCAGGAAGTACAGAAAAGCATACATTTTGTCGCTGGAATAATTAAGACAAGGCAAACCTCATGCAGGTGGGATGACAGGAAACATACCAAGAACATGTGCACTGAATCCTACGTAGTAAATAGCACATTTAATCTCTGAAGCAGACAACTTCTAAAACATTGTAGACTAGTGCTATAAATGCTTCATCCAGAGAATAAACTCTTAGCTGCTGTTGGTAGTGAGATGAAAACTTGGAATCTTGATTCCAGTCATAGTTGCTAGACTTGAACGTTCTCATGGTAAGAGCTGTTTGACAACTGCTTTGAGAGTTCTAGACCTTCCTTTGATGGAGGCATTTAAGCAGAAGCTGGGCAGCTCTCTGTCAGCATGCTGTACATGCACTTTGTCCTAGCAGGAGTGGGTCTGAAGGCTGTCTGAGACATCTTCCCATTCTGCGATTCTGTGACTCCAACCGTTTTGAGAAGAAAGACAAGCAGGTTCTCTCTCTGTAGCCCTAGCACACAGAATGCATACTATATGTACTGGAGTGTTACATATCCAAGTGATTATAAGGTAGTTTTGCTTCAACTGCATGAGAGTTTGCATCCTTTGGTTGACTGTTAGATTGGTCCTTTGTTCTGTGTTCAAGGGACTATAGGTTTTTGCTTACCCCCTGTCTTTTAGGTGGAAACTTAAATTTTGATGCATTTTTTGGGAAACCAGCTTCGGGACTGTCAGCTTCCATTATAATAAATTCAACATAGTATCCTGTTCGAGATCCTACCTGAATAGGAGAGACGACATGAGAATAAAGATAAAATAAAGGCATCCAAAATACGAAGACTCGCCTTGTTTATTGTATTTGAGAAAAGCTATGGGAAAGATATTCACAGCTAGAGGTGGCCCTGCTTTCCTAAGAACCCCTGCAACTGTACCTCTTCACAGAGACCCCAGAACTATTTTTAAGAGGAGAAGAGGCTCTAGACTGGGTCACGATTGATTTTGCCTACTTGGAGGTATCTTTCTACATATATTTCTTTAATGAACTAAAAAAATAAACTGCGTCTGGAATCCTATTCATGTTCACAACAGAAACAAGCCTAGGCTCCAGAACACAAAAATAATATATTAAGCAAAGGGAAACCAATATGATACCCAATTAAGTAAACCCTTAAGATAGCTTGTAAGGCTTCCTTACATTCCTTACACCATCACCTCTCCTTATTTTTAATGACAATGGACAAAAGCTGAGGAGCCCTAGGGACAAAGCCCAGACACACGTTCACAGAGTGGTGTGTCTGGTTTCTTACTCTTACCACGTTTTCTCTCCAGCACCCCGAGCATCCCTTTGTCATTTGTGCCTCTGCAATTCAATATGCAAAGGTCGGCATTATTTGCATTCCAGGGATAGTTCCGATGATATTCATGTTAACATATTAATACATTTCAACATTGTTAAACTTTTTCTGCTACTTGAGGGAGCGTTCCTTTCAGATACGGAGTCATCTAGGGATGGCTACAGGGTCATTTCCCTTCTGAACCGATGTCATAATGCCATGCCCTTTTTGTGCCATTTAGGTCCACAAACGTTGCCTTTCCAAGGATGGTAGACTGGTTGTTTGCAAAGAATCAACTAGTAGAGGGTGCAAGTGATTCACTGCCATCCTAATCTCACTTGTTGTTGTTTAGTCGTTAAGTCGTGTCCGACTCTTCGTGACCCCATGGACCAGAGCACGCCAGGCCCTCCTGTCTTCCACTGCCTCCTGGAGTTTGGTCAAATTCATGTTGGTCGCTTCAGTGACACTGTCCAACCATCTCGTCCTCTGTCGTCCCCTTCTCCTCTTGCCTTCACACTTTCCCAACATCAGGGTCTTTGGGACCCAATCTCACTTAGGTAAAGGTTCCCCTTGACATTTAGTCCAGTCGTGTCCGACTCTAGGGCGCGGTGCTCATCCCCGTCTCCAAGCCGTAGAGCCAGCGTTTGCCTGTAGACAGTTTCCATGGTCATGTGGCCAGCGCGACTAGACACGGAACGCCGTTACCTTCCCACCGAGGTGGTACCTATTTATCTACTCGCATTTACGTGCTTTCGAACTGCTAGGTTGGCAGGATCTCACTTACTATGGAGTAAAAAAAGCCATTTGAGCTCAGTGAGATGTACTAACAATTTATATAGCATATTTTTTTAAGTAAGCAAACTTTGTAATGTCAGAGGTGCCAAATTGGATGGTGGGAGAAAATATTACAATAATATACGTTTCTATATCTGGTGTGGTGTAGTGGATAGAGTGACAGAGTAGGACTCAGGAGGCTTGGGTTCGAATCCCTACTTGGCCATGGAAGCTCACTGAAGGTGTGGAACTGGTAAATATGTGGAACTCCTTAAATATCTCACTTATCTTGAAAGACCTATTAAGGCTGGTGTAAGTCGATTCCGATTTGATGGCAAATAACAACATTACTGTAACCTTTGTTTTTAGCTAAAAGCTTATAATTGAAATATATTTTTCTGACTGAAGTATTTGCCTACAGCTTAAAAGTTCAGTCTTCATATAGTTTAAGAAATTGGTATCTACAGCTTAGTTCATAGCCATAAAAATAGTTCTTGAAGTAACATACCAGTGACTTCTCAAAAGTTAAATGTTTTTCATAACTTGAGGGTTTTTACGCATAGAAGAAATGTGAGTGAATAAGGTTGTAGAATCAGACAAGTTAATGTTGTCATTTTTCTCTATTTACTTCACTATGAGTGCAAACAGTGGTTTATTCTCATCCTCTGAAAAAAGATAGATCAAGTTTGTAAGCTACATTTTTGGTGAACCAGTCAGGACCAAGTAAATGACTTATAACATGGTACCCTTTGATATGATTGATATGAACTTTGATATGATTGTCATGATTATAATGTTCACACTGGTATTCAACTCTTTCAGGATAAATGTTGATTGTGATAGATTCAAACACCAAAAGGTGTTTTCTGAGGATTCTATAATTCTATAGTTTTCTGAGGATTTTGTTTGAGTGTCATACTTTTTATCTTGACACCCGGGTGTGACTTCACAGTGAGAGAATGTGAATTAATTCACATTTTTCCTTACTGTGTAGTCGCGCCCTCAGTCTGTGACATAGGTTGATAGTATTGTTGGGGAGCTGAGGTAACTAAAATCCTGCATGTTTGAATTCAGTAAATATTTTGTGTGGGATGACAGGACAATTTTTTGTCACTCCTGTCACGCCAGTCAGCTTCACCCTGACAAAACATGTCAACCTCAGTTTGGAAGTGATTAACTAATACAGTTATGACTTACGACTTACGACCGTCCCTACTTATGACCATTTCGAGTTACGACCAGCTCTGGCCACAAAATTTTGCTTCGACTTGCGGCCGGAGCTTCCAGTTACGAACAGAAAAAGGCAGGGGAAAAAGGCGGGAAATTCAAATTGCTAACTGTATGTGGCGAAGAGGCTGTTTCTTTGTAGCTCTTTCGCCCCAGCAGTTAGAGAGTGTGCGATCAGAGGAGGCTGCCTGGTAAGGTAAGGTGCTGTTTTCTGCTTTTTAAAAACTGTTCTGGGTGGGTTTTGCAGCGTGGTTTTGGGCTGGGGGGGCATGTTTCTGTACTGTGTTGTTTTGTTTTTTGGTGATTTTTTTTGCAGCCCCAGCGCCTTGCGACGGGGCTTGCTCCTTTGTTTATTTTTGGTTTGGGTTTTTTTTGCAGTCCCAGCACCTTTGGGGCTTGCTTTGCTGTTTATTTTTGTTTTTTGTTTTTAAAGCCCCAGCGACAGAGCTTGCTGTGTGCTTTATTTTATTTATTTATTTTTTTAAATCCCCAGCGACGGAGCTTACTTTGCTGTTTATTTTTGGTTTTTTTTTTTTAAAAGCCCCAGCGCCTTCCGACCGGGCTTGCTGTGTGCTTTATTTTTTTTATTTTTATTTTTACCGGAACGGATTAATCGCGTTCCAATGCATTTCAATGGGAAATGGTGCTTTGACTTACGACCATTTTGAGTTACGTCCATCTTCTGGAACGGATTATGGTCGTAAATCGAGGCACCACTGTACATTCCTCACCTGGGAACACTCTTATAGGCAGAGTATCTACCCAAATACTGTTTAGACCTTGCAGAATATGAGGATTAAATGATGAAGAAGAAAACTATGTACCCTGCTATGAGCTCATTGGAGGAAAGGTGGGACGGAAATCTAAATAGTAATTAAGTGAGTAGTAAAGAAAGGGTTTAGGGATGTGGTGGCGCTGCGGGTTAAACCGCAGAAGCCTCTGTGCTGCAAGGTCAGAAGACCAGCCGTCGTAAGATCGAATCCATGCGATGGAATGAGCTCCTGTCACTTGTCCCAGCTCCTGCCTACCTAGCAGTTCGAAAGCATGTACATGCGAGTAGATAAATAGGTACCACCACGGTGGGAAGGTAATGCTGTTCTGTGTCTAGTCGTGCTGGCCACGTGACCACGGCAACTGTCTTCGAACAAACGCTGGCTCTATGGCTTGGAAACGGGGATGAGCACCGTGCCCTGGAGTCGGACACGACTGGACTAAATGTCAAGGGGAACCTTTACCTAAAGAAAGGGTTGTTATAAGTGCCCTGTGCTGGTGGAGGAGGTAGCCAGGTTAACTGAAAATTCAAGACCATCATACTTTGCAAAGGTTGTGAGAATAATTTGTTCAGTTTTGAGAAGCACAAGTCTTTGGGGTCTGAGCTGTGGTGTTAATTACTATTTATATGAGATCCGGCAGGCACCGACCCTTTTCTTTTACATTTTAAAAGTCCAGCTTTACTACTCCATGGTGCTGGTTATCTTAAAATAATCCAGCTGTCATTTTAATTCCACATGAAGTCACGGGAGAGTGTGGAAACTGGAAGCTTTACCCTCTTTCCTCTACTAAACTCATTAATTTGCAAGTGATCTGGCAGCCTGGCTTGGAGAGAGGTTTCGCTTTAAAACTGTGAAAGAAAAGTGAAAAAGAAAACCAGCCTTGCTGCTCATTCAAAACCTTTAACTTCACACTGTGTGAAAATGTTACTCCTTCTCTTTCAGGGTTTCCTTCTACAGATCTTCAGATGGGGTTCACAACTCATCCCATCCCAAAGGCATTTCCCTCATAATCTCTCATGTTTGGCTCAGATATGGAAAAAGTTACTTTTTGTTTTTTTTCTACAGCCCCTAGAATCATGGTCCAAAAATAAAATGAAATAAAAAGAAACATTCAACCTGTTTGGCTCAGACAGATGTCTGCCTGTCTTTCACTCCAACCATTTCTGTGCAACCCAGAAAAAGATTAATTTTCCCACTGTGCAACCTATTTCAGTTACAGGAGGTAACTGAAATAATTCCACACACGTAGTAGCATATAAATGGAGTCACAGGCACTTCATGACTCTCAAAATCTTCAAAAACTTACTTACATGACTAGGTATCCCATAGGTTAAGTCTGACATTACAGCAACACATACCACACTAAAAGCTTTTTCGACTTTCTTCACCCTGAAGTTGTGTGTCTCATTGGACTCCTGGTTGTATTTTTCCAAGATCTTCTGGGCTTCTTCTATGTACTTTTCAACATCTAGCAAGTGGGTTATCCTTACCGGACAGTCTTTGCACTTGTACAATTGTTGTGGAACTGTGAAAAAATGCAAAGGTATCAGAGTTAGAACACTATTGTTCTTAATTAGACTTGCACACAGAAGAGCTAGAAGAATCATATCCCAATTTGGCACCACTTTAAAGATTTCAGTCCATAATGTGATCACTCTAAAGTACTACGACAAGTTATATCAATTTTGTTTTTTAACTTTGGACTGCATGAGGACTCTTACATATGATTTAAGTTGCCTAATTATATCTGCATTGTTTAATCTGGTTGCGCTCGTTGGCTAGCTCAGTGAGTTGGGTGCCTGGCTACGAAACCGGAGACATCAGTTCTCTACTGTGCCTCCAGGGAGAAGAACCAACCTGTGTAGCCTTGGGCAAATTGCATAGTCCCAGAATTCCCCCAGAAAAAAAGAATGGGAAACCACTTCTGGGTGCCCTACACCAAAAAAACCCTGGAAAGAGTTACTGTAACTCAGAATCAACTTGATGCCATGCTATTATTGTTGTTGTTGCACTTTGTGATGTTCTGTATTGCAGAATTCACATTTGTAGTGGAGGCAGGATATCTACAGTTCTGAAGGTTATCACTTTGTCAGCCTCCTGTTGCTTAGTGTAGTAAATCACACTCCCTGAGGCCCATTGAAACAGTGGGAATTTGGTGAGTCAACTCCTCCATAAGTTGCATTGATTCAAATGGATCTACTCTAGTTGTGACTTGCTTGTATTTTTTTTCTTTATCTTTTAAAATATTCACAATTTGCCCTGTGTCAAAAAGATCTCAGGACAGATTGCAGACAATAAAAACAATTTAAAACAACGAATAAGCCCCAGATAGAAACAACTCTCAGTTCAAAGCAACAATTATGACTGAAGGTAATCCTCCAATACCCATATCCATCATCTCCAAGCCAGTTCTGTCTGATGTATCTGATCTCTGACGAGACAGTGGGTCTGAGCTCCTTTTAAGGAGAAAGATGGGGTAAAAATATTTTAAATAAATAAATAACTTTACCTTAGATTACCCTGTTTTCCCAAAAATAACACCTAACCTGAAAATAAGCCCTAGTATGATTTTTCAGGATGCTCGTAATATAAGCCCTACCCCAAAAATAAGCCCCAGTGAAGTGAAACCCCGCCCTCCACCATTGTGCAGCAACCAGAAGATGACATGACTGTAAAATAAAACATCCCCTGAAAATAAACCCTAATGCGTTTTTTTGGAGCAAAAATTAATATAAGACCCTGTCTTATTTTTGGGAAAACACGGTATAACCCCAGTGCAAGAACTAATCTTGGACAAAAAAGGATAGGAGAGGAAAAAAGCTAGAATTACAAGCAGTCTTGCAGAGGCGTAGAAAACTAAAAGGTTTTCAAGGGCTACATGAAGTGCATTTTTAGATGCATCTGCAGAAATGAGCTACAGTCCATGAAATCTTATCCCAAAGTAAACTTGTTAGACTTTGAGCTGCCGCAGGTTTTTGCTGCAGCAAACTTGGCTACTCCTCTGAAAAGCAACTAGGTATACAATTAAGGTTAAAATAACATCTATGAGGATGGAAGCCACAGGCTGGGGCTAAGGGTGTTTCCTGGTTCTAGAAGGAGTAAAACCATTAACGTATGGCATGTCTTGTGTGGTAGCTGAGCATAATGCAAATTTGCAGGGGGAATTGTAAATCAAAATATCTGTAGGGCACCTAGTTGAGAAGTCTGGTCTGTGTCATCTGGTGGAAACTAGGAGATTTCCCCACCACCACCAGATTGATCTGGGAGAGAACATTGTACATCTAATGACAGTGCAGTGGGTGAGCTTCCAGTGTGTCTTTGAAAGTATTTATATGCTTCTCTGGAGTATATAATGGCTTCATTTACAAGGTGTGTAAAATACCTGGGCTTATGGTGCAGTTGTATCCAAACAGTTCCTCTTTTTTGAATAATAGGTTTTTATACAAAACAGCTTTACATTGCCCAAATTCCTGGAAAAGACAAGAGAAAAACAAAAAGAGGTGTCTTATCTGTTCCTAGCTGTTCTTCAAAAAAGCTTCTACAGGCAAATCAGAAAGGTGCTTTTGGGTAATATTTGGCACTTGTTGATTACAAAACAACACATTGTTATGAACGCCTGTCCCCCTGCTCCAAGTGGTGAGAATTCCAAAGGTGCAATTCTTAGAACGTAGAAACAATTTATTATGTGTATTCTCTAAGGCTTTCACGGCTGGGATCTGAGGGTTGTTGTAGGTTTTTCGGGCTGTTTGGCCATGTTCTGGAGGTTTCGCCGGTCTCTGTGGCCGGCCTTTTCAGAGGACAGGAGCTAGAGCTCTGTCTGTGTTCTGCTGTCGTGTGTGGGATAGTTGAGTATTTGAAGCTGTGGGATCAGCTTTTTGTCCTTTTCAGGAGATTGGGTGATGATGGTGATCAGGGTGTTTTTTGTTATGAGTGTATTGCTGTGATAAGGGGGAGATGATCTGTCACTGTGATTGATGGATGTTGTTAGCTAGTCTATTGTGTGCAGTGATCTTGACTGTAAATTTATTATGTCTTAGTCATTAAATTTCAAAATATCCCAGGGAGATTTCAAGACAATTGCCAGAAGTCTTACTGATTCCATAAATCTTCTCCTGACTAAACCCGAGTCTTAGAACGAAGCATTACCAGATTCTCCATGATCTCCAAAAGGATCACATCCAAATGATCACCTTTATGACTGCCTCCAAATCTTATTATAGCATTCAATCAATCCAATATGGATCTAAGTTAATCTTCCTATGATTCCCCTTCTGCTTAAATACTGATATTCAGTGTAGTATAGAGATAGAGTGATCAATTTTGGCAGTGGAAACTCACCTGGGTGACAGTGGTGGAACTGGTAAAGCCACTCGTTAAATATCTTACTTACCCTGAAAGCCCTATTAGGGTGGCTTCATGTTGGTTCCAACCTGATAGCACAAATAAAAGCAACTTGCATGTCGTATGCCTAATAGCAAAGTGAATGTTGCATCCTAATACCACAATGTTGAAGCTTTTCCAAAAGGAAACTAGCAGTATAACACTGATAACATAACTAAGATTTGAATAACCCAGGACATATTTTCATATAAATTCAAAATATGGTGAGAATTTGAAATTTGATTACAAAAGTTAAAACCGATGTTTTGCTTCCCTGCCACTAAATATATATATATTTGAGGGATTGGAAGAAAGTTAATTTAGATAGATTTAATAAGGGAAATGTTTTCAAGTATTTAAATAAGCTACATTGCACTTTCTAACCCAGTCTGGGTTTCTATAGACCAGGACTTATAGTATGCTTGGTTTCTAAAAGAGCTGTAAGAAGGGCAGCAAAGGGTTTGCTTGAAACTACATACACTGGATCCAACCCAGGTCTCATCACAGCAAAAAAAAAACAAAAAAAAAAAACCAGAAAACACTAGCAGCATTGGGAAGCTCAAATATGTCCACAGTCATCACATTCTTTGAAAAGGGTCCTTCTGTGTTCCTCTAGATCAGGACAATGCACCAGGAGGGCCCTGTTCAAGGGGAAGAAATACTTCTGGCTCTTACTCTAAAGGTGGAGTTAGATGCTACTGAGAGCAGGACAATTCCTTAAGTATTAAAAAACTGTCTGACTGTAATCTCAATATCTTCTAATCATCCACAGATTGCAGATTACAGAGCTTTGTTTTCTGCTTTAATTATTTGGAGTTAAACACTGCCTCAGGTGGTTGATTTGTCAGGCAAAATGCTGGGAGAGGATCGTGTGGTTGAAAACCAAATATGTTTTCTTTTCCCAACAATGCGCGACTGTGTCTTATTGGACCCTAAGCCGCATTGCCTGGAAAATATGGTTGGAGCAAACAAAACTTCCCTTGCCCACAGCTATTTTTGGGGGGAGGGAAGACAGACTGCCCAGAAATAAACAATAAAAAAAGTCAGAAAGACAATTTCTTTCCGTCAGCCAGAAGCTCTGTCTAATTTATACCCGCTTTGGCTGCATAACCTAACCCTATATATACCTAAGCCAAATTCCACATGCGGGCTAAGTGGAGGAAAAGGCGTCAAGGCATCTTTTCCTCCTTTTTAGTTTGGTGAGCTGGGCAGGAATGACAGTCAGGCCCTGTATTCCGATTTAGCTCAACAGAGCCCCCTGGAGTTTATGGTAATTCAGAACCCTGTCAGGAACCTGAAACAGGAAAAACTCTTTACTTGGTTTCTGAATATGCATCCAGAGCTCAAACTTTTTTTTTCCAGACTAGCCCATCTGTTTGAAACCAGCTAAATATTTTAGATATCAATCTAAAGTTGTTAAGACGATAGCACCAGCTAATTTCCTGGTTTCCTGGTTAGACCATTGACGTCAGATCACTGACATCAGCTTTCAATAAAAGCCTCCTGTCACAGGGGTTAAACTGCAGTACTGCAGTCAAGATTCTGCTCACAACCTGAATTTGATCCTGATGGGTTCAGGTAGCCTGCTCAAGGTTGACTCATCCTTACATCCTTCCAACATCAGTAAATCGAGTACTGAGGTCATGGGGTGGGGCACTGTACCAATGTGTAGCTTGCATAATTAAATTGTAAACCACCCAGAGAGTGTTTCAAGCACTATGGGGCAGTATATAAGCAGCACACTTTTTCATTGCTCTAAGATTTCCCATAAATACGTGGCTTTGCTCTCAGTTTGGCTCTTCCTAGCAACAAATAATCAAGAGGTCCTCTCCTCTACAGCAGGGGTCCCCAACCTTTTTCACCCTGCGGACCGGCTGGGGAAGGCGGGGCATCCCCTGCGCTCGTGCGCATGCACGAACGAGCGCTCACTCTCTCTCTCTTGCAAACGAGCGCGTGCATGTGTGCATGCGCAAATGGAGGCGTGGCACTTGTGCGGGCATGCGTGCTCATGCGCATGCGCAAACAGCGGTGCGGCGTTTGTGCGGGCACATGTGAACTCGTGCGCATGCGCAAACGGTGGTGCGGCGCTTGCACGGGCACGCTGGAGCATGCGCTTGTGCAAATCAGCTCTGCAGGGGTGAGTGCGTGCGGGGGGTGGGCGGGAGGTCTGTCTCCGCGGTCCAGCTCAGGCCACGGACCAGCACTGGGCCGCGGACCGGGGGTTGGGGACCTCTGCTCTACAGTGAATTTTGTGTTTATTCTGTTACCCAGAGGTCTACCCAAGGAGTTAATATTTAACCAGCATGTTTAGATAGATTTTACTTAGTATTGTGTACGATTGTGGCCTTTCCTTGTTCTTCATCTATTCCTTTTCCTCCTCTCCTTAATATAGCCCTTTCTGTATCTGACATCTTTTTTTTTTGCATTGTTTTAGAGGAGAATTTTTCACTAAGCCCTTCCTTATGCTTAGGGCCATTACAAACCTAGCTCATGTATTCTTAGGGTTCTTCTCAAGCTTGTCTTAATTCTGTACTTCCTGTGCTTTAGACAAATAATTCTCAAGGCGCTTTTCTTTATATCGCCCCCCCTCCCGGATTAAACTGAGAGGAGCAGTTCTTGGTATAAGACCTTAAGACTACCTAGTGGGACAAACTAAGGTGTTTAGACTAGAATTGGCCAGTGGTGGCAGCCTATCCGTTATGCTTTATGGAAGAAATATGGTCAAAAAGACACCCATGAATAAGGAAAGTAACACTCTGCGCAAATCTCTAACCCTGAGTAAGGCAACGTTTGTTCCCAGATCTCTGGATCAGGATATTGCTATAGACCAGGTCAAGGTTTGGCTTTTTTTAAGTGGACAGCTAGACACAAAATGTATAGTTAGGGGGAAAAACCCATGCGTTTGGAAACAGATATATCTGCTCTTGGAGAAACAGAGAAAAAGCTACACAGGTTATATGTAGCTGTTTATTAAAAACTGTCATGTAACACAATTTATACACAAGTTAGGAAGTGCTCGAACCATATCAAACTGCCCAAACCATATAAAAACAACTTCTTCTTTTTGACCAAACCCTGCTCTTTGTCCCCTTGATCAGTATTGAAAGTCTGCAGGCCCTTTTGACCACAGTGTAAGAGACACTAAAGCAATCACTCAGCCTGAAAAGGACTTGACTGGACACTGGAGAAGTTGTAAAATCTGCTTTAAAAACAAAACAAAACCCAAATCAGGTGTATTTTGTAGCCAGCTGTTAGATGCTGTAATATGAACAATGTGACGTGGCTACAAAAAAGGCAAATGCTATTTTAGTCTGCATTAACATAAGTATAGTTTCCAAATCTTGTGAGATAGTAGTCCCCCTCTATTTGGCACTGGTTAGGCCTCACCTCTTGAGAGTCCCCTGGACTGCAAAGAGAATAAACCTATCCATTCTGAAGGAAATCAACCCTGAGTGCTCACTGGAAGGACAGATCCTGAAGCTGAGGCTCCAATACTTTGGCCATCTCATGAGAAGAGAAGACTCCCTGGAAAAGACCCTGATGTTGGGAAAGTGTGAAGGCAAGAGGAGAAGGGGACGACAGAGGACGAGATGGTTGGACAGTGTCATCGAAACTACCAGCATGAATTTGACCCAACTCCGGGAGGCAGTGGGAGACAGGAGGGCCTGGCGTGCTCTGGTCCATGGGGTCACGAAGAGTCGGACACGACTAAACGACTAAACAACAACAAGGCCTCACCTTGAGTACTGTATCCAGTTCTGGATACCATACTTCAAGAAGGATGCTGACTAATTGGAACAAGTTCAGAGGAGGGCAACAAGGATGATCAGGGGGCTGGAAACCAAATCCTGTGAGGAAAGACTGAACGAACTGGGCATGTTTAGCCTTGAGAAAAAAAGACTAAGGGGAGATACGACAGCACTTTTCAAATATTTGAAAGGCTGTCATTCAGAGGAAGGGTAGTATCTGTTTCCAATCATCCCGGAGTAGAAGACACGCAACAATGGGCTCAAGTTACAGGAAGACAGATTTCAGTTGAATATTAGGAAAAACTTCCTAACTGTTAGAGCAGCACGGCAATGGAATCAATTACCTTGAGAGGTGGTGAGTGCTCCAACACTGGAGGCATTGAAGAGAATCCTAGACAACCACCTGGCAGATATCCTTTAATTTGTATTCCTGCCTTGAGCAGGCGGTTGGACTCAATGGTCTTATAGGTCCCTTTCAGGTTCATTATTCTATGATTTTATGAGCACTCAGACAATATGAGAAGAGCATCCTGCAGATAAATAATAACCTCTGCTAACTGCTGCTTCATCCTAAGGGTCAAGATACATGTCACATTAATTGCATTAAGTGTGATTTTTGTATCCAACCATGTTAGGCGCCATATTCTGGGAGTGGCAGGCTAAACAAGCAACTCGTCCAAGTTCTGTTCTGAAGCTAGTCTTTTGTTTTGATGTGAGATCCCAAATTGAGGCCAGAGATGGAAAGGAACACTTGACATCCTCACCAGAGGAGGAAAATGCCAGCAGTACCTGTGACTGGAAAGCCTCAGGATGCTGTCACTTACCGTGCTTGGGTAGAAAATCCTGTGTCCGCAAGATGACCAGTTTTTCCTGGATAAGACAGGACATTCTGTGTCCAATACATCTAGAGTGAAGTACAGGATGGAGGCATTGCCCTGGAAGGGGTGAAGATAGAAGGAAATACAGTAGATTTAATCATGTTTCGGGGTGGGGGAAGGGTGGTGAAGGAATAGGCAGATTTAGTTAATTGATAATGTTAAATGTGCACACTTCCAATCAATGAGACATTTCACAGGCTCCAAGCACTTGCTCAAGGTTCCATTTGCTTAGGAGACAGTTACAGGAGACGGGAGACTGATGGCATTTTTATGGTGCAAGATTTTTCTGCACACATAGCATGTAAGCATTCACCATATTAGAATGATTCAGCAGCAGGCGGGCTCTCAATCCCACCGTTAAGTGAAAAAGCAAATAAATATTCCTCTTGTTGCCCCTGCCTGGCTCATCACAATTTCATCTCACTTTTATTTTTTAAAGTGATGCTGTGCATCTGTGCTGTCCTAGTACATTTAATTTTTTTTAAAAAAAATTTCCTTGGCCCCTCCACATTCCTGAGGAAGTGTTTAATTTGTCAGTATCCTGAAGTGGCTCTCTTCTTAAGCCACTTTTCCAATATTGGCAAATTCAAAAGGAAAGGCTCGCTTTGGTTCATTTCCGGTCATTACAGATGCTGGAAATGAAACAAAACAGAGCAAGCTAACTGCACCAAAAAAGGTAGAAACTCCTGACAGGGGCCAAAAAAGTGCTGATAGGAATCCTCTGGGAGGGGGCTGATTCACTCCATCAAATATGTCATCACTTTAGGAGTGAACTAGCGGGTGCTTGCAGAGGACTAAACAGCGGGCTAAATGCTTATGTAGTCACCCTCAAAGTCAACCCCTTGCCTGCTTTTCAGACCCAGTTCCAGCAGGAATTGACTTCCTGTTGCACACACTGACCTTATCTAACCACTCTTCTTTTCAAGGAGAAAGCAGAGGACAAAGATGAGTCCTCTTCACTCATTACCTATTCCTTTCTTTGCAAACTAGGTGCCCTCCAGATCCTCTGTACTTTGTCCCTCATGAGCCCCAGCCACAACATGACCAGTGCTAGGAGCTGTAATCCAATACACTGATAAGGTACCAGTCAGGAAAGGTTAAGTTCAAGGGACTTATGCTACATTCATGTACTATCCAGCTGAGGATCGCTTCTGTACTTTAAATAGGAATTGGGATAAGGATCAGAGAAGCTTAAATCTTATTTCATATGGTTTTCCCTTTAAAATGACCTCAACAAAGTTGAACAAATAAAAAGAGAAAAAGAGAAACATCCATTGGTACCAATCTAATATAGTGACTACAAATTTAGGATAAGTTAATATAGAATATGTTACTCTTCTTGATTATTCTGTGATTAAGACTGGACAGTTAAGATTGGCAATGAAACTTTGTGGTACAACAGAGCAGAGCTAGTAAATGTTGAGAGAGTAAACCATGCCATCATTTGGATATTGCACTGATTCTGCCCTGTGATTCTCCCTCTCTTCTGTTTCAGACTACCAGCAGACACTGAATTTTGTATGGCGAACAAGACAGCTCATTTCCCTGCAAATATGTTGTGGTTCTTCAACCCTAAGGGTTTCTCAGACATTCTGATGCCTATCCTCTTTGTTCCAAATGACCCCATTTAGCTGTTAATCCTGTTGACACTCACCAGCAAAGTGAGTGAAATAAATAAATAAAAGTGAAATAAATAAATATATACATGGAAGCATTCATATATATGTGTCTGTTGTTCAACAGACACTAATGTGTCTGTTGTTCAGAGAACCAATAAAACTAGAACTATTATTACCTTTTTTTTCCCCCCTCTCCCAACTGGCAATAACAGCTACATGGAAGCATTCATATATATACATTCGTGTGTGTGTGTGTGTGTGTGTGTGTATGTGTATGAATATATATGAATGCTTCCATGTAGCTGTTATTGCCAGTTGGGAGAGGGGGAAAAAAGAGGTAATAATAGTTCTAGTTTTATTGGTTCTCTGAACAACAGACACATTAGTCTCATTAGAAAATGAAATAAATTATCAATAGCTTAATCTACCCCCATTATCTACACCAGTGCTTCCCTACCTTGGGTCCCCAGATGTTCTTGGACCACAACTCCCAGAAACCATGGCCAGGGTAGTTAGTGGTGAAAACTTATGGGAATTTTAGTCCAATAATCTTGAGGACGCAAAGGTTGGGAACCATTGATCTACACCATTATTTTATGTGAACATCAGAATGCTTGCTCTCTTAATCATAATGTGATGTTGACCAGTCTGTTTCTTCTCTAAACTGGTTTCTGTAGAGTTGGTCCTGTTAAAGAGGTGTGGAAGGAGAAAGGGGTTTGGAAAGGTATGTTCTACCTTTTGATCTGAACCAGCAAACCAATTACTTGTCTTCAGGCTTCTAACAAATTAATATTTTTGCAAGTCACATTGGAGTAGCATCGATTTGTGCTTTGCTGGCAGCTGCTCACCATGAACAAAACAGACTCATGCCCATTTCTGGGGGTGGACTCACCTGTCAATACTATTCATGAGACAAAATGGACTTGGAAAAGTGTCCCCATGAAGTTAAGTCTCTAGTAGTTCTTCATGATCCTCCAGGACAGTGGTTCCCAAACGTGAGTCCCCAAGATGTTATTGGACTAAAACTCCCAGAAGCTTCGCCACTAGCTGTGCTGGCCAGAATTTCTGGTCCAGGAACGTATGAGGAACCAAGGTTGGGAACCACTGGTCTAGGAAATGGAAGGAATTCAGAGAGGAGAAAAGGTGCAGATATTCCCTTTCAATATTGCTTGAACAAAAATCCCATTTCCATCAACTCAAACGTGTATTTGTTTCTTTATAATATGCATTGATCATCTTTTTTGTTAACAATACTCAAAGGGATTTATGGTAGAAAAACTGGGAACTGCAACAAATTGTTGCAGTGTGGAATGAGACTGTTCAGTCTTCCAACCACATCATTCGTTCCATTTCATTCCCCCTCCCATCCCTCGGCCATGCATTTCCCCTGACAACAGCCATTGAGTTCTTTTGTGGATGCTGGACATCTTCATTTTTCACTGATTTGTTCTTATAGATGTGTGTGGAGTCTCCTTCTGCTTTTGGAAATTTTGAGATACCCAAGCTTGCTGATACTTTCCTCACTTAGGTGGTTGGTTGATGCAGTTTTGACTGCAAAGTAGCAATGGTGGTACTCAATAGCCTGAACAGTGGAAGTAGAGGGATTAATAAATGCAGATGAAAGCAGCAATAAAAAGAAACACAAAATAAAAGCACAGAAATTAACTTGACCTAAAAAGCATTCTTTACTTTTAAATGTTCCATGGAGAACCTCCCTCCCTGCGGTAACTGGGCCCAGAGATACAGCATGCAGCACCACTAAAGGCAAACTCCTGTCTATACCCCCTGTGACCACTAGAGGTGCTGTTGATTATTAGGAAAAGAAACAAATTATTGAATTTTGCAAGCCAACGATTAGCCTTATTCCTCTGAAATTCATCAGAAGGGTTTAATAACTGAGGGCATATCAAGCCAAGCCGATTCCACTGGAAGCCTACAGTTAAGTGATTTAAAGACGTCTTAAATAAACGTATTGATTTCCTTTGGGGTTAAAACATTTCCCCTGCAGGATGAAACCTGTGGCCTTTCCAGTGTTGTTAGACTCCAGTCTTCCTTAGTTCTGAACAGCCTGGACAACTGTAAGGATGGGAAATGTAGTCCTGTAACATTTCGAGAGGCATAGGTTCATCACCCCACCTTATGTGGTTTATTTATTTAAAATATTTATATGCTGCCTTTCTCCCAAAGGATCAAAGATGGCTCACAGCATTTAAAAGAAACGAAGTTCAAAGCCAAATAATATATTATTACAATATTTAAAAAAAGTTAAACAACTATCATGTTAGAATTCACAATAAAAATAATATTAAAAGCACAAGACAAACAGAATAAAATGCTCCTTTTAAAATATCCCCTTGGTCAGGCAGCTATTTAAATAAAAGTCTGCCTGAAAGGAAAGATCTTCATCTCCTTATGGAAGGACAGCAGAGATGGGGCCAGCCTGGCCTCCTTTGGCAGGAAGTTCCAGAGTCTGGGAGCCACCACTGAGAAGGCTCTTTCCTGTAGTCCCACCAAGCGCACCTGTGAGGGTTGGTGGGACTCAGATAAAGGCTTCTCCTGATGATCTTAACATCCAAGCAGGCTCATAAAGGGAGATATGATGTAACTGTGATAGAAACATTTAGGCAGCTGAGACTAGATCTCTGCACCAGATCAATTTCAGTTCTGTGGGAGTATTCCAATACGGAGCTATTGTTAACTCCGTGAAATGAAAAATAAATGGTTTTTGACATGTGGTCCTGAAAGGAAGACCTGCCAACCTAGCAGTTCTAAAGCATGCAAATGCGAGTAGATAAATAGGTACCACCACAATGGGAAGGTAACGGCGTTCCGTGTCTAGTTGCGCTGGCCACGTGACCACGGAAACTGTCTACGAACAAACGCTGGCTCTATGACTTGGAGACGGGGATGAGCACCGTGCCCTAGAGTCGGACAAGACTGGACTAAATGTCAAGGGGAACCTTTACCTTTACCTCGAAAGGAGCCCCTCGCACCTATGGTACTTACCACATGTTGTACATGAGCATCGGCAACACGCAACAGAGTGAAAACGTAGCCTTCCCTGCGATGTTTATTGATCAAGTCGAGGGCCCTCCCTGCGTCCTTTTCTATTTCTGCATCCTTGCAGTCCGCAGAAGCCACAACAGGTGGGCTTTGGGTGCTAGAACAGAGGAACACTGTAAGAAACACAGTAGCTGCCAGCAGCTCCATTTTGGGCTGCACGAGGCCCTGGGCTTCCCCACTTCCCCCTTTCTGTCGTCTGCGGAGTTTACATCAGAAGAGCCCTTCCAGAGACACCGAGGTTAATGTTGAATAGGACAATGTTTTTTTATAGATACAGTATCAGTGTAATTAAAGCAAGTTTGCCTTGATCCTTAGTTAATAAAGGCAAACAAAAAATGAATGATTCATGGAGCAAATGGTTAGGGAAAGAGTACAAAAGGAGTGAGGGAGTTTAGAAAAAGAATAACACGCAAGCAGAGTGAAATAACAGGGGCGACATGATGGTACAAAGGGTGGTTGTGTTTACACACGAGTCCACTGGGAGGAAAATGGTGTGATCTTTGATGCAAATGTATGTTTTGCACAACTGTGGTTTGATTCGTTTGACTGGAACACAGAGGTTTTAAAATAAATAAGGACTTAGTCTTCATTTTTGTGGAGAAAAGAGCATAAGGGTAGAGACAGAATATGTTGGCTCTAGACAAGGTTTCTTCCCAAAAGAATAGCAATCTGATATGCCTTTTCATGCAATCCACACAGGTGTATGAAATTTGTCATTCGCCCATGGTGTAGCCACCTGCACCGCCTTGTGTTCCCTGTAGTAACAGTGGGACACCACGAGAAACAGCTGATCTGGTCTACAGTCCATCTTGGGTGGTATTTGTGTGGTGGCGTCTTCTGGGGTTCAAGGAGAGGAAGTTAGGTCTTGACTCTAGAGGCACTAAGATTTCTGCAGTGTTTCCTATTATGACTGGAGCCACTCCACTGCAGATTTGAAAGTGACGGGCTCTTGGAAATAATAATGCAAACATTCTAGTGCCTGCAGCAGAGATTTCAAAATCAATCAACCTCCCTTCATTCCACAGAAGACAGAAATAAAATAAAGTTTACCCCACAAAAGCCCCTTTTGAAAAGTAGAAAAATTGTGCAAGCTACTTGCTCCCACAGGGTTTGCCTAAAAAATACCACAGTCTCTTTTAGGACTGTGGTATTTCACAGCACAGTATCTTCATGCTGACCTTGTGACTGTTGAGGAGGAATCACCATTCGGGAGACTCGTGTTTGGCAAACAGTAAAGGGGAATGACCCTTGCTGTTTATTGTACTAGAAAATCCAATAGAGCAGGAAAAGATTTATAAACTAAGGGCTCAATCACATGTGCCAAAAAAGACTCCAGCTATATCGATTCTGCCGTTATTTAAACTGTTTTATAAATTTCCATTCACCTGACACACAAGTAACATTGATTCATTTGTTTTTTCCACCTTGCTGCATGGTTGTTTTAAAATGCACCAATCATGTATTCAATCCTTATTGTTTCAGCATGTGCGTACAGTGCTGTCGACTTATTACTTGTGCGAATGTTTTTTTGGGAACCGTGGCTACTGCCCTTGTACTCTTCAGTTTTGAATTTTTTAAAATTTTTTATCGATAAATTGCTTACTATCCAGGGAAAGTTCTTGCAGCACCAGCTATGTGTGCGCATGTGTGCAAGCCGTGAAATTTGAACAAGGCAAGGAGGCAGACAGACGGCTGTTACCCCAAACAGAATGAAATAAGAGCAAATTGGGAGGGGGGGGGAAAGCGGCAAGATCAGCGCTTTTCTATTTAGGGGTTCAGATGGGGTGAGAGGTTGAAAGAGGGCCTTGGGTTCTCCTCCCCCTCTTTTGCAAAAGCCTAAAGCAGGGTGGCCTCCCCCCCGCCTCCTCGTGACCCAGCCTCCCTGCCCTTGCCTTGGCAATGAGAAAGAGGACGATGACGAGGAAGTCTGGGTGATGGCTGCCTGAACATGGAGAGAGGTGGGTTTGAGGTGCGCATGTTGGTTGGTTGCCTTGCCATGTTCCCAGGGTTTTGCCCCACCCCACCCCTCCTCTGGAGCTGGAGGAGGAGAGCCACAGCCCAGCCATCAATGGCACCAGACAGTTTGCCAGTCTTCCTTTCTTTTGAACCGGCCACCGTGGTGCATCTTAAGAGCAACACCACCACGGCACGTCACCAGCAACAGCGACAGGAGCGCCGTTGCCACGAGCGGGAGCAACTGCCTATCTGGTTCGCATGAAGGCGCCGCTTAAGCGATATATCACTTACAAAGTTAAAATAAAAATAAAACATTTAGGGCCGTGGGACAGAAATAGAACAAAAAATTGAATCATTTTGTATGAGGTGGCACGTATAACCTAAAGAAACGGCACAAATAACAAGAAATGTACCAATGGAAATGACATCCATGTGAACGGGCCCAGAGTTATATACTGTATATTGCATGACTATACATACAAATATATTGATATAAAAAAGAAGGAAAAAGAAATGATTCCAATTGTCTCTGTGATCAGACCCTAAATACGGAGAAGAAAGAACTTCAGAGAAGGAGAATGTAAATAAAGGAACCTAGAAGTAGCAATCTGCATGCTGATATAGAAAAGTCAAGATGGGAAAACACATCCAGGTTCTTCCAGCCACCGGTCTGTCCATTGTTTCCCTTCCATTGGTTCAAATTACATACTCAGTTCCCAGCATGATGCAGTCACTTTTATGTGAATACTGTGACTACAGAACAGGCTGGGCCTAGCACAGTCCCCCTCATCATGTGTGGCATTCAAATGTGAAAATGACGATTTAGTAGGGCCAGCTAGGGAAGGCACTCAGCTGTAGGATTCCTCCCTCCCTCCCTCCCTCCCTCTTTCTTTCTTTCTTTCTTTCTTTTTCTTTCTTTCTTTCTAAGCCTGGTTGGGATATTGGAGGGTGCATGATGGGTGGGGAAGGGGAAGGTTTAATCTTCCCCACCTGCATATGTTAATCGAGACTTAAACTAGACCATGCATGCTTCCTTTGGCAGTAAAACCCCCAAAGACCTCCCCAGCCACATGCCGTGTGTTTAATATATTGTGCAGCTGAGCTTCCATTTGTTTGCTCTGCACAGAAGCTGAAACTTTGCTTGCTTCCACAAACACCACACATGTGTGCTTTCTCCACTTTCGTTTTTGGCCTTTTCCCAGTTTGAAGGCTTTGGGATTTTCCGCCCGAGCTTTAAACTGGCAACGGCAAGCAAAGGTTGACCGTCTCTGATGCATTCATCCCCAATGTTAACCTGCCAGCTTCTCTTTTTACCGAACAAGGCTTCATTTTATAGGTGCTTGACTGCATGTTCAAACTGTGCCACAAATATATTTGCAGTTTCTCTGCCAGTCATACTCCAGCTTAAATCAGCTTTTCGGATCCGATTTTCATGTTTAAGCCTTCTGTATGTTCCAAGGAGAATCTGAGAACTCCCTTGCAGCTGACAAGCAATTCTACCAGCTACAGCTGCGTTTAGGAATTTTGTTTTTCTTGGATGTGATGGGAGCAACTGAAACCCCAGCCCTCGGGTTTACTGACTGAACTGGCAACTCTATGCGGCTTGATTAAACTCCACCTTGGCAAAACTGCCTGTCTGAAAGAGGCTGCTCAGGATGGAGTTTTTGCATTTTTCGGACTACCAGCCCCATAATTCCACCTGACAAAGAGACACCTACATGTGGCTCTGCTGAGAGAAAGGCCTAGACTCGAAGGCTTGCAGTCCTAGCTAGGCCTACCTCCACCCAGGCTTCCTGTTCCTGCCCCACTGCTAGCTGGGATGTTTTTGAACAGAGCTAGTGGGAGCTAGGCCTAGACAGGCTTCAAAGCCTTCAAGTTTATTTAGGCCTTTGTTCCTGGCAAGCCAAATTTAGGTGCTTATAAGGTGTCTGTTTGTCAAGTGGAACAACCAGAATGGAGAATTAGGGGATTGGTACTAAAATAAAATAAAATAAAATCTAAAATCCCCATTCCTAGAGGCTGCTGTTCCAAATTTAATATAATCAGATTAAAGTGGAATTTGAAGTGAAAAGTAAAGAATACACCAGTTTACATGAAAAGTAGATTTCTGATTAAGTTGAGCAAAACATTAATACAGTCAACCCTTGACTTACGAACGGCCCTAGTTACGAACATTTCGACTTACGAACCGCTCTGATAGAAAAATATTGACTCAACTTGCAAACTTAGATTCGAGTTACGAACCGAAAAAAAACTTTTTTTTAAACCTAAATCATCTTAGGTTAAAAGGAAAAAAAAGAAAAAAAATTCTGCCCCTAGTGGTAGGAACGGATTAACCGGCTTTGCATTAGTTCCTATGGGAACTAATGATTCGAGTTACAAACCGCCCCTCGACCTAAGAACCAAAAACAGCCGGAACGGATTAATTGGTTTTCAATGCATTCCTATGGGAAATGCTGATTCGACTTACGAACTTTTCGACTCACAAACTTCCTTCCGGAACGGATTAAGTTTGTAAGTCGAGGGTTGACTGTATATATAACATGTTTTGGCAATGAGTTTGAGATTATGCTTTACAGTTTATTCGCTGAAATCCTTTTGTACTTGGTGTAGTGTAAAGTTATGCCTGAAAACATTCCTGGGAAGCTACACTCAGGTTCTCTGCCTGGCATGCCGGACTGCACATCTGATTGCAGAAACTGATTGTGTGAGCAGTTGTGCAGTTGCCTAATGGTTTTGTCACTTAAGCCAATAGGCACAGCAGACACAGTGTACTAGCTCTTGCCCCCTCCAGTGTTGTACAAGAGCTTGCTGGATAGGACTTCCACCTTGGGGCAAATTTTGCAAACACTTGCACAAGTGTAGCTATGCAACAGGATTTTGGCCCTTGCTGCTCAGGATGTACAGTAGCGAGCGCTTGTTTGCTTTCAGTCATTAGGCGTTCCTACCATGAAGGACTGCTGAAAATATGTGAATTCCCAGGGGCACACTTAATTTACCAGATCTAGTCCTGTCCTTGTTTTGGATGGAGGTTGGACCAGGATATGCATAATTCTTACCTTTACCTCTATATTTCAGGGGAGTCTTGCTTTAGCTGGTTGAGTCCCAGCAATCTGGATATTCATTCCTAACTAAAAGACACTGCTAATTAAGGGATATTTTTTGGGGGGTAGAATTTGTGATGCTATTTATTTTTAGTATGATGCTACATCTTCAGCAAATGCTAGAGTTTTGTCTCCTTCTTTCCGAATTCAAATCTTCAAAGCTCTGGTTTTCTCCATACAACATGTGAAACATATACATACATCAGTAGCATCCTTATGAATCAAACAATGGTATGTATTCTTTTTCCTTGGAGGGTTGCTCTGATGCTTCCACCTCTTTCCCTCATTCCTCTTCCTTATGGAATTCATAGCTCTTGGAGATGGTTGCCTGCCTAAGGCAGACAGAGATTCTACCTTTTCCATCTTATTCAGTCTTCTGTGAGCCATTTTCACTGAAGATAGTCTCACCTACTCTTCCATACTGAAGATTTTTCTCAGTGTACCCCCACTGGAGAAATATTAGCAGCTACAACTAGGGTTGTCAGGTGAGCCACATCTCGTCCTCTGAAATTTAAGGGTCAAAATATGACAACAGATGGCAAACATAGTGATGCCACTGAAATGGAGTAGGCAAAAGTTCAGCTGGGGGAGCGCTTCTGGGCAAGTTGGCTGTGGAAATGAGCACAAGAAGACTCTAGGTAAAAGGACCCAGAATTTATGTAAAACCAAGCCAAGTCAATTTACTGTGTAACCTGCTCTTTTGATGCAAAATGCAATCAAATCCCAGTTCAGCCATGGGAACTTGTTTGGTGTGGGGTGGCAATGATAAACCACTCTTTGAACATTTCACTTTCTTGAGAACCCTATTAAAGCCACCATAATTTGTAAGTGGCCACCCTAACCAGGTCAGATTTCCCTATAGAGCTGCAAGGACCAGCACTAGAAAGCCAACATTATTCAGAAAATAGAAATAATGCCTTCTGTGCCACTGGTCCCAGACTCTGGAACTCCCTCCCACGGGGTTCAGGGCTAGATATGGGCTATTCGTATTCATCTCCCTGGGGATACAGATACAAATAATGGCACCATAGGTGCAATGGAGGTCCACTCTCTCCCCGCAGAACCAGCCAGTCCACTCACTGATTGCTGCACAGCTCTGGGGTCCTTTATCGTTGTCATCGCGCCAATCATGGAAGGAGCCCGACTGGCTCTTTCCTGCCTCTCCAGATAGCTGACCACTCATCAGCTAAGTGGGGAGATTCCTTGTCCTGCCTCCTCACCAGAGTGGTCAGCTGCATGGGGAGGCAGGGAAGAGCTAGCTGGGCTCCTTCTGTGATTGGCATGATGACGACGACGAAGGACCCAAGCACCGCCTGGTGACTGGTGAGTGGACCGGACGGTTCGGGGGCGGGGCGGGGGGATGGACCTCTGTGGCATCTGTATTTATTTATTTATTTTATTTATTTATTTATTCAGCTTTTACCCTGCCCATCTAGATTCAAACGAATCTACTCTGGGTGGCTTACAGTCCGAGCAATATAAAACAAGAATTTATATCTGTGGTGTTGCTATTCGTTTTTTTATCTCCAGGGATACGAATCGAAATAGCCCATGTCTATTTGGGGCAGATCAGAGAGAGAGAATGCACATGCCTCCATGTATAGACCTTGGAAGAGGAAGGCTACAAGACAGAAACTGGGCTTCTCCTGTCTTCTTTTCCACTGAAAGGAGTAGATTGATTTTAGTTCCGTTTAGGAAGAAGGAGGATAGCATTCTCCTTCCTCCTGCCTTGGGCACGGTGGTTTCTACTCTGTGTATAGTTAAATTATATGCCGGTCTTTTCATGGTAAGCATATCCACAAATTATTTGAAAATGTGTATGTGCTAATCCAATATTTAGTAAACAGCTAAACCTTTAAACCTTTAAATCTTTAATCTCTAAATATTTAGCAAACAGCTGTATCTGCTAATCTATTGCTAGATACAAATCAAAATGCTGGTTCTAACCTGTAAAGCCCTAAACAGCTTGGGGCCAAGGTAACTCAAGGACTGCACCTCCCTTTATGAGCCTCCTCAGGTGTTAAGATCATCAGGGGAGACCTTCTTCTCAGTCCCTCCACTTTCACTGGTGCATTTGGTGGGATACAGGAGAGGGCCTTCTCAGTTGCTGCTCCCAGACTTTGGAACTCCCTCCCACTGGAGACCAGGCTGGCTCCATCATTGTTGTCCTTCCGCAAACAGGCAAATACCTTTCTCTTCAGGCAAGCTTTCCCTCAGTGCCTGCCTGCCTGCCTGAGTGGGGTTTTTTAATGGATGGATGTGCCTTCCTGCTTTGAATGTGGTTTTGGTATTGCTTTGGTTTACTGTCTTTTAGTATGGTATTTGCTTTATCCTTTTTAGTATATGTATATTTACAGGGTTTTTTGCTTCAGGGTTTTTTGCGTCTTTTAATTATGTAAACTGCTTTTGGTCATTTTTAAGGAGAAAGGCAGTTAAAAATATTTTAAATAATAAATAAATAAAATGAATTAAGTCTAGACTAATTTGAATGAAACCACCCTACTTTTATTATCTATCTATCTGTCTGTCTATCTATCTGTCTGTCCGTCCGTCCGTCCGTCCGTCCGTCCGTCCGTCCGTCCGTCCATCCGTCCGTCACCCCATTAGTGCAAAAGCACTGTTCTGGGTGGTTTGTCAACAAGTAAAACATATATTACCTGATCAATAGACAGAAGGCTAAAAATATTAACAGCATACAAAACAAATGGCACCAAAGGCAGTTTCCCAAAAACGGCAGGATAGGAGGTAAACAAACTGTCAGCCAGAGTTGGTATGAAAGGCCTACCTGAAAAAGAATGTTCTAAAAAGAAAGGTCCCCAACCTTGGGCCTCCAGATGTTCTTGGACTACAACTCCCAGAAGCCTTCACCACCACCTCTGCTGGCCAGGATTTCTGGGAGTTGAAGTCTAAGAACATCTGGAGGCCCAAGGTTGGGGACCAAATGACATCAAGGAGGAAACCAGGTGTAACTAACTCCTCCGGGGGCTGATTCCATCAGGTTAGTGCCACTGTGGGAGAGGGCCATGCCACCCCCCACCAAGGGGGTGAGAGAATAGCCAAGAAAGGAGAGAGAATAAGGAATAAAAGGGGCAGAGTGGAGTGGAGATGAGGAAAGGAGCATCTATAAAGATGGAGGCAGGAACAAAGACTGAATTCTCAGGTTGCCCTCACCACCAGATGGAGCTAGAAGCTCAAAAAATATTGGCTTTAAGATCCTGTCCATCAAGGAGAGTGGATGGGGCAACCCAGTGAAAGAAGCTCCTTCCCCCCCCCATTAGAAAAATTATACTTTAAAGCCATTGTAGGCACTTTGCGCTAAATCCAGTAGTTAGCACCACCCATAAAAGTGTGCTGCTTATATACTGCCCCAAAGCACTTATGGGCGATTTACAAGTTAATTATGCAGGCTACACATTACCCTCCCCACCCCGCCACATCGAGCTGGGAACTCATTTTACCAACTATGGAAGGATGGAAGGCTGAGTCAACCTCAAGCCTGGGATTGAACCCCAAGTCATGAGCAGAGTTTTGGCTGCAGGACAGCATTTTAACCACTGCACCAAGAAGTTCTCAATAGATCCACTGGTTCAGTGGGAATTACATAACTGTTAACAAGTCTTGCTCACCCAGTTAGTCTACTCTGGTTGGCACTAACAACTGGATATTTCCCCTTTCATTGAGGGGAAATCCACCCTTCAAAGGAAATTTCAGTGTTTAGATTGTGGTGGGTATAATGACCACAAGCCTGTTGGTGGTTCAAATTTGAGATTCCCCGGAACATGATTTTGATACCAAAGGAATTTATGGGAAAGGCTGAACAACTGGGCTTTCTATGTTTGCCAGGAAAAGGCCATCCCTTGGGCCCTCTATGTGGACCAGGCGGATGATGGTCAAGAAAGATGGCACAGGAACTTGAAGGACATCATTCCGACTCAGGACTGGAATGTAGTATACTGAATCTTGATGGTGCCTGAATGAACCATATTCTTCAGAAGAAAAGCTTTCTTGTCCATCTGCAGTATTGATATACCTGCGATCACGATAGTGGTGTTGGTGGTGATGACCATGTCTATGAAAATGATGGGGAGGTGCTGATGGATGATCACAGGGTCCATCAGGAGGGCAGGGAGACCCACAATGTTTGTGGCTTGAGATGGACATGAATTCAATCAATTCTGGAGACTAGTTGAACAGTCGATCAGGGGCTTAGGTGGTTGGGAGTTTGATTCCCCGCTGTGCCCCCAAGGAGAAGAGCTAGCCTGTGCAGCCTTCAGCAAGCTGCACAGTCTCAGCTTGCCCCCAGAAGAAGTACTCTCTACTTTAAAAACCCTGAAAAGGGTCACCCTAAGTCCGAATTGATTATTTATTATTATTACTTTTATTACTGAACACAACATTGCTGGTGTGGGATCTTTTCTCTCTCTGTTAAATACCTTGCAGGTCTGAAAGCTGAAGCTTCATTGAGCTCGCCGTGAAATGCTGTGGACCAGCTTCCAGGAAAGGCACCCGCTTCCTGTCCCCTGTTCTTCCCTTCAGTGCATTGTTTAGTAAAAATGCGATCAAGTCCCTCCTGCACGGTGCCCATCAGCTGCTGACTGTCAGTGTTAGGCTTGAAAAATGCCTAAGGCTGTCAGCGATAAAAGAGGCCAGCTTTATTTCATAGGCCAAACCAGAATAATCTTTTGGCAGGAATGGAGGTGTGGCATGTTATCCTCTGCCTAAGCTCTTTTCTGCAAGCTGGCACAGACAGGAGGATGGAGTGATAATAGAAAAAAAAGGAGATGCTGGAAGGAATTGAGAATCTGCTGCCATCTAATGGTCAAACTAAAGAAACACGAGCCTGCCTGAAGCAGGCAGTAGATGAAAACTTTATTGAGTGTGTGGCAGTCTTTGTGAGGAAGGATCCGTAAGGAAAATGGCCGCAGATTCCACCTGCTTCCCCCGCCCCAACATTTTCTCTTTTTTGCCACTGTAGGAGTAACACTTGTCTCTCTTACTCAGCCGTAATGTATAAAATATTGACCCTCGTTAACAAAAACTCACAAATCTTGCCTGCTGCCCCCCGCCCCAAAACCGCATGGAATTCTGTGCATTTACCTATAGCTACAATATGAGTTTTTAAGTAAAAGGCAGAATTCATGAAGTTAATAGAAGGTAATAACTCACTACTTCCACAGCATCCAAAATATGTGATGTTTTTACGTGCAAGATGAAGTAGCTCAGGTAGAGAAGATTTTGCCGCTCCAGATGTTGCTGGGTATCTCCTTCCATGATTCCAAACCACGGAGAGTTCTAGCCAACATCTGGAGGGTTCACATGTCCTGCACCTTTCATACAAAGCTTAATGTGGAAACACCAAAAAAAATCTAATTCCAAAAAACAGCAGCAGGTGTTGTGATGCTATTTGTAAGGCCTCGTTGGACAGCCACTTTGCTTTCTTGCCTTTCCTTTCCTTTGGAATGGTTTTTGTTGCTGCCTCCTGTACAATGTTACGAGCCTCCATCCATAGTTCTTCAGGCACTCTCTCCACCAAATCTAGTTCCTTAAATCTGTTCTTCACTTCCACTGTGTATTCATAAGGGATTTGGTTTAGATTATACCTGACTAGCCCAGTGGTTTTTCCTACTTTCTTCAATTTAAGCTTGAGTTTTGCTATAAGAAGCTGATGATCAGAGCCACAATCAGCTCCAGGTCTTGTTTTTGCTGACTGCATAGAGCTTCTCCATCTTTGGCTGCAGAGAACATAATGAATCTGAATTCGGTATTGCCCATCTGGTGATGTCCATGTGTAGAGTCGCCTCTTGTGTTGTTGGAAAAGAGTGTTTGTGATGACCAGCTTGTTCTCTTGACAAAACTCTATTAGCCTTTGCCCTGCTTCGTTCTGAACTCCAAGGCCAAACTTACCTGTTGTTCCTTTTATCTCTTGACTCCCTACTTTAGCATTCCAGTCCCCTATAATGAGAAGAACATCTTTCTTTGGTGTCAGTTCTAGAAGGTGTTGTAAGTCCTCGTTAATTAGCCTGCAGCAAATCTTATAGGAACACTAATAGGGTTTTGGCCGATAGTATTGATATTACCTTGATAGTATTCCTACCTTGGTGTTAGGAAACGAAGCAAAAGATTTCTAGTTTGGGACTGTAGAACAGCATGTTTTCATGTATATTTAAAAAATCCAAGTTGACAGGGCTTGTGGGTCGTAAGGCAGGGAACCATTCTGAGAAGTTTCTTGTAAATCTGCAGTCCCTTGACCCTTCTGAAGCATGTGGCCCAGAGGTGAGTGGAACATCTGTAATTGCTTTTGGCCTTCTTGTCAGTGACCCTTCCTGGTACTTCCAGTTAAGTACATTTACAACGGTTGTACTTTGATGATTGGTTTTTATTTGCTATAGACTATGAAGAGAGAGTGAAGCCAAATCGGCTGCATTACAGAAGAGGAAGGCTGGGTTACATCACGTTTTTTCATGTTTACTTAATTTTTTTTTTAATTAAGAGAGAGCATCTTCAAGATCAAAACCTCCAAAGGAAAGACCACCTGCCAGATCAACATCTCCATAGGATCACTGGCTCACTGTTGTTGCAATTTCATGGGATCCAGCTGTGCTTTCTTCACCAGGGAGAAGCAGAAAGTCCTTATAGTCAATGTCATCAGGCTCATCAATAGATACGTCAGGAGTTATGATAGGTTCCCATGGTTTTCCTGGACACTTTGGTTCTGGCAGATGTGGCACTGTATCAAAGATAGACAATAAATGCTGAGGGATGTTGGTGATGATGGGAGATCAACAGGCAACCCCAGGAAATCTTTGTTTGGGCTTATTGTTACAGTGTCATCTTCTTGCTCCTTTACATCTTCCTGAGACTCCCCCAAACTATGATTTAACTCACCTCCAGTTCCATGTTCGCTTTCTGTAGGGGGTACCTCTTCATTCACCTCAGGTGATCGGAAAGGGGTAAAACCTGGAGGTCTACTTAAAAGCATCTGAAAGGCAATTATAATAAATTTACTTGCTTGCTTGTAGTTTTCCAACACATCCTGAGAGTTATGGCTCTGTAATATCATGCAGAAATTCCACATAAAATAGCTATTAAAATAAGATGCACACTGAAAAATCACTCTCCAATCAGCTTAGTCCAGAAAAACCCTCGCTCTCCAAACACACACACACACAGCCATAGAAATTGACTGGGAGTATGGAACTGGTAAAACCACTCCTTAATTATCTCATTCACTTTGAAAGCTCCTTTAGGGTCACTACAAGTCAGTTCTGACTGGACGGCACATGACAATTATTATGTGCAGTATCTAGAGGAGGGAAGAGGGAAGAGGCGTATTTCCATACCGCTTTCTCATGTAGTTCATCTGCACATATCATTTGAGTGTTGAATTTATCCATCCCGGGTCCCTTAAAAGCAACGAGAACACACTTGGCAGATAATGGTGCCTAAAACAAAATTGAGCACATATCCATATATAGTAACAATTAAACAAAATATGACATATAATTATCTGAGTGCTTGTTTTGAACAGTGGGAGCTTTATATATAGAAGTAGATTATAATTTTGTTTGCTGTTTCTTTTTAAACAAACCTATATTTAAAAACAGCTTCTTTTATAGGTTCCAGACATAAATTCTGCACAGCATGATTCCATTTCACAAAAATTCTTAAATTTTAAAACTGTAACATCTTGTCACCTTAACCTTAATGTTATAGTTAATGCTAATTATAACTTAACATTAAATAAATCAGGAACTGATCAGTGTGTAAAACAATTCATGACAAATATTGAGGCATCAATATTCTGTAAATATTGAATGCACTAAAGCTTGTTACAACCAGTGAAACTAACACTGTAAACAAGAAAAATCTAGACATTACAACCCATAGGCAGTGAAAGTCTTTAGTAAAGAAAATAGACACTGAAATCCAGGCAGTAAAAGGGATCCAGAGGATCACTTACCATACCTTGTGCATATTAGGCAACCCAGAATGTATATGCATGTGTTTGTATATGTATATACAAGAATGAATGAGATGTGTTATTTCTACAAAAGAACATGTGTAACCAATCAGATTGTGTCTAGTATCAGCCAACAGGTGCTTAGAGGGATAACTGTCCAATATGAGAAAAAGGGTAAGTTAGTACTAACATCTGTCTGCTGTTAGTATGTTTCTAAAGAAGATGTTAGGAAACTGATAAGAATCTGTTCTGAAACTGTTATATGACATCTGTCAAGCACAACCCAAAATGTACGCTACATAAAATGTTCAATTACTGTTAGTTTATTCTTCAACATATCTTTAAGTAAACGTTCTTAAAGTTTTCTATGACTGAATGATTATTTTACCTGCTGGCACATACATATATATCAAGGGAGAATATTATTCATAATTTGTGTGCTTTTTAAGATTCATACATAATCTGCTGTGTTCAAACCCACAAAAAATACAGCATCTTGTATATCCTGCAAAATTATATTTTGCTTAGGTTCAAATGTGCTTTTTCTTAATGTAAAGAGGAACAAAATTAGTTCAGCAAATGACAGGAGGGAACACAAATTAAAGCAGCACATGGTAACTGTCTAATTAGAAACACTGCTAGAAAAGTAGAGCTCAGAGTTAAACCAAGAGACTGTGGCTACAATCTAATACAGCAGGGCTTTAGAGAGTGTGGCTCTCCAGATGTCGTTGGACCAAATCCCATTAGCCCAAGCAAACACAGCCAATGTCAAGGGATAATGGGAGCTACTGTTGCATCTGGAGGCCCATACTTTGCCCTCCCCTACTATGAACACTCACAGTAAATGTTTAGCATGTCCTATTAAATGCACTCAGGACTTACTGAGAAGAGATGCATAGAATTGTGCTGGGAAAAAGTTCAGCTCAAAGTTTGACATCATATGGATCAAAAATGAATTTCTCAGAAAGGATTACATATATCATCACCATGCTCCAGAATCCAAATTTAAATTTATGTTAGTCCTTTAATATAAGGTACTTATCTAGGAAGATACTATTCCAAAGAACTTACACTTTCAGGTGTAACGAAACAAAAATTTCTCAATGTGAAAAGTTTCGGTTTGACACACTTCTTAATAATGAACGTTATTCGATAAATTACTCCATTCACAACCTGAAATTTGAGAAGAAAATTTATTAGCATTTACTTTTCATTTTTATTATAGTGGTTTCAGAGCAGCAGCATCAATATAAAATTAAAATCTATTGTCGTTTGTCAAATTAGCTAGTGATTTTTGTGAAAGGAGAGTGCAGAAAGGTGTATGTTTATTCAGATTTACATTAGTAGGCATCCTTCAGTCTCGAGAGACGATGGTAATGTGTTCTGAATAGAGGTCTTGGAGCAGCGTCTAGTGTGGCTGAGGAGGCCAATTTGAGAGTGACAATCCCTTCCACACTGAAGGCAAATACAATCTGTCCCCTGTCCAGCTCCCTGATTTTGCTGCTTTCGGGACTGTCTCTTTGCCTCGGCCTGCTGAACAAGGGTCTCTTCAAATTGGGAGAGGCCATGCTGCACCGCCTGCCTCCAGGCTGAACGCTCAGAGGTCAAGGTTTCCCATCTGTTGAGGTCCATTCCTAAGGCCTTCAGATCCCGCTTGCAGATCTCCTTGTATCGCAGCTGTGGTCTCCCTCTGGGGCGCTTTCCCAGCACTAATTATCCATACAGGAGATCTTTTGGAATCCGACCATCAGCCATTCTCACGACATGCCCAAGCCAATGTAACGTCGCTGTTTCAGTAATGTATACATGCTAAAAATTCCAGCTCGTTCTAGGACTACTCTATTTGGAACTTTGTCCTGCCAGGTGATACCAAAAATGCGTCAGAGACAACGCATATGGAACGTGTTCAGCTTCCTCTCCTGCCATGCACAGAGGATCCAGGACTCACTGCAGTACAGGAGTGTGCTCAGGACGCTTTCCCTGCACTAATTCTCCATACAGGTTGGATTATTTTGGAATCCGACTGTCAGCCATTCTTACGACATGCCCGAGCCAGCGTAGACGTCGCTGTTTTAGTCATGTATATTTCAGATTTACAGAGGTGTGTGAAATCCAGCTTGTGTTTTGCCTAATTGTAAAACACTATTAAGTGCAAAGTATTATTATTATTGAAACACTCTGAAACCTAGCAAAGATAGTATTTCTAAGGTGCATCATTAAGGTTTTGAATGGAAACCTAGATGTATTGCGGGACTGGGGACCAGCGACACATTAAAGGGAATATATATTTACCCATTTTCCCTTCCACAGAACTGGAACACAGTTTTCAGCAGTCTTGGACATTAAGCTCATGCTTAGTTTTCAATTAGCAACTGCAAAACTAAGCATGCTAAATGTAAGATATGCAGATAAGGAAAATTTTCTGCAATGACAAGCCTCTACAACATGAGGAAGTATGACTTCTAAAAATGTGCCAAGCATGTTGTCTGGTTTGACCTTTAGAGCAGAGCTGCTGTGTGACTTGATGGATCAACATGTGATATGCAAATAGATTTGGAGAATAATTCAAATTCAATTTAAAGGTTCTGACCTAATTTTAACTTGATTTTCTTAACTAGATTGAAATATCACAATGACATCAGAGCACAAACCTGGGATGTAGCTTTTATGACACTGTCAACTTTATAATAGAAGTTATCATCAATTTCTGAGTTATACTCTTCCATAGCTGCATCCAACAGTTCCTTCACCTCTTCACTGTCAGTTTGAATTGGTATGGGGCAACCAGGACAAACTTTTAAGAAAAAAAAAATTAAAGTTAAAAAAATTTAAATTAAAAAATTGGATTTTATCAAAATCTAGGTTTATCTTTTATAACCATTATAAATCCACATGTACTCCAACTGGATCTTCCCTTAGATTAATTACACTTAAGTCTTTGTATTAAAACTTGCAAAAAAAACAGAGTTGGCTATCAAAATACTTTTAAAAGGCAAGTCTATGAATTCTTCTGAATCAATTGCCTCTCTACATCTCTATAAACGAAGGGTTTGTGGGCACTCAGGAAACTCTCCATTGACTTTTAGTCGAAGCATATGGATCCTGTGCTGGTTTGGAGCAGAAGCATCAAGGAACATAGCAAACCCAACCCCCCCCCCCCCACTCCTGTATCAGCAAAGCTGAAGAGTACAAGTGATTATACAATGGGAAAAATGCAAATTGATCCACTTTGAATTCTCACTCAGGACATTGGGTTTCCCTGGATTAATTTACTTTATCACACCACACAGAAATCAGCATTGAGAGAGGAAGAAGTTGACAGTCAACCCTTGTTTGCATCTTCTTAAGACAGCTTCTGCTGTAATTCAGATTTGAAGAGGTATGGCTATATTAACAAGCTGCAAACAACAGATGATTGCCAACATTCTTCTCTCTCTCTCTCTCTCTGCTGACTCCTGTCAACTAAAGCAAATGGACTTCCATCAGCTGGTTCTTGTAAACAAGGGCTGATCCCCAATTTCTTCCTCTCTTCTGATCTCCTAGGTACTTTAGTGTACCAGTGCTGAAGCAATCCTCAACAACAACAAAAGTTGCTTGATTGAGGGGAACTGACACCTTTGGGAGTTCTGCTTTGCCTCTGCTCTTTCTTGATTGAGGAAAAGCCAGCTCCTGGTCACTGATTCAACCATGAAGTTGCATTGGCTGAAGCTATCTCACTGGCTAAACCAATGCTAATGCATTTGATTGCTAAAAAAGTAGAAGCCCCAGGGATGGAAGAAAAACGTTCAGACTGCGAGGAGGATGCCGGGCTGATTTACATTGACTTGTATGTTGTGTAGTCAACAGAAAATAATATGAATGTGACCACCCCAAGACCAGAGCAATTATTTCTCTATAGAGTCTCCTCTAAATTTAGGTGACGCCCTGGACAAGAGCAATCAACTGCTTCCAAATCAGCAGCATTCGATAAGAATTGTTGTCCATCAATATCTGAAAGGCCACATCTTCTCCAGCCCTGTGCTCAGACTTTCTGAGATACTAGAAATAGAAATGTGACCCCACAACGGAATACATAAAGAATGAAATTGCTAGTGCTCTGTCAGTGTTTAGGAGTTCTGGAAGCAGTAATCACAAACCTGCAAGCTTGCAGTTCAGGTCAATATCAAGAAGTGTGTCTGTGAGGTCCACATAGACCTTGACTGTACAGATATATCCATCCTGAAAGGAGACAAGAAGCATGTCAAGGGGAGGGGGGAGCATGGAGAAAGAAGCAGCAACCATAGAATCTTGATCACATAAGTGAATGCAGCTTTTAGTGTTTACACGTTGAAACGGTTGAACTTGGAAATGTTGCTCTCTTTTTCTGGACTGCAATTCCCAGAATCCCTCATCCAGCATTGCCATGTGGTGATGCACAGAGATGTTTTCTTAGCAACTCTGAGTACCCACCAGTTGAGGCCTTTCTTCAAGAAGAGCAATGCTTACTATTTCCTGCCCTCCCTCTGATAACGAATCCATTATAAACATGGGCAGAGGTAAATTCACCACCTCTTGAATTCAAAATTTGAGATGTGATGAGTGCTCCAACACTGGAGGTCTTCAAGAAAAAATTAGACAACCACCTGGTAGATATCCTTTGATTTGGATTCCTGCATTGAGCAGGGGGTTGGACTCGATGGCCTTATAGGCCCCTACCAACTTCATTATTCTATGATTCTACTCTATGTCTACTGAGCAATACTTACTTGCTTTCAAAGTTGCCTTTTACAGCATTTTAGAGTCATTTTTTCCTATTTTTTTCTGTTCTTGTGCCATTTCCCTATTAGTCCTCATTGGCATTACCTCTGGAGGTTTGGAGCATTGGAAGATTGAGGCCAACAGGGCAATCAGTTTAGCCATTGCTCCCAGTACCAGGCGCGGCTATGCAGCTGCATGTGAGGAATTTTTCGCTTTTTGCAGTGGGGTAGGCTTGGGGAGACCATGGTCTATGACAATTGATCACTTACAACAATATGGGGTTTATCTTCATCGGAAAGGTTTGGCTCCTCGCACTATACAGGGAAAGATGTCCGCCCTTGCGATTTATGCCAAAGCGCACGGTTGCCCCGATCCAGCCAGTGATTTTAGAATTCGAAAAAGGATTGAAGGGTGGGGTAAAGAGAGGGGTAGGCAAGATGATAAACGGACACCAATGTCACCCAAGATTCTTTTTCAACTTAATAAGGCTTGGGAGGCAGTGTGCACAGATTTGTTTGAGGTCAAATTATTTAGGGCGGCCACGTTGACTGCCTTCTTTGGGGCCTTCAGGGTTAGCGAATTGGTCAGGGCTTCCAAGGATGACAATTCTAGGACGGCATTGCAGATGGATGACTTATTGGTCTCCGAAGACAAAGTCTTGTTCCATCTCCGCGGATCCAAAACTGACCAGTACGGTAAAGGGCAAATTATAACCTTGGGAGTTTGTTATGTTAAAGATCTTTGCCTGGTTAAGGCCATTTCGGAATTTATGCAGATAAGGGGCGATTCTGACGGTGATCTTTTTCGCCATAAAGATGGATCGCCCCTTACGAGACATCAATTTTGGGCAGTTACTTCTAGGGGTCTTCACGAAGCAGGTATTGTGGGTTGGAAATTTGGAACCCATTCCTTTAGGATAGGTGCAGGTGTCCACAGCAGCACCCTTGGGCTACAGCGAGGAACAGATAAAGAAAGTGGGAAGGTGGTTGTCACACAGATTCAAGTCTTATGTTCGTTCTCTTCCGCATTAAATGTGAATTTCTTTTTCAGGTGACAAGGCAGCTCCCACGTGTATCCGAGTAGTTATATTTGGCCACAGTTATGTTCATTGGGCAGCGAACCACGCCTTGCGGATTGGTTGGGGTCGTAACTTAGGTTTCGGGGCCAGTGCCTCACTAGACTGGAAAGGAAAAAGGGGTATGTTATGGCCTCAGCTATTAGAGCACGCTCTTGGGTGCATTTCAGGCGAGCCCTCAGATATATTTGTAGTACACTTAGGAGGAAAAGACTTGACGGTGAGAACGGGCAAGTCCTTGATATTGCAGGTTATCCAGGACCTGCAGACATTAAGGGATAAATTTCCTGCAATGAGAATTCTGTGGTCCAACATTATTTCACGTTGGGTTTGGAGGGCGGATTGTGACCCTAGATGTATCGATCGCACAAGGCATGGTGTAAACCGCGAGGTAGGTTGAGCCATGAGGGCTGGTCTGGGAGCTGTGATTCGGCATCCGGACATAGGAGTGCACCGGCGTGGGTTATACAGGGAAGATGGTGTTCATTTATCGGAGTTGGGTATGGGCCTTTTTCTTAGGGACCTGCAGGGGGGCCTTCGTGTCGAAATTTTTGGCTCTGGTGGTGGGCCTGGGGCATATAAATAGCCCCTGGCCGTGGCAGGTAGTGTGAAGACAGAGATGGGGTGAGTTCACAGTTAGCACGTGATTAGAATGTTATGCCATCTCTCTGTCAGATGGAGCCAATCGGGCATCTGAGGAGAGGTGGTTCCATATAGGGGAACCTCACGAACAGCAGCCCACTTAGGGTCACGAAACTTGGTAGGCTGAGAAGGTGGGTTACCCTTAGCGTTGAGCACCTGAAGGAGTGCTGTTCAATGAACAGCACGATTCAGAAATTGGAGCTCGCCCTGCTCTCTTGAATCATCCGGAGGTATAGGTTACTCCAGCCTCTAATAGGAGATCGCACTACAGTCAGGCCCCCTTGTAGTTAGGGAATTAGTTAAATAGTTAATAAAGCTGTGGCCCAAGTTTAACCCATACAACCTGTGTGTCGCCTCTTTATTTCCGGGCTGGGGGGCCAAGGTATTTATCTCATAAGAAACTATTCCAAAGAACTTACACTTTCTTCTGCAGCAATACAGGAATCCTTTGGCTTGTCAAATTCAGCCTTGGAACAATTTGTCTTCTTAATAATGAACTCTACTTGATAATTTACTCCACTCACAATCTGAAATTTTAAAAGAAAGTTGATTAGCATTTACTTTCATTTTTATTATAGTGAATTCAGGGTAACACCACCAATATAAAATTTAAATCTATTATCCTTTGTCAAATTAGCTAGAGACTCTGTGAGAGGTGGATGCAGAAATGTGTACTCAAACATTTACAGGGATGTGAGGGGGGGCGGTGCCTGAGCTTACTACATGGAGGAGTAATGAATCTTCTTCTCAAATGTTTTGGTAAAGCTTTGTTTCAGAAACATCCTGCCTAAGCAACAGATTCCTGAGGAAATAACTCACAAGTCCTGGGTGGTGATTATGGGCAAGACATCAGAAAAAAGAAGGGACGTTAACGTCATAAATCTTAAGCATATGCAGCATCAGAAGGAAATCTCAGTGCCTTTGTATTATTTCACTTTAAAGTTCCTCTGCAATTATACAGAAAGAAATTGAAGGCTATATGAAATACATATGAGATGAACAAAAATTAGAAGACGAGAAATATTAATGTTTGAACTGATTGTTTGAACTGTCTATATATTTGAGGTATGGAAGGAGCTAATTATTATAATAACTGGCTGTTTAAGGCTTACTAATTCAGGTTAAGGATGAGAAGAGAAGGAAGGTTATCTGCTTAAAGTACACCTGCGCCATTCGTATTTGTATCCCTGGAGCCCATTCCCTCCCCCCACAACCGACCGGTCCACTCAACGGTCACTGTGCAGCATTTGGGTCCTTTGTCATTGTCATCGCACCAATCCAGGAAGGAACCGGGCTGGCACTTCCCAAGCTGCTAGCACAGCTGACCACTCTGGCAAGGAGGCATGATGGGAAGTCTCCCTGCTCAGCTAATGAGTGGTTGGCTGCGTGGGGAGGTGGGGAAGCACCAGCCAGGCTCCTTCCCAGATTGGTACGATGATGGCGATGAAGGACCCGAGTGCTGCGCAGCGCCTGGTGAGTGGACTGTCTGGTTCTGAGGGGAGGGAATGGTCCCCTTCGGCACCTGTGGTGCCACAGCTTGTATTCGTATTCCCAGGGATAGCCCATGTAATAATAAAGAACTCAGCTGAAGACTAATTGATTGCAAGAGCCATGTTGTTAGTTTCACTTCTTTCTTGTCTGATAGACTAAGTTTCACTTTCAGTGTTAATAATGCTGCTCCCCCTGGTGGATATATGTTATATGGTTACTGCTTTGAGCAGCAATTTAAATTCTGTTCATAGGGCACCACCTGCTGGACACTGCCATACATTTGAGACCATTTTTTCCCCCTTTTACCTGGGACGTGGTGGCGCTGCGGGTTAAACCACAGAAGCCTCTGTGCTGCAAGGTCAGAAGACCTGCAGTCGTAAGATTGAATCCACGCGACGGAGTGAGCTCCCATCGCTAGTCCCAGCTCCCGCCAACCTAGCAGTTCGAAAGCAAATGCAAGTAGATAAATAGGTACCACCACGGTGGGAAGGTAACGGCGTCCCATGTCTAGTCACGCTGGCCACGTGACCACGGAAGATTGTCTTCGGACAAAACGCTAGCTCTATGGGTTGGAAACGGAGATGAGCACCGCCCCCTAGAGTTGGACACGACTGGACAAATTGTCAAGGGGAACCTTTACCTTTACCTTTTTCCTTTTATAAGGAAGGCATTATCTGTTGGACATTGCTACATAGTTCAGGCCAAAAAATCTCTGTTTATAAATGAACCGAGCTGAAATTAAACTTTGGATCAGAGAGTGTCATCTTTTGGAAATCATTATACATTATAAGCTAAAAAACATTAGAAATAAATTAAAATCAAGTTTCCAATTAGAGGGTGCTATGTGCTGGATATAACCATATATTTCAGAATAACCCCCCCCCCCCGAATACAATAATTTGATTTGATGATTGGAAGGTGTTTGAATTGGAGACTATTGGATACCTAGAAGCAATCCAAAGCATAAAAAACTCTCGGATATTTATTGGGTGCAACAGAGACCATCGGACAGGAGTGTATCCCAATTGAGGAGAACAGAAACATCGGAAAAGCAAGAAATGTCTCCTAAAAAGCCAGTAGAATACAAGATATTTGAGCAGATTCTAGAATTCAAGGATTTTATAGTAACCAGTATGAATAATATAAAGAGAGAAATGATGGTTCTGAAAAAGAAAGTGGAGAAAAACCCAAAGAAATTGTGGTCCAAACTAAAAGAAGATTTTGACAAAGGCTTGGCCCTTGTGGAAAAGCAAGTCAAGCCATTTGATGATAAACTGCAAGAGGTAGAAAATAAGACACAAGAAAATGCAACAGCGTCCTATTGGCAAGGGTCAGACTTGATGAGACGCAACCAAGATCAATCTAGATGTAGCAATCTAAGGAGTCTCAGAAAATCCAACTACTGAGAAGAATCTTTTGGAGCATTTGTCTGAAAACTTGTTCCGGAAGGAAACTGGGTAAAGGAACAAATAGAGAGACTACATCATGTGGGTCTCAAAAGGAAATCCAACAAATTGCCGAGAGAGATTGTTGTCAAATTTTAAGCTATTATTAAAAAGAGAGATACATTTCTTCAATGCACTAGAAAGAACTCAGACAAATTAAAATTTAAGGAGGCAATGATACTAAGGCTACTAGGAAGGAGAAGGCCTAGTACTTTTTTTTTTGCTAATATACTGTAACTTGATTATTAATTATAATTATTTTTTTTTGCATTTATGATAGTGATAGAATATTAAAAATATTATTGATTTAAAAAATACAAAAGTAGGTAAAGTAAATTTAAGAGTATTTAGGAGTCCAAGGGAAGGGTATGTGTAGAGAGGACTTAAAGAAAAGTGAGCTGGAAGAAGCTTGGAAAAAAGTAAAGAAATGGAGAGGGGTGGTGGAAGAGGAGGAGGTAAGCAGCAAAGACAATTTCGGTGTGGAAGAATAAAATTAATACATTAAGTTATATTATGGGTATCCAGGGGATTTAGGTAATTGTGGCAGCTATGAATTCGTTGTCTTTTGTATAGATGAGAAAGGGATAATAAAATGGATAAAGCTAACTCCTCTAAAGGAGGAAAAAAATAATATCACCATTTTGAATGGTAAAAACGAATTAATAGATGTATGGAGAAAACTGAATGGTAATTGAATGGTAATGAGATAATTCAATTTTTTTCACCATTCCATAAAAGCTATTCAAGAGTAGATTATATGTTTATTACAAAAGATTTGTTTTCAAAAGTGATTAATTCTACAATAGATGTAATATAAGTTTTGGATCATGCAATAGTATCTCTTAATATTAAAGTGAGGTGTGATTAGAAGGAGACAAAGAGATGGAGAAGTGATTGAAATGTTTCTAGATATAAAGACTGTTGAAAAAAATAGAAAAAGAATTAACAGAAATTTGGAAAATTAATGAAACTGAAAGTTTAAAAAAGGAATAATATGGGATATTATGAAAGTTAAGAGAAGAGGTCTGTTTTGCAAAGAATCATAGAATTTAACATACAATAAGATAGAAATATTTAAGAGGTTGGAAATTCAATTAAGAGAATTAGACTCTAAATATATTAAGTACAGAGATATAAAATCTTTTTTTAGAATTAATATCTATTAGGAAAGAGTTGCAAGATATAGGAAGAGAACAAATCTAAAGAAATATAATGTATTTGAAAAAGGAATATTTTGAGTTTAGTAATGAAAATTCAGAAATGTTGGCCAGGGCTGTTCAACAAAAATAGGAGAAAAAAATTAATTGGAGTAATCATAGAATCATAGTATCATTGAGTTGGAAGCGGCCTATAAGGCCATTGAGTCCAACCCCCTGCTCAATGCAGGAATTGAGATCATAGCAGATCTGACAGATGGTTGTCCAATTTTCTCTTGCATGCCTCCAGCATTGGAGTGCTCACCACCTCCCTAGTTAATTGGTTCCATTGTCAAGCTGCTCTAACAGTTAGGAAGTTTTTCCTGATATTCAATTGAAATCTGGCTTCCTGTAACTTGAGCCCATTATAATGAATCCTGCAGTCTGGAATGATTGAGACTAGATCCCGCCCCTCCTCTGTATGACTCCCTTTCCAGTATTTGAAAAGTGCTATCATATCTCCCCTCAGTTTTCTTTTCTTAAGCCTAAACATGCCCAGTTCTTTCCTCATAGGGCTTGGTATATAGAACTCTTGGTGAATGCTATTAGGGAAGATGATTTAATACAGGGTATAGGCCAAAAGGATATGTCTAAGATCAATTGATTTACTGATGATACACTGCTAACAATAGAGGAGGAGTTATATATCATATAAAGTTCATTCGTTACATTTGGGGAAATAACTGGTTTACAAATAAATTGGAATAAATTAGAAATGATGTCATTTGTAGTAAGGAGCATAAAGCATTGATAAAAGAAAAATTAGATATTAAGATAATGAAAAGTAAAAAATATTTAGGAATACATCTTTCAAAATATTTACAAGATTTAAAAAAGAATTTTGAAAAAAATATAGGAGTGAAAAATAAATTAAAGGAATACAGGGAGATTGGGCTATCTTGGTTTGGATGAATTGCATTGTGCAAAATAATTTTTTTTACCAAAATCAAATTTTTATACGGTATACTGGTATTAGTAAAGGAGAGGGAACTAAAAGAGTGGCAAATTATGATTAATAATTTTTGTAATGATAATAGAAGAACTAGGATAAATAAAAAATTATAGTATCAACCCCCGAAAAAAGGAGGGCTTGGTTTTCCCAATATAACATTTTATTATCTAGCAAATCATTTAAGATTTATTCCTGATATTATTTCATCCCCAGGAACCTTGATTTGGTATGACAAAAGTTTTAGCAGAAATAACAAGATGAGTATAAAAAAAATTGAAAACTCCTGTGGTGTTCACCCTTATTATGTTAAATAAGTCATGCATTATTCATGTTTTATGCTGATGTGGTTGAGAGGTGGGGCCTCTAGAGATGTTAAAAGGCGGAGCCAGAGAGGAAGAGGGAAGTCAGTCTGAGTCAGAGTTAGAGAGAGAGAGAGAGAGAGAGAGAGAGAGAGAGAGAGAGAGAGAGAGAGAGAGAGAGAGATCTGAGGTGTGATTAGTCTGAGGAGTGAATAGTAACCTGTGAGATTTAAATAGAAGATTGATGCTTGTTGAACCTGAAGTAAATACTTATGAATTATTATAGAAACATCTGTAATCAATAAATCTGTTTTATTCAAAAGACAGTGGTGAATGGACTTAGGTCTTTCCTAAAGTAAAGTACGTTGATAAAGAAATCAACTGGTGGCAGCGTGTGAAAAGGTGTGTTTTTTTTGGGTTGCCTTCGTGAGCTCTCTGTGTTTGGAAGAGAAACAGGGGCCACAAAGGGGCAAACGTCACAACTCCCTTCATATATGGGCTAAATATAGACAAGTAACTTCTCCACCAAACTCTCCTCTAACATCTATAACTGAATTAGAGAAATTTCCAGAATACTGGAAAGGAATTTCCTCTTAGGTAAGGTTAGATTAAAAGATTGGTTGGAGAAAATGAACTCTAAAAATAAATAAAATTTTAGAAGGTGAGAAGATAACATGGTTTAATATAATTCAGTTAGATCAGTGGATGAAAAAATGGGGAAATCAAAATGGTAGATGTCAAGAGATGATGAAGTTTGAGGAAATTGTAATTTAAAGAGAGAATGGAAAGGATAACCCAATAGAAGGGGTCGTGACTAGGATCTATGAAGTGGGAAATTACCAAGAATTTCTTAAAGAAATATGGGAAATGGATTTGGCTATGGAAATAAGTATAGACATGTGGAATAGTATATGGAAAAAGATAATTTTAAGAACTATGTCCATTAGCATAATTTTTTTTTTTACAAATTGATCTGGAGATGGTATTTGACACCCATGAAGCTAAATAATATGGATATTACATACACCAAAGTTTGTTTGTGGTGGGGACAAGATGTAGATACCCATTTTGATATGTGTTAGGATTGTGATTCTGAATCAAAATTTTGGAAGGCAGTAGTTAAAGAAATGGAAAAAATGTGTACAAACAGCAACAGAATTCTCCACAAAAATTGCATTATTGTTTATTTTTGAAGAGGGACAGTATGAGTGGACAAAAAAGAGTCAATAATGAATATGGTAATGACAGCTAGATTAGTAATTGTGAAAAACTCAAAACTGAAGCAAACCTGTCAAATAATTGAATGATTTAATGAAGTTTAGGAAATAGCACTCAATGATAAACTGACATTTAATATAAAATATAATCGACAATTGTTTTTAAAAAGTTCGTTGAAATTTGGCAAAACTTTTTGAATTTTGTACTATTGAAAGGTGAAGCACATTTACTCAAATATGAAATAATGCTGTTCTGGGTAAGTTATGGGACATTATAAACAACACTCTGGAGGAAGAATATCTCTATTGGTCCTGGCCATGGGTGCATTATTTTTTATTTTTTGTTATTTTAATTTTGGTTGTTTGATTTGTGGATTTTCTGTTTCTGGCTTTTTGTTCAGTTTTTAGTAATTTTTTCCCCTTTTTTGTTATGTTGTGTGAAATAAAAATAATTAAAAAAACTTTTACACGGGTGTGTAAATTGGAGCTTGTGCTTTACTCATATTGTTGTGAGTCATTATTTAAATGCAAAGTATTGTTATTATTGAAACACTGTGAACACTGTGAAACCTAGCAAGATAGTATTTCAAACGTGCATCATTCAGGTTGGAATGGAAACCTTTGTGTACTGAGGGCTTGGGGACAAACTAGACATTAAAGGGAATTTGTATCCCCTGTGATTTAACCCATTTTCCCTTCCAAAGAACTGGAATAGAGTTTTCAGCAGTCTTGCACATTAAGCCCATGCTTACCTTCCAAAGAGGAACTGCAAAACTAAGCATGCTAAATGCAAGATATGCAGATAAGAAAAACTTCTGCAATGACAAGCCTCCACAAGATGAGGGGGCATGTCTTCTAAAAATGTGCCAAGCATGTTGTCTAGTTTGACCATTATAAGTGAGACAGGGCTGCTGTGTGACTTGCTGGATCAACACAGGTGCATCTGATGTGACAATTACTGGCCCTCTAACATCACTTGAGAGATACACAAAAAGATTTGGAAAATAATTCAGATTTAGTTTTAAGAGTTGGTTCTACTTGATTTTCTAAACTAGAATGAAATATAACAGGGACAACAGAGTTCAAACCTGGGCTGTAGCTTCTATGATGCTGACAACTTTGTAATGGAAGGCATCATTACTTTCTGAGTTATATTTTTTCATAGTTGCATCCAGTACTTTTTCCACGTCTTCACTGTCAGTTCGAATTGATTTGTGACAACCAAGACACATCTTGACTATTTTAAGAAAAAATTAAAGTTAAAATATTGATTTTTTCAAAATCTAAGTGCATCTTTTATAGCCATTGTATCTTCCCTTAGATTAATTCCACTTAAGTCTTTGTTTGTATGTATGTTTGTTTGCTATGTTAGCAAAAAGCAGAGTTGGCTATCAAAATACTATTAAAAGGCAAGTCTATGAATTCTTCTGAATCAATTGCCTCTCTCCATCTCTATAAACAAAGGGTTTGTGGGCACTCAGGAAACTCTCCATTGACATTTAGTTGAAGCATATGAATAAATAAATAAATAAATCCTCCCACTCCTCTATCAGCAAAGCTGAAGAGTACGAGTCACTACACAATGGGAAAATGCAAATTGATCCTCTTTGAATTCTCACTCAGGACATTGGGTTTCCCTGGATGAATTTACTTTATCACACCACACAGAAATCAGCACTGAGAGAGGAAGAAATTGACAGTCAACCCTTGTTTGCATCTTCTTAAGACAGCTTCTGCTGTAGTTATTCAAATTTGAAGAGGTATGGCTATATTAACAAGCTGCAAACAACAGATGATTGCCAACATTCTTCTCTCTCTCTCTCTCTCTCTCTCTCTCTCTCTGCTGACTCCTGTCAACTAAAGCAAATGGACTTCCATCAGCTGGTTCTTGTAAACAAGGGCTGATCCCCAATTTCTTCCTCTCTCCTGATCTCCTAGGTACTTTAGTGTACCAGTGCTGGAGCAATCCTCAACAACAACGAAAGTTGCTTGATTGAGGGGAACTGACACCTTTGGGAGTTCTGCTTTGCCTCTGCTCTTTCTTGATTGAGGAAAAGCCAGCTCCTGGTCACTGATTCAACCATGAAGTTGCATTGGCTGAAGCTATCTCACTGGCTAAACCAATGCTAATGGATTTGATTGCTAAAAAAGTAGAAGCCCCAGGGATGGAAAAAAAAACGTTCAGACTGCGAGGAGAATGCTGGGCTGATTTACATTGACTTGTATGTTGTGTTGTCAACAGAAAATAATATGAATGTTACCACCCCAAGACCAGAGCAATTATTTCTCTATAGAGTCTCCTCTAAATTTAGGTGACGCCCTGGACAAGAACAATCAACTGCTTCCAAATCAGCAGCATTCAATAAGAATTGTTGTCCTTCAATATCTGAAAGGCCACATCTTCTCCAGCCCTGTGCTCAGACTTTCTGAAATACTAGAAATAGAAAAGTGACCCGACAACGGAATACATAAAGAATGAAATTGCTAGTGCTCTGTCAGTGTTTAGGAGTTCTGGAAGCAGTAATCACAAACCTGGGAGCTTGCAGTGCTGGTCAGTATGAAGAAGTTTGTTTCTGTTGTCCATATAGGCCTTGACTGTACAAGTACCTTTGTCCTGAAAGGAGACAAGAAGCATGTCAAGGGGAGGGGGGAGCAGGGAGAAAGAAGCAGCAACCATAGAATCTTGATCACATAAGTGAATGCAGCTTTTAGTGTTTATATGTTGAAATGGCTGAACTTGGAAATGTTGCCCTCTTTTTTTGGACTGCAATTCCCAGAAGCCCTTATCCAGCACTGCCATGTGGTGATGCACAGAGATATTGACTTAGCAACTCTCAGTCCCCACGAGTTCAGAGCTTTCTTCAAGAAGACCAGTGCTTACTATTTCCTACTCTCCCTCTGAGAACGAATCCATTATGAACATGGGCAGAGGTAAATTTGGAGCTGCAGGTTCTCATTGATATTGTCCCCATAACCAGCCTCACCCCAGGAGAGTCCAAAAACGCTGACCCATGGATTGATCCATGTCCACAGAGGAGTTCTAGGAATCTTTCCTCCCATCAGCAGCAGGTCTTTGGTAAAGCTAATGGCTCTTATTCACCCATTCAAGGCCAAACCAAACTCAAATGCTTTGTATGGCAACAGGGATGGCTTAGATCTACATAACCTTCCTGGGAAAACCTATTTCTAGGCGGAAAGTCACCTAGAGTGGTCGTCTGACCAGATAGGCGGGGTAAAAATATAATAAATAAATAAATAAATAAATTTACTTTTTCCCCCTCAAACACTCCTACTGGGTCTCTACCAAGACAAATATCTCAAAACTCAGCATTATAGTTAAGAGAATACAACGGCATGGGATATATATGCGTAAGGTAATCTGTTGGGACCACATGATGATGATGGATGAGGCTAACCCTGGAAGTGCCCAGGACCAGAGGCAAAAACAGAGCAGCTCATCCCACCCGTCCTTCCTCCTCTATCCCTATGCACCCTTCCTAGAACATGGAAATAACTAGTTATAATACAGTTATCTGTAATACAGTTATCTATAATTACATAACTACTATTCACAATATAAGTGAGGTAACTAGTATTCAAGTAACACCAAAGTTACTTATGTCGACCGACTAACAGTTGCTTTCAAAGTTGCCTTTTACAGCATTTCTGTATACATTTTTTCTGATTTATGACATTCTCCTATTAGTCCTAGTCAGCATGAAAATTGTTCTTGGTTCTGTCCTTTGTCTTTTTATAACTATTTCGAACATACAATCCCAGAAGTGGCCACCAGAGAGTATCTCCCTGCGTTTTTCTATGCCCATATTTTGCCCTCCTCTGCTATGCATGCTTAATGGTGCAGCGTATCCTATTGAATTTTTGCAGGACTCACTGAGAAGAGATGAGTAGGATTGTGCTGGGAAAAAAGTTCAATTCAAAGAGTACATGGATTAGAAATGAATTTCTCAGAATGGAAGATGACACCTATCTCTACCATCCTCAACAATCTAAATTTAAATTCATTTTAGCCCTTCAAAAGAAGGTACTTGTATTGGAGGAAACTATTTGGAAGAACTTACACTTTTTCGTATAGCAATACAGTAACGATTTGGTTTGTCAAATTCAGCCTTGGAACAATTTGTCTTCCTAATATTGAACGTAATTCGATAAATTAGTCCATCCACAACCTGAAATGTGAGCAGAAAGTTGATTAGCATTTGCTTTTCATTTTTTTAAATGGTAGTTTCAGAGTGACATGATCGGTTTATTAAAATCTCTTTTCTTTGGCTAAATTAACTAGTGACCCGGTGAGAGGTGAGTGCAGAAATGTGATAAAAGCTACCATGTGTATTCTGACTTTTACAGGGATGTGTAAGCTCCAGCTTGAGCTTGGCCCACCCTGTTGTAAATCTCTATTAAATACAAAGTATTGTTATTATTGAAATACTGTGAAACCTAGCATTTTGAAAGTGTATCATTCAGATTAGAAAGGAAATCTTTGTGTACTATAAGCCCGGAGACAAACTAAACATTAAAGGGAATATGTATTCCCTGTGATTAACCGCTTTTCCCTTCCATGGTGGGATTCCCCTAGATATACAATTTTCAGCAGTCTTCAACACTATGCTCATGCTTTCCTCCCAATTAGGTAAAGGTAAAGGTTCCCCTTGACAATTTGTCCAGTCGTGTCCGACTCTAGGGGGTGGTGCTCATCTCCGTTTCCAACCCATAGAGCTAGCGTTTTTGTCCGAAGACAGTCTTCCGTGGTCACGTGGCCAGCGCGACTAGACACGGAATGCCGTTATCTTCCCACCGTGGTGGTACCTATTTATCTACTTGCCAATTACCAACTTCTAAACTAAGCATGTTAAATTCATGATGTGCAGATAAGGAAAATCTTATGCTACAACAATCTTCCACCATAGGGGCACCTCTTCAAAAAATGTGCTAAGTGTGTGGTCTGTTGAATCTAGCCAGGGCTGCTGTGTGACTTGATGGATCAACACGTGGGTGCATCTGATGTGACTATTATTGTCCCTCTAACATCACCTGTGAGATACACAAATGGATTTGGAGAATAATTCAAATTCAATTTAAAAATTCTGACTTAATTTTTACTTGATTTGCTTGACTAGATTGAAATATAACAATAACAAAGAGTTCAAACCTGAGATGTAGCTTTTGTGACATGGACAGCTTTGTAATAGAAGGCTTCATTACTTTCTGTGTTAAACCTTTCCATAGCTGCATGCAGTAGTTTGTACACCTCTTTACTGTCAGTTGGAATTGATTCGGGGCAACCAAAACAAAGTGCGGCTATTTTAAGAAAAAAAAGAGAAGAACTGGGTTTTATCAAAATCTAAGTGCATCTTTTTTTTTCCTAATAGGTTAGGTTTAGGGATAGGGGACAGGGGACATGGGATTGAACAGGGGTTGTAAATCAACATGAACATTTTACAATATTCATTCTTATATATTACATTTCAAAGATACAGTGGAACCTCTACTTACGAACTTAATCCATCCCAGAAGATGTTCTTAAGTTGAAATGTTCGTAAGTTGAAGCAAAATTTCCCATAGGAATGCATTGAAAACCGATTAATCCGTTCCGGCTGTTTTTGGTTCTTATGTAGAGGCGCCGTTCTTACGTTGAAGCATTAGTTCCCATAGGAACTAATGCAAAGCCGGTTAATCTGTCCTCTACCACTAGGGGGAGAATTTTTTTTCTTTTAACCTAAGATGACTTAGGGAGGGAGGGAACACCTTTTAAACAGAACACTTTTTTTTCGGTTCGTAAATTGAAGCTCCGTTTGCAAGTAGAAGCAAAATTTTGTGGACGGAGCTGTTCGCAAGTTGAAATGTTCGTAGGTAGGGACGTTCGTAAGTAGAGGTTCCACTGTACATAAGTTTCCGGTGTAACTACTTTATAATACATATTCTATTTCTAAATTGATCTTAGACTTTCAATTATCAAATATTAATTTGCATTCTATTTCTAAGCCAATCGTAAAATTTATGCCAGCAATCTTCATGATTCGTCTTTCTTGTTGAGTCTAGTCATTTTGATAGTTTGTCCATTTCCGCTGTATCCAGGATTTTTGATATTAACTCATCTTGAGATAGATTCTCCGGGTCCTTCCAATATTTAGCAAAAAGAATTCTTGCAGCTGTCAGGATATGGATAACTAAATATTTTTTTCATTGGGTCTATTGAATCCGGGATTATATTTAGAAGAAAAAATTCAGGGGTTACAATTATCGGAATCTCTAAAACCTCTTGCAAAAGCATTTCAACTCTTTCCCAATATTTTTGGGCTTTCTCACATAACCACCACATATGATAAAAAGAACCTTCTTTTTGTTTACATCTCCAACAAAGATTTGAAATTTTAACATCCATTTTGGCTAGTTTTGTGGGAGTTATATACCATCTAGAAAACATTTTATATATTTTTTCTTTAAAAGCTACTGACTTAATGAGTTTTATATTATTTATCCATATTTAAATATGGAAAAATAACTGCATCTTTTATAACCATTATAACACCACATGTTCACTAACTGGATCTTCCCCTTATATTAATTCTACTTAAGTGTTTGTTTGTGTTAAAACCTATGCTAGAAAAAAAGCAAAATTGGCTTTTATAAAAAGGCAGGTTCGTGAGTTCTTCTGAATCAATTTCTTCTCTCCTGAATAAACAAAGGGTTTGTGGGCACTCAGGAAACTATCCATTAACTTTTAGTTGAAGCATGCGGCTTTTGTGCTGGCTTCAAGCAGAAGCACCAAGTACCATAGCAATCCCCCCACTATTATATCAGCAAAACTGGATAGTAACAGTGTGGGAAAAATACAAATCGATCTGCTGTGAATTTGCACTCAGGAATTTGGGTTTCCCTGGATGGATTTGCTTTAGCAGACCACACAGAAATCAGCCCAGAGAGAGGAGGAAATCGACAATCAACCTTTGTTTGCATCTTGTTAAGGCAGCTTCTGCTAAAGCCATCCAGATTTGAAGAAAGCATGCCTATAGCAGAACTAGCTTAGTAGTCATCCAGTCTCAAGAGACTATGGTAACGTGCTCTGAATAGAGGTCTTGGAACAGCATCTAGTGTGGCTGAGAAGGCCAATTTGAGAGTGACAATCCCTTCCACACTGAAGACAAATACAATCTGTCCCCTGTCCAGCTCCCTGATTTTGCTGGTTTTGGGACTGCCTCTTTGCCTTGGCCTGCTGAACAAGTGTCTCTTCAAATTGGGAGTGGCCATGCTGCACCGCCTGCCTCCAGGCCGAACACTCTGAGCCTTCAGAACTACATAGCTTAATAAGCTGCAAACAATGGATGATTGTGAACTTCCTCTTCTAACTATCTCGACTTCTCTCATCAGCTAAACCAAATGGACTTCCATCAGCTGGTTCTTGTAAGGAAAGACTTGTTGTTGTTGTTTAGTCTTTCAGTCGTGTCCGACTCTTCGTGACCCCATGGACCAGAGCACGCCAGGCCCTCCTGTCCTCCACTGCCCCCCGAAGCTGGGTCAAACCCGTGTTGGTAGCTTTGATGACACTGTCCAACCATCTCGTCCTCTGTCATCCCCTTCTCCTCTTGCCTTCACACTTTCCCAACATCAGGGTCTTTTCCAGGGAGTCTTCTCTTCTCATGGGATGGCCAAAGTATTGGAGCCTCAGCTTCAGGATCTGTCCTTCCAGTGAACACTCAGGGTTGATTTCCTTCAGAATGGATAGGTTTGTTCTCCTTGCAGTCCAGGGGACTCTCAAGAGTCTCCTCCAGCACCACAATTCAAAAGCATCAATTCTTCGGCGGTCAGCCTTCTTTATGGTCCAGCTCTCACTTCCATACATCACTACTGGAAAAACCATAGCTTTGACTATGCGGACCTTTGTCGGCAAGGTGATGTCTCTGCTTTTTAAGATGCTGTCTAGGTTTGTCATCGCTTTCCTCCCAAGAAGCAGGCGTCTTTTAATTTCGTGGCTGCTGTCACCATCTGCAGTGATCATGGAGCCCAAGAAGGTAAAATCTGTCACTGCCTCCATATCTTCCCCTTCTATTTGCCAGGAGGTGATGGGACCAGTGGCCATGATCTTAGTTTTTTTGATATTGAGCTTCAGACCATTTTTTGCGCTCTCCTCTTTCACTCTCATTAAGAGGTTCTTTAATTCCTCCTCACTTTCTGCCATCAGAGTGGTATCATCTGCATATCTGAGGTTGTTGATATTTCTTCCGGCAATCTTAATTCCGGTTTGGGATTCCTCCAGTCCGGCCTTTCGCATGATGTATTCTGCATATAAGTTAAATAAGCAGGGAGACAATATACAGCCTTGTTGTACTCCTTTCCCAATTTTGAACCAATCAGTTGTTCCATATCCAGTTCTAACTGTTGCTTCCTGTCCCACATAGAGATTTCTCAGGAGGTAGATAAGGTGGTCAGGCACTTCCATTTCTTTAAGGACTTGCCATAGTTTGCTGTGTTCTACACAGTCAAAGGCTTTTGCGTAGTCAATGAAGCAGAAGTAGATGTTTTTCTGGAACTCTCTGGCTTTCTCCATAATCCAGCGAATGTTAGCAATTTGGTCTCTAGTTCCTCTGCCCCTTCGAAATCCAGCTTGTACTTCTGGGAGTTCTCAGTCCACATACTGCTGAAGCCTGCCTTGGAGGATTTTGAGCATAACCTTTTGAGCCACTCCAGTATCTTTGCCAAGAAAACCCCATGAACAGAAACAAAAGGAAGGACTTACAAATCATTAATTTCTTCCTCTCCTCTCTTGGCCTCCTAAGTATTCTACCATACCAGTTCTGGCACAATCCTTAACAACAACAACAACAAAAGGTAGCTTGGCTGAAGAGAACTAACAACCTTGTGAGTTTCGCTTTGCTTCCTCTCTTTCTTGAATGAGGAAGCTGCAAAAACCAGCTCCTGGTCACCTGATCAACCAGGTTGCATTGGCTCAAGTGATCACACTGTCTCAATCAATGCTGATGCATTTGACTGCTAAAAAAGTAGAATCCCCAGGGATGGAAGAAAAAAGTATGCAGGCAGGGAGTTTGCCATACTGATTAACATTGACTTGAGGTCATTTGAAGTCAGCTTCCGAACCTGACACTCTCTCGATGTACAGGACTACAAATTCTCAATAACCCACATAGCCACTGGCAATGCTGGCTGTGAGGTGAGGGCTGTGGACCAATACACCACGCCGGTGGCAGGTCGGGGAAAGATATGTTAAGGCAGAGGTAGGTGCCCTATGATTCTCCAGATGTTCTTGGGATCTGACTCCTATCAGGCCCAGGAAAAAATGGCTAATGGATGGGATTGTTGTCCACCACAATCTGGAAGGCAACGTTCTCCAGCCTTGGGCTAAGACTTTCTGAAATGCAAGAAATAGGAAAGAGACCCATCACAGCAGAAGTGACTCCGGTACTTAATACATAAAGGGTAAGGTTGTTGGTGCATTTCCAGTGTTTAGGAGTCCTGAAAGCTGTAATCACAAACCTGGGAGCTTGTACTTCTGTTCAGCATAAACAAGTGTGTTTCTACTGTTCTGCCGTAGGCCAGCTGAGCCCTTTCTTCATGATGAGAAATGCTTTAGCCCTTTGGCATGAGATTGAAGGAGAGTGGGACTTGTAGTCAGAGATTAAAGGAGAGTGGGACTTGTAGTCAGAGACTGAAGGAGAGTGGGACTTGCAGTCAATGAGCATGAAAGAAAATGGAGTCTGTTAGGTTTTAAAAGTGAAAGGAGTTGAAGACATGGGAATGTGAGAAAGGCAGAGAGGTTGTTTTTCTTAATTTACAGCCAAGCTGGTACAGCGTGAAAACTGATAAGGATGCAAGGACAAAGAGGCCCAGCGCAAAGACCCAACAGATTCTTTTCTAATTGGAATGGAGATAAACCACCTGCATCTCCATGAGAATTGTAGGCGGATCGGACAGTTATGCCTCTTTGAGTTAATTGGTTTTCAGTCATGAAGAAGGAGGTCCGAGGAATGTAGAAAAATGGACGATGGGTTATGTGAGAGGCATCATCATCATGGCGTGAAAGAGAACTTTTGCCTGAGAGAAGTTCTTGATGGTTGGTGTTATGTAGCTTGAAGGAAAGAGAATGTAGGTAAGAGAAGGAGGAGGTGGGGCTAGCCCACCTTACCCCAGTTTTAGTGTTTATTGTTTTAATGGGAATTAGTTGTTGTATTTAACTATGGTAATCCTTTGAACATGTCTTTATGCTAATGCTTGAGCAAAAACAAACTGTTTCTATGAAACTATATTTTCTTAATAAAAAATAATTATAAAAATCCATACTGAGGACTGGTCTCTTGGATCAGCAGGGTTTGGCTAAATCCAGAGGAGTGATAAAGGCCATTGACTAGCTACCAGAGAAATCCTAATTAACCGAGCTGTTGTGAGTTCTAAGGAATCACAAAGCCCATGTTGCTGTACTTGCAAAGTACTGAGTAAAAGTAAAGTGTTATTTTAAGGTCAGGCTTGTTCCAGGCGCAAATGCTATGCACTGCTGGAGGTTGAGGACTTGTGGTAGATTTGTGGCTGTGGAACTCCCTGCCTGAAGGACCCATGCTCCTTAGGGAGATTTGTTCCTGACAATGTGGTCCTCTAATTTTTATTGCTGCCAGTAACATTTTTTTAAACAATTCAACAGCAGGAAACCAGAAGGCCAGAGGAGTTTAATGGTGCTGATAAATTACTCAAAAGCTCTTACTGGGAAAAAGAGAGGCTATAGGTGTGCTGATTTGGGCTTTTGAGCTCCAATTCCTGGAATCCTTGGAGAATTCTGGGAACTGAAGTCCAAAACTCAAAAAAACACAAACAAACAAACAAACAAAAAACCCTAGAGGCTATTTTCCCATTCAAAGCATTTACGAAGTTTTAATGTAAAATGTGCATACGTGGAACAAGTCCGCATCCTTGTCGAAGAATATTGGTAGAGTTTGTAGTATCATCAATGTGAATTTCAGCTTCACACTCGCCTCTGGACTATAAGGAAGGGCAAGAAAAGGTAAGTTTTCATTTTCTGCTTCACTCACATGTTAACCTACAATATGTTAACCAACACACCATACTTATTAACCTAGTACTTAGGTACATAAAAAAGCATGATGGTTAATCAGTGCATTATGGGTAACATACAAACAAATACACAGGACAATAAAGACCATGTGACCTGCTTCCTATTGAGATTTTCTCTCGGGTAAGTCACAACATCAGATGACAGCTGATTAATAAGGTGCTGGCTATATGGCTTGTGGATATAGTATGTTTTCTTTTATTATTCTTGGTCTAAAAATCTACAATTCTCCATTCTGTATCTTTCACCTGACAGAGACACACCTACATATGGCTCACCTGGATAAAGGTCCTAGTTGGGAAGGCTTTGCAGCCTGCCTCCATCCAAACTTCCTGTGTAGAAGGGACGTTCTTAGCTATCAATAGGGCAGCTCCAGGTGAGCCACATTTAAGTGTCTGTGGGTATGGATCTGTCAGGCAGAACTCTCGGAATGGAGAATTATAGGATTCATAGTAAAAAAAATCAAAAAAATTCTATACCTAATGGTTGGTACTTACCTAATTTCATGCCAGTCATGCAACCAGGCATATGACTGGCACCTTGTTAATTACCCACAATTTCCTGCTGTGAGTTACACCAAGTCCTTTAACTTGGAATGAAATCTCAGTAGGATTCTGGCCTATATACATATTATCTGAGGGTGAAGAAGAGTGATGTGATAGATAAAGAGAGCTCACAGTAGGACCCGGACCCACGGAGTGAGGGGTCCCTATATCTTCCTGGTTTAACACTGAAATGAGAGATGTTGTTGTTGTTTAGTCGTTAAGGTGTGTCCAACTCTTCGTGACCCCATGGACCAGAGCACGCCAGGCCCTCCTGTCTTCCACTGCCTCCCAGAGTTTGGTCAAATTCATGTTGGTCGCTTCGGTGACACTGTCCAACCATCTCGTCCTCTGTCGTCTTCTCCTCTTGCCCTCACACTTTCCCAACATCAGGGTCTTTTCCAGGGAGTCTTCTCTTCTCATGAGATGGCCAAAGTATTGGAGCCTCAGCTTCAGGATCTGTCCTTCCAGTGAGCACTCAGGGTTGATTTCCTTCAGAATGGATAGGTTTGTTCTCTTTGCAGTCCAGGGGACTCTCAAGAGTCTCCTCCAGCACCACAATTCAAAAGCATCAATTCTTCGGCGGTCAGCCTTCTTTATGGTCCAGCTCTCACTTCCATACATCGCTACTGGAAAAACCATAGCTTTGACTATGCGGACCTTTGTCGGTAAGGTGATGTCTCTACTTTTTAAGATGCTGTCTAGGTTTGTCATCGCTTTCTTCCCAAGAAGCAGGCGTCTTTTAATTTCATGGCTGCTGTCACCATCTGCAGTGATCATGGAGCCCAAGAAGGTAAAATCTGTCACTGCCTCCATATCTTCCCCTTCTATTTGCCAGGAGGTGATGGGACCAGTGGCCATGATCTTAGTTTTTTTGATGTTGAGCTTCAGACCATTTTCTGCGCTCTCCTCTTTCACCCTCATTAAGAGGTTCTTTAAATCCTCTTCACTTTCTGCCATCAGAGTGGTATCATCTGCATATCTTAAGCCGGTAAATTTAAGAGAAAATATCCTCAAAATGTTTTATAGATGGCACTATACCCCTGTCACAAGAAATAAGAGGTGAAGTGACTAGGATCCTACGAAAAGCAAAACCCCCAAAAAGCAACATAACAAGAAAGGAGAGAAATGCTATCAAGTCCCTGAACTCAGACCCGGACATCATCATCCTGCCAGCAGACAAAGGCAACGCCACAGTAATAATGGGAACAGAGGAATACAAGGACAAAATCAGGGAACGTCTAGACCCCACCACCTACAGAAAACTGAAACGGGACCGAACCAACAAAGTCACAAAACAAACAAACATGCTGATCAGGAGTTCCTCCCTGCACCCCAACGTCCTTCAACGAACCTGCAAGACAGAAGCTCTCCCACCAAGACTATACGGACTCCCCAAAATCCACAAGGACTCAATCCCACTCAGGCCCATTGTAAGTGCCATTGGCTCCCCGACATATGAATTAGCCAAATACCTAGCCACCCTCCTACAGACCCACATTGGACAAACCTCATCCTACATCAAAGACTCAGGACATTTCATAAGCAAGATCAGCACCCTAAAACTCAACCCTGGGGACAGACTGATCAGCTTTGATGTAGTATCCCTATTCACTAAGGTACCGATAAAGGACACTCTGACACTCATCCAGCAGATCTTTCTAGAAGACATCAAGGCCCTTTTCCAATACTGCCTAACGACCAGCTATTTTCAGTGGGATAATGAATTCTATGAACAGATGGATGGAGTGGCCATGGGGAGCCCCCTCAGCCCGGTTATACCAAACTTCTACATGGAGCATTTTGAAAAACAGGCCCTGGCTTCGGCACCCTTCGCACCCACAGTCTGGTTCCGATATGTGGATGACACCTTCGCAATTTGGAACCACGGTGAAGAAAAATTGGAAGAATTTCTAAACCATCTCAACAGCATCCACCCAAATATACAATTCACCATGGAAAAGAAATAGAGGGCCAACTCCCGTTCTTAGATGTCATGGTTGTACGCAAAACTGACCTCCTATTGGGACACAAGGTCTACAGAAAACCCACCCACACAGACCGGTACCTACACAAAAACTCCAACCACCACCCACAGCAAAAAAAGAGGCATAATCAAAACACTGGTAGACCGTGCAAATCGGAACTGTGAAGCTCAATTTCTCAGCACCGAACTCAACCATCTGAATTGGGCCCTACAGGCAAATGGCTACTCCAAAAATGAAATCACAAGAGCCATCAAACCAAGAAAACAACACCAAACTGAAGAAGAAAAACAGCCACCCACAAATAAAGTATTTCTGCCATACATCAAAGGGGTCAACGAACTCTACCCAGCCACAAGGACCAGTGATCACTACACACAAAAGACCAGCTAACGACACCCATCAATCACAGTGACAGATAATCTCTCCTCCTTATCACAACAATACACCCACAACAAAAACACACTGATCACCATAATCACCCATTTCCTGAAAAGGACAAAAGCTGATCCCACAGCTATAAATACTCAACTCTCCAAACGAACTGCACCAGAGCACAGAGTGCTACTCCTGTCCTCTGAAGATGCTGGCCACAGAGACTGGCGAAACGTTAGGAAGAACAACCTTCAGAACACGGCCAAAGAGCCCGAAAAACCCACAACAACCATTAGATCCCGGCCATGAAAGCCTTCGTGAATACATTAAATAAATAAAGCTTGATAGACAGAAAAGCTTTGGAATTGCCTAGAAATTAATGCAACAAAGAAAATATTTTCACTTAAATATCCAAATGAGTTTGGAAATGCTTGTTAATGATTATCTGATTTTATTCTGGGATTAACCCTTTACTGGAATAATGTCAGCGATGACAAACCATAGGCTTCTGTTCTTTGCTGAGGAGGTCTATAAATCTCTGTAGGACTCCTGGGGCACTCACACATCCTTACCTGGGATCTGACATAATGATCTAGATCTGTGATTCTTAACCTTGGATCCCCAGATGGTCTTGGACTGGAACTCCCAGAAACCACTGCCAACAAAGCTAGTGGTGAAGGCTTTGGGGAGTTTTAGTCCTAGAACATCCAGGGAACCAAGGTTGGGAAGCACTGATTTGGTTGATGCCAATATGCATAGATTTCCCATATGCTTGTTATAATTTCATACAATGCCAGGTTGCACACCACGCGACCCCAATCCCACTTTGCCACACTTGGTGAGTTTTTACAAACATATTTATTTTGAAGAAGAGAAGTTACAGATACTTACTCCTTCTGAGTGTGGAAGGAACTTGCAGTTTTGCCAGGGGATACTTCTGTTAGCACAAGCGGTTTCCCGTACACTATATTTCACAAAGAGGTTTTTACCGGGGCCTGCCTGGAAAAGATATTTGTGTAAGTCATTTTGATTTCAGCAGGTAAGAGCCGGAGCAACAAATCGTTTCAAAGGTTTTCAAAGGGATTTCTTAATGGTGCCTTTCAGGGCGTGTTACATGGCTTCAAAGGAAGTCCGTTCCCACAGTCACAAAGAGTGAAGCCCTGAGAGTTTCTGTTATTGGAAAAACTCTCTTTCGCTAAAGCATGGAAGGAACACTGCCAGCTTCCCCCCCGCCCAACACTTTTGGGACACTGTGCTTTGACAGCTGTCCTAGTCAGGCAATCACGAGAGTCATTTTGATAAGCTGTAGGTACAGATGTTAGGCTGGGTTCCTGTCAGACATTCAACATCTTTCTACATATGACTGAGAATTAAGCCCCTAATGAGATATGAGGACAGCCCACTTCCATTGAGTCAAGCCTCTGCCTTCTTTACATATCAAGCACATGGTGGGATTTCACCTCTGGCAATGTGGACTAGAAAGCCTCAAGCTTGTTAGATAAAGAGCTGTCAGTCAGCAGGACTTGGGCATTCTAATCCGCCTTGCTAGTGATGGAATCTGAAACCTACCATCTCTGAGCAGATTCTGCAGCCCTCATCTTGGAATTTGCTTTGAAACAAGGAACCTGGCCTTCATAGGGAGCCATTGTTTTTGAAATGTTCGATTTTTTTCCTGAACCATTCCCAGCTCTTTATATAGAATCATGTGCCCTTTTTGTTGTGTTGAAAAGCATACTTACTGTTCTATTAGCTTCCAGAATCACATTGAGACCGAAGAGATTGCCAAGTTTCTGGGCTCTGTTAAATGCCTTCAATGTAAGGTCCACCGCATGGAAGACTTCAGGGTCATCACAGCCGACCGCTTCCTCCTGGAGAGGAACGGCTTGGCAACCAGAAAGGCTGAGCAGCAGGAGGATGAGAAGTTCCATCTCTGGCCAGAGAAGTTCCTTCTCAGACACAGGACTTGAAAAGGCAGGAGGAAGTACTCTTCACAAGATTAACGAGGAAATATTTTTTCTGGGCAGACACAGAACAGACTGATGTTCTTAAATAATCAAGCAAAAACTGAACACTGGCAATGATGCCCAGTGAACTTTTGCCATATTCTGTGTACAGTGCAAACAACAGTTTGAGTTCATCTAAATACCTGCTTTTTTAAATAAAAAAAAAACCCCTACGGACATTTGGACACCTCGTGTTCATGTTACAGGATTAACCTCAGAACGTCAGGGACAAAACGTAGGCTGCCTTTTCTGGGTCAGATTTTGTAAAGTTGAGAACATACAGAATTTGTAGATAATAATGTTGACTTCAACATTCATCCCTTAATTAAATACAGAGAAGGCAAAACCTGAACCTTTGGCCGTCTCCTCATCTTTGTTGAGCAACTTGTAGCTTTATGGACGTTACTGGGCAGCAGCTCTTATCACCCTCTCCATTGACGATGGCTAAAACTGAGAGGAACTGTGGTCTAACCACATCTTGGAAGGCCACAAGTTATGCATGTGTGCATATCTATTATTATTTCTGTCCACCCTGTCTATATACAGTATGTAATGACCCAAGGTGCTGCATTTTAGAAAAAAAGAATTATGGGACTTAAGAAGCTGTTCCAGTACCCACAAGTCCCCTCTTCCCTTTACCCAGACACATTCCAGAATATATGGTTTTGCCAAACCATATGGCAGAGGGACCCAAGAAACTGCCTCATGGAGATGTGGAAACAAGCAGGCTCTGATTCCATGGAAATTGCTAGAACCTAGAATAAAGGTGAGCAAAATACTGGCACTCTGATCTTGGACCCTTCTCAGACACAGAGCAGAAAAGGGCTGTATAATATCTGGCTATAGCTTAGGGTGCGGTTCCACTGGCAATAAGAACTACAGTTAAATAAAATTAGCGTTATTTAAAATTGATTTATAAATTCCCAAGCAAATAATGCATGGGCTGCAAAGCAAGTTTTTTTTAAAAAAGAGGCTGGCAGGGGCTTTTTAAAATACCTTGGATCCTAAATCAATTCAATTCAATGTGGTTTGGTGGATATGGATGCTGCTGTCATTTTAATTTGTGCCTATGTGGTTTTTGGATGGCAGGGGCACATGTTAATCGTTTTAAATTTTGTTAATTCTTTCTTAAAATGTTTATCACTGTATCACTTCATCAATACATTCAGCGTTACAACCCCTACCCCATTCTCTCCATTCAGCTGAAGAAGGAGCTGGCAGAGCAGCAGAAGACCAGCAGGTGCAGAGCAGGCCTGGAATGGGTGTGCCAGGATACAGAGGACAGCTGGTGCGCTAGGAGCATTGCCCCACAATGGAGATGATAGGCTCTCTGGCCTGGAGAGCAATTGTTCCTGCACATGCAGCTGTTCTGTGCAAATCAGCAGGACATCGTCACAGAGGTCTGAAAGCCAGCTAACCAGCACTAGGGGATTTCCCCTGCTGGAAGCAATGGCACTGGGCGGCTAGTGGGGGTGCAGATGTGACTTGTGGGCTGTTTCCTACTCAGAACAGTAGCGTCCAGGAGAACAGTGCAGGGGCTGAGGCTCTAGCATCAGCTCCCTTCTTGCTGAACCCACTGGAAGCCTCATCCCATTCCTATTTTCCCGTCATTAATTGGCTGGGCTCACGTCTCCAGTGCTTCTCCTGCAGTTTCTAGTGGCTATTATGACACCAGGTGGCACCTTGTAAACACTCGATTTAGCGATGTATCACTTACTTTAAGAAAAAAACAAAACCAAAAATTCAACGAAGAGTGTTCTCTGCAGACAGAACAGAGTCGATTCCAGTGTAACTCCCCAAACTGGTTTTAATTACCAGAAACATTGAAGTAATTTAAGTCAAAGTGAATGCATCTGCTGAGTTATACAGTATATCACATGTTTTCTTTTTTAAAAAATCCAGACTGGAATCAATGTAAATCGGCAGTGTGACTGAGCCTTTAGTGAGCAATTACGTTTTGAATTCAGAAGGTCGCAGGGCCAAACCCACAATACTTCCAAGTAAGGCTCAGTTTAGGGGCCATCCTGACCTTGATGGACCAAGAGGTCAACTCAATGTTTCTTACATATTGTATATGTAGCAGCTCTTGTGATTTTTACATTATTTGAACCTGTAGACCGGACATGCCTCCAGCTTGGGAAAATTACTTTGTAGACTACAAAAAGTAACTCTTCCAATCTGAGGTCTGGCCTGGTTGGAATCTGGCCTAGTCACTGGAGCAAAAACGCTTGCCTGCTGTACTTCGTGATTCTGCTGAGCACCCAAATTCTACAAGTCCAAAATAGAAAATATACCCTATGCACTTAGATGTGACTAGCATCTTCTCAACCTGGCCTGGTCATGATAGAAATTATGGGACAAAATAAGCTGAGCAAAATTTGTGGTGCTCAGAAAAATATTCTTAAGAGAATTTTCTTTCCCTCCCAAATAAAAAAAATTGTAGTATTTGTGTACATAGACACTTAATTTTTCTTATAGTGGGAAGAAAAGTGTAGGAAGAAGAAGCCGTGCAAAACTAGCAATCTTAGCTCTTCGGGCTTTAGTGCCCTATTGGTTAAACTGGGATCACATGAGATAAGCATATGTGGGGATTGGATAGAGAAATGGAGAAGAATGCCTGGGTCTGAGCATGTGACAGATAGGTTGGTTCCACAGTCTGTTTTGCATTTCCTTCTGCCCCAGGAAAAAGTGGCTGGAGGCAGCATCTGTGCTTAGGGTCGGTAGGTTTGTATCCTTCCACCAGCAAACCCCAGCAAATCGGTTTACACCCTTCCAGCAGCACATGTTGTACCCTTTGCATTTCAGCACCCTTGGTCAAAGCCCAAGATGATTCACTCTAGTTATATCTTTTGGCTGAGAAATCTTAAGAGAATGGTTTCGATACATAACAACGTCATTATTTAGAACTGTTGCATCCAAAGTCAAAATAATTATGATGCTGCTCAAACTCTGGTAGGAGACGAATGAGAGGAAGAAGGTTATAGCTTACAGGAAGTGTATCATGCAGTTGAAGCCAATGAAATTACAGTGGACCCTCGACTTACGGAATTAATCCGTATTGGAACGGTGGCTGCAGGTCAAAAAGTCTGTAGGTCGAGGCTCCATTGACCTACAATGCATTGAAAACTGATTAATCCGTAACCGGCCGTTTTTGGTCCATTTTGTTTGATCTTCCGGTCTGTAGGTCGATTCTCCGGCCGCAAGTTGAACCTAAATTTTGCGACCAGAGAAGTCTGTAACTCGAAAAGTCTGCAGGTCGAGCCGTCTGTAAGTCGAGGGTCCACTGTATACTTTAAACCATTAGTTAGCACCACCCATAGTGGTTAAGCAACAGACCCCCCAAGTTATCTTCTTCATTCTTCCCTCTTGGTTGAAATGAACATCCAAATCATTAACACGGCTTGCAACGCAAGTAACTTTCATCAAGACTAAACCAACTCTACCAGGTAGATTGCCACCACCATCTCTCCTCCAACTCAGACTAGAGTGAACCTGAGCTTTTAACAGACTCCCTAAAGGTTTTCTCAGGGATTAAGGCCTAAGGTCAGGAAACCCTTTTTCTCCAAAGTCCTAAGCAGACACTACAAAACTGCAGAAGTCTTAGTGCCTCTTCAGTCAAGAGAGTCAAGACTTAACTTCCTCTCCTTGAAGCCCAGAAGACGCCACCACACAAATACCACCCAAGATGGACTGTAGACCAGACCAGCTGTTTCTCGTGGTGTCCCACTGTTACTACAGGGACCATAGGCGGTACAGGTGTGCTACACCAGGGGCAAATGACGAATTTCATACACCTGTGTATATTGAAAGACAAATCAGATTGCCACTTTTTGGTGGGGAAACCTTCCCTAAAGCTAGTATATTTTGTCTCTACTCTCATGCACTTTTCTCCAAAAAAAATGAAGACAAAGTACTTAAATATGTTTATTTATTTTAAAACATCTGACTTCCAGTCAAATTATTCAGATCACATTGTGAAAAACATAGATTTGCATCAAAGATCACACCATCTTCCTCCCAATGGGCTTGTCCGTAAACATCGCCACCCCTCTGTACCATCATCTCGCCCCCGTTATTTTAGCCAGCTAAACTCCCTTGCCTCTTTTGTCCCCCTTCCCATCAGCTCCATAAATCATTCATTTTTTTGTTTGCCTTTCTTAACCTAGGATCAAGGCAAACATGCTTTAATTACACTGATACTCTATCAATGAAAACCATTCTCCTCTTGAGCATCAACCTCAGTTTCTCTGGAAGGGCTGTTCTGACGTAAACTCAGCAGGCCACAGAAAGGGTGAAGTGGGGAAGCCCTGTGCCTTGTGCAGCCCGAAATGGAGCTGCTGATAGTGCGACTGTGTTTCTTACAGGCTTCCCCTGTTCTAACTGTTACGGACAAATGACCATTGAAGTCCATCTTTCCCTGGTGAAAGATCTGGAAACAGTAGCTTAAAAAAAGGTCAGAGAGGGCTTAAGAACCAAAAGAAAGTTTATTTTTGCTAGCAAAGAGAAACTGGTTGCAGTCCCAAGACAATTAGGAAAGTATCCAACTGTGCCAACTCTGTGGCAGTTACAAAACCTTTTGTACCTTTCTAAACAATAGTACTACCGTGTTTTCCCGAAAATAAGACAGGGTCTTATATTAATTTTTGCTCCAAAAAACGCATTAGGGCTTATTTTCAGGAGATTTTTTTTCCATGTACAACAATCTACATTTATTCAAATACAGTCATGCCATCTTCTTCTGGTTGCAGCACAATGGTGGAAGGCAGGGGTTTCACTTAACTGGGGCTTATTTTTGGGGTAGGGCTTATATTACGAACATCCTTAAAAAATCATACTAGGGCTTATTTTCAGGTTAGGTCTTATTTTCGGGGAAACAGTATCATGCATTATATGTACCAATCAATAAGCAATATTCTAAACAGTAGCTTTATAAGGATAGGAACCTATTCATAAACTATGTACTATGTATATGTAACCAAAAATGGAACTTGTTTATGACTTTAAACACATCGGTGGGAAATTATTTCACTTTTCAAGCAAGCTAAGAAACTAAACAAAATCCTCTGAACTATTCATAATCATTGGCAGGCAAAAGCATAAAGAGACTTTCCAGTACTTGAGCATATCTTGAGTTCTCCTAGACAACTATGTGGAGGGGGCTAAGCCTATGTTTTCATTAAGAACATATGCTTCATAACGATACAGGTGTCTAAGTCAGCTTTTGCAGCTGATCCCGCAGAAACCACTTTCTCTTGAAAACAACTCTCAATGCAGTTTATTTCTAACTAAATGTACAAGTACAGAGTCATGGGAAACAATTCTTAGGTGTCAGGATTAAAATAGTGCTTATTATTAAAAACATTTGTCAATTTTTCCAGTTTTTCTAATATCCCTCCCACCTTGGTTATATGCACATTTATGAACATTTAATCACCTTTAATTCCTGGACAGCATTTAATAAAATCTTGAAACCAACTTGATCTTCCTCTTCACATAGTCACCTACTCATTTGTAGAAAACAGCCCTAGAATATTTGCATATTCCTGTTTTCTATACCTCTTTACTTGTCTGTGTGCCTACAGATCTTGAATAGTTGTTTGGCCTGGCCAATATTTTTGCCCCATTTTTGCCAATAAATCACCTAGACTCTTTTGACTCTGCTCACTCAATTCTTAAGCTAGCCCTTTTGGCTGAGTTGAGGAATTTTGGCCTGATACCAGAGTCCTAGATAACAAGCATCATCCTTTAGTATACAGCAGCTCCCTGGAATATACTTTCAGACAGCAGGTCATCCTTAAAACTCTGGGCAAAGTTTATTATTACAGCTTCAGCTAACACAAATTGAAGATGCTCCTACAACAAAGTAAAACCGCTCATCTGCTGATTACAGCATTGTTAGCTTGGTCACATAAATGTCAGATATTAGAGTCAAGGAATTACAAATTGGGGTCTACATGCAATTTCAAGTACTGGCGGCACAACCAACCAACTGATTATTCTGAAGTCAGGACTATAAATGGTTCCTGAAATGGTAAACCAGTTGTCTTATTTATCTCTTAGTGGTTGGTTTTGAAATGCTCAGGATAACACAAATTCTTTCTAGTGTCCGGACACAAATTCTTTAGCCTAGAATATGCCCTAGATATTTGACAAAGTTTGACAACACTGGATTTTGAGGGACATTTTGGGTCCTTTATAAGCCAATTCAACAAATCAAAACATTCAACAAATCAAAATAAAGTGATCTCTAAGTAATATCTTCATAAAGTAATATCTAAGATTTTAACTGGGCATCTGACAAATCTTTATACAAAATTACTGAAATGTTCCTGGGCCAATATGGTACATGTGATTTGTGAGAAGTTCCCTTCCAGTTAAAACAAATAAATGTTAACTATCTTTCTGTAGAGGTAAAAGTAGAACAAACAATTTAAGGCCCCTCCTCTGTATGACAGCCTTTCAAATATTTGAAAAGTGCTATCATATCATACCGTGTTTCCCTGAAAATAAGACAGGGTCTTATTAATTTTTGCTCCAAAAATGTATTAGGGCTTATTTTCAGGGGATGTTTTATTTTTTTCATGTACAACAATCTTTTGTGTTGTTTAGTCGTTAAGTCGTGTCCAACTCTTCGTGACCCCATGGACCAGAGCACGCCAGGCCCTCCTATCTTCCACTGCCTCCCGGAGTTGGGTCAAATTCATGTTGGTAGCTTCGATGACACTGTCCAACCATCTCGTCCTCTGTCGTCCCCTTCTCCTCTTGCCCTCACACTTTCCCAACATCAGGGTCTTTTCCAGGGAGTCTTCTCTTCTCATGAGATGGCCAAAGTACTGGAGCCTCAGCTTCAGGATCTGTTCTTCCAGTGAGCACTCAGGGTTGATTTCCTTCAAAATGGATACGTTTGTTCTCTTTGCAGTCCAGAGGACTCTCAAGAGTCTCCTCCAGCACCACAATTCAAACAACAATCTACATTTATTCAAATACAGTCATGTCATCTTCTTCTGGTTGCTGCACAAGGGTGGAGGGCGGGGTTTCACTTCACTGGGGCTTATTTTTGGGGTAGGGCTTATATTACGAGCATCCTGAAAAAATCATACTAGGGCTTATTTTCAGGTTAGGTCTTATTTTCGGGGAAACAGGGTAGAATCATAGAATCTTTTGACTCTCATTACTGATTCCTGAGCCCCAGCCTAGAGATAAACAAGCCTCCACATCTGAGCCAAACTTGAGTTATGAGGAAGATGCCCTTGGGAAGGGATGAGTTGTAAGATATGCAGAAGGAAAACATGGAGGAAAGAAGTAACATTTTCACACAATGTGAACTTAACGGTTTTTAATAAGCAGAAAGTGTGGTTTTCTTTTCTTTCACACTTTTAAAGCCCAAACTTTCTCCAAGCCAGGCTGCCATATAACTTGCAAATTAATGAATTCTGTAGAGGAAAGAGGGTAAGACTTCCAGTTCCCACACTCTATAGTATAGTGGTTTCAAACCCTGATGTCCCCAGATGTCCTTGGACTAAAACTCCTAGAAGCTTTCACCACCAACAGTGCTGGCCAGGATTTCTGGGAGTTGTAGCCCAAGATCATCTGGGGACCCATGTTTGGGACTCTAGGGACTTCGTAAGCAAGAAACATGACAGCCAGACTACCTATTTTAAGCTAACCAATGGCATGGAGTAGTAAAGCTAAGCTTTTAAAATGTAAAAGAAAAGGGGCAATGCCTACCGCACCTGATATAAACTGTAATTAGCATAACACTTATTCTGGGTACTCAGTCCAGCACCAATGTCGCTCGGAGGGTCGGGGAGGGGGAGTTGCTATAGTCTATAGGAGTTCTATCTCCTTGAAGGTTCTATCTCCTGACCAGGCTTCCTATCCCTTTGAGAGGAGGTCTTGAGGGCCTGTATTGTGTGTTGGGCTTACGAGACAGACTGGGGATTCTGTTGGTGTACCGCCCACCCTGCTGCGTACCAACAGTCTCCCTGCCTGAGCTGACGGAGGTAGTCTCGGACCTGGTGTTGAGGACTCCCAGGCTGTTGGTGCTGGGGGACCTCAACATCCATGCCGAGGCTGCCTTGACTGGGGCGGCTCAGGACTTCATGGCCGCCATGACAACTGTCTCAATATGTCATCGGCCCGACACATGAGAAGGGCCATACCTTGGACCTGGTTTTCTCAACGGGACTGGAAGATGGTGGTTTGGATGTGGAGGGGCTGGTTGTGACCCCATTGTCATAGTCAGACCACTTCCTGGTCAAGTTTAGTCTATTAGCTTCTTCTCCCCTCTGCAAGGGTGGGGGATCTATTAAGATGATCCGCCCTCGGAGACTAATGGATCCAGATGGTTTCCTGAATGCTCTGGGGGATTATCCGTCTGATATGGTCGGCGCTCCTGTCAAAGCTCAGGTCACCCTATGGAATAGGGAGATGCCCCAGGCGGTTGACACGATTGCGCCTAAGCGCCCTCTCCCTGCATGCAGAGCCCAGACAGCTCCTTGGTATACTTCTGAACTGCAGGCGATGAAGCGAGAGGGGAGACGGCTGGAGCGCAGGTGGAGGAAATCCCGTGGGGAGTCTGATCGAACATGACTTAGAGCCCATTATCGGACCTATTTCATGGCAATACGGCTGGCGAAACGGCAATATTTCTCCAGCCGTATTGCTTCCTCAGAATGTCGTCCAGCAGAGCTGTTTCGGGTGGTCCGGGATCTTCTTCAACCGGGAAATCCGGTGGAGGTCCCGGACTGCTCATCAGCTCGTTGTGATGAGTTTGCTATTCAATTTGAGGGGAAAATCGCTCAGATTTGCAGTGGGTTGGACTCCACCATTAGTGCAGAATCAGAGGATGTGTCCAGTGTGCCGTGCTTAGGTCAAGTATTAATGGATGAGTTTCAATTGTTGAGACCTGAGGATGTGGACAGGGTGCTTGAATCTGTCCATTCTACCACCACTCCGCTCGACCCTTGCCCATCCTGGCTAATTGGAAGATCTGCCAGGGGGGTTTGCACCTGGGTCCAGGAGGCCGTGAACGCCTCTTTGAGAGAGGGAGTGGTCCCTACCGCCTTGAAAGAGGCGGTAATTCGGCCACTCCTAAAAAAAGCCTAACCTGGACCCAAGGCTGGTGGTTAACTACCGACCAGTGGCGAACCTCCCTTATTTGGGCAAAGTGTTGGAGCGGGTTGTGGCCGGGCAACTCCAGGCGCTGCTGGATGAAACTGATTTTCTGGATCCATTTCAATCGGGTTTCAGGCCGGGTTTTGGTACGGAGACTGCCTTGGTCACCCTGTACAATGACCTTTGCCGGGAGAGGGGGGGGAGTGTGACCCTGTTGATACTCCTGGACCTCTCAGCAGCTTTCGACACCATCAACCATGGTGTCCTTTTGGATAGGCTGGCTGGGTTGGGAGTTGGGGGCACCGCTTTACGGTGGTTCCGCTCCTTCCTGGCTGACCGTGTCCAGAGGGTGGTGCTGGGGGGACAGTTGCTCTGTCCCATGGCGTTTATGTCATGGGATTCCTCAGGGCTCGATACTGTCCCCCATGCTGTTTAACATCTACATGAAACCGCTGGGAGAGGTCATCAGGAGGTTTGGGCTGAGGAGTCAGCAATATGCTGATGATACTCAGCTCTACCTCTCATTTTCCACCAATCCAGGTGAGGCGGTTTCTGTGCTGAACTCATGTCTGGACCTCATAATGGACTGAATGAGGGTTAATAAATTGAAACTCAATCCAGACAAGACGGAAGTGCTGTTAGTGGGTGCTTCGTCGGACAGGCTGGAGGGCCATTTCCCTGCCCTGAATGGGGTTGCACTCCCCCTAAGGGACAGGGTCCACAGCCTGGGGGTGCTCCTGGACCCCGGTCTAACTCTGGAAGCCCAGGTGGACTCGGTGGCCAGGGGCGCCTTCCTTCAGCTGCGGAAATTATACCAGCTACGGCCCTACCTGGACGAGCGGAGTCTCATGACAGTTACACACGCACTGGTAACATCTCACATAGATTACTGCAATGCGCTGGTCCAGAATCGAGCTGCGCGGCTGGTGAGTGGTGGCGCCGCTAGGGAACACATCAAGCCGATTCTGTTTAAATTACATTGGTTACCAGTTGCTGCCCGGGCCCAATTCAAAGTGCTTGTTTTGACATATAAAGCCCTAAACGGCTTGGGCCCTGGATACCTGAAGGACCGCCTCCTTCCATATGAACCTACCCGGCAGTTAAGATCTAGCCAGGGGGCTCTTTTGAAATAGCCGTCCCTCAAAGAGGGATGGCTTGTAGACAAAGGGCCTTTTCGGCAGCTGCCCCCAGACTATGGAACGCCCTCCTCACTGAGATTCGTCTGGCGCCGACGCTGATGACATTTCGGCACCAGGTCAAAACCTTCCTGTTCCAGAAGGCTTTTAATTGAAATAATATCAACTGTGGGTCCTGATGACAATTTTTAGAGTATATATTTTAATTGTATTTTAATTGTTTTAACTTTTTTATTGTATTTTAATTGTTGTAAGCCGCCCAGAGACCTTTGGGTAGTGTGGGTGGCATATAAGTTAAATAAATAAATAAATAACACCTCAGACCCAAAATAATCGTGCTTCCCAAAACTAAGCAAATTCTCCTCACAACCTTGCAAAGTATGATGATCTTGACATATGAAGGAATAGAGACATGTGCAGAGGCCCCCCGTGTCTGCAAATATATATATGTCAGTCAGCCATGCAGTCTCTGCACATATAGTCACGTTTCTTGTACGTATAAAAATTCAGAAGTTATGAAAAACATAACTTTCGAGAAGTCACTGGCATGTTACTTCAAAAAATCGTAGTTGAAAGTCACTTCTGTTTGCACGAGAGTAAAACAGTGTTATGTTTATAAATATCACAACCCGAAAGCCTTTTGCCAAGACATCCCCAAATTTGGCACAGAGCAAGAAAAGACATTCTGCTACATCTGTGCCAACTTCGGTGCTGATCCGAGGTCCAGTTTCAGAGTTATAATTTTTTGTTTGGGGCATCCATATTTTTTATTTGCCTTTAAAACACTTTATTTAGGAATGGACCTCAACAGATGGGAAACATTGACATCCGAGCGTTCAGCCTGGAGGCAGGCGGTGCAACAAAGATGATAAGGGGACTGGAGACTAAATCTTATGAAGAATGACTGAAAGAACTAGGTATGTTTAGCTTAACGAAGAGAAGACTGAGGGGAGACATGATAGCAGTCTTCCAATATCTGAAGGGTTGACACAGGGAAGAGGGCATCAATTTATGTATTCTCCATTGCACCTGAGGGTAGGACAAGAACCAATGGGTAGAAACCCATCAGAGGGAGATCCAACCTGGAAATAAAGAGGAATTTCCTGACGGTGAGAACCATTAAGCAGTGGAACAGCTTGCTTCCCGATGTTGTGGGTGCCCCATTGCTGGAGGTTTTCAAGAAAAGATTGGACAGCCATCTGTCCTGGGATAGTATGAGGTCTCCTGCCTTGGGCAGGGGGTTGGACTAGAAGACCTCCAAGGTCCCTTCCAACCCTACGATGATTCTATGATTCTATGATATGTGCTAACGGGTGGTGTGAGACTAGACAGAACATCAAGGCTTCCATTCTTTGGCTGCTGATGAAAACAAAGAGCCAGTAGCTCCTTAGCTGTTCTATTGCACATATGGTCAACATGGATACAGCATGGCACAATATAAGGAAAGGAAGCAGGCAGACATCCACACAGGCTGGTGACCCCCTGCATCCAGCTGGGCTTGATCTTTGGAGGCCTAGCTGCATGAATGGCTAACCCATCACCCTTGCCCACAACTGAGAGGCAACAACCACCCCGGCAGTCAAAGAGGTGTTGAAATTGGCAGGTAAGAATGGAAGACCACGGCCCCACCTATTGCGGGGGTGGCTGGGAGGAACTGTTCTGTGCTAAGTGACATGAACTCTACCTTTGACCAGGTCAGCATGTTATCACCTGAATATGGTAAATAACTTTTACAACAATGAGTCGGTAAATACAGGAAATACAATGCAGTGATTCTTTCGGCTTGTACCTTTCACTATGCCAGGGGCATAACCCCCATTGAATGGTGTATGGCAGATTTCCAAGCCAATAGAGGGAGTGACCCAGATGGCTTTGTGGGTGGTTACTTGAAAAGGCCAATCATTGTGCTTTCGTGAGAAGGTTGCTTTTGGCCTCCTGCTCATGGCTGTAGCCCTGCGTTTTTGAACCACAAAACCTTACAGCCTCCTTAAGTGGAGAGTGGCTCAACTTGGTGGTCAAAGGCCAGTAAAACAGAATGCCAAGAAAAGAGAGTAAACCTATTGTTGCATCCTAACAGGCCAAGTCAGAGTTCTCTTGTGCTGAAACGTGGAGCAAATTACTTTTCTTCATGGATTCTATGCATGCAATTTGTAAGAAAGTAGGCTTTCTAGACTTTACACTGGAGGTGAACAGCACAAAGGACCAGTTGGGACTCCTCTGCAGGGGTGCTGTACTAACTTTTGAAGTGGAGGTGCTCATCATGACAATCCCAATAGCAGTACCCCCCAAATACAGTCCTAATTTCTGTGATCTGCATTGATACCTATGACAAAGAACTCAGTTCTACCACTTTTCATTTTTACCATTCCGTAAACTACTGCTCTTTCATGCTTGTTTAGAGAGACGAATGAAAAGTTTGATGATGGCTACCCCACATTCCTTTCTACAACCCAACTCTACAGAGACCATAGTGGATCTGTTTTCGACATTAAAACAGATCAACACAAGCCACCTCCCCCATCTCTGCTCTGTGGTGTTTACATCAGGAAAGGCCTTCCAGAGAGACAAAAGTCATGATGAAGAAGACACAGAATTTTATAGACCTGTGTGGGGGCTGCTCCTGCTCCCAGGGAGATAGCCTGCTGCCCTCAAACACTGTACATTTTAAGGTAGCATTCAATTTACTATATCAATTGCCACTCTGCTCAGTAGTCCTCGTGGAATATGTGATAGACATCAGTTACCTCTGGCAGCATAATCCTCTGCCTCGTTCTGTGAATTGTGCCCCTTCACTTCCAAAGTGGTGAGATCCTTACCCCTCTTTCAATCCTTGGCCCACTTCCCCTGATTTAGAAATGAATGATATTTCACATGGGAATCTATTGTACATCCTTCATGTCCTAACAGCTGTGTCTACAGACCCTACTGGTTTTCTGAGCATGAACTGTTTGACATGCATCCCACAGCTCCGAGGTGTAGAGCCATACTTCATTTCACATGTGAAAAATTCTGATTTCTGAATTAGCCACAAGAAAGACAATTGTGTCTAGGGATGGGCCTTTTGTGTTGACACAAAAGGAAAACACACATACCAAAGACATTCTTGTTGTGTGTTCTTTGGTCAATTCCCAGCAAAGAGCCTCTTCAACACAAATGATTCTTAGTTATCAAAGAGATGTACATGGAAGTTTTGTTTCTTGTGCATTTTGTTTTTTAAATTTCACCTTTCTTTCACCTTTGTCTGTCAAATCACCTGGGGATTATTTTTATCCAAGAGTGTCACAAGGGCTGCTGTGAGCAGCAAATCAGAATGTCCAGGGGGATTTTTAACCTGTAAAAGGTCCTGGATTGGTTGGAACTGAGTGAGGAGGGGTGGACTCCTCTTTGCTTTGCCTTTGCCTCAGTCATCTCTTATGGGTTGGATTACTATGTGTAGTATTACAATCACATGCAGTTATCAGGGTGCTGATTGCTATACTGATCACTCCCTAGTGTGTAGCAGAGTCAAACAGCGAACAAAGAGATTGTATCACATGAAAAAGGAAGGAAGACTTGCGATCAGAGAAAAGTGGAGGAATTTGCCCAAGCACTTGAGGAAACCCTTCCAGGCCTGGCTGATGCAAATGCACCTGAACGATGGGAACATTTCAAGAATGCTGTTTATAACACCACCTTGTCCACATTTGGCAAGAAGACCAAAAAAGACGGCAGACTGGTTCGAACCCCATTCGGAGGAGTTGATGCCAGCCATCGAGGATAAGAAGAGAGCTCTAGCAGCATACAAAGCCTGTCCTAGTGAGTACAACTTGCAGGTTCTACGAGTTGCTCGTAGCAAAGTCCAACAGACTGCCAGGAGATGTTCCAACAATTATTGGCTTCAGCTCTGGTCTCAGATACAGATAGCAGGGGACACAGGTAACATCAAGGGAATGTATGACGGTATCAATCAGGCCTTAGGTCCAATACAGAAGAAATCTGCTCCTTTGAAGTCTGCTGCAGGCGTGATCATCCAGGACCGAGCACAGCAAATGGAACGCTGGGTGCAGCACTACTCTGAGCTATATTCCAGAGAGAATGTAGTAACCGAAGGGGCATTAAATAACATCAAGTGCCTGCCTGTCTTGAAAGAGTTAGACAGCGAACCAATTTTAGCAGAAATACAAGTGGGCCTTGGATTCCCTCGCCTCCGGCAAGGCACCTGGGAAGGATAACATCCCTGTTGAAGTGCTGAAGTGCTGTAAAGAGATCATCACCACTGAGCTGTATGAAATCTTTTGTCTTTGCTGGAGGGAAGGTGGAGTACCACAGGACATGAAGGATGCAAACATCGTCACATTATACAAGAGCAAAGGCAACAGGGGCAACTGCAATAACTACCGTGGCATCTCTCCTCTCAGCATTGTAGGGAAGCTGCTTGCCCGTGTTGTGCTGAAGAGGCTCCAGGTGCTTGCAGAGTCTATCCAGTCTATCCAGAATCACAGTGTGGATTTTGAGCTAATAGATCCACCACTGACATGGTATTTTCCCTCAGACAGTTGCAGGAGAAATATAGGGAACAACGACAGCCACTCTTTGTGGCCTTCATAGATCTTACAAAGGCCTTTGATTTGGTTATGACATCCGAAGCGGAGTGAAACAGGGCTGTGTCCTCGCACCGACTCTGTTTGGGATCTTTTTTGCTGTCATGCTGAAGCACACTTTTGGAACTGCAACAGAAGGTGTCTATCTCCGGACTAGATCAGATGGAAAGCTCTTTAATCTCTCTAGATTGAGAGCGAAGACCAAAGTCCAGCTGAAATGCATGCGGGACTTCCTATTTGCCGATGATGCAGCTGTTGTTGCCCATTCTGCTGAAGAGCTCCAACAACTTATGAATCGTTTTAGTAACGCCTGCCAAGATTTTGGACTAACAATCAGCCTGAAGAAAACACAAGCCATGGGCCAGGGCATGGACTCACCTCCCTCTATTACCATCTCTACAGAAGAACTGGAGGTTGTTCATGATTTTGTGTACCTTGGCTCAATGATCTCTGACACCCTCTTGCTAGATGTCGAGCTGGATAAACGCCTTGGCAAAGCAACTACCATGTTCTCTAGACTCACAAAGAGAGTATGGCTTAATAAGAAGCTGGCGGCATATATCAAGATCCAGGTCTATAGAGCCTGTGTCCTGAGCACACTCCTGTACTGCAGTGAGTCCTGGACCCTTTGTGCACGGCAGGAGAGGAAGCTGAACACGTTCCATATGCGTTGTCTCCGATGCATTTTTGGTATCACCTGGCAGGACAAAGTTCCAAATAGAGTAGTCCTAGAACAAGCTGGAATTTTTAGCATGTATACATTACTGAAACAGCGACGTCTACCTTGGCTCGGGCATGGCCTGAGAATGGCTGATGGTTGGATTCCAAAAGATCTCCTGTATGGAGAATTGGTGCAGGGAAATTGCCCCAGAGGGAGACCACAGCTGTGATACAAGGAGATCTGCAAGCGGGATCTGAAGGCCTTAGGAATGGAGCTCAACAGATGGGAAACCTTGACCTCTGAGCGTTCAGCCTGGAGGCAGGCAGTGCAGCATGGCCTCTCCCAATTTGAAGAGGCACTTGTCCAGCAGGTCGAGGCAAAGAGGCAGTCCCGAACCCAGCCAAATCAGGGAGCTGGACAGGGGACAGATTGTATTTGTCTTCCGTGTGGAAGGGATTGTCACTCTCGAATTGGCCTTCTCAGCCACACTAGACGCTGTTCCAAGTCCTCCATACAGAGCACGTTACCATAGTCTCTCGAGACTGAAGGATGCCTACACTATGTGCTGCTGCTGAGCTCCTGATGCTCTCCATCTTTGGCTCTGCTGCCTGTCTGCTAGCTTGTGTCTCCATCTCAAATTGTTTCCTTTCTTTTTTCTTGGCTTTCTTTTGGGTGGGATGGGGATTAAGTTGTTTTTGCTGCTGCCTGATCTGCCTGCTGGTCTCGAAAAAAGTGGTGGAGGGAGAGAGAGAAATCTTCCCATATTCTACTAGCTTTGGTTTAGGAGGGGCTTGAATTGTATGTTTTGCCTTTATTTGCTTGCTTGCATTTCTTGGCTTTTGCAAGACGGGTCTCTCTGTGTTTTATTTTTTGATCCACCCCCCCACCCCTCTGTGCACTTCTCTTGTTTGACAGATTTTTACAACTGTAATTTGGTTAATTTACTATGTATGTATTCTGTTCATGGTATATATTTTGATGGGGGTTTGGGGGGGGACTGTTTTGTTTCCTTCTGTAGGGTACATGGGCGAAGAGGATGGAATGACTTTGTGACTGTGCTTGTGTGCCCTTGGGCTGCATGGATGGTTGTGGTTGTTGGTTGTATTGCTGCCCATTTTGGATTCTCTGTTGCCTTGCCTTTCTGCACTTTGGAGTAGTTTCTAACACTGTTTTTACACTTCCAGAGCCCAAAATTTAGAAGTGTTTATACCAGAGATGGGCACGAACTGAACCACAAACTAGAAAAACCCATGAACTGGGCTGGTTCGGGGTTTGGTTCGTGGAACCCATTTTGCCAAAAAGAAACAAAGTTGTTGTAGGTTTTTCGGGCTGTTTGGCCATGTTCTGGAGGTTTTTCTTCCTAACGTTTCACCAGTCTCTGTGAACTCCTGTCCTCTGAAGATGCCGGCCACAGAGACTGGCAAAACATTAGGAAGAAAAATCTCCAAAACATGGCCAAACATCCCGAAAAACCCACAACAACTATCGGATCCTGGCCGTGAAAGCCTTTGAGAATACAATAAGCAAAGTGCTGAACTTTTTTTCCCCTTTAGCGTTTCATTTTGTCCAGTAAAAGAGGATGACCATCCTAACCCCCTACCCCATGCCCCTGTCAGCTCCCTACCTTGGCTCCAAGCTACCACCGCCACCTCCTCCACCACCTCTTCCTCCACTGCCATCCTGACAAGGATATGCCTGCCTCTCAACTGAGAAACAGGCACATGCACACATGCAGCAGGCCCAGGTCCTTGCAAGGAGCTGGAGCTGCTGCTTCCACCCAGGTGCCCTCCGCTCAGCTGGCAGGCGAGCGCATGCGCACATACAAGGAGCTGGGCTTTGCTGCCTGTCAGGATGGTTGCAGGATGGGTGGGGGCTTCAAGAGAAAGTAGGGAAGCGACACAGACAGTGGGAGAGACGGGCAGGTGGTTCTCCCCTCGGCATAAACATGAAAAACAACACACACTGATTCATTTTTTGAGGCATTCATGATTTGTTTATGGTTTGTGGGCAGCCACCATCACAAAACACCGGTTTTCCAGTTCATGCCCATCTCTAGTTTATACTAGTGCCAGAAAAAAATAATAATAAGGGGAACAAATGTCCCCAAAGAGGCCGTCTCTCTTTTGTAAAATGGAAGGTAAAGGTTCCCCTTGACATTTAGTCCAGTCGTGTCCGACTCGAGGGGGCGGTGCTCATCCCCGTCTCCAAGCCGTAGAGCCAGCGTTTGTCTGAAGACTGTTTCCGTGGTCACGTGGCCAGCGCGACTAGACACGGAACGCCGTTATCTTCCCACCGAGGTGTACCTATTTATCGACTCGCATTTTTACATGCTTTCGAACTGCTAGGTTGGCAGGAGCTGGGACAAGCGACAGGAGCTCACTCCGTCGCATGGATTCGATCTTACGACTGCAGGTCTTCTGACCTTGCAGCACAGAGGCTTCTGCGGTTTAACCCGCAGCACCACCACGTCCCTATAAAAAAATGGAAGGACCGGTGGACAAAAAACATGAAAATGAAAGAGATACCCCCTGAAACAACTGGAAGCAGATACATTTTTTTCTCATGTTCATGTCACACATCCCTCCTTTACTGCATATTCTTCAGAACAAAAAACCCAGTTACAATTCTCACATCATAAGGAAGAAATCTGGAATGAACAAAGACAAGGAGGAGGTAAAAAGAGACAGAGTCTCTAGATAGCTTGCTTTTTTTTTTTTTAATTCTTGAGATGATTTTGCATTGTTGGTACCGAAGATGAGAGAGCGGGTTCCATTTTGCCCTTTGAATCAACTGGACTCTGTGAGAAGGCAGTCAGGATGCTGGAAAAGTCCAGTCAGCTAGCTCAGTGGTCTCATTATCATAACTCATGGGTGAGAATTTCATTGGGTTCTTCTTTTGGATAAGAACTTGTTGAAAGTTGCAAATAGCTGCTTTCGCCATGTCTAATTTGGACCAAAATGGCACAAGCAAAATGCAAAAACAAACTCCTTTGTGGAAAACAGTTGCTCAAACTAGATTATATGCCTACCATGGTTTTTGAAGGCGTGCTCTTTCAAGTGAATGATACCTGTTTGACATAGCATGTGATTGGTGATTGGAAAATAAACACTGGTTTATTTTGCAACTCTGATTCTTGAGTTAATCAAAGGAAGCACACATTCTCTTTAATGTATTGCACGATTCCAAGTTTCCTCAAAATTTGAGTAGAGTAGGTCCACTAAATCACACGTTGATCTACCATGCTGTAGTTGTCAATGGGTCTACTTTGGTTGGGACTAGGTTTTAGTGCCCACATGATAGCTTCTGGTTTTAATTTTTGGGTGTTTGGGGAAGGCTGTGGGGCTCTTGGGCAACTTCCAACCTTCCTAATGAGAAACCATTGCTCTGAGAGGTCCCCAGGAATAAAAGTGTTTGTTTTCCTGTCAAACAAAATTTCCTGTCAATGGAAAAAAATTATAAATAGGTGTGTATGCATACACTGAGGGTCTTGGGAGACTTGGAACAGGTATGTAACCTGCTTGGGTGTGTGTGGGCATCACACAAATCCAATTTGCCACATTTTGTGCATTTCTGCTGCAAAAGCTTCTCTCACATGGAAAGGATGCGTTGACTCATCTTCTGGTGATCTACATTATTCTGCTAGGGATGATTTACCTAATGGGGTTGACTTTACTACCGGCCTCTCAGGCAAGTCAAGGCCAAGGATGTTTATTGTGCTCTCTCCTGGACAGGTATCTGATGCTGAAAACCCAGCTGGGTAGGGAGGAATGCTTAATCTACTTGGCTCACCCAAGCTTGGTCTAGTAGGCTTACCCAGGCCTGGTCTACCTGGCTTTCCTAAGCCAGGATGTTCTGGTTTTGGGGGTGAATGAGTTCCTTCAGGAGCATCCGGTCTGGGGCTGAATTTGGGCTCCTGCACTTGAGGTGGGACAGGTTTCCCATCCAAGTGTTCTGCTCCAATTTCAGGTAATGAGTGAAGGGAAACGTGCTCGGTTGAAGGGGGAAGAATGACCACTCGCCCCACTGTTTTCTCCTGGTCCACTGGATGGGGATGTGGTGGCTGTGCTTCTTGGTGCCCGTGGGAGTGATCCCCATGATGCTTGGGATGATGTTTGTTATTTGGATGGCCACCCTGATGGTGATGATGACGGTGTCCTTTCCCTCTTTGGTGGTGGTGACGGTCACCTTCATGGCTTCCTTCCTCTGAATGTTGTCCTTGCTGCCCAGACTGAGGTCCAGATTGCGGAGTTTGTTCAGTAGTGCCAGGACCCTAATAGGACCAAAGGTGAAGAAGACATGTTCAAGGGATGCTACCATCTTGGAACTTGGAAGCACATGGCCATCCAGCATGTGGAAGATGCTCCCCCTTATCATGCAGCTTATGGAAACTTGCATCATCATCATTATCTTTGAACTGGATTTCTGGAAAGATCCTATGGATCATCAAATCCAGCCACCGTCAAGGGGGCACAGTAGAGAATCGAACTCCCAACCTCTGGCTCCGCAACCAGATATCCAAACCATTAAGGTGGAGCATAAACAGCATGCAACTACATTTTTTTTCGTATGGTAAAAAAGTCAAATAATTCAATTGCTATACTAACAAATATAAAATATAAGCTTAAGTGCAGGAGGAGGCCATGGATATTTGATGTGCTGTCTTTTTGACATATATCTGATTCTGAAAACCTAGTAGGGACTGGGGGAATGCTTGGTTTAGCTGGCTTGGTAAAACCCAAGAAGCCCTACTGGCTTGTGAAGTGGAGCAAGAGGAAACAACAGAGGGAGATTGTTTCCATATAATATGGCTGTTGAGACAATGTGCTGTTACCTCACCCCAGCCCTAGCTGGGTTTCCACCAGTTCTCAGGGCAAAACTGGCTCAGCTGGACCTTTTATGGCTGACCTCAGAGTTGGTCAACTGCTATAGGCCCAGGCAGGTTTTGTCACATGGATCACCTTTCATGAGCTGAGCCAGCTGCATAAGAGATGATCTGGCCATGGTTATCCATGCACTGGTAAATCTAGGATAGATTACTGTAATATGCCTTACATAGGGCTTTCTTAGAAAACTGTAGAGCTACACTGAATTCAGGAAACATCTGCCAGAGCAAAGGAGAAAATGATGCCCCATCCATCCATCCATCCATCCATCCATCCATCCATCCATCCATCCATCCATCCATCCATCCATCCATCCATCCATCCATCCATCCATCCATCCATCCATCCATCCATCCATCCCTTTCTTTACTGGGCATTTATATCCATCTTGCTCTCACAAATAGAAGTCAAAGCACATAGTACCCCAAACTATCCCATTTATATGTAAACAAACAGCAGGCCATCTTATAATCCCTGGTAGTAAAAAATTGCAATAACTAACTGACCAACAATTTGCCACCCTTAATGGTTCTCAAAATCTCTCTTTGAGCCTTTTGCCTCAACCTACCTAATGGTGGGACTGGCTCTACTGCGGCCCCCAAGTGTCTGAAGGAATGCCAGGTCCACGATCAGAGCCCCCAGAATCCAGAGCCGCCTTTTAGCTGACTTCAAAACACAAGCAGGCCTTACAGATCAACTGATCAGTTATTAGCATCTGAGGTGAAGTTGGGACAGTGAAGAGGAAGAAGGCCCTTTGTAGTGGCGGTCTCCTATATATAGACAGTCCTCCCCAGACAGGTGTGCCAGGGGCCCACCTGCTCAGACACTCCTCCAGCACCAAGCAAATATCTTTCACTGCCCTCAATATCTTTTAAATTGTGGGCATTAAAACCTTTCATTCTCACGGTGCTTTAAACTGAAGGTCAAATGCCTTGTCGTCGTTAGACTCTGTTTTCTTGTGAACCATCTTATGAACCATTCAGTTCAAGGTATGTGTAAACCCACTGAAATAAATACATCAGTGCATGGACAAGTAATTTTATCAGACAGCAATGCCAAGAATTCCCTATGTCAGCATTTTCCACCTTCTGAAATAAGTGTACTAATAAAGTTCAGATGAGTTATTTTCTGCAAAACACATCTCATGGAGCAACATACCTGTGGAAGGAAGAAGACACAGTTGACAGCGACAAATGTCCGATGTTCTATTTGACTGGCTACTACAGAGCCTGTGCACAAACCTGTTTCCTAAGGGGGGGGGGGAAGGAATAGTAGAGCATGAGAATGTGCTGACATCCTAAAGTGCTTTGCTTATTAAGCCACTTCACAATATTGGCAAATTCATCCCAGAAGGCTTGCTTTGGATCAGTTCCAGCAATCAAACATGCTGAAACCAGTCCAAACCATTGTGACCCACACCAAAAAAAGAGTAGAAGCCAGAAAAATAAGGCTAGGACCACTCACGAGGCAGGCTGGTTTGCTCCAATAGCGAGATATGCCTTGGAGAATATATAAAAGAAGCAAAAAATGAGATGTTTCAACTAAGATGAGTTTCTGAGCAAGGGAATTAATACTCACTGCCGTTTCAGGTGGAAGGAGCGGGCATGTAGAGATGTCAGACACAGACTTGCTTTTAGAACAGGATGTCTCCTGGATGGTAAATTCCACAAAGTTGGCAGGACCAACAACCCACTGTGGAAAGTTTTCAGGCAAAGGGTTAAAACATTTGCATCAACTGCAAAAGATACCATTTTATAGTCTGTTAGCCACAGCTCTGCCTTCAACCATATAGGTATAATAGTAATAGATTTTGTCTGCATTTATCGAGAGGGTATTTTTTTACATATTTATAATCTCAGAAAAATAAACTATTGTAAATAAAATCAGAATTTGCATCTCTTGGCATGCCGGAACATTTTTTCTTTAAGGGGGTCAATCTTTCTCTAATAGAAAGCCAACGGAACCAGTTCATGCACCAAGAATGAAAGGCGATGATTCCATGATATACTCAAGAGAACCTAAAACCACCTGGAGAGTGCTCTGCAGTACAGAGTGGTATATAAGCTGGGGAAAAAATCAATCAATCAATCAATCAATCAACCAACCAACCAACCAACCAACCAACCAACCAACCAACCAACCAACCAACCAACCAACCAACCAACCAACCAACCAACCAACCAACCAACCAACCAACCAACCAACCAACCAACCAACCAATCAAATGATCAAATGATCAAATGATCAATAGATAATAAATAAATGTGAATTTTAAGAATAGAGGCTTTTTGTTGTGTTCTTTTTATTTGGGCTTTCCACAGTTGTAATCCTTCCTTTGCAATATACTGAAGGACAGCAACAAAATCGACAGAACTTCAAGAAGAGTTAGTAGACCTCTCACCTTCATAGCCCACATGGGACTTATACAGCAGGCAGCCCATAAGATGGGCAGGAAGTTGTGCTTAAAATGTTCTTATTTGCCAATACAGAATAATTGACGTCTGGCACAACCAAAAACATAGACATAAGAGCATAAGACCTGATGGATCAGAGCGACTGGTTTTTGGAAGTACTTTGCCTTTTTTTGATAACAGTTAATTGTGGCTACCTAGGGTGACCATATATAAAAGAGAACAGGGCTCTTGAACCTATAATACTTATGCTGAAGAGAGGATTTCAGGCATTGTCCCTTGTGTGACAAAGCACACCTGTTGAAATTTCCTTTTCTTTGTTGTTCTGTGCTGTCAAGTTGGAACCAACTTATAGCAACCCTGGTAGGACTCTCCTCATAAGTGAGATATTTAAGGAGTGGTTTTACCAGTTCTACTCTCCTAGTGAGTTCCCATAGCTCAGTGGAGATTTGAACCCAAGCCTCCAGAGTTGTAGTCCGACACTCTGCCCACTACACCACACTGGGTATCCCTTTTCTAGAAAGCTTCTAGAGGGGCACAAGCCGTGCCCAGTTTCATATCTGGCCACACTCTTACAATTAAAGGTCACCAAGGCCTCTCCTCCACAAACTTATCTTTTCTAAAAGGAAACAGAGCTGCTTTATCTAGTGTCCCTGTTCAACAACATCCAATCCAAGCTTACCTGTGAACTCGCCTTGGTGACATTGAGGAGGGCAAAGTAATGTCTGTGATTGTTTTCTGCATTGAACTTTGTAAGAGTCTCAGCAGCTGCCTCTTGAAACTTCAGTTCCGTTGGGTCACCAGGAGTTGGACAGTCAGGGCACAGCCTTACAATAGCTACTGAAGAAACTGTTAAGGGGGAGAAAAAGCACCTGACACAACAGCAACTAAATCAAGCTTCCTGAATTCAGTGCCCTCCAAATGTATTGGACAGTAGCTCCCGGTATCCACAGCCATCATGACTATTGACAGAACTTTATGTTAAAGAATACAGCACAGAACTGACAGAGACCACAGTCTTTATGTTAAATTTACTTGTAATTTTGTTTAAAAATTGATTGATTGATTGATTGATTGATTGATTGATTGATTGATTGACTGACTGACTGACTGACTGGTTGGTTGGTTGATAATGTTTTTTACCCCACCTTTCTGCTAAGAAAGGACCTGAGGTGGCTTACAGCACTAAAACACAACCGTTAAAGCCAAAAACAACGAATCATTCAAATATTAAATGAATTAATAATAACATTATATTAAGACTGTTAGGTCAAGCATTGATAAAGACACATTTAGAAGTAACAAAATGCAAACCGTCTCATTTTATAACCTCTCCTAGACAGTCTGTTTCTAAGGAAAAGTCTGCCTGAAGAGAAAGGTCTTCGCCTTCTTGTGGAAGGACAGTGAAGATGGGGCCAGTCGTGCTTCCCGTGGGAGGGAGTTCCAGAGTCTGGGAACAAAGGCAGAGAAGGCCCTCTCCCATATCCCGGGAAATAGTTTTATAAACTATTGAAATAGTTTTATAAAGCCAGTGGATAGCTGCAGTCTGGTCTGCAAAGTTTTCAAAGGATTCTCACTCCCAACTCTGACGACACCTATTCACCTGGAATGAGAAAAATCTCCCCCCCCCCCCCATAAAATGCAAAGGGAATCCATCTCTTACTGTCCTGCCTTAGGGGAATCCTGCTATTATTGTTGAGGACTAATTGGAAATCACGGCTGAGTCTCTCTCTCTGTTCGTATGTGTGTGAACCACTATTATCTCTCATCACTTTATGAATGGGAGATTGTGTAGGTGACTTTTCTTTCAGTCTTCTATTCAGGCTAACACGTCAAAATACATACGTGGACGTAAAAGGCAGTCGTAGTTATAGAGAAAACTGAATTCACCGCTCCTGGTGATACGAAGGGTGACTTTACACTGCCCGTAGACCTAAAAGAATAGAGTGGAAGTCAATATTTATAGAAAGATCACCTTTGCCTAGAATGGCATGTTACCATTCCAGACCTTTACTCTTAACTATCAATGCAAACTTTACTTTTAAAAAACACTGTTTATTTTACTTTTATTAGGTTCCTTATATTTCTCTCTTTCCAACTTTCTATTTTGCCCCCTCCCTGTCCCACTGCTTCTTCTGGTCAGAATGAGATATCAAACACAAGCAGCTACTGTGCAAAACAGGGACTTCACACCCCCATAAAAGCTTGGGAAACTTTCTACCTTTCCTGCATTATTACAGAAAGCTTTTCTTAGAAACATAGAATTATAGAGTTGGAAGGGGCCTATAAGGCCATTGACTTCCAACCCTCTGCTCAATATTCATATCAAAGTGTTGCATGATTTAAAATTATGGACTTATGTGAAATATAGGTAAAATTAAAAAGAAATTAAAATGTTAAGATAATTAGACTGTTTTTGACCAGACGTGGGCTACTTCACAAAGGGGACCTCTGTCACTGCTCTACAGCATCAATCCTGCATGCTGTCCATTGTCTCTCTTTGGGTTACCAGGATCTTTGTACTGCAATTTCCATGTGCTTCCCATTACCAGAATTTACTATGAATTATCTCAAATGCAGGCCAGAGTCTGGACATGTCGTTTTTTTGGAATACAACTTTCAGAATCCTCAGGCTTCCTAAGAGATTCATCGAATTATGGGGAAAGAAAAAGAAAGAAAGAAAGAAAGAAAGAAAGAAAGAAAGAAAGAAAGAAAGAAAGAAAGAAGTGTGCTGCTTATATACTGCCCCATAGCGCTTAAAGCAATCTCTGGGCAGTTTACAATTTAATTATGCAAGCTACACATTACACCCTCCCTAGCAAGCTGACTATTCAATTTACCAATCTCAGAGGGATGGAAGGCTGAATGAACCTAGAGCTAGCTACCTGGGATTGAACCCAGGTTGTGACCAAAGTTTTGTACCATGAGAAAGAAAGAAAGAAAGAAAGAAAGAAAGAAAGAAAGAAAGAAAGAAAGAAAGAAAGAAAGAAAGAAGTTTTAAAGTTCTGATTCATGCATGTACATTTGAAGTTGCATATTAAAGCTGCACAATGTAAAGGTATGTGCATACACTCTATATGGAAAAAAAACCCTGATGTATAAATATTTGCCATGTTATCTCTCTCTTATATCTGAGGCAGTGGATTTGTCCAGGAAAGCTCACATTAAAATATAACAGTCTTTAAGATGCCACCACATTTTCATCTTTTTTATTTGTTCTTTTCTTTTTCTTTGGTTTTTACTTATCAATCTGTAAAGATGAGTGTGAAGGCACAAAACCCATTTGTACATCAGTTTAGGAATTCAGATCTTGAAAATATGTTAGGCATCTTTGGGTCTCCTTTGATGAAACTTCCAAAGCCTTACTTCTTGGTCAAGAAAAGTGTTCATTTGCTGAATGAGGGTGATTAAAATACTTACTGTCTCATGTTGAGGTCTTGACTCACAGTTTTTCCATGATTTCCTGCTCAAGACATGACAACTGGTTTCCAACACATCTAAAGTGAGGTATAAGATAGAGCTATCAGGCCCCTGTGGATGAGAAGACGGAATACTTTGCATCACAAAACATATCAGACTTTGAAATGTCTACCTGGCACCTGCTATCAGAATCTGATAAGGATACCTGACCTCCCAATAAGAGTCTGTAATCTCTCTCTATATTTATAGTCTAGTAGACTCAAAACAATTTCATATGCTTTTTAAATGTGTCCTTTAAATGAGCTCCTTTCTTTTTGATTCAAATCTGACTAAAGTTCTTATCTGGATGTATTTTCTGACTTAAGTATTTTTCCAAAGCGCTGAGTTAAGTTCTGATAGATTTTTAAGTATTTGAGCATACAGTTTTTCCTTACAACTGCAACAGTGTCTGATATTTTTTGGATTCGCTGTTTTTAAGCACGAAACCTAGAAATGATGTAAATAAACAAAATTCGTACAGAATTAACAATTTTTGGAATCGCCTGGAATTCTTGCAACAAAAGAAAACCTTATAATGAGATAACTAGATGTGTTTGGCAATGCTTGTCACTGATTGTCTATTTCATTCTGAGATTACCCATTACTGGCCTAATGTCAGCTATGATGAATCATAGAATCTGTTCTTTGCCTGGGAGGTCTATAAATCTCTGTAGGACTTCTGGGGAGTCAGGTATCCTTATCAGGTTCTGATACCACCACCTGGATCAGGTCACCTGGAAGAAAGTTAGCACTGTTCTGTTTGTGTAAATGTTATAACTATAGGGCAGTTTTAATAAGATTTTTTAAAAATGCCAGCAGTTAGAACTATGCTTTGTACTATTCTGCCTTTTCTCCTTTGATGGATTTTTGGAGCTTTTTTTAAGAAATCAAGAAGATGTAAAAATATGGGAGGCCTAGGAACCTATTGTACTTCTATAACACCTTTCACCCAGTGATGGGGCTCAGTTACTTTTGATAACAATGCTAGCAACGAGTTAGAGGGTAATGTTATACGTGCCTCTACAAAATTCAGTAAAATGAGGCATGGCAAAGCCATGATAAAAGCTTCATTTTAAAAATAGCCCTGAGAATCACAGAACCTATTTGCATGTTTGCTGAGTAATAGTCAATATTGTTTCGAGTAAGATGTTGAAAACTCTGTTAGGATATCGTACAAAGTCCCCTTGGGTAAAGAACTATTTTTGAATTTGGGATATGTTCCTACATTTGCCCCTCGGTTCTGCTTTCCTGCTTTCCGTCAATGGCCATGTTCTACAACACTTGTTCTATGACACACCAGACAAAGATTGGTTCCAGCTAAGATCCTTTATTGTGCAATTACATTACTCCATTTGCAAAATTTTAACTGGAGGGGAGGGAAGGGGAAAGGAGGGAAGGAGAGATAATTTTGTCTTCCATTTGTAACCTTTCCATGTTTTCCAATTTTTGACTTCTCTCTCTCTCTCTCTCTCTCTCTCTCACACACACACACAGAGAGAGAGAGAAAGAGAGAGAGAGAGAGAGATTGAGAGAGAACTGTTGAGGGGTAAAGTAAGAATATATGACATGCCTTTTAGGATGGGTTTGTCATGTAGATTTCCTCTGGAACTCACTGCTCAGACTGGCTGTGGTCTGGATACCCTTTGTGTTCTGGAGTCTGCACATTGCCAGATGGCTCCAAGTGCAAGAATATATATATATAATCTACACATATGAAAGGTACCTCAAAGCACGGAAACACAGTAATTGGTGGGTGAGAGTGATGTGTACAGCCTGGAAACCCACAAGTGAACACAGTCCAGATACAGAAGTGTGAAAAGGAGGAAATTCAAGATATGGATAAAGAGTTGACATAGACAGGATCTGGATAAAAGCACACATCCCTAGATAACAGCTGCACAGTTTATTTATTTACTTATTATACTTTTATGTATAAAAGTAAGAAGACTCCCTGGAAAAGACCCTGATGTTAGGAAAGTGTGAAGGCAAGAGGAGAAGGGGACGACAGAGGACGAGATGGATGGACAGTGTCATCGAAGCTCCCAACATGAATTTGACCCAACTCCGGGAGGCAGTGGAAGACAGGAGGGCCTGGCGTGCTCTGGTCCATGGGGTCACGAAGAGTCGGACACGACTTAACGACTAAACAACAACAAAAATACTTTTATGACACCTTTCTCCCACTAATGGGACTTGGTTACTTTTGATGGTAACACTAGAAGCCCTCCATTAAAAGACACTGACAACTATTCCATTTTTCTTTCTTTCCCTTTATTGTTCCACTGTCTGAACTCTTCTCCCCCTGAAGTTCTGAAAATTCTACACAGGATAATTTTCTGTCCTTAAAATCGGACTGCTCTACATGAAACTAGCTGGCTGGACAGCTCACTGGTTTAGGGGTCTGGCTGTGGAGCCAGAGGTTGGGAGTTCGATTTCTCACCGTGCATCCCAGAAGAGCCAGCCTGTGTAGCAATGGGTAAGCTGCACAATCCCAGGGGCCCTCCAGAAGAAGGGAAAACCCTGGAAAGGGTTGCCATTAGTCAGAATTGATTTGACGGCAGATGATTATTATTTATATACACAAAGCTGCAGGACTAGCTCAGAGAGGCTGCATCTCTAAACGCCGCCACCTTTGAGGGCTACCAATTTCCTGCATGGTGGAGTGGGCAAAACCTACTTTCCCACACCCTTCCTTTGAAAATTGATGTTTCTGACTGGCATGAAGGGAGTGAAAGCCAGTACAAGAGGAAACGGCTTACCTGTGGAAGTTCGCGGACATCAAAGATTCGCTGGAGGCTAAACACATAGCCTTCCTTTCGGTCGGCATTGATCTTGTTGAGGGCCTCTTCTGCAGTTGTTTTTATGACAGAAGAATTGCATGGTGGGGAACTTAACTGGCTAGCTGGTAGTGGCCGGGCTGGATGAGCCAAGGAATGTAGTACCTGTAACCCAATCACAAAGGAAATTAGAAGGGCCATTTTGAAAGTGCCCGAGGATCAGAAGGGGAAATCTTTTGGAAATGGGTTCAGGCCTCTTTATATGCTTTGACGTTGGTCCCCAGTGTTTGTTCTTCTGCTGCACATTGGCCGTCACCTTTAAACCTGGACATGTACACAGCAAACAATGTGTCAATCATTAGATTATATAGTCACAAGTTAACATGAACCATGTCTTGGGCCTTAAACCAACAGAACACTGTTGTGTCTGAAACCAATGGCATGTTTCACAAATGTTAATAATAACTAATATCTAACAAACCATGTTAATGCTGGGTGAGAAGCAGAAACCAGATTAACCATGCAATCACCAGCATTCAGTATTTTCTTCTTGTTAACGTGTCATCAAGTCTCTTCTGACTTAGGGTGACCTTTTGAATTAATGATCTCCAAAAGGTTGTATCATATCTCATGTTAGGGCTTCCTCCTTTCCTAACGGTTTCAATGCTTCCTAGTATTATTGTGTTTCTTTTCCTGTACGTCTTGACTTCTCATAAAATATCCAACGTATAGTAGCTTCAGCTCAGTCATTTTAGCTTCTACCAAGAGTTCAGCCTTGATTTAGTCTAGAACCCACTTACTTTCAAATCTAGAACCCACTCATGGTGCCAAAAAACCCTTCCGCAGAAGGTTTCCAAGCCCTCCCTAGGATGTACATGAGTTTGCAAGGCAGGGAGAGAAGGTTATCATTCTTGGAAAAACTGTGGCATCCAGTGGAAATATTCCATTAAATTTTGGCCATAATCTTCAGCTACTGGTTTTAGGTACACTAAGGACATGTTGTGTTTTTCTCTTTCTTTTGGTCACGCAGCATCGGTTTCTCCACTTACAATGATAAAGGCTCCTCTGCCTTTATCACTATGCCGGTGTTTATGAAGGGGGGCAGGGCCGGCCAGGTGAGATCTCTCTATATATCTGGAATGAATAGGTCCATCAACAAAATTGCCAGAGAAAGCGGTCAAGTCCTCAGCTCTGCCTGTTTCCTCTGGCTGTTTCAAGTGCCATTCTAGTGAGACTTCTGGTGAGTTGTGTATGCTGAAAGCAGGCAGGAAATTAGAAAGCAATGTTTGAAAACCACAGGTGAAAAGTGGGCCTCAGAGTGCTTACTCATAAACTGTGATCCAACCAACCTGGGTGTGACTTTACTGTGTTAATGGAATTAATGTTTTTATTTTTGTTGCTAAATAATTAGCAGCTACTACATGCATTTCAAGAAAAGTTCTTGGGGGAACTAGTGATGATGTTTATACAGGCTTTTTCTGTTTTGATGGTAGGGGCCCAGAAAAATGGAAGGAACAATAATGATTACATTATTATTATTTTATTATTATTATTTATTTGATTTCTGTACCACCCATTGGACTACCAAAGCCACTCTGGGTGGTTCACAACAGAAAATAAGACAATAATCGACACAAACAAACCAAAATATAATAATATCATAATAAAGAAAAATAAACATATACCAAACATTATAAATCACTTGTAAACATTATGAACTTGAAAATAACCCACAGAAACAACAATAAATAAAACAGTCAAGATGGCGGAATCACTGGCTCAAGGGTTGGTAGTTGCTCTGTGTTTCTGTTGATGGTATACTCTCAAAGGCCTGTCTAAATAACCAGGTTTTTAATGATCGCTTAAAAATAGCCAGGGAAGGGGCCAGGCAGATCTCAGGCTGGAGTTGATTCCACACATACGGTGCAACCGCTGAGAAAATCCGGTTTCTGGGCCTCCCTTGGGGTCAGATTCCTCAACCACTCCACCTGAGACAAATTAGTAGGGTGGGCAGAACTCATGGGAGGCAGGCGTTCTGTCAGGTATTGAGGTCCCAGACCATTTAGAGCCTTGTATGTTAGTGTCATCACCTTGAAGTTGGCACAGAAACAACCAGGTAACCAGTGTAAGGCAGCCAGAGTGGGAGAAATACTGTATGCTGGTATCTATTTAATCTGCTCAAAAGTCTGTCTGCCACATTCTGGACCTGCTGATGTTTCCGTAGCCCCACACAGAGAGTGCTACAGTAGTCTATTCTCGAGACTACCAATGCATAGTGAGGGATTGGGTGTCAAGGTAGGGATGCAGCTGGTGATCCGCCTAAGATGAGAATAGGCAGAACAGACCACAGATGCTATCTGGGTGTCTATTGACAGCGCTGGGTCTAGTAGTGCACATCATCCTTAGTGGAGAGAGCAGCCCCTCCAAAGGAAAGGGAGGCCATCTTCCTTGTGGGCTGTGCCTATGGGCTGAACCTGGGTGGGCGTAGGCAAGCAGGGGGCAGACCCTGATTTCCTGGGCAGGTACAGTCTGTGGTTGCCATACAGGAATGCTTCTTGCATATGTACAGTTTGCTCCCTTTACCACAGACCTGGTTTCAGCCAGCCTGCTTCCCCTTTCTTGTCTTGACAAAGAAGTTCAAATTCAGAACTTCCTCCCATGGATGCAGTTTCTTGCTGATATAGAAACTTTATCTCTTGTAACTCTTTGCAGATTTGTATCAGGTTCACCATCCCATCTTCCCTTGCAAGTCTCCATGTTCTTTTCAGGCCTCGGGTGCCCGTCTTTCTGGAACCCACATACTCTGTCACTCATAACACCCACAGGACCTCCATCTTGTCCAGATTCAGCCTCGGTCTGTTATCTCTCATCCACCTCAGCCCAGCATTCAGGCAGTGCTCAAGGGTTGGAACAGCATCCACTGCAGAAGGGTGGAAGAAGAGATAGAGCTGAGAGTCATCAGCGTACTGATGATGTGAGACTCCAAAACTCCTGATGACCTCCCCCAGCGGCCTCATATAGATGTTAAATAGCAACAGAAAGATGATCAATCCCTGAGGAACCCCACAATGAGGGTCCAAGGGGTGGACATCATCTCTCTAAGTTGCACTCTCTGGGGTCAGTCCTCAAAGATGAACTGGAGCCAGGTCAGAGCCTGGCCACCAATCCCCAAGCCCCAGAGCTGCCAGGGGACAATACTGTGGTCAATGGTATCAAAGGCCACTGAGAAATCGAGGGGGACTAACACAGACATTTTGCCCCTATCGGCCTCCCTCAGAAGGTCATCTTGCAGGGCGACCAATGCTGTTTCTGTGCTGTGGTGCAGCCTGAACCCAGACTGGAATGGGTTGAGGGCACTGGTTTCCTCCAAGGGTACATGCAGTTGATTCCAACTTACATGACCGCCCTCCACCTCAGGTTTCTCAGTGTCACATACTCAGTTTACCAATGCCTCCTGTTGTTGTGGGACTATGTAGCTTGCCTGAGGACTCACAAGTGGCATGGTATGTAATCAGCTGAGTAATCTTCATTGGGCCCTTTCAGAAGAGGCAAATGAGGATTTGAACTCCCAGCTCCTAGTTCCATAGCCTGGCAGTCCAGTCCACTGAACAATACCAGCTCACATGGTTTACTCAACCAGAGAAGCCAGGAGTGCTACCCACAAACGCATTTGCAGTAGAGAGCCACAGACCAATTAAGGAAGAAGCATGAGTTTAAAGGAAGAGGCTAAAATAAAAGTAGCAGAAAAAGAGGGAAGAGGAGACCAAAAGTTCTGCCAGGAAGAATGCAATGCAGGAGGCTCATCAGTCCAAAGCCTGGGGTTGTCTGAAGGCCAAGGAGGACCGCTGGAAATCTGGTTTGCCACTCTAGTGAGGTGTGCAGCCAACAACTGTGCCGGGAGAAGTATGTTCAGGAGCAGTGTAAACTGTGCATAAAGGACTTACAAGCTATATTTTCTTTATCCTGATTTATCTACCCAGTGTTGGAATCAGAGGGCTAAGACCTTGCTATTTTATTTCAAGCTGAGATGTTTCTGTTTGTTTTCTTGAACCAAACAGAAAACCCAGAGTGAAGCCAGTTAGGTAAACATCAGAGTACGTGTCATACCTGCCTTATAGTACGGAGGGGGGGGGGGTCTGGTAAGAGCTAAGACATCTCTGCACTGATAACATGGGGATTTTTGCTGAGACTTTACTGGATGGAGAGAAAGGTTAAAAAGGTCCCAAAGGAATTTTTTTGCTTAAAGAATGAGCAAAAAATATTAGTTAGGTTTTGATAGCTATTATTATGCATCAACCAGATTGCTGACTGGGGCTGGTTACAGAGATCACATAAACCCCCTGTTACAGGAGATCCACTGGCTGCCAATCAGTTACCAGGCACAATTCAAAGTGCTCGTTTTAACCTATAAAGCCCTAAATGGGCTGGGTCCAAGCTATCTCAAAGACCGTATCTCCCACTATGAACCTGCTCAAGTGTTAAGCTCATCAGGAGAGGCTTTTCTCTTGGTCCCGCCACCTTCACAGGTGTGTTTGGTGGGGACACAGAAGAGGGCCTTCTCTGTGGCTGCTCCCAGACTTTGGAACTCCCTCCCACAAGAGGCCAGACTGGCCCCGTCTTCACTGTCCTTCCGCAAGCAGGCAAAGACTTTCTCTTCGGGCAAGCCTTCCCTCAGCAACTAGCTACCTGTGTGTGAATTTTTAGATGGATTGTTATGCATTACTGCTGTGAGTGAATTTCTAGTACTACTTGTGTTTCCCATTTCTCATAGTGGCATTGGTTTTTCTTTTTTAAATTTTAACTGTTCTTAGCTTTAATATCGCCTTTTAGTGGTGTAAGGTGCCTCGTGACTCATTGTTCTTAGCTTTAAATATTGTCTTTTAATGATGTTAACCACCGTTGTATACTCATTGTTTTCTCCTTTAAATATTATCTTTCACTGTTGTAAGCCGCCTTGAGTCCTTTTCAAGGAGAACGGTGGAGTAAAAATATTTTCAATCAATCAATCAATCACAAAACTATTCATATTTGGGACAGAGGCACATGCGTTTAAGACAAACTGAATGTCAAAGATATCAAAAGGGTGACTTGTCATCATTCAGGACCAAGGATTTGAGTGTTTCACCTCCTCATAGTTTGGCTTCAAATCACCGTGTAGTCAACCTGGTGTGTGATGTTGACTCCTTCCTTCCTTCCTTCCTTCCTTCCTTCCTTCCTTCCTTCCTTCCTTCCTTCCTTCCTTCCTTCCTTCCTTCCTTCCTTCCTTCCTTCCTTCCTTCCTTCCTTCCTTCCTTCCGACATCTTTAACACTTATGGGGCAGCAAGATACACAATCCTCTCCAGACTGGAAATAGCAATACTTGTTGCATTTGGCCAGTGCAGATGGCCTTCATTTCAATTTCTTTTTGACACATTTACTAAAATTCACAAATTATGTATTTAGAGTAAAAAGTCCTAGAAAAATACCCAGTGGGAAGATTCCCACGTCTCTGCTATGGGACTGAGGCTGCTAAGACCTGTTCCCCAATACACTGGAATCCAGACTCCAAATTTAATAGACTAATGGCATGAGTCTGCATTAGAGATGGGGGCAAACTGGGAAACTGGCGGTTGGCGGTTTGTGGTTAACCCTGAACCACCATGAACCCCCAGAAAAATGAACTGGTTTGTGGTTTGTTTTTCCAGTTCATGCCTGCTTTCCCACTTGCTCCTGCTTCCACCACAGGGCATTGCCTCTGAGCATGCACTCACCTATCAGTTGGGTGGTGGGCACATACTCAGAAGCAGCGGCCTGGCTTCCCGGAGTGGGGGAGCACCTGTGAGGATAGCGCCCATGGCGTTGTTGGTGGCAGGAGCAGGAAGGTGGAGGTGAGGGGGGGCAGTGGGAAGGAGGTGGGCAGGCATTCCCTTTTGCTGAAGCAAACACAACACCAACGGGGGGGGGGGAAGTTTGGCGCTTCATTTTGCTTTGGCAAACGGGATCCCCAAATGGCATTGTGAAACTCTGAACCAGCGCCGTTTGTCATGGTTTTTGGTTTGTGGTTCATCTCACGCCCATCTCTGGTCTACATCATATGTTCAAAATAACAGGAATGAGAAATATTTGGCTTGTGGGTCACATGGAGCCTGAAGGGGATTCCCCATCCATCCATCCATCCATCCATCCATCCATCCATCCATCCATCCATCCATCCATCCATCCATCCATCCATCCATCCATCCATCCATCCATCCATCCATCCATCCAGTTCTTCCGCTTTTCTCTCCTGTCAGCGATCATTTAAAGAACGTTTCAAGATTTTTCAGCTTCAAGCACCCAGCATTGTACTGAGCTTTCTTTTGCACGTAGGAAACCTGTGGCACAGAACTGAACTGACCAGAGATGCTAGACCAGTGCTGTGCTTTGTATGCTTGGAAGGAAAATACCCAGCAGGGTTACCTCTGTCCCTGGTTGTTTTATTTTTCACACCCTCCTCCTAGTTCCATTATGGAAAAGTGTTCCAAGGATCCTGGTCAAATTGGAATATGATTGTTAGGCCACAAAATGCCCCCACCCCCACCCCCACCACTTTATAACATCTTTCTACACAGATAAAGACGAAACAAAAGATATAAGAAGGCTTTTGATATTTTATTTTTTAAGCACCATTTTTTTTAAAACTGTGAGGACAGAGGTATTCCAACCTTGTTCCTATAATGTGTTCTAGCATTTTGAGACATCAGGAAAAATGACCAAAAAAAAAAAAAAAAAAAAAAAAAAAGTCCATAGAGAAGACACCTGAAGCATCTTTCTGGCTACTTCTGTGTTATGTTGCGAATCTTGTTCCTTTTTTAATAAAGCCCCACTCTCCCAATTGGCACAACAGATTTTGCAGTGTGCATTAGTTGCCTAAATTGTAGCAGTACGTAATTTAATTTCTGCCACACAAGGGGATGGCTAGCAGTGTGCGGGATAGAACGTTCCCGTGATTTCATCAAGTCTCATCTCCGTTTTTTTCCACTCGGTGTTTACCACAGGGGCTAGAAACTTTAAAACTAAGGACAACTTGGGCAAAGCAATTCGGCACAGTCTTTCCTGTAAGAGGGAGTAGATGTTTGCAAACTATTGAAATCTTCTTGGAGCTGCAGGTGAGGAAAATCTAAACAACACTTTATTAGCTGGTTTCTTCATCCAGTCATCCCTTCATTATCTTGCAAGATGTTCCATTAATCCAGGCTGAAAAAATGTATTTTTCCTGGACATAACCGACGGCTTGGTGCTATCAGCACTGGTTGCAATGGTGGGACAGTCCCCACTTCTCTTTTGACCACTGCAGGCTGTACTGCAGGTACCATAGCCTCAGCAGAGTGTGACTCGTGGGATGCATGTGTGTCATTGTGAGAATGAATGAGACTGTGGACAGTGTGGCCAATTCCAGGGGAAATAACCTTTCTTCCTAAATGATGCTCGGTCCAGTGAGTATGAAAAGGTCCAGCCTGAAAAAGAAATATATTATGTCTAGTCTGCTTATGCTATTTTGGAGGTGATTAGATGAGCATGTCGCTCGTTATTTTGTTTGCTTTTGGTGCAGTTTGATTCGCCCTGTTTTCCAGCAACCACAAGTATTCTATTGATTTATTTAAAATATTTTACACCACCTTTCTCCTTAGAAAGGACCCAAGGCAGTTTCTACCATTAAAAGACAGTATTTTAAACCTAACATGGGTGAGTATACAAATACAAAAAGGATCAAACAAATACCATGCTAAAAAACATAAGCAACACCGAAACAGATTCAAATCAGTCAGGTACAACAACCTGTAACCAAATTCCACTCAGGCAGGCAGTCCCTGAGGAAAAGCTTGTCTGAAGAGAAACGTTTTTGTCTGCTTGCAGAAGGACAGCAATGACGCGGCCAACCTGGCCTCCAGTGGGAGGGAGTTCCAGAGTCTGGGAGCAGCAAGAGAGAAAGCCCTCTCCCACGTCCCCACCAAACACACTTATAAAGGTAGTGGAACCAAGAGAAAGGCCTCTCTTGATGATCTAGATACTCAAGTAGGCTCATAAAGGGAGATGCAGTCCTTGAGATAGCTTGGGACTAGAAGTTAGAACCAGAAAGGGATCGGCAGCCAATGGAGCTGCTGTAACAGGGTGGTTATGTGATCCCCATGACCAGCCGCAGTCAGAAATCTGACTGCTCCAATTTGAACCTGCTGAAATGTCCTGACATTTTCCATAAGCAGGCCCACGTAGACAGCATTACAGTCATCTACCTAGGATGTAATTAAGGCATGTGTCACTGTGAACAGATTAGACTTTCCCAGTAATAGGTGCAGCTGGCACACTTATTTTAATTGTGCAAATGCACTCCTGGTCACCACCAAAACCTGGGCATCCAGGCTCCGAGATGAATCCAGGAGCATCCCACAAGCTGCACACCTGTGTTTATAGGAGGAGTGCCCAGGCTGGATCCCTATTCCTTGATCTGCCTTTCGCCTGACTAGAAGCACCTCTGTCTTGTCTGGATTAAGTTTCAGTTTATTCACCCTCACCCAGTCTATTACTGACATCAGACACCTATCTAGAGCCAGAACAACATCCACATATTTTGATGGCAAGGAGAGATACAGTTGGGTGACATCCACATACTGGTGACACCAAATCCCCAAACTCTGAATGGTTTCATGTAGATGTTAAATAACATAGGAGACAAATAGAAATCAGAGGGACCCCGCAGTTCAGCAGCCAGGGTTGAGGAGTTCTCCACCTTCTGAGTTGTCTCTTCCAGGAAGGACCAGAGCCACTGTAAAACAGTGCCTCCCAGTCCCATTCCAGAGAGACGACTCCATAGGATACCATGGTTGATGGTATTGAAAGCCGCTGAGACATCCAGCAGAACCAACAGGAACATATTCCCCTTGTCCAGTTCCCAGCATAGGTCATCCACCAAGGTGACCAGAGCAGTCTCTGTTCTCTAACTAGGCCTGAAGTCAGATAGAAACAGATCTAGATGCCCTGTCTCATCCAGGAACCCCTGGAGCTGAGAAGCCATGATCTACTCCAATACCTTGCCCAAGAACTGACTATCAGAGACAGGTTGGTAATTATACAGTATTGTGGGATCTAAGGAGGGCTTTTCCAACAATGGTCTTACTATTGCCTCCGTTAAGCATGTTGGGATCCTACTCTGTTGCAAGAGGATATTCACAGGCATACTGACTCTGGTGTGGAATACTGATGTGTAAATACGGGTGGGAGAAGGGGGAAAGAGAGGTTGAGGAATCACCACGCAGTCCTATCATAGGTAGATTGCTGAAACCCGTGAGTTGTAGGATCGGGTAGTAGAAGAGGACAGAAGGTTCTGTCTGAAGCACTGGAGTGGTAACATCTGGTCATCCACCCAAAGCCACCGGCCCACAAACCACCTGCAAACCTCTTCTACTGAACAAGTTGTATAAATGGGGGGGAAAGAATAAGAGGAGGAACTCCTCTAAAATCTGTACCTGTTGTTCGTAGACGGAGCAGTGTACGACATCCTTGGGAAGAGTCTGAGCAGTAGGAACGTTATGATCAAAAACAGTCGCCTTGCAGAACCCAAAATGCTAAAGAAGGAGGAGGAGGAGAACATGTAAAATATAATGGAAGCACAAGGAGAAACATACAGTAGTTTCTTAGTCATGCAGCACCGGGCAAAGGATGTCACTTTTCATTCTTATCCAGACTGATAATACAAAACCAGTGGTGGCCGATCCACTGCAGGCCCACCGCAGGCTCAAACTATCTCCAGCCTGAGCGGTTCTAGGATGTATCTGAGAGAACCTGCTTCTGTTTTGGTGCATATGTTTGAAGGCCTGCCCGCCTTTGTGTGTTTATGGACCCTCTTATATGCCTGGCTGTCTTTCATCCCTGGTTGCCCCTCAGCCACCCTCCACCAACCACAATGAATAAGTCACCTACCACCAAACAGATGGGCGAACTGAGAAGTGGCCAAGCTTTGCTGTGACTGACGATGTGGGGCAAAGCTAATTAAGCAAGGCGCAGTTTATTTTTTATGGGTTTATAATGGAGTCTAGAACTGGATGGATAGCTCAGTGGTTGAGGTAACCGACTGGAGTCGGTTTAGGTTGTGGAGTCAGAGGATGGGAGTTCAATTGGGGAATTGGGCCTCCTGTGAGTAGAGGCAGCCTGGTGGCCTTGGACAAGCTGCAACATCCTAGGGCGCCTCCAGAAGAAGGGAATGGGAAACCACTTCTGAGTATTCTCTACCTTGAAAACCCTGAAAAGGGTCACCATAATAATTATTATAATGGGGTCTGCAGGAATATACCAAGGCTATATTCTGTGTCAGACATGGAGAGAAGGCAGAGAATGAATGGGATACGTGGCAAGAGGTCTGGACTATCTACTCCTTTAGAACATACAGGTGGACCATGGGATTTGTAATTTAAAAACATCGTAAGTCATTCAAGGGCTGACCCTAGTCTATGTTCCTTCCCATCCAAGGGTTGTTCCTTTGGGAACCACTATTTCCAAAATCCTCAGCCATTGTGAGAACCGTATGGGCTGGAAGATTCTAGGACATGTAGTCCCCAAAAGTAACTTTCCTAAGTTCTGGCATCAGGAGAGCACCTTGGAAGCCTCAAGCATGCTGTCTTGGAAACTTTGCTACAAAAAAGGTGGATGGTGTGAAATCAGTAGGATTACAAACCTATTAACTCCACCATCTGCACATTCCATCTGCTCCTGCTCATTTAAAGGCCTGGTTTACCTGCTTTGCAGAAGCAGTTGCCTGCCTCATTTTTGTCCCTGAACAATTTTGCATGAATTTTTTTTTTACAGAATCATCCCTAGTATCTATTATTTATTTCTGTATTTACTTATCTATATTATTTGCACTTACTGAATGCTCGCCTGTCAACGGTTTGCAGTCTTGCGGGTGGTCGTGAGCATCTTGGGCTGAGCAGTTAGTGAGAACTATGGCAAACTCCACATGGGTAGCTGGAGGTAAAATCTAGGAAGACATGAATTAACATTTTATTCCCGTCTGTGAGGAAACTATAAAATAGAGGAGTCAGAAGCAGATCTTGAAAGCTTCTTTCTGAAAGAACAGTAGGACCTCCCATATCCGCGGTATCCACTGATCCCATTCTGCATCGTCTGAAAATATTAAAAATATTAAAAGAAAAATCCTAGAAATATGGCCACAAGAGGGAGCCAGAGACTGTGCTTTGTATAGCATTTGCTAGGGAAATGTATTTCCATGGTGTCATTACCAGAACTGGCCACTAGAGAGAGCCAAAGACCATACTATTTATAGTCTTTGCTATTAAAATAGTGTTTGCTATAATCCACATTGTCCAGTATCCACGGGGGGGGGGGGGCTTTGAACTGATCCTCCGTGGATATGGGGGGTCCTACTGTAATTTGTTCCCACTACTCGTTATCGTCTTCAGAACCAACTCATTGTTGGAACTTATTACAGTGTCATAAAAATGTCATTATCTATTCCTTTAAAAAAACAAAAAAAAAACTTCACAACTTAGGACTGAGAAGAGAATGACATAACATTTGAAAAATGCCTCCCACAATACCCTTTAAAATGGACTGTCCTTGCTTGAATACTTACTGAGATCTGCCCACGTGAGATCTCAAGGAGCTGGTAGTGGATGCTGTTATTTTCGGCGTTGAAATGGGCAAGGGCCGTGCTAACTGCGCTCACCACATGGGCATTATTCAAAGGCAGCAGCGTGGGACAGTCAGGGCAAAGTCTTACGAGGTCTTCAGCTGAGTCTAAGGAAAACAAAGACAGGCGTGCTTTGTTGTTGTTTTTTAAATGGGTAACACTGATGGGCAGCCAATCCTGAGCATTTACAACAGCTAATCTGATGTTTATAGGTGGCTATGTCCTTTGTGGTGGTGGTGGTGGGGGAAAAGGAGAGAACCATTTATTTGTTCCTTGCCTTTTCAGAGAGGCATACGATAGAGCTGTTCCATTGATAGCCATTTAAGCTTCCTGGGACGTGTTGATCTTAATGGGAGCTCACATCAAGCCAATATTTTTCCTGTCTCACAATGTAAAGGCATGCGAGGGATTCCCCACCACCCCCAGGTGTCCCCACACCTTTTTATTCCTCCTTGGTTTGTTCTGTGCATCTTGTGGCACTTTCTTTTCCAGTCTGAAGATTTCTTTTTTTGTCTGTCTGTTTGTCTGTTTTGAAAGGACCATAGGGTCTGCATTCAAAAAGGTGGGCAAGTTTAGCATTATAGCACTTCCCAATATGCAAGCATAGTTCACACGGACAAAAAAAAATCCCAAGACTAAAATCCCAAGGAGTAAAGGAGCCAAGCAGCAGAGTAAGAATACTCTTCCAGATGGGATATTCCCTATAAGTTCTTTTAAGTTTCTTGTCAGACAGAGATCTTAATAGGAATTAAGGCCAGAGTTGGTACAGAGCTTATAGTTTGTGCCTCGGTATGCCAAGAGAGACCTACGGCTGACCCACTCAGTGTACAAATCACTCATCACACTGCTTTGGTTACCTGTTGGTTCAGCGAAAAGGGACTGATTTAACAAGAGAGGTGCCTCAGGAGCTGAAGTCTGGATGCATATCCTGGTGAATTCCAGGCTTTCGCAGAACTGTGATAAAAAGGGGGGCATAATGGGGAGGTACAAATGGCCCATCTGAAAGAGCCTGTAGTTACAGAGCTGGGAAATGACAGTGAATTCTTAAGTGCCCCAAATGGCTAAGGGCTAGCTGAGCTTATAAAAGGCCATCTAAAGTTGTGCTGAATCCAGACCTCTCCCAATGTATAGATATTGAAGACTATTTCGGATTATCCTTGCCAGTGCTGGCGCAGTGGTTAAACTACTGAACTGCAGCCAAACCTCTGCTCACAACTCAGGGTTCAATCCCAGGTAGCCAGCTCAAGGTTCACTCAGCCTTCCATCCTTCCAAGGTTGGTCAATTGAGTACCCAGTTTGCTGGGGGAGCAAATGTGTAGCCTGCATAATTAACTTGTAACCGCCCAAAGAGTGCTTAAGCACTATTGGGAAGTCTATTTGCATCTTAGTGTGTTTTATTTGCATCTTAGTGTGTTTTAATTTTGTACAGTATGCCAATAAAGGTTTCTGTCTGTCTGCCACTATTGGGAAGTATATAAGTACCATGCTTTGCTTTGCTTTTTGCTGTGCCAGCATTGTGGCTGGAAGAAGTTTAGATCTGAAGTAATTTTGATCCTTCTTTGCCCACCCTGTTTTCACCACTTTGTTTGGCTCTTCTGCCAGAAGATCACAGCCACCAAAACAGTTCCGGAAGAAGGTTCTGTTCGTAGGATGGGCATTTGTGCCAGCAGAAGATCCTTGTTCCTGATACTACGCCCTCACAGGGGACGCCTTTGAGCTGAGAGTACAGGGTTACTTTTAAAAAGCTATTGGATGCACTGCTTGCTGCTTTGTTTTTCTGCTAACTTTCATTCCTTTGCTTGAAACAAGCAACAATCTAGGATTGGCAAGAAAAGGCACAACACTGGAATAGGAATGAATGAATGAATGAATGAATGAATGAATGAATGAATGAACGAATGAATGAATGAATTATAAAATAAGGGCTAACTCCTTTCCAGAAAACGGAAATGTTCCTAGCAAATAAAGATTGGCAAGGTATGTGCTTTTGCTGGTTGAATGTCTACCTGACTGCGAAACTGAAGCTACTAAAATTGATTACCTGGAGTTGAGTGACAGTGAACATTGAGCACTCTGTATTCTCCCTCGTGCTTGAGCAGTTTGACATTGCAGTCTCCTTCAACTGCCTAAGAATTCAGAAGAAGAGAATTAGGGGGAACAAGGGTAGTTCCGAAACAATACCTACAAAATACATAAATAGGTAGCAAGACCCCAGTTGTGCATATTTAGCTAACCATGCGCAAGTGCTTTTCCTTACATTTTACCTCTGAGTCCACAGGTTCACACAACGATACTTAGGTTTCTGGGAAATATTTAGGCTTTGGAGTTTCTGTGACTGAACTAGGTGGGACTGTTAGTGTGCTGTTAGTTGTAAAGGTCTCCCAAGGGGTATGGGACGTCTGTTGGAGCACAAGCTTGCCTGACTCTGCCTTTTGCAAATGAGTCTGCTTTTGTTTTATGATTGGTCATCAGCAGATACACATGAACTTCATTTCCATGCCTGAAGGAACTGAGGGGAAAATGTTTTTGTGTGTAACCTAAACCTTTGTTTTGTTTTATTGTGTTACTTCTAGTCATTTTAGAAGAGGGGTGTGCAAAGTGCATGCAGCCCCACAAACATCTAGGAGTCCTGGGTATAATAGTTTCATGATTTGCCCCCCCCCCCCCATCACCTTGCCCCACCCTTTAAATAAGAAAAGGGGAGTTCGGCCACTAGACGGCATGAAATAAAATCTAAAACTAGTTAATATCATGAATTAGCCTAAAAGAATGAATTGGATTCTCAGACAATGAATTATGTTTGCCGAGTTAAAAACATGTTTTAAAACCTAAAATCTTGTATTTGTCAGGTGTTAAGTGTGCCTAAATTTGGAGAGGAGAGTTCCTGATTTTTTATTTTATTTTATGTAATACATAAATTATTTCATTATTTAAATAAATAAATATTTCATTTTCTCTACTATTTTTTTTTAAAAAATAACAAGAATAACAAAAAGGATAAGCTTTTTGGCTATTCTAGGCAAACCTTTCCTATTTTGGCCACAGTCTCTGGAAGTGAAGCCTTTGGGGAATATTCAGAACTAACTAGCACGCTAACACTGTGAGGTAGTTTAATCTTTTTACTCAATTTTAGGACGAACCAACAAGCTGTGGCTCTTCTGTCTCCCAGTTTAGCTGAAAAACTACTCTGTGTGATGGGTATGTCAGGCCGAGAGAATCCAGTAAAAGCCCAGAATCTCTTATTCCTCCATGAAGTTTTCTTTCACTGCTAAAGGGAGTGGATAGAAAGATGCACAGAGAAGCCTAATGTTGAGATGGGAACCTGAAGAAAGAGAGGAATAATATAAAATCACAGATGCTTAGAGGAGAGGAGTCCCAAGTGCCCAGAGGAAGAAAGAAAGAAAGAAAGAAAGAAAGAAAGAAAGAAAGAAAGAAAGAAAGAAAGAAAGAAAGAAAGAAAGAAAGAAAGAAGAAGAGAGAGAGAGAAAGGAAGGAAGGAAGAGAAAGGAAGCAAGGAAGGAAGGAAGGAAGAAAGAGAAAGGAAGGAAGGAAGAAAGAAAGGAAGGAAGGAAGGAAGGAAGGAAGGAAGGAAGGAAGGAAGGAAGGAAAAGAGAGGGGGAAGGAAGGAAGGAAGGAAGAAAGAAAGAAAGAGAAAGGAAGGAAGGAAGGAAGGAAAAGAGAGGGGGAAGGAAGGAAGGAAGAAAGAAAGAAAGAGAAAGGAAGGAAGGAAGGAAGGAAGGAAGGAAGGAAGGAAGGAAGGAAGGAAGGAAGGAAGGAACCTTAGGTTCGGTAATTGCACCTAACAAAATGAAGCTGGAATGGGGAGGGGAGTGAAAATAGGACGGTATGAGTTTAGCACTGTGCCAAAGCATTCTACTCATATTTGGACCTCAACAATCAGCACAGAAAATCAGGCAGCCAATATCATTGTGTAACTGAATAGATGAAACTTGGCGAAGCAAAGAAGAGTGTTAAAGCAGAAGGTTTGCAAAGGAAGCAAAATAAGGTACGCTCCCAGATTCGCCTTGGAAGGCATCTGGAGAGAAGGGTGGTGGTGGTGGGGTTTGCTATGGCAAAGGGGCGTTACTGAAGAAATTGATGAAAGAGGAACATCCTGTTTATCGTGTGAAGAAACCTGAATGGACTGATGGCACCAGTGGTGTGGGAAAAGCAAAATGTATTTGTCCTAATAGTGCAGCGTTTCAACCCTAAACCCACCTTGATTTAAAATGGCATTGTGATGGCTGGAAAATGCGAGGAGCCATCCGTCTGGACACACACATGTGCCCTTGCTGAGGCAAACCCATTGTATGGATCATTTGCTGCTGATGTGTAAACCATCTGGCTGATTTCTGAAGGGTAATTTGGTGTCTGCTATTTGCAGAATTGGGAGGGAGGTCCCTTTTAAATGGACAGTAAATCTTCCCAGTCAGAATAGTCAGCAAGCAATGTTGTGTGGCCTGGTTTTACTCCCCAGGATCCGCTTTGGACCACTGCAGAAGAGGAGAGGTTTAAACCTATTTCTACTTTTTAGATTTTTTTTTAAAAGCCCCTTTTTTTTGGTAGAGGAAGGATGTGTGCCTTGTTTCATGGGAAAATCACGCTTCTTAGAGACTGCCTGGAGGACAATTCCTCTTGTTCTCACTCCCCCTCCCCTTTGGGGGAGGAGAGGTCTGGACATTTCTGGGGTCTATAAAAATGGGAAGCATCCCCCATGTGACCCACGGGCTGCATGAGATCTTACACTGTCCTACAAGATTGCCCCAAAATGCAAATACTCACATGTTCATGCCGAGCTCGTACTGTACAGTTGGAAGCTGGCACTGGGCTCAACACATGGCATGTGGTCTCCAGTAAGTCCATCTCTAGGAAGTAAATCTCTCCATGTGGCCTCTGGAAAGAGCGGAGAAAAAAGAGAGAAGATTATTAGGACGAATTCCCTCCCTCCACATTTGTTGATTTTCCTTGCACAATTACATTTTGTCTTAACCAAAGCTTTGAAATAGCTTTGTACTTTGTTATTACCCAATAACTAAATGCCAATTACTTGTAATGCATTTTATTTTTAGAAGGGATACCTGAAACAAGGGATAATATCACTCTTGAGATGTAACTGTCACTATTTTCAGTTTTTTTCAGTCACAGTTACAGGGTGTGTCTGAGACCTCACTGTACAAAGGTGTTTTGAGATTTGTCTCCCTGTCTGGAGACCCAGGGAAGCAGTGTTGACAACCCTACCTGTAAAAGACAGAGCTATCTAGAGGTTTGGTGTGGAGGAATAGATGGAAAAACCCCTACCCCTGTGTCTGCTTTTTGAGGTGGCTGCCTCACTCTGCCTAATGAGAGAGCCAGACCTCTGATCAAAAGGGATCTCCGACAGATGCATCAGGGTTGGATTGCAATAAGTGACTAAATAGACATTACCATTTGAAGAGCTGCTTTGTAAGACCAAAGCCTAAAATTAGCTTTCTTCGCCACAGACCTAACTTTTACAGATTAGAATCTGAAAATTCCCCCCCCCCCCCTTCTTTTGGACTGCAAATAGTTCTGGAGTGCATCCACAATCCCTTAGAGATTCTGAAAGCTGTGCTGCCAAAAATAAGCAACTCACCAAATATTGAAGTATCCCAATTATCCTGAGATTGGGTTCTACGCAGCACTTACCCGGGGTATCATCTTGGCATTCTCAATTCTGTTCAAGACATATTTATATCCATGGAGCGTATGTGTGTTGATGTGATTCAGTGCAATGTCTGCTGCATGTTCAACCTCGGGGAGATCGCATGGAAGAAGCTGTGGTCGGTGGGGAATAAATGGCGGTGAAACTGCGGTGCATCCTAAAATCTGACCGAGGAGTACCAGAGCGATCAGCGACTTCATGGCTGAGTGTGCAGAAGATTCAGAAGACCCGCTCTGCTGAATGGAAGGAAGGAAGGAAAGGTGGAAGGAGCTAAAGCCGGGATCTCATTTATAGACAATCCAAGAACCCACCGCCCTTTGCGTACATGACAGCTTGCAATCTTTGTCCTGGGTCTTGAAAGGGACTGCAAACAAGCGAAAAAGAAAAGTAAACATGCAGGGGACCTTGAGTCAAAGTTTTATTAGATAAGAGAGAAATTGCTAAATAGGCTAAAACACAGATGGCAAGAAGAGCGGAAGGCACAAATCGTTGCTCTTTAGTCCTAGTCCTGCATGAACTGAGCACAGAGTTCCATTGCTCGATGCTACACTAAAAAGGAAATAGGGGAAATGACGACCAGATGATTGCATGTGATCAAGTTGATTCTGATGGATGGAAAACCTTCAGCCATTCTCAACTTCTTCTTCTTCTTCTTTTTTTTTTACCATAAATGCAACATAAAAGAAATATAGGCCGAATCAAGATTGAATAAGTCTCATAATGAACCTTATAAGGTGGTGTGTGAAGAACTGTTTCCAGTCTGTGGCCCCCTTCAAATGGGCCAGGGGTCATCAGGGGACCATGTGACCCCCAATGAGAATGGCTGGATACAGGGCCGGTGCCAGGCTTTTTGGCATCCTAGGCAAGACTAACTACTCGCGCCCCTCTCAGGTCAGTTCTGCGACTCTCTGAGGTCAGTTTTGTGGCCCTCTCAGGTCTGCGCTCTAGGCGGTCACCTAGTTCACCTCGTGGTAGCTCCGGCCCTGGCTGGATAGACCACTCAGAAGTGATCTACTGCTCCCTTCTGAGGGCACTCTTTGGCCATGTCACTTGGCCAAGAGCACACCGGCTAGTTGTTCTGCACAGAGGAGTGGGGAATCGAACTTCCAACCTCTACCTAACTTAGGGTGTGATCAGATGGTGAGAAAGGATTGCGTCTGATCACACCAGAAAGGTCAGCTTTGCTGAGACTAGCTCCGTTAAAGCAACCCTTCTCTCTGCTCGGGAATTGCTCCGGCTTGGTCCCCTAAAGTCTTAGTTCTGTGGCTGGACTGAAAGGATCCAGCTTTGGCATCATCGGGGTTGAGCTGGATTGATATTGCCTGTACAACATGTGATGGCTAGAAAACCGCTCGCACCGCACAAGCTCACAAGCAGTCTCAAATGTGAGCAATTTTTGTGTGTGATCACACCCTCATTGAGCTAACCATACACAATAGTGCCCTAAGCCCTATCCTATAAAGCTGCAAATTCCAGAAGACTCCTGCCATGAAAAATGCTGGGATGTGTATGTGAAGGTTAAGCAAGCCGACAATTATGTAGAAGTGCTCCGTGCAAATTGAAATAATTGGAAGGAATATGAAAGAATGGAAGGTTATCATCAACTGAAGAGAAACTGCTAGATCCAGACAGCTCAGTGTGGAAAAGGGAGCGGTGTGTGACCCGTCGTGTTTACTTGTGCTTTTAATATTGTTCTTATTATGAGTTTTAATAGTATACTTGTTTAATACTTTTTTAGTATTGGAATAATTTATTATTTAGCTTTTAACTTTGTTTCTTTTAATACTGTAAGCTGCCTTGGATCCTGTGGGAGAAATGCAGCATATAAATATTTTAAACAAATAAAATAAATATATAAGTAGGTCTGTGCACCAGGATGTTTTTAAAAGCCATGGTTGGCCCAAGATATTTTTTTCTACACAAGACAAAGGATAAAAGGAATATAAGTTACATTTTTTTAAAACTACAACTCCCAGAACTTCCCCACCCAACAATAATAATGGAAGGTGGAACTCAGGGCTTGTCTATACTGGTTGTTTTGGAGCAGGCTGGTGGTGGGCTAAATAGCGTTCCTTGGGATCGGGTGGAGATGCGATATTCCATTTGGTGTGATCCACACAACCAAATGGCATATCGGTGCTCAAGTGACCCTGTTTGGTCTGGTTCTTTTTGATATCGCAAAGTGACTTAATAAGCGAACCACTTCAGGATATCAGCAAATTGAAAACTTCCTCTGCTCCTTGGCAGAGGGGCAGGGGAAGTGAAAAATCTTTTAAGACTCTAGTAGACTATCGCTGATGCACTGCATCACTTGAAAAAAAGATATTTTTTTTGGTTTGTCTAAAGAGCCAGTCAATAAATGACCTACAGCCAAATCTGTGGATTCAGCTGTGGGCAGTTTCTTAACCAGTCGAAGGTGATGTAGCACAATGGGATTTTCAAGTCTTGAGAGCCCAACCTGGGCCACATAAGAGGGCAGTATGGAAACATTTAGAGTGATTTTTGGAAACAGTGGAAAAAACAAGTGGAATCAGTGGTGGCTGGTACCCACTGGAGTTGGTGGGCACAAAGCACACCACAGGTAGGTACAGCCAGCCAAAAGTATGTATTCGTAAATACATAGGCGGGCAAGGAAATATTCATTCCACATATGTGGGTTGGGGAGACCCAGTTGGAGCCCTTACCTTCCACCTCTGGTGAGGATGCAGGCAGGAGCTGGCTGGCTAGGCATGGCCCATTAGAAGCTAGCAGTTCCAATGTCATGTGTTGGGAGGGGGCAATGAATCAAGTTTTAATTTTAAATTTACAGAGGCTGTCCAAGGAGCTGAACTCTATCCCCAAAATAGGTTAAGACAGATTCCTCACCTCCATGGCATCAGAGTTGCCTCCACCTTCAACTGGGGGCCCCCATAGACCAGCCTTGAGATGTGTATCTTTGCCTTGTTTCAAAATAAGAGGGACTAAAATGACTTATTGCACATTTGGAAGGCAGCAGATTAGCGAAATTTGCGATAGAGGATTGGTGAGGTGAGAAAGTAGAATCCTCAATAAAAAACTATTTTCTCTTGATTCAGGACTTAAAGTAGAAAGTTCTTCCTACAACTGGACTTGGCTTATACTCAAGAAGATGCATTTTTTTGCATGAGGAAGAGGAACGAGAGAACCTCCGTAAGTTTCCTAGACTGTCCTTCATCTTCTCTGACCTGCGCTGACGTTTCTTCAACCTCAGATTGTTACTCTTAGGGTTCTGGTGTCCCTTCCTACTCACACTTTTCTCTTGTTCCTCCAAAGAGGAGACATCTTGCCTTAGTTCTCCAGCAATAAAAGGGGCAGGCATGGCTCTTGGCATCTGAAGTTAGCTAGAACTAGGACTTCTATCACCTTTCCCACCACAAGTGCATTTCCCTCACAAACACAAGCTTCCTTATCTTAGGAAGAAGTGTGGATGGTCATCCTTTGCTGAAAGGTCATTTGTACTCAGGTCATTCTTACTGTAGAGGATTGAATCCAGAGGTTAATGTTACTCCTGTGCCACTGATTTTGCTTACTCTTCAACATAAAGAACATATATTTAATTTATGGAGTCCATAGCTGCAGGATATGGTGATGGCCACAAATGTAATGTGACTTTAAAGGGAAATTAGCCATATTTATTCAGGAAAAGCATATCAGAGGCTAGCTCTCAACCATAATAACATTATATAAATCCTTCTGAGTCAACATGATAGTGAGGCTGGAAAATAATATGCATTTATCAATCTATTTATTGATTTATTTGGCTGATACCCCACTTGTCTCCGAGAACAGAGAATCAGGAACTGGGAATCAGGCAGATTGTAACAAGACTTTTGGTTTTTATTATTATTATTTTGAGTTTTCTGTGTGGCCTCCGGAAGATTCTGGGAACAAAAATATGGTCCTTGGGGTTGCCAGAGTTCCCTGCGCTTGGAGTAAAGTCTTCTTATTTTCAAGTGCTTAGACACTGATCCTTGTTATACTATTAGTAAAATATGGAATTATTGACATTATGTTACATCATACAAAGAGGGAAGAGGGTTCTGCTTTATCAGCAAGGGCATCAAGTAGGCTTACAGTGAGATGCAGAGATCTAAATGAGAAAGAACAAACAAGGTTTATGTCAATAGACCTGGCCCACGCCTTTGAAAAATAGCCAAAACCAACAAGATTTTATGTTGTACGTTACAAGTTCATGGTCAGAAAACAGCAAAGGGAATATGGGGGGAGGGGGATGAGGGGGTCTTTTCTGTCCTTGCATGAGGCCTCTTTGCTCATGGTGATTGTGTTTGTACAACCCGTGCTTGTAGACTCATTGTACAACACATTAGTTGTACGATGAGTGTACAAGCACGAGGTGTATAAGCACAGTGTGCCTCTGTTTTTACCAATGAGAAGATCTGCTAAATAGTCCCCGGAGCTGGGCAAACAGATGCTTCAGGCATGGAAGGAACAAGCCACATGGACTCTGTCTTCGTCCTATCAGCACATATGTCTTATGCATTAGTTATTGTGGAAGGCATACAAAAAAAAAGGGGGGGGAACAGCTGTTTGGTCCTTGTACAAAATTCAAAAACAATAATTTGACCACTAAAATCTCAAACATGGGCTAGCTTATGAGTCCTGCAGGACTCTTCACCAAGGTGAGTTGTGAACTCCCATATGACCCACCCTTGTTGGTCGAAGGCATAGAGAACAAGACCACTTTAGCTGTTGACAACATCTAAGGATTTGTTGAAGGTCAATGGCGACAGTGGACATGCAATGGTGTGGAGTAAGTGGCAAGTTGGTCCTCCTTCAGACTGGACATTCAACATACCACATTTAGCATGGGAAGGGCAAAACTGGATAACTTGGCAAATTTCAAATAGTTGCCACGATTAATTTGGCCCAATGAGTTCACTTCCACTGCTCAGAGCCCATCATTTGGAAATCTGTGGCTTTGCCAGTCTGTCACCAGGCAACTACAGAAGCACGAGGGCTACTGCTGCATCTTGGTATAGGTTGGTTGTGTTCTATACACATGATTTAGAAAGGTGTACATGTTTAAATATATTACAGTTTCCTTGAAAGCTGTTTCTGAATTCTTCTTGATTTGTGCCACAAAAACACAGACTTAGGGCTATTGCTTTAATAATTCGGGTTGCAGAACTTCTTGATATATGGCAGACAGGAGACATTAGATTTACACAATGTTTGGCAGAACAAGATTTTATCACCTTCTATATGTGAAGCTGCTATAGTATCTTGCTTGTTTCTTCCTGGGTATTTGCTTAAAGGGTTCACCTTTTCCAGGAAGAACACCTCCTGAGACTGGCAGCTGGATGGACCACATTTTGCTTGGGCAATCTATACATTTTTGGGGTTCATTTAATTCATTTGGGGATACCTGCTTTTGAAAGAAAAATGTACATGATGGAAAATGCATGTATTTGAAACATGCTCCCAAAGATGCTTTAATCAGTGAGAAAACTGCCTGCCAAAATGCATACGTTTAAAATGTCTCTAGGAGAAGGAAAGAAGTCAGGCTATGCGATACAGAGTCAGGGTGGGATAAAAAAGCCAGGGGAATGTTGAGTAATGTATCAAAAATGAGAAATACAGATCTTAACTCAGACAGTTCTCTTCCAGACGGACAATACAACACTATCAATCAAAAAAACCCCAAATCCAATTGTGCAGCTATCTTTTCCATTTTTGGTGGATGTTCTTAGTAAGGAAAAAAAAAAGATGGAAGAATGGGTGGAGAAACACAGCATCTCTTATGGAGAATAACATTTGGACCCCTTGTAAAATTCCATGAATGAGGCTCAGCAGTTACACAAGAAAAGCCTCGTTTAGAAGTCATTGAACTTTTGTGAATAAACTGAAGATGTATTTTTCCATTCCTTATCTTATCTAGTTACATTGGGTGATAGTTTAACTCAAGAGTGGAGGTGGATTTTGTGTGCATCTGTACCAGGCTTGAAACGGGCTTGAATTTTCCTACTGGCGATAGAGCTGCATTGATTGACCATGCATGAGTGTCTGATCGAAAGACTAGTCTCTCCTGGCACTGATCAAGAGTGTTCTCGCATCAACAGCTAGACCAATTTAGGAAGTACTTTATACCAGGGAGGGCAAACCTTTTCTCCTTCTGAGGTGTACATTCCTTCTAGGAATATGACGATGAGGGGGCCTCACTGTGCCAGCAATAACTGGGCCAAAGTCGGCAGGAAGTGGGCCAGAGTCCAAAGTGGGTGTTTTTTTCCATCTCACTCACATATATGCCCCTTCTGTTAAGCTCCCTCTCTCCCCCTCTCTTTTTCTCTCTCTCTCCCTTTCTTCCACTCCATCTTCCTCCCCTTGTATCAGCCCTTCTCTCACACTATAGAGGAGAAATACAGAAGGATGAGCTTGGTTATCCTATTGAGAGCATCTGGATTAATATAATTGGGGTGAAAAACAAAAGGAATGTGGTAGTTGAAGTCTACTACCGACCGCCCAATCAAGAAGAGGTACAGATGAAACCTTTGAAAACCAAATTGCAAGAATTTCAAAGAGATATAGTGTAGTAGTGATGGGAAATTCCAATTATCCTGCTATGTGTTGGGAAACAAATTCTCTCTCTCTCCCCCGTTTTCCTCCTCCTCCTCCTCTGTTTTCTCCTTCCTCTCCCTTTCTCCTATGTCCTTCTTGGGCCAAAACAATACACTCCAAAAAAACAGGTGGAATTCTCAGCAACTCCTGTATCTGCACATGGCGCAAGCCCGACCGAGGTTTAAAAATGGTGCCCAATCCATACTTTTAAAAACTGCAGTAGGGGTTGTGTTAAGGTCATAGTTGCCATATCCAGGAAGCCTCCCAACTACAGGCTACAGCCTGCTTAGCTATACTGTATATCAGTTTCATCATCCCTTGCACCAGATTCTCACTTGCTGCCTGGCAACTTTCTTCTGGCCCTGGGAGGCAGCTCTAGCAGCTGTTTCACAGCATACTGAGCGGCCAAAGACTCTTAGCTGCCGTCCCAAGCCCAGCACTGTGAGTAGCCAACAAGCCTCCCAGCACTGGCTGCCCGGAGGCTGGAACCACATGTCCTGCCTTAATGCGAGGAATCACATTAAAACAGGATGTGTGTTTAAAGCCGTTTTGTGCCTGTCTGCAGATCAGCGGCAGTAAAAAGTTTGCAGGGTTGACCTGCAAATGTGTAGTTCTTGCCTATGTTTATTCTGTTGTTTCTCAGCAGGTGGACCTGGTGTCTGGGCACCGGGCAGAACAGAGGATACAGATTTGGCAATTCATAGCCCATCTTTTGCAAGAGCTAAAAACGAATAGCTTCATTAAACAAAGAAAGTTGGAAATCTGATGATGATTTGTGTGGGGACGCTACCCCTTTTTCTTCCTTCCCATGTAAGGGCTCCTTCAAACTGTCTGTTGTCCCTGCAGTTTAAGATGAGGTGGACAGAACCTCATGAAAATGTGTGGCATCATACCCATGTTGTGTTCCCTTTGCTACAACAGACTAACAAGGCTCCCCAAGGAAATCTGACGCTAAGTTTGCAATAATGATATTTTACCAGACGATGGTGCTGGTCTACTGATTTATTTCTGGATGAAGCCTTTCCTAATACTCCAAATGGGGCTTCTTAAAAACGTTGTCAGGTCTTTCGGTGGTGTGCGTGTTTGCCATGAGACTGTACAACAGGAGCAGGTAGTCTTACACCCAGGGTGTTGAGGAGGGCCATCACAACCCTGTGACTGGGCAGTCTTCTAGGAAGATTGCTTTATTCCACACCTCCAACCCAGGGCATCAAACGTGTGCAAGGAAGGAACACAGGAGAAATGAGAGGCTTTGTGAATTTTAGAGCTGGTTGCATACTGCTATACGTTTTTTTTTAAAAAACAACACTTTCTGGCTTGCCTGGAATTGCTGTTGAAGTAGAAAAGATAGTGTTAGGCTTGCCTGCATGGCTGGGTTGGATCAGGCTGGATCAGACTAAATAACGTTGTCAGGAGATCCAGAATGCTATTTGGGGCGATCCTTACATCCAATTGCACGTGGATCTCAAGCAACACTGTTTGGTCTGCTTTTTAAAAGTGTTAGGTATGTATATTACAACTGATCTTTAAGATAAGTTTATTAGGTAATACACTCTCTTAAAGGTCCAGTTAGAAGCCTGCTGGAGCCTAGTGCACATACCTAATATACAAATACTCTTCTTTCCCTTATCTTAAAGGGTCGATCACGAATCTGGCACAGGAGTGGATTCGGCTGCGGACATGGTTCCCAAACTGTGTGCCACAGTGCCCTGGGGCACCACCAAGCCCAGCTTAGGGGCATTGCAGAATCCTTAGAAGTACTACTCAGGCCGGGATTCCCACTTCCCTTCTCCTCCCCACCGCCATCCAAAGTATCATATTGGGGGAGCCACGGCCAGTGGCCAGTAAGTCAAGGGAGCCATGAGTCAAAAAAAGTTTGGGAACCCCTGGGCTGCGGGTAGTTTCTCAACTGTGCCTTTAAGGCAAGAAAAAAAAGAATGTTTTTTTAAAAATAATTATAACCGATGCACCACATTCTCACTGATTTAATGGAGGCTAAAAAAAATTCACTTCCTCTGCCCCTCCACCGAAGAGCAGAGGAAGTGTTTAATTAGCCAATATCCTGAAATGGCTCTATTAAGCCATTTCACAATGTTGCCAAATTAAAAATAAATAAAATAAAAGAAGGCTTTAGGTTTGTTCCCAGCAATCACACACATTGGAAATGAACCAAAAGGGTGTCATCCTGCTTGCACCCAGAAGGTAGAAGCCCTTGACAGGGGCCAGAAAGGTGCAGAGAGGACCACTCTAGAGACGGAGTAGTTCGCTCCAGCAAAGACATTGTCTGATTACCATTTTTAGGAGCGAAACAGCCCATCCCTGCAGTGCACCAAACAGCGGGCTAAATGCCTGTGTAGTCAGCCTCTTAGACTATTTTGGGAATCACACTATGTTTCCCTTACCCTCCTTTTCAGAATACATTTTTAATTCCTTTTTGCTCTCCGGCTTTCCTCAGGCATCCCACGCTCCAACATGCTGGGTTTTATTTTCTTTGTAGGTTAACCTTCTTTGCTGCAAGGACAAACTTGTACAGAACATTTGGCTTTGCAGTAATGTTTGCCCCTAGTTGAAAACACCCATCTGTACACAAAGATAAATGTGTGCCAGAGTGGGCAGACAAATGTCTTTGCTGCCCTGAAAACAAGCCAACATTTTTCTGTCCTAGAAGAGTTTTTTTGAAGAACAGCAGCCTTTCTTCATCATGGCAGGCACGTATTGGGCAGTACCCGCAGAGGGAAGCTTTGGCTTTCCAGCTTCCACAACCCATACAATGCAGGATCTACAATGCAAACACATTTGTGACAGATAATGATCTAATTCTGCCCAAAGTACTTCTGCTGAAAAACAAATCACCACCTCTAGAGGCCATCTGTCCCACTGTTGCATTTGTGTGTTCACATCAATTCACTGAGGCTTCAGTCCTAAACACACTTTCTTGTGTGTTCCATTGAATTCAGTGGAAATTACTTCTGAATACAGCTCTCATCATCTTTACTCACAGAACATGCTGGTTGGGGCAGATGGGCAAACCCAACAACCACTGGAGGCTATGTGTTCCGATGGCCAGGTGCCATTTGTAGACAGATCTAAGTGAGATGGACCAATGGGGTGAGTTGACAGAAAGACACTTACCATGTATGCATTGCATAATGGAAAGCTGGCAGAGTAGAAACAACTAATGGGGTATCATCACCTCTGAATGCAAATTTTGTGAGAAGGAGAATAAAGGGTGCATTGCAGGCAGTTTAATACTGTATGTCAAAGAGGGCATAATATGAAATAGGAAACCTAGTTTGTTGGCGTCAGATAAATGGGAAGACCTGTGGAGACTAGTAACTGCAGTGTCAGTGACATGGTGAACCTATGTTTTAGTCTGAATGTTAAAGAAGCTAGCTATCCAAGGTGCTGAACTCATTTTGGGGAGAGGGCTAAGCACCTTGAATAGGTGATGTACTTTAGAGTTCAGACAAAATCCGGAACAGACTCAGCGCTCCTATAACATTTCAGTTACTGGGACATATTCCTTTACCCCAAAGCAATTTAGTATTGTAGGCATGGTATAATTTGATCACAATGCTCAGTGGGAGGCATCTAAAACTTAAAATGTTGTAGCAATGGGTAACTTCTAATTATCCTCCTAATACTGGCTGAACTCCAGTAGTAAGTCACAACTAGCATAGTACCATTGAATCAGTTGAACTTATGGAGGATTTGACTCACCAAATCCCCATTAATTCAACGGGTCTATTCTATTTGCAATTTATTACTGAATTTCAGCCACTCTGTTTGCAGTGAATAATTATGTGTATTTCATTGCAATTCACTTAATGACCACAACTCCTTCACCCTTGATGAGATCTCTTTGGATGAAATCTGATGAAAATGAAAGAACACAGCTCAAATAAAAAAATGTATATGTGCAATATTTATACTGAGCAAGCAAGAGTACTTTAATAAAATGTTTATTAATTAGGATAGTAACTTCAAGATTTTAAGACCATGAAAAAATACTGGCAATGATTTAGCTTTAAAGAATAATGCAAAATGAATGCCACCTGGTAGCCTCTACCTGTCATAACTGGATATTCACAGATGAACAAAGTGCCTATATTAACAGGATTAGTTCAAAAGCAGGAGGAATAGTTCCATGCTGGACTATGATGAAAAAAGAAATGTTCTGTAGGTGAAGTGTGGGTTTTTCACAGATCCATGTACCCCTAAGTCAAGGACATAGGAAGGTATGTTTTGCTGATAAATCGGTATGGCTTTTAAAGAAATGTAACTAAAGTTTCAGACTTTGTTAAGTGTGTCAATTATGGATGGGATAATCTGATGGGCCTTGTTTTATAGAATTTTCAAAAGGCTTTATTTTTTTTTCCATTACAGACAAAAGGAAGGGCTTGTTCATACAGCGCATAGTAAAACCATGGGATTCAACAGTGCAAATTTTGGAAGTAGTTCCTGGTTTAGGTGTCTTTAAAGGGAGATTAAGGTGTGCTACATATATACCACCCCATAGCACTTAAAACAGTTTCTGGGCGGTTTACAATTTAATGATGCAGGCTACACATTGCCTTCCCTCCCCCAGCAAGATGGGTACTCAATTTACTGACTTTGGAAGGATGGAAGGCTGAGTCAACCTTGAATCTTGAGCAGAGTCCTGAAAGGAGTACTGCAGTTTAACCACTGCACCAGGAGATTAGACAAGTCCATGGCAGATAAGGCTTTCAGTGGCTACTACTCATGATGGTCTCAAGGTTCAGACGCATTTGTGCTTCTTAATAGCAAGTATAGTAGAAGGTGCACCAAAGGATGCTACTGAATTTTCTTCACTGTGTCACCCCAAAGTATTTTGCTGCCTAAAACAGAACGTGACAGTCCTATCCTCTTACTGTTACAACCAACATACAAAAAAGTCTTGCTGCACTAGTTTCTGCCGTAAATTGTTTGTCCCTCCTGGTGGCCCCTTAAAAAGATCTCTTCATGCTACTGTGAATGGCAGGAATGACTTTCTAGAAAATTCAATAGTCATATTCAGGCATCAACTTCAGAGACAGACTCACTACACTTTGGGGTGGGTGGGTGACTAGCTGATCCCCCTCCCCCTCCCCCTGTTGCTTCCACACTCATGGAAAGTGATGTGTCTGCAAGGGTTACTGGAGGATTTCCATTTGAGTACATCCCCAAATTTCTAGGGCGCTTGGTACACATAAAGTCAATACATGAGAGAACCTTTCCATTGCAAAAGGTCTTACTTTCTACATGAGTTCATTTGGGAATATGATACTTGAATTGAGCCAATAAAGCCCAACAGATTGTATCAGTTTAAGAGTCATCTTTCGGTCTCCATATCTTGAAACAGGTAAGCTTTTTGGGTTGATGATTGAGAGGGCACAATGAAACAAGCCAATAAAATCTGCAATGTGAGTTTCTGAAGTCACCAGAAGGTCATCAACTCTTCATTACACACTTGACAAGGATTGCATCAGTGTCTGGCGTAAAAAGACTCCAATGCCTTTATTTCATGGTTTTTTTGTACATGTCCTTGGTAAAATGCTGTTCTATCTCATTCCCTGAGACCCGAGGGCCAAAGTCTGAAACTGAGAGTGTAACTACACAGTCCACCATATCTCAGCCTGTGTCAGTCTAAATCATGCTAAACAGGGTTGCTTTGAAGTGTGATATGTAATTTGGGACAATCCTTCCCTCACTTCAAGCAACCCTGTTTAGCCTGATCTAAAATAATCTTAAAAGGAAAGAAAACAAACAACCCCCCCTCTTGTCTCCTCTTCCATGCTTTGCTCAAGCTGCTTAATTATCTTGAGAAATGAGAAGCTTCCTTAATGCTCACCTGCAGAGAGAGGAAGTTTTGCATTTCTTTTTCATTGTCGCTAACTGACATAGCGCATCAACGATGCTTTGAAAGAACTTTAAAAAAACTTTCGAAGCATTGCTGATGTATTAACAAGAATGGAAAAGAACTACAAAATTTCCTCTTTGTTCCCTTCATTTCTCAAGATGGTTAAGTGGCTTCAGCAAAATGAAAGCCAACTGGTCATTTTGCTTCCCACTGGAACTGAACCAAAATGGACAATCCTACCTGCACCAAAAAACCAGTAGACCCTGACAGAGACCCCAAATGGTGTGGATAGGCATCAATCAGAATAGGCTGGTTCATGATGGCCCATATGCCATGTGTTCACTGGGAAAAGGAGCAAACTAGCTTGTCCCCAAACTGGACCAAAACAGGAAAAATCCTGTATGATCACACCCTGAGTGGCAGGCAAGTGTGAGGCGAATGGAACTGCTTCTCAGCCAGCTAAATGTAGATATGGGTACAAGGAGAATCTGTGTAAACCAGCCCAGAATATGGGTAAAACATAGCGAAGTAGGTAATACTGAAGCCTGGAGCTAAGTGGAGAAATGTGCCCAGTGGATTGGCAAAAAGCACCCAGCAGTTTAAGGGCCAGTTGATGAGAAAAAGGAGTGGACTACTTTGGAGAACTTGAAGCTCATTCTGCTCTGCACTTCTTCTATGCAACTAGAGGAATTTAACCAAAATTCAAAATTCTGCACCAAGTTTCCACACCTGGTGACTGAGGCAAGCGCAGCCATTTCTTGAGACTCCAGCTAGTGCCTCAAGACTTGGCAACCTTCTTTGCAGTCAACCAGCAAGAGTTTAATAATGCCAACTTGAAATGGTATCTAAAAATAAACAATACAATCCTATGGCATAGCAGGCTTCCTCTGTAAGAGCCCTCCTCTCTATGCCTCATGTATAAAATACCCATGCCAATCAGCTTTCTTTGACTTGGTGTTTGTGCAGCTCTGCTAGTCAGTTTTAGAGTTTTGTACCACAGTGGCCGGTCAGTCTTAACTCCAGCGAGGATGGCCAACTCAGGAATTGAAGCTGAGGAAGGAGGTGAGCCTTTATGATGCCACAGGGGCAGACCTGTTAGTCACAGTCACACAAGGGTGTGTCTATTGAGGGGGGCAAACCATGTGGATTGTCTGCATACAATAAAAAAAAAAAACCAGGAAAAGGATTACTGTTAACATTTCAGTTTCACAAAAACATATACAAAACAGAATTCTTAACTGGCACAGGAAATGGAGATGAAATAAAATGCAAGTACCAAGTTCTTAAACAGAAGAAAACGAAAACTTAAAATCTTAAAATTTAAGTACCAGAAATGGAAACCAGGCCACAACACCAGCCAGTTAGTTCCTGTTTGAAAAGAGAAAAAAAAGGTGTACTGTGGTTTAAAACAGGGCAGCGGAAGAGGGAAATGGCATAAAAATGGCAAATGATGTTCCCCCATAGGCTTGGGTGGGTGTGCATTTTCCCATTTTTGGGCTGCCCAGTTTTTCGATGGTGTCAGGGGGTTTGGGGGAATTGTTTGGTGAGACCTTTCAATGCTGGTGGGGGAGCGGTCCCCGGACTTCCAGAAGAGGCACATTTCTGGTTTAGACCCTTTATGAGCTGGGCTGCAGCCAATCCCTTGGGTTTCTTTTTCTGAACACTACAGCAACATTTGGAAGCAAATTCTCCGTTTATTTTCTGGATCCAGCATCCACTGATGTTCTGTTTACCTGCAAAGCTCTCTAGATCTTAGGAAATACTTTTGCAAATTATGACATTACCTGTAATACTTTACTTTTAAAAGTTATAACATAGTTACTTTTGTTTGCGGAGGGATGGATCTGAGAGTTGTGGCCCCAAACAAGTAAGTTTTCCAGGTTTTGCCATAATAAGAGAAACACATTCTGCACATGATCAGAGGTCCTCTGTTATCACCTCACACAATCTATGGTAGAACTCTGATAATCTGGCACACTGCATTCAGATGATGCACATTGGAAGTTGCAATCTATTTGTGTTCCTGTGTAGAGACAGGCACTTACCATGGTTTTGCACGGTTCAGAGGATGGGGCCCACAGGTGTTGCATGGGCACCCGGGATTCTACACCCCTTCTCCTCCTATAGATGTCCCATCAGAAGCAGCACTGCAGGATTCCCTGCCCCATATCTTCCTCTGAGCTGACATCCCGAGACATGATTCAGGCAGACCTATGTGACTGAACCATCTTACTTGCAAATTCAGCCTGTGGTTACTTCCCAGTGACTACCGTATTTTTCCGTTTATAAGACGCCCCTGTTTATAAGACCTCCCCCCTGTTTTCTAACCCAAAAATTAAAAAAACTTAGCTTTGAGTATTCAGCCTCTGGGCTCAGAACACTCGGACATTAGGAGTCCCTGTTGAATCTGAGCCTACAGGCTCCACCTCCAACGACGTGTGTTCCAATTGGTTTGTTCAGCATTAGCTGACATCAGTTCCCTAAGGCTCATGACTGGAGGAAGCTAAGTCTCCTGACTGTAGGAAGCTAAGCCTCCTGATTGGAGGCAGCTAAGCATCGTGATTGAAAGAAGCCTGTTTACAGAGGCAAGGTACGGGCTGTTTTGTTTTCTCCATGTTCTCAGCTTAGGTAAAGGTAAAGGTTCCCCTTGACATTTAGTCCAGTCATGTCCAACTCTAGGGCGCGGTGCTCATCACCGTCTCCAAGCCATAGAGCCAGCGTTTGTCCGTAGACAGTTTCCGTGGTCACGTGGCCAACGCGACTAGACACGGAACGCCGGTACCTTCCCACCGTGGTGGTACCTATTTATCTACTCACATTTACATGCTTTCAAACTGCTAGGTTGGCAGGAGCTGGGACAAGCGACGGGAGCTCACTCCGTCGCGTGGATTTGATCTTACGACTGCTGGTCTTCTGACCTTGCAGCACAGAGGCTTCTGTGGTTTAACCCTCAGCGCCACCACGTCCCATTCTCAGCTTACTTCCATGTAAAAGACGCCCCTCAATTTTAGTGTAATGATTTTAGGAAAAAATAGCGTCTTATACACAGAAAAATACGGTAATCACAAAATGAATTAAGTGAACCTGCAAATTATGGAAGTTGTGAACAGCTCCTGCTGTGACAATCAAACATTTTTGGCACCTAAGAAACTCCCCCTTTTAGTGGTGCATTCTCTGAAGTTTATAGCCTTCAGTGGGAACTCAATCTGAGCTCACCGGGTCATGGGAATCAGACCTAGCCCGGATTAAGCCTTGTTGCCACAACAGGGATACGCTCTTACATTCATGATCGGTGATGGGCTTTGAACTTCATTGGATGAGTGCTTTTCAAGACAATTTGCAACCACTGGCTCTCTCCCTATAATACCACGTTTGCTTTTTAAAATAATAATTCCGATGACCGTCTGTGGTATTTTTTGCCCGTTCAGCTGCCATAATAAACAAGGGGAAGCAAGCACCATTAAACTTGAAGGAATCTCGTTGAGAGTTGATCAATGTATTCACCACACTGGGATCAGAACATATAAAAACAAAGCTGCTGGGATTGCTTAGTATGAATTATACTGGCCTGGCCTTTTCTCTAGAGAGCTGGAAGTAATTCCTTCTTTAGAGTGTTGTCATTGCCGTAGGGTTTACTGACCTGGAGTCCATTATAGCTGCTAAAGCAGCTGACCCTTTATGTGCATCCCATTAGCCTGTTAGTTATCTTCTAAACTACCAACCCTTTTCTGTTGAGGTTCAGTGCTCAGCGTACTAGGGTGATTCACACGGCCCATTTAATATGGCAGGAGGCTGTCCAAGGAAATTTGAGTTGCATTACCACTTGCGTAAAACCCATGCTGGATGCTCTGTCCCAAGCACTGTGTCATGTTATTGAGAAAATAGCACTTTACAAAATGGGCTGAGAGCAGGAGTAGATGAGACCCGGTCTAGCGTATGTGTTCAGCAGAAAAGTATGGTAGCCTGGACTGTACCAATTCAGGCTAATCTTTCCAACTGGAGGACAGAAGTTTTGAACATTGTTCCAGGTACAAACATACAAACCTAGCACAGAAGGGTTTAAGATTTAAGTCCCAGTCTGGGTCAGATTTCTATTTCATGGACGTTTCGGGGGACAGGCTTCCATTTGAAGTCATTCCTTTATTTGAAGACTGCCAATGGTGTCCATTCTGAAAAAAAATAAAGAACCATTAGATGCTGGAAGAATCAGGACCCTGAACTTGCAAATTAACAAATGAAGTTGTGAAGCAGACTGGGAAGTCTTTTGTACTAGAGGAAGACAGGTTTTGTGTCTAAATGATTGTGATTATTTCGACGTGCATCAATACATATTATCAGGACATACACATTTCATATAATTCTGTGTCCTCTGATCCCTTTTTCGGGGGGGGGGATTGCATTTTCTCATTTTGTGGTGGGATGGAAAAAGGGGCCACCTTTTCGGTAAGACTGCTTGTTAGGCCTGCAGAAATGGGTTATTCAGCGTTATTCCCTTTATTTGCTCCTCCCCAGGTGCATCAACAACCCATCTAATCTCCTCAGTAAAGTTTGAGGGCCCGGGAGACAGAGCAGGCATTTTAAGAAGAAACTATCTGGGTTATAAAAGAAGAAGAAAAAGCACCCCTACAAATTTTATGATCAAGAGCGAACCTTGTGGTTACTGCTTTGCACCGGGACCAGCCAGATCCCGGTTCTTCTACCCACAGAGCTACAAAACTCACAGGGTCACTTCCATCGACTCCCTTTTTCTCAACATGACCTCCCTCATTGGACCATTGTACGGAAAAGAAGAGAGACTCATGCCACTTGGAGTTCGTGGAGGAAAGTGGGATATAAATGGAACTAACAAATACATCCTTGCCTACGTATATATGTTACTTTTGTTGTTGTTTAGTTGTTAAGTCGTGTCCGACTCTTCGTGACCCTATGGACCAGAGCACACCAGGCCCTCCTGTCTTCCACTGCCTCCTGTAGTTTGGTCAAATTCATGTTGGTAGCTTCGATGACACTGTCCAACCATCTCGTCCTCTGTCATCCCCTTCTCCTCTTGTCCTCACACTTTCCTAACATCAGGGTCTTTTCCAGGGAGTCTTCTCTTCTCATGAGATGGCCAAAGTATTGGAGCCTCAGCTTCAGGATCTGTCCTTCCAGTGAGCACTCAGGGTTGATTTCCTTCAGAATGGATAGGTTTGTTCTCCTTGCAGTCCAGGGGACTCTCAAGAGTCTCCTCCAGCACCAGAATTCAAAAGCATCAATTCTTCAGCGGTCAGCCTTCTTTATGGTCCAGCTCTCACTTCCATACATCACTACTGGAAAAACCATAACCTGTTTCCCCGAAAATAAGACAGGGTCTTATATTAATTTTTGCTCCAAAAAACGCATTAGGGCTTATTTTCAGGGGATGTTTTATTTTTGTCACGTACAACCATCTACATTTATTCAAATGCAGTCATGTCATCTTCTTCTAGTTGCTGCACAATGGTGGAGGGCAGGGTTTCATTTAACTGGGGCTTATTTTGGGGGTAGGGCTTGTATTACGAGCATCCTGAAAAATCATACTAGGGCTTATTTTCAGGTTAGGTCTTATTTTCGGGGAAGCAGGGTAGCTTTGACTATGCGGACCTTTGTCGGCAAGGTGATGTCTCTGCTTTTTAAGATGCTATCTAGGTTTGTCATCGCTTTCCTCCCAAGAAGCAGGCGTCTTTTAATTTCGTGGCTGCTGTCACCATCTGCAGTGATCATGGAGCCCAAGAAAGTAAAATCTGTCACTGCCTCCATATCTTCCCCTTCTATTTGCCAGGAGGTGATGGGGCCAGTTATATGTTACTAGCGCCCATGAACCGTTTGACAGTTTCTGTGGGGATGGGGGCCATCTAGGTACGAGCATACGTAGAGCCTTGATCGTCCCACCTGCGCCAGGACTTTTAAACAGTGAAAAGGGAGACTGAGAATGGTCAAGACAGGAAGGAATAAATGTCAAGATAAACAGCCCCCTAAGAAGCCTATAAATAACTTTTTTACTTCTTGCAACAGTTGGAGTTGCTAAACACACAGACGCACATACACAGTCAGCAATGGGATTGGCAAGACCGATGAAAAGACGCTGACTGAATCTTAGGCATAAAATAGATACAATACATGGCATAAATTCAAAGAATGCAACTCTGATGGCCCAGGAGTTACCGTGAAAACGATGAAAGAAAAAAGAAATGTCACCAGTAATGTTGCCATCCTTATCAATACTCCCCCCCCCCACTTCCATTTCATTGCCTTATGTAAAAAAGGGTTCTCTGTAGAGGAGAGCATCTGGATGTGTTCTTGCTTCCGCAGATTTACAGCTTGGATTCATATTCTAGAAGTAAAAAGAGCCTCTCCATCTTCCCTTTTCTTTTTTACCGAGACCTATTCATCAGCCTAATGTGGGTGAGTCAACACAAAAGAGAGGGGAGAGAGGAGAAAGGAGGGTTATTTATTATCTCCTTTATTTTTCAATGCATAATTTAAGGCCAGAAATATTTTCCCAGAGGCAACACATGTTTACTTTTTAATCTGCTGTCCTATATTTTATCTTAAAGGGATGGTTTTTGAAGAAAAAAAAGGAAGGCTCAGATCTGGGCCAGCTCAACTTCTGGATCCAAACGGCCTGGCCTTTGATTTAGGAAGGAGAATCAAATTGACCCAAACCTTCTACATTGAACCAGATAAAAACAGCTGTCCTGGTTTTACACGACAGCTCTAATGGGGAAACGGATGCCTTGCAGACGTTGTTGATCCCTCACCCCTCTCTTAACTGAATCTAGGTATCATGGTGTGGTACCAATGAGAAAGCTCTCTGGACATGACAGATCATTGGGACAAAAGGTCTCTTTTTGTTCAACTTGGGAAGGGTTTGCTTTCATATTCAGGTGCAATGACATTTTTCTGGAGCACCTCATTTAAAAATATAATGCAATTTTCAGGAATTCTTTTTCTTGGGAAAAAGAGGTCTACGGGTACCTCTGACTGTGCATGTGTGCATTTTAAAGTGAAGTCCCTGTTTTTTTAAAAAAAATATCTGTGCACTGGGATTATTTATTTTATTTATTTGAAATATTTTTACCCTACTTTTCTTCTTGAAAGGACCAAAGGCGGCTTCCAACAATTAACAACAATATTTAAAAGCTAAAAGCAGTGATTATACAAATATTAAAAAAGGAATTAAACAAGTATTATATTAAAAATGGTCAATAAAATCAATACTGGGATGGAGATGATAGACTACTTTCAAATGTCTGGAACACAGCATATGCGATTGACTTAACTCCAGGCTTTGCCACCTGGAACCCTCCCAGAAATAACTAAATTACATTAAGATGTAACTTAACAACGTAACATCACATAACTTTTATAGCTCTAGGAGTGGCCTCAGTAAATAGTGTGGAAACACAGCTTGGAAATGTTACTTTTTTGAACTACAACTTTCAGAATCTTTCTACTACCTATAATTGTCTAAAATGTTTAAGTTCTATGGGGCTACTTGCTTACTTAGATATCTGTTGATGAACCTTGCAAATACCATTTCACAAAACAAGTCTCTTCTTATTTACATTGATATAACAGACAACATGAGGAATTATAACAACAACAAAAATTCTACAATTTGTTCATCCAAATCCTTGGCAACAGTACCAACATGGAAGTTGCTTGTAGAATTGCAGAGTTCAAGTGTCCCTTTGGATTCAAATTCAGATAAAAATCTAAGACTTCTTCCTCAACTGGGTTGGGTGTCCAATATAAAGAAGAATTAACTCCACATGTGGAATTTTTAAAACCCTAAAATAAAGTATCGAATCAATGGTATGCAATTCATGAATTCACTATGTAGATTCACCCCTCCAACGCAAACAGAGAGGAATTATACCTAAACCAAGTTGGAAAAGGCCTCAGCAGTCCAAATGGCAAAAGCAGTTCTCTTCAGCTCTCATGCTGTTTCTGATTCAAATCTTTTACTCCTAGCCTTGCTCTTTCTTAGTCCCACCCCTTTAGGCGAAGCCAGTATTTCAAAAACAGCATAAAGGTTACACTTGCTGGGGGACTCGGGTTTATCATCCAATAAAAGTGACATGGTAAGATTATGACGTACAGCTTGTAACATTCAAGATTTTTAAACAGTCATTTAAAAAAAGTAATTAAAACTATTTTCGTTGCTTTTGAGAAACTGAAAGTAAAACGTTCCTTTTGGGGGAAAAAAAGTAACAAAACTGATAAAGAATTCCCAGGGGAAATAAATTGCAACTATAAAATGTAGCTACTCAGTGGGTGTAGTGGATTGTGTGATAGACTGGGACTCTGGAGCCCAGGGTTCGAATCCCCACTTGATCATGGAAATTCACTGGCGGAGTGGAACTGGTAAAACCACCCCTTAAAGATCTCACTTACCTTGAAAACCCTATTAGTTGCTATAAGTTGAAGGCACATAACTAACATAACTGTAACTAATTACTTTCTAAAAGTCTTTTCCCAAGGTTTATCACCTCCACATCTTTCAGACTACAACTGCCATTGTGATCAAGAAGAACACTGTAGAGCAGTACGTCCAGCAACTTACCCCATAAGATTAACTCCAGCCCTCGTGCCGAATCTTTCTTTTTCATTACACTTCAGCTTTGGACTTCTCATTCTGTTGAAAGATGTGTGGAGGTGTGCCATTGAGTAAATGAGGTGCAATAGATCACGGTTGCAAAGCACTCGTCCATAATGTTCATTGTGATTCTCACTGAATCTTGTTAACCTCTCTGAATGTTGGCCTATAATATGCGTCACTTCTGTTATAATTAATTTTACATAGTCTCTTTGTTGGTGTCACTGAAACGTGAACGCTAGATATAGCTCAGGAAGTTCTTGTCAAGGCAAGCTTGAAGGAGTTTGTTACACTTGCAGGAACAAATGAAAGAAAATCTAGATTAATTCTGCTGCCACTTGAGTTAATATGTCCAACGGAAGAAGTGTGCAGAATGAGAAGCCCTCTGCCGCAGTTGTTCTTCCTCTTCTGCAGAGCTTCTGCAAAGCTTCGGATCGCAACTCCGAATCCTGAGCAGGCTGGTATCCCCACTAGGCACGCTGGTTGCAGGCTTTGGGGAGCTTGAGTCTCAAAAGGGGCTTTTCCAGTGCTTTGCAGTGTAAGAGGTGTGTGTGTGTGTGTGTGTGTGTGTGTGTGTGTGTGTGTGTGTGTGAGAGAGAGAGAGAGAGAGAGAGAGAGAGAGAGAGAGAGAGAGAGAGAGAGAGAGAGAGAGAGATTGGCAGATGAAACTGGCAATCCTGATCTCTCCTGGTTTTATCCAGACAGACACTCTCAAATATATTTTGTCTATTTTCTCCTGATATAAGAGTGCAACTACAAAGTGTGAATGGTGGTTGTTATTGTTGTTGCTTTGACTTATATACTGTCCCATAGTGCTATAGAGCCCCCTGGGTGGTTTGCAACATAATTATGCAAACAACGACTTGATGCCAAAGAGCAGGGTACTCATTTAACCGACCTCGGAAGGATGGAAGGCTGAGTCAACTTTGAGCTGGCTACCTAAACCCGTCAGAATTGAACTCTGGTTGCGAGTAGAGGCTTGGCTGCAGTACTGCAGTTTAACCTCTGTGCCATGGGGCTCAAGGATGCTTGGATCTGCATTTTTTCAAATCACATTTTTGCAGGTGACATTGCAGAAGCCGTCCAGGCATCAAACAATTTGCAGGAATCAGCAGGGGCAGGGGCAGACAGCTGCCTTTGACAAACTGCTAATCAACAATTTCCTCCTCTTTTTTTAAAATATAGTTTTCCTGATGTGCTCTAACAATATGATATGGTAGCCCAGTTTTGCCTTAAAATCAGAGCATATCAAACCACCCCTGCGAGCTGAACAAAGATAATTCCACAACAGGCTTCCCCACAGAGAGCTTTATGTCTTGTAGCTGCCAGATTTTAATTCAAATTCATTGGTTCCCAATCCGATGCAAATTGTGGGGCAAATGGCCAATAGAGTCACCCCCAAAGTTAGATCATTCTTGGGCCTCTGTGTTCATGATTGCTATCACCATACTTACGTCTATGGAAAGTAATAATAAAAATAACAATAATAATCTCAGAACTGCAGAGGGACCCTATGGATCATTGAAGTCCAGCTCCTGTCAAGGAGGCCCAGTGGGGGAATCGAACTCCCAACCTCTGGCTCCGCAGCCCTATGCCTAAACCACTGAGCTATCCAGCAGTTCATTCAGCCATGTTACATTTCTGCATCTGTTTTTAGGTTTGTTCTATTATATCTTGTCTTACCTGGAATTGATTTTTTTAGCAAGAAATATACAGAAAGACTCCTGTATTCACGGAATCAGTATCCACAGTTTCACTTATCCGTGGTCTGAAAATATTAAAAATATTTAATTAAAAAAATTAGAAAAATGTATAAATAAATAACCCATTTGCAGCTTAAATTGTGCTGGGTTTGATGCCTGTTTGTTTACCAAAGCGGGTGGGGAAGCAAGAAGAAGGAGTGAGGCTGCTTGGTTCCCTTGCCCATTGCTGATGGGACCTGTCACGGAGGAGCTGCCCTGGAAATAAAGGGCATCAGTCACGGCAACGGTTTCATTGTGAGAGGCATTGTGGTACCAGCTCCAAGAAAAGGGAATTGGAGCTCTGGAAAGTATTTGGTCTCAGGGCTTCAAGCTGCCTTCAGATTTGCCCTTCCCTCCGTTTGCTTCTGTCCTGGGCTCGCTCTCAGTCCTTTTGCTTGCCAGGGGTTTGAGAAGCAAAATGCCTGAAGGAGAGGTGGGTGGGCAGGTGAATGGAGGGAGTGCCTGGCCAATAAACAACTATGGGATGGGGAAGACGGTTCAGGACAAGGGCTGCCTCAAGGCCTCAGTTGCTTTGGGATCTTGGCTACTAGAGGGAACTGGCCACTAGAGGGTTCACTATTATCCATGATTTTCGGCATCTGCGGGGGGGGGGGAGCAGGCTTGGAACTGATTCCCCACGGATACCTCAGTGGTACTGTATGATTGTCTTCCCCCAGCAACTGTGGCATGATGCCAACGGCAGCACACACGTGTTTGCATTGGTTGAAGACATCACACTGTCTGAACCAATGTGAATGGATCTGCTGTGAAACAAAGTAGAAGCCCCAGGCGTGGAGGGGAAAAACTATAAATTTGGGGGTGGGGTGGGTGGGTGACTCTTGGTAAATTTGCTTTCACTTTTACCTTGTGTGGTCAACAACAACAACAAAAATTGCGAATCAGACTGTTCCAATCCCATAGCATTTCCCACATTTTTTTCAGTGTACTCAGAACCTCAAATGGTGTTTGAGGCGGAATACCCATGTCCCACCTGTCCATCATGTGGAGCTCTAGAGCTGGAGCCTATGAGAGGACAGGAGGGCAGAGTCAAGGGGACAGTGAGAGACAGTTGGAGACTGAGAGAGAAGGAGAGAGGAGGTTTTGAAGGTTTATGAGAGAGATTGGAAAGTTGGTGTAGTTGGTTTGTGTGTTAAAGAATAGTTAACGGATAGAAGTATAATAAAATAGATAGACAGTCATCAGATCTTATTCCAGTGACTGATGTGAAGTAATACAAATAAAGAAACGTGTTTAATAGCCAAGTTTAATGAGTGCAACATAATAAAACATTTGTGAACCTACTTGTGTGATTAAACAACTAAATAATAAATAATCAGTTATATTTGACAACACGTGTCTATGCAACATTATTGGTAAAGTGTGGATAAAGATCCACTGGTGGCAGTTGGTGAAAGGAGAAATAAGCAAGTCGTGTCCAAAGGTGGACCTGGGTTTGAGGGAAACAAACTAGGGACACTGGGGGTGCGTGACACTGTTCTTTCATAGTTCAGCAAGGAGATGTTGGGGGTTGAATCCTGGCAACTTCCAAATGCAACACGAATGCTCTTCCACTGTGCCCCAGCCTTCTCACAAACCATCTGGAGGGCATTGAGTAGAGTACATTAACTCAGAAACGAGAGAGTAAGAGTAATTTTTTCATTTTTTCCCCCACCTCCCAAGTATGAGCTCTCTCTCTCTCCTGTACACACAAATTGTGCACACCTGGATGATGCTCCTACACCGAGGATGCCTGCCAGCCGAACAGGTTTGCAGACAAGGTATTCAAGGAGATGGAAAGGCAGACTAATAAGCTCCGGCACCCCCTTCCATCTTTCCAAGGAGCTCCTTTCCTTTCCCAACCACAAGAAGAGGCTTCTCTTCCCCCTCCCCTGTATAATTTTTTAAGTAAAGGAGGCCTAGAGACTTTCATTAGACTCTCAACTGTGCAGGCATCCATCATGTTACAATCCAGACTGTGCAGCTTCTCATTCAGTAGATGCTGTGCCATTACTGCACAGAAAAGAACCCAGAGTCCTGCATTACGCTTTTCAACTTTTAGCTTTTGACTGGCACCGATCGATGATGTGGAGGGAAAGGTTAAAGAGGTGAACAGGAGAAAAAGCAGCACGGGGAAAACGCAGCCCAACATCTGAGTAACAATTTAGATGGATATTCCTTTATGATCTCTGCAAATCATCTTTCCATTTTCCCTTCACTGCTCACTAATTGTAATGCCCTTTCCCCACACTCTGTTGGAGAAGCATTTATTCCTGTTATTACCTTGTTTAATATGCTTTGTTTTCTCACAAGGCCGTTTGCTCATCTTTGTCCCTCTTGATCGGTTACTAGCTAGTTTAGGATATCATTTTCCTCCCAGAGACGAAAGAGAGCTGGAAAAAAAGAGAAAGAAATAAAGAAAGAGCAGGAAAACCAAAGTATCCTTTGAAATTAAAACGGATAGGTGAAGGCCACAGCAGAATTGAATTTTTCACTTCTTTTTTTTAAAAAGCCATTATTTTTGAATAATGATTCGGTTTGAATAATTAACATTTCGGCCTTTCTTTCAAATGGCTGGGTTATGCTTCAAAATAACAAAAATAACAAATACGACCAAAATCCTATTGTGAAATATCTTGTGTGCAAGGACAATCCTGCAAACTTTTTTGCGATTTCCTGGGCATTTTTTTCAAACCACCCCCAAGGCAAGCAATTGAGTGCACAACAGTGTGTGTGTGTGTGTGTGTGTGTGTGTGTGTGAGAGAGAGAGAGAGAGAGAGAGAGAGAGAGAGAGAGAGGGAGGGGTATATCCATTTGTGTGACCGATATATGAAACAATTACGCACAACAGCACAACAGTTATGCAATTTCTGGTTTACCCTAAGCAACTGCAGTAGATTTGAGGGGTGTGCTCTTCCATTGTAGGTAAGTAGCCACAATGGCCCCACAGTGGCCCAACAGGCTTCCCAGATGGCATGCAACAAATCCTGTTGAATCTCTTCCTGCTCTGGCCTTCAACTATAGTAACCACTTCTGCACTGACTAAAAGAGAGAGGGGCTGTGGCTACATGGTCAAACAACACAGGATGTGCTCTGCTTATAAAACAGGTGAATTTGAAGTATTTTTTTATTGACCACAGGACGCAAAAGCTGATTTGAATTGGTCCAAACCTTTTTGTTCCCAAAATGGCTTCCCCCCACCCCTCTGTCACCTGGTGGCTTCTGTGTTCTCAAACCATAATGATTCAAACGGGCTTTTCCCATGTGGTTAGTTGTGATACTTTCTTGTAAGGGATGTGTGTCTATAGGTGCAGTTTCAGTGACATAGGCAGTTGGGACACGATGTTCAGGACTGGGGGAACACTCCCCCACATTCTTTCCTTTCCTCAGTTTTTTTAATTATTAAAAATTTCTTACATATATGAGATTAGTGCTAGACCACCCTATCACCATATCGCTGGGTTCTCTTTATTTTTTCCTGCATTTATGCCCCATAAAAGGATTGGAAGAGGTGGGACCAGAGGAAGGAAAGAAAAACAGGGAGGCTGGGGGCTGGAATATGAATTGCATCACCTCCAATATGAACAGTGAACTCCCTAATGCATCTGCAGCCTGTGTGAGCACTGCGAATTCAAACGTAATCAGGCTGTGAATCAAATTGCAGCAAATTGCCATAAAAGGACTGGCAGAAGTGGGACCAGAGGAAGAAAGGAAAGACAGGAGAATAAATTTCCTCCTTACATTTGCTGTACAATTTGTGTTGCGGGTGCAACTACATTGGCAACCTAAAAGGGAGCAATTCACTTTTGCATCAGCTTGATTGACTGTCTCTTTTATGACTGCATTCAGAGTAGGTAGCAACACAAACAACCCAGGTTGTTTCAGTGTCAGTTTACACACTGGTCCCTCCTCCTCCTCCTCCTCCTCCTCCTCCTCCTTCCTCTTCTTCTTCTGGACTGTGCAGAAGTGATCTAGTCCGAGCTTATTTTTAAAATAAACAAAAAAAATACTTTGGGGTGACTTAGAGAAAAAGATTTCAGGGGGTAGGTGTTCCTGATGTACCAAAACAATATCCCTCCATGTAATACATTACCAGAAGGCCACCCAAAGTCATACCCCCACTGATCCTTTTGTAGAATGAAACAATCACACAGGCAAAACGCCGTTTGAATCATTGCAGTCAGAAAGAAGTAAAAGCACTTGGCAGTAGGAGAAGAAAGTCCAGATTGGACGGAAAAAAGGACGGGCTGGTTCGCGTTGACCTTGATGTCGTGTGATCATTGAAAAATACTTCAAATTCCCTCATGCCAATTCTATAGGAAATGGTGAAGTATTTTCCAATGTCATTGCACGCTCAGCTGGCTCCCAAAGCACCAGATGGTGGCTTCTCCACCTCTAGCCTTCCTGGCACTCAGAAAACAAGCAGAGAGAAAAAGCAGGCTTGTGAAGGCTGAGTAAAAGATGCTCTTTCACTGCCAAATATGGGTCTCAGAATTCCCCACAAAAAGTCACTTTTCAAATAAGTCTTCCAAACGGTGAGCTCCAAGAACTTCCATGCTGAGAAATTCTTGGACTTAGCCTACCCCCAAAGTACTTTCCAAGAAGTAACTTTTCAAGTACTAAATGAAGCAATTTAAGGATGTCCTCTGAAATGACTGCCTCCGGTCCCCTGTTTTGTCTCGCCTTACATCAGAGCCAGCAGCTCTTCTTCTTCACATAGTCCACAACTCTGCGTCCCGCGGTTTTAAACGTCCTGCTCTCCACTCCAGTTGGTTTCTGTCTTTTCCTGTGCTCCTTTCCTTTTGGTAACCGGGTCTGCTCAGCTTCTTGGCCAAGCACACAGCTGGAGGAAGCATCCCTCCATGTACAGAGGACATAATTAGAGGACGAATTGCATTATTACCATGATAATCGTCTGTAAAAGAGAAGTGAGCGGGGAGATGGTAATGTAATATCTGAGGGACATAACGGGCAACCCAGGTAAGATAAGAGCCTGCAATTCGCTGGCACTATTAAGAGGACATGGAATAATCTTCCTTCTTCTTCTTTTAAAAACGACACCAGCTTGACTATGAAAAGGGAAGGTCAATTGGCTGCTTGCCACAGAGATGAATCGAGGGACATTTACTGCTATTACTTAACATTAATTTTGCTTTAGTCCTGCATTAGCCATGGCAGGACACGCAAACGGCATGCGTAGAATGGCCTCCCTGACAAATAGGTGCCTTGTGAACCCACTCAGGCCATGTCTATACCAATATTCTTGTCATGTTCCATTTCATCTTCTTTTATTCCTTCAGCATTGCCTGGCTGGTCCAAATACTCATATCTGTGCATTTCTCATACACAAAATGCTTCTCCCTCCACAAACAACACACTCAGGATTGGGGGGGGGGATACTTTGTTATCAATAATTCATTTGCACTACAATGCTATTATTCTGTTTTAATATTTTTTTAAAAAAATAAAATTTTTATATTACCTTTTAATAATTGAAAAAGCCCAATGACTCTTGTGGTGCCTTAGTTTTATATGAAGCGTTGAAAGAGGTGGATTTCAGTCCACGTAGGTTTATGCTAAAGAAAATTAGCTAGTTCTTAAGATGCTTTAAAACTCCTGGCTGTTTTTCCTGTAATAAAACAACCTTCCTGGAACATTTTCTGTGGGATAAACTGTTGCTGGTCTAGGGCTGAGCAGGCCCTGGATGGTCTACACCTACATGTAAGGAAAGAACCATTTTGTGGAGAGAAAAGGCTAAATCTTCCTTGGTTACAGCAGTAATCACTGGCCTAGCATTGGGGAATTGGATCCTCCAGAGGATCACAAAGTTTGAATGCCCGCCAATGCCCACCACCATCTGCTTCAGCAGCCCCTGAAGGTTCTACCCAGCATGGTAGTCCACTTTAGAACACATGGGCGTACACTAGTCCATGACTCTTTCCCACCTGAAGACCAGGCCAGTGGTCCACCCAAGCTGGGCCAGACCAGGTCCCACTTCCATCTCCCCATACGGGGAGATTCCTCTTCCATCCAAGCTCCCGCGTTCCATTCTCAAACTGTCTGAATCCAACTCCACTGCCCCAAACCCCCAACAAAATTGTGAAAAAGGTACTGAAAGAAAACATCACACCCGTAGCAACCCTGACACCCGGTCCAGAGCCCCTTAATACGCATGCAGCAAACATAAATGGTTACGTCGTCCTATCACCCAACATGGGGTGGGGGCGGAGAAAAGCCAGCGAGCAGCAGCCTGACCAAAGCAGTCCCGACGCTCCAGTTTTTAGGCTGGGTAGGCAGACTGGAGTGAAAAATACTGGTTCTCAGTCCACCTGCCCCTGCGATCTTAAACTTGAATTACCCCGCTGGCCAAAACAAACCCGGTGGGGGAATTGTCTTCCCTGCTGGCCAATGAGTAGGGAGCAGAGGGAATCCCCTTAATTGTTCTCCAGGTGTTCCTGGCTTCTCCACATGGGAGTGCCATGACTACTCATGGTATCTTTGTTCCCTTGCCAGGCAGGGATCTCCTGCCTCACCAGCAATGGGGGTGACCAGGTAAGACTGGGTTCTCATTTGTGGACTGCAGTCTATCTACTTCACTCAGCGTGTGTTCCAATCATTTTATATTTAATCTTTGTTGAACAGAAGTATTATCGCTAGCTGCTCTGAGTGACTTTCCTTTTTGGGAAAGGAAGGTTGTCAATTAAATAATCCCAAGCAACAATGTGCTTCCTTATTTTATTCAGCATGTTATAGGTGGATGGGTGGGTGAGGACTAGATGGGGATTTCAGCACCAGCTCCAGATTCTTGGAGATCCTCAGGAGAGAGGCCCTTAGTCCTTCTTCTGCTCGCTGCTATTAAATGCTTGTTGTGGGACTAGGCAAATGTTTAGCTCATGGGCAGGTCATGGACTGCCTGACTCCCAAATTTGGGGGGTACATTCCCCTGCCTCAGTCATTATGAGCCATCTCTGATTCAACTGCTAACACTTAAAAATAACCTGAGATCTTGTTAAATGGGAGTAATTTTGTACGTGGACAAGGCAAACTTTACCTCTGTAAACTTTACCTCTGTATCAGCTTCCAAAACATCCCAATCAACATGGTCACTGGGAGTTATAATCACAAAACATTTCCCATTCCTGAATCTTCACTGCCACAAATAGAAGTCTCTGCTTGAGAAGTAAAGGAATATATATGAGCGAGGCATCCTTCCTAAGTAGACCACTCTTCAGGGGACACGGATGGCCTATACCTTTGCTCTAGCTAAGGTTTTCAAGGCTTATGATTACGTTATATGTTACGTGATGTGCAGAATAATAGTATTTCATGTTACTATAATGTTTTCCTCCCTTACCACAATTCCTTCAAAGCTCCATGCCTGAGCAATCAAACTTGCAATTTAAGGCCGTGTTTACTCCTCACTGACAAATGACAAATCTTTTATTTCTTAAAGAAGCACTGCATCTAATGAAGTGCTAACTCTATTGCCTAGTTTGACTCTTTGTTGTAAAACCTTACGTTTGTAGACACAAGGTGTTGGGACAAAATTTACGCACTGAGGGCCTCTAGATCAGCAGAATCCCAGTCTGAGATTTCGAGCCTAAATCTGAAAGAAGGGGTGTCTCAGGAGCAGACACTTGAGACGCTGCAGGGGCAGTGCAGGCACGCCAGGGCTAGTGAGGGTGCAGAATAAATTCTGGACCACCTTATTGTGGAAACAGGCATAAGGCTCTCTCACTGAGTCTCTAACATGGCCCTTCCAGCTTTTGAAAGAATGAAAGCAGCAGGGTGCTTTATCATGGTACAGATGGAGAAGTTGCACCCCGAGTAAATGATGTTTTTATCTCCAGATAGTTACAGAATACATCATACTTATTCTACCAAGAAAGAAAGAGAACAGAGCGGCCGGGGGTGGGGGGGGAGGGGAGCAATAATGCATGCCTTCAACTTTACGATGGTGGGAAAGAGGGAAGCCATTCCTGAGAGACCTACGAATCACAGTCTGTACCGCACGTTCCAATAGCATCCTCATAAAATGTTTTGTTGTCCTCAGGTTGGCAGATGGGGTCCTTTATGATGAGTTCATATTTCTCTCTTAGCTGTGAGGCCATACATCATACCATCTCTGTTCATTTGGGTCTCTGCTCTGTGAATGAGTCATCTTCTTTAGAAGCTCTCTGTTGGCACAGAGAGTGAGAGAGAGAGAAAGAGAGAGAGAGAGTTTTATTAACCACCAGAAAATCCAGTTTTAGGAGTGCACTTTTAATCCAAGGCTCAAGAGTATGCTATTAATTCACCTCAACAAAGGCAGAAACAATTCCTAGAATTGTTAGACCTTGTAGTGATAGCAGGCTCCCTCAACTGAGTCTAAGATGGAGAGCTATGATTGCATGTGGAGGAGAAGGAAAACAAAAGGGCTTTTTTAAACAAAAAAACCTCACAATTCTTTTCTTCTTTAGCATTCCCCTTTGCAAGATATTCCAACGATCCAAACATGTGAATACGCTAGTGCTCCATTTCTGAATGCTTTCAATAACAGCATTAAAATGCAGAAATGACTTACAGCAACCCTAATAGGCTTTTCAAGATATTTAAGGGGTGGTTTTACCAGTGCTACATCCTCAGTGAATTTCCACGGCAGAGACGTGAGTCCTAATCCATTTTGCTATCCACTATACCACATCAGGCACCCCAGTAATGCAGATAGCTGGCCAGAAGGTCAACATAGACCTGAAGTGGGATTTCAGCCTATGCACCCCTAGCTCAGCTCTGCCCATACATGCAAACAACACAGAAATAAGCCAGGACATCCTAGAGTCCTCTTCATTAAAAGTCAGGGTTGGGGAACCTATTTTGCGCTAAAACTCTGACTAAACATGGCTACAGCCCATTGGAAGGCTTACTCTGTCACTGTGGTGGTGGTGAAGACATTGGCCACCAGGGGTAGGGGGTTGTGAAGATGTCCTTCTTCTCTGCAACCACTGTCTTGGGTGATCAAGAGCCTGTTATGATTTGGCCCACAATAAGGGAATGTGGACCACTCAATAGCTTACTTCTGAAGCATTTGCTTCACATTTGGTAGATAAAACTACTAGGATCAGCTCTGGCTTGGAGGCTGTCATTGACACAGGTTCTGCAGATGTAGCTTCACCCTTTGTTTGGCTGTTGATATGTTCCAGATCGGTCAGCCAGAGGATGTTGAGAAGATCTTTAGAGAGGTGATAGTCACCATGTGTATGCTGCATCTTTTGCTGTTTCAGTTTTAAACCACTGTCTTGTATCAATAATGGATTGAATGAGTGTGGAGAAACTTGAGCCGAATCAGAACAAGACAAAGGTGCTCCTAGTCAACTGAAAGGTAATTCAGAAAACACGGATTCAACCTGTGCTGGTGGGGATTCCACCTGAAAATTCAGGTTCACGGCTCTTTTTGGTGGCTGCCAACTGTGGATCCCCTTTACAAAGGAGACCAGGCCACCCTGCCCTTTCTACCTGTGGGCAAAGATCTTTCTCTTCAGGCAGGTTTTTAGTAAGTGCCCAGTGGCCTTGGAAGGGATTTTAATAGTCTGTTGTATTTTTATCATTTTAAAAAATGATGTCTTGAGATTCATTTATTTATTTAATTTGTATACCGCCCATCTGGCTGCAAAGGCCACTCTGGGCGGTTCACAACAAAGTAAGACAACAACAACAACATTAAATAATAGCAATCTAAACATCACAATAATGTAAAAATAAACAATAAAGATATATTAATCAATGAACTTTGAAAAAGCAGCACAAAAGACGTAATAAAAGCATTCTGGATGGTGGGATAGTAACTAGAAAGAACTCTATGTTCTGTTGCTGAGATATTTTGGAAAGGCCTGTCTGAATAGCCAAGTTTTCAAGGGTCTCTTGAAAGTCATCAGGGAAGGGCCCAGCCGAATATAGGGCGGGAGTTGGTTCCATTGATGTGGGGCAACCTCTGAGAAGGCCCAATTTCTGGTCTTCTGTTTCCTGGCCTCTCTTGGGGTCAGTGTCCTTAACCGTCCAGCCTGGGACAAATGGGTAGAATGGGCAGTTCTCACTGGAATGAGGTTTCTGCCAGGTATCGAGGTCCCAACACATTTAGGATTTCGTATGTTAACGTTGTGTACAGGTAACCCATGAAAGGTGGCCAGAGAGTGGGAGATATGCTGGTATTTATTTACTCCACACAATAGTCTGGCCACCATATTTTGGACCTGCTGAAGTTTCTGTAGCAGCCTCATGGGCAGCCCCACATAGAGAGCATTCCACTAGTCTAATATTGAGACTACCAGGGTGATCCGCCTAAGGTGGAAACAGGCAGAACGGACCACAGATTCTATCCGATTGTCCATTGACAGCGCTGGGTCCAAAAGTATGTGCACCTCATCCTTAGTGGAGAGAACAGCCCCCCAGAAAAGAGAGGGAAGCACCCAAACTGCAGACACTAGGGGCCATCTACCTGCAGGACGTCCATCTTGTTCTGGTCCAGCCTCAGTCTATTATCCGTCTTCCACCCCAGCATGGCATCTAGATTGTTTTAAAAGATTCTTACTAAGTAATTTAAATAGGTAATGGCTGAAATAATGTTTTTGTCTTTACGTAATGCAAAGTTAAGCTTGCACACGTTTGCCAGGTGTTACGACCAGGCAATGAGGACTGTGCAATCAGTCATAGTTTCCACTGTGAGTGCTGCACAGCATGCATGCACAAGCGCTTTGTGAACAACATTTTGTTGCTGTTGCTGCAGCTTTGCATTGTGCACATGAAGCCGTGCAACAGGATTCCAGCAATATGTTGAAATGATTTTTTAATATTATAATTCACTGTATTTTGAGCTGTTTTAATTATTTTGTAAGCTGTCTTGAGCCCCTTTATGGGAGAAAGATGGGTATAAACTGAATGAATGAATTAATTCCCAAAAGCTGAAAGTGTTTTTTTTTCCATATTCTTGGCAAACTAGATTTTCTTTGTTTTGTTATTAGTCTTCAGAACTTAAGTACAGGGTTCTGTTAAGGTCTGATTTCTCACAAACGAGAACCAGAGACATGTCCTTGTGCTATCCACTCTATTAATGGGCTACCTACAACCTTTTTGCCTCTGCTCAGCTGAGGTGATGGCACACCCATGCTTCTCGTCACTTGTTCTGCTCTGAGGCCTGATAAATTGGAGGCTTCTAGTTGATGGTTATGCAACAAGAATTTTATTTATTAAAATATTTTCACCTTACCTTTGCCTGCTTGAGGAAGGACAGCAAAGATGGGGCCAGCCTGGCTTCCTGTGGAAGGGAGCTCCAGAATCGAGACGCAGTGACAGAAAAGACCCTCTCCTATGTCCACACCAACATAGAATCATAGAAAAGTGAAGTTGGAAGGGGCCTACGTACAAGGCCATCAAATCCAACCCCCTGCTCAAGGCAGGAATACAAATCAAAGGATATCTGCCAGGTGATGATCTAAGTTTTTCTTGAATGCCTCCAGTGTTGGAGCACTCACCAACTCCCGAGGTAACTGGTTCCACTGTCGTACTGCTCTAACAGTTAGGATGCTTACCTGTGAAGGTGGTGGGACTGAGAGAAAGACCTCCACGGATGATCTTGAGGGAGATGTGGTCTTTTTGCATCCACAAGGTACAACAGATATATTCTTTACAGAATAATTATACTTTAAATGATCAAACTGCATGTGTAAGGACCTCAAAAGAATGTCAAGAGTGGCTAAAGAGAAAAGAGAATCTTCTGTTTTATTAACATCTTGTGATGTTAATATTGCTACTGATGCTGGAATGACTTTTCCTCTGAAAAAGGCTTTATTATCCGTCAGAAATTGTGCTGCTGGGTGTATCTATTTCCTCATTATCCATATTTAGATCTGTTTCTTGCAATTGCTTGATCAGCTATTACATGTTTGTGAGTGACTCAAAGATGGACCTGTTCTTTAAAAACTGGCTGTATCTTTATTTTGGGTGTGTGATAAATGTTAAGAAAATGCAAAATCCATTGACATAGAGAATCCAGCAGATGGCACTGGAGTCTTGTCATTCTTCCACAACATGTATGCTACATGCAAGATTCAAAAACGTATTATTAGTGGAATTCTTTTATACCTATTCATTGCTTAGCACTTCACAGAAGCCTGGGCACCAAGAGACCTCTGACTGTTGGGAGAGATAACAAAAGATGCCAGTGGCAAGCATGTTTAAATACATCAATGCATGCCTGGCTGGTGCAGTATTTGTTTAAACAAGGGTTAGGAACATGATGGACTTCCAAATATTGGATTACAACTACCATCATCCCCTGAACTGCTGAACTGCTAGGACTCATGACTGAACTCTACAATACATCCACATCACAGGAGGAAACCTTTTAGACTGAAGTCTTAAGTTAACCTCACTTGAGAGTAACTTTCAAGGAATTGTTGTTGTTTAGTCGTTAAGTTGTGTCCGACTCTTCGTGACCCCATGGACCAGAGCACGCCAGGCCCTCCTGTCTTCCACTGCCTCCCGGAGTTGGGTCAAATTCATGCTGGTAGCTTCGATGACACTGTCCAACCATCTCGTCCTCTGTCATCCCCTTCTCCTCTTGCCTTCGCTCTTTCCCAACATCAGGGTCTTTTCCAGGGAGTCTCCTCTTCTCATGAGATGGCCAAAGTATTGGAGCCTCAGCTTCAGGATGTGTCCTTCCAGTGAGCACTCAGGGTTGATTTCCTTCAGAATGGATAGGTTTGTTCTCCTTGCAGTCCAGGGGACTCTCAAAAGTCTCCTCCAGCACCACAATTCAAAAGTATCAATTCTTCGGCGGTCAGCCTTCTTTATGGTCCAGCTCTCACTTCCATACATCGCTACTGGAAAAACCATAGCTTTGACTATGCGGACCTTTGTCGGCAAGGTGATGTCTCTGCTTTTTAAGATGCTGTCTAGGTTTGTCATCGCTTTCCTCCCAAGAAGCAGGCGTCTTTTAATTTCGTGGCTGCTGTCACCATCTGCAGTGATCATGGAGCCCAAGAAAGTAAAATCTGTCACTGCCTCCATATCTTCCCCTTCTGTTTTCCAGGAGGTGATGGGACCAGTGGCCATGATCTTAGTTTTTTAGTTTTTCAAGGAATTAAATAGCAATTATTTCTCTTATTATACATGTGGTGTGGGAGGAGTCCTTTGCAGATGCCTTGAACTGCCAGAAAGAGAAACAAGGGGGACCTAGACCAAATCAAGCCTGATTTGTCTTCAGATATCAAAAATGTTGAAACTGAGGCAGTCCTACTTTGTGCACATCATGAGAAGACAGGATTATCTGGAAAAGACAATAAGGCTGGGAATGGTGGAAGGCAGCAGGAAAAGAGGAAGACCAAATACAAGATGGATTGACCTCCTAATAGCAGCCACAGGCTTGAGTTTGGAAGAGCAGAGCAAGGCTGTTGAGGACAGGAAAGTATGGAGACCGCTCATTCATAAGGTTGCCAACAGGAAAGTATGGAGACCGCTCATTCATAAGGTTGCCAACTTGACGGCACAAAACAACAACAACAATTGAGCAGGATTTTCTTTTCTGCCCAGAGGCCAGATTCCTATTTAGGAATTGTAGGGCTATAATCCATCAGTTGTAGAGCTAAAAGCATCACTCACAGGCAAGGGCAGAGTGGGCAGAGCCAATGCAAACTGGGTGGAGCCAGATGTTCTGTAATTTGGTCTTCTTAGTAGGCATACAAAGCACAGTTTACTCAGAACTCAGCCTCAGTGGAACAGCTTTCCTGCCGGCAAAGCATAGCATAGCTTCCTGCCAGAAAAGCTCTGGGCAGTTCTGTACATTGTTCTTCAATATCCACTTATCTCCTATCCCTGAGCAGAAACAACAGCCAAAGAAGCTTGCAGGCCACATATGGAAACCTATATTTTGCACCAGGTGTTTCCCAGCCCTGATGTACAAGATCACATGGCTAAGAACCATTTCTTTTTTTTTTCTACCTAGCAATCTTGGGAAATGTATGTTGGCAAGGCAAAGCAAAGCAAAAGTCACTTTAAAGATTAAAGTTTTATTTCAGTGCAAGCTTTTGTGGATCAAAGTTCACTTCCCTGGGAACTATAGTTCTGCTTTCTCACAAAGAATTTTCAGCATTAGCCAGCATCACCAAACTATGATTCCCAGCATTATCTGGGGAGGGAATATCATGATGCCTGTAGGTGTATGTTAGTGCAGGTAGGTATGCATTTAGAAAATCGTATCCAACAGCTTGATCCTCCCACTGTTCAGCTATGATGGCTTCAGCACATCGCGGTATTGTTTCATCTTCAAATATATAACATTTCAAGCTCTGTTTGATTGGAACCACTGCGAGTCCTTCTTTTGGAAGCATTCTTATGAACAATGCTTTGTAGTTATTTTTAGTTAATTTTAAAGGGCATGCTAAGGCATGGTTAGAAGCATTTCAGTGGAATGTATCGAGTTTTGTGCTGAATCTTATCAATCATAACTTTTTCAAAAGGCAACAACAAGTTATGAAAATTGCTTGCAGAACGGTGATAAACATGGTGAGCCACCAAACACTTATTGGAAGGATGACAAGTGGCAACAAACTACGCCTGAGTTTTCCCCTGCATTTTCATAACAAATTACCACTAAGAAAGTAATTTCCACACCTTGGATGAGATTATGGTCAATACAGGGACTTTAAAAACGTGATGTTATGCTAGTAGACGTAGTGGCTATGTGCCAGAGCTTGGAAAAATTACTTAGGGCGTGGCCCCACTGGCAATTTGAATCAATTCCTGTTCCGACTTTTTTAATATCAGGTTCAGGTCACGTGGTATATAAATCGGTAGCTGTGTTCGCTTTGACTGAAATTAAATCGATTTATTTCTGGTAATTAAAACGGGTTTGGGTGGCTACACTGGCGAAATTGACTCATTTCCTTTCTGTTTTAGGAGCACACTTTTTGTAAACTATTTGACTTTTTAAAAAGTGATAGAGATAAATCAATAGCTGCATTCATCTGAGAAAAATAATGTTCACTAAGTGATGCATTGCTAAACATTTCTATAAGTACATTGAAAAAAAAACAGGAGAGGGAAAACTGTGGTGCTAAGGCTGCTGACATTCAACAAGGACAGAAAGTAAATTGACAGCACTGTCCACAGCCACCATATCAAACTGAATTAAATCAATTTAGAAGTGAGGTATTTTAAAAAGCACCTGCCGGCCAGTTGAAAAAAAACTTACTTTGCAGCCCCCAAAATATATTTCATGTACATGAGATTTTATAAATCATTTTAAATAATGCTTAGATTAATTTAACTGTGGTCCTTATTGCCAGTGGAACCGTACCCTTATCTGGACTACAAATTCGAAAACCCTCAGGGATCCTAGCTAGTGGTTACGGTTTCTGAGGAATTATGTGAGGTGAAGTCCAAGAAATAATTTTTCCTAGCTGTAGTATTATTATCATCAGGATCAGAGATTGCGTATCTTCAGTTGCCTGCATTGAAGTATGGTGCCCCAATTAAGGAAAGTAATTTTTTTAAAAACTACTCTGTTCTGCTTTGGTCATACCACATTGGAAATACTGTTTCCAACTCTGGGTATCACAGCTTAAGAAGAATATCAACAAGCTGGAATGGATTCAGAGGAAGGCAACCAAAATGGTAAAAAATCTGGAAACCAAGATCTATGAGGAACAGTTGTAGAATAAGTTCTTTTTAGCTTGGGGAAGACAGAAGATTGAAAGATGATATGCTTGCCATGTTCAAATACTTGAAGGGCTGTTATGTAGAAGATGGAACTAGTTTGTCTCCTGCTGCTCCAGAGGATATGTCCTAGATTAATAGATCAAATTACAAGAAAGGAGATTTCAACTAAACATTAGGAAAATCTTCCTGAATTTTCGAAGAGCTGTTGGATAATGGAATGACTGCCTCAAAAGGTGGCTAGACTCTCCTTCCTTCACTGGTGGTTTTCAAACAGCAGTGAGATGGCTGTTAGAAAGGGATGCTTTCAGGAAAGATCTCCAGAAAGTTGGATCTGAAGACTCTTGCGGACCCTTCTGGCCTTGCATTTCTGTGATTATAAGGCCAAAATCCTGTTGTTTAATTATGTATGTAGGAAAAATACAAAAAGACTATTCCTGCAGTCAAAAGAAAAAAAACTAAATGGATAAGTGATGAAACTCTTTGTGTGGATTCGGATCTCAACCTCGGTTCTTTCCTGGGTTCCCCAGCAAAAGACGAGATATGTTCATGCTTCAAAACCAAACCTTTATTCATATATGGGAGCTGTTCCACTACAACCTCCACAGGTTCATCCTCTTCCAAACAAAGTTGCATTTTAAGATTATAATAAAAGTCAACAGGAATGATTTTAACAAACGTTCATGCATACTTTCTAATAATTTCTCTGCTAGGTAAGTTTCTACTACAGGTGTTGCTACATAGAGGTGTGTTGTGGGTCTCACACTTTCTTGCCTGGCTTCCATTCCTACTCTACTCCACAATCTCTCCTAATGTCTCCTGTCTCCCCATGCTATTCCTTCCACTTGGCTTTCTGTGCTCTGCCATGGAGATTTATCATCCCGTTCTATTGTCTCCCTCTTCGGACTCTCCTTTACTTTGCTTTCCTCTTTCTCCCCTGTCTCTCTCCAATAAAGAGACTTCTTTAATTCTTGTTCATGTCATTTGCTCCTTTCTTCATTTGAAGGGAAGGTCACTCCTTTCCTTCTCCACAGACCTGTCATCTCCCTCAACTCCTCACTATTCCTGCCATCTCTCCCACCTTCCTCCACTCTCCTTCCCTTTCTCCAACCAATTTCTCTCTTTTCCTATCACAGAGGTTCCCAAAGTATGCGCCTGTTGCCTTGGTGCACTTCTGATGGGATGCCTGCAGAAGGAGGTGGGGCAGGGCATCCAGAACACTCATGCAATTCCTGTGGACCTAAACTAGGTCCAAATAATTAGCTGAGATTAGGAACGAAGGCAGGAAGGGAGGATCCTATGTCTCAAAATATAGTAGATTGTTGGGAATTAAATGGGGAAAAGAGGGGAGGAGGGAAAAAGAAACAAGGATGGTAGTGGTGGGGTCAGTACTTATTTCTCCCATCCATCCCCCTTTTGCAGGATTACGCACCCAGTCCGGGTCTCACTGACTCAGAATCTGGCAAGCTGCCACTATGACAATAATGTCATTGTTTTGACTAAATTTTTGCAAAGCCTAGAGGAATAAAAGCCTATAGCATAAATCATCTGATGCACCAGACACATGGAAAGCCAGAGTCCTGGGAAACCAGAATATTGTAATTACAAAGAATGCAAGTTATAGGAACTGCAGAAGTACACACTGCAACATAAACAGATTCAACTGTCGGGAATGTTATTGTAGAGTGACCTTGCTTAGCTGGAGTTGGCTAATTGTTTTGCAATAACTCTTAGTAAACTGCAGTTCAAGCCTTTTAAAAGCACTTTCATTTTCAGGGTTACTTTTTCTATACTCCTTTATTATTTTCTTTTATTGTTCTAGAGGAAGTTCAAGTTTGATTTGATCAAGTAGGTGCTTGAGCAAATCAAAACTGAACTTCCTCTAGAAGCAAAAATGACTAAATTGAGTCTATCCTGCTTTGGGCACATCATAATAAGACTCCATGGAAAAGACAATAATGCTGGGGAAAATTGAAGACAACAGGAAAAGATGAAAACCAAATATGACATGAATTGGTTCCAGTAAAGCAAACCATGACCTTTCATATGCAAGACTCAAGCACGTCTGTTAATGATAAGACCTTTTGCAGGCTATTAATTCTCAGGGTTGCCATAAGTCAGAAGTGATTAGTGGGCACTTAACAACAGTCCAGATCATATGGAGGTTGCAGGTTTAGAAGGGCAGCCTGAGCTGAAACCATAAAATCTAGTGGTCAAAGTCCTATTGCTTATTGTAGTAAATTGCACTGGAGTCAATGTGGATTTAGTTAGTCAATTCCTCTGTAAGTTCCACTGATCATGCTACTAGAGTAGACCCACTTGAATCAGTAGACTTGGTGACCGACTTGAATCAGTTGACTTTGGTGAGTCAACTCACCAAATCAGGAGATCTGAATTATTGACTCAATGGGCCTACTTAGTGTGATTTACTACACCAAGCAACATAATTTTGGCCATTATTTGTTTCCAAGTCCTCCAATTTATGTTCTGTACCCTCTTTTTTTCCTTGGTGACACTTCTAAAGTGTTTGCTGAGAAAGACATGAATCTATCCTCTTGCGTTATGTGAAAGGCCATGTGTACTTACTGAACTTGAGGAAGATTACATAAAATTTGCTGGCCTCTTCTAATATCTGGAAATCTGTCTGTGAGGAGGAAGGCAAATGGCCACGAAGGAGTTTCCAACCTCTAGCCCTCCTGTGGATTTAGGTGAAGCCACATGAGATACCAAATGAAGCAGAGAGATGGAAAAGATGGGAAAGGAGCAAGAGAAGGAGCAGGCAGGGAAATACTAGAAGAGAAGGAGAAGAAAAGGCGAGGAAGAAAATGGCAGGAAGACATTAGAGACAGAGGAGTACGGAAAGGAAGGGGGAGAAGGAACCAAGGGAGAGGCGGGAGAGGAGGAGGAAAACGGGAAAGATGCAAAAGAAGAACAAGACCTTGAGGCTTGTTTGGCTGAGGTGGCAGCATTGGAAGGGACGGGAGACGGGTCCTACTGAGAGTCCCCAAGGTCGAAGCCGAAAGACTACACCAGTCAAGACCGCCCCATAGTCCTTCCTTTTGGGGTGAGAAGGAGAGGCAAGAGAAAAGAAAGGAACTAGGGAGGCAGAAGGGCTCCCACTTGAACCTGTACACCCTGGCACAGCCACTAGGAAAAAGCCTGCCAGAGGAAACCTCCCCTCGGGACAGTCAAATATCCATACAAACAATCCCTGCTGCAGGACGTCTTATTTAGCAGGTCTTCCAAGTTTTGGAGCAGCAGCGGACGGTTCTCCAAGGACAGAGAGGTGATGGAGAGCCAATAAACAGTCTGGGTTTAGTCCAAGTTCGGAGAAAAGGGTTTCTTTATCCATTATTAATGTTCTTGTTCTGCAAACACAAGTTCGAGTTTAATAAAGCCCTCTGTTTCTAAATATACATGGAAGGGAATGACATTGGACCTCTCGGGGTGGCAGGGGACATGCACAATTTCAATTGACATTGCTTCTTGGTTGTACTTAATGATAGGATTTTAGTAAGCCACAAGTTAAAGAACACTGTGCCAATAGCACAGTGGTTAGAGGTTAAGAGTTTGACTAACTGTTTCCTGGGAGAAGGCCAGCCCTGTGTAGCCCTGGGCAAGCTGCACAGTCCTAGGGTGCCCCCAGGAGAAGGGAATGGTAAACTGCTTCTGAATATTCTCTCTCTAGAAAACCCTGAAAAAGGTCACCATAAGGCATTTGAGGACATGTCATTATTATTATTATTATTAAGAAATGTTAGTTTGTTTGAAGTCCAGGCAGATATAGAGTAGTGCTGGTGGTGGTTTAAACCCCCTCCCCTCTTTTTCATGCAAATGTCTCGGAACACAATCCCTGCTTGCTTGAAGGACAAGACAGACCCTTCAGAATAGTTGAAAAATTGTCAGTTTTCATTATTACAGTTGGTATTTGTACTTGCTGTGATGACATAATGAGCGTTTTGAATTTTTGGCAAATACGGATCCGCTGGTACTTTGTATGAAATACAAAAGCAGACTTTATGGTTATGGTGTGATTAGAGGTGATGGCATATTAGTGTTAGAGAGGTATGATTCAGGCAGACTTGCATGTTTGCAAAATCAGATCTTAAAAAAAATCATGTGCTTAAGTTCTGAGGATGAAGCACAAAACAAAGGCCTTCCCAAATTACTGTGAGGTGAGAAAAGCTCCTGCTGTCCATGCAGACGCTTTCAGCTGTGAAGGCATTCCCTTTTCCACCAACGGATCGTCTCTAACGCTTTCTGTCTCAGTGGGGTAGAAGGGGAGACATTTAGCATCAAACTACCACTAAATTTTCTATCCAGAATCACAGTGTGAATTTCGAGCTAATAGATCCACCACTGACATGGTATTCTCCCTCAGACAGTTGCAGGAGAAATGTAGGGAACAACGACAGCCACTCTTTGTGGCCTTCATAGATCTCACAAAGGCCTTTGATTTGGTTAGCAGGGATGGCCTTTTTAAAATACTTCCCAAGATTGGATGTCCACCTCGACTCCTTAACATCATCAGGTCCTTTCATGAGGAAATGAAGGGCACTGTAGTTTTTGATGGCTCAACATCAGATCCCTTTGACATCCGAAGCGGAGTGAAACAAGGCTATGTCCTCGTTTGGGATCTTTTTTGCTGTCATGCTGAAGCACGCCTTTGGAACTGCAACAGAAGGTGTCTATCTCCGGACTAGATCAGATGGAAAGCTCTTTAATCTCTCTAGATTGAGAGTGAAGACCAAAGTCCAACTGAAATGTATGCGGGACTTCCTCTTTGCCGATGATGCAGCCGTTGTTGCCCACTCTGCTGAAGACCTCCAACAACACATGAATCGTTTTAGCAAGGCCTGCCAAGACTTTGGACTAACAATCAGCCTGAAGAAAACAGAAGTCATGGGCCAGGGCGTGGACTCACCTCCCTCTATTACCATCTCCACGCAAGAATTGGAGGTTGTTCATGACTTTGTGTACCTCGGCTCAACGATCTCTGACACTCTCTCCCTAGATGTCGAGCTGGATAAAGGCATTGGCAAAGCAGCTACCATGTTCTCTAGACTCACAAAGAGAGTATGGCTTAATAAGAAGATGACGGCATATACCAAGATCCAGGTCTATAGAGCCGGTGTCCTGAGCACACTCCTGAACTGCAGTGAGTTCTGGACCCTTTGTGCACAGCAGGAGAGGAAGCTGAACAGTTCTGGTATCACCTGGCAGGACAAAGTTCCAAATAGAGTAGTCCTAGAACGAGCTGGAATTTTTAGCATGTATACATTACTGAAACAGCGACGTCTACGTTGGCTCGGGCATGTCATGAGAATGGCTGATGGTCGGATTCCAAAAGATCTCCTGTATGGAGAATGAGTGCAGGGAAATCGCCCCAGAGGGAGACCACAGCTGCGATGCAAGGACATCTGCAAGCAGGATCTGAAGGCCTTAGGAATGGAGCTCAACAGATGGGAAACCTTGACATCTGAGCGTTCAGCCTGGAGGCAGGCGGTGCATCACAGCCTCTCTCAATTTGAAGACACCCTTGTCCAGCAGCCCAAAACCAGCAAAACTAGGGAGCTAGACAGGGGACAGACTGTATTTGTCTCCAGTGTGGAAGGGATTGTCACTCTCGAATTGGCCTTCTCAGCCACACTAGACGCTGTTCCAAGTCCTCCATACAGAGCACGTTACTATAGTCTCTCGAGACTGAAGGATGCCTACACACCACTAAATTTACTGCTGTGGTTGCAGCCTCAACCCTGTCTTGCAACCGCGCTGCTTCCTTGCATTTCTTTTGTCGCACCGTAGGCCGGTTTCTGAATGCTGAGGATTTCTCGTGTTCGCATCCTGTCTAGACAACAGACAACTTTTTATTTTATTTAAAAAAAATTATTACCAGCCCTATCGAGAAAGATATAGTCATGGATTCAGACATGCGAAATAGCGGGTTGGGAAATTTTCTGTGTGTTTATAATTTCCCCGTAACCCTATTCAGACGTTGAGCAGGAACGCGTGAAAGAACTCTCGCGCAGGCTTCCGGTCTGCGGCAGGCCATTCACGCGTTCACACCGAACGCCTGGAAGAAAGAGCGACTGCGGGTTTCTCCTAGCAACAGCAAATCAACTGCGCACGCGTACTGCTCAACCCGCTCTCGAAAAAGCCCCAGAGCCGGCGGAACCTTCTTCCTTAAGTCCTTTTTTGATAGGCCCACAGTGATCCTGGGTCCCGCGCACGCGCAGTCCGTCTCCGGAAAAGCCGCCCCCTCCTCTTTCCCCATCTCCTCCCCCTTCCAACCCCGCTTGTCGCTTCGGAGGTCTCGTCGCCCGAGAGTGACGTCGTAGGCCCTGGGCCGGTCCTTACCGTGTAGGTTGTGGGAGTTTGACCCACGTGAGGAGGAGGTGGTGCCGCCGCCGCTGCCCGCCGTCGCCTGCGCCGAGTGCCTGCCGGGCGGCGCCGTGTTGCGAGGGAGGGACGGGGAGGGACGGGAGAGCCGGGGGGGGGGGGGAGAGGAACGGCCCCTTTTATGGCCGGGATGCGCCGAGCGACGAAGGTACGGGTGGGAGGCGAAGGGGGGCGGGGTCCGTGCTTGGTGTGTGTGGTTTTCCTTCCTTTTGCCCCCCCCCGTCCCCTTCCTCCCTTCACGGCCGGGGGGGGGGGTTCCCTGAGGGGGCAGTACTGTAACGGGGGAAGGGAGGTTTTGGGGCCTAGGTTACCCCTCCTCCCATAACAGAAGGGGCGAAACCTCCTGAGGAGACTCGTCCCTATCTGGGCCTTGGTCCCTTTTGGCTTGTTAATCCCTGTGATGCCTGGGCTGTGAAGCAGTCAAGCTAGCTAGCTAGCTATCGTTTTTATTTTGGGTTTTTTACTGGGCCCCAAGGGTGGCTTTACCTTGTATGTGTTACCAGGGGGTTTATTTTATTTTATTTTATTTTCCTGGGAACCTGAGGGCCCAGGAATGTGTTGAGAGTAGTAGGAGTATGCTGAGCACACAAACACAAAATGCTGCTTATAGCACCCTCTTGCCTTCCTTTCATTGAGGTAGTCTGAGTGTTGCCATTGATCAACAATGAGAATCCTGTGATTCCGGATCTCTTTGAGATTCTGGGCAGCCTTGTGTCCACTGCTGGATCACTGGGACTTCTGTGGGGTACAGGACTTCCAGAATAAGTGTAGGGTAAATTGAGATGGCAGAGGTGGGTGTTTGAGATGAGTAAAGGAACTTGGGGTGGCTTGCACAAGTGTAGCTTTTCCACTCCTTGGGTGCTCGTAGGAGTGGCAAGATGAAAATGGTGACTTACCTGTGATGAGTGGCTTTTCACTTACTGGTGAGAACTGTAGTAGGTAGGGACAGGAGTGAAGAATGGAAACAGCATTTTATTTATTTATTTATTTATTTATTGCATTTATACCCTGCCCATCTAGTCAGTTGACTACTCTGGGCGGCTAATTGCCCCATGATGAGAGGTGAAAGGGTAAAGAGTGATAAATGTTATTTATACAGTATTCACCAAGTATAATGTTATAGTAATAATGATGATGATAATAATGATAATAATAATAATGGCATTGTTGCAACAAAATCTGAGACTGAACACTGGAGAAGAAAGTAGAATGGGCATAGAAGGGACCACAAAAACAAACAAACAGGCCTGGATATGAGTTAATACTTTTACATGGTCCTAGGTATGATGTTACATCTTTGACAACAGAAAATGCAAACATTCAGAAGGATTCTGAATAGGAGAAAAATAGGGTTCTGTGAATAAATTCAGGGAGAAAAAAAATCAGGGTATTGCAGCCTTCTTCAACATAGTGGTTTCCAGAGGGTTTTGGTCTACAGCTTCCATGTTACCACAGCTGACGATGCCTGGTCCAACTCCTCTGGAGGCAACAGGTTGAGGAAGCCATGATACATTTTGTAGTACACAGCAAGGCCTATATGTGAGCTGAAGAAGTTAGGGCAGGGGGCTGGGCTGTTTTTTTTGTTCCCTTTCCAGCTGCAGATATTTTTTTCAGGACCAATGAAAGAAGATTGAAAACTTGTTTGTTTTTATCAAGAGTAAACTTAAGTGTCCCCCCCCCCCTTTTGCTCAAGTGCACTAAGTACTTGCAGTGTTCAAAATGTTTGTGTGTGTCACTAGCATTAAAACAAGTCCTGGGATCTACTAATACTAAACACTACAGTCATCTAATGAAACTGATTTGCAGGAGTCTGAGTAAAAAAAGAGAGGTATTTAATTCACAAATAGAATTTAATTCATGGAATTTGACTGTCAGAAGATGGGATTGTGACTGCAACAGATACGTTTAAAAGGCAAACAAATGAAAGCTATCAGCCAGTGCTAGTTATTAGGGTTCTGTGCAAGCATTATACCACCCATTGCCACATTCTGGGAGGTGTTCCCACCTTAATGTCCTGTTCTGGGCTTCCCAAAAAACATATGTTGGCCAGTGTGGGAAACAGGGTGCTGAGCTATATAAACCTTTGGTCTAATCCACTGGGGCTCTTGTTATGTTGAGTCCAATATAGAGATGTTGCTATGATGGTAAGTATCATTTGTTATTTCTTTTACTGTTCCCCAAAGTAAAGAACCGGAACTAGGAGATTCATCATCGGTTAATATTTGTGTTGAGTATACTAACACACTAAAGAAATGTTCAGACAATGACAGGTGAACAATTAATTGTGAACAATTATATTGACAAAATGCCCCCATTGAGAAAAAGAATGATCATGCAATGACCCACTGAGTCTTTCTGAAATTCTGCAAAGTACTGTGAATTTGGTAGTTATGAAGTTGTGGTATTGGAGCAAAAGACATTTTGCCTGAATTAATGCAGTTGTTGTGGGGATAAAGAGGAAAGTGTGTGTATGCCATGTATGTAGCTATACGCTGATTGGGAGAAATGTGGCATATAAATAAATTTGCAGAATATCTCACAGTGGTGGCTTATTCAAGTGGTTGTGCACAGGCTGTGGTCCTGTGGAAGTTTGAAATTCTTATTGAAATCAGTGAGATTTTTGTGTAAATATTCATTGAGTTAGTCTGTAGAACAATTTGGAAGATGAAAAAAATCACGATTGAGTGGTTTGCGATTAGGCAGTGAAAGGAACACGCATAGGCTTTGTATTCTAAAATTCTGTTTAGAACATAGTGCTGACTTGAGCAGGCAGAACAAGATTTGCTTGGCATCTTTTTTTGTGGAAAGATGTTTGTTTCAGAAATATTTCCTTCTCTCCATTCCTTTCAGATTTTTCTTTCAAAGGTCTAATGATCAAGGGAGTTGTGAAGTTGTTTTCCCGACACTGGACAGGGTTGTTATGGAAACTTAGGGCCTTTCAAATTCATGTGCATCACCTAAGTTGAAGACAGTGAAGTGCAAGCAGTACATATGTGTGCGGGTGGTGGTGTGGGAAGGTGGAGGACAAAGCTGATGCAAGTGCTTGTTCTTTCTCGCTTCATAATCAGAAGCTTGACATGCATCTGCAAGTCAGATTCTTTTAATTCTGGGACATGTCTAAGTTACATCATACGACAAGTGTGTCCTGCTTCAACTTTGTCAATTTACAACTGCCTTCAATGTGATAGGATAGCTGTCCTGGTGAACATGGACAACCAGGTATTCTGTGTAGGCAAACACAGGAAATTTCATGCAGCTGAATGATGTGACTGGTGCAGTGAAAGAAAAATATCCTTCTTCTGCAACCCACCTAGAAACTTATTGGATGGAGGAAGGATGGATTGTTCTGTCATTCATCTACCAGCCATGTCTGTAGAAAACAATTTTTTTCCCTAGCTAACATGATAGCATATGTTCGCAGCCTCTTAGAGGGATAATAAAATATTACAAGATATTAACATAGGTTGATTTAATAAAGCTGAATAAGAAATATTTGATAGAATTCTTTGTTGGTAATCAGGTTTTTCAAAATACAGGAGAAAGCCCTAGGATATGAAAATGGAAAGGAGGACAAATGTAGGGTATGGATGCAATCTTCTGTTGAATATCTTTGAATATAGCACTGTGATACGTTGAATATTGGGGAAACAACCTCCTATTGCTGGAAACATGATTTAATGCATTAATACAATTTCTGTTGTTAAGAATTCAGTGCAGCATTGATGGTTTGCATATTCTTGTACCAGCAGATGTTGATGGAACAAGACTTGCACTGCTAATTTTGCAAAGTAAGATCTCTTTGAACACCACGAAGATGTGCAGGAATTCTCTTGGTGATGCTGAGTTGAGACCAGTGTGCAAAATAAGAAAGTACTGTGAGGTAGGTTATATTTTTGTAGGGAAGGGGAAGTGATATACTGTCTTCCTCCCAGCTATATGTGGCATGTATAGCCAAATCTCCCTTTTTGCATTGAAATAATTATGTATAAATATTTGGAAATGCTTCTGTAGGGTGAAGTTTCAGCAGCTAGGTAAACTTTTTCTCCCAGTTCTTTCTAGATGTTTTGAAAATCTTATGTCCACATCCACTTTTACTGTTTGTAGAATAAATCGTTCAGATTTTTCTGTCCTTAATAACAGTGCATCAATTGTGGAACAAAAATAACAGTGTCATTGTCTAGACTTGGGTTGATGGTGCCTTAAGTGGCCAGAATTTGTAGCATCTTGCCTAGCTAGAAAGTTCTGCTCTGGGTTCCTCTTGTTGTTTCAGTACTTTCCCCTTCTATGATAATTATGCTGCTCCATGTAGCAAAAATGCTTAGATTAGCCACAGTCCTTTGCCTGCATTTTTTGAATGTGCCTCCTGGCAATGAGTAAATTGCCCACTTCTGCTTTTAGAGTTTGCCTGTGTAGCCTTTGTTACTTGCCAACAATGTGGTCAGTCAGTAAATGTTGGTGCTAGAATAAAATGTCTAGCTAGCAAAACTGTGCTGCCTAGCAGACACAAGTCTCCTAGAAACAAATTGCTAATGCAAGTAACATTTAAATGTATAAAATGAACAGATTGTGTAGCTTAGTCAGGTACAGCCTCCTGGTGCTTTGTGCCTTATGAAAAGTATACTATTGCCATGAAGGCTTCTGCTGCCTGTGGAATGTGCAAAAGTTTTCATGCATGAGAATTCTGCTGCACTTCGTTTTTTTGGATGACTAAAGCAGACTGATGTGTTGAACTTTCTGTTCTTTTTGTGTCATCATGTTATTTCTTTTATCTTTCCTTGGTGTTGGCATGAACATTGTGAATTAGTGTGGTGTTAATCAGCTGCGCCTGTTAAAAACCAGCTTATCTGGGTAGAGCATCTTGACCCAGCTCAGCAGCCTGACATGTTGGAATCATAGAAAAATTGAGTTGGAAGGGGTCTATAAGGCCAATGAGTCCAACCTCCTGCTCAATCAGGAATACAAATCAAAGCACATCTGACAGATGGCTGTCCAATTTGCTCTTGAATGCCTTTAGTGTTGGAGTGCTCGCCACCTCCTGAGGTCATTGGTTCCATTTTTGTACTGCTCTAACACTTAAGAGTTTTTTTCTGATATTCATCCTAAATCTGGCTTGCTGTAGCTTGAGCCCATTTTTGCTTATCCTGCACTCTAGGATGACCGAGAACAGATCCTGCCCCTTCTCTGTATCACTGCCGTTCAGGTATTTGGAAAATGCTATCATATCTCCTCTTAGTCTTCTTTTCTCAAGGCTAAACATGCCCAATTCTTTCAGTCTTTCCTCATAGGGCTTGGTTTCCAGCCCCCTGATCATCCTTGTTGCCCTCCTCTGAGCTTGTTCCAGTTTGTTGGCATCCTTCTTAAAATGCAGTGTCTGGAACTGGACACAATGCTCTAGATGAGGCCTAACCAGTGCTGAATAGAGGGGAACTAGTACCTCATGAGATAGACTATACTTCTCTTAGTCTAGTCTCTGCCATATTAATAGTGGAATCATGATGTGACACTCTGGGATCAAAGGTAAAGTCACGTTGCAGGGAAGTGAACTTTTTCTTGTTCTTATAGGACGGCAAAATGGAAAAGCAGATAATGGTGTGGAGAAGTTGTGAAACAGGCTGGGTTAATGTGAAGTCTTTAATTGTGGCATTTGAAAGGAATAAAATTATACTTGGGATTTTTTTTGCTGTAATGTAGCACGATAGGACAGTCATCTGGAAGATTACTTCTGATTGCTTTGAAAGCACTTAATGTATAGTTTAGCCATGTACTTGTTCCCACTTTAAAGACTTGTATAACAAGATTGGCAGTGTAATCAAACTCAGTCCAACTCTTAGGAATGATTGCTGCAGATTATCTTCTGCTCCAAGCTGTAACATATGGATGTCTCTGCAGAAGCAATGAACTGTTTTCCTTTCCACTCTTTTACAGCAGCTACTGAACCTCTGGTTTGATGCCTAATCTGAGGCTATTGAAGGGCTACTGTTCTGCATAGCCCCCATCTTGTGGTTTGCTGATGCAGAGGTCTCTTGTCCTCAGCCAAGTTCTGGAGCAATTTATAGTTGAGGTGGCTGCATGCAACCTCCAGCTTTAAAGGCAGTATACTGCTGAATGCTAGCTGCCAGGAAAGACCATGATGACAGGGCTATGACCGTGTAGCAAAATTGTGTTTGGGTTTTCCAGAGGCATGTGGTTTGGTTGCTGTGGAAAACAAGATGTTGGACTTTGTAGACAAGGAGAGGTCTTATGGTTTTGTTTTGCTTTGCTTTATGCTTCTAGTTTTAGGGATGAACATTTGTGGCTCTTCAGATGCCTTGAGCTTACAGTTCCCCAGCTATAGTAACCAGTAAGTAGGGATTATGGAGGCTGCAAGATTTTAATGGACTGTTGAACATCATAGATTTTATCTTTGTTTTTCTTCTTCTCTTTGTTATAGCATTCAAGTGAAGGTGTGTGTGCCTGGGAAACAAGGACAAAAAACAAACAAACAAACAAACAGGAAAAATGAAAAAAGTTTGCCCCCAGCAGGTCCTTTTTTCATTTTACTAAAAGATGTTATAGCAAACATGGAAACAAAACTTATGAACTACAAGTGAATTATATACTTTTGAGATAATAGGTTGTCTAGTTCAACTTGTATTGTAACATCTGAACTATATCTCATTATTATAGGATCAGCTTTCTTGTCTGTTGTTATTATTTTGCCTTCAAGTCTCTTCTGACTTGTGGTGATCCTTTTATGTCTACCACAAAAAAAACTTTCCAAGTTCTATTTTGTGTGTCATTTATTTATTGATGGTATCCATCTTTTCTGCATGCCAGGACTCCCAGAATGATTTACATAGAACAGGTTTTAAAAATAGATAAAAACGCAGAAAGAGAAAGAGAGATCCACAATCAAAATACTTTTACAGAGACAGCCTTGTCTTGTGGACTGACTGGTTTAGTCTTTTGGGTGCAACCAGGCTTCTGTTAAAGCTCCCAGATTCCAGGCAGTCTTGTATCGGAAGAAATGAGCTTTATTCTGCCTCAGTGTCAAGCTTTCTAGGGCTTTAATTGTTAAAACCAGCAACTGCTAGTGAGCTTGAAAACAAATTGGAATCCAGGGCAGTTTGTCCATGATTGGTGACGTATGGTCTCTAATGCCATGGGGATTGTAATCTGTAGCTTCCAGAGGTAGCCTCACATAAAGTGCATTACAGTAGTCTAATCAAGAGATAATTAAGGCACAGATAACTGGCCAACGTTTCCTTCCCTTGAAAGGGGAGCAGGACAGAGACTGGGTGGAAACACTGGCTTGTCCTTTTAGCAGCAAAGCTGGATCAAAGAGTATTCCGGAATTATGAACAAAGGCTTTGACATTTTAATCCCAGTCCCCTTGCTGGCTTTTCTGATGATGAGCAAAACGTCTGTCCTGGCTGCATTGAGTCTGAGTGTATTTACCCACATCTAGTCTTTCATGGAATCCAGACTGAGATTCAGGACTTCCACTCTTTCTTTGAGAAGAAGAAAGTAGACATTATCATCAACATAATATTAAGACCCAACCTTGGAACTCTGGATGACCTCTCCCAGTGACTTCATGTAAATGATGAAAGCAGGGGAGATCATCTCAAAGTCTGAGGAATGCTGTAACATAATCACAAGACCAAATGCTTGTTTCCCAGCATTACTTAAAAAAACAAACAAAAAACAGAGCCAAATAGGACTGGAAAACCAGTAAAATAGTGCTCCACTTCTGTTTCAGCCAAATAGCACAAAAGGATATAATTGATGGTATCAATTGCTTCTAAATTTTTTAGAAAAACTAGCAGTTTGAATAAAATGTATAGGATTCCTCTGTCAGTTTCATAAACATGTCAAACAGTAGAAGTTTATTTGCTAAATTCTAAGTGGTGTATTTTATGTGTTAAATCACTAAAATGACTTTAGGTTTGATAGGAAAATTAATTATTACATATTATTCGATTTTCCCGTTTCAGCTGAAATGCAGTTGATGCAACTATGTAGATGTAAATGGCAATTACAGTGTGACAATTAAATTAAATTCAAAGTTTCTAATCCCTTCCCTTTCAGCTTCCAAGACTCCCTAGAGATCCCGTTTGACCTGTGAAAGCTTTTGGGAGTCTTGAGGTGGTGTCTGTCCTTTAATATTGTAAATTTGCTGTCAATGATCCCAATCCTAGTAGCAGCGATCTAGCAAAAGCTTTCTAACATTAACCCCCCCCCCCCCCCCGGATCCTGAGGCTCCCAAAAACTTACCTGGCTCAAAAGGGATCCCTCCCTAGGAAGCCTTGGGACCTAATTTTTTTGGGGGGGGGGGGGGAAGAATAGGAAACTTTAAATTAAATTAAAGGGTAATGTGTGCTGATGATGTGCTTTCAATCTATACCTGTGTGTTTACTTAAAAGGAGTTCTTCCAGAGTTTTCAAACCCATTTCAGCCCTCTTCCATTTTTTTTCTTTCCTGTCTTCACAGTGTCTGGAAATGTTACATCTCTTAAGAGAAGCCACTGCATTCTGATCAGTAGCTTGTCCATTCTAGGAATCATTGCTCATTTGTGAATGTCTGTGAGGCCTGAATCTTTGAAAATGCTACAAGATATTTTTGCTTTTTTCTGCTCATCAATCCTCCTTTCTGTCTTCCAGTACCATTTTTATATCCCCATCTTAGCAAATTGGCATGACAGTTTCCTGAAAGCCTGCCTCTTGCACTTTCTGTAGCCTATTAAATTTCCCTTCCCTTAACCTTGTTTAGTTTTTATCTTTCTTCTTTTGTGTCTTAAGCTCTGGTGACAGGGACCTGGCTGCATTAGTGAAACCCACTGGTCACGCTTTACTTTTAAAGTTGACCCATGTAGGATGCTGACTGCACCTGTGTCTAACTGTAATGAAAGAACTCTTCACCTTTTGTTTGAGCTATTAATTTACATATCACTATGGTATCAGTACAGATGGCTTGCAGGAAGTGAGATTGGCTGGGGGTGAGATCTGCAAAAGTCTGGAGTGGTTATTGGCAAGATAAAACAAGTGGTAATGAACGATCAGGTCACAATGGAGCCTTTGCCAGCTGGATGTAATTAAAAGATGGCACTTGGAACTTCCTTCCTTGAGGACTACTTCTGTTTTGGATTGTAAAGATGAGCAAAAGTGTGTGACTGATTTCTAAAGCTCAGGGCCAGGATGGGAAAATGCTGACATTAAGATTTTTAGTATTGTAGAGCAGTGGTCCCCAACCTTTTTCGGACTGCGGACCAGTTGGGGGGTGCGGGCTCTGTGTGTGTGGGGGTGGGGGCACTCGCGGGTGGGCGTGTCACGCTCGCGGGTGGGCGTTTCATGCTCGCGGGTGGGCGTGTCGCGCTTTGCGGAGGGCCGTGTCATGCTCATGCGCACGAGTGCGACACGCCCACCCGCGAGCGCGACATGCCCACCCACGAGCGCGACATGCCCACCGTGCATGCGTGTGGGGTGCCGGAGATCCGTGTCCGCGGCCCAGTTCAAGGAAGCCCATGGACCGGCACTGGGCCGCGGACCAGGGGTTGGGGACCCCTGTTATAGAGGATGGAGGTATAGAATCATACAATCATGAAGTTGGAAGGGGCCTGTAAGACCGAGTCCAACCCCCTGCTCAGTGCAGGAATACAAATCAAAGGATATCTGCCAGGTGGTAGTCTAAATTTCTCTTGAATGTCTCCAGCGGTGGAGAAATTAACCACCTCTTGAAGTAATTGGTTCCAATGTCATACTGCTCTAATAGTTAGGAAGTTTTTCGTGGTATTTGGCCGAAATCTGGCTTCCTGAACTTGAGCCCGTTGTTGCGTGTTCTGCACTCTGGGATGATTGAGAAGAGATCCTGCCCCTCTTCTGTATGACAGCCTTTCAAATATTTGAAAAGTGCTATCATATCTCCCCTCAGTCTTCTTTTCTCAAGGCTAAACATGCCTGATTCTCTCTGTCTTTCCTCATAAGGCTTTGTTTCCAGCCCCCTGATCATCCTCGTTGCCCTCCTCTGAACTTGTTCCAATTTGTTGGCATTCTTCTTGAAGTGCAGTCTCCAGAAATGGACACAATACTCAAGGTGAGGCCTAACCAGTGCTGAATAGAGCGGAACTAGTACCTCAGAGGATTTGGAAACTATACTTCTGTTAATGCAACCTAAAATAGCATTTGTTTTTTTTTATCCACATCACACTGTTGACTCATACTCAATTTGTGATCTACGACAATTCCAAGATCCTTCTCGCTCATAGTATTGCTGAGCCAGGTATCCCCCATCTTGTAACTGTGTGTTTGGTTTCTTTTTCTGAGGTGCAGTACTTTGCACTTATCCCTTTTGAATTTCATTATGTTGCTTTCAGCCCAGTGCTCGAGCCTATCTAGATCATTTTGAGTTTTGTTTCTGTCTTCCTGGGTGTTAGCTATTTCACCCATTTTTGTGTCATCCGCAAATTTGATCAGCATTCCTAGACTATATAATGGAATTTTTGCAGCCCTCTCTAGTACACTTTTGCAGTTGTCATATGATGATTTTACATCCAGGAAGGTAGTACGTATTTCCTGTTCTGGGCCTTTTTGCTTCTCTTCTCCTTGTCTCTCTAGCCTGTATACATGTTGCAGTTTCTTGTGTTCCCTTTTCTATCCCCTTCTTCTTCCACCCTGTCAACATTCTTTTTCTGAAAAGCTTTTGGGCAAGGACTTAACAGGCACCTGCTGTGACTGAACATATTTGGGGAATGCCAGGTTGGGAAAGGCTGATCTGTTACATTTTTATCATGATGGGACTTACTGCAGTGTGTAAGGGATTCCTTGTAGGTCCCTCCTCCAGGTACTCATCGGACCCAGTTGTGTTCAATTTCAAGTTGGCTGCCTCAAGTACCTTCAGGTCATGCCATCAGTCATAATGTAGTGTAGAATATATTGTCTCAGATGAGGACATTGGCGCGTCCATTCATATATTTATAGTACATGTTGAGTGTTACAGCGAGCTAGTAAAGTGACCAGGCCACTTCTTGCTCCTACTTTATTTTGGTTTTGTTTGATTTTGACAGATGTTTGTTCACATTCTTATTCTTTTATGCTGTTCCTGACTTCTTCTTTTTTGGAATCTGACCTAAGCTATTATTAAGCCAAGATCACCCAAGATATTTTGGGAACTCTAGGAAGCAGTGAGAGAACAGCCATGAATAGGAGCCTGATGGCTTAATTGTAGTTGAAACCAGAGCTTGGAAATGTTATTTCTGTGGAGGAGAGCTCCCAGAATCCACCAGTTAGTGTGGCCGGTGGCCACTGGTGTGGCGGCGGCATGATTCTGAGCTGAAATCTGAAAAAATGTAGCATTTGTAAGCTCTGATGAAAGCTTCTCCTCCTATGACCAGACAGATTGTGATTGATGGTGCAGATGGTCTCTTGCTGAATGTTTGCTAATCAACAAACTTGCTTCTTTATGGTTGGTATCACTTTCAAAAGTGCTTTGGAAATGGGAATATTTCACAACTCTGTGCATTCGTCTACCATATGCCTAAGATCTTGGGGTGGGGGGGTGGCGACGGGGAAGCACAGTTGATTGGGAAAATAACAGTTACGTACTAGCATCTAGAGCTGTTTTAAAAGTACTTCTTAATTTTGGTTTAAATTACTTCAGTAGATCTCTGTGAATGTTAGTGTTATGATGCCGTTACTCCTTAATTTTTATTTTTCAATTCTATTTAAAGTACTTTGGTTGTCTCTCCTTTTAGCTAAAGCCACTATAAGTGGGATCCAGCACAGTGTAATTAAAGAAATTGACCAGGGTGTGATCATAATAGACCATATGAAAAGAATCTGCTTTGTTTTTCTGTAGGAGTCTAAAGTCCACCAGTTAGAGTCAGATGCAGAACAACATTTCAGGAAGGGCAAGGGGGTAACATATAGAAGGAAGAATCAATGATACCTCTTAGTGTATGACCAATACAAGTATTGTATGGTTTTTCCCCCAAGCACTGAGCTTATAGTATTTTCATACAAAGTGCGCTCTTCATTTCCATCCCAAGCTTTCTTTCATCTCAGCAGCCTTGTTTAAAAGGTCACTAGAGAAGGAGAGCTTTGTTTTTGTTGTTAAACCATTAGAAGTTTGAAACTCTTGGCGTTCTACCGGAAATGCTTGCAGATCTTGGTCGGTTTTCTGTTTACCTCTCCTTAGGGCAACACAATGACATGTGAATAAATGTGTAGGATTGGGGCAGCGCTAGAGAGGAGATCAAACATCTGTTGAATTAATGTGAAAAAATATCCACCCTGGTGTAGTTAAGATAAGCTGGTGAATCCTTGACTCTAATCAATAGAAGGGAGTAAAGTGTTTAGGTTTCCTGCATGGCACTGACAAATGGATATCGCGTTGGCTCTGGCCCAGTCAGATGGCCCATTTGTAAGTATTAAGAAGGAGCCTTTGTGAGAAAGGCTTTTTCATTTTAGGGAGCAGCTGTTGTAAAACATTTGTGTCTCCGGAGGGTTGTGAACTGTAGAACTTGGGGAGTTTTCTGAAATGTAACTTTTTTTTTCCCTTTCACTGTTGCAGCTGCACTTCGAGATCATAATGCATCAGAAACATGAGAGAACATAGAAGAAGTTTACAGCGAAGGAGACGGTTGCTGGCCAGTTTTCGAAAATGGGCTGTGGGATTTTGGGGGCTGAGGCAATATTGCTTCCAAAGGAAGCGTCTTTCTCTACATAAAAGAAGGCAGCAAAGTGCTGGGACATACGTGAGCCTGAAACGAACTAAACCATGCAGAAGGAAGGCTCTTCAGCCCCAGAGAGAGTGGGTTCCTGAAAGGTCTCTAAAGGTAACCCCTCTTGCCCTTGTTGAAAATCACGCCTTCCCACAAAAGAGATTAAAAAATGCTTCCTCTCGGTGCCGAAACGGAAGACTGCTGACAAAAGCAGAAGAGCATTGCAGGAAGACCTGTCAGAATGAACTGTTGAATGAGCACGGTAACTTGGGAGTTGATTCCAAGTCTTGTCAAAGCAGACTGCATTGCACTGAGGCCAGTGTTAGTACTTTGCCCTTAAAAGTGAATGGTCTTGCTCAGAACTTGGGGGAGAGCAATAATGCTGAAAGCCATGAAATTGTAATTTTAAATAACTCCAGGAAGAAGTGCTGCTGCCGAGGATTAAAGAAACATGGAGCTCGCGGCCGCCTGACTACTAGGGGAAGGCCGAAATTTAAGCAGTGTACTTTAAAAAGCAGATCTCCATTTATGATGTATAAGAAACTTTCTATGATTAAGTTTCGACTTAGAATTGCAAAATCTCGTCCTAAGTTTTGGAGAGGCAAAACGTGTCGGTTGAGTAAAAGCAAGCTGAGCTGGGTGGAGAAAGTCACCAGAGACCGGCAAGAAGACCGGCATCGAGGTGCCTTCACAAGAGGTTCCAGGACCTTGTTTCCATCTTGGAAAACGAAAACTCACTCTCCTTGGGCTGTGCTCAGCTTATCAGATATGAACAATCACATGCCTGGACCATTAATTGAAAAGAGTCAAGCCCATCGGACTGATACCTGTCTTACACAGGATGCACTGTTCCCATGTAGAGAGCTCTGTAATGAGGACCTTGCATCTAGAGACCAAAATGGGACTGATGAAACCCGCATGCCAGAGTTGTGTGTTGGAGTTTCCAGTGGGGCAGAGGCTGTGCACAAGGAGGAAACCAGGGAGACACCCACACTGGATGGTGGCTCTGATGAGGTCTTCATCTCTGTAATGGAAAAAGAAATCTCCAGTTCAGGTAGTGAAGAATCTAATCAGGCTATGGGTGCGGATGAGATAGTCCTGGAACCCACCAGGGTGGATCTGAGCTCAAGTGACAGTGTTGCAAATGGACCTGTTCTTGCAGAGCTGGTGCAGAATGAAGACAGCCGCAGTCAGATGGAAGTAGAAGGGCCTGTAAGCATGGACGTCTTTGGGGCAGAGCTCTTAGATCATCCATACTGTAAAAGCCCTCTTGATGAACCTCTGAGAGGAAGCACAGGACAAAAATCAGGAACCCCAAAGAGTGGCAAGAGAAGTAGCCATAGAGCTTCTTGCGTCAGTGATGAGCAGTTGGCCGCATGGCTCTGTGGTATATACTTAATACTCTTTCCGTGCTTATTATAAATTGTATTTGAATATCCTAGAATTCTGCCTTCCTTATTTTATCTGACACTTTGAAAGCATTCAGTCTTAGTCACAACAACTATTGTACTCTTTGCTGTCTTTGTACAGGGTGACATTGGGGGTGTTATCTACTGAAATTGTGTGTACGTACAGAAATTGGGATGTTACACACAACCTCTTGTCTTTTGCTCTGGGTGGCCTGTTGAACATCTCAAGTGCCAAGCTACATCTTACAGCCCACCAGTAGTATAATACTGTTCATGCTTTTGCTAGACTGCCTGACGTGCTAGTCCTCTTTCAGACCGTACCATATGAGTGCTGATATGTCTTTGGCTCATCAGCTAAAAGATTGTGGAGGCTGGCCCCTGGTAGTGCAGAATGGGTTAAAAAACACAGCAGTGCAGGTGTTTCATTTGGTGAGGTCAGTGTGGAGAAAAAGGAACAAACTGGGAGTAATAAGGACTGAAAATAAAATCAAAAGGCAGTTCAGAACCTTTTTTGTGTTTTTCCCCAGATGTTCTTGGGCTATAGCTCCCAGAAATCCTGGCCACCACAGCTAGAGATGAAGGCTTCTGGGAGCTTTAGTCCAGGAACATTTGGAGGCCCAAGATTGGGAAACACTGGGACATTTCAGGAATTCAGGGTCTAACATTGCTTTTGTCACACACAGCATGCAGAACTGGCCAGAAAAAAAGGAGATATAACCCTACATAGCTGGATTGCACTAGCGACAGAAGGCCAGTTTGATTTAATGCTGCTGTTCTGAAATAAGATGGTGGTTGTATCCTGTGTATGGGTTATGAAGGAGTGACATTTCCCATTTGGAATCTTTAGAAATGCGATGATACAGCTGACATGCATTTGATCAAAGATAGCATGTGATCAAAAATGCCTCCATATAGCTGTGAGCTAATTCTGCTGTATCCTTTTGCACTTATGGAATTCCAGGGAGCACATGTACAAGATAGTAGATCTATCAGAGTGGGTTTGTCGGTTGGATGCTTTACCATTTGATTACCATTCCTCTGTACGTGTGGCAGGTTGCTATATTGTGTGAGTATTATTTTGTGACAAAAGGCCACGTGGACTCCTGTGTAACTTGGAATGATCTGCAGAGGGCTACTGTTATCCCAGATCATTTCCTCACTGGAGAAATGTGACTGTTCTTTCTAAATTCAGCAGCTCCTCCAGAACATAATGTGTTAATCAATGTGGTGTAAATGTAATCAACATTACTTTTCCTGCTGACTGTTTCCTCAGTAGGTCAGCTCTGAAATGCACCTTAAAACTAAAAATATTCAGTACTGTTATGGGAAGCAATTAATGGCTATCATTCTGTTGCTTAGTGTATTAAGTTGCACTAGATTTGGCCTGTTGAATCAGTGGTGATTTGGTGCATCAACTTCATGCGTTCCGTTGATTCAAATGGTCCTCCTCTAGTTGCAACTTACTTTAATACAAGGAGTTGCAACCAGAGTAGGGCCATTTGAATCAGTGAACTTCCAGAGAGTTTGACTCACCAAATTGATTCATAGGGCCTACTCTAGTGTGAATTATGACATTAAGCAACAAGATTTCAGCCAGTGTGATTGCTTTCAAAAGCACTGGTGTAGCATATGCATGAATCTCTGTATGTTGAAGAACCTAAGTGGTTCAGCTTTCCAGTAAGGATGTAACATGGATTTTCTGAGATGCAGGTAGACACAGTATACTTCTACATATGGACACATTTACTGTGGAAAGTCATGGTATAACACAGATTGTTGGGGAAACAGTTTTGATATATAGCATTAGTGTAAGCACTGGATAACAGAGGCAAATGTAGGAATTTAGATTACAGTTTCTCCTAGCAAATGGAGGGGGGAGATCTTGCAGAGAAGTTGAGTTGAAGAGTTTAGTGTCACTTGTCTGCTTACTGTTTGTTCCTTCGGAATTTCTTTTCATCCCACAAAACATGTTTGCCACTTTATGTAGAGTCCGTGTGGGCAAAATGCAATCCTCCAGATATTGGTAACTCCCAACGTTCCTCTCCATTGGCTGTGCTGACTAGGGCTGATGGGAGTTGCTGTCCAACAGCATCAGGAGGTCTGGACTTTGCCTACCTCCTGCCCTAAGGTGAAGGGGTGGATCCTAAAACCTTGACCTTGTCTCTCCTGTCCTGCCATTTTATAGCATAAGATCCTGACCTGAATTTTGCAATTCAGTGCTTCAGTTGAACAGTACACATGCACAATATATGAATCAGGGGAAAGTGTATGCACAAATCTGGGTTGGTAAAAAGAGTGCAAAAAAAAAATTGCCCTGTTTAATTGTATGTAGAATATATCATGGAGAAAATGCACAGGTAGAATACCAATTTTCATGCAGTGTTAGAAAAAATTGTAGATGATTTGGAAATTGAATGAATCATGAATGTAAATTCGGAAACTGAGATAGATTTAAATTGATGGATCTGTCCATCCATACTGGATGTTTCCAGGTCTGATCATGGGTTACATTCATGCTGCAGACATGCTTAGTGAGCTACAACGTGTTTAGCTCACGCATGGTTCAAAACCCTTACTGTCCATAGGTGACTATGTGGCTGCTACTAGTCAGCTAAGAATCTACTAGCTTTGGAGGGTTTGCTAGCACTGAATAAGCTGATGGATATTATATAGAATGCCAGATGGTATATGCCAACCTGCATGTAGCATTTCATGCTACACCCTCATGTAAGTGATGATTGTAAAAGTGGTAGAAACCAGTTAATTGATATATAATTGGCATATACAGTGGCTTTAAGAGTCAGCAGTATCTCCTAGACTTGGTGTACATTTCCATGGGTTTTCTTTGAATGTCAAACAGAGTTGGAGGCAATGCAGTCGGACCAGTGCAGCACCCGTCAGAAGTAATATGTAAGGCTGTTGAATGGCATAGTTCTGTATTGAATTTTTTTCTATATGGTTCTCCTTCCTAGCTTGCAATTATCCCCAATTATTCTTTCAAAATAAGATATTTTGAAGGAATGGAAACAGGTTGTAATCATCTAAAACATCTGCTTATTTGTGTTTACTGTTAATTCCTTGTCCACTTCATTCAGTGTAGTAGCATGCAAATGGAACCATACTTTTATCCATATGTTAGGGGTGTATGTCTCTCTTCCCAGACCATGCAAATGATGACATGCCAGAATTGCCGACATTTGCCAGGAAGTGCTTCACAGCTAATTAGCAAAATGATTTATCAAACACTGCATCAGGGGTTGTAGAACACCACACATCTACATAGGGCCTGTAATATGTTGACAAAAGAGGTTTCTTTCATTTTCTCTTGGATGACATGTTCAACTTTTTAGGATTCTTGTCACCCTTTTAGCCAAGCTCGGGAGACCTACAGGTTCCTTTTGTATGCTTCTAGCTTTCTAAAGATAGCAAGAATGGATGTTAGTCCCTCATTTAAGTACACTCTTAAGTCTTTACTCTAAAGACAGTAAAGGCACTGCATGGCTCAAGAGCATCAACGTCTGTGCCTGAGCTCCTTTGAACTCAGCTTTGAGTCCAGTACTATGATGACACTTCCCTTATTAACTTTGTATATTAACCTCGCTTCTCAGTTAACCTTTCTGTTAATTTTTTGCTGTTTTCTTCTTGACTTGAAAGTGGGTTATAAAAACTCATCTATTCAAATATCAGCTAGTTCCTGTGGAACTGATATTCTGTTACACAGGCTTGCATTTAATTTTTTACAAAAAAACATTTTGTTGTTGAAGGATTCCTAGATGAAGTAATGAAGAAATATGGCAGCTTAGTTCCACTCTGTGAAAAGGATGTTATGGGAAGATTAAAAGAAGTCTTTAATGAAGATTTTTCCCATAGGTTAGTAACTTCCTTTACAACTTCTAAGCTCTGCTCATGCATACTCCATGTTCCATTTGCTGCCTGCTTCTTTTCACAGCTGCATCTTAAATATGCTTGGATAAATAATGTTTTGTCTGCCTCTTTCTTGGCTGCTTTAATGCTGTTCCAGAAAGCCATTCATCACTAAGGAAATCATGAAGTATCAGACGAGGCATCCCAAATCTTCCACTTGTAACTTCCGGGTCTTCTATAATAAGCACATGCTGGATATGGATGATCTAACAACTCTGGATGGTCAGAATTGGCTGAATGACCAGGTGAGAACAATCTGAGATTCTGTTTTCTTTTTAAAAAGCAAAAACCTGTGGTTAAAATGGTATTCTGCAATATAATTTTTCTGTTGTCAAGAAAACACAGAGCATGTTTGTTTTTTTCTAGAGGTGTTGGTACTAAAGGGGTTGGAAGTATTAATTGTAGTTTGCACCCCACCCGTCACTTAGGGCATTATTGTATAAATGAAGAAAAAAAACATTTTGTCGTGTTAGCATTTTCCAGATGTAAATAATTGCTGATAAGCTATTCATCTGAATAAAAATCACTCTGTAGGAGGCTCTTTTCGGTGATGAAAAATGGCCATTTCTGCTCTTGGAAGCTTTCTGGCTTGGTGTTTTTGCTTTTAAAAAAGGTGCAGACTCTGCCCACCCTTTGGTTTGCCCCCTGCAAAGTTGTTTCTCCCCAAAAAGCCACAGTGGGCTTCTAGTTACTTTGGCTTTTTTTTCGGGAATCTTGTGCCTCCCTTATGGAGTCCTGGAGCATGAAGGTTAGCCACTACATCTTGTGTGTACTTCTGCTCTGTGTCTAGTATCAATAAGGGTGAGGAACATTGTAAGTTGCTATCCAGCAATATCTAGTGTGCTGTACTTGAACAGAAATATGCAAACACCCCCCCCCCCCCGCTACATGGGGCAGAGCCACAGATCTGCAGCATATACTTCTTAATATTTCATAGCTATCTTTGTATGTTTATACATTTTCTTTGTTAAATCATAATTGCACAAGGTGCACTTTAATGTGTTTTATTTTCGTGGCACACAGATGTGCTTTATTTCATCGTTGTAATTCTTAAGAGGTGGGTGTATAATATTTTCCTAACCTTTTGCTCTTGATTCTCAGTGTTGAGATTAATTTGGGACACTGGGGACTAGCAGCTTGATGGCTCTTTTAAAACAAAAAGGAATTGGAACTCTCCCATAATCTCATAAATTTAGATTCTTAAGAGCCATTTGATCTAAAAGCCAGGTAATAGCTTTTTTTCCTCATTGCATTGGCGACTTAGTTATTTTTGACTGGGCATCGTGGTATAAGAAGATGGTTTGTTTTGTATCAAACCAGATCTTTGAATTGGTTGACAAACAAAGAGGTAGAACTGAAATGTCTTTGGATCGGTCCATGTTTGTAAATCAGCATATTATGTTTGAGTGGAATGAGAAAAAAAAACCAGAGACAGGCAGTTGCAACAATAAAATAAGACAAAACTCTAAAGTAAATATCCATGACAACCTCTTTTTCATACATGCCTGTGACAATAAGTGAGGATCTGCATCACTGCCTAAAATGTGAAGTGAAAATTCTCTTAAAGATGTGAGCTTGGAACTTGCTGTATTTTGTGTAGAAAAAAATATTTACATCCTAGTTTTTGGCAGCAAGTCTAAATCTTAGTGACAGCAGCGGCTTTGATTATTTATGGAGCTGTGTATATACTATAAGATTGTAACCTCTTTTCAAGTTGAGAAAATGATTTTTGCCTCATAATGAGATTTTGTGGCAGGCTGGTAAGTAACATGTTAAAGTTACTGTGTTAAATTGACAAAAGGATGCTGCTCTGTTTGATATCTGTATAGCTCTAGGTCAGAAACCTCTGAATATTCTCAGGTGCAGACGCATAGGTTAAGCTTCACATCTGTTTTCGGTAAGCAAGACATCCTGGTTCACTGATCTCTTGTTCTCTGTTCTTAAGCTCGATCAAGCTCAGTCTGTATGTAAGTTTGAGAAGTCCATGGCTCTAAAATCCTGTTGTGCAGCTTCACTGGAATGATGTCATTGTTAGCAGCAGATTGCTGCTGATTAAAGGTTTCCTTTTGTGATTTTTAGGTATGCACAGCTTGCACATAATGCAGTGAAGTTGCTTGCATCCCAAAATTGCAAAGGGAAGCCTTTAATCAGAAGCAGTCTGTGGCTGCCGATGGCATCATTGCCATTAGGCAGGTGGACGTCACCCAAGAGGATTTCTGCCCACGTGTAGTCAACCAGCTATATTTTACCACTTTTGTAATCTGACCTCCTTCTCTGAAGCTCAAGGTGGCACAAACAGAGGTTATGCCTTTGTTCTTTGTAGTGTTGCTGAGTGGCCTGTACGTGCATTTGTGCACACTCTGTGGAATAATGTGCAGTATGGCATTCACAGAAAGTTTTCTTGGTGTGTACATCTCCAGTGACATGAGGGGTGAGGGTTTCAGTACCCAGCAGAACCTCTCACCCCTCTTTGCTGCTAGCCCCTCTCTGCTTCTGAGAAAATCAGATCAGATGATGTCAAGAGAAAAGTTGTGTCACTTTTCTCTCTGTGTCACTTTGAGAATAAAGCTTTCTTTAGTATAGCACTTGGAGCTGTCTTGTTCTAGTACAGAGTATACATAGGGAGGTCTATCCTTGTATTTGCTCAAAATGATACTTGGATACATGGAAGAGTAATTCACTGATGTGTGGCTGTGTGTTTGTTCCTCCCTAAAGCAGCTTACTTGTTGAACTCTTTCAGATTATCAATATGTATGGTGAACTAATAATGGATGCAGTACCTGATAAGGTGAGCTTCCTTCATTTTGTCTTATACTTTGCAGAAGTAGATAAGCAGGATGGCAAAAGTGGTGGCATTAAAAAAATGTCCAATCATCCAATGGTAGAATGGTTACAGAGAAGGCATTTATTCCCTGGGGATGGATATAGTCAGATAGCAGACTCACCCTGCTTTTTCTTACAGCTTGTTTCTAACTGCCTACAAACTCTATGCCGGTAGGTGGACAGTCTGGTTTCAGATGTTCGCTCTGGCGTCATAAATCAGAGCTTTATGCTGCTCCTTTCCCCCCTTTCCTTGTGTCCCAGCTTTGTTGTACAGATTCTGGATTGCCTTAAGCCAGTACCTCTTTTTTAAGTACTGAAGGCTCTAATTGTGTTTGATCAGTTGAGTCATTGATCACCTTGTCTTTATAGGTTCATTTCTTCAACAGCTTTTTTCACAGACAGCTGGTAACCAAAGGATATAACGGGGTAAAACGATGGACTAAAAAGGTAGGCTTCTGCGTTCTGAATGTGAGAAATGTTGAACCATTTTAAGAATGAATTTGAAAGCAATATATCTTTATTAATAAAGCAAGCTCTTAAATGGGCTCGTTTTTGCATGAGATATATCAGAGCATAAGGTTGCTTCTCTGACAACATGGTGACTGAGATGCTGAGAGGTTATTAACGGAGAACGTGAACCCCCTTGTTTCCCTGACAGATCATCATCCCTGTTTTGTCATAAAAAATCTTGCTTTTATATAAGATTTGTTCCAAAGTTTCTGCCTTGTGATGAGCAACCCTGTGTACATTTGCATTCATGCCTCAAGTTAGTCTCTGTCCCCTTTTTCAGAAAGTTGAACACTGCCTCTATCAGTAGCAAGTAAACTGAATTCTGCATTCCATGTGTGGGAGGAGATTTGAGGCATTTATAGACTTCTATTAAAAATGAGGCTTATATATGGAGGATTCCAGATTTTTTCACTCACATCTTTAGTTAAAGAATTAGGGTTTGAAACCCTAATTAGGGACCTCTTTTTTTTGTCTTTCCTTCCTTCCCCCACCCCCAAGGTAGGAGTTGCCACTGGGGGGTTGGAGGGACCGATGTACACAAGAAGCTATTAAATCTACTGGTTTGTGTCCAGTCATCATTTCCATTCTTGGTTTTCGACTCGCATTGTCACAAAACATACAGAGGTGAGAATGGCAGAGTAGGGGTGGGCAAGACACATCTGTGCTAGACGTGTGTGTAAAGTGTCTCTGAAGATGGTTTGGATACCAGGAGTGCAAAATGCTGCAGCAAGACTGTTGACAAGGGCTGGTTACCATGATTGTGTGACATCCCTCCACTCCCCCCCCCCCCACCCCGGTTACAACTTCTTTGGTTGCTGGTTCATTTCCGGACCTTATTCAAAGTGCTGGTCTTTAAAGCTTTTTATGGATTAGGTCCAGGCAGTCTGAAAGACCATATCTCCCTGTACATGTATTAAGATTTAGGACCTCAGTACCTGTCAGAACGCCTTCTTCCACCTAGTTCTACCCGTATTCACTCGTTCTAGTCAGGCTGGGCGGCTGAGGGGCTTAACTCCGAGAGAGGTCCGAAAGGAAAAACCTAGAAACCGGGCCTTCTCGGCGGTGGCCCCTGGCCTTTGGAACATCCTCCCTCCTGAGATCTGCCTGGCTCCCTCGCTGGGAGTTTTTAAGAGTAAACTGAAGACCTGGCTCTTCAGGCAGGCCTTCCCTCCTGACATTACTTAAATTCTTCCCCTGGTTTTTCCATCTTGGATTATATTTGCTTGTTTTAGTCTTTTTACTGATGTTTTTAATTTTATTGCTTTTTGGACTGTAATCCGCCCAGAGTAGATTTGTCTAGATGGGCGGTATAAAAGCCAAATAAATAAATAAATAATAAGATCTTCAGAGGAGTGCCTTCTCTCAGCCCGACCACTCTCACAAACATGACCTGAGAAAGGACTTTTTCTGGGGCTGTGCCCAGATTATGGAATTCCTTCCCTTCTTTGGAAAGTTTGGCCCTCCCTTTCTCCTTTCCTTCTGCTGTCAGCTGAAGACGTTCCTCTTTAGAGAGGCTTTTGGGGAGTGAGGAGGCATTTGAGATCTTTTAGAAATTAAAAATTTGGAACGAACAGTTTTTAAATAATGTTTTAAATATGTATACATTGTAATTTTAAGAATCGGTTTACTTTAGTTGTTGGTTTTGAATTTTTTGTATGTGGCTTTGGGTCGCTGCTAAGGGAGAAAGGCAGGATAACAATCAATCAATCAATCAATCAATTAGTGAGTCAGGAATCTTGAGTGATGTTGAACACCACAAAAGAAAACATCCAGCAGCGTTACTTGGTTTAGCAGAAATACCTTTTTAAGGTTTCCAGATACAGCAAATGGTAATAGCTGTTAGCACAGTGTGAACCCACCCACTGGATCTTTTTTAAGAGAGAATACAGGATGTACTTGCATCCCTAGCAGGCTCGTTATACATCATAAGGCGGAAATATATCTGGGCAAGTTGAGCATTTGATTTGATCTGGATGTGCATATAGAGGTGTAAGAAGACAGGATATAGCAAGCTCAGAACAACAGTGAAGGCAGTCACCCAAGGCTGTACAGTTTCAGCTGTTGGGATTTTTTTTTGCAGACAAAACAAAGCAGCTATGAATTAAACATGGAGCTAGGAAGAGAAGCTTTTTGTATTCAAGGCGCCATGTAGTTTTTTAGATATTGAAGTTACTTGAATGCTAAGTTTTTGAAGAAGTTGCTGTGTTTAGTCTGTGCAGCTGACATTGTTCACAGCTTGATAGCCAATTTCATTACTAATGAACCATTTTTGCTTCTTCCATTTTCTGGTCATGGGACCTTGTATAAATGTGACAGCCATAGAGTCATTTTTAGGTCTGAGGAAGTGGACTTGATCCACAAAATGTCACATAGTAGTTAATCTTTAAGGTGCCACAATGTTTTTGTTTTTTGTTTTAATTTTTTTTTAGCCTGATCTGAATGCTGAAGTAGCCTTTGCTTTCCAACAGGCCTCTTGGGCTGAGTGGAGAGAGACTAAGCTGCATTTTAAATACAGTAGTGTTCCCTTATCCATGGGATCAGTATCTTCTGATTCAGTTATCCATGGTCTGAAAATATTAAAACTGTTAAAAGAAAAATCGTAGAAATATATATTTCTAAAGGTGAAGTTACCAGAACTGGCCACTAGAGAGAGCCAGAGACCATGTTCACTAGAGAAATGTATTTTCATGATGTCATTTCCAGAAATAGCCACTAGAGGGAACCAGAGACCATGCTGTGTATAGTGTTCACTATTAAAATAGCGTTCGCTATAATCCATGCTTTTCAGCATCGGGGGGGGGGGGGGATTTGGAACCAATCTTCCACGGATGTGGCAGTTCTGCTCTGCATCGGAATAATCATGCTAATGCACAGATTTATGTGCACACTGGTGGGGTATGTTTGAAATGGTGACAGGTAGGGTGGAAAGCTAGCTTAGGTGTGAAGAAAAAGAGATAGGATAGCATAGGATAACTTTATTACGGTCAAAGACCAGCAAGGCAGAAAAAGAGATGGGGAAACTGGACTGAGATATTGTTTGTATTTGCTTCTGCCTGTGAAACACTAATTTCCTTTTTACCTCTTGAAAATGAATTGTCCCGTAACAGTCTGAATTGTTACGGGTATATGTAACAATAGGTATATGTTATAGGTATATGTTTGCTCCCTCCTTAGGCAGGCCTTCTTGAGTAGGCCAAGGGATTGTGAAACAGCCATTGGGAAAAAGAGAGCATTCATTCATTCATTCATTCATTCATTCATTCATTCATTCATTCATTCATTCATTCATTCATTCATCTTCTGTACCGCCCATCTGGCTACCAAGGCCACTCTGGGAAGTTCACAACACAATAAAACACCAGACTACACTTTAAAAAACACTGGGTGTAATGACTGTGCCAAAAACCAAAAAGAAACATCAATCTGTGTACACAAAAAGCAACATAGAATTAACTAAAAATAATTTTAAAAGGCAAGTCACAATTGTCCCATGTACAGGTTCATATATTTTCATTTAAGCCTCTCAACTGTCATGGTTGTAAGAAGCCTTTCACATGGGGATATTTTAAAGGCATTTGTAATAAGTGGTCAATAGTTTATAAAGAGGGATGTCTGCAAAACTGAGTATCGTGCAGCAGAACCTATTTCTAATAGTGGAAGGATGTGAGTAATGCTCTAGTTTTAAGTTAACATAATTTAGTGGTCATATTTGTTTAGGTCTCTGGCTGCAGAGCCAGAAGTTGAGCGTTCAATTCCTTACTGTGCCTCTTTAACCGGAGCTAGACTTCATGATCAATAGGGTCCCTTCCAGCTCCACAGTTCGAAGATGATGAGGATTAGAGTCATTGTTTAGGACTTACGTAGGGAAACATGATTTGAAACCAGTGATCTAAATCTGACTTTTCTTTTTGACCTAAATGAGTTATTTCAGTCACCTTGAAACCAGTAAGCTCTTCAGTGCTCTCACAACTGTGCTTCCGACATTTGTCGTTGCGCTTCCTGTAGCATCTCTTGCTTCTGTGCAAATGGGATGTTGTTCAGTAGCTTGTGTGGGCCGGGTCCCTCTTCAAATTCTTTTGAAGATAAAAAGTCAGTCTTCTTTTGTTAATGTGCATTTTAAACAGGGCTTCATAAATTGAAATGTACCCATTCTGCTCTTTGGAATGGGAAACGAAATTGGATTTTGTTACTTGGGTTGCACAGGAGAACTCTGCTTTGTTTTCTTCATGCTTTGTATGTAGCATTTCTGGAGTTCAGCTGCAAATGCCTGTCTCACCCGACTGGATTTTAATTAAACTTCAGGGTGGCATGTGCTTTCCTCTCCTACCCTAAGATAAGAGCATCTGATTTTACTCTTCTTATAAAGTTACTCTTGCTTCTTCTGCAAAAGACAGTTCATTCTCACTGTATGATTTCAAAGGAATGGCTGAGATTTGAGCTACAAACTAGGAAGCCTTTAGCGCCAGTTTAATCTCTGCCATGGCTTCTGTCTTTTCAGCCCAGGTATCACATCAGCATTGAGGAGGTCACAGGGACCTACCTTACAACATTGTTGTAAAGAGACTGCAACAGTAATGGTTTTGGAGCATGTTGAAAAACGCCAGATATAACCCAGTCCTTTCTGAAAGGACTGGATAATTTAGCTGAAGGCTGTAATTACATATGAGACTGATAATTTCAGTCACTGGTAAATGGCTGGTTTGGATGAGGGCTTGCTCCTCTTCCCTCCTCCACAGTGGGACTAGCTCTCTTACTATGGACAGTAGAGAAGGACGTCTGTTTCTTTCAATTGAACTAAGTTCACTGATACCACTGTGCCCATAAAAGAAAAAGCTGCAAAGTAAAAAATTGGCTTGTGGCACTTCACTGAGAATATTGCCAAATAGGATTGGGATGCTGCTGAAAACATGAGCCTTGTTTGTTCTTCTGTTCTATAAAATTAAGCGGGGAATGTGCCTACGAGAAAGGAAATGCAGCTCCGTGTCCTTGGCCAAAACCTTGTTGCGCAATTACATGCACACAACTCAAGGTTGCATGTATGGTGGCTGTTCCAGCGCCAAGACAGAAGTGCTGTCCCCGAAGCTCTTTGTCCAGTGCATTGGACAGTCTGCTGTACTGCTGACCGATGGCACAGTTCCATAGGGCAGTTCCTTGTTGCTGGGCGTGACACTTGGCACATTTATGCTGGCATAGCTTTACATTATGCTGGCATGAACAGGATACTGGGCATTGTATTGCTCTCTAATACCGCAGTGATATCATCTCACGGAGTATTGCTAGATGGGGAAAAGGAAGAAATGCAGAGACACTACTGGTCTCCATGGCACCCCTGCACTTGTCACTAGGCAGAATTTTTGTTGGTTTCTTTTACACATGCACATGAAGAATTGGGGAAGCTACAGTTGCTAATTGGCAAGGTGTCGGTCTCCGGTCGGTCACTTATGCACCACCTCAGCAATTAACTGCAGTTAGCCTTGATTAGCTGGTGCCACTTCATGATTTCTCCTGTGTGCACATGCAAAAAAACAGGATTGTGTCCTTAGTGTATGACTTCATCTTGCAGTGAAATCCTTGTTCAACGGCTGACTTCAGTCTTCTAGATCTAGTTCTGACATTGTCTTGACCCTGTTACTTGATCCTGTGACTTTCTCCATTGCTGCCAAGCGGTGACCCCGACTTGCCTCCAGGCTCACATTTATTCAGGCAGGCCTTCCAAAATATCCCAGCAACAGAACATAGAGTTATTTCTAGTTACTATCCCACCATCTTAAATGCTTTCATTACATGTCTTTTGTGCCGCTTTTTCAAAGTTTATTGATTAATATATGTTTATTGTTTATTTTTGTATTATTGTGATGTTTACATTGCTATTATTCAATGTTGTTATTGTCTTACTTTGTTGTGAACCTCCCAGAGTGGCCTTTGCAGCCAGATGGGTGGTATACAAATAAAATAAAATAAATAAATAAATAGAAATGCCAGAACAGGTGATACCTTTATTGGGCTACTAAAAAACTATTGATTTGGCTTTAATTTGGCTGAAATTGGCTGTTCCTGGTAGTTTAAGTAAATTTTTCATCCCAACTCTAATGGAGGCTTCCCATGCTTCTGGGTACTCTGCTTGTTTTCTCTAGCCAAATAGAGACTCTTGGCATTTCAAAAGAAGGTGGAAGGAGGGGAAAGGAGGTGGGGTCAGAATGCTTGGCCGCCTTTTGTTTAGAGAGATGGGTGATAAATTCAAAACCACTGACTTAAGAGGGCACTGAAGAGACACCATCCACCCCCCCCCCCCAAACTGGCATCTTGCAGATTGCATACTACAACTATCTCCATCTATCCTGTTTCCCTGAAAATAAGACCTAACCTGAAAATAAGCCCTAGTAGGATTTTTCAGGATGCTCGTCATATAAGCCCTACCCCAAAAATAAGCCCCAGTTGAGTGAAACCCCGCCCTCCACCCTTGTGCAGCAAGAAGACGACAGGACTGTATTTGAATCAATGTAGATGGTTGTACATTGGGGGGGGGGGAAGAAACATCCCCTGATAATAAGCCCTAATGCGTTTTTTGGAGCAAAAATTAATATAAAAACTGTCTTATTTTCGGGGAAACAGGGTAAGAAGCTACACGTGGCCTCCAATTAGCATTCATGAGGCTTTGGGATTTTAATATAAACATACAATTTTGGAACTACCCATGAGAACTTGGTGCATAGCCTGAGAAAGGCTGTTTTTGCTTTATTTTCTCTCTCTCTCTCTCTCTCTCTCTCTCTCACACACACACACACACACACACATATATATATATATATATATATATATATATATATATATATATATATATATATATATATCTATCTATCTATCTATCTATCTATATATATATATATATATATATATATATATATATATATATATATATATATATATATAAATAAAAATATAAATATAAATATAAAAAGGTATCACCTGTTCCTGCATTTGTCCTGAGTACACTCCTGTACTGCCGTGAGTCCTGGACCCTTTGTGCACGGCAGGAGAGGAAGTTGAACACGTTCCATATGCATTGTCTCCGACGCATTTTTGGTATCACCTGGCAGGACAAAGTTCCAAATAGAGTAGTCCTAGAACGAGCTGGAATTTTTAGCATGTATACATTACTGAAACAGCGACGTCTACGTTGGCTCGGGCATGTTGTGAGAATGGCTGACGGTCGGATTCCGAAAGATCTCCTGTATGGAGAATTAGTGCAGGGAAAGCGCCCCAGAGGGAGACCACAGCTGCGATACAAGGAGATCTGCAAGCGGATCTGAAGGCCTTAGGAATGGACCTCAACAGATGGGAAACCCTGACATCGGAGCGTTCAGCCTGGAGGCAGGCGGTGCATCACGGCCTCTCCCAATTTGAAGAGACCCTTGTCCAGCAGGCCGAGGCAAAGAGGCTGTCCCGAAACCAGCCAAATCAGGGAGCTGGACAGGGGACAGATTGTATTTGTCTTCAGTGTGGAAGGGATGGTCACTCTCGAATTGGCCTTCTCAGCCACACTAGACGCTGCTCCAAGTCCTCCATACAGAGCACGATACCATAGTCTCTCGAGACTGAAGGATGCCTACTTTTAATTACTCCATGTATGTTGGTGAACAGAGGAGTTTTTTCTTCTTCTAAGCACCTGGACCAAAGTCCCTGCCCTGAAAAGGTCTGAACTAGGGCCTAATCTAAAGTATTTTCTACGTCCCTTTTTCCCAGGGGTCCCTCTGCTGTCTGGAAAGCTAGAAACTTACTTTAAAAGGCTGAGTATCACAGAAGTGCTCAGCTCCCAGGCTGACCTGGTTTGATAATTTTTAGTGGTGTGTGTGCAAGAAATGATTCTGCATGAATAGATGTGGGGGGCAGTAGCTGTTCTTGTTGGGAGGGGGTCTTTTTTGTTTGTTTGTTTTGTATAATTGTTCCTTTTAATAAAATAATAACCTGTATGATTTGGACCATAAAATCTACTCCACATTCCATGGCAGTTCAGCACACAGCATTAAGTATTAAACATATGCCGTTCTTCCTTGCAAAAATGTTTGTCCTGCCTATTAGGCTGCTGTTCCCATCACTTGCCTGGGGCTGTTTTCTTCCCCATATGTCTTCCAGGTCTTCTCTAGCGGGTTCGATGCAGAACGGTGCCATTTCATTGGTGTTTGACTGTGCCATGCTGGTGTATGTGCTTGTGTGTTGAGGACTGTCTTTTAGAAATGCTAATTTCGTGCTTAAAACCCAACACCATCTCGGTGCATGCTGTCAGGAAAAAAAATATTGATTTTGAATAATTCAGCATGAAGAGATCTAGGGCAGTAGCCATTTATTTTTTGAAAATAAATTGAAGCTTCTGTTTAAATAAGCAAATGGTGTCAAATAAACTGCTTCTGAGAAGGAAAACAGAATCCATAGTAAATATCTAAGGCTTGGCCTACATAAGGTGAAACTAGATGGTAGAATGGATTGGCATATTTGAGACTGTGGCTGGAAAGGATAATTTCATTCTAACAGAGAGAATTCAAAAATAATTTACTGAATTTATGAAAAACAAATTGCACCCCCTTTTGAGAGGAAGACTTTTCAGAGCAATTCACTAAGTAAAAATTCAAAACAATGGTATATAAAACGTGATTAACTAAAACAACATCAGTCGAAGTCTTAGTCCCAACTAGAGTTGACCCTACCCAATCCCAAATCCCAATCCCAAAGAAGGGCAGTGCCAAAGAATGCTCCAACTACCGTACAATTGCACTCATTTCACACGCTAGCAAGGTTATGCTCAAAATCCTACAAGGTAGGCTTCAGCAGTATGTGGACTGAGAACTCCCAGAAGTACAAGGTGGATTTCGAAGGGGCAGAAGAACTAGAGATCAAATTGCCAACATGCGCTGGATTATGGAGAAAGCCAGAGAGTTCCAGAAAAACATCTACTTCTGCTTCATTGACTATGCAAAAGCCTTTGACTGTGTGGACCACAGCAAACTATGGCAAGTCCTTAAAGAAATGGGAGTGCCTGATCACCTTATCTATCTCCTGAGAAATCTATATGTGGGACAGGAAGCAACAGTTAGAACTGGATATGGAACAACTGATTGGTTCAAAATTGGGAAAGGAGTACAACAAGGCTGTATATTGTCTCCCTGCTTATTTAACTTATATGCAGAATACATCATGCGAAAGGCTGGACTGGATGAATCCCAAACCGGAATTAAGATTGCCGGAAGAAATATCAACAACCTCAGATATGCAGATGATACCACTCTGATGGCAGAAAGTGAGGAGGAATTAAAGAACCTCTTAATGAGGGTGAAAGAGGAGAGCGCAAAAAATGGTCTGAAGCTCAACATCAAAAAAACGAAGATCATGGCCACTGGTCCCATCACCTCCTGGTAAATAGAAGGGGAAGATATGGAGGCAGTGACAGATTTTACTTTCTTGGGCTCCATGATCACTGCAGATGGTGACAGCAGCCACGAAATTAAAAGACTCCTGCTTCTTGGAAGGAAAGCCATGAGAAACCTAGACAGCATCTTAAAAAGCAGAGATATCACCTTGCCGACAAAGGTCCGCATAGTCAAAGCTATGGTTTTTCCAGTAGCGATGTATGGAAGTGAGAGCTGGACCATAAAGAAGGCTGACCGCCGAAGAATTGATGCTTTTGAATTGTGGTGCTGGAGGAGGCTCTTGAGAGTCCCCTGGACTGCAAGGAAAACAAACCTATCCATTCTGAAGGAAATCAACCCTGAGTGCTCACTGGAAGGACAGATCCTGAAGCTGAGGCTCCAATACTTTGGCCATCTCATGAGAAGAGAAGACTCCCTGGAAAAGACCCTGATGTTGGGAAAGTGTGAAGGCAAGAGGAGAAGGGGACGACAGAGGATGAGATGGTTGGACAGTGTCATCGAAGCTACCAACATGACTTTGACCCAACTCTGGGAGGCAGTGGAAGACAGGAGGGGCTGGCGTGCTGTGGTCCATGGGGTCACGAAGAGTCGGACACGACTTAACGACTAAATAACAAAGAGTTGACCCATTGAAGTGTTATTAGCCCACTAAGTTTTGGAAGAATTTTGTCTTCTATTCCTGGAAACTTATAGGAGTAGCACCTTTGATGTGTTTTGATGTTGCTTATGTTTTCTAGTATGGTATTTGTTTCTCCTTTTTCACTGTTGTTAGCTTTTATATTGTTTTTTAATGATGTAAGCTGCTTTGGGTCCTTTTAAGGAGAAAGGTGGGGTAAAATATTTATATAAATAAAAAAAAAATGGAAGCTTTTCCCAGCAGAAAAGCAAATGGGGAGGTTGTTGATATACCGTCTTCCGCCTTCGAGGCAAATATCAACCTCCCCATTTGCTTTTCTGCTGGGAAAAGCTTCTATTTTTTGTTTATTTATATAAATATTTTACTCCACCTTTTTCCTTAAAAGGTAGAGTGTGGGCCACACTCTACCACTCTACCTGCTCTGTCTTAAAGGACCAGAATGGAGTCTGAGCTTGCTACCAAGGTTTTTTGATGACCGTGCACTGTGTCCGTTGGCTCTGGCAGGACACAATATTCAAAGAGCATTTTAGTCATTGGCAAAAATGTTGGCTCATGAGGGCCCCTGTTCATTGCTCCCAGTCATGCTTTGGCCTACAATATTCCCATTTCTACCCATTTTTTTCAGACCATCATCCCAAAAGTCATTCAGGAATTCATGATCCCATTGCAATGCACCTTGGGGGTGAAAAAGTGTTTTTAGCAAGGCAGGTAAATGTGGTTACATAAATGGCAATTGGGAGGAACAGGAAAAGAGTTTGTCTTATTTTACTGGATGTAGATAGTGGGAATCGGCAGTAACACCTTTCTCTTCAAGCTTCTCCTCAAGTGTCTCTGAAGCACGAAAGGGGTGCAGGAAAGAAGTGTGAACTTCATCTCATGTTAAAAGAGGGGAGCGGACAGCATGCATGTTACCTAGACACTTGTCAGGAGCTCACTGGGCTTTGATTTCCTCCTTTTTCTACTTTCCACCATTCCTGCTTGAGTTTGTTCTCTGATTTTCGTGCTCCTGTTTCCGAGCTTTTGGACATTGTGAATTTTATGCCTATAGTAGTTACCTGGTCCACTTTCAGGTTGAGTCAGATTTGGTGATTTCTCTCATTTACTTTGGCCTTGCTCTAACATCCCTGCTCTAGTCTTGTTAGCCAACTGCCAGTTGCAGCCTTCTTCCCTCCCTCCGTCTCTGTGGTGTCAGTATAAGATTTCCCCGGTGTAGAGCTGCTTCTGGGTTCCACGTAGCACTTATGGGTGGTGCTTCATGGATGTTGGATTTGCTTTTGAAGGGCCCTTAAAGCAGCAGTTCCCTTCAGCCAGGCGTGTGATTTAGAGTTAGTAGAGCTCTTGTCTGAGTTTTTGCCCATTTGGTTGAGGTGGGATGAGAGAGTCTGTTCCTTCTCAGAAGTATCTCCTGAATGGATATCTTTGGTGTTGAACTTGGAGACAGTGCAGTCACTGTCAAGACCAAAAGTGTTAATTGCCTGTGTCAGGACTGAGAGTACACAATAGTATGTCACAATCCTCTGCCTTTCATTGTTAGTGTTGTACCCTTTTTTTTAAGGAACTTGGGATTGGGGTGGTGATAGGGAAGGCTGTAGTGTATTACAGTTTATTTTCTCTATCGATGATGAGCTTGTGCCATCCAGTTCTCAGGGCAGCTTGTACATTAAAGCAGAGCAAAACAGCTGTTAAGTTAATTCTGATGACTGACCCAAATTTATCCCAGGATCTTCATGGATGAAGGTAGATTTTATCCTTGTACCAGATCTGACTGTGCTCATTACACAGGGCTTGCAGGTCTGAGCAGAATAAATAATAATAATCTTAGCACTGCAGAGCAGGAAGGGACCCTCTGGATCACTGAGTCCAGCCCCTGTTAGTGAGGCACGGGGGGGTGGGGAGTTGAACCTCCCAGCCTCTGGCTCCATAGCCAGATACCTAAACCACTGAGCTATCCAGCGACTCTGAGTGACACCATTTGTGTAACTTTATGTTGGACAAAATAAGCCTATTCAACTCACAGGTACCTTCTAAGACTATGTGTTCAGCACTGTTCATGAATACTACAATATTAGCTTGTGTGAATTAATATAGGTTAATAGAAGGAAAACACTGGCCCTCCAGGTATTTTGCTCTCCCTGATAACTGGTGATGTTGGCTGAAATTGGTGGAGTCTAACATCATCCAGAGTGGCACAGGTTTTCCAGCCTTGATAAAAGGCAAGGAGCAGTGTGGCCACTGAGAAATTGGCAGGGATGATTTGCACACTCCCAAATGTGGGAGTATAAATCTGTTCTCCCCAGCTTGATGCCCTCCAGATGTGTTGGGTTACAATTCCCATTATTCCCAGCCAGCATGGCCTGTGGCAGTCCAGCACATCTGGAAGGCAGTTTGTGGGAGGCTGGCTTAAATCAAACAGGATAAAACTTTTTCATCCATATAATGACATTCTTCCAAGGATTAGCTGAAATTGTTCTGTGTTGGGAGTTATGAGAATATTGTTTAATTTCATGTAGCTTTCCTTGCTTTTGGTGATGGATTTTCTGTTCTCTTTGTCAGGTGGACCTCTTCAAAAAGACTCTCTTATTAATTCCTATTCATCTGGAAGTCCACTGGTCCCTAATTACTGTGAATCTCCCTAACCGAATTATTTCATTTTATGACTCTCAAGGCATTCATTTTAAATTCTGTGTTGAGGTAAGAGCAACTGGTTACAGCTGTTTTAATAGTATGCTTCACTCTTTCCTGAAACAAGACTTAGTCCCTTGTTTCCTAGGACTTCCTTCATTTTTGTAATATGTCTTTCTTTCTGAATCTATAAATCTAAGGTCAGCTTTGGCTAAAAAGAGAGAATTAACTCTTCCAGCATTGTTGCTGTGGAAACTAAACCAGAGCTTGGAAGCACTACCATTGATCCTTGCATGCTAACATTAAATGGTTAAATCAAATTATTCTACTAATACTAAAATATTAAATTAAACATTGGCTCAAATCCTGTTGCACATAGCATTATGTGCATTATGGAGATAGCTTAACTTTTAGATGCAGGTTGCTATAACTTAATTTTTTTTTCCACAGACATTATCTTTTGCTTACTGAATTGTACAACTTGGTGTGCAACAGATGATGTCTACGGAGATTGCTTAACTTACGGCAATTCACACCTGAAACCTGCGTAACTGTGCAACAGGATTTCAGTCAGCAATTAAATGATAAATGATGTGGTTGTCATTAGCATGACGAACAGCATATCATTAGTAGCATATTTGTAAGCATGCTTATTTAATTCCTTTAAAAAAATAATTAATTGACTAAAAATAGCAATGGCCTGTGCTTCTTGACAGGATTACTACCCTGAAACAAACAAACCAATTTAATGTAAATATTAATGGTTGTGAAAAATGTTATTTTTACCACTTAATACAGTGGACCCTCGACTTGCGGAATTAATCCGTATTGGAACGGTGGCTGCAGGTCGAAAAGTCTGTAGGTCGAGGCTCCATTGACCTACAATGCATTGAAAACCGATTAATCCATAACTGGCCGTTTTTGGTCCATTTTGTTTGATTTTCCGGTCTGTAGGTCGATTCTCCGGCCGCAAGTCGAACCTAAATTTTGCGGCCAGAGAAGTCTGTAACTCGAAAAGTCTGCAGGTCGAGCCGTCTGTAAGTCGAGGGTCCACTGTAATTAAAATAATTCTAAAAATTGTTGCATTATATTATAAATCAAAGCTAATGAATTAAATGTAATGAATTATTTCCTAGCTCTTTCCAAAGCTGGTCTTTTGGATGAGTGATGAAGACATTCTTATTTCTAGAATCCCGGGCGAGCTGTCCTTCTGTTTGAATTTTGTTGTCCCAGAAGTTGTCTAAACAAAGGCTTCTACTTCCTCATCTGTGCCAGATTTCTTTTCTTATCACACTTGGTTTGCCCCAGATTTCTACATAATGTGACCTTTCTTTCATCCCTATAGATTATTGTGTACAAAAGATGTATAGTGAGCATTGTCTGTGTTCTTGCCCATCTTTTTTGCTTCTAAGTTGGAAGTACATTTTTCTTCTTCTCCCACCAACCGTGTCCATGATTCCTTTCCTGCCTTTCCATATCTAGCCTAAATAGGTACCATACAGTTTGTGCCCTTTCTGTATTGCACTTGGTATCCTGCTCCTTGCTGTAAATATCTCAGGGCAATGTATGCAGGATTGTTGCCAAGATATAATGAACTCATTGGGTACTTCAGGTCAAGAATTAGTGACTTCCTCAGGTCCTACACTCAGCATGCTTTGTGAATTGATGTTTCTCTAGTCCCTGCTGCAGACAGAGGATTATATGCTGAGATTTTTTTAAAAAATATATAAGCCAAACCATCTTTGCCTGTATCCTGCTGGGTGTCAAGAAGCATCTTCTCCAAAGAAACAGGCTTGTCTAGAGGAGTCTAAACAACTTTGAATCATATTTCTTTCCCTACTTTTTCTTAAAAGAATATACGGAAATACTTGCTCACGGAAGCTAGAGAAAAGAATCATCCAGATTTCCTTCAGGGTTGGCAGACTGCTGTTACAAAGGTAAGAATGTCCATTGGACAGAATACTGGTTTTGTAAAGTAACATGGAATTGTGTTATGTTAACATGTTATTGCAGGCCAGTGATCTCCAACTTTTTTTCCTAGGAAGTCTTTTGAGATACGTGACCTTTATGTGAAGTGGATGGACCTCAAGTTAGTTCTTGGCCTGGATTATCCCATATGCGTGCTCCCTCTCTCTGCATGTCATCTTAAGAGGAGTAATATGTGGCTCATAAGCCACAAAACAAATTGTTCCTCCTCTTGCTAGGTCAGATGATGTTCTAATGAGGGCCTCATGCTGGTGCTGGATGGGTCCAGAGCCAAAACTAGGCAAGGCCATCTCTTTTGTTTCTGTATGCCCCATTCTCTCTCTTTCTGACCCCTCATTCTCCCTCTTTGCGGTCCCAGCTGCTGCAGCAGGGACCAGTCATCCCTGACCCTGTTGGACTCCCAGCAAGGAACAGGACTGTATGTTGCCTTGCAGCTTCCATAGCATATGTTTGTGATAGGTTAGCACTCTGTGGGCCAACATATACCGAATACCAGGGTGTCAAGCAGTGCTACCCAGCACCATTTTTTGGATATGCCCTTAGAAGGATTGGGAGCAATGGGACACGGTGACCCCAGTATCCACCCCAACCAGGTAATCCAGGAGGATGCCACATTCAGTGGTACAGCAAGCAGTGAAGAGCTTAGAAAAACAAGCAAAGTAATGCTTTCTTCATCCCTGAGGTAGGCCATCTCCTGAGGGAAGGAAAGCAGTCTCAGTCCCATGGCCCATTTGAAACGGCTCCAAATAATCTGTATCACTCAGAAGCATTTGGACTGTCAGCAGTATTGTCTTTGTAGTTAACTTGACTCCCAGTGGTAAATTCAAGATGCAGTTCAGTTGGGTCAGGATTCCAATTGAACCTTGTTCATCCCAGAGTGCAAGACACACAACAATGGGCTCAAGTTAGAGGAAGCCAGATTTCGATTGAATATCAGGAAAAACTTCCTAACAGAGCAGTATGACAATGGATCCAATTACCTCAGGAAATGGTGAGTGCTCCAATGCTGGAGGCATTCAAGAGAAACTTAGACAACCACCTGGCAGATATCCTTTAATTTGTATTCCTGCATCGAGCAGGGGGTTGGACTTGATGGCCTTATAGGACCCTTCCAACTTCACAATTCTATGATTCTTGTCCTGTCAAGGACAGGTTTTTGTAATAGAACCCTAAGAGGTATAAATGTAGCAGTGGTTTTGCCTGTGGGGGAAAAATTGATCATGGAGGAATTAAAGGGGGAATGAGTTCAGGAAGCCAAGGCAACTAGCTGTTCAAGTCTGGCATGCCGGACGTTTTGCTGGTTGAGAGACAGAATTCTCTCCATCGCCAGAGTCTTGTGGCTCTGACAGACTGGAGCTGGAAGCCTGCTATCCAGATTAGGGTGTTATCTTCAGCTGTTTATATAACTCTTCTCTGAGGGGGAGTCAGAGCTTTCATTGATAGGAGAGGTCTTCATTTCTTCTGGAGGGGTGTAGAGTGGGAGTCAGATAGCATACGTCCCAGAAAAACTGTTGGAGAGAACCTCGGATGCAACCAAGTGAAATGGCTTTCAGTCCTGACCCTTTTTGCAGGGAGATGCCAAATAATCAGGACAGGTATGTTTGTTGAGTGGGTGGAAGCTTCTTGAAAAAGTGGACTTAGTCTTGCTGCTGTATAGTACTGAAATGGCCTACAGTCAGCTTTCTAGGATCCAGTGCGCTGGAAGGTACACTTTCTCTGCCCCTCCGTCTCTCTTCAGCTTGATGTCTGATATAGCAGACATGAGCATTGTTTGCTAGAGAACTGGCACCAGAGTGGTGTACAGTGGTGCCTCGACTTACGAACGTCCCTACATACGAACAATTCGACTTACGAACAGCTCCGTTCACATAATTTTGCTTCGACTTACGAACAAAAAAAACAACAACGCGGGAAATGCACTTTGGACTGCCCGGTACTGCCTGGTACTGTAATTTTAAAATGCAAAAATTGGTTTAAAAGGTGCTTGGTTTGGTTTAAAGCTGCTTGGTTTTAAAGGTGTTTTGTTTAAAAGCAGTTCGTTCCCTCCCTCCCTCCTTTCCTGCCCTTTTTTTAACCTTAGGTCATCTTAGGTTTTTTTAAAAAAATTCTCTCCCTAGTGGTAGAGGACAGATTAAACACTTTTGCATTAGTTCCTATGGGAACGAATGCTTCAATTTACAAACTGTGCCTCGACATAAGAACAAAAAACAGCCGGAATGGATTAATCGGTTTTCAATGCATTCCTATGGGAAATGCTGATTCGACCTACGAACGTTTCAACTTAAGAACATCATTCCAATACGGATTAAGTTCGTAAGTCGGGGCACCACTGTATTTTTAACTCCTCCTTCTCATCGAAGCCCAGCTACCTGGAGCACTTAAGAAGGAGCCAGGCTGCCTCTTAACCACAGGTATTCAAGCATTCCACTTCCACAGTGGTCATCAGCGTCCAGGCAAAACCCACAAGGAGGGTATGAGGGCAACGGCACCTTCCCATTCGTGTTGGTATCCAAAGGTGTATTGATGCTGGTACTTGAGGGCATACAGATCCATCATGACTGATACCCATGCCACAGCCTCTGTATGTTGTGACCACGATGGAGCAACTGAAGCTATGGTGTCGAATAGGCTATTTAGGTCTCATGGGCACCTGTCCCAAACTCAACAGGCAGCGATTCCTAATGTTTTACTTTTGGCTTTAGAAGCGGCCTACCTACTCTTGGGGAAGATGAAAGAGAGAGTGCTGTTGTACTTACATGTCTGATTATAGGCTTCCCTTGGGTTTCTGTGTGGTCGTTCTAATCGAGAACGCTACATTTAACACAGATTCATATTTTATAATCGAAAGCAAATTACATTTCCTAAATGACATCTTCTTGTCCCAGAGGATGTTGCACTAAACAGGCCTTAGTTTTAACCTGAACCTTTCTCCTTGTTTTCATTATCAGTGGGGGAAAAAAACAAAACTTCATGGTTCTCATAAAACAGATGAGTAAAAATTCCATTTCCTCCCAGCCCTTAATTCTTAACACAGATGCGAATAGGCCAGTAAGTGTTGCATACTTCATTGCAATCTACTGGCCGTAGAATGCCTTTGTAGCATTATGAATGTGTTAAAGAGATGCGCTGCAAGAATCTGTATTCCATAGGAGGGAACCATGAAATAAATGTTTCTCTGAATTGGCACGTTTTGGCTTGTGTGCGTGCGTGCGCTCATGCACTTGCGTACGGGCTTGAAATAAATGGTTGCTGTGTAAAGCAGATAGCGGTGTTCAAATATTTACTTAAAATAATTGAGAAGAAACTATCCTGCCAAGGTTGTTAAAAATTTGGTATTGAAGTTGGGATGTAATTTGTTTTCTATTATAAAATATGTATTTGTGTTAAATTACTTGGCCAGATCCATAGAAGGATCTGAGCAATTTTTGAGTACAAAGCCCTTATGCAGTGTGTGACATGTCACAACAGCTTCCAGCCTTGACTACTTCAGAGGAATAGTTCACCTGAAATACGCTACTTTAACGTGGGGCAGTTTCTCTTTTTTTAAAATGATTTTCTTTTCCAAGTGAAATTTAAAGTGAAATGGTGCCACTGAATGGGTGTCTAGTTGGTAAGTGGATGTACATTTCTCTCGTTCAGCCTCGAATTCATAGTTGGTGGTGTTAGTACCACAGCATTCTTTTATTGATACTGGAACTAAATTGCTTTTCATTTCTTAATGACTGGTGAAATGTTGGCTGCTCTCTATCTTTATTAGTTGCTAGATAATTCTGGATTTGAATTAAACAGGAAAATGAAAAACTACAGAGAAGCATGTAGATAAAAGGAACTTTATTGTATCTTTTTTTACTCTGGATCATTCTGGCAAACCATCAAGAAAAGGGTTGAGGCGCTTCACCCAAGTCTGACTGGCAGAGACAAATAGAGTAGGAATTGGTTTGACAATCATCCTTGCCCTGAGCGCAGAAGAAACACTGAACTTGTATATTTGTTGGGTATATCTATAATAGGTTTATATTCTCATCTACAAAATCCCTAGGCAATTCACGAACTGAGCTTAAAACATTGGAGTCTAAAAATAAGGTGGATGTAAAATCTATAAAGAATTGGTCTGGCAGCATCTCCCATCTGTTCTGGCAGCAACCCTGCTGGGCTTTACAGACAAGAGATCCTTCTGACTGGAGATGACTGGCATTGAACCTGGGTCCAAGTGCTCTGCCAGTGAGTGGTGGTCCCCTAGTGCTTAGAGGATTGGCGGGCCAGACATTCCTTCACATGTCAGGGAAAGAGCTGGTAGAGATTCTCCACCAGTGTTCCTTTTCTGAGCCTCAGCAACTTCTGTGCCAGATGTGTGTTGGTAAAATAGATAGAAATGAGGAATGCTAGAGAGGTCTGTAGGTCAGTGGGAGCACACCTACTTTGCACACAGAACATCCTCGGTTGTCTGGGTGAGACTGGGGAAGGATCATGTCTGGGATCCTAAAGAACCTCTGCTCCCTGGGGTCATCTGGATTTGAAAACTGCAAGCCAGTCATTTTAATGGAAGCAATGGAGTGGTTGTTCTGTGATTTGGAACATAACTGAGTGTTATGGTTGGATCCTGTGTGTCATTACTGTAGGAAGAAGACATATATTCTCAGGTTCAAAAGACAAATATAAACCACCTGTCAATAGGCAGAGGTGTTTTTTTTTTTTTTTTTTACTCCTGTATCTATAACAGTGTTTTCCAACCTGGGGGTCGTGACTCTCAAGAGAGTCACAAAGTGGGGGAGAAAGAAGCCTCTATTTTCTGAGAAGGGTTGACATTACCCCATTAAAAATGCCTTTTCACGCAAATGTGATGCAGATTAATTGGCTATTAAAAAGGGGGGGTGTCTGTGAGAAAGGTGGCACGAGGAAGCCTCCTCTCACAAGCATACTGTCCCCTCTGCCTTGGAAAAAAGGGGGACCACGTGGAGAAACAGAACCCCAAGGCAGAAAGCAAGGGGGGGAACCCCTATGCAGCTGGGAGAAGTTGGCCCACCAAAATTGGAAGAAAAGGCAGAAAAGGAGAAGACAACGGCTGAGGAGGCGGGAGCAACAGGGAGAGACGTCTATAAGGAGGTAGTTGACAGAAAGCCAGGAGAAAGTGGAGAAGGTCTTACCTTGAAAGGTGGGAATGGATAGAACCGGAGAACCCCTGGACGGGGGAGATGGAGCGACTCATGACACCAGGGGAAGAAGCAGAGAGAAGGAGGAGGAAAAAAAAAAGTACCCTGCAAGCTTACAGGGTTGTGACTCAGAAAAGGTTGGGAACCACTGATCTGTGCATAAATGAGATATGCCAACTGTGATCAAGTTTTTTTCAGATATAGTCAGCCTCTCTCTCTCTTTCTCTCTCGTCTATATATCCTAGGTACTTTCCCTCTTTTTTCCTCACAGTTTTGTTTGCCTTTATATTTACAATTTAAAATGGTGTGAGAACTAAGCTAGATTAGGCCACGAGCTGACTGTTCTACCCGTGGGTCTGGTATAATGCAGCTTTGTATGTTCTTAGCTTATACTGATGATCTCACATCCTTTCCTTTTTCCATGTCATTGTTCTCTTTCTAGTGCATTCCACAACAGAAAAATGACAGTGACTGTGGAGTTTTCGTGCTCCAGGTAAGTATATAACTTTAAAAAAAAATAAAAATAAAATCTTTCCCCTTCCGTTGGAATCTGCTTTCACTAGGCTTCTGGTCTACATTCCTAAGCTTGGTCTCCTCTCTCTCTCTCTCTTCTATTTTCTCCCGCAGTACTGCAAGTGCCTCGCCTTAGACCAGCCTTTTCAGTTCTCCCAGGAAGACATGCCTCGAGTGCGAAAAAGGATTTACAAGGAGCTGTGTGAATGCCGACTAATGGACTAAGAAACAAGGAAAAGGGTGGGTGGGGAAGCCATTGCTTCTGGCATTTTTTGAAGAGCCCCAGCTGGTATTTGTGTACTTGAATTTTCTGAAAAACTTCCGTGAATTTCAAACAATTTGGCAGAGCGTTGTGGCCAACATAATTACCTCAACCTTTTTTCTGATGTGCTCCCTAACCGGCATACTTGCCGCAAAATATTCCCAATGTCAGTTGTTCTTTTTTTTCTTTCCTAATGTTCTTTCCTGTATTTAATATTTATTATCTTACCGCATGCGCATAGGCAAAGCATGCGACTAAAAGAGAGAAGTATAAAACTGTAGAATTGGTGCACCTTTGAAATGTAGCTAGCAATGATGAGAATAATACAGGTTAAACTTCTTTTTTGTCTGAAAACATGAAATGTGCATGATCCATTTTTCTGATGCAATAATGCTTTGAATGTACAAAGAAATTCCCCCATGCCATAACAAGAGCAGCAAGATCCCATTTTTCTTTTTTTTTTTTCCAAAAAAAAGGATTATTTCTTCTCCCCTCTCTTTTGTTCCCAGTTTCCATTAAATTTGAAGGACGGATGTGATGGAAAATAGCCTGTATTACTTAAGTTTGTGATATCAGCTGAAGTTGGTCATTGCAGTTTCTTAAAAAGAAAACTCTTCTATCAAATAGCTACTAGATCACCATGTTCCTACGATTCAAAAGCAATCCCTTGTACAAGAGACTTTTTAGTGCTAATAAAAATATGGAGATGCTCGTCCTGTTGGTGTCGCTCATAGGCGTTTTCTATGATCATGTTCTCAGGGTGATTGGTAGGCCAGAGCTGGGTCCACTGAGCTTCTCTGATTGCCTCTGCTTCCTTTCTTCCCCTTTGCATTTGCCCTTGTGCTTATGTGTTCACAATGTCGGCAACAGGGTCATGAGAACAACTCTTTATCTACAACATTTACGTATTTTAAATTTCCCAAGTTTCTGTGTTGCAGAGAACCTTGGGTGCTCACTGTGTGTTTCTGTGGAACTCCTGCCTCTTGTTTGTATCGTTTGGTCATTCCCCAGCTTAGGACCAGTGTCACCACTTCTCCCAGGTGAAATGCTGTGTGCTTGGAAGCAAAACCTTGCAAAATGTAGATAAAGTTACTTTGCATAGGGTAGAATGTGTGATCATCTGTTCAGATTTTTCCAGGAATCAAGGAGCTGCCAAGTTACGTCCTTAGAAATGGATAATGAGATTGTGTGTTGGCAGCTGTATTGGCACTGCATGCAAAACCCATTGTGTATGTGTGTGTGTTTTAAGATAGAGAGAAAAAGAGAGATGGAGATAGGAAGAAGTCTAGTAACACAGCTTCAGTTGTGTGTGTTACATAGAAGGTTGGTTTATAGGACCTTACATTTTCCACCAAATTGCTTTCTTTCTCTTTGCATTAGTAATAATAGTTGTGTGCCATCAAGTCAATTCTTACTTATGGCAACCTTTTTTAGGGTTTTCTTTATAGACTGTATTCCAGTAGTTTACCATTGCCTTCTTTTGCAGGTACCCTGGGATAGTGTAGCTTGCCCAAGACCAGACAAATTGGCTTTTCTGGGATGCACAGTGGAGAATTGAATTCCCAGCCTCTGGCTCTGCAGCCAGATACCCAAGTAATTGAGCTATCCAGCCAGGTAGCTGTCCTGATTATGAAGCCTTCTGACAGAATATTCATAGAAAATTGGTGTTTGGCATGGACGTTGATAGGGCATTTGAAAAGGAGTGATTCATCCTGCATACCAGCATCACCTGTAGCAGCCTTTCCCACCTCTAGTCCCTCTGGATGTTTTGCACTCCATTTCCCATCAACCCCAAGTGAGACGGGACCATAGCATCCAGAAGGACTTATCTTTGAGAAGCTGATCCAGACCAGCGACCTCTTTTCTGGCATTCAAGTTGTTTGCTGAGAAATCCTGTAAGTTCTGTGTTAGAAGCCCTTGTTGTTCTGTGCTGTCAATCCAGAACTGGCTATAGCAACCCGAATAGGGCTTTCAAGGTAAGTAAGGATAGGTTTTACCAATTCCACACCCTCCGTGAGTAGGTTTTATATCATACATTGGTCCGGAAGCATGTGTGCTCCTTGCTGCAGTGGAAAGTCTCATTGCACGAAGGGCTCCTTCTTAGCACAGGTTTCTTTGACGGTGATGCTGTCGGTGCCAACAAAGATAGATCATTGTTTACCTTCCAGATGGCTACAGTATCACTATGACTGGCAGCCATGTTTTTGTTTCAGCTGCAATTCTGCACCCGTTTACTAGGGAGTAAGATCCATTCAATTTAGTGGGATTTTGCTTCGGAGTGCAATGTCCAGGAGTTATGCCGCTGAGTCTCAAAATCTTGGAGAAACAGGAGATCCTGTTAGATTCCTTTGCAAGCAGTTAGTAATGTATATACCTAGTTTCCTATTCTTTGCTTGTTACCTGCTTAGATGCGCAAGGCTGTCAAACCTCTGGTAAAATGGGAAAGATAGATGTATAGATTTGCCTACACTGCCTTCAAGCGATTTGTCATGAAAACCTTGGACTAGTAACATCCTTGTCTTTATTACATTCCTAGTTTTTTGTTGTTGTTTTTTTAAAAAAGAAAACCAACTGCTTTGTGTCTTGGAGGGGGAAATAGTGAGCCCGTGTTAAATATTTCTTTCAGAGGATGAGTGCTAAGAAACCGGATGATTAAAATACAAACTCGTAAAGAGGCAACTGGTTCTCTTGCCAGGAACAGTAATTGCTGTTTGTGTGTAATGGCCATCAGCAGTAAAAGATGAGCTGTGTTTGATTGTGCTGAAGATTAATGGGTTTTGCAAGCAGCAGTCTCTAAGAATCTTGGCCTTGAATGTCATCACTTGAATTTGTGTGCTGCAGTCTATGTAGTTGTGTGTGTGTGTGTGTGGGGGGATCCCCAGAGGTTGGAGCTAAAGGCTTGCATTTTTCCTTGACAAAGTCCTGCTCTTCCCTTTGAAATTCAGCAGTGTCTGGACCCTACATGTTTGCAAAACAGGATAAAATTGATGGCATTTTTTTAAAAATTGTCATATTCTCCAAAGAGCAAGGGCTGCCAAATATTGTGTGGTGTCATTTCCCCCCTCCCCCATCCTTACAACAACCCTCTGAGTTAGTTTAGGCTCAACACAAGTGACAGACAGTAAGTAATCTAGTGGGTATATGTTCCCAGGCAGGTCGAAGTTTGTACTAAAAGAAACTGGAGTGTTTTCAGGTGGCTATCATTTACTGTGCAACGGTGCATGTTTTCATATTTTGCATTGTTATGCCAAACATTAGAAATTACAGCTTTTGTTCTGCTGCTGCTAATTATGGAGCAGGGCAAGTTGATCTGCAAGCCACCGAAGACTTGTAAAGTGTATTTATCAGTCTTTTAACTCTCACTGAGTTTAAATTATCTCAGCCTCTAAATAGACTTTTATGTAGGGCTGAAATTCTCCCAGCTGAATGTTGTCCCAAATCACACAGTTTTGTCTTATCTAGTGATGGGTGGGGAGGGAACAGGACACAGACTGGACTCCTGGGTTCATGGAGAATTCCATCAACCAGCTTCTGGGTTTCACTTTCATTTTGTTCACTTCTAGTACCAGTTTGGTTTGTAGGCCGTTGATCTGAGGATGGTCAGCTGGACCACAAGGCACTCTGTTATGTTAGTCATTGCTTACTTTTGTTCCCTAGTTTACATTAAATGTTAGTAATCCTGTGTCTGGACTATTTAGCTTCATATTACCACTGGGGAGATGGCATATTTAAATGTTTCCTAATTAAGAAAATCTATAGGATATAAGAAACTAGCACAGTGACAGTGGTAGGTTAGGACATATGTCCCTGACATCTCTCAGTACAGGGGGGATTGTTTTAATAATTATAAATGGGTATTTGGTCTTGCCTGAACTCCGAAATTTGTTTTCTTGGATCTTACCAGTTTTACCACCTCATCTGCTATTTTGCATCAGAGTTTGAGCCCCAAGATATGGAGCACAGTGGCATGTTAGAGCAATATTTCCCAAATATTGAAGACTAAGGTGCTCCCCTGCATTTAGGGGCGCGAGAGAAATGGGTGACACACTTATGCATACATTGTGAAGGGTATATATTTTAGAAGTAAATAGCTGTCAGAGTATCCTATGTCCCTTTGTTTCTCCAGAAGTTGCTGCTTTGCATTATCTGGTGTGCTATTTTTTTCTGCAGTGGGAGGGAAAGAGCGATCATCTAGTCACTCCCAGAAGGAGCGAGGGATAGAACAAGGAGTTGTGCAGGGAGGCACTGGGCAACCTCCCAAGATTTTCTGATCAGATATCTGGGCCGTACACAGTTCTTTTGCCAAATACTGTTTTTAGCAATTACTGGAACATGGGATCTTAATTCCTTCCAATCTTTATTTTATTTGACTGGGCTAGCAATTCACATACCACATTCACTTTTTACCTTTGCTATCTGTGGCTTCAGTTTTTTTAAAAAAAGGGAATTGGCATTTTATGATTTGATAATGTATGTATACACAGTTAACAGAAGCATGACTATTCCAGGAAAATTGCAGTCTCTACCAGAGAAGTAATGTTATTTCTCTCTACCAACAGATATCAATTATGCAGATTAAGCCTTGAAGCATTCTAGTCCCCTTAAATTTATTTGGCTACCTCACTAATGTCTGGATTAGAGATGGGTGTGAATCAGAAAAATGGTGATTCATTTTGATTTGTGATTCATTAAGGTTGACAAATCATGAATTATGAATTTATGAATTTTTTTCTGACAAATTGACAAATGGATTCATCAATTCATTTTTGCCTTTAAAACCCTATAACCCCCCCCCCAAAAAAAAAACCTAGAGACACCAAAATCACAGGGAAGCTCCCTCTGACTCTCCTTTACAAGCCCTGCAAGCTTGGTGAAGTTTGGGTTTTGGATGTCTGAATTATATACCCACAAAGAGCCCCCCCCCCAGGAAAGTCCCCCCCCCCCGCACCTAGAGACACCATAATCACAGAGAATCCTCCCATGACTCTCCTCTACAATCCCTCCATGTTTGGTGAAGATTGCGTTTCAGACATCCAAGTTATACACCCATAAAGTGGTTCCTCCCCAGGAAAGTGCCCTTTAGCAGCTAGCTTGGCGAAACCCGATCTTCACCAATTTGGGAGATATTGTAGAGGAGAGTCATGGGAAGCTTCTTGTGATTTTGATGTCTGGGGTGAACTTTCCTTGGGGGGAAGTCTTTGTGGGTGTATAACTCGGACATCCGAAACCCAATCTTCACCAAATTTGGAGGGGATTGTTGAGGAGAGTCAGAGGAAGCTTCTCTGCAGTTTTGGTGTTTCTAGGTGCCTGGGGATGGTTTTATAGCCCAATGAATTGACAAATCAAAAATCACTAAAAATTAATTGATTCGTATTCATCGGGGGCCTTGATTTGTATAATACAATTCGATGAATCAGTGATTTTTGATGAATTTTGCAATTATTTTTCCAATTCGTGCCCATTTGTAGTCTGGATTTCATAGGAGTGTTAATTACATACATGGAAGCCTACATGCTTCATAAGGTCTAGAATCCTCATTCCAGAAACAAAAGACCTGTCATTCTCCTCAACCAGTTTCTGCACACTGTCTCAATCTGTGCTTGTAGGGACTTGTGATTTCAGCACCACAGTGGTTACAACCCATGGAAATGCTTCCTTGAATCTTGTCCTGGGCCTTTGCTTTTACAGCATCCTTCTAACATACTGGTGAATTGAGCCATCTGGTCAATCCTTCCTGATAGTCTAGGGCATCTTGTTCATTAGGGCTACATTACTTATCTTCTTTTCATCAGTTTGGGCAGCCCCACCTTGGGGAAATCATGGGTGAGTTTCCATCAGTCAGCTAAAGATTTCTAGAATCCCCCTCCCCCCAAGTGGTATCTCTGCAGTTGCTCAAAAGGCTTGGCTTCCATCATTTGCAGAGAAAACTGTGGCCATTAACTTCTGGCCTTCCGGATTCTGCAAAATGAAGTGTAGTGCCCTTCCGTCAATCATGTGTATCCCTTTATCGGTGGGTGGGGTTTTCTTGTCTTGTCTAAGAGAAGCACAGGGCTTGGAAATGGATGGGCTATGGATCTATGCAGGAAGTTAGAACACTCTGCCTCCATAGTGCCTGTGATTGTCACATGGCTTTGGCATTTTCATATTAAATCCACCCCACCCTTTAGCTGCAAAGGCAAGAAATGAGCTCAAGGTTTCCAAAATGTTCTGATTTTGCTTTCTGTAATTCCAGGATTACTCTGTGAAAGTCTAAGTTAGACCATTTGGGGCTGTAACAGCGCAACAGATTTGCATGAGATTAGAGATCCAGCTATGAAGTAGTATTTGTCCTAAACAGATAACAAGGTAACAGGTTCTGGAAAACAAGGTTGTAATTAAGTCAATAGTAATAATTGTAATAATCATAGTAATAACAGTGAAGAACATTGATCAATAAAAATATTGATGTTTGTTTTGAAACTAGGGATTCTTTGTTCTTTGGGGCGTGAGTTGATTTTAACCCAGCATCCTGGGATTTTCCTACTTAGGAGCACTACTTCCTGTTTCCTGATTTCTACTACTTCATACTTTCCTGCTGCTTGATTTCTACTCTGATTTTTATTGCATAGCCATTCAGTTCAAATTTCCTTCCTTAGCACACAAATCCATTCAAAAGGTTGCTCCTTTAAATGAATTGGAGGGAGGCAGCCGCAGAATATGCAGTGCGCTGCTGGTTTCAATGCATAAGGCAATGCTGGTGCACCTCTTCTGTGGCCTGATCCATGCTGTTCTCTTTGTATGAGTCATAATTGTTATTGAAGTTGAGAAGGTTTTGCAGGAGTTGGGTGCAAAGCTTAGAAGGCTACTTCTAAAAAGCTATTTGGTATGGTTATGGGTCTCTATCCAGTGATATCAATGCACTAGCACAAGACCTATTTATGCTAGCAGGTGCACATTTTCAGAATTCACACAATACTGATGCCTGATACAGGACTGTGCTCAAACTGGTGCAGCCACTACCATTCTGTTGGGTTTAGACCGGCTGCCAACCTTGGCTAACCCAGGCGTTCTTGGATTGCAGTTCCCAGAAATCTTCGCTATCAGCTGTGCTGGCAAGGGTTTCTGGGGGTTACAGTCTAAGAACACCTGGGTTAACCATGGTTGGGAACCACTGGTTTAGACCAGCCTTTCTCAACCAGAGACATTTGAAGGGGGCCAGAGACTGGTAACAATTCTTCACATACCACCTTCTATGATTCGTTATACAACTTAGATAATCCTGATTCAGCCTATATTTCTTTCATATTGTGTTTAGGGCCGCGGTCAAAAAATGTTGAGAATGGTTGGTTTAGATCATAGTTTAAAAACCCCTAAAAATAGTTATTTAAAAATACTTCAGTTTAATAAAATAGATACACTAAAGAACAACTGCTTTTCTGTTTCTCAAAAGTAACTAAAATAGTTCTCAGGTGAAGCGTCTTGATGCTACAAGGGTGTGATTCTGTTCACCTTATTGTCGTTGTCTCAACATGCACAGCAGAGCGCAAGGCAGCAACATAAGCCAGCAACATGAACCATGTGTGATGTTCTTCACCATTGAGTGAGGCCACCCACCCTATAACTATAAATGTAACTTTTAAATATTAAAATTTTATCTGCACAAAAGTGGGCCATGGATTATCCATGGATTACCTTTCAGCATGCTGGTAGTAACTGTAGACGCCTTGTGTTTCTCCTCATTCCCCCGTTCCCGACTCAGCCTTCTGCAAAGGATACATAACATATGTAATAGCCTTACTGGATCACAAAACACCTTTTTTGTTTTTATTGTAGGAAGACAGAGTGATTGAGATTAGCAGAATGCAAGATGCCGGAGGTGCTGAATTCACAACAGAATCATCTTCAGAAAGAGGATTAGGCTGGACTCTGGAACGGGGTCCTCCAATGACTGTACACGCATGACGTCTAGGGACCCAAATGCTTCCCCCTTAGTACAGCTGCAACCCTCAACCCTTGAATACCCCATAATTTTTTAAAACATGGCTCAAAGTCCCATTGTGCCGTCTAGTGGGCATGCGGGGGCCCATTTTGCCATGTTTTGATCAACTCTCAGAAGTGCTGGGGGGGTGTTCTTCCTAAAATTCCTTTTTTTTAAAAAAAAAAAGCAGCCACTAGATGTCACAAAGAGGTGGTGTTGTTGTTTTTTTTACAGTTTTAAAAAAGCCCACTCAGTTTATGTAAGAAAAAGACTTTGGGTACCGGGGGTCGCAAAAGTGGGTGCAGCTCCTGATTTCTGAAGATTGCCGACCTCTTGGGCTAGCGTGGAATCAAAATAACTACACTGGAAGGAGCTTTATTCCCAACCCCCTTCCGTCAGCCTATATAAACGGTGGGCCAACCTGAATGCATTCCATCGGCTGTGTATTTTGGCCAGCAAGGTACTCCAGTACCACCCCCGCCCCCGTTATTTCCCCCCCTAAAAATCTGGGCAGACTGCCATGCATGTTCTTGGAGGCCTGCACTATGTAACAGACAAATTGGGCCTTTGACCTGTGCTTTCTTGTTCTTTTCTTCTAAAAAATATAAATGTATCACCAGCTGCTTTGAATTCTCGATCGGTGCAGTACTTGACAGTCTCATTCTTTTAAATCTCACAATGACGATATGGAAAAAGGGTGGTGTTTTTTTTTAAAAGGTTAAGACAAATGCAAATACAGTTTTATGTATGAAACTGAAAGACGGCAAGACGTGGAAGAGAAAATAGCAACTCTTAACAGATTGCATCTGCTTTTTGAAATCTTGCTGTCCAAATAATGTGAGGCTTTGCTGTTTTCTATGCAAGGAAGGGTGGGTGGGTGGGTAGGTGGGGGGGGGGAGGAACCCAAGATCTTATCTGTTCTCTAGCATTATCAGGCTTGGAGAGAGGAATCAAATAGATTTTCTCTAGAAAGGCAGTAGCCTGCAGGTATACATATTCATTGAGATACCATTTGATCTTGGCAGGTTTTTCTTCCTTCTATAGTGTGCTATATTTCATTTAACCATTACTCTGTCTTTCCCCCCCTAATGGAGTAAATGTACAGAGTATCTATCGTTGCAGTAATTCTTCAGCTGTTAAAATTAAGTCTTCTGCTTGGTTTACGAATGGCCAACCTTTCCCAGCTTCCTTTTGCTGCAGTGGAAGCTGCTTCCAGTCATCAAGGGATGGAGGAAGTTCCTTCTTAAATAACAAAACAAAACTACAGTTCCAATATGCTCAAGCCAGCATACCTTCTGCCTATATCTGAGCTGACCGTGCAAATTGACAGCCAGTCAAAATACCTTTGTACAGGAAAGAGTCACATCCTTTCCTACAGGCAGCAACATATCTTTAGCTAGCCCTTTCTCTGGCTGAAGTCATTTCAGCCAGAGAAAATCAAGGATTTTAATGTAGCTTAAAGTCAGCCCCTTAGATTAAAGATAAACCATCTGTGATCTACCAGGTATTGTTGGACTGCATCATTGGTTAGTGATAGTGTCTAGAGCCAATGGGAGTGACTTACCTGTCTCTTAGGTACATTCATGGCCTGCTCCAGGACTGTCTTTGCAAAGAGCAGTTGCTGTAGTTCTCTAAAATTGCAACAGCATGCTTTTTTTAAAAAATCACTACAAAGTAATAGATGCAGGTCAAGAAAATCACCCTTTTTCTATATGTAGAGGAGTTTGTACCTTTGGTGTGCAGTTTCTAGCAGAAAAGACCATTTAATCATGAGAGCGACTCAGTGTGCAGCAGTTCCCGGTTCCTTAGCAGGGAAGGGGCTTGAGCCGAGAAGGGAGAAGGAGACGGAAGGTATTTAGCCTAGGAGAAGGGATAACTCTATTTTGTACAGCAACTAAGGAGCATCGTTCTCTTTCATTTATAGAATAGAATAAATTAATTTCTATTGCACTGTTCCTCCAGTGGGTTCCAGGTGGCACACTTGGCTGTCCTTCTCTCCAATTTTATCCACATAAGAACCCAGATGATGGACAAGGTTGCGAGAGGGTGGCTGGTCCATGGTGAGACCAACTCGCTAACCATCATGCCACACTTGACCTTTCCTGCCACAGATGGGACTGAATGGAGGTCCAGTTAGCTACAAGTTCTTATGCTCTGGCCTTCGGTTATTCTGAGGCACCTCTTCTTCCCAACTAGAAGGGTTTAATTAATTAATTTAAAACATTTTTACCCTCCCTTTCTCCTTAAAAGGAACCAAGGTGGCTTATGTCGTTAAGAGACAATATTAAAGCTAACAACTGAGTATACAAATACTTCAAAGGACCAAAGAAATGCCATACAAAAAACATAAGCAGCACCAAAAACACATTCAAAGCAATAAGGCACGATCATCCATTTAAAAACCCCACTCGGTCAGCCAGTCACTCAGGGAAAGCTTGCCTAAAAAGAAAGGTCTTTGCCCGCTTGCGGAAGGACAGCAAAGATGGAGCCAACCTGGCCTCCAGTGGGAGGGAGTTCCAAAGTCTGGGAGCAGCCACAGAGAAGGCTCTCACCTGTGTCCCCACCAAACACACCTTCACAGATTGAGAGAACGGCCTCTCCTGATGATCTTAACACTCGAGGAGGCTCATAAAGGGAGATGCGGTCCTTGAGATACTTTGGGCCCAAGCCATGTAAGGCTTTTATAGGTTAGTACCTACACTTTTAATTCTGCCCAGAAATGGATCGGCAGCCAGCGAGGAGCTGCTGTCACGGGAGTTCGCTGTGAATGGCACCCTCAGCAAAGGGGAGAAGAGAAAATGTTGCTTATGTGGGTCATGATCATTCTCGTATCTTAACATCTAGACCCCCAAACAAGATATTTAGATGTTCTGCTTTAGTACATTTATGAGATGAATGCAGAGTCAGAATTGGGTGCTCAGTTCCCTACTGTGCCTTGCAGGGGGAGAGTATGTCCGTGTGGTGTTGGGCAAGCTGCATGGTCCCAGAACACCCCAGAAGAAGGGGGTGATAAAGTACCCTGAGGACTCTACACCTACAGAACCCTTTAAACGGTCAGCGTAAGTGGGAATCAACTTGATGGCACATTATTCTCTTCTCTTCTCACTTCTGCTTTTGGCCACCAGGGGTCGCCCGTGTGCTACTGAAAAATCTTGAATTGAGATTCTGGGCTGTGGTATTTGTCAAATGGCTAATTAACAGCAAAATCTTCTGATGTTTGTAACCTGTCATATTAGCAACCAGTATGTTCACTCACGGAACCTGAAATATATAAGGCTGTTTTTGAAAGCCTCTTGCCATCTGTCAAATCTACCAAACAGGCCTTTGTCTTAAATATACAAAGAGCACTGCTTGATTTTGTGGGTAGAGGAGGGGTTAGGAAGAAGTTTTCCAGAGTGGAGTGCTTTGCATTATTAGCTGTTCCTCCTTCCCACTGAGAAACCATGTTATTACGTTTTCCAGGTTTTGGATTATTTTGGAAAAAATAAATAAAAATCTTTGCTTGAAATAAATGGGTTTTCCTATAAGCTCTGATTCCCTGTAAATGCATGGTTTCGAACAGGGAATCAGCTCTTTTTAAAATTATAAAAAATAAAAACATAAGTTTCTAGACCACTTGGCTTAGCAGCTACACTAAAAGAATGCACCCAGGCGACAGCTGGAAAAACTTTGCTTCCTCTCTCATTTCCTCAACAGGGGAGTGGGAGGAAGTTTTCGGTTTCCCAAGACCAGGAAGCAGCTTAAGCAGCCACATTTGCTGGATCTGAATCAAAACAGAGGAATCCGAACTGTACAAAACCAAACCAAACTCAAAACCCAAAAGTTCGCAAACAAAACCAAAACTTAACAATGATAGCCCCTGACAGGGAGCCAAAAACGTGCAGGTAAGCATGCATCAGAGACAGGCTGGTTCACAATGGCCTATCGTGTGGTAGCTGGGAAAATGAATGACCCAGGCCATCCCCAGAATGGACAAAAATGCAGGACCAATCCCTGTCTTGTTTCTCTTTCTGATTGGGTTTCATCAGATAGAACTCCTGGATAGCTCAGTGGTTTAGGTCTCTGACTGTGGACCCAAAGTTTGGGAGTTCAATCCCCCACGGTGCCTCCTGGGCAGAGGCTGGACTCAATGATTCAGAGGACTCTGCAGTTCTGAGATGGTTAGATGTTTCTAGCTTATTTTGATATGTACAATGTAAGGTCAACCGAACCTGGCAGTTTTTTTCTGTGTGCCCCTCTGTATCCAAAGATTAAGAAAGTGACTTGCCTGGTTTATCGTTCTCAGAACTGGCTATTCGGCAGGACATGGGTGGTGATTCTAAGAGATGTAATTAGAGATGGGCACGAACCACTGGTTCGTTTGACACCACAACAGGTGTGTTCAGTGGTTCAGTGCCCTGCCCCCTCTGGCAGGCACCCACTCAGAGGCAGCGCCCAGAGGAGGTGGGGCAGGGAAGCTGGGATGCTGCTTCTGAATGGGCGCCCGCTGAAGAGGATGTGGCACTGAACCCCACCAAACACCTGGTGGCAGCAGTAAACAAACCTGTAGCTGTAACCCAAATCAAGTAACTTCTACAAGCCTGGCTCTCTCTCCCCCCAGCCCCCAAAGTGTTGCAAGTTATTTTGATGTGAGCTTGTCTTAGGGCATTATGCTTGACAGAATGCAACCAAGGAACATGACATCCATGTGCTACTTTTCTCTGCTCCAAATACTAAATATATTCATACTCATTGCAAGGAGCCATGAATCGGGATAGGCCAGGGAAAAAGCATTATTAAATTAAAAATAAATGCAGTAGGATGCTTGTATTTTCCAGAGCTTGGAAATGTTGCTGTTTTGGACTACAGCTCCTGGAATTCTGCAGGGGATTTTATGCTTCGTGGTAGCAAACAGTAACTTTCTGAGCTCTGAGAGAGCATTATTAAATTGTCTCCATATTCTCTTCTAGAAAATAAATACATTAGGCAGGGAGGTGAAGTGCAACCCATAAGAACTAATGTTCTGTCTGTCCCTCCTTTGGAGGGATAGGCCAGAAAGATGTCCAGCAACCTCTCCTGCATGACTACAGGCCTGGAGATATATTTTAATTTTATCTGATCATACCGCATATCAAAGCAACTTCTCTCAACCCTCCTCTTTAATCTTTTGGCATAGTTATCAGGGTGTTTCCTGCCTCCTCCCATGGTGTGGAAACAGGTGGAAAGCCCAAGGAAAGGAGGCCGTGGGCAAAAGGTACCCAAACCTTATTGGGAAAAGAGGGACAGCTGCTATTTATTAAGTGCCGTGCCTGTGTTCAGCAGAAGCCCAACCCAGCCTCCGTCAAGTATAACCTGTACTTCAGAGTCCTTAATGTCCAGAGTTGAAGCAGTGGTTAGATTGCCTTAATTGGTTTTGGCACATATATTTTAATGGGAATATTATCATGGTTTTATCAGGTTTTAATTGGCTTTTAAAGTCTCCCCCCATCCTAAGTCCTTGGAAAGGGTTCAGTTAGAAATGGGACTGAATAAAATAATTAGGAGTAATTCACATGTTCAGCCCGAGTCTGTGATAAGACTCAATTGCCTTTGGTTCTTACGGAGTTGGTAATGTAATTTTGTGATGCCTATTTTTAATGGCATGTGTAGTGATTTTTTTTTTTAAGGTGTCTATGCACAATTGAAAAGGGTGGACATAATGACTGAGATAATGCAGACCTTGAGGAAGTTATCTTTTCAGGCTGCAGCATGGCTGTTCCTGCGGTTGTGGCTGGAAAAAGTTCCAGAAAAACATCTACTTCTGCTTCATTGACTACGCAAAAGCCTTTGACTGTGTGGACCACAGCAAACTATGGCAAGTTCTTAAAGAAATGGGAGTGCCTGACCACCTTATCTATCTCCTGAGAAATCTATATGTGGGACAGGAAGCAACAGTTAGAACTGGATATGGAACAACTGATTGGTTCAAAATTGGGAAAGGAGTATGACAAGGCTGTATATTGTCCCCCTGCTTATTTAACTTATATGCAGAATACATCATGCGAAAGGCTGGACTGGATGAATCCCAAGCCGGAATTAAGATTGCCGGAAGAAATATCAACAACCTCAGATATGCAGATGATACCATTCTGATGGCAGAAAGTGAGGAGGAATTAAAGAACCTCTTAATGAGGGTGAAAGAGGAGAGCGCAAAAAATGGTCTGAAGCTCAACATCAAAAAAACGAAGATCATGGCCACTGGTCCCATCACCTCCTGGCAAATAGAAGGGGAAGATATGGAGGCAGTGACAGAGTTTACCTTCCTGGGCTCCACGATCACTGCAGATGGTGACAGCAGCCACGAAATTAAAAGACGCCTGCTTCCTGGGAGGAAAGCGATGACAAACCTAGACAGCATCTTAAAAAGCAGAGACATCACCTTGCCGACAAAGGTCCGCATAGTCAAAGCTATGGTTTTTCCAGTAGCGATGTATGGAAGTGAGAGCTGGACCATAAAGAAGGCTGACCGCCAAAGAATTGATGCTTTTGAATTGTGGTGCTGGAGGAGACTCTTGAGAGTCCCCTGGACTGCAAGGAGATCAAACCTATCCATTCTGAAGGAAATCAACCCTGAGTGCTCACTGGAAGGACAGATCCTGAAGCTGAGGCTCCAATACTTTGGCCATCTCATGAGAAGAGAAGACTCCCTGGAAAAGACCCTGATGTTGGGAAAGTGTGAAGGCAAGAGGAGAAGGGGACGACAGAGGACAAGATGGTTGGACAGTGTCATCGAAGCAACCAACATGAATTTGACCCAACTCTGGGAGGCAGTGGAAGACAGGAGGGCCTGGCGTGCTCTGGTCCATGGGGTCACGAAGAGTCGGACACGACTAAACGACTAAACAACAACAATGACTATAGACTGCTTGTTGCAAATCCTGATTACCTGATAAAAAAAGGATGGGATGAGAATTCCCCAGCTTTTAGTATTAGAAGCTTTTGTTTCTATGGTACATATATAGAGATTAAATATGAGTGAATTACTATATTGATTATATAGACAAGATTAGGTATATATTGTCTTTTTACCTGCAAAAGTGGGGATTTTTGAGAAATGTATTGACCTGGCCTAGAGCTTTTTTGTGTGTGTGTGTGTGTGTGTGTGTGTGTGGATAAGTTACCTTAATGATGAAATTAGAATTGCTTATGATGAGTATTGGATAGAGGGGTATGCAGGTGAAAGATCCTATAGAGACCTTATAGATGGCATCTTAAAAGCTAGTAAAAAGAATGTAGGAAATGAATTCCTAGATCCACAAGGCTATAAGTAATCAGAAATCCCTGGTCTATACATGGAGCTAAGAAATACAACAAAAATTGGAAAGTTACTTGCTGAATGTTTTAAATGGTTGATAAGTATAGATAATGCTTAAATTAGATTATATATTCTGAGTATAATTGTTTAGAAGGTATTGATGATAAGTCAGAAACATGAAGACACTAAGTAATATATGAATTATAGTTTGGAATACGCAATTAAGAGTGGCTTGAATATAAGATCAATATAGATTTAAGTTTGTACATTAGACAATATACGTATGTTAATTATTATAAAGCTAGGAAGTTACTCTATGAGCTTAACAATGGCTTAAATATGCTTAGTAGGGTAATATGGTTTATGTAGTCAGAATTATATATTAGATGGATATGGCCTAAATATGTTTGGTAGGGCAAGATGGTTTATGTAGTCAGATTTATATGCTAGATAGATACATGAAATTATCTCCCCGTATATATGTTTGTGTTTGTTTTGTATGTTTGTTTATGTTTAAAATAAAATTTAAAAAAAAAAAAAAAGGATGGGATGAGAATTCCCCAGCTTTTAGGAGAAGCTACAAGAGGGTGTCTCTCATCCAAGTTTCAGAACAAATCATGGTATTTAGTCCTCTTTGCTATGACTGAGACATAGAACTTTCATCTTCCGAGGGCAAGTCCCGTTGAATCCTAAATATTGGGGACAAGCCATGGTGAGAGACTGTTCCGTTCACACGCCTTTTAGAAGAGGTAGCTGTGTTAGTCTGTGCAACCATTACAGGCAAAAACAAACAAACAAACAAAAAATAATAATAATAAAAGGACAAATAAAAACATTCTGGCACCTTAAAGACTGTTACATTTTAATATGAGCTTTCATGGAGAAGTCCACATCTTCAGGCATAAGAGAAGACATATAACATGGTAGATTTCTATACATAATACCAAAATACAGAGACCGTGGTTGCTTACAAACTTGCAAAATATACGAGTTAACACTGGGGTGTTATCCTCTGTTGCTATTCAGATCTGTTCCATCAAAACTTGTATTATAAAAGGGTGTAAGAATCCCTGGCATGGAATAACAATGACTGAACCAACATGGATGTTAATTGTACTAAGGAGATTGGCTTTTTACAATTGCTAATGACCTTTAAGACCTTTGTTGGATATTCAATTCTTTTGTAGGAGGTTTTGTAAACAGTGGCAATGGTGGGTGAATTACTCCAGGCGGTAGAGGGCAGCCAGAACGCTTAGCCATGTGTGCAACTTCAGAGAACCACACTTTTTGCCATGGATCAGGGGACAAAGGACTATGGAGATGCATGAGAGTTTTCTGTACGTCTGGACTGGGCAAACTTTGTCTGTAGGGCCAGATGTGGCCTGTGACTGTGATTCCTATCAGAACCTTCTCCCTCTGATTTTTGGACTCCAGCCAGAGATGATGCAGGCACTTCTTTGGTAAAAATGAACTCTTTATTGTTTAACAAGTTGAACGGATCCAACTCAAGAGTCAACTCACTATTATTTCCAACGACTTTCCCTCCAACGATCCCTTCTCTTTTGGTTAACAAGTCCCTCGAAAACAGACAAGGGGGCAGAACTAACTTCTTGGCCCGGTCCCTTGGTTTGGGCCTTTTGCCTCGGGTCATCACCTTCCAAGCCCAGGACTGATGTGGGTAATAAACTCATCCCCCAAACAGTTCCAATACCTTCTTGCCCGGGGCTGGTCTTAGACGGGGCTTGAAGGGACTCATCCCAGGAGTCATCATTCCAGCCACTTTTACACATGCCCAGTTCTCTCTATTGTGAACTTCCCGCTCTCTCCTCTCTCTTTCTTCCTTCCACTTCTTTCTCTCTGCTGTTTGCCCCCAATATGGTGGCTTCCTATATAGTTGTCTTTTCCATTCCCTTTCTGCCTCTTCTCTAGATTCTTTGAATGTCACCCATTTAGCAGTCCATGGGTCCTCTTTGACTATTTTGACCCAGCCTTCCTCATTTCTTTCTCTCTCTTCCACCTCCCAACAACTTTCTTCTGTCGCTCCTGCTTTCAATTCCCCCTCTTCTTCCTTCACACCTTTTTTTATCTTCCTCATTTCCTGCCAAAATAGCTCCCCTTACTGGTGAACCTTTTCCCGGGTCTTTTGCTTCGGTGCTTTTTATAGCCATCATTTCCAAACCTCTCCTCCAAGGTTATCAAGTATAGTTCCTCTGAATTCTTCCCCATGGGTGGCACATCTCTGGAGACTGGTTCCATCACTTCTTCTGCCCCACGTTGACCTACTTTCTAAAGCTCTCTGTAAGCTTTGTTCAGCCACTGTTCATCTCTTCCTCAACTGCATGTGAGGAGGGTGGAAGAATGGAAAGGATGGCTGCTGGCCTGGGGACTCTGATATGCAGAGAATACCACCCTTAACAGGGGAAAAATATTGCTGACATCTAGTGTATGTAATAACATGTCTGTCCATGTGTGCATGCATACCCACACGGGGGTGGGTGGTTCTGTGGTTTCCTTTCCCATTTTAAGTTATTGGTCTCTGTAAATTATTTGCAGGAAAAAAAAATACATAAAAGAACTTTGTGACCTCTTAAGTCCTCTGTCCCTGAAAATTAGCCGAATAGAACGTTTGTTTGGGTTTCTGTAAACTGCATTTGACATACAGAGTCATCTCATTCTGGTGCTTTGTTGGGCCAACGAAGGCGGAGGAGCGGCCAGGATTGTCAAGCCAGAGATAAAAACCATAAATTCCGAAAAGAGGGTTGTTAGAATCATCTTTCTGCATGAGAGACTCCAGAAACCCCAAACAGGCTAACTAGTGCTTGGAAAAGGTCTCACCGTTTCCCCACAACAACTGACTTTCTTTTATGCTAATCATTTATAAAAGAGCTCTTTTAAAGGATAAAAACGGGTTTTAGCTTTGCGACTTTTAAATGTTGCTCTTTGTGCTCTACTGCCCCATGCCTTGTGATCAAATTAAAGATGAAGCATATTATTTTAAATAAATTCTGATGAGAAGTGGTTCTGTTCAAGATACTCTAGTATATTTGGTATCAAGTTTCTGGGCACAATTCAAAGTAAGGGTTCTAACCTATAAAGCCCTAAATGGCCTGGGTCCAAGCTATCTCAAGACGGCATCTCCCTTTATGAGCCTGCTCATATATTAAGATCATCAAGGGAGGCCTTTCTCTCAGTCCCACCACCTTCACAGGTGCATTTGGTAGAGGCACAGGAGAGAGCCTTCTCTGTGGCTGCTCCCAGACTCTGGAACGCCCTCCCACTGGAGGCCAGGCTGGCCCCATCTTTGCTGTCTTTCTGCAAGCAGCCAAATACCTTTCTCTTCAAGCAAGCTTTCCCTTAATGACTGGCTGACTGAGTGGGGTTCTTAAATAGATTGCTGTGCCTTACTTGGACCCAAAAGCTTTACTGCTTCGAATGTGTTGCTTCTGTTCACCATCTTTTAGTGTGGTATTTGTTTGATCCTTTTGGAATGTGTACACTTATTGTTTATAGCTTTAAATATTTTAATGATGTAAGGGTCCTTCTTAAGGAGAAAGACAGGGTAAAAATATTTTAAATAAATAAATATAATATTAAGACCATTTGTTTAGGTGAGAGTGAAGAACTGAATGGGCCATGAAACTATGTTCTAAAGCAGTGGTTCCCAACCTTGGGCCTCCAGATGTTCTTGGACTACAACTCTCAGAAGCCTTCACCACCACCTCTGCTGGCCAGGATTTCTGGGAGTTGAAGTCCAAGAACATCTGGAGGCCCAAGGTTGGGGATCACTGTTCTAAAGGACCAGCATTTATGTACTTGTCTAGCAAGAGCAATGGGAGAACTGAAAATCCAGTAACAGTGGCGGCAAGGATGTTTCAAGTTCCCCTCTAGTATGGACACAGCCATGAGCGGGAGTGATTGGAACAACAAAGAGCAAAGGAGGAGCATTTTATTCAAGACCACCATGAGCACAAGCCAGAGATTGTGGTCCAGTCTTGTAAGAACATTAGCCTTTTATAACAGAGTATAGGGAGCTAGTGGGCTTCTCCAGGAACAGCTACTCCAAAAATTTGTCATTAAGTAAACATAGAATATGGTGCAAAGAATCAATTCAGGGATAGTGTTAAATGGCCTGATTGAACAGAAGGCAGCCCTTACATTCCTTCAGCGAGTGTAAGACCGGTCTCCAATCAGCTGCATTAGTGCTCAGTTCATATAACTGAAGCCAGCAACTTGGTGTGTGTTACAACTGGCTCTAAAACGAAGCGTTAATATCTCTGGCTCAGGGGATCCCCTTCTGCAAATAGAAACCCGAGTCGTCGTTTCATAAAGCAGTCTCGTTCTCTTTCTCCCTACACGTTCGCCATGGAGTGGTGAGTGGTGACGTTCATTCAATTTCCTGCCCCAAGCCAGCCAACTCTTGGTTGTATGAATTAACCCTAAGAACCCGAACCTTCTTTTCTCTGGTTGGCAATGAATGGGTTTGATTTTCAGATGGACCAAGAACTCCTGCCTCCACCACAATCCCCCCAGCGCCTCTGTCTTTTATAAAAGCAGGATATGAACTGGACGGAAATGACCCATTACGATCCCGGCAGGCAGGTTCAACCACTGGATTTGCTTGGCTAACTCTAAAACACGTGCAACCCCAGATCTGAAAGCAAAGGTACAATTCCCATCAGGTTGCTGTATTTGGTATCAGTGGTAGCACACATTCTTTGGAATTGAAGGGTAGGGAGGGAATAGCAGTTTACTTGTCCACAAAGAGAGGGGAACCGACTCTGTGACCCATTCTCCGCAGAATTGATAAGCTAGGAACCTTTGTCACTGTCCACAGCGAAGAAAGAGTAGAGTAGAAATAGTGCTTCTGAGCATTTGGGTTCACAGAAGGTAGAAAACAGTTGAGGTTAGAGCGGCCATGCATCTTAATTTTATAGAGCAGTGGTTCCCAACCTTGGGTCCCCAGATGTTCTTGGACTAAAACTCCCAGAAGCCTTCACCACTGGTTGTGCTGGCCAGGATTTCTGGGAGTTGTAGCTCAAAAACATCTGGAGACCCAAGGCTGGGAAGCATTGTCTAGAGGACAGTCCTCTATCTGAAGGTCTGTCGAGTTCAAGTCTGCCTTAAAAATACAGTCAAACCTCGACCTACGAACGGCCCTACCTACGAATATTTCGACTTACGAATGGCTCCGATCGCAAAAATTTATATCGACTTGCGAACGGAGCCTCGACTTACGAACGGAAAAAGGCAGGGGGAAAGGGCGGGAAATTCAAAACTCAGCCTCCCAGGGCTTGCCCAGCACCATTTTTGAATTTCCTGCCCTTTCTCCCTGCCTTTTTCCATTCAGAGGCTTGCCCAGCACCATCGGAGGACTGGCGGGGATCCCCCGCAACCGCGATCGCCGCTTTCAGAGGTCCCCCACCAGTCCTCCGATGGTGCTGGGCAAGCCTTCGGAAGCCTCTGAACGCCGATCACAGTTGCGGGGGACCCCCGCCAGTCCTCCAATGGTGTTGGGCAAGCCTTCGGAAGCCTCTGAACGCCGATCACGGTTGCGGGGGACCCCCGCCAGTCCTCCGATGGTGCTGGGCAAGCTTCCCAAGGCTTCCCCTGCACCATCAGAGGACTGGCGGGGGACCTCTGAAAGCGGCGATCGCTGCGTGGTGTTTTATTTTTCATTTCTTTTTTTGGGGGTATTTTTTTCTTCGGCCGGAATGGATTAATGGGTTTTCAATGCATTCCTATGGGAATGCATAGTTCGACATACGAACGTTTCGACATACGAACGTTAATCCGGAACAGATTAAATTCGTAAGTCGAGGGTTGACTGTAATGGGGGGGGGGGAGTACTGCTTATATACCGCCCCATAGCTTTTAAGGTGTGCTGCTTATATACCGCCCCATAGCGTTTAAAGCACTCTCTGGGTGGTTTATTTTTATTTTTATTTATTTATTTATTTATTTATTAGATTTATATCCCGCCCTTCTAGACAATGTTTACAAGTTAATTATGCAGGCTACCCATTGCGCCCGCCCCCCAGCAAGCTGGGTACTCATTTTACTGACCTCGGAACGATAGAAGGCTGAGTCAACATTGAGTTGGCTCAAGAACCCTCAGAAAACAGAAAAATGGCCTTACCTTGAATTTGTCCGTACAAAGGACCTGACGAGCAAACTGACCATATCAAACTGGCCAAAGTCATCCCTACTACAGTGAGTAGGACTACCATTCTCCCACCCACCCCTTTTTGACCAACAACTCCTTGAATTCTCTGGGAGTTCAAGGCTAGAGACCCATACCTACAGACACCTACATTTTGCTGGCTTGAATCAAGACCTGATCCTCTATGATGCTAAAGAACAGCAAAGCTTCTACTCCGGGCCCCATTGCAGCAGCTTCCTCCCAGGATGCATTATGTCAGGAATTGAGCCCTTAACACCATCCAGCCTCCAAAGATTAGGCCTCGATCCAGGTGAGCAAAATATAGGTGTCTGCAGGTGTTTGTCTTTGAGTGGAACTCCCAGAATTCTGTCTGGAGAATTCTGGAAGTTGCAGGTGAAAAGGAGGGGGGGGAGGCACATCCCTAATATTGAGTGTATCCTGCTGCTATTTATGTTATAGGAACCATTTCTATACATATAAATTGCTAGAAATTGGTACCCTGTTTTGCTGCTTTTTGAGCATGCATTCTCTCTCTCTCTCTCTTTGAGCAATGCAAAGGTGGTTGCTCTAGTTGAAGGTCACAACAGAGGAGCAGGGAGAGCCATCATTGCTACTTGCCTGCAACGCCTGTTTCAAAAAAATAAAGGTGGAAGGGTGCCACCCTGCTACTGGGTAGAGGGATGCAGTCTGACCTCTGTAAGGCAGCCCTGGGTTCTCTCTGTAAAACAAAAACTGTCAGCTCTTGTGTTGCAAACGGAAAGCCACCTGCCATGTCTTAAATTAGTAAATACACCCCAAATGTTCTGTTGAAGGTGAAGCAAAATTTGAGAGTTACAGAAAACACATTTACCAGTAAATTATTCATCTGCTAAAACATCTTTGAACTCTCTGGTATGAGTGTTACTGACAAGTGCAGGAAAAGGGATTAAGAGGAATGGTTCTCAGTGTGACATTTATGCAAATTTTATTCCCATGTCCCCTTCCCCACACAAATGCCCCAGCCAGAACTCAATCGTGGAGTTCTGGAAAATGTCCCCCCTTTACACCTCTTTCTGTTCTACCCCCCACAAATAGATTTCGCCAGGGTGGTGCAATTCTTTGGATTGTGGTGCTGTTTGTTGTCTACCTTGAACTCTGCTCACTTTGCAAAGGGGTCTTGTACGCTAAGTGACCTCCACAGAGTGGACAGTGCATGGACTGTACAGTGAAGGGCTGTTTGTATATAGATGTGTGTGCATGCATAAGGATGTCTTTAAATAATTCACACTCCCTCACATGCTGCTTTAAACACATTCTTTGGCTTTGCCCACAAACTTCACCTTCTTATCTCAGGTACCAGGAAATCTGAGACACTGTTATCAGCAAAGCAAGGTTTGGGAAACACTGAGATTTATTATGCACGTGGCAAAAATAGCAAATTAGTTTTTGAACATTCTCTAAGGCTTTCTGTCTCCTCCAAGAAAAGAGAGGGAAGGGAACTCAAGAAACGAAGAAAGCATAATTCAGTGGGCTAAAACAGTCTTTGCATGTTGAAGTTCCAAGGTTAAATCAGTGGAATTTGTGATTGAAAAAAAAAATGTCTGGAAACAGGTGCTGGGAAAGATACTTCTCTGCCCAAGCCTGGCATCACTTTTTGTTGTTTAGTCGTTAAGTCGTGTCCGACTCTTCGTGACCCCATGGACCAGAACACGCCAGGCCCTCCTGTCTTCCACTGCCTCCCGGAGTTGGGTCAAATTCATGTTGGTAGCTTCGATGACCCTGTCCAACCATCTCGTCCTCTGTCGTCCCCTTCTCCTCTTGCCCTCACACTTTCCCAACATCAGGGTCTTTTCCAGGGAGTCTTCTTCTTCTCTGAGATGGCCAAAGGATTGGAGCCTCAGCTTCAGGATCTGTCCTTCCAGTGAGCACTCAGGGTTGATTTCCTTCAAAATGGATAGGTTTGTTCTCTTTGCAGTCCAGGGGACTCTCAAGAGTCTCCTCCAGCACCACAATTCAAAAGCATCAATTTTTCGGTGGTCGGCCTTCTTTATGGTCCAGCTCTCACTTCCATACATCGCTACTGGAAAAACCATAGCTTTGACTATGCGGACCTTTGTCGGCAAGGTGATGTCTCTGCTTTTTAAAATGCTGTCTAGGTTTGTCATCGCTTTCCTCCCAAGAAGCAGGCATCTTTTAATTTCGTGGCTGCTGTCACCATCTGCAGTGATCATGGAGCCCAAGAAAGTAAAATCTGTCACTGCCTCCATATCTGTGATGCCTCCTGGCACCACTAGTCCAGATAAAACCTTGGCCTGATCGGGCCTTCCAGAAACCCACCATCTTGGATTTTTCTAGTTCCAGTAACACTCCAGCTATTACAGAGCTAGATACTGGCCATGGGAAGATTGCGCACCAGCTGAGAATTCTGGGAGCTGTAATAAAAGGAGTCACTTTTCCAAGCCTTGACATGGGGTGACAGTGGCCAGATGCCTAAGGGTGATTGTGTAAGTCATTGCTGTTCATTAATGCAGTGCCATCAAGTAAATTCAGACCCTTTCCAGGTTTTTCTAGGTAGAGAGTGCTCAGAAGTGGTTTGCCATTCCCTTTTTTGAGGGGAGCCTTGGGACTGTGCAGCTTGCCCAAGGCCACACAGACCGGCTCTTCTAAAATGCACAGCCAGATACCTAACTCACTGGGATATCCAGCCAACTGTTCTTTTCCTAGTCACTCCCTAATGGCACAGTCATGTGACCTGGTTGCTTGATGGACAGCCTAAGAGATAGAAAAATGTTGCCTTTACCTGCTGAAAAATAAAATAGGATTTTGGTCATTGGATCTATCCCAGAGCTTTGTCTGTAATATGTTAACTTGTGGAGACATGAGAGAGTAAGAACGTTCCTTTATTAATCTTTTAACATCAGCGCATTATTTTAGGAGTGTAGCGATCCACAATACATTCAAAACATTGCTTTTTGATGGACTTTGGTGTGGGGGGCTACCTCACAAAGTTGTTGTGAGCATAAAGGTGGGGAGAAGGGAGGAAAACCACTGGAGGAAAGACAGGAGAGAAGGAAAAAAAGCAACCAAGGAAATAATTCACACACACACCAATTTTGAGGATTCAGAAATAATAATGTAATAAAAAAACTATCAACGCTGTACTTGATATGATATGTATACTTAGTAATGAGTGATGAGTAATATATAAAAAGTCTCACCAACACACCTGACCATTTAAAAATAATGTTGTAAATTCTGCCTTGTGTGCACCCCACATTTACAACACACCTTCAGTTCTCTTGGCTGCCTCTCCTCCACCACAATTGTTCCTTGGCTTGGTTCTCTGAACAGCTTGCTTTAGAAGATTAAATTTCAGCGTTCACATCTTTAACTTCTTCAAGGCCGGCTTTCAGCTCCCTTATCTCATTCAGCAAAGGATTGCCCTTTTCCTTTGGGTGGAAGTACAGCCCCTCTTTCTCGCAGGATGTAGGTGTTACAGTTCTGGTCTTCCACCTGTCTCATCACAAGCCCTGTTTCAGCATTTCTGGAGCTGGTTGTGGATGCTATGAATTCTCCTCCATGCAGAGACCACCCTTCTCTGACAGAGAGTTACAGCTCCACGGGGAGAGAGAAAATGTGGATTTAATTGTTATGAGAATCAGCGGAGCCAATCCAAGCCATTTTTCCTGCCTGACGTGAAGGGTATGAAGCTACAGAAGATAGTTTAGAAGTCCCAGGACAAGCTGTGTTCCAGGAGGGAACATCAGCTCAGTTTGGAAGGCACAGCTGAAATGTTTTTGGTGCTCTCTAGTGGTTCCCACTCAAGGCAGGCATCACACTCTGCCTAATGGAAGGGCCGGGTCGTGAGAATCAAAACAGCAACAAGTGTTCTCGGTGTTGACATAGTGCTACTGGTTCTGTGTTAGCACTGTTGCCACTGGCTTCTCCCCACTGCTTGTTTTAGTATCTAACCCTCTGCCCTTCCACAATAAATGCTTCCCTCCAACTGAGGTTGGAGAGTTTGGGAAGCGAAATTCAACACAAAAACTAGAGTGAAGGGGGCTGTAGACAAGGAGACACGCAGTAAGGGTAAGAACAGAGAATCAAGGCATCTTGGAATAAAGAAACCTTTAAAAGCCCAAGGAACAAGAGACTTTATTTCTGCACTGTAATGTTGAGCTAGCTGGCTGAATAGCTCAGTGGTTTAGATATCTGGCTGTGGAGCCAGAGGCAGGGAGTCCATTTCCTCGCTGGGCCTTTGGCAAGCAGAGCTGGTCTGTGTAGCCTTGGGCAAGCTGCACAGTCCTGGGGCACCCCCAGAAGAAGGGAATGGGAAACCACTTCTGTGTATTCTCTACCTAGAAGATTCTGGAAATGGTTGCCATAAGTCAGAATTGACTTGATGGCACATGATTATTGATATTTCGCTACCTAGAAGGCTACTCTGTTCATTCATGGACTTATTGTTGTTGTTGTTTAGTCGTTTAGTCGTGTCCGACTCTTCGTGACCCCATGGACCAGAGCACGCCAGGCCCTCCTGTCTTCCACTGCCTCCCGGAGTTTGGTCAAATTCATGTTGGTTGCTTCGATGACACTGTCCAACCATCTCATGGACTTATTAGGGCAGGCTATTTCAAGCAAACCCTGTTTGAAATCGGTGACCACTCCATGAGGATTGGAGGTCCTACAGCTTAGTTCAACCCCAAGATTTGAATACTCTTTCTTTTGCAAAATAAAATATGAAGCATAATATTAGCCAGTGTTGGGAAGCTGGGATAGTACAGTGAACAATGTTGTGGTGATGGCCACCATGCCTTGTGTTCAACTAGAAATTTCAAAGGAAAAGAGGGTCTGAGAGAGAAGAACAAGCTACGAACAGCAGCTACTGTATCTTTCATCATATCCTGCTTGGTCCAAAAAAAATTCTCAGCTTCTCTCAGAGAGTCAATTAACGCACATGAAGAGAAAAAACAAGTATTTCTCAGGCCCCAAAGAGACAATACTGTTAATATGTTATTAGAAGCAGTATTCCCTCAAGAGGGAAGAGACATCTATTGATCTTAGCAGGAGCTTGCCTCACACTGCATGTTGCAAATTAGTTGGCTTTTATTTTGTAACTGATTATTGGGATGTTAACATAGTCATGTTAAGATATCAGGGGAGGCCTTTCTTTCTGTCCCACTATCCTCACAGGTACACTTGGTGGAGACTCAGGAGAGGGTCTTCTCGGTGGCTGCTCCCAGACTCTGGAACTCCCTCCCACTGGAGGCCTGGCTGGCCCCATCTTTGCTGTTCTTCTGTAAGCAGGTGAAGACCTTTCTCTTCAGGCAGACTTTTTCTTTGTGACAAGACTGTCTAGCACAGGTTTTAAAACGAGATGGTTTGCATTTTGTTGCTTCTACCTCTGTTTTAGTAATGCTTTACCTAACGTTCTTAATATAATGTTATTAATTCATGAAGTATTTGAATAGTCCACTGCTTTTAGCATTCATATTATGTTTTAATGATGTGAACCGCCTTGGGTCCTTAGGAGAAAGGCGGGGTAAAAATATTTCAAGTTAAATAAGCAAATAAATAATCTGCACATCTAATTGTTGAGGTTGGGGGCTTTTAAGGAATTGCATATCTGGAGGGCAAAGGATGTGATAGCAGCAAATATGTTTTTCTGTTAACATAGCAATGGGATCCCCCTGTTTGTGTGATTCAAAAAAGATTAAGGAATCCTGCTTGGCATGGCGCAAAGTCTGAATTGCCTGCCTGCAGAATTTCAACAGTGCAGCGAGAACACATATCCCTGTGTGTACATGTTGATGGCTGTGCCGCAACTACAGAGTCAGAAGCTATCTCTTGAGATTGGCTTCCCATTGGCAAAGTTCGAAAAGTCTGCTCTCTCTTCCCCTCTCTTGCTTTGAAAATTATTAACCTCAACGCTCAGTGTTCTTTGTCACAAGGCAGAATCTGTTGTCCGCAGCCCAAATGAGGCGACACAGATTTGCTGATCCCTCTGATTGGTGCATAAAGGGAGGCTTTCTCTGACCCGCTCCGCAGCTGTGGCAGCCTGACATAAAAGATTGTCTGGTAGCCTTACTAGCAGCTGTTTGTTATCCCCCTACCACTCAAGGGTATCTTGACATAAAAAGCAGGCACAGCAACATAAGTAGAGCAGTGACAATAAACAGAATGGCTTGATAAAGAACAAACCATGCCAGACAAAGGCAGCTTGGCTTTGTTTAGATAAAACAAAGCGACAAAAATCAGTAAATGTTGCCATGAGGCTCTTGGAAGAAATAGACGCAAGGGGAATGAAGTCCCGGTGGAAGGACGGAGACTGTGCCATACTTATCGGTGCAATGGACTCTTTCTGACAGTGGTTTTTCAGTTGCTGGAGACAGATCTTGAAATGATGTCATGCTTCAGTCTAGGTCTACCAGCGCCCCATCACCCATCGCCCTATACGACTGAAAGCTTTTACTGGGTGGCGAAGATATTTCTGAAAGTTGAGACTTTCAGCTCCTTCCCCTTTTTAAAAGAAAAGAAAGCAAAGCAGACCTCTGGCCTTTAATATACAGTTGCTCTTGGAAGCTGGCAACTGCCATGGGAAGCCATTCTAGGATCTGGGCCAGGAAAGGCATGCCTTCTTCATCCAGAGGGCCCCAAAGGCATGTTGCTGGAACTGTTCAAACAGGTTGAAGATTGCTGTGGAGGCTGAATGGCGTCATAGTTGGCATCTTGAACTAGGACAGAGGAGAGACCCAGGTCAAACCAGACATGAAGGCGAGCGTGTATTTCCTAACAGGAACCCACTTCGCTTCCAACTGTGGATCTTCCTCAAAGAAATGTGCCTCTGCAATTAGAACTGTGTATGAAGCCAATGGCTGAAATCCCGTTGCTTATCATAGCAAGTCACAGCTATAGTAGGCCCACCGAATCAATGGAATTTATTTATTTATTTATCTAAAATATTTTTACCCTGTCGTTCTTCTTTAAAATGACCTAAGGCAGCTTACATCATTAAAAGACAATATTTAAAACCCAAACCAGTAAGTATACAAATGCTAAAAAGGATCCAGCAAATATCACACTAAAAATGGTAAACAAAAGCAACACCAAAAACACATTCAAAGCAGGAAGGGACAACAGTCCATTTAAAAAAAAACCCACACAGGCGGCCAATCACCGAGGGAAAGCTTGCCAGAAGAGAAAGGTTTTTGCCTGCTTGCAGAAGGACAGCAACGATGGGGCCAGCCTGGCTGCATTAAATACACTGATTCAATAGGCCTACTCTGCTTGTAGTTTATTAAGCTAAACAATAGGTTTTCAGCCCCTGTTTACCTTCTAGTGGCCAATCAAAAAATAAAGCTAAATGCAAGATAAGTAGGTGAGAAGAAGCATGTAAACACAGCTCTCTGCTTTTGCAGAAAGACAATCTCTGAAAAAATATATTGAACATATTGTATGGTTTACTATGTAGAACTGGGAGTGCTGCATAAGGAATAAAGCTGACAAGGGAAGAAGTTGGTTCATTCAAAAAAGTGGTCTTATGAACTTTAAAGATTCCACAGGCTGTCAGAAAGACAAATACAGTATGTGGGTTCTAGATCATATCAAGCATAAACTCTGACTGGAAGCGAAAATGAATTGTACTTTGGACATGTCACACGAAGACAATGTTCAGTAGAAAAGACGATCGTATTATGAAAAGTGGAAGACAGCAGGAAATGAGGGAAGCCAAACCTTAGATGGATCGACTGTCTACAGAAAGCGGTGGTCTTTAGTGTGCAAGACCTGAGCTGGGCTCTTCATTCGAGCAAGTTTTGGAGGTCATAAGTTCTGAAGGTTGCCATAAGTCAGAACCAATGGAACAACGCAGAACAACATCAGCTGGGAGGAATGGACAGCAGCTACCGACATCGTGAGTTTTTTTGCATGAAATATTGCTGTCTATGGCAAGATTAGGTCTGTGCTGCTGTTTTCTTTCTTTGCTACGGTTTGCTTTGCTTTTTCTGTTAAGCAGCATTCACCCTGTTTTTAACCAACCTGATTTGATTCTGTCCTCCAAGCCATTCACTCACGCATTCTGGCTCTGTTGCCCCGCCTCAGAGTTCCAGTAATCCTTGCACAACACACAATTTTATTGACAAGAACTTCCACATAATAATAAAGCAATTTGAGCCGGAGCCCCCCTGAGAATGTATTGAACAATAAATTCTTGGTTAGCATCCCTCTGCAGCTGTTCTGGGTTTCAATAGACGTGAAGACAACTTTAGCTTAAGATTTAGTGATTGAGCATTCACCATTAACAACACCAGACAGTGATAATCTCTCTTCAAATCATGAAGTTGTGGCCCTTTTGCTATACAATGGCTTCCATTAGGGAATACATGGTTCCAGCGAACCTCTGTCTGGGCAGTACCATAGTGGAGGGGCCCCATGTCAGTCACATAATGAAGTGGGAAAGTGGTGCATTTCGGAATAACTTTCCTTACTAAGCAGCGTGCCGTATTATCTTTTGAATGGTTTTCAAACACTTGGGCCCTCCTTGAGTTTTCTGCCAGGCAGGTTTGAGACAAGAACTATAAAGTCCCTCTTTATCTTCTTGTTTCTCTCCTACCAGAGGCTGGATATCACCCTCGTGCTATTTTGACCTTGGATAAGAGAGCTTTAAACAATGATGTTCTATTGCATCTAAAGCATGCTTCCCACATCTTTCAGCCAGTAAGTTCTGTGCTTCTTCGACCATTTATTTTACCTTAAGAGGTTAGCTGTAACCCCTTGTTACTTTTCATTCCTCAGTACCTGATCAAAGTATTCTGGCTTTCTTCATTTTAGGTATTTTAGGATATCTTGCTCTGCATTTGTTTGCTTGATTTCTTCACTGGTGACCCCGTTGATCCAAGACGTTCTTTGTTGCTGCTGCTGTTACATGCTTCTGACTTATAGGGCTCTCAAGGCATGTGTTTACTATTGCTACACATCCCCCAGAGACTTTCAGTGGCTGGGCAGGGATCTGAACCCAGATCTCCTAAGCACTAGTCTGACATTCCATCCACTATACCACAGGCTCTCCAGAAATTATCATCATAATCATCCGCAGATGAGGTCTTCTTTCTGCTGAAGACCTCCAGCAACTCATGAATCGTTTTAGCAAGGCCTGCCAAGACTTTGGATTAACAATCAGCCTGAAGAAAACACAAGTCATGGGCCAGGGTGTGGACTCACCTCCCTCTATTACCATCTCCACACAAGAATTGGAGGTTGTTCATGACTTCGTGTACCTCGGCTCAACGATCTCTGACACTCTCTCCCTAGATGTCGAGCTGGATAAACGCATTGGCAAAGCAGCTACCATGTTCTCTAGACTCACAAAGAGAGTATGGCTTAATAAGAAGCAGACGGCATATACCAAGATCCAGGTCTATAGAGCCTGTGTGCTGAGTACACTCCTGTACTGCAGTGAGTCCTGGACCCTTTGTGCACGGCAGGAGAGGAAGCTGAACACGTTCCATATGCGTTGTCTCCGACGCATTTTTGGTATCACCTGGCAGGACAAAGTTCCAAATAGAGTAGTCCTAGAACGAGCTGGAATTGTTAGCATGTATACATTACTTGAACAGCGACGTCTACGTTGGCTCAGGCATGTGGTGAGAGTGGCTGACGGTCGGATTCCGAAAGATCTCCTGTATGGAGAATTAGTGCAGGGAAAGTGCCCCAGAGGGAGACCGCAGCTGCGATACAAGGATATCTGCAAGCGGGATCTGAAGGCCTTAGGAATGGACCTCAACAGATGGGAAACCTTGACCTCTGAGCGTTCAGCCTGGAGGCAGGCGGTGCATCACGGCCTCTCCCAATTTGAAGAGACCCTTGTCCAGCAGGCCGAGGCAAAGAGGCTGTCCCGAAAGCAGCAAAACCAGGGAGCTGGACAGGGGACAGATTGTATTTGTCTTCAGTGTGGAAGGGATTGTCACTCTCGAATTGGCCTTCTCAGCCACACTAGACGCTGTCCCAAGACCTCTATTCAGAGCACATTACCATAGTATCTCGAGACTGAAGGATGCCTAAATACAAAATAAATACATCTGCAGAGCTGGAATGGACCTCATGGATCGAGTCCCACCCCTGTCAAGGAGGCACAGTGAGGAACTGAACTCCACATTTCAAATGCTCTCTCTCTCCACGCCACCCCTTAAATAGTAGCCTTGTTGCTACTCTTGTCTGACATTGTTAATGGTGAGTCTTCAGTCACTCAAACCCACAGATTATGCCAAACAGAAAAATTAGGAATATAGAGCACTGTACAATGCACATTCTCAAACCCTTTTTCAATGGTTGTTGTTGTTGTTGTTGTTGTTGTTGTTATTACGTACATCTTGTGTTCTTCATCTTAAGGGAGTGCTCTGAGCCATCAGTATTCTGACTTCTATTGCATGATTATGTTCATTCAACCACATTCCAAGGTAATTATGTTTGTCAACACACTCCATAGTTTCATTTTAGATTTGTAATTGCATTTTTGGGCTGCTTGATTTTTATCGATTATCATGAACTTGATTTTCTTAACATTAATTTTTAAACTGTTCATTCCTGTTTTCATGGCTTCTTTTAAATTACCTTTGCAGGAGACTGTCTAAATTTTCAGCAAGGAATGTTGTGATGTCTGCACAATGGGTCTGGTTGACATCCTCTCCATTAACAAATGACGCCATCTTTTGCGTTGGACTTTCTAAATATATTCTCAGAGCAAAACAGCCCAACACAGACATAATCAAGATGCAAAGTGTTGATACTTACCAAATTCCTTGAAGGTCAAAGGACAAGTGGCCACCTGATTGATTGATTGATTGATTGATTGATTGATTGATTGATTGATTGATTGATTGATTTCAACCTAGAATTCAACAGTTGACAATCTGGGGTCTCCAGATATGGTTGTACTACAACTCCCAGAATTCCTGATCATTGGCCATGTTGCTTGGGGCTTTTGGATGCTGAAGTCCAACAGTATCTAGAGATTCATACCTGGGAACCACTGTCCCAGAGCATAAAGGCAACCAATGAAGCATCTTTTGCTCTGTTGGTCTTCTTGTTCTGCTGTAAGGATGAAATGGACAACAGAATCTGCCGACTTGTGGGTTGATTCTGCTTTACGTGGCACAAAGGACCCAGTGTTAGTAAACCCCAAACCCAGAAATGAGGGGAGGAAGAAAACTGGCAGGTTTTGCAGTTGAGTGCATAGATCATGCCTTCAGAGCAAACTCCCACAGATATCTTCACGTTGACGTTCACGTTAACTACTGTTAATTCTGAAACTTGTCCTTCTGCCTGGAGATCTGACAAAGCAAAGCAATTCCATGAAACTTCCTCTGGTGCTCTGAAACCTATAAAACCAAGCCAACCCTACGTGTTGAAGGCATCTTAAAAATGGGTTGCTTGAGCATAACACAATCTCTCTGTCTACATACACACATGCACACACACAGTAGGACTGCTGTATCTGTGGGATCAGTACCCATGGTTTCAGTTGTCTGCTGCTTGACAATATTAAATGTAAAACCCATTTTTCCAAGGTATATTATCAGAACTGGCTACTACCATAGAGGGATGCAAAGACTATGCTATATGTAGGGTTTGCATATCCACAGTTTTTGGTATTGGGGGGACTTGGAACCGATCCCCTGTGGATACCATGGTCATTCTCTCTCTCTCTCTTAACTCTTATATCTCTTAACTTTTATATATATGTGTGTGTGTGTGTGTGTGTGTAAACTATTTGCACCACCTGGAGTTCCATCAGTCCAAATCCACTCTGTGTATGCTAGGAAAGACGGAGTTGATTATTCCTGGTAAACAAGGACGGTTGGCCCATATTATTTTGCTGTCCTGCCAGAATGCAGTTTTATGGATTGGACCAGTAAAAGAGCAGAGAGTTGGCAATCCGGCAGTGCTTGGAAGTGAATAACATTTTTAAACTATGGCTGAGCACAGTTTTAAAGTTTTTTTTTTTTAAATACAGGAATTGGTGCTCCTATAAAATGTATCCCAAACCAGCCATTTTTTTTCTTCTTCTGCTGGCAGACAGACGTTGTTGCCTGCAAATCTTTTCTGATAGCCCTGCCGAGCACATTTCAGGAGATGGGGCTTTTGTGAGCCACCAGCTTGTTCTTCTACGTAATTCACAAAGACATCCTTCTGGCCAAAGCAGACCATGAGCTGCTTGAAGTTGCAAAGTCTCTTAATGAGGGCCACCGTCCTGCTCTGATTGGAGATGACTGGCGGAGAGAGACATCCAAGATGCTGCTGGCAATATTGCGCTATAGCACAATCTGGAGAGGGGAACAGAGAGAAGGGAAAACCTCCAAATTCTGTACTTAGAAAACTCAAATGGTACATTCAGCATCAATTATGCAAATCAATAATGTATGCCAATGTGCGTTTGCATGAAATGGCTCAGTTTGCACACCTCGTTCCGCATGCAGCATTTGAGCGTTGTAAAATTTGAGATTTTACAGGAAAGAACAGGAAGCGAGAGAAGAAAGTGAGCCTGTTACTAATCAAGCCAAGGCTTTTTGGACCAGCTATAGTTTTTGAATAATCTTCAAGGGGTAGCCCTATGCAGAGTGTGATGTGCTGCCAAGTCAGTTCTGAGTTAAGGCAGCCATGCTAGACTTTACAAGGTATGTGAGATTTTTCAGGAGTAGTTTTACCAGTTCCACAACCCACAGTGAATTTCTGTGGTTGACTGGGGATTTGAACCCTGGTCTCTTGAGTCCTAGTCAGACAATCTATCCATTACTCTGTGCTGGTTGTCCTTTATTATGCCTTTTATAGCTATGTGGAAGAAGCCACCACTGTTGAGATTTCCTTAGTCACAAAACTCTTAAAGGTACAGGAAACCTATTCTACTCTTCATGTGGGCAGTGTAGCAAAGGATGGCGGAACTTGAGCTTCACCACCTTTTGTGTTTTATGGACACAATTTGCCTTTTTTCCCCTTGGCAACTTGTAGAGGAGAACTATTACTGCACAGAATGCCCAATTTAACCCAGAGGTTTGCAACCACTGAACAGTTGTCTGGGACCTTTTGCATTTTGGTTGTACCCGGAAAGAAGGATGTGGTCTTTCTCTCTTAGTCAGAATGATGGAAGTTCCATTTCCTAACACAACCAACAGTGAAAAATAAAAGCCCAGTTAAAAGATGTGAGAGGAAAACCTCCCCCTTCCCAGCTTTTCCAAATGGCATTATTTGTTCCAATTTTAAACTGAATTTGTTCCTTTCAACCTTCCGCATTTCCTTTCTTTCACAGTTCAAGCATGCTTACTGGCAGACATGTTGCCGCAAATGAAAAACATATTTGAAAAGCACAGGAAACAAAACATAAAATATGTCGTTATGAACACAGGAGGTGTTTCTTTCCTGCCACTTTTTTTCTGCACCTGGGTATATCTTATTCTATTTTATTTGTTTTAAATACATGTATCCTGCCTTCTGGCTTGTAACAAAGGTTCCCAAGGTGGTTGACAGAGGATTAAAATACACATAATCAATAAATAAATCAAATAAAAGCAAGCTAACATTAAAATCAACAGGAAAAATCCAAGTCCCAGCAAAAGTGATGACTCCAGAGCATAACAGAGGAGGTGGAGGTCACATATAATGTGTAAATGTTCCTTCAAGTATCCTAAACACTAAACATTTGACCAAAATCCACCATGTGATGTAAACTTGACATTAGTTTTGCTGCAAAGAATTTTACGCCCTGAAGACCTGGCTTGGGAAGAAAGGTATTAATTAACCTGTGGATTATGTGGATTAGGGATCTAGCAACCTTCAAACAGAAACTCAGCCACTCTCTGGTGCAGCACAAAAAGAGCTAATGTAATTCTAGCCTGCATCAACAGAGGTGCAGTTTACAGACCATGAGAATTCTATTTTGCTTTGATCAAGCTTTACCAGACATATATCGTCCTGTTCTGAGCACCACTGTTAAAGAAGGATGTTGGTAACCTGGAGTGACTCGAGAAGAAGGCAATCAAGGTAATGAAGAATCTGGCGATCAACCCCTATGAAAGAAGGTGGAAACAATTGGATATGTTTAGCTTGGAGAAGAGATTATGAACAGGTGACATGATGGCTATATTTGAAGACTGGCCACATAGATGGAGGAGTGCATTTTTGTTTTGTTGTTCCAGATGACAGGATCCAAACCCTTGGGGGTTCAAGTGTCAAGAAAATGGATTTGACTGATCATTAGAAAGAATTTACTTTTGGCACAGGCTGTTTGAAGGCAACGTCTCCCTCATTAGAGGTCTTTTAGAGGGGTGGTTAACTTATATGCAGAATACATCATGCGAAAGGCAGGACTGGATGAATCCCAAACCGGAATTAAGATTGCCGGAAGAAATATCAACAACCTCAGATATGCAGATGATACCACTCTGATGGCAGAAAGTGAGGAGGAATTAAAGAACCTCTTAATGAGAGTGAAAGAGGAGAGCGCAAAAAATGGTCTGAAGCTCAACATCAAAAAAACTAAGATCATGGCCATGGGCCCCATCACCTCCTGGCAAATAGAAGGGGAAGATATGGAGGCAGTGACAGATTTTACTTTCCTGGGCTCCACGATCACTGCAGATGGTGACAGCAGCCACGAAATTAAAAGACGCCTGCTTCTTGGGAGGAAAGCGATGAGAAACCTAGACAGCATCTTAAAAAGCAGAGACATCACCTTGCCGACAAAGGTCCGCATAGTCAAAGCTATGGTTTTTCCAGTAGCGATGTATGGAAGTGAGAGCTGGACCATAAAGAAGGCTGACCGCCGAAGAATTGATGCTTTTGAATTGTGGTGCTGGAGGAGACTCTTGAGAGTCCCCTGGACTGCAAGGAGAACAAACCTATCCATTTTGAAGGAACTCAACCCTGAGTGTTCACTGGAAGGACAGATCCTGAAGCTGAGGCTCCAATACTTTGGCCATCTCATGAGAAGAGAAGACTCCCTGGAAAAGACCCTGATGCTGGGAAAATGTGAAGGCAAGAGGAGAAGGGGACGACAGAGGATGAGATGGTTGGACAGGGTCATCGAAGCAACCAACATGAATTTGACCCAACTTCGGGAGGCAGTGGAAGACAGGAGGGCCTGGCGTGCTCTGGTCCATGGGGTCATGAAGAGTCGGACACGACTAAACGACTAAACAACAACAAGAGGGGTGGTTCTGCTAGTCTGTAAATCATAGAAACATGGAGTTGGAATGGACCTATAAGGCCATCGAGTCCAACGCCCTGCTCAATGCAGGAATCCAAATCAAAGCAGATCTGACAGACGGTTGTCCAATTTTCTCTTGAATGCCTCCAGTGTTGGAGTGCTCACCACCTCCTGAGGTAATTGGTTCCATTGTCATACTACTCTAACAGTTAAGACGTTTTTCCTGGTATTCATCCTAAATCTGGCTTTGCTGTAGCGTGTCCTGCCAAATATAATTTGTTTTAACTGTCTGGAAACCGCCCAGAATAGTGCTGTGGCACTAATAGGGTGGTATATAAATCAAAGTAATAAATAAATAATAAAATCAATGATTGAGAACAGATCCTGCCCCTCCTCTGTATGACAGCCTTTCAAGTATTTGAAAAGTGCAATCGTATCTCCTATCAGTCTTTTTTTGTCATCTGATGCAATGAAATAAATCAGAAGAAGTGGGGTACAGTCCATGAAAATGTATGCCAAATAAAACTTGGTAGCCTTTAAGATGCCATATGAGGCTATGGATGCTCAAACTTAACCAGGGCTGATTAATGTACTTAGAGAAGGCTTGCACACCTCCCTAATTTTGAATAACAGAGTAGAAACACTCTTGATGGATCCAACAGCAGTGGGAGCACCTGTTAGGAGGCAGGTTACCTTCAGGTACCTACATTGAGGCTCTTTGTGTAAAACAATCAGAAAAGATCTGGATTTGTTTATGTCTCAGGGCTCTGCCCTACCGAGCATGTGTTTTCCTCCGTATTGCTCTGATTTGCAGTCGTCCATGGACTGCTGATGTGGATTCTAGTACATATGATCCATGCTGTTTGTTTGTGTACTTCATGAGACGACGTTTCCATGTGGGAGTGCTTTCATGGGTTACCTCTCCACAGCTCAATCCATTATCACTCTTTTTAGTTTGCATAGAACAAATCTACTCCTGTTTCCTTGTTCCGTATTCCTTCTTACAGTTCCTCATATTAGCTGGGAATCATTCAGAAAGAGGAAAATGTCACCATTTGCAACAACACTAGGATATTAGCTGTTGCTTCACTTCACTTCCCTGAAACCCCCCCTAAGTTTTGTACTAAGCCACATAGGTGGCTTATAAGGTTTAGGCTGATGCTTCCGAACATCAGAATGTCACATTCTCATTTCTCATTTTGGAAAATGAATAAATGCTTTTATTCACAACTAGCAAATGTTACTATTTTTGGAATCCTAGCTCCTAGAATTGCCCAGCCAGAACCACACATTTGTCAAGCTTCTGTCTCACTTATATAAAACGTAGGAAAATGGTCCATTCAATTTATTTATTTATTTAAAATATTTTACGCCACCTTTCTCCCTAAAAAGGATCTGAGGCACCTTATATTATTAAAAGACATTATGAAAGCTAAAAACAATAAGTATTCAAAAGGAACAAACAAATACCACTCTGAGAAATAGTAAACACAAGAAATAATAAAAGCACAGTCGAAGCAGTAATGCATAATGATCCATTTAAAAAAAAACCACTCAGGCAGCCAGTCACTGAGGGAAAGCCTGCCTGAAGAGATAAATAAAGTCTTTGCATGCTTGTGGAAGGACAGCAAAGATGGGGCCAGCCTGGTCTCTAGTGGGAGGGAGTTCCAAAGTCTGGGAGCAGCAACAGAGAAGGCCCTTTCCTGTGTCTCCATCAAGCACACTTGTAAAGGTGGTGGGACTGAAAGAAAGGCCCCTCCTGCTTATCCTAACACCCAAGCAGGCTAATAAATGGAGATGCGCTCCTTGAGATAGCTTGGACCCAGCCCGTTTTGGGCTTTATAGGTTACAACTGGTTACAACTAAAACCTAGCTGCTGCGTTTTGTATTGTTTGTCTTGACTGGCAGCACCTATGTGTGTCAGACTGGGGTCTTATCCTTTCCTTTTTGAAGATGCCAGGGACTGATGCTAGAAATGTCTGTGTGGAAAGCATGTGGAATATTCTGTGCTTTTTGGTTCACCAGCATCAGAGAACGATGTATCCCGTTCACAGTGGAGGCGTATTGTGCTCTCCAAACAAATCTTTCCAAACATGATGGTGTTATTTGGTGTGTGTGCTTAAACTCCTGTTTTCTCATAATTTATTTTAATGTTTTTTTATAGCAAATATTGCTATTTCACTGTGAAACCTGAGAGGGAAAAAATAATGCAAGGAAAGTAGTACGTAATTGAGATTTACTCCCACTCGCTACTGGTCCAGGAATTGACATAAAGACAATTGAGAGAGCGTGTTCGAGGAGCAATTTATCACTAATTCCCAGGCGAACTGAAGACAATAAAATGGGCAGGGTTTGCCAACTGGAAATGTTTCATTGAGACTTTTCAGGAATTTACTTGATAGTAAATGTTACTCCCCATGGAGAATAATCTAGCATTATATTAAGTGCTGTGTAGAAACTCTGTTTTAAGTTTGCTTCCAGCTCCTTACAGAAAAAACGTTTCTAAGCAGTGCGAAGTTCCTTGGTGTGGAAGCACTGGGCTAACCATTATCCCTATATGTCGCATGTTTTGCTTATACTTATCCAGCAGCCTGTTGAGTTCACTGGAGCTCTGATCTATTTGTGAGCAAGAAAAGACAGGGTGGAGGCAAGTCTTAGCAAGAAGGGTAAATCGCTTGTAGAATATAATCCACCACCTCAGGTAGAGTCACAGCTGGTCTATCATCTTTAAGTTCTTCCTGCCTTGGTTATAGGCCACCCACATCAGCACCACCCATGGGATATCTTAACCAGTATATACTTTGGCACATCACTTCCATGTGAGAGTAGCTGGCAGCACCAGCACACAGTTTGAAGCAGGCCTAGTTCCCGTGATTTCCGTCAGTGAGTGGCTGCTTGCAAAGGTAGGATGAGTAACCATAGGCTGTGAAAAAGGACAAAATGGCAATTTGAAGTCTCCAGCAGGGCTGTCTCCTGTTTAAAGAGGTCTTAGTAGATGAACTGCATTTCTTCCAGTAGACAGATTCTTCTGTTCAACCTGCAAAATGTGCTAAAAGCCAGCATGGTGCAATGGCTACAGTTTTGAGAAGGTACATGGCTCACATTCTCCCCACTTTAGAATTACAGAATAATGAGGTTGGAAGGGACCTATAAGGCCATGGAGTCCCACCCCCTGCTCAGTGTATCCAGATCAAAGTACATCTGATAGATGGTTGTATATGCCTCCAGCGTTGGAGTGCTTACCACCTCCTGAGGCAATTGGTTCTATTGTACTTCTCTAACAGTTAGGAAGTTTTTCCTGCTATTCAGCCTATATCGGGATCCTGTAGCTTGAGCCTATTATTATGAGCCCTGCAGTCTGGGGTGACTGAGAACAGATCCTGTGCCTCCTCTGTATGCTAATCTTTCAAGTATTTGAAAAGTGCTATCCTATCTCCCCTCAGTCTTCTTTTCTCAAGGCTTAACATGCCCAGTTCTTTCAGTCTTTCCTCATAGGGCTTGGTTTCCAGCCCCCTGATCATCCTTGTTGCCCTCCTCTGAATTTGTTCCAGTTTGTTGGCATCCTTCTTGAAGTGCAGTCTCCAGAACTGGACCCAGTGCTCAAGATGAGGCTTAAAAAGGTAAAGGTAAAGGTTTCCCTTGACATTTAGTCGTGTCCGACTCTAGGGGGCGGTGCTCATCCCTGTTTCCAAGCCGTAGAGCCAGCGTTTGTCCGTAGACAGTTTCCGTGGTCACGTGGCCAGCGCGACTAGACACGGAACGCTGTTACCTTCCCACCATGGTGGTCCCTATTTATCTACTTGCATTTGCATGCTTTCGAACTGCTAGGTTGGCAGGAGCTGGGACAAGCGACGGGATCTTACGACTGCTGGTCTTCTGACCTTGCAGCACATAGGCTTCTGCGGTTTAACCCGCAGCGCCACCACGTCCCTTAAGATGAGGCTTAACCAGTGCCGAATAGAGAGGGACTAGTATTTCATGGGATTTGACTTATTTTATTTATTTATTTATTTATTTGACTTGTATGCTGCCCGCACTCTGCAAGAGTCTCTGACTTAGAGTCAGCTAGTTTTAAAGTGCTCCGGCAAATTCAGTGGGCAACAAAATAATGACAGTTTTGACGTCAGTCATGCCTCCTTGAGGAAGGAATCCCAGAGTTATGTGGCCTGACAACCAAGAAGCCCCTTACCTTCATTACTACCTTGTGTACCTGAGGCACTTGGACAAGAGCCTCACCGGAGAATCTTAAGCAGAGGTAGGTAAAGGGTGGCCATATAGTCTTTAAAGCCTTTTGTTAGGTCTCTTCCTCTCCTTAGGTGGAAAAAATGGGGTGATGATGTAAAAAAAAGGAGGAGGGGTTTTGCCATAAAATGGTGTGCAAAAAAACCCTCACTTCTCCACCAGAAACTCTAAATACCTCCCCCCTCCCCCAAATGTTAGCACCTGGTGCAGCCCCTGGTGAATCCTGAAGTTGTCTGCTTCTAATCTTAACTTATGGGCTGGCTGATTTTGCAGATAATTGGATCCCGAACCATTGAGAGCTTTGACGATAAGCACCCCCATGTTACCCATTGTGAAAAATGCCAGTTGACAGACTGTTCCTGCATCTTCTCCATTCCCCTTGTCAGGGCATCTTGAGAGACATCAATTCAACCACTGAAACTTTCTTGGCACACAGACGCAGTGAGGGGTAAAGCATGACCATTTGCGTGTCTGCTTCTCCTGCAGCTGTAAAAAAAAAAACCCAAAACCTAAAACCCACGAGGGACTTTTTGGACACAGGAATAAAATGAAACAAAAGTTAAGAGCCAACTATTTTACATCCTTCTTGCCTTTTCTTTTCGGCTGACATGGAGCCCACAGAGTCTCACCTGGTTAGCTTCAATATGGCCAGGTAATTCTAGGGCCCGGGTAATTGTCAAGACAGATCCTCATGGTAATTGGATAAACAACCAAGACGAAGCGGCCATCCTGAAGCATTTCTCCTGGATTGTGACAAGAGGGGCCCATCAAAACCGCTCACGAAAAACCACTCCACAGGGCCAGGCCTCCAGTGGCGAAGAGTGAAATGTTTTACCATCCTTCATCCATGGTTCTGCAGGCAGAGGTTTAACAGTGTCAGCTGGCTTGGTGTCAAAAGGCGTCTGGTTCCTTTTAAATAGTGTAAAGCAAAAGTATTGTGCGGGAGAATACGCATCCCAGGGTGGTCGTTTTCTTCTGTGCAATGAAACCCTTCCAGAAGGAGAGTCTGAAGTCCATATAGTGCGAACTGCTAATGGCTGCCGTGAGGTTTATGTGTTAACAAATGCATGGGTGGGAACGCAGGGATTTCAATCCAAACACCCTCTCACTTAGCTCTTTAGAAATTTCTGGAAATTTTGGAAGCCTTGGTAGTGTTGGTATTGGTCACCCCCCCCCCCCCCCCATTTCCCCTGTATCTTTTAATGTTAAGAAATTCTGAAAATGGAAAACACACACACACATGTATTAAGTATTATGCCAGTGTGGTGTAATGCAGGGGTCCCCAGTCTTGGGCCTCCAGATGTTCTTGGACTACAATTCCCAGAAGCCTTCACCACCAGCACTTTTGGCCAGGATTTCTGGGAGTTGAAGTCCAAGAACATCTGGAGGCCCAAGGTTGGGGACCACTGGTGTAATGGACAGAGTGGTGGACTAGGACGGAGAAGACCTAGGTTCAAATCTCTGCTTGGCTCACTGGGGTTGGCAATGATAGAATCACTCCTTAAAAATCTCACATAACCTTCAAAACCCTGTTAAAGTAACTAGAAGTTGGATTTGACTTGTCAGCATGTAACAACAACCCAAAAATAAAACGTTCCCTTTGATACTTCCTTTATATGACATGGCTTAGGATATGACGCACTGTTAGACATGCTATGATGTCATTACTTGTACATTATTTTCTGCCATATACTAAGTCCAAAACTTGGAAATAACTTGTTACAAATAATACTTATCATTGATATTTTTTCCTCAGTAATTAAGGTATAAGGTGGGTAAGTTATATTTTGGTTGTATTTTAATAAGGGATGACCTCAATAGGTTTACAATGTAACTGTAATTTTAAAGTTATGTTTATAGTTATGGAGCTGTGACCTTACTAACTGGGACCAAACCATCTAACTAAAGCTTACTTTAAAAATTACAGACACACCGCAAAAAAGGTTGAACTATTACCTGGATCACATGATGAGATGAGAGGCATCTTGTGCTATTTCATCCAGTGCTTACTGTAAAAAAAAAGTAACTAAATAGTAACTATTTTAATTACTTTTAAGAAATGCAAAAGAGTTAGTTTTTTAAAATTGTGATGAGTATGGGTAGCTGCTAATTTTTGCTACCTTGGAATTGTGATGGTAGTTAGTTACTTTTAAAAGCAGATTTTAAACATTATTACTTAGACTACTTAGATTACTTAGATCACCTACCTTGATATTGTCTACACAGACTGGGAGCACTATCTCTTTTGAGGGCTTCAGATAGAAGTACAGCCTGGGATTGTTTTATTTTTGGGTCGAGGCTTTCAGAACTCCCAATACAGCATGGCCACTAACCATAAGGCTAAGAGATTACGGGAAGTTTAATTCAAAACAGTAACTTTTTCTAACTCTAGATAGATGTCACCTGAAGGTGCCAGAGATTTAACTTAAGACTTTTTACATGAAAAGTAAAAAATAAATGTAGCAAAATAATTCGGTACACAACATAAAAGAACTGCTGGATAGCTCAGTGGTTTAGGTCTCTGGTTGAGAGTTCAATTCACCACTGTGCTTCCTTAACATGGGCTGGACTCCATAGGGTAGCTTTAGATCCAGTTCTGAAGTTCTAAGATGATAATGATGACAATGATTTTGTTGCACCACAGGCAACAGTAAAACATCTGAGATGACCTTGTACTATAGTTTTTTCTGGATTAAAAAAAAATAGTCCCACCCTGGAAGATTTGAATGTGGTGGCCACAAGTTATCTCTAAAGGCTCTTTAAAAATGGTCATTCATCATCAGGGGGAAGGAAAGATGGTCATCAGCCTTCTAAGAAGAGCACAAGGATGATGCTGGCAAGTTTGACCCGCATTCCTGAAATCTCCCTCTCAGAACTATGAAGACCCCCTCATCTCCGCTTTTGCCATCCATGAAATAAGGCGGCTTAACTGAATTACATGGCTGGCTGGATAGCGCAGTGGTTTAAAATCACGGAATCATAGAATCATGAAGTTGGAAGGGGCCTGTAAGGCCATCAAGTCTAACCCCTGCCCAATGCAGGGATACAAATTACAGGATATCTGCCAAGAGGTTGTTAAATTTCTCTTGAATGCCTCCAGCATTGGAGCGCTCACCACGAGGTAATTGGTTCCATTGTCATACTTGTCCTGAACTCTGGGATGATTGAGAACAGATCCTGCCCCTCCTCTGTGTTTGAAAAGTGCTATCAAATCTATCTCTCTCCCCCCCCCCCCCCAACTATACATACTCAGTTCTTTCAGCCTTTCCTCATAAGGCTTGGTTTCCAGCCCCCTGATCATCCTTGTTGCCCTCCTCTGAACTTGTTCCAATTTGTCAGCATCCTTCTTGAAGTGTAGTGTTCAGAACTGGACGTGGTACTCAAGATGAGGCCTAACCAGTTGCAAATAGAGGGGGCTTAAAACACCTTATGTGATTTGGAGGCTAACTCTGTCAATGTAGTCTAAAATAGCATTTGCCTTTTTTGTAGCCACATCACACTGTTGGCTCACATTCAGCTTGTGATATATAATGATTCCAAGATCCTTCTTGCTCACAGTATTGCTGAGCCAGGTATCTCCCATCTTGTAACTGTGTGCTTGGTTTCTTTTTCCTAAGTACAGTGCTTTGCATTTATCCCTGTTGAATTTCATTCTGTTGTTTTCAGCCCAGTGGTCCAGCCTATCTAGATCATTTTGAATGTTGTTTCTGTCTTCCAGGGTACCCGACTGCTGAACCAGAGGATGGGAGTTTGATTCCTCATGGTGCCTCCTGCAAGTAGAGCCAGCTCTGTGTAGCCCAAGTACAAAGTACTGCAAATTGCTCAAATCTTGAGGAAGGCAGTGGAAAAGCATTCTTTCCCTTGAGATTTCAGCCCCAAACTTGAGACTGGAGGTGGGCCCTCATAGAGCCACAGAAATCGACTCCTGTGATGTCATAAACTTGGAGCACAGAAAGACTGGGAAGGAGGACAAAATCAGCCAGTTGAGGAAACAGTTACAAATTGCTCCTCCAACGTTTGCTCTGAACAAGTGCTTGGGCCTGTGTGTATTTGACTTCCAGATCTCTTCCCGTCTCCTTCTTTTCCGCCCTGGCTTTTTGACATACAAAAGTTGTGGAAGGGCAACATGGCTACCAATGATTTTGCATGGAGAGCCTCGGTAACGGCTACAAATAGGTGGAGATGACTGCCCAGGCTTTAAAGCCACCTCTCTCACACAAATGAAACTTTCTTCTCCAGCATTCCTTGCTCTGAAAGTTGTCATCACCTTGGAAGACCTGGAGAAGCAATTCTCTGTGTCTCCAGCCAGCACCCTTCAAGCTGGTAACCCTACGTAACATGGTAGTCCCCCCTCCCTCATTCATTCCCCGGCTGTGTGCAGTCAGTTCTCTTGAATGCTTTTAATGGGCCTTTCTTGTCATAATCCAGGAGAAATACTTGAGTATGACTGCTTTGTTTTGGTTGTTCATCCATTAACAGTGGTTCTCAACCTTGGGTCCCCAGATGTTATTGGACTGTAACTCCCAGAAGCCTTCACCACCAGCAGTCCTGGCCAGGATGTCTGGGAGTTGTAGCCCAAGAACATCTGGGGACCTAAGGTTGGGAACCGCTGATCCATTACCATGAGGAAAAACCTTTATACCTCAGACACGTTACCATATTCATGTGCGGTTCACCTCCATTTCTTCTCCTTACAGATATGTTCTTTCTTCATTGTGTGCTGTTCAAAGAACTTTGGCATGAAGAGGGAACACCAAATATAGTGTGTCCCCTTTTCTGGAAGATGCTAAACCTGGAGAATTCACCCAAATGCTTTTTGGCTGGCCTACTATCCCATAATTCCCCTTGTCCATTATGGGCCTCCATGCACTAGGTCATTGGAGGGAATGTATATTATTTCCCTCTCTCTTATCGATACCTTGAATCGCTCTTCATAGTGATGCCTTCTCTGGGTTTGGATTACAATTAGAAAATGTCAGAGCCTCGTTATCATTTAATTAGACTCACATTTCAACAGCAGAAGGGGGGAAAAAAAGAAAAGTGGGAGGGGGGAGTCTAAACTTCTGCCTTTGTGTGGTGAAATGAGGAGAAAGTGGTGATTTAAAACAGCTGTGAGCTGTGGCAGCCTTCCCAATTCCGGGACCTACAAGGCCCAAAGTTAGACTACAATAAAAGGGAGAGCTTTCAGAGAGACGGGCTGAGCCCTTGGCTGCAATCAGCCAGAACTGCTCCCAGATCGGCCAGGCGATGCTCAAAACTCCGAGAGAGTCCAGTAAAAACAAGCAAGCCTGTCAAGGCATCCTTCCAACAGCTGAGGGGGTTAACACGGCAAACACAACACAAACCAAAATAAACAGAACCTCACCCTGTCAAGAGGTCTTTATCACTCTTTAGGGAAGGAAAGAGGCAGGCAGGCATTTGAAAAATGTTTTTTAGCTTTTTCGGGACCATGTTTATTTTTTAAGCCTTTTAACATTTCTTTCCTTTTTTTTTCTCTTTTCACACGGAACTGCAGACGCCCCCTCTTCCTCCATTCCACCGAGAGAGAGTCCTGTGTTGGTTTGGAAAAATGCCTTTCATGCTTCTCCTCTCGTTCTGCCCAGCTGCTTTAGGAGATGCTAATTGAGAAATTCAGTAGGCACATAATTGCTGTGATTCAATAATGACAGCTTGCGGCGCCATCCCTAAGCAAGCTTTGATAGAAGTTCCACTGAATCCTGCAGGATGTGCTTTTGTGATAGGGAGCTTAGGCATGCAGTTGACATGGACTCCCACTCGCTTCTAAACTTGTGAAGGGCCTCTGTGTTCTCTTTTACAGCGAGGTTCCTAAAAAAACCAAAACCCTACTTCTATCACAACCCCACTGCCCACCATCCTGAACTCAGGTGACTGGGACAGCTTGAAGAGGTTAGGCCTGGTTAGAGTTAGGGCTCTGAATTCAAACCGATTTCTTTGAGGTTCATCTCAAAGTGCAATGGCCAGTTTTGGTTCCAAGGCAAAGCCAAGCCGGTAGACGAATCACTCCAGATCCAGGTCACAAATCAAATCAGATAAGGCACAAATTGCTTCAGCTTACTTTTTTTTTCTTTAAAGAGCAAAACGTAAAGGTGCCTTGTACACAGATTCTTGAAATTAGCGGTTTGAACTTTGGCACATCACTCCCTGGGATGTCCAGTTAGAGCTGGGACAAAATCATCATCTGCAGATCTGGAAGGGACCCTCTGGATCACTGAGTCCAGCCCCTGTCGAGAGAGCACAGTTGGGAATTGAACTCCCAACCTCTGGCTCTGCAAACAGAGACCTAAACCACAGAGCTATCCCACCTCAAATTCTGGAGAGATACTGCCATTCAGCTTTGATGACACTGGGCTCAATGTACCAAGGATAAGGCAGCTTTTGATGTCCTACTTTCTATGTATTGAGAACAAGTCAGAACAGGGAGAAAAGGCAGGCCTACTTCATATAGTGCACAGCTGAAAGATGGAGTTTGCTATCAGAATATATAATGGTGGTCACCAGCTTGAACCATTTTCAAAGAAGAAAGAGTCAGGACGAGCACAACTCTTAAGTCATGAAATCTACATATTACCTCTAGCATCAGGGATAGAATGCTTCTAAATTTGCTGAATGCTGTAGCCCTCATGTCATGTTGACGGGCTTCCCACAGGGATCTGATTGGCTACTTTGGGAGCAGAATGCTGGACTTTGCTCTGATTCAGGCACAGCTCTTCTTACATTCTTATTGTTTGCTTTATCTATTATTTTGTTACTATTAAGCATGGCACACATGTGAATTAGGAGGGCCAGCAAAGCACATGCCTCTTTTTGGGGACACTTGGCTGCAGATTCAAAGTGAGCAGGGGACCTCTTGCTACAGATTGTGAGACAAGTAATAGTGGGCCTTTCTTGGAGACCATCTTACTAGGTGATGGATGGGACTCTGCTGCTTCCTGGTGGGAAAATGCACCTACTTGTATCATTTACCCACTGAAGTTGATGTTCCCATCAACTCTACTTCTACTCTTCTCCCTAGAGAGGAGAAGCATGTTCTACCATGGCTATGGGATGGATCTTTGGATATCTTGACCACTACCTTTACCTGGCTCCATTCCAAGTCATTTAGTTTGGAGGAAGGGAGGGAGATGGTGCCAGCAGTAGCCTCTTTGAGTGCCCATGAGCAGGTTCAAGAAGGGCCAAATGGCGCAGTTCTTGAGCTTTTGTGAGCACTCAGCATGGTTGTTAGCAAATGTTTGGCTCTTCCCAGGATGAACTCTGGAAGGATTGTTGATCTCTAATCACTACAAATGTCTAAATGTCAAATATTAATGAGCTGGGATATGTCCAAAAGAGGCAATCAAGATGGCAAGTGATGTGGGAACCCTAGTAAGAATGGTTGACGACACTGGGTGGGCTCAGCCTGGAGAAGAGATGCTTGAGAGAGGATATGATAACCATCTTTAGATATTTGAAGAGCAGTTAGGTAGAAGGAGTAAGCTTATTTTCTGCTACTTCAAAGGGCAGGACCTGAACCAATTTATTCAATGGCAAGAAAGGAGATTTTGATGAAAGATGATGAAGAACATCCTGACAGTAAGAACAGTATGGCAGTGGCATGGGTTAACTTGGAAGGTGGTTGACTCTCCTTCCCTGAAAGTTTTTGTACAAAGGTTAGTCTGCCAAGAATGGTCTAACTGTGGATTTCCTGTGTCGGTAGGGAGTTGTGTGTGATGAGTCTTGGAATCCTTTCTTGCTCTACATTTCTATGATTGACCCCTGCATAAGTGATCAGATTCTTGTGAAAAATGTTGCCTTTATAGTGAGCTGATGTGCAGAGAATGTTCTGCCTGTAGTGTATCATTTTCAGGTGCTCAGTACCTGTAGACACTGGATGTACATACACTGAGGGCTGCAAGTTGGCCAAAGGTATCTAGCAGAGAAGGCTAATAGGCAATCACACCATGAAAGGGTTGACCTAGACATGCTTCAGAACTAAACTTTGGTCATGAGCCTGAAACAGAAATAAGTCAGAGGACTCAGAACCAATTAATGTACCATTGGAGATAATAGGAACCTTTGTTTAGAGTCAAACTAAAATATACACTTCGCATATCTTCAGAAGCAGGGTCCTCTCGTGTGTTGAGAGACATCGGTTTGTCAAAGCTCATCCATTTCTTCACTCCTGTATTTTGCATTTAGCTGTACTTTGTTTGGTGGTTGGTCATTGCAAACATGAGCTTAAGTTACAAGTCTGATTTGCTGAGGAAAACCCATAGCTGGAGGGGGAATGGGTAAATCATAGGGAATGCATGTTCTCCTTCACATCTACTTTGACCCTCACATATCTTCATCAACTGGGCATAACTAATAGCCCCACTATGTTTGAAGATGGTAGACTGGAAATCTCTTGTGACTGGAGTGGCTGTATGAACCAATTCAATAGGCAGATGCTAAGAATCTGTTGTCCTGGAGATTTTTCTCTGATTCCTGCAATGAGTGCCATATACCCACCACGGTAATTGTCCTCAGTGCTTGAAAGTGATGGTGTGCTACATTGTAGGTTATAACGATGGGGTCTACCTAATCCTCATCAAAAGATTGTGACTTCTACAGCTCCTGCCTCCTTTCTTCTCCTTTAAGTCTGCTCTCCCACTACGATGGAAACAAAAAGGGAGAAGGGGAATTGATGGTCTATGTCATTCACTGATATAGGAGAGACTCAGCAACTGGCAGCCCACCATAGGGTCCCATCTCAAGGGCCTTTCAAACATAGAACTGGTATGCAACGGAGTCTAGCAAACATGTCCACAATCCGACCCTGTCCCTCATTTAATGGTCTGAGATGAACCAATGTTCCTCTGGTAAAAACTCTTCAAGATATGAACCTTCTCTCAACTTCTCTGTCATAGTCTTACCGGCCTTTGGCAGGAGGTGCAACAGCTAGTTAGTTCTTGCTAGTAGGAACATGGTCTTCTCTGAAATGGATAAAACAGCGACCTCACGTCTCGTAAGAGGGACCCAAAGAGATAGATCTTCCATCCTGTCCAGTTTCATCCCAGTCCATCCCAGTCTGTCCCATTTTTGAAGCACTCTGCCAAGTCTCCTGCAATGGCCAGTTAATGGTATCACAGGATCACCTGAACAGTGGCCACAGCTACTTTCACACCACCAATAACAAAACGATTAAACATAAAACACCCCACTTGTGTTGTGCTTCGTATCTTAAAAAAAAGAGACAAGGACGAAGACGAAGAAAAGGGCTGTGCAAACATGAGCTGATTAATTGTGAGCTGATTTCTCGGCGCTTAACAGCATGCAGAAATTTTTCCTCCATGAGTAAACTTTATTTTTCATTGCCAAGAGCTACAAAAGGCTCCATTACCAGCTCTGCGTGAGGAAAGCAGAACGGGGTAGCTTCTGAGGCAATTAAGGCTCATGTGTCACTTTAGTAATAAAGCAAAAGGGAATTAAGGCTTTGTTGCAAGGAACGTGGAGGATGCTGGTGTCTGGTACCTCAGCAGGGCTAGGGATGTTTCTGAGGTAATGCACCTTCGCCTCTGTTTCCTGCCCTTTTTTGTACCGGTATTGGTATTCTATGACATGATGCTGGAATTTCATACAAACCTTTAGGAATTACCATCCCTGGGGCTTCAGGCTTTACTTCTGTGATCAGCTTTCCAGATGTCAAAGTTTGTTCATGACGGTTTGGGTTGCGCCATGAAAGCCTATTCTCAGACGTTCCATTTAAAAACAATTGGCACTTTGTGATCAGCTTTCATTAAGTGTCACTGTGCGGTACAAAACCAGCAGCAGGAGTTCCATTCCTGATCCTGAGTTTGGTTTTGTTTTGTTTTTTTGGGTCTCGTGTGCTAGATTTCCATGAAAAATCTGTTGGTCACTTCAAATTTTCCACAGTTCAGGTTGTGTTTCCTTTCCCTCATAATGGGCCTTGGAAACAAGACAGCCAGTGCTGTATAAAGAAGGGGGGGAAACCCAGTTAGAAAGAAACCATCGGAATGTTTTGCACCAATCAAAATTAGAGATGGGCACAAACTGCCAGTTCGCAGGTTTGTGCTGGTTCGTTTATCAGCTGAACAGGTGTTAGGCACTTCAAAACCCCGCCTCCTCTGGTGGACGCCCACTCAGAGACAGTGCCCTGGCTTCCCTGCCTCTTCCGAGTGGGCATCGGTCAGAGGAGGCGGGGCTTTGAAGTGCTGAACACCTGTTTGGTTGATAAATGAAACAACCCAAACTGCCAAACCAGTGGTTCGTGCTCATCTGTAGTCAAAATCCTGGCAGCTGTATTCTGCAGTAACTAAAGCTTCAAAAATGTATAATGTCCCACAAACAATATTTCATTTGGCTAAACAGGAAAATAATAGGGTATGGATAACCATTGTCCTACCATTCAGGAGGGGTGTCAGCTCAGAATCAGCTCCAGACATTAAGCTGTGAGCGACATGCAAGCACACCAGAAAAGCAAGACAGACCTCTAGTGACCAGTCTGGATAAAAGAGAACTAATGATCATTGTAGGGGGAGGGGATGTAATTACTTCTAGAGCAGTGGTTCCCAACCTTGGGTAACCCAAAAGTTATTGGATTGTAATTCCAAGAATTTGGCCACCTCATGAGAAGAGAAGACTCCCTGGAAAAGACCCTGATGTTGGGAAAGTGTGAAGGCAAGAGGAGAAGGGGACGACAGAGGGCGAGATGGTTGGACAGTGTCACCGAAGCGACCAACATGAATTTGACCCAACTCCGGGAGGCAGTGGAAGACAGGAGGGCCTGGCGTGCTCTGGTCCATGGGGTCACGAAGAGTCGGACATGACTAAACGACTGAACAACAACAAAATTCCAAGAAGCCTCCACCAAAGGTTTATTCTCTCAGAAACCCTGGCCTCCACCAAAGGCCAGGGTTTCTGAGAGTTGCAGTCCAAGAATACTTGGGTTACCTAAGGTTGGGAACCACTGTTCTAGAACATGTTGAGTGTCACCTCCATGAACCTAGGAACTGGAAGTGTGCCTTGTTCTTTGCACAAATGTCTAAAAATGGATTGAATCAGAGGGACAAGGAGCTGTTGTTCAGACTATGACAGAGCAATAACACAACAGATTATTTGTATGCTATTTGGCATTTGTAGGGTTAAAAAGTTGTTTTGATATTGGTTTGATATTGTGGAAAGGGGAAATTAAATCAAAAGTAGTACAGGAGACGGAGCTGCTGGTGCCAAAGGAATAAGCAGCTGAATCCCCTCAATGCAGCTCAAGATCTCCCCTGACCCACTCCAATCACTGAGGCACCAGAGAGAGCGCAGACTGGGGTCACTGTGTGGTATACATATCCCCTTTCAGCCACTCTGCTAGTCATTCCACAGAGCTGTAGGCTGATTGGGTTGCATGGCAGCTGTTTAGATAGCCATTTTGTATTATGAAATATTTTTCTTGTTCTTTTTCTCTCACTCAGCTTAGTTTACTAAACTTTACTGAAATGTTATCACACCATTAGGACTGTGTGAGTGATCGTGGAAGGATGGGTATTGTATGGGCTTTGAGGGGATAAGTCACACAAATTAGGGTGTGGCATAAATTCCTCAGGTCATCGCTATTTATCAGTTGGTGGGAGAACACAGAAAAAACAACACAAGCCTTCATTTTTAAAAACAGAGCTCTGAAAATGCACAGATCATGCCACAGACCTGGGGATAATCATCATCATCATCTTAGAACTGCAGAGCTGGAAGGGACCTTATGGGTCATCGAGTCCCGCCCCTGTCAAGGAAGCACAGTGGGGAATCGAACTCTCAACCTCTGGCTCCGCAGCCAGAGACCTAAACCACTGAACTATCCAGAAGATGGAGCAGGTTAGAATGTTTCCTAAAAAGTGCAGGGTGGATTGGCCCTGATTGGTATACCTTTTAGTTCAGCTCATAGAGGGTTGGGGTCGAGGTGATTCTGCACACCTCACTGGAAACTGGAAGTTGAGTCATGGCAACTGGATTTCTTTCTTGTTAGGCTGAAACATTTTGCTATTCAGACCAGGGGGAAGTGAAACTTAATTTGGAAGATATATCAGGGATCTCCTACGAACTCTCCTCAGACCGAAGAAGCTGCTTGGATGAGTAACAAAACATTTCAACCTAACAAGAAAGAAGTCCAGTTGCCATGACTCAATTTCCAGATAACCACACCTGGATGACTGAGAGTCTTCATAGACTCACTGGGAACTATACACCAGTTGACCGAAATCCTGTTATACAGTATAAGCAAACAATGGGACTTAGACATTTTGCTGCCGGAATCCGAGCACCAAAATTCTCTTTTACATACGCCAGGTCAGTCAAGATCTCTCTCTTTCGCTGACTGTAAAAATACAACAGTAATAAATAATGATCCTGTCTCTTCATGAGACCCCAAGCCAGATTACTACATACCCAGTGCCTGAACCTCATTTCTGAGGTATTGGTTAAATTGCTTTTAATATGAGGGTTCATTTTGCTTTCTAGGAAACGTACAGCCTCATTTCTTCCTTGTGTGGAGCAGGCAGAAGCTTCAGAAGGTCTCACAAGTTCAAAGTACAGTAAGCATTGTTGTTTTAAAGCTTATTTCTAGGGCACTGAGAGGTTGTGGGAGGAAATGGTTATTTTAAGGAGATTCTGTATGTGGGAAAGACTTTATGGATGCATATAAATCCTCTGCATTCTAGATGTCACCGAGAGTTAGCATAAAATTTTTGGTGGCCATAAAGCTGTCTGCAACCAGCAGGCTACCTGTGTTGGTGTGGCTGCATGGTGAAGGGCAGGATGGTCAAATGTTCTCTGTTTGAAGGGATCTCAGTGGGTATTTCTCCATTTTAAAGTTTCTTCCATCTTGAATGACCAAGATTGAAGTCCAAGTCCAATTTAAAGAGAGCAAACCCTATGAAAGGAGGGGTTTAAGAGACCTTAAAGCTGCCCATCCACAAGACAGTAGATAGAACAGGCATACAGTTGACAGTCTTCCTTACAGTGGTGAAATGTGCTGTATTTCTCTCGATGGTTTAGGTATCTGGCTGTGGAGCCAGAGGTTGGGAGTTTGATTCCCCATGGGGCCTCCTGCGTGTAGAGCCAGCCTGTGTGGCCTTGGGCAAGCCGCGCAGTCCCAGGGGGCCCCTCAGAAGAAGAAAATACTAAACTACTTTTGAGTACTCTTTACTTGGACAACCCTGACAAAGGGTCGCCACAAGTCTGAAATGACTTGGTGGCACATGGTTATTCTTAATGATTTCTAAGTTTGCATCTGTCCATTTAAAGGAGCAGAAGCAAATTTTTGTATCCTCTATTTTTGGTGATGTTTAGTGGCCATCCTCTCAGAGGGAGGGATAGAAATGGGCAAGAGAAATTATAATTTTCCAAGCATATCCATGGCTTGGTTTTTTTTTTAAATTGTGGTTTATTACAGGCCTGGCTGCCCATAGTGGGTTCTTTAAAATTACTTTCTTAAGTGTTTCCTACTTAGCCTTTCAAGCAAATAGGAATCGCATGGTTTTTCAAAAATTGTTGGGCTTCAGTTCTCATCCACCCCAACCTACAAAGCCAATAGTGAAGAGAGTTGTAGTCTAACAACATCTGAAGGGTAACATATGCCCACTGTTGCTTTAGCTTGTTATTAGGAGGCACATACAAGGCACAAAGTACATTGAAACAAACAAACCAGACCAATGCAATGGAGTGTTGTGTAAGGTAAGTAGAAACCAGCACTGGGCAAATTTGAGTCTTTGGGATCTAGTTTGAGATCTCTCAAATGGTGTCTGTTGCAAGTGACACATGATGTTGTTACATGCCGTCATGTTGCTTCTTGTCAAGAAAATGGGATATCATAGTTTTGATGCCCTTGTGGTACACAGGCCTTACAGTTGGTCTCTGAGATGAGCTGACCTGGAGAAGGGAGAGAAAGTGTCCATTGTTAACTGGAAGGCAGCAACCACCTGCACCTTTTCTCTGTGAAAATGGAAGTACCAAGGCAGGACGTAGTGCCCTTCTTGGTACTAAGTTAATTAGCTGAATACGTAGTTTTAGTGGAGTGAAGGGGAGGGGAGCGGAGGGGAGAAGGTTCAGGGCAATTTGATGCCTGATTGGTGGGTCCCCTGGAAGGGTCTGGAAATTGGACTTTGGGATATAAATATGGTGGGGGGTGGGAGAGGTTACTTAATTTAGCCTAGTTGTCTGTTAGGAGAACACTATGCTCATCTACTGCCCTTCTGAGACTGTGTTGAAGTTTTGCCAGGGTGCATTAGCTTAGCTTAGCTAGCTTTCTTATTTACTTGTGGGATTGTTCTGGAATTGTTTTTGCCTCATCTTTTTTATTGCTTATTTGATCAACAGTCTTTTGATTATTTCCATACCTTTTGAAACTGTTTGAAGTGTTGCTCTTTTGGCTTTTTCACCATCTTTAATAAAATATAAAATTTTACAACTGTTTGGTCATGTTGGAGTAAGAGGGTGGTTGGTACTTAAAACTAGGCCTTGCCTCAATCATTGAGCCTGTGTATTTTGTCGGTGTTTTTGACATTCCTATCTTGCAGAGATGGCCTAAGAGTTAAAGCACTTAACTTTGTGGATTTCTAGTTTTCTCTAGAAGATTTATGGTCTGAGAAGGTGGTCTCCTCACTTAAACATTTTTGCTGTGGATCTCCTTCCTGTTCCCATCATGACCTGCTTATGGCCTGTCTTTCTCTCCTGTCTCCGTAAAGAGTGCATGGCAGTTGGATAATACAAGCAGTACGACACAGATAAGTACACGCACAAGGTTTGCCATATCTCTATTCCTGTAGTCCATCTTTTACAGTAATTTGATCTACAGCCACTATTTGATGAAGATTTCTAGCTTCAGAGCATTAAAAACTTCATGGATTGATATCTGCAAAGCAACTCTTTTTCAGGAGAGGATCTGAACATGTCGTTTCTTTTCCCTTGTCCAGCTATAATATGAACATGCATGTGTAGCCTCAGCAGGACTGACCCTTCCATTTGATCAGTGGTTCCCAACCATGGGGAACCCAGGTGTTCTTGGACTAAAATTCCAAGAAGCCTTCACCACTAGCTCTGCTGGCCAGGATGTCTGGGAGTTGTAGTCCAAGAACATCTGGGGACCCAAGGTTGGGAGTCACTCTGTTAGATAGGAGATGGTGTGGGGGGATGTTGTGAGATGCTCCTGATGTCGCTCTAGAGAGCCTCACTGGCTATTTGCTCACTATGCAAATGCTTCAGCTAGGAAATGGCCAGCACAGTGCTGCAGACACAGAGCACATCATTGGTGGGCTCTGGAGAGATGCACCAACTTATTTCCTATTCACACAATTCTGTGGTGCAAGAACAGTCAGCACACTGCTCTCCTGAGCCAGGCGGGACCCAAATGGCTTGCTAGGAATGGTGCTCAGAGAAAGGCATTGTGGGCAGGCCGGTCATGCTACAGGGGAGCTGATTCCCAGTATCCCCACTCTGTATCACCCGTGAGAAAGGACTGTGGAAGTTGTAGTTCCAAACATCTGGTGCGCCAAAGGTTCAAACCTTCCCCGCTGCCCAGGGAAATTAGCTGTGAAATGGTGGAAGGACCTTTAGAGCAGGCCTGTGGGTTTAGCCAGCCATATATAGTGGTGTTCTAACAGTTTAATTGAGAACAGAAATTAGGCAGGAGCAGGAATGGAAAGGAGCTTTGCAGAATATGTTCCCTCGCCTCAGGCAATGAGAGAATTTGGGCCACTGTTGCTTTCAAGTCTGCAAGAAAACACCTACCTGTATCAGAAAGCAGGGAAACATGAAGTCACATGCATATTTTCAAAGGCTTCCTACACAAAATGTGATTTTATTAAAGTATCCACCATGATTTCCTAGGATTTATTTTAATCAAGGGCTGAACAACAGGCTTCTAGGTAGGATCCTAAATTGCTCTCTTTGGGGTTTACAAAACTTGACGTGTGTGTTCCAAGGGATATATGAACAAGACCCGTTCCATGGATTCACGCGGTTCCAAGATGGAGTGAACGGCGCATTTGCCATCTTCAGTGGCCAATAAATCCTGCCACAAATCTCTTCGATTTACCAGAGTTATTTGTGCATGACGGAGCTCTGTGAGTTACTATTCCCTGACCCAAAACACAGTCTTAGAAATGGGGGGAAAAGTTCAGGTTGCTAAGTGACACACGTGTGCTAGTGACCTCATCCCTGTGCACTGGGATGGCTCGTTTGATGACACCCTGGGAGAAGGTGTTTATTGCAGCTGGTCAGCTTGTTACCCAGAATCCCTCAGACGTTGTCCTGTCCTGCAAATAATAGCTGGGGTTTGCAAGAAGGGACTCCTGGGTGGGAGCAAATTGCTTTTCAGAGAAGGGAAAATGTGACAAGAGACCCTTGGCTCCCCTGGCGCACACAGGCATGCATTTCATGAACAGGCGTTGTTGCTGTTTTGGGAGAGATGAGGGCAAACACACTGAAACATATTCTAGAGGGGATGGAAGTGCTAGAGAAACCAGAGAATCTAGATAGAGGGGTGCAACCACTTCCAGATTGGGTGGTATCCCCATGAAGAACATGAGTCACTGTTTTGGGGTCCTTCTGAACGTAACATCATCTTAAGAAGCACAGGTGGGATGAGCAGCCTCAAGCCTTCTTTACTTTCTTAGGCTCTTACACCAGCATACAAGTGTGACCTTAGCAAGAGAAGGCACATCCATTGTGCCTGCATTAGTTACATCAATGCTAGATTATTATAATGTGCACCATGTTGGGCTGCCATTTATTTATTTATTTATTTATTGGATTTCTATCCCGCCCATCTAGACCAAAGGTCTACTCTTTGAAGACAACTCAGAAACGCCAGGTAGAGCAGAAAGCAGACATTTTGGTACTATTTGGGGCCAGATGGTCACAATATATCACATCAATTCAGTAACAGTTGCACTCAGATTCAGGCTGAATATCAGGAAAAAACTTCTTAACTTCTTAGAGCGGTACGACAATGGAACCCATGACCTCGGGAGGTGGTGAGCGCTCCAACACTGGAGGCATTCAAGAGAAAATGGGACAACCCTCTGTCAGATCTGCTTTATATTTATTTATTAGATTTATATACCGCCCATCTAGACTGTGTCTACTCTGGGCTGTTTGCATATAATATAAAAAAATAAACTAAGATAAAATCCAGATTAATCCAAGATGGGAAAGGAAAAAAGAAAGAGGGGAAAAAAGAAGAGGAAGATGAACAAGGAGAGAAAAGAAAAAGAAGAAAAGGGGAGATAGGCTAGGTAATGGCTGCAGGGAAGGCCTGCCTGTATAGCCATGTCTTCAAGTTAGTCTTGAAGGCCCTCAGCGAGGGAGCCAGGCGGATCTCTACAGGTAAATTGTTCCAGAAGCGAGGGGCCACTGCCGAAAGGCCTGATTTCTCTTTTTTTCGCACCAGGCCTCTCTTGGCATTAGGCCCCTCAGCCGCCCAGCCTGACTGGAGCAGGTGATATGGGTAGAACTGGGCGGAAGAAGGTGCTCTGCCAGGTATCGAGGTCCTAAACCGTTAAGGGCTTTATATGTAATGGTTAGCACCTTGAAATCAATACGGAAGCGGATAGGTAGCCAGTGTAAGGCGGCCAGAGTGGGGGAAATAGGGTGACCCCTGTTAATAGCCTGGCCGCCGTGTTCTGGACCATCTGGAGCTTCCACATCAATCCCAAAGGAAGCCCCACGTAGACAGCGTTACAGTAGTCTATTCTTGAGACTACGAGCGCATGGACTAGCGTGGTGAGCGTCCCCGTGTCTAGATAGGGACGCAGCTGGGCGATCCGCTGAAGATGTAAGTGGGCAGACCGAACCACGGACGCTACCTGGGTCTCCATGGTAAGCACCAGGTCAAGATGGACCCCCAGACTGCGAACTGAATTCTTTGTGGTGAGAGTAAACCCCCCCCCAAAAGAGAGGGAGTTCCCCAAACCACTGACATTGGGGGACCCCACCCGCAGGACCTCCGTCTTGTCCGGGTTCAACCTTAGTCTATTCGACTGCATCCATTGCAGAACGGCCTCCAGGCAGCACCCAAGGGACAGAACGGCATCCACTGCAGATGGAAAAAAAGGAGATGTAGAGCTGGGTGTCATCAGCGTATTGGTGACACGAAGCTCCACATCTCCAGATGACCCCCCCACGGCCTCATATAGATGTTAAACAGTATCGGGGAGATGATCGAACCCTGTGGAACCGCACAACTGAGGGACGACGGGGCTGATACATTCTCTCCAAGCTGCACTCTCTGAGGACGGCCCTCCAAGAAGGACCGGAGCCAAGCGAGAGCAAGGCCACCAATCCCCAACTTGGAGAGCCTCCCCAGGAGGATACCGTGGTCGACAGTATCAAAAGCGGCTGAGATATCAAGGAGGACGAGCAAGGACATTTTGCCCCTGTCGACCTCCCTAAATAGGTCATCCAGCAGGGCGACCAATGTCGTTTCCATGCTGTGGCGCGGCCTGAAGCCCGACTGAAACGGATCCAGGGCATCGGTTTCATCCAAGAGAGCCTGAAACTGGTCGGCCACCATCCTATCAACTACCTTGCTGAGAAAAGAAACATTGGCGACGGGCTTATAATTGCCAATGTTGTCCACCGCCAAGCTCAGTTTCTTTTTAATGGGTCTAATGAGCGTTTCCTTAAGGGCAAGAGGAACCTTTGATTTGGATTCCTACACTGAGCAGGAGGTTGGTCTCGATAGCCTTACAGGCCCCTTCCAACTCCATGATTCTGATTCTATGATTCTGTGTTGCTGATGTGTTTTCAGATGCAACTCAAGATAGTGGGCTGGGCTTTTAGACCCTTTAACAGGTTATTTGAAGGACCATCTGTGCTTATGTGAGTCACCCATTCTTGAAAACTGCAAGTACTCTTGAACCCAAGTCAAGAAGAACGTTCCTAGGTGAGACGTTAGTTGCCACTATCCTCAAAGTGGCTGGGCCCCAACATATACTATTTCAGAGGCCAGAGATGTTCTGGGGAAATGAAAAGGGTGGCAGCAGCTACAGTTACCTCAACCTGTGCTTCTCTTTCACAGTTCTGGCCTGAGGGAAAACCTGGTGACCTAAATTATACAGCTGTCCATCTCTGCAGTTTCCTGTCATCTGTCCTCATCACCACTCTTTCCCACCATCCATTTCCACTTACAGCACTGGAAAGCAATTGGTTACAAATAGTTGCCTGTTACCAAGTAACTTTAAGACAACTAGTTAGTTGTAATTAATATTTTCCCCAACCACCCCCAAATATGGTGGCATTACATCTTGGCAGTCCCGAAACCAGCCAAATCAGGGATCTGGACAGGGGACAGATTGTATTTGTCTTCAGTGTGGAAGGGATTGTCACTCTCGAATTGGCCTCCTCAGCCACACTAGATGCTGTTCCAAGCTCTATTCAGAGCACGTTACCATAGTCTCTCGAGACTGAAGGATGCCTAATCTAATCTCACATTTTGGCTGTAATTTAAGAAGGAATAATGTCCCTCCTTTTGCTGATAACTGTGCCTTTAGAGATAAATCTCTCACCATTTTGGTGCTGTGGAGCTGTGGAGCCCCTAAACTGGATGAAAGGGTCTGACATTGTTTGATGTGTTGTGTGTACCCAATATAAAATCCCTATTAATCAGCTCTTCAATGGAAGGGCCTCTACATTACCACCAAACAACTGCTTTTTAATTACCACAATTAAGATAATTAACATTCCATTATATTATTTGTATTTTAGCTCCCTCGCTGCTTCTCCACCACTACCACCCCATTATACCATCCTACCCAGGCATGTGTTTAATAATCCGTCGACTGAGACAACATTTCTTGCATCTGGTGAAATGGGACGCGGTCCATTAAAACTTCTGCCATGATAAAAATTCATTAGTTTGGAAGGTGCCGCAGGCCTGTTTGTTGTTATTATTCCAATATACATGAGCTTTTCTTGGCTGTTAAATTACAAAAATTGGCCCTGTTGTCTGCTTTAGCTGTCACAGCTCTAGCTGAATTAAAAAACAAAAGACTGTATTTCAGAGTGTTTTAGTAAGACACGTCGTACTGTTTCCTGTAAATCACTTTGAGAAGTCTAAGTGAGAAAGAGATACATCTATTAAATAACACACAGCCTTTCCCAATCTTAGATCTTCAGGCACTGTATAAACCCCATTGTTCTTATCACTCACTGGTGCTGCTGGGAATAACGGGCATTGTAGTCCAACAACGTATGCAGGTCAAAATTGGGAAAGGCTAATAAAAATAGTGCAATACATTCCCTTGAAACTTTCTCTACTGTTTACTGAAGAGATTTAGGTCATAGTGGCTTTGCAATGCATTATTTTGCCACAAAATGAGGAGGTGGTCTCTATAAAGCTTCCTTTGTTGCTAGCTATGGAGGAATGAATGAAACTACCCTGAAATGTGGTACAGTTAGTACTAAAGTGGATCACTGGGCAGAATCAGTGCTGCTGATGTCTTGCTGTTTGCTCAGTGCAACTGACAGCTCAGAGCTTTAATGTAATGTGCAACAAGTTGTAGCTGTTGCCTGTCCGGAAATAATGCGATAGATTTAACACAGAGACAATAAATGCATTGCTCTTGTCTCAACAGGAGGATAAGCAAAACAATGCATCCAAAGGACAATGTTTTAATAGTAATGTTCTGGTGGCACTCTCAAAACACGGGCTGAAAAATCCAGTAGTCAGTTGCAACTACAGTAGGCTCATGGAATCAGTGAGGGTTTGGTGAGTCAACTCCTTCATATGTTCCATTGCTTCAAATGGGCTTACTCTAGTTGCAACTTACTATTATCTATTGATGAACCTTGCAAACACAATGTCCCAAAATGAGTCTGTTCTTATTCACAGTTAAATGACAAACAACACGAGCAATTATAAAAACAACCAATACGGAAGTTGCTTGTAGCATTACAAAGTTCAAGTGTCCTTCTGAATTCAAATTCAGACAAAAATCCAAGATCTCTTTCTCAACTGGGTTGGGTATCCATTGCATAGAAGCATCAGCTCCACAGGCAGTCTTCAAAAATCAAGAATACAATATCAAGTCAATTCCATATATGTGAATTTACTATGCGGATTCACCCTTCCAACACAAACATATAGGAGTTATATCTAGACCAAGTTGGCAAGGGCCTTAGCTGTCTAAGTGGCAACAGCAGCTCTGGCCTCTTCAGCTCTCCCGCTCTTTCTGATTCAGACCTCTACTCAGAGCCCTGCTCTTCATGAGTCCCACCCCTTTGGGCTGAACCAATATTTCATCAGGGCTTCACCTGTAATTAGTTGCTTTTTGAGTAATAAGAGTACAATGCAGTCAGAGTGCAAAAATAACGCAACAAGCAGGAACAAAGTTTACTTAATGGTATAATAATGGTATAATAATAATGGGAGGACATTTTATTTGGTGAGGTATTTTCTTCTAGGCTGACCTTTGTTCTCCCTGACCGCATGGTCTGAGGGGGCGGGGTTTTGGCTTTAAATGTGGGCTGTCAGAACCTCTAAGCCCTTTTCCTGAAGAGGAGCTGAGGCAGGAGGTGAGCTGTGTTTGGGAGGACATTTTATTTGGTGAGGTATTTTCTTCTAGGCTGACCTTTGTTCTCCCTGACCGCATGGTCTGAGGGGGCGGGGTTTTGGCTTTAAATGTGGGCTGTCAGAACCTCTAAGCCCTTTTCCTGAAGAGGAGCTGAGGCAGGAGGTGAGCTGTGTTTGGGAGGACATTTTATTTGGTGAGGTATTTTCTTCTGGACCATAAAGAAGGCTGACCACCGAAGAATTGATGCTTTTGAATTGTGGTGCTGGAGGAGACTCTTGAGAGTCCCCTGGACTGCAAGGAGAACAAACCTATCCATTCTGAAGGAAATCAACCCTGAGTGCTCACTGGAAGGACAGATCCTGAAGCTGAGGCTCCAATACTTTGGCCATCTCATGAGAAGAGGAGACTCCCTGGAAAAGACCCTGATGTTGGGAAAGTGTGAAGGCAAGAGGAGAAGGGGACGACAGAGGACGAGATGGTTGGACAGTGTCATCAAAGCTACCAACATGACTTTGACCAAACTCCGGGAGGCAGTGGAAGACAGGAGGGCCTGGAGTGCTCTGGTCCATGGGGTCACGAAGAGTTGGACATGACTTAACGACTAAACAACAATTTTCTTCTAGGCTGACCTTTGTTCTCCCTGACCGCATGGTCTGAGGGGGCGGGGTTTTGGCTTTAAATGTGGGCTGGCAGAAGCTCTAAGCCCTTTTCCTGAAGAGGAGCTGAGGCAGGAGGTGAGCTGTGTTTGGGAGGACATTTTATTTGGTGAGGTATTTTCTTCTAGGCTGACCTTTGTTCTCCCTGACCGCATGGTCTGAGGGGGCGGGGTTTTGGCTTTAAATGAGAGCGAGCAGAAGCGCGCACCGTTATTCTCTGATTCTATTTTTGACTCGAATCTGGTAAATTGGAAAGCCAAATAGCATTGCATACACCCAGGGGTCAGGAAAGTTTTAGGGGTAGGATCAGACTTCCTCTCTTTTTTAATTCACTGACCAATCAGTTGCGATGGAGAGTGCAGGATCTGTTGCACTTGTAACACCTGTGTCATGTTTGTTTTCTTGCCAATGAGGTGCCTGGGTAGAAATGCTCTAAGTGTTAGTTGGTGGTCCTCTTGGAAGACAAGGTCCAGCAGCTGGAGGCCTGTGTTCTAATCTCCGCACTCTTAGGGAGCAGGCCGGGTAGGTGGGGCGGTGGGAGAGGTTATTGCACCTCACTAGGTAGCTACTGCCTGCCTTAAGCTGGGCAGTCCCCAGCCAGTAAGGTGCTACCTCGCCATGGTCTGTTAACCTCACGAGGTGCGTGGGGTTTAGGGTAAAAGCCGACAAGCAGATTGATAACCCTGCACCATGCAACCATCATAAGAAAACTTCTGCCCTAAAGTTGGGCACCTGGAATGTTTGGACAATGACCCCTGGCTTTTCTGACGACCTGCAGGAAATAGATGACGTGCACAAGACAGCTGTCATCGACATGGAACTGAGTAGACTGCAGATGGACATTGTTGCCCTGCAAGAGACGAGATTGCCAGACATGGGATCTGTCAAAGAAAAAAACTTCTCATTCTTCTGGCAGGGAAAACCATTGAATGAGACCAGGGAACATGGTGTTGGCTCTGCGGTCAGAAATACTCTGCTGAGATCCATTGTTCCACCTACTGTGGGGAGTGAAAGAATCCTGTCTCTGCAGCTCCACTCATCAGTGGGACCGGTCACCCTCATTAGTGCATACACACCAACACTGTCATCCACAACAGAAGCCAAAGACAAATTCTACGATGATCTGGCAGCTACAATCAAAAAAGTCCCCGAGAGAGAGCCACTGTTCATTCTCGGAGACTTTAACGCTAGAGTTGGTGCTGATCACAATTCTTGGCCCACTTGTCTAGGCCGTTTTGGCATTGGAAAGATGAACGAAAATGGCCAACGCTTGCTGAAGTTTTGCTGCTATTATGGTCTTTGTGTCAGCAACACGTTCTTTAATACGAAGCTTCAACACAGAGTTTCCTGGAGACATCCAAGATCCAAGCATTGGCATCAGCTCGATTTGATCCTCACTAGACGTTCTAGCCTTCCTAGTATTACGATGACACGCAGTTACCAGAGTGTTGATTGCGATACTGATCACTCTCTGGTGTGTAGTAGAATAAAACTGCGAACAAAGAGATTGTATCACACGAAAAAGGAAGGAAGACCATGTATTGACATCAGCTCACAATCAAAGAAAAGTGGAGGAATTTGTCCAAGCACTTGAGGAAACCCTTCCAGGCCCGGCTGATGCAAATGCACCTGAACGATGGGAACATTTCAAGAACGCTGTTTATAACACTGCCTTGTCAACATTTGGCAAGAAGACCAAAAAGACGGCCAACTGGTTTGAAGCCCATTTGGAGGAGTTGATGCCAGCCATCAAGGAAAAGAGGAGAGCTCTAGCAGCATACAAAGCCTGTCCTAGTGAGTACAACTTGCAGGCTCTTCGACTTGCTCGTAGCAAAGTCCAACAGGCCGCCAGGAGATGTTCCAACGATAATTGGATTCAGCTCTGCTCTCAGATACAGATAGCAGCGGACACAGGTAACATCAAGGGAATGTATGACGGTATCAAGCAGGCTTTAGGTCCAATACAGAAGAAATCTGCTCCCTTGAAGTCTGCTACAGGCATGATCATCCAGGACCGAGCACAGCAGATGGAATGCTGGGTGCAGCACTACTCTGAGCTATATTCCAGAGAGAATGTAGTAACTGAAGAGGCACTAAATAACATTGAGTGCCTGCCTGTCTTGGAAGAGTTGGACAGCTTACCAACTTTAGCAGAAATAAAAGCGGCCTTGGATTCCCTCGCCTCCGGCAAGGCACCTGGAAAGGATAACATCCCTGCTGAAGTGCTGTAAAGAGATCACCACCAACGAGCTGTATGAAATCTTTTGTCTTTGCTGGAGGGAAGGTGGAATACCATAGGACATGAAGGATGCAAACATCATCACATTGTATAAGAACAAAGGAGACAGGGGCGACTGCAATAACTACCGTGGCATCTCTCTTCTCAGCGTTGTAGGGAAGCTGCTTGCCCGTGTTGTGCTGAAGAGACTCGAGGTGCTTGCAGACAGAGTCTATCCAGAATCACAGTGTGGATTTCGAGCTAATAGATCCACCACTGACATGGTATTCTCCCTCAGACAGTTGCAGGAAAAATGTAGGGAACAACAACAGCCACTCTTTGTGGCCTTCATAGATCTTACAAAGGCCTTTGATTTGGTTAGCAGGGACGGCCTTTTTAAAATACTTCCCAAGATTGGATGTCCACCTCGACTCCTTAACACCATCAGGTCCTTTCATGAGGAAATGAAGGGCACTGTAGTTTTTGATGGCTCAACATCAGATCCCTTTGACATCCGAAGCAGAGTGAAACAGGGCTGTGTCCTCGCGCCGACCCTGTTTGGGATCTTTTTTGCTGTCATGCTGAAGCACGCCTTTGGAACTGCAACAGAAGGTGTCTATCTCCGGACTAGATCAGACGGAAAGCTCTTTAATCTCTCTAGATTGAGAGCGAAGACCAAAGTCCAGCTGAAATGCATGCGGGACTTCCTCTTCGCCGATGATGCAGCTGTTGTTGCCCACTCTGCTGAAGACCTCCAACAACTCATGAATCGTTTTAGCAAGGCCTGCCAAGACTTTGGATTAACAATCAGCCTGAAGAAAACACAAGTCATGGGTCAGGGCGTGGACTCACCTCCCTCTATTACCATCTCCACGCAAGAATTTGAGGTTGTTCATGACTTTGTGTACCTTGGCTCAACAATCTCTGACACTCTCTCTCTAGATGTCGAGCTGGATAAACGCATTGGCAAAGCAGCTACCATGTTCTCTAGACTCACAAAGAGAGTATGGCTCAATAAGAAGCTGATGGAATATACCAAGATCCAGGTCTATAGAGCCTGTGTCCTGAGCACACTCCTGTACTGCAGTGAGTCCTGGACCCTTTGTGCACGGCAGGAGAGGAAGCTGAACACCTTCCATATGCGTTGTCTCCGACGCATTTTTGGTATCACCTGGCAGGACAAAGTTCCAAATAGAGTAGTCCTAGAACGAGCTGGAATTTTTAGCATGTATACATTACTGAAACAGCAACGTCTATGTTGGCTTGGGCATGTCGTGAGAATGGCTGATGGTCGGATTCCAAAAGATCTCCTGTATGGAGAATTAGTGCAGGAAAATCGCCCCAGAGGGAGACCACAGCTGCAATACAAGGATATCTGCAAGCGGGATCTACTTTAATGTTGTTAGCCGCCCAGAGTGGGCAATTGATCAGATGGGCGGGATATAAGTAAATAAATAAATAAATAAATAAATAAATAAATAAATAAGGCCTTAGGAATGGACCTCAACAGATGGGAAACCTTGACATCTGAGCGTTCAGCCTGGAGGCAGGCGGTGCATCATAGCATCTACCATTTTGAAGAAACACTTGTCCAGCAGGCTGAGGCAAAGAGGCAGTCCCGAAAGCAGCCAAATCAGGGAGCTGGACAGGGGACAGATTGTATTTGTCTTCAGTGTGGAAGGGATTGTCACTCTCAAATTGGCCTTCTCAGCCACACTAGACGCTGTTCCAATTCCTCCATAGAGAGCACGTTACCATAGTCTCTCGAGACTGAAGGATACCTAATCTAAAATAAACAATATTTTCTAATTATTTTCAGAAGTTATTTTAAAGGGGCATTTAAAAAGGCATGTTGATAAGATTATCTCATGTTTTATGCATTATTTTATTAATCCCAATTTCTAAAAAAGCAACAAAAATGGAAAGTATTGGAAAGGTAATAAAGAGTGCAACACATAACCTAGCAAATTACTTTTTCACTCTTGTAACAAGTAACAATGATGGGAAATTTCTCAAGCACTGTAAAGATTTCAAAGGATTAATTACTTTTTTGAAAGTAACTTTCCAAGCTTGGCTACGACTGAAGTTAAAAGTCAGCTGCTAATGCTGCTATGCAGAGTTTTGTAAGAGACATAATTTCACCGCCTGGTGTTGCTTATCTTTGAGGATGAAAAGGGCAACTTCGCAGCATCTCGATGCTGTCCAACTCAGCTGCTAATCCAAACTGGAATGTGCTGTATGACGGGATAAAGAGATAATATTTCTTTAGCCTTGTAAGTAAGTTCTATCACAGCTCCTTCTTACAATTTTCTGACTGTCTTTTCAAAATTCCAAGACATATGGGAGCACCACATGGAACAAATGAATTATGGAAGCTTGATGGCAAGATTTTCCTAGACACTTCCCTCCTATTCAAATCCTGCTTGTCTTCTCTGAGGAAAATAAGAGAATGGACATGAGGGAAAGGGTGTAAAACAGTGGTTCCCAGTCTTGGCTGACCCAGGTGTTCTTGGACTGCAACTCCCAGATATTCTGGCCAGCACAGCTGGTGTTAGAGGCTTCTGGGAATTTCAGTTGAAGAACAACTGAGTTACCCAAGCTTGGGAACCACTGGTGTAGGGAAAAAACAGCAACAACTCAGGGTTAAATTGTACATTACAGATAGCCTCTTAGTTTTCCAGAGAAAAGATTCAGATAAACCTTTGTCATTGAGCAGTCATACTTGGAGAGAAAATCTGTGTTTATCATGACAAATCAGAAAACAAACCAAGCAAATCTGGAAGCTGAGTCATGGCAACTGACCTTCTTTCTGATTAGGTTGAAATGTTTCACTACTCATCCAAGTAGCTTCTTCAGTCTGAGGAGAGTTGGTAGGAGATCCCTGATATAGCCTCCCCATTGGTTTCACTACCTCCTGGTCTGAATAGGCTCGTTAGATGGACATAGGACTGGGGGTGAGTGAAAATCCCACTTCTGCAGTCCTTTTCCACCATCATGAGTCGTTAAAAGTCATTAACAGTGGTCTTTCTGGTGTGTGTGGTCCTGATCTTTCTGGGGACGGATGAAAGAGCAGCATGATAAATAGGAGACAGATTGTATCTAAGGCTTCCACCCCTGTTGAGTGAGGGATTTTCTATATGCACATGTATGGACTCCCTGATCTCTCTCTCAAACCACCTGTCTTCTTGGTCCAAAATGAGTACATCCTGGTCTGACCTTAAACACTAAGGGTGTGGTTACACTTGGAAAAAAAACTGTAGCTGAATCACATCTAACATGATTAGAATTGATGTAAAAAAGGGTAACAACATGATGCACAAGTAAGCTCGGATTTTTTTGGACAGGGAATCGGGTTTTTGGAAACAAAGCAAGTATTTACTCTTTTTACAGAGGATTGTAAAACAAACAAACAAACATGGATCTCAAATCAATGTAGTGTAAACTGATTTGCAGTATTTCAATGCCAGTCAGAGAAAAATGTTTCTCTACTTATGGGATGGAGCCCTGAGCTGGAAATGGGCAAGAGGCAGAGTATCCTGTTGGCGTCCTTGTGGCTGTGATGCCAACCGAGAGGAGTGGTGCTGAGCTCCAGGACACAGCAGCCTGGTGAGTATGACATCACTCCTTTTGGCTGGCTCCTGGGCTGTGCCACAGCGTTTGGATACCAAAGCTGGCTGCTGCATCCTAGAGAGCAGCAAAGGTGGTTCACTGCAGCAGCCCGGCTTCACCACCCATCAGCGGAGGAGCTGACAACACAAGACAATGCAAACAGTGATCAAAATAGCAGGTGATAGTCACATGACTATAAATCGAATTCAATAACATTGACACATATCACGAGGTACATCAATAATGTAACCGTACTCTAGCTGCTATGTTTTAGTGTAACCTTTTGGGGAACAAACCCACTTCTTGGGGCATAAGAGTGAGATATGCAAGATGTTCAAGATAAGCAAGGTGCTCAAGGAATGGCTTACGATTGCCACCCTGATGGTTGAACCAAGCTCTCCACTGTCAGGATGCAATCAGACAAGGAAATAGCTTGCATTTTGGACCACTAGCAAGCTGATTCTCAGGGGATGGTGAACCAGCTTGACCCTGCTCTGTGCCTAACCTAGAACTTTTTGGTCCAGTGGAAGGGCTGCGCTTTTTTGGGGCCGGCCTGGAGTGATTCATGCCCAGATGGAAGGGTTGCTTCAAGAGAGATCACTCCCAGCAAAGCAACCCTTTCCAAAGTGATCAGAACCAAGAATTTCTCATGGTCTGATCACCTTCTTCACTGCACCATTGTGGCTCCTGCACAGTGTTTCAACCAGAGGTAGCGTCATCCCAAGTGCATCCTTTGTATACATCAAAAACTGTTGATCTCATTAAACAAATGAGTTCCTTTGCTGTGACTAAGCCAATCTGCATGTCTTCATCCACCCACTATTGATTTATTTGAAGGAAACAGGGGCCTCAGAGCTTTTCCTGGTTAGCATGCCTGTGTGTACCCCCTCCCCCCCCCCATCCAATTGATTAAAAGTCAACACTCAACAAACTCTCTGAGCAAAGAATCTCATAAGGGAAGTATTTGCATTTGAAAAAGCAAAGGAGGCCTGTTCCCCGGAGGAAGAGGCTCATTAACAATTGGATAAATACTTTGAACCGTAACCTCCCTTCATTACTTAAGCTTAACGCCAGGCTGCCTTCAAGATCAGGTGGGTGGGGTGAGAGACGAGAGTTGGACACAGTCAGCCCTTCTGCTCTGGCAATTTCCTGTTTCCTGCTTGCAAATTTGGCACAAATCAGAAAATGTCCATTTTTCTACTCTCTCTTTTTTTAAAAAAACTGGAATTCATTTATTTTTGCACTAACCATAGCAAAACAAATGTGAAAATATTACAGCAGCAAAACTATTTACACATAAAGCAAAATCCATGCAATAGTATAGTACCAGCTTAGTAGAATTGATAGCCACCTGAGACCTGTAATCCCAGTCTCATCAACCCAATGTTGTCTATGCAATTTTTTTTTTTTTTTTTTTGCTAATTCTGCATCTTTGGCTCCCAGTCAAAGTCCAGCTCGAAATGAGGTAATCAGGGGACTTGTTTTTGGATACTGAGGTCCTGGTTGCCAATTGAACTATGCAACTCATTGGGTGCCCTTGAGAGTCTCTCTATCCGTGAACATATAATCATCATCAGCATGGGCCGCCCAATCAATTCTAACTCATGGTGACCCTTTTCAAGATTTTCCAGGTAGGGAAGCATGAAGAAGTGGTTTACTTTTCCCTTCTTCTGGGTGCACCCTAGGACTGTACAGCTTGCCCAAGGCCACAAAGGCTCAGTGGGGAATTGAACTCCCAAACCTTGGCTTCCAGATACTTAAGCCACTGAGCTATCCAGCCAGCAAAAACTGTGTGCCATCAAGTCAAGTCTGACATACGGCAACCCTTTTCAGGGGTTTCCAGGTAGAGAGTACTCAGAAGTGGTTTGCTATTCCCTTCTTCTGGAGGGAACTGTGCAGCTTGCCCAAGGCTACACAGGTTGGCTCTTCTGGGATGCATAGCGGGGAGTCAAATTCCCAACCTCTTGCTCTTCAGCCAGATACTCAAGGATATAAGTAAGGAGGAAAGGAACGACGTGCATTTGAGCTTGTAGGAGATAAAATGCAGTGAAAATAAAACTAATAAGTGAATAAAGGATAGATAGATTTGACCTCACACAGTGCAGAAAGTTGTTTCTTGAGTATTTAAGACTATCTGTTTAGATCTATCATCCACATACAAGGGCAGTCTAGTAAATAACATGAAATTCCTATAGTTTAATCTGTTATACAAATAAATTGATGACAGCTGAGACTTCTCGCAGAATTTTTATGGGCCTAATTTGAATGTTACTATTATGAAAGGCTATTACCCTTTTAGGTATTAGGGTACACACACGTGGTTGTCCCTGGTAACAACATCTCTCGGTCTCATTTATTCCTTATAACATCAAGTGCAACAAGAACAGCAACAAAGGTAAGATGTGACATCACTGATGTGTGACTCTTTCAAACCCGAAACCATTTAATTAAAAAAAAAAAAAGAGAGAGAATGCTGTTATTTATGCTATCAGGATGTAGCGGGCTAAGCAGTCGCTACTCTGGTAAGATGCCATTGTAGAAAAATGGAAAATATAAGTATTGCTTTAAGAAATCTACTTAGGGGTTGTGCAGGAGATGGAGATATTCACTTTGTTATAAAAATACCTAATGCTTGCAATATGGGGTAAGTGGGTAGGTGCGGTAGGGGAGGCTGATAGCCACTACTGGTGAGGAAAATCCCTTTTGATGCTTTCCACATGCCCCCATCTCTCTCTCTCTCTCTCTCTCTCTGCCCTATTACTACCAAGACGTGGCATTCCCCCCATCAGCCGCCGCCATGGGCCCACCATCTTGAATTTCCCAGTCTGACTTGGGGTCCAGGTAAGAGCCAGTTAGAAGGTCTTTGTTTTTTTTTGAAGAAGAAAAACCCTCCAAAAATCAGAAAATCACACTTAATTTAGTGTGTTCAATAAATTTTAATGATATCTGTTAGCAGCTTTGAGCATCAGCTTTGGTAGAACGATGAGGTAAAAATGCATAAATAAATAAATAGTTTTTTCCTTCATATGTGCAACCGTTTCTGCCTGTTAAAATAAAGGCTGGCAGCAGGCAGGAAGAGGTGCTCCTCCCTGGCAGTAGAGGATGGCAATGAGTACAGACGGGATGGAAGAGAAAGTGAAAGAAGGAAGGGAGAAGAAAGAAGAGCACTAGGAGGGTATATGTGTGTGATGTTATTGCTTAGATCTTTTTTTAAAAAGACATGATGAAGGCAACTGTATTTTGGGGGTGTGGGGTGTGCTCCAAGCTGTAAGGCTCTGGAGGTTTGGATCTGACAGCATCCATGTATGAGATTTTCATGATATGTCAGAATATGATTCTCCCTGAGGTCTTGCTTGGCCTTCTTTATTGGTGGTAATCCATAGATAGATAGATAGATAGATAGATAGATAGATAGATAGATAGATAGATAGATAGATAGATAGATAGATAGATAGATAGATATTTTTTAAAAAAACCCAATCTTGTGCAGCATGTGATCCTTCAAGCTGAATGTGTGCTATAATGTATGATGGCCCTTTCAGGCTGCTTTGATTTGGATTCCTGCATTGAGCAGAGGGTGGGACTTGATGGCCTTACAGGCCCCTTCCAACTCAGTTATTCTTTAATTCTATGAGTGTATCCCCCTATATATTTTTGGACTGCAATTCTCATAGGCCCTCAGCATTGGTTATGCTGGCATGGCCTACAGATGCTCACTTCAGAATAAGAAAGAAGATGAGCCTAGAGTTGCCAGTCCATATTTAGCGCAGTGTGTAGTTTAGACCTTAGCATCATAGGTACCTATTGGACAGTGACTGTGATGTCAGCACTTGGCAAAATCCTGTCCCTGCCTTCTTGCACTGTTTCAAAAGTCTCTTCATCTAAAAATGCCCTTCCCCATCTCTTGATTTTGAGAAGCTTGCTTCTTTCTTTCTTTCTTTCTTTCTTTCTTTCTTTCTTTCTTTCTTTCTTTCTTTCTTTCTTTCTTTCTTTCTTTCTTTCTTTCTTTCTTTCCAAAGACGGCAATAGGCTGGGATTCTCTGGCAGCTGTCAAAGGTTTGGCTTTGATGGTGTCTTCCCCCCCCCCCCCAACTCCTTCTGTTAGAGAACTGTTTCATGCTTCTCTCAGCATTTTTTCTCTCTCTCTGAGAGAAGATGAATTCATTGATGCAGTCTGCTTGCTGTCCACATATTCACAGTTCATGTGCTACATTTTACATAAAGCGAAACTTGGTAAGAGGAAAACGCATCCTGCTCTTCTTCAAAGCTAATGCTCAGTAAATATATTCTGACACTGACAGGTATTTCTTACTAAATTGGCGCTCGTTCTTGTGTATGTGCGTGCAGCCAAAACTGCTTAAAAGGCATTATTCTTTTTTTTCTGAGCAAAGACAGCTTTCTTGTTAGGGAGTCCTAAGCAAATAAAAATTAAATGCCCAGTCTAGCAAACAAATAATTTTCTTCCTTTTCCGTCCGCCGAGACAGATCAAGGTCAAAGAACCTTGTCTGGGTTGACCTAAACAGAGGTGTCGAAAAGAGGATGGGTGATTTTCTTGCTCCCCAAAAAAGACCAGATGGGATCTTTTGTTTCCTATTGTCATAAAAATTCCAGGTGGACATCCTTGTCTTTTATTGGCATCTTTTGACCTTTGATCTAGGCATCTTCTGAAACAGGAACAGTCCATCCGAGGCAAGAAATGGAACTAAAAACTCCCTCCCCTAAAAAAGGAGGATGTTGGCTCTGAAAAGACTACATTTTCTTCTCTTCATCTTCTTTTTTCCATTTGGCATGCCGAAGAGGAAGCAGGAATAATTGAGAGGCTGAATAAAAAATGCTGAAAGGTTTTACATTTCTGCCAGGCAGAAACAGAAATAACTCAGTAAGCTGGAAGCTTGAGCCTGCCATTTACATCATAAAAAATTATAAATATACAGACTTTGTCTTGCGCCTTTTTTTTTTTCTTCTGGAGCGAAATATTTGCTTCTCTAGCTGATTTCTGCTCATTCTTGGTCCTTTTTGGATGTAATAAGAGGCTGCAGGCACACATTTCCAGTTAGTGAATCTGTCCAGAACTTCAGATGTGTTCCCAAACAAGGACAGATCCCAGATGTTTGTGAGTCTTTGGCTAAGAGGCTGTACTCTTCTGCATCGGAATAAGCCAGATGATGTCTCATCCTAGAAGCTAAGAAGGCCTAGTTCATTGTCTGGCAATCCTGTCATTTGCTGAGATTTCCCATTGCAGCTCCTTGAACTGCTGAAGAGGCAAGCTGCATTTCAGTTTCCACTATAAGAAATGACTTGACTTACATGGAAATTGTCCCCTGCACCCACCCCCTGAAAAAAAAGGAGGAAGAAATTTGAACATAGCCTTAGATGACGTCACTCATCCGTAAATGCCAAATATTCCTGCTACTCAGCTGGAAATATCAGTACCTTACTTATTTCAGTTATTTTACTGTATGTCGAAGAGGCAAGCTCAAATTTATTCCCCCCTTTTTTTCAGGGGGGGACACACACCATTTCCATGCAAGTTGACAATTAAATAATAATAATTTCAACGGAGAAGAAAATTTCAGAGAACTTTTCATCGTTGAGATTCTGGATCAAGAGTGTGTTGTATGAATGCTCAATCATTCACTGTAGGATCACTTCAGTGGCAGCCAGGAGCCTCCCAGCTTCCCATCCTTTGATGAAAGCTGAGGGGATGATGTCTGATCATGACTCCTCCTACAAAGCTTTTTCAAACCAAGAAGCGTGAGAAGCCAGGGAAGCTGCAGATGGAAGAGATGTGTAACAGAAAAGTGCAAAGCAGATGCAGTACCACTGACCACCTCACAAATATTGCAATAAACTCAAAAATTCCACCAGATGAAAGGTTTAAAGAGTGAGGCAGAAGGGCAGAAGCCTCTCTTTTGAGAAAATAAAACATTGGGGAAATTTACCTTCTTCTTTTTCCTGGAGCTAGAGACAACACTTGCAGATCTTACAAGAAAGGAACATTGGAGTTTTAAGCAACCTTCATACACTGCCTCTGAGGAGTTTGGCTGGGTAGGACTTCTGGCCTGAGGTGACTGTCAGTCAATCCACCAGCAACCAATTATTCCCCCTCTGCCTCAGATTTTGACAAGAACCATGCCTCTCTGCTTGGGAGTGTTTTCCCCACTCTTTTTTAGTCAGTCTACAGTTAGTCATGTAGTGATGTATGTATAGTCAGTAAGCAGACTATGAGTCTGTTAAGATCTGTTTGTGTTACCAGTTACTATCGCTCTGCAATATGCTATTTTTATCTATTCAGAATTGTGAGTAAATGAAACTTTTATTCCTTCTTTTACCAGTGTCTCAGAGTGAATCATTGAGACTGTAAGTGCCCGTTGATGAGAAGAACAAACAAAAAAGGGGTGGTCTACTCTGGAGAGACTTGAAGATAATTCTGCACTGAAGATCCATCCTCTGATTTTTTTTTTCCTGCTGTGTAGTTAGAGGTTTTAGCCACTAAAGGTCACACACTGCCAAGAAGGAGCTGCAGCCAACAGAGAATGTAACGCCACCCCTCCCCCTCCCCAAATTCAACATTTGGAGGATTCTGGATAAGTGGCTGAATTCTTTGGAATTTCTGAAGAATGACAACTAGCACTGAGCCAAAGTTTTCCAGAAAGCCTCCTCTCTCCTTTACTTCTTTGAAAATAGAAAGCAAAATAGCAATTTCCCTCAGCTCCAGAATTCTGCCACTATTTCTGGGAAGGCTGCCTCCAGACAGATGACATTGTCAAACATGCAAACTGTGGCCAAAGCTTCTGACTTAGGATGTGGTCGGATGGCTGCAAAGGCATGCATCTGGTCGAATTGGAAAGGGTCGCTTTGCAGGCAGTGATCTCCCTTAAAGTGACCCTTCTGTGTTGGAGTTTTGTTTACAACCTTGCATGCTGTGTTTAGTTTGTGTGACTGGGAGGATTTTCTGGGCTGCCGTGATTGTCCAGCCCTAACCAATTGTTCCTTCCAGCTTTTAAATTCAAAGAGAACTCGGCCCTCTGCAGAGTGTTCTTTCCTTCACTTTAATCGGTTGGTGGCAGTTGTTTATTTGCTGTCCGTTTAGTTGGTTGCTACGTATGTGTGCAGGAAAGAAAGCAGCACACAGAAGTCTTTAACTTCAAGAAATAGTAAGTAAAGAAATGTTCTTTTACTACAAATATCTCAGAGTGAGTTATTGAGACTTTAATGAGAAAAGGGGTGGAACTGGAAGCTATTGTCCTCTGTGGATCACTGTACTACTATTGTGTAGCAAAAAGGAATTTTACCAGAAATTCAGAACTCTGCAGCATTTCGTCTGCTCAACCCAAAAATAGTAGCCCTTCAGTTGAACCAAAAAGATTCAGCTTGAGGATGGATTGGGGTCGGGTGCAGTGTGATTCCTTGAATGTCACGTGATCACCTGTAAATAGATTGCACAAGACCACTCCACAAGTGGTCTAAAATACAGTCCTTTTCCCTGTGTGATCACACCTTTAGTTCCCGTGGCAACACAACACACACACACACCCTGGGCACCAAATAACCAAGCTGTGTTAAAACCACTGTTAATGGTGAGTTTTACCTGTGAGAAACCACTGAAGTTGTAAATGGAGCGCAGTTTGTTACTCAGAGTATGGAGGATCAAACTACATATTATATGTTTCATGAAAGCATCTTTAAACTGGCCCTGAAGAGAAAGCAGCTGAGTCCCATAAACACTGCATTCCTGGAGCATATGGGGACCTTTTGCTGATTTCTGGCAGAATGTTCTAACAGGATATTCGACAGAAATCCGGTATGCACCCCTAATCTGGATTCAAGACGCACAGATGTTTATCCTTCAAAATAAAAGTGGTCAGTTTAAGCATGCTTAGCTCTTTGTTAAAAGCATGATATGTAGTTTGGCCCTATAATGCCGCCTCTGTCTTACATCTCTGTTTTTAGGACCGCTCCCTCTAGTTGTGTTGAACTTTAATTTTCATTAACCATAGTACAGTTATGTGGAGAGGGAAGACAGGTATAACGTCACACATCTGGAGGGCTCCAGGTAGGAGAACACTAGTATAGAGTCTCAGTGTCAAACTCTACCTTAAGGGAAATGTGTGTTTCCTGTTCTTATGCTTTCCCTTCAGCTCCCTCAAAGTGCCACCCTGAACACTCAGAGGCCTCAACAATGAGGCCTGATTTTATCTTCTGATGACCAAACACAGGAGAAAAACAAGCTGATTGGAAAAAATGCAGAGTGAGGGAAACTTGTTGTGGGACAATCAGACCTTTTTCACCATTTCAGGGAGATCCATTTGTAAATGGGATGCTAACTTTTCCATCTAGTTTGGGTCTCCTTCTGCCTTGGAAAGCTGTTGCTAGCTGGAGTAAATAGTGCTGAATGGTATAGACCAATAGCTTGATACAGTGTGCGGCAGCTCCTTATTGTCGTTAGCATTTGAAGTTGTTCTTTTTTTTGAGAAAACAGACCAGCATCATGATTCACAAGTTGTAGCAGTCGTCTTAACTAATGACACCTTTCCAAGTCTGATAGTTTTCTCTTTAACTGAAGTGACAGCTCTGTTCTTTGGGGGATTGAGACTCGTCATAAAGCTTTTCTGATGAACCAACACAAGTGTGAACAAATGGTTTGACTATCTATATGCGTAGCACACTCTGCCTCTCCGGGCAACGTTTGCATTGCAGATAAGCTGCTGAAACAGGCTATTGTGCCAACTTGGTGTTCACCCCTATCTTAGGACATACCTAGAAGTGAAACTAATTGAAAGGGATTTTCTTAGGACAGAGGGAAGCTTCACAATAGAGCTTGTTGTTCCCAATGGAATTTACTTGGAAGTAAGTAGGTTTAGAATGATCCAATCCATATGTCGGTCAATGATAAAGTTGCATGCCATTGAATGGGTGAGGGCCATTTTTAAACAACGAGGGCAAATTTTAATGGACAGGGCTGAGAATTTAGGATGCACCTGTATTTTTTTAAAAGAGTATTTTGGTTCCAGTGTGCAGAGATTGAAAAGGAAAACATTAAAAATACATAAGGAAAAGAAGTGGTTGATTTTATTTATTAAAAGATAAATTCTCTACTATACCTTTCAGAACATTAAAAAGGTAGTTCTATTGAGTTTCTGATTATATTCACATCAATGCAGATCTAATTACTCATTAATTAGGTAAAAGGGACCCAGTTAATCAGTTAAAAAAATTAATCAATGGGCTGCTCTAATCTTGTTTTAATTCACATTTGTTATTCAAATTAAGATGCTCCTAATTATATATTTATTTGGGGTCTTTATCTTTGGTGAATGGTGTTGGATTTAAAATTTGAGGAGATGAAGCACAGAATTTAAGAAATGAGGAAAAATCCAGCATCGATTCCTAACACAAAGCTTTTAAAACCATAACTTGGAGGTAAAAAAAGTAGGAGTTCAAATTTTTTGAAATTTAAAATTTTGGGCTTATGTGTTCAATAGGCTGAATGGTTTGAGGACAACTTCCTTCCTTTTCCCTTCTTTCCTTCCTCTCTCTCTCTCTCTCTCTCTCTCTCTCCCCCATACATACATTTCAGCACAGGTTGCTGGTACTTTGCTGCTCAATATTGACAAAGAAGTTTGTGTGACTAATTTGTGTGCCAGCTTTTGTTTCAAGAACTCTGGATGTCTCCAAGCTTATACAGTGCGTAGAGAATGGCATTGCTATTTAGAGAGCCATTCCCTTAGGTTAAATTGGGAGAACACAGCACCCCCCAGAAGAAGGGAATAGTAACCCACTTCTAAGTATTCTCTACCTAGAAAATCCTGGAAAGGGTTGCCATATGTCAGAATTAACTTGACGGCACACAATTACAGTGGTGCCTCGCTAGACGATTGCCTCGCAGGACGAGGAAATCGCTAGACGATGCCTTTTTGCGAGCGCTACTGCGCTTCGCAAAACGATGTTTCCCTATGGCGATTTTCGCTAGACGATGAGGTTTCCCCATAGGAGTGCGCTGACTAGTGGTGAAAAGCTGTCAGTGCAGCTGTCAGTGCATTCCTATGGGGACCCTCACTCGCTAGACGAGGTTTCCCTATGGGAAATTTCGCAAGACAACTGCGTTTTCCCTTGGAACGCATTGAAGCGATTTCAATGCATTCCAATGGGAAAACGTGCTTCGCTAGACGATGTTTTCGCTAGACAGCGATCCTCGTGGAACGGATTAACATCGTCTAGCGAGGCACCACTGTATTATTATTCGACTTTCTTGATGCCAGAACTTGGAAGCAATACATTGGGTGCAATGCAGTAGTAAGTTGCAACAATAGTAGGCCCACTGAATAAGTGGGGAGGGAGGGAGGGATCTCTTTCATTTTCATTTTTGAAAATCTTCTTTTTCCCATCTTAGATATGAAAACATTTGCAGATTTAGAGAAGAAATATGAAAATTTTTGCAGAATTTGAGAAATTCTTATTTTAAAAATGGACTAAAAGAAAACATTCATCCGTTCTCAGCCAGGAATGTAAGTATACATGGTGTAAAAAGTATGCAGTTGATGTCTTAACTTCTCCCTCTTATCTCCAAAACTGAAGTTCCATGGAGAATTCACTAACTGACACAGACCATAGTCTCTGCTCCAAGAAGAATACATTATTTCCACAAACTCAAGCTGATAATGCTATTTTTTTTAAAAGGACAAAGCAGAAGAATTTCCCAATTTAAATGAAATAAATTATTAGGTTTCCAGTCTTACAACCTTTCCATTTGAATTACAGTCACATCCTTATCCATGCTAATCCATAGACTGTGGAGTGGATGGATCTGGAATGTGAATTTTGCATACAGTACTCCCATCTTGGCTTTGCAATATGGATCGCTTGTCTACCTTGTCATCTCATCTTCCGCATGGCAACATTGCAAATGAACATTTCAATCCTTTTCTTCCCTGTCTTCCCTCCTTCCAATAAGAAGAAGCTTTCATGCTTGCATGGGATTATCCCGGTTTTTAAATTTATTTTATCCAGTTAGCACTGACCCATCAAGAGCGTTTGCCATTTCATATTCAAACATGTCTGTAATGAAAGATCTTGGGCGTTTTTCCAGCTTTTTAGCAATGATGGAGAAATTGACCAATAAGATCAGAATATACAGAGGAGAAATAAAGCACAATCAATTTTTTGAAACTTGGAAACCTTTATTAAAATACATCAATGAACTAAATGAGAAGTCACATGATTTAGGGAATAATCTAGATTGCTCAGATTGTTGGTTGGGAACTTTCTAGGATGGAATGGGGATTTGAGATTAACTGTAATTTTGTTAAATGGTGCGAATAGCCGGTGTTTAGAATGTTAAAATATTTAATAAGTAAGATGAATTGTATTATCTGTTTGTAGTGTGATTGATTGTCTAAAATAAAGTTTTGTTATTAAAAATAATTTTTAAACAAGAATTAAAAAAACACACACTGACCCAGAGCTTGAAAAGAAATCACTGGAAAGGCAGAAGAAGACAGGCTGGAAGAGAACTCAGTGGGTGCATATGGTGGAGAAAGAGCGACACACACACAGATTGAACAAAGACATGAATGGTGCAAACTCTCTATGTGCCTCTCATGTGCCTTTTTGACTAATATAGAGCAGAGAGATAAATTTGCCTGGGTTGCTTGATCATATTATGAAACACCAAGGGTAAGAAATCTGCATTGGCTGAAACAGCAGATACTTATTTACTTTATTGTTAATTCTTATAATTATATCCCATATTTCTTCTAATGAGCTCAAGATGATGTACAAGGCTGTTCGCTTCCATACTTTGTCCTCATGGCACCCTTGTGAGATAGGTTGGGCTGACGGAGTATGTCTGACCCAAAGTCACCCAATGGTTTCATGAGCAGGTGGGTATTTGAACCCATGTCTTCCAAGTCCTATAACCTCTACAGACCCCAGCTCCCAGTGAAAAGCAAAGTGTGCTGCTTACAGGATATACTGTCCAATAGTGCTTAAAGCACTCTCAGGGCAGGTTACAATTTAATCATGCAAGGTACACATTGCCCTCCACCTTCTGCAAGCTGGGTACTCAATTCACTGACTGCCGAAGGGCTATCTGTAGCCTGTTGGGATCGAACTCAGGTTGTGAGTAGAGTCTTGACTGCAGTACTTCAGTTTAACCACTGTGCCACAAGGCAGTGTTGGTTAGCGAACACACTACTGTACATGCTTTGCGTTTCTTGCTACACAGCAACAGAACTATTTGATGGAAGAAACATGTTTTAACTAAACATTAAGAAAGACTGAAACTGAAATTGGTTGTCTTAAGATGTGTCTGTTCACCTACACTGGAAGTAATTAAGACCCAGCTTATGCGGATGCTGCGGCTACATCATACAAGGAGATTGGAGTGGGTGATCTCCCAAGACATCTTGTGATGTGGGATTCTATGGAAATCTCTCAAATACCATCTTCAGATAGAGCTGGGCAAGAGTCTCCATCTGGGACCCACGGAAACCCATTGCCAGCCATTGTAAGTGAAAACAGAATGAAATGGACCACTGTCTAACTTGATATAAGGGGGACTTCATATATTCATCGAACTGTAGAATCATAGAATAATTGAGTTTGAAGGAGCCTATAAGGCCATCGAGTCCAACCCCCTGCTCAATGCAGGAATTCAAATCAAAGTAGATCTGACAGATGGCTGTCCCAGTTTCTCTTGAATGCCTCCAGTGTCAGAGTGTTCACCATCTCCCGAGGTAATTGGTTCCATTGTCATACTGCTCTAACAGGAATTCCCCCCCCCCCCCATTCAGCTGAAATCTGACTTCCTGTAACTTGAGCCCATTATTATGTGTCCTGCCGTCTGGGATGATTGAGAACAGATCCTGCCCCTCCTCTGAATGACAGCCTTTCGAGTCTTTGAAAAGTGCTCTCCTATCTCTCATCTGTCCTTTTTTCTCTCAAGGCTAAACATGCCCAGTTCTTTCAGTCTTTTTTCACAAGGCTTGGTTTCTTTCTTCAACACATTTTGCCATAATGTTCCATACCTTAATCAACTCTTGCTTAGACTACTGAAGTAGTGCAGTGAAGCAGGCGTTGGAAAATGCCCAGAAACCCCAACTTTGTGTGAATGTAGCAGTCAGACCAGATTTTGTTCCCTTTTCTTTTTATCAGCCATATAATCTCACTTGGGAATCAATATAAATGGCTTCTACTATCTCCCAAATCAAGTTGTTGTTGTTGTTGTTTTTAAATCTTGACTTATATCTATAAAGCCCTAAATAGTTCGGGACTATGATCTCTGAAACACCACCTCTTCTGTATCAGCTTGATCAGAGCACCAGGATCAGCAGCAGCCCCCTTCTTTGAAATTTAAGGTCAAAATCTGTTACCAGGGGGTGGGCCATTATGATGTCACAGAGGTGGATAAGTGTCCAAAACTCTTTCTGGGCTGGCTGATTGTGGAAATGAGCGTGGGGGAATCTGGGTACAGGGTCCCAGAATCCAGGGAATACTCATCTCCTGGATCAGAACCAACGTTTGTTTCAACTAGAATGCTAACTAGAAATGGGCATGAACCACTGGTTCAGTGGTTCGGCCCAGTTCGTTTACCGCCACAACAAGTGTGTTCGATGGTTCAGTGCCCCGCCCCCTCTGGCAGGTGCCCATTCAGAGGCAGCGTCCTGGATTCCCTGCCCCGCCTCCTTGAGGCACTGCCTCTGAGTGGGTGCCCACTGGTGGGGGCGGGGTGCTAAACACCTGTTGCAGCAGTAAACGAACTGGGATGAACCACCAAACTGGCAGTTCGTGCCCATCTCTAACACTGACCACATAGTTGCCAATCAGATGTCCTTAGGCTATACATAAGCAAGACAACATCTCACTGAGCCTTTAATGGATTTTAATGCTCAATCACTGTTCTATTAAATTAAAAAAGCTGCCTGCTCCTGTTTTTAGTTGATATCTTTTTTTAGTGTGTTTTGCTTACTGGCCATTGGGAAGAGGGCTTGCCTCACCGTGGTGTTGCGTTACCTCCTGCTCAGACTAAGGGCTGCTGATGTGTGTTAGAGAATATTATTGTTGTTTTATATAATCTCTGCATCATTCATTGTCTTGAGCACCTACCAAACCTAGAAATTGATTCAGCAACATGTCAGATCAATCCGTTAAACCTAAGAAAAGCAAAGAATTCCATTTCAGTTTGTTTATTTGTTTTTTTCCTGAATGAGAAAAATTCTCATCAGAATTTCTTCATATTCCAGAAGGAAGGGATTTTTAAACATTCACAACTGGAAGGGTTTTTTTTTTTTTTTTAAATTCACATGGGGGAGAAACTGAACCTTACCGAGCGAGACCCAGGGCTTTGCTACGTAGCATTAAAGATGAGAAGCCTGTCAGGAGAAAAGGGTTGACCTAATTCAGCACCATGGATGTGGTTGAATGCAAAACGGTTCAAAGCCAGACTTTTAAACAGCAAGTTCTTGATGCCGTTACCCTGGATGGGAGAATCTGTCAGTTTTGCATCCTTTCACATTATCTCTCCTTCCACCTCAACATCAACTTCTTTCTGCCGAATTAATGAATTTGACAAAGATCTTTACAAACAGCGAACAAACTGAAATTCTAATCCATTCAGGTCAATCACCAGTGCTGGCTAGTGTCCCCCAGAATGAAAAATGAGGGGGTATCCCAGAGTATGTGTACCTGGTGTGGCGCAGGGGATACAACCTAGGTTCAGTTCTCCATCCTGCCATGGAAACTCATTGTGTGTGTGTATATGTGTAATCGAAAGCCCCATTAGGGTCACTATTAGCCAGTTCTGATTTGATGGCACATAACACATGTCCTAGAGCAAGGATATAACAAAAACTAATGACTCTTTGATGAAAAAGGACACATTAAGATGTGTTGTTGAAAAAAAAAATCAACCGCAGAGAGATTTTTCACTCCTGCACAAGAACAAAAAGACTAGCTTTTTAAAAATTATTGTTATTGTTATTATTTCTTTTGTAATTTGTATAAAACCCTTCCATTTTGAACACAGAGTCTTCTCTCCCTTTTTTGCATAAAATATAAGGTTTTGTGCAAAATGAAAGTGCCCAGTATCTTACAGCTTACATGCAGAGTGGAAGGGAAATCCTATAAACTATATAGATAGCAGGTTTACCATTACATGATCAACTGCATGAAGAATCTTGCAACCAGAGTGAGAATGGGCACATATAATAATCCTTGAACTGCAGAGTGGAATGGACCCTATGGATCTTCAAATCCAGCCCCTGTCAAGGAGGCACAGTGAGAAATTGAACTCCCAGCCTCTGGCTCCGCAGCCGGATTCCTAAACCACTTGGCTGTCCAGCATGCCAGAGAGCCAATTTTAATCAGAGCTGGAACTACGATGGGCTTTCACCAAGGGTGTTGAAATTTAGAGGGTGCAAAAATTTGCAGATGGAGAGGCGTGAACCTGCTCGCTCAGAGAGCATGTACTGCATCCAACCTCTCCTTTCTGGGCAGAAAAAAACACAACTAAAACTCAGTGCTAAAACAATATGGCTGTCATGTGCTCCCACCGAAGCATTTCTTTCTTCATCTGTTTTCTCCCTGCATAATGCCTGTCTCCTGTGAGGTGTACTTAACCAAGGTGGGGTTCCAAAGCCCAAGCATCCAAATTGTTAGTTACGGCACTGATGTATTTTTAAATGTCCAAGTTCTAAGATTAAGTGGTGGTAAAGAGTGTCACCTTCCAGATTCCTAGCTGTTGCTAGGGAAATGCTTCATTGGATTGCTATAAAGTTATAAACTGTTGGGTTCTAACAGAACAATTCATCAGGCAAAGATGGTATGAAACTCTGGGGTAAGAAAGGAAGCAAACAGTCCCCTCCACCAAAAAATGTGTCAGATGTTATGGCCCCTGTTCCTGAATGCAGAGAGCTGGCAAGGTAAGCTAGGGTTTACAAATTTGGCTGGAACGAATGTGTCTAAGTGTTCTGTTACAGTCGTCCCTCCCTACAGACAAAAAACTGATTCAGGTTCCCTGTCAATCTATCCATAACTTTTCATAGAATCATAGAGTCATAGAATAATTGAGTTAGAAGGAACCTATAAGGTCATTGAGTCCAGTCCCCTGCTTAATGTAAGAATCCAAATCAAAGCAGATCGGACAGATGGTTGCCCAATTTTCTCTTGAATGCCTCTTTCGTTGGAGCAGTCACCACCTCCTGAGGTAATTGGTTCCATTGTCATACTGCTCTAACTGCTCTAACTGTTAAGAAGTTTTTTTTCCTGATATGCAGCCTAAATTTAGTTTTCTGTAGCTTGAGCCCATTATTATATGTCCTGCACTCTGGGATGATCAAGAACAGATCCTGGCCCTCCTCTGTATGACTTACTTTCAAGTATTTGAAAAATGCTATCCTATCTCCCCTCAGTCTTCTTTTCTCAAGGCTAAACATGCCTAGTTCTTTCAGTCTTTCTTCATAGGGCTTGGTTTCCAGTCGTCCCCCCCCCCCATCTTTTGCTGCAGGACAATCTCCTTTGCTGCCCCAGCCCTGGACCCCATGACACGAGCGCCAGTTCGGATGTCAGCAAAACAGGAGATTAAATTTTGATGTCTCTTTAGATTCAATGTTCAGTTAAAGTCAAACTGGCAGCCATGTCCAGTGGTTAGATGAGACGTCTGTTGGGTGTTACAGGCAGAGGACTGGGGCCAGGAATAATAAAAAAGTTGGCACACTAAAGCATGAGTCAAATTTAAGATTTCAAATATACAGGATGTCTTGTGAAGAAAAGATACCTCAAAGTAAACAGGAAACCAAAGGGTTGTGCTTAAGTGGTAATAGCATCGTTAAAAGAATCCCATTATAACACAGCGTCAACATAGGCAAACATCAAAAGCGTCTGGGGAGGAAGTCTAGCCTGCGCCTTTTGCAGAGAGCTGAGGTCTTATTTCACAACATCCCTACCAAACAGAACATGACACAGGAAACGCCATGAGAGCCCAGGCTGCCTTCATAGAGAGGCTAGTGGTTTGATATTACAATGCACCGAGTTATTTCTGTTCTTTTGGCAAAGATACACGTGTGTCTGTGTTACCAAGGTGTATGGCTTCAGACTATAATGTTATATAATCTTCTTCTCTGAGTAATGTTGCTAATACTGAATTTAGTTTTCTAGCCTCAAAGGCTTCTGGGGAACTTACATTAGAGGCCATGAAAGCTTCTCAGAACGAAATGATGGTGTTGAAGGCAACGGATACCTACAGCGCTAGAGGATATAATTGGAGCCCAGGGAAAATGTGAGGGGAAAAAAAAATACAGAAAGAAACAGGGGGAGGGAAAGGCCTGCAAACTGCTAATGCATAAATAATATCTTGCTCTTTTCACCAAGTTCTTATGGATAGCTCCTCGGAATAATTTCCTTTTTCTTTTGGTGGTATGGCAGGTTGTAGGTGAACGGAAGGTGTTGTCTGAAGAGGCATTGGAAAGCGTCATTCGAACCCTCTTTGGGTTGCTGTCTTTAACAAGACGCCATGAGAAAAGGACCCTTTGCTTTCCTTCAGCATCAAGCCCAAATGTTGCTAATGAGGAGCCTGGACTCAGGTTGTCATGACAAGATTATGCTCTCCCTCCTGAGAGGAAAGAAACAACGAATATGTTAAGCCCAGTTCTGTGCAACTGTGGCCGATCTCCAGTGCAGCATCTTCCTGAGGGTGGAGCGTCACTGCATTTTGCTGAATAGCACCGAAACACACACGGAAGACTAATAGTACTGTGGTTCCCTGAAAATAAGACAGGGTCTTATATTAATTTTTGCTCCAAAAAACTCATTAGGGCTTATTTTCAGGGGATGTTTTATTTTACAGTCATGTCATCTTCTGGTTGCTGCACAAGGGTGGAGGGCGGGGTTTCACTTCACTGGGGCTTATTTTTGGGGTAGGGCTTATATTACGAGCATCCTGAAAAATCATACTAGGGCTTATTTTCAGGGTAGGTCTTATTTTCAGGGAAACAGGGTAGAGGGACGCAGGGGGACCGATGCCTGACACTGGAAACAGAATGAAAACAGTCTGGTCTCAAAGAGAAGCCCAAAGCATAGAGTGGCCTTGGTCAGTGGTTCCCAACCGTGGGGAACCTGGGTGTTCTTGGACTGCAGTTCCCAGAAGCCTTCACCACTAGCTTGCTGGCCAGGATGTCTGGGAGTTGTAGTCCAAGAACATCTGGGGACCCAAGGTTGGGAGCCACTCTATTAGATAGGAAATGGTGTGGGGGGATGTTGTGAGATGCTCCTGATGTCGCTCTAGAGAGCCTCACTGGCTATTTGCTGACTATGCAAATGCTTCAGCTAGGAAATGGCCAGCACAGTGCTGCAGACACAGAGCACATCATTGGTGGGCTCTGGAGAGATGCACCAACATATTTCCTATTGATACAATTCTGTGGTGCAAGAACGGTTTGCACATTGCTCTCCTGAGCCAGCTGGGACCCAAATGGCTTGCTAGGAGAGGTGCTCAGAGAAAAGCATTGTGGGCAGGTCATGCTACAGGGGAGCTGAATCCCAGTATCCCCACTCTTTTTCATCCATGATAAAGGACTGTGGAAGCTGTAGTCCCAAACATTTGGGAGTTGCAGCCCAAAAAGACCTGGATTATCCAAGGTTGGGAACCACTGCCCATGGGGTCAGAAAAGTACATTTTTGAATTGTGGGTCCTCAAATCCCCTGGTCACTTAAGCCATTGTGGCCTTAAAAGAGGCCTGTCTTATTTGTTGTCATGTTGTTGTTGTTGTTGTTGTTGTTTTAAACAAAACTGGAAATGGATAGAAGCAGCATCTTAGCCCTGATTGGCTGAGGCTTTGCCCATTCATTCTGAAGCAAAACAGGTCTTGTAAATTGAGCACGAAGTAGGAGATACTGAACCACTCTATAAAATTGGTTCCTGGATCTCCAGTGCTTGCTTGCTTGCCAATGCTCTGGCCATTGCACCCTTCTGCTTGTCATGGAAGATATCTGTGTATCCTGAATGCATGTAGGGGGCTGGGTTGCCAAACTGGCCAAGTTTGCAAAACGCCCCTGCAGAGACATGTATGTGCACAGCACAGGCAGTTTCAACTGGAGAACTTGTCAGGTCAACAAGTATAGGTTAAACAGTGGCAGATATAGCCTCAAAGGACTCAAGAGCCAAATCTCAAGGGGAAATGGCCGTAATATAGATCTAAATGACCCCCATCAAAATTAAGTAAGACATTAATGCCCCTAGCAATTGTCCAATGTCCGGCATATCAGCTAATTACTCAAAAAAGCTACCCCACTCAGGCTGCATCAGCATGAAGTCCTCACGCTAAAGCAGTCTGTGATGAATAATAGCAAACTGCACTAAAAGCTTGACAGCTAAATAAAACCTTCCCACCCAGAGGCTGCCATGTACCTTGGAATCACAGATGCTGGAGTGATGGAAGAGAGTGACAGAAGAGAGATGTTGTTCTGTGCTTGAGGGTCTCGTGAAGCAGAAAGTTGGACTAAATCAAGTAAAGATACTGGGCTAAATCAGCCTTTTCCAACCTGTTGTTCTCTTGATGTATTGGTTTACAATTCCCATAATATTTTAGTCAGCTATGCGGGGAGTTTTATGGAGGTTTAGACCTGGACATCTGGAGGAAGGATTTCAATTTTCTTGCATCTAAGAATAGGTCCCCCCCCCCCCCCCCAAATAATTCATTTGCTGGGCCAGATTGCAGAAATTTTTGGTTCCTTTGTCATCGTTCAGGACGTTTTTGTGGAAAAAAGGACAGAAGTTATATTTGCACAAAGATGTTCAAAATAAAATTTTTATATAGAAAAAGTGTACAGGATTTTTGTGCAAAATAGGAGTTTTTTGGTTTGGTTTTGCTAATGTGACCGTGGGTCTGGCTTTTCCACCACCTTGTAGGAGCACTAAAATCTCACGCTTGTGGAACATCTTCCTCACGGGGCCGTTTCCATGGGTTGAGCCACCCTATTCGGTCAAGGATGCGAAAATCTGTGAGGCTTCACTGCCTTCTCACTCAAGAGTAAACTGGGGTAGGAGGGCTGGTAAAGATGTCCCCATGGCCTGATGGATTAGGACTTTTCGTATGTCCTTTCATTCTGAAGCAAAGGGATTCTTGTAACTTGAGCACAGAGCAGTGTCTGCCGGGCCATCCTATAAAATAAAAACTTATTGGGAACAGATGGGAATCCTATGGTTATTTATTTATGTGCTAAAATAGGAAACATAAAATGGCCTCTTGAAGCAGATGGCCCAAAATCTCTCCATTTTTACCCGAAGAAGCAAAAACATCTTCACCATCCGGCACAACTTGATTGCCCTAAATAGACTGGTTGTGGGAAAAAAAAGAGATATTTTATTGGCAGGGATGCTTGAAGCTCCCAGTTTTTGAAGTCTGACTTTGAAGTGAAGTCTGACCCTACCTTATAGGTAGTTCCAGACAAGGGTTTTATGCAGAAGTGGAGGGGTGAATTTGGAAGTGCAGACACTCGTTGTTACTCTAGAGGAGTCTAAAAAGGCAGGCAGTTCGATTGGTCCTCCTTATTGACAAAGGGGAGGCAGGTCTTTTTTTAAAAAGTTAATAGCTGTTAGTTGTCCATTCAAGCCATATTCCAATATTTTGCATTACAACAGAAATAGTTTGTAATACAGTATATTTTTCCTTGGAAAATCCACTCCTCCCCCCACCCTCCATGAAGATTTTAGCTAAGCTAAGTTCAGAGGAAATAGGGAAACAAGGAAGGGTGGCTGATGATGCCATAGCTCTGTTCCATAGAAAGACCTGGACCTTTATTACTATGAGCCCTGGGTTCACCACAGCATTACTTTTATCATGCCATAGCCTTGCCTCTTTGGTTTTCCTTCAGACCGGAACTTGAACATGCTACTTTAATGCATGGCCCCTCCCAGAATCCCGTATCTGGTATGGCCAGGGTGACAAGGTAAAGCCATGCCTCTCAGCTCCATATCAAAAGGATGCTCGTTGGAGATGCACCCCAGTGGAGAATGGGAAGGTGTGGCCATCCAGGTGTTGTTGGAGTGCAACTGCCATCATCCCTGGGGTTGATAGGCATTGAAATTGACCACATCTGGAGGACCAGATATTCCTCATTCCTGCCTCTTCCTGTATGACTTGCTGGATAACACCAAAACTACCAACAGTTATCCTTTCCGAGTCTCCAGCTGGAGAGAGAAATCTCAAGGTGCAAGGTGCTGGAGAAGAAGCTTTGGGTTTATCATGGGTGCTGATATCCCATGATAAAGCTGTTTGTGAGTATATTATTCACATACGGGATGCTTGGTTGGCTGCTGTGTGAAGATGAGAATGGTCCATTGGTTTGATCCATCAGGACTTCTTAGGCTCTTACGTCTCTCAAAACCTTTCACCTGTCTTGCATTCACAATCAAGGGATCAGGGCAGTTAAAGTGTGGGACTTTTCCACTTCTTTGCCTGCCTTGTGACAGCATATGATAATGGTTTAGGTTTCTGACTGCAGAGACAGAAGTTGGGAGTTCGATTCCCCCCTGTGCCTCCTTGACAGAGGCTGGACTCGATGATCCAGAGGGTCCCTTCCAGCTCTGCAGTTCTAAGATTATTATTATTTATGATGATGATGTTGATGGATAATACTGGGATTCTCTCATCCATTTTGCCTGCCCGGCAATTGTTCATCTTGATGGATAGCACTTGGAGTCTCTAATCTACCTTTTCAGCCCTGCAGTGGTGCACGTTGATGGATAACACTTGGAGTCTCTAATCCACATTCAATACCGCTACAGAGCTAAAGTTTCTATTAACTGATCCAAAGAGAAACTGCTGCTCTGTCATGGTGCTGAATACGGAAGTACTGTCGGATTTTATGAGGCGGCTGCTACACATTATGTTCATAACGTAGATGTGCATTTTTGGGTGCAGATGAGTTCACAGCAGAGACAGACGAGACATTCCCATCAAGTCACCGCATAGCTGTTTACATTGACTCCAGAAAGGCAGAGAAAGCCGTATACAGCAGGAAGGAGGCCATCGGTCATAAATCCTGGGGTGGAACTTAGTAAAATAAGGACTCTGCTGGCGATGGGAACTGTTCCCTGAAGATGCCATTCCAGTGATAATGATGAGCTCTTTTGCCAAACCGTCTTCCTGAAATTGTCTTTTCGCCGAGTACTTGGAGAGACACAGTGTCATAATCACGCTGCTTGTGTGTGTGTGTGTGTGTGTGTGTGTGTGTGTGTGTGTGTGTGTGTGCTATGACTGTGGGACACGTTGAAATCATTCATAATTAACCAGTCATTCATATGGTGAAAAAGAACATTAGAGGGTGTCTTCCCACCCCTCCCCCACCACCACCCCATTTTTTATTTTTTATTTTTGGCTCCATAAAGCACTTTGCAGGGAAATGTCTGCTGAGCCTCTAAGACAGATGGCAGAAAACCATTCTACTCTCAAGGAGCACCCAAATTAAACACACTCAACAGTCAAAAAGCCCTCTTTGTGCCACCTCTTCCCCACGTTTGCTTATTTATTTATTAACTTCCCATCTCACGCCAAAGCGAAGCTCACAGTTTGTTTCAAAATAAACAATAACACACAAAATCAATAAATATGAAAGCAGCAGCCCTTCGCGGTACTCCAACTTGAAGCCAGATGGGCCACATCAAGGATGGGAAGGTCACGGAGGAAGATTAAACACTGCGGCTGTTTTGCTTTTTAAATGATTTATTTATTTAAAACATTTTTACCCAACTTTTCTCCTTAAAGGGACTCAAGGTGGCTTATGTCATTAAAAGGTAATATAAAAGCTAACAACAGTGAGTATACAAATACTAAAAATGACCAGATAAATACCATACAAAAAACATAAGCAACATCAAAGCACATTCAAAGCAGTAAGGTACAACAATCCATTTAAAAGCACCCTGCTCAGGCAGCCATTTGCTAAGGAAAACCTTGTCTGAAGAGAAAGGTCTTTGCCTGCTTGCAGAAGGACAGCAAAGATGGGGCCAGCTTGGCCTCCAGTGGGAGGGAGTTCCAGAGCAGCAACAGAGAAGGCCCTCTACCGTGCCTCCTCCAGATGCACTTGTAAAGGTGGTGGGACCAAGAGAGATGTAGTCCTTGAGATACCTTGGACCCAAGCCATTTAGGGCTTTATGGGTTAGAAGAACCAACATATGGAATTCAGATAGAAGACAGGGTAAGGGTGCATGAAGGGGAGAAGTGGGTAAGAGGTCTGGCCTCTTCCCATTCTTTTTCTCTTTCTCATAATACTACTAGAAAATTAGCAGTTGTCCACAAATCATGTGAGAGTCAGTGGGAGACTTGTTGTTGTTATGCGTCCCCTACGTCTCTCCTTATGCACATACACAATGTGATGGTACTGTCACATGGTATGTTTCCATAATGGGAAGCTGAAGGAGAATGAGAAAAGGAACTTTAGAGAATAGAATCGTCGTAGGGTTGGAAGGGACCTTGGAAGTCTTCTAGTCCAACCCCCTGACCAAGGCAGGAGACCTCATACCATCCCGGACAGATGGCTGTCCAATCTTTTCTTGAAAACCTCTTGACGCCAGGTGAGGTTTTTTTTGGACCAGCCACATGTCTGTGACTGTATTGTGTAACTTGTCTGATTGAAGTATTAAATGGTAACCTTCTCCTTGCCTCTTGCTCACTGCTTTTCTCCTTGTACATCCTCAGAAGTCAGTCCCAAGGAAATGCTTTCTCTTAGGTGCCGTGATAAGAACTGATTCAGAGACCAAAGAATAATTAATTTTAAACACCATCTCAGCGGATTCTGCTCTCTTGTTAAACTAAGTGAGTGTAACCTCTTGGCTTCTCTGCCCCTTGGATGATTGCCCGGGTCTCATGCTAATTTTAAGATGATTCATCAGACTTCTACACAGAACTATTGCTTTTTTGCATTTAGCTGTGCCTCTCATTCTACAGGCATCTTCCCATCGCTGCATCTCAGCCATAAGAACCTTTTGAAGATCCTTATGCTAAAAGACTTTTAACAAGCTCATGGAGTGCTTTATTCTCTGAATTCCTTTTTCTTGGTTATCCCTTGTAATGAAGAAGACATCCACAACCTGTGATCAGTTAGCTGAGGTGCTATATGATGTCATGGAATATTCATAAACATTGCAATGGCCAGGAGGATGAAGTGATCTGCAAGGGAATTGTGGCAGGGGCTCCAGATAGTCTAAACTCAGTGGAAAAGCAATTTAGCATTGGAAACACTTTCATTTATACATACACAGGCACATGCGCGCACGCACATGCGCGCACATACAGGAGCGATGTCTAGGCAGAGTTGGGAGGTAAGAGAATGAAACTACTAAATGGGACATGGCTCTAAAAGTGGGAGAGAACCAGGGACACCTGGTGAAAGATAGAATCTCATAGAATCATGGAGTTGGAAGGGGCCTATAAGGCCATTGAGTCCAACCTGTCAATGCAGGAATCAAAATCAAAGTAGATTTGACAGATAGTTGTATATGTTTTTCTTGAATACCTCCAGCATTGGAGCGCTTACCATCTCCTGAGACAATTGGTTCTATTGTCATACTGCTCTATCAGTTGGGAAGTTTTTCCTGATATTCAGCCAAAATCTGGCTTCCTGTAACTTGAGCCCATTGTTACATGTCGTGCACTCTGGAATGATCAAGAACAGATTCTGTCCCTCTTCTGTATGCCTACCTTCCAAGTATTTGAAAAAAAAATGTTATCATATCTACCTTCAGTATCATATCTACCCTCAAGAAGACATGCCCAGTTCTTTCAGTATTTTCTCATAGGGCTTGGTTTCTTTCTTTAACAGATTTTGTCACAGTGTTCCATACCTTAATTGACTTTTGTACAGACTTGTTTTTTGATCAGGTAACCTCCCTGATAGACAGAGGGAATGCTGTAGACGCAGTATATCTTGACTTCAACAAAGCTTTTGACAAAGAGCCCCATGATATCCTGATTAGCAAGCTAACAAGGTGTGGGTTGGAGAGATCAAGTGTCAGGTGGATACACAATTGGCTACAGAATCGTACTCAGAGGGTGATGATTAATGGCTCCTTCTCTAACTGGGAGGAGGTAACAAGTGGGGTACCCCAAGGCTTAATCCTGGGCCCGGTGCTCTTCAATATTTGTATTAATGACTTCGATGAGGGAGTGCAGGGAATGCTTGTCAAATTTTCAGATGATACCGAATTGGGCGGAATAGCTAATACCCTAGAAGACAGAAACAAAATTCAAAATGACCTTGATAGGATGGAGCACTGGGCCGAAAAAAACAGAATGAAATTCAACAGAGACAAGTGCAAAGTCCTGCACCTCGGAAAAAGAAACCAATTGCACAGTTACAAGATGGGGGATACCTGGCTCAGCAAAACAACGAGTGAGAAGGATCTTGGAATTGTCGTAGATCACAAGCTAAGTATTCCTGCCTTGAGCAGGGGGTTGGACTTGATGGCCTTGTAGGCCCCTTCCAACTTCACTTTTCTATGATTTCTCTGATTCTACTGCAGTTATCCCTGTTAAATTTCATTCTGTTGATTTCAGTCTAATGCTTGGGTTTATCCAGATTTTTTTGACTTTTGTTTCTGTCTTCCAGGTTATTAGCTCTTTTTTACCCAATTTTCTGTTGTCTGCAAATTTGATAAGCATTTCCTGTACCCCCTCATCCGCGTCATTAATAAAAATGTTGAAGAGAAACAGGCCCAGGACTGGGGTACCGCACTTTTTACCTCCTCCCAGTTTGAGAAGGAGCCATTGATAAGCGCTCTCTGAGTACAATTCTATAACCAACTGTGGATACACCTGACAATTGTTCTATCCAGCCCACATCTACTTAGTTTGCTAATCAGAATATCATGCGGCACTTTGTCAAAGGTTTTGCTGAAGTCAAGATATATTACATCTACTGCATTCCCACTGTCTACCATGGAGATTACCCAATCAAAACATGAGATAAGATTAGCCTGGCAGGATTTGTACAGACTTGTACAGTGGTGCCTCAACTTACGACCATAATCCGTTCCAGAAGATGGGCGTAACTCGAAATGGTTGTAAGTCAAAGCACCATTTCCCATAGGAATGCATTGAAACTCCATTAATCCGTTCCGGCCGAAAAAAAATAATCACACACACACACACACACACACACACACACACACACACACACACACACACACACCACTCCAAGCCCCATCGGAACGCGATGGGGCTGGGGGAAAAAAATCAAAAAAAAGCCCCACACACACAGCCAGCCCCATCGGAACGCCATTGGGCTGGGAAAAAACCACTCAAACCCCCCCCCACACACACACAGCCAGCCCTATCGGAACACCATGGGGCTGGGAAATAAAAAATAAAAAACACACCCACCCACCCACAGCCAGCTCCATCGGAACACGATGGGGCTGGGAAAAAACACTCAAACCACACACACACAGCCAGCCGATGGCGCTGGGGAAAAAAAAATAAAAAAAACCCACACACACCCCACAGCCAGCTCCATCGGAACGCGATGGGGCTGGGAAAAAACGCTCAACCCCCCCCCCCCCCACACACACAGCCATCCCCATCGGAACACGATGGGGCTGGGAAAAAACACTTAAAAACAACCCCCCCACACACAGCCAGCCCCAGCGGAATGCTATGGGGCTGGGGGAAAACACTCAAACCCCCCCCCCCCACACACACAGCCAGCCCCATCGGAACGCCATGGGGCTTGGAAAAAACACACACCAAAAAACAAAAACAAAATCACAGCACAGAAACATAACCCCCCCAAACCCAAACCCACCCTGCAAAACCCTGTAAATGTACTCACCCAGAAGCAGAAAGCAGCACCAGGCAGTCCGAAGCCTCTCTGCAAACGCGCGCACACTAACCGTTGGGGCAAAAGAGCTACAAAGAAGCTCTTCGCCGACCAACGGTTAGCCCTCTAATTTGAATTCCCCACCTTTTTCCCCTGCCTCTTTTGTTTGCAACTCAAAGCTCCGGCCGCAAGTCGAAGCAAAATTTTGCGGCCGGAGCTGGTCGCAACTCAAAATGGTCGTATGTCGGGACGTTCATAAGTCGAGGCACACCAGTGTACTTTGCTTCTAGTTATCACTGCTTTATTTTCTAGGTCCTTGCAGAGTGACTCCTTTATAATCTGCTCCAGAATTTTTCCTGGGATTGATGTCAAGCTGTAGTTCCCTGGTTCCTCCTTTTTGCCCTTTTCGAAGAGAGGGACAATGTTAGCCCTTCTTCAATAATCTGGCACTTTCCTCATACTTCATGACTTCAAGAAATGCAGTATTGTCCAGTATCTGAATCTAACTTTTTTTTTGCTAACAACATGAGTGTACAAAAAGAGTATGTATATCTGCTGCTGAGCTGGTTGCAGACATTTTTTGGGGAAGTTCATGGACCATCCACCTCCCACATTTCATCTGGAATGGATTCCACTCCACTCAGACTGTAACTGTGAAGGAAGCAGGCTTTATTCCACTGCAAAGATGTAAATCTTTACTTCTTTCTTGCTCACAGTTGAGGGAGGAAAAAAAACAAACACATTTCTAAAGATTTTCTGTACTGAGTGAGATTATGAGAATTTCTTGTCCATCTTGTACACTTTTGCTAGTACTTTCATGAAAAAAATTTGTGGAAGTGCTTTTGTGTTGCCATTTGTGCAGTAACCCACCTATTTTTCACAGAAATACGTTGTGTTTTTCCTGTATCTTTAAATTGGTATAAGGCAACGGTTGATCCAAAAGACGAGGTTTTCCTACATACAAACCCCCCACAGATTTTGTTTTGTTTTTGCAAATGCTGCCACCGAATTTTTTAAAAAAAACTGGTCTTTTATGTTATTGCGTAGGAGTGAAGACACTCATAGCATCTCCACATTTTTCAGTTGGGTTTAGGAAGAACATGAAATCTTGCAAATCTTTATATCCTTACAACTGACTCTGAGCTGAAAAGCAACCCCACATGGGTGGTTCCAATGGCTTGTAGTTTACTTCCATCTTGAGCAGAAACTGTCCTTCCCCCCCCCCCCCCCAATGAGGCTTAGTTCACCTCCCCAAGAAGAGGGAAATGATGATGTTCTCTTCGCAGGCTTTTCGGTGGCAGGTGTTTGGTACATTGAACCACAGCAAAACCAGGAATCTTTTTGTTTGCTAGAAGGCGCAATGAATCAATATGATGGTCAAGCCACCCAGAAAAGGCAGGTGTTGAACTGGTACTGCCACCAGGATCACCCATTAAGTGCAGTTTTTATGCCTTCCTAGCAGGACAGTGGCTTGTAAAACATTATTACAGCACTTTTCAAGTGTTGCTCTTCATTGCTGTCATTATTTTTAGGACTCTTGCACTTGTTTGGATGTAGACGCACATTCACAAAGGCTAAATCCTTTCATTTCCTTTCTTCTCCTTTCCACCTAAGGGGCAAAGGCTGATGTTTCTCTGTTTGAACATATTTCGTTCTGCAAGGTCCATTCTGCTCAAGTGTGGCTCCCCTAATCAAAGTCTTTCCCACTTTGATGAGGAATACAACAGGACTCCGTATCCGCGGAATCAGTATCCATTGATTCACTTATCCATGGTTGAAACTATTTAAAATATTAAAAGAGAAATGCTAGAAATATATATTTCTAAAGAGAAAGTTACCAGAACTGGCCACTAGAGGCTGCCAGAGACCAGGCTATGCATAGCATTTGCTATTAAAATAGTGGTGTTCACTATAATCTGCATTTTCCAGCATCTACAGGGGAGGACTTGGAGCTGATTCCCTGCGGATATGGGGGTCCTATTGTACTTCTGTTTAAAAATTAACAGTTATTGCTGAATGTGCATCTCTACCTCGATGGTAGTAGGAACTGTCTTATTTACTTATTCATTACGTTTTTATTCTAATGTTCCTCCCGTGAGCTTAAGGTGCAGCACGCATGACTCTCTTCTGTTCCTCTCCTCTACATCTCTTCCTTTACACTATGCTGTCTCTTTCTTCTCATCTTCTTTCTTTCTTTCTTTCTTTCTTTCTTTCTTTCTTTCTTTCTTTCTTTCTTTCTTTCTTTCTTTCTTTCTTTCTTTCTTTCTTTCTTTCTTTCTTTCTTTCTTTTTGGCCCAGTGACCTATAAGTGGCCATCCTTCTCTGAATTTCACCAAACCCAATAGAAATAAAACGTTGGGTCTTAGTATGGGGGCTTATACTCTCCAGGATCTGAATTGACGCCCTGATCTTCCATGCTAAGTCCAGAGGGAGCAAGAACTAGCTGTACATTGGAAAAGTCCTCCAAAATATCTCGCTCCTGGAACCAGAGCAGCTGCCTCCCCTACCAACTCTTTCTTATCCAAATCCAACTACACACTATTTCTCCACCAAGTTAAAAGCTCCCTGGAGTCACCCCCAAAAGCACTAATGGGGTCATGAGCATCTTAGAGCTATAACCCGAGAGCATTCCACTGCTTCTGTAAATAGCATTATTAGCACTTCTGGGAAGCCTCCTGGTTTGTGTTATTTATTTATTTATTAAAAATATTTTTTTACCCCACCTTTCTCCTTAAAAAGCACCCAAGGCAGCTTACATCATTGAAAGGCATTATTTAAAGCTGAAGACCATGCGTGTACAATGGTGGTTTGCATCATGAAAAGCCAACATTTACAGCTAGGAACAATGAGTATAAAGAGGCATCGTTAAAAGACAATATTAAAGCTAAAACCCATAAGTATACAAATATTCAAAAGGAACAAATACCCACTCTGAGAAATGGAAAACACAAGTAGTACTAAAAAAAAAAAAACCTAGTCAAAGCAGTGATGCACAACAATCCATCTAAAAATCACACTCAGGTAGCTGGTTTACTTCCTGCCAACCTAGCAGTTCGAAAGCATGTAAATGCGAGTAGATAAATAGGTACCACCACGGTGGGAAAGTCACGGCGTTCTGTGTCTAGTCGCGCTGGCCACTTGACCACGGAAACTGTCTTCGGACAAACGCTGGCTCTATGGCTTGGAAACGGGGATGAGCACCGCCCCCTAGAGTCGGACACGACTGGACTAAATGTCAAGGGGAACCTTTACCTTTACCTTTTTTAGCTGGTTTACTGAGGGAAGGTTTGCATGAAGAGAAAGGTCTTTGCCTGCAGAAGGACAGCAAAGACGGGGCCAGCCTGGCCTCCAGTGGGAGGGAGTTTCAAGTAAGTTTGCAAGCAAGCAAGCAAGCAAGCAAGCAAGCAAGGAAGGAAGGAAGGAAGGAAGGACCAGTATTTATTTATTTATTTATTTACAAGATTTTTTAGCCGCACCATTACCAATGGTCTGTGAGCGGTGTACAACAATATTAAAACTTTAAAAACATTAAAACCATTTTTGATGTGAATAAGACAGAAAACCCAGTTTGGATGTGGAAGAAAGAAAGCAATGTTGAGGAATGTTCTTCCTTCCATCAAAAAAGGTAACACCATTGCTACGAAAAGGAACTAATTTTAAGCAACAAGCTAAAAAAACTAATTCATTATTTTATCTATTCATCGTACCATTATTTCCTAGCTCTGCTACCTATTTGCTCTGCCCCATGCCTCTATCCTTTCTCCTCTTAATCACCTCCGTCTCCCATCTAAAATAAAGTCTCATGTTGTAACCTTTCCTCCTTGTGGAAGTGCTGAAGCCCTGCTCTTTGAAAACCCTGACATGTGTCTCCATTTTGACACATAGAAATAGGAGCAGATTGGCTTGGACAGCAGTGCAATTTTCTCTGTGCGCATCGTTCCTGAAGGATATATATTTGAAGTGTCCAGATATTTTATAAGTAATTCCACCACATACTGGTGTGTGCCTTATGGCCCCCTGCTGCCATTTCACAGTGGAATTAACACAAATATTGTAAATAGAATGCAGGTCCAGGCTGTGATCATTTTCTATCATTTTCTGTTGCAACAGAGGAGTGTAGCAATAAAACAAGGCACTTGTGTCAGCATCTCCACAGTCTGCCATGAATAGTCACAAATTCTATTTAATGTTGTACAAAACGGGGAGCTTAAAATGCAAGCACAAAGCCCTCCTGGGCTGGCTAGGTCTTTAAAATGGTATTGCCGCAAACATGAAAACAAACAGTTTGTGCTTGTTGTTATCTTGTCTCATACAAATGTGCAATTCTCAAGTCTCTGGACTGGCAAATTACAGTTGAAGAAATACGTTATGGGTATTGTTTCGTGCCAGCAGCTTACGAGGATGAGCTATTCAGAACAGACTAAATGAGCTGGTTGTGTTTAGGTCCCCCTTCTTCTCTCCATGTTCTGCACCCAAGAATTCCTCTTTTGCTTTGTAATAGGCTGTTTAAAGGGCACCCACAAATGATTAGGCTAAAATCCTATTGTGAAGTGCACCATGCTTGAAACAAATCATACAAGTGGTTTTTGAATTTTGCCACCTGTTAGTTACATGCTTGGTTGTGTACTTGGCCACACTATTGATTGCGCAACTAGAGGCTAACTGGTCATGTGACTGGCAGTTGGCAGAGTGCCTCCCACTGCTTGCACAATTACTCTTTCACAATTGAGTAACAATAATAGGATACTGGCCATACAATTTAAATAGTGGGAAGATTTTGCAGATGTAGTCATAGGAACTATATATATTTTTCTATTAACAATCTGCTGTCCATAAAGAGAGCCCAATTTTGTCTTTCTACAGCAGAATCCAGATGTGCATAGGAATGACTGGCTGATGCCTGTGTCGTCATGAGGAAACCCACTTTTCTCATGCACAGTCTTTCAAGTTTTAAAATCTTGTTTGTGTACATGTGTTTGTGTGTGAATTTACACAACGAACAAATGTTCAGGCGAATTATTGTATATGCTGTTCTTCAGCAAAGTGAAAAAAGTCAGATCGTTATATCTCAATCATAGAATCATAGAAAAGTGAAGTTGGAAGGGGCCTACAAGGCCATCGTCCAACCCCCTGCTCAGCGCAGGAATACAATCAAAGCAGATCTGCCAGGTGATCTAAGTTTTTCTTGAATGCCTCCAGTGTTGGAGCACTCACCAGCTCCCGAGGTCACTGGTTCCATTGTCGTACTGCTCTAACAGTTAGAAAGTTTTTCCTGATATTCAACTGAACTCTGGCTTCCTTTAACTTGAGGCCATTGTTGCATGTCCTGCACTCTGGGATGATCGAGAACAGATCCTGCCCCTCCTCTGTATGACAGCCTTTCAAATCTTTGAAAAGTGCTCTCCTATCACCCCTCAAGTCTTCTTTTCTCAAGGCTAAACATGCCCAATTCTTTGAGCCTTGCTAGATCAGACCAAGGGACTCTGTAATTTGGTGTTTTGGTTCCACCCTAGGTTTCTTTGGACCAGCCCAGGCAAGGGTACCAAAGAAGGGAAACATTCCCACACCATGAGTCATTTTATTAACCCTCTGATCCCTTCATCTATGCTAAAAAAGGCCAGACTTTGTAACCTTTCTTTGTAACTGGTGTCTTGTTCCAGTCCCTTGATCTCCTGCGTTGCCCTTTTCCGCACCTTTCCAGCTCTCGTACAAATTTTCTTTCTGAGGTGCAGTTGCCGTTATTATACACAATAGCCCCTGTGTTTTCACAGTCACACCAATACAGCTTTTGTCTCCTTCCAGCAGCCTGTGTCTCTGTACAGGTTTAGTAAATATAAAGACCTGCATAAGAACTTTAAACTATCATCCTCTAATCACTGGATTGAAATCTAGCAGTAAGTTACAACTAGAGTAAGCCTATTGAATCAGTGGGGATTTGATGAGTCAACACTATGCAATTTCCATTTATTCAATTTCCTACATACTACTGGATTTTAGCCACAGAGTGGTTAAACAGTCTGAGTATTGATTCACACATTGGGCTACATCCCACTTTTAGTCCCTGTTAGAGTAGACTCATTGCAATGAATAGAATGAGTTAGGTAATGATAATGTGAATCCCATTGATTCCAGTAGTTCTCTTTTAGTTGGTAGCTGACTGGTTAGCTCAGTGAGTTAGATGTCTGGAGGTTGAGAGTTTGATTCCCTACTGTGTCTTTCAAGAGAAAAATCAGCCTGTGTGGCCTTGGGCAAGATGCACAGCCCCAGGGCTCTGCAAGAAGGATATGATAAACCACATCTGAGTACTACAGTATATAGCTAGGAAAACCTGGATTCTCATGAGAAGAGAAGACTCCCTGGAAAAGACCCTGATGTTGGGAAAGTGTGAAGAAGAGGAGAAGGGGACGACAGAGGACAAGATGGTGTCACCGAAGCGACCAACATGAATTTGACCAAACTCCGGGAGGCAGTGGAAGACAGGAGGGCCTGGCGTGATCTGGTCCATGGGGTCACGAAGAGTTGGACACGACTTAACAACTAAACAACAACAACAAAACCTGGAAGGGGTTGCTATAAGTCAGAAGTGACTTGACAACACATAATATTAATATTCTAGCTGAGACTATAATTGAATGGGATCATTATTTTCCCTTCTGTTAAGTGCACTTTGGCATTGCATATACCCCCAGGTGTATACAATGCCAAATAGCATTGCATACACCTGGGGGGCAGGAAAGTTTTAGGGGTCGGATCATACTTCTGCATTATTAGGGAGCAGGCCAGGTAGGTGGCGCTCATCAGCCTTGGAAGGCAGCCCATCTAGGAGAAGGAAAACTCTGATTTCAAACCTCCACTGCCTTGTGGCTATATCCACTGATGGAAAAGGCTTCAGGAGTTAACCTTGAGGCAAAATCCGGAGCCGGAGTCCCGGAGGCAGTTCATGTCGTTCTGGCAACTCCTGTGACATCGCTGGAACCAGTTGTATTGGCTCTTGCCTTTCCATTGGACTATTTCAGCGACGTGGAGAGGGGGGATTTGCTGCTTGGGTAACAGCCTATCCTCCCTATTATTTTACCCAGGCTTCGTGCTCTGGAGAGGCTGTTCCAAGTCCTCCATAGAGAGCACGTTACCATAGTCTCTCGAGACTGAAGGATGCCTAAACTAAACAAGTGCACTCCAAAGTGAGCTTAAGAATGCTTTGGAAAAAATGAAGTCTGAACCTAAAGAGGCATATTTTTGCAAATACATGTGTCTAAGGATGATGGCTGATCACCTTATCTATCTCCTGAGAAATCTATATGTGGGACAGGAAGCAACAGTTAGAACTGGATATGGAACAACTGATTGGTTCAAAATTGGGAAAGGAGTACGACAAGGCTGTATATTGTCTCCCTGCTTATTTAATTTATATGCAGAATACATCATGCGAAAGGCTGGACTGGATGAATCCCAAGCCGGAATTAAGATTGCCGGAAGAAATATCAACCACCTCAGATATGCAGATGATACCACTCTGATGGCAGAAAGTGAGGAGGAATTAAAGAACCTCTTAATGAGGGTGAAAGAGGAGAGTGCAAAAAATGGTCTGAAGCTCAACATCAAAAAAACTAAGATCATGGCCACTGGTCCCATCACCTCCTGGCAAATAGAAGGGGAAGATATGGAGGCAGTGACAGATTTTACTTTCCTGGGCTCCATGATCACTGCAGATGGTGACAGCAGCCATGAAATTAAAAGACGCCTGCTTCTTGGGAGGAAAGCGATGACAAACCTAGACAAGATCTTAAAAAGCAGAGACATCACCTTGCCGACAAAGGTCCACATAGTCAAAGCTATGGTTTTTCCAGTAGCGATGTATGGAAGTGAGAGCTGGACCATAAAGAGGGCTGACCGCCGAAGAATTGATGCTTTTGAATTGTGGTCCTGTGGGAGATCAAACCTATCCGTTCTGAAGGAAATCAACCCTGAGTGCTCACTGGAAGGACAGATCCTGAAGCTGAGGCTCCAATACTTTGGCCATCTGATGAGAAGAGAAGACTCCCTGGAAAAGACCCTGATGTTGGGAAAATGTGAAGGCAAGAGGAGAAGGGGACGACAGAGGACGAGATGGATGGACAGTGTCATCGAAGCTACCAACATGAATTTGACCCAACTCCGGGAGGCAGTGGAAGACAGGAGGGCGTGGCGTGCTCTGGTTCATGGGGTCACAAAGAGTCGGACACGACTTAATGACTAAACAACAAAAGGATGATGGAAAACGTCCATTTTGATGCACGAGTTGATTCAGTACATCAGCTGGAATGCAGTTCTACTATGTGCAATTAAATTATCACTTCTCTGACTTTTGCAGTAAATATCTGTGGTCAAATAACACAAAAAAATGCATATAGTAATGAAAATAATGAAAAAAATCCCACAAATACATTATATTGGGACAGTTGATTGCAAAAAAGCTAAATTTTATAGAAAAATATACATCTTCTGTGAAATGGGTGCAAAAATGCACATGATTTTTTTTTCAATCCAAATTCAGGATAAAGTAATTGGAGAAATATATGAAGTATTCGAGATGAACTGAATGTAAGACTGGACAAATTTTCAGAGTTCAGCAAAAGCAAAATGTAAGACTAAAAATGAGAAGCTGAAATGAGGAATGAAAAAAATTCAGTTTCCTTCATCTCTGCATGTGTTATACTGATATGGTCACAAAGGGGTCATAACTTGTGATTTTGTGTTGCCTGTGCAATCGGCAACATTTCCTGCGCAAAGCTGGCTGGATAGCTCAGTGGTTTAGGTATATGGCTGCTGAGCCAGAGGTTGGGAGTTCAATTCCCCTACTGTGCATTCCAGAAGAGCCAGCTTGTGTAGCCTTGGGCAAGCTGCACAATTCCAGGGTGCCCCCAGAAGACGGGAATGATAAACTACTTCCGCGTATTCTCTACCTGGAAAATCTTGAAAAGGGTCACCATAAGTCAGAATTGACTTGATGGCACATGATTATTATTTTCTGTGCAAGAAATGACAAACCCAGATTTGTCACGGCAATATACAGTCATTTCATCAGACTGGTACAGGGCTAGGCAAACTATGATCTGCAAGCTACAGCTAGCTCCCAGGGGCTTAAATGTGGACCCTAGCACCGGCTGGCCCTGTAACCCCCACAAACCCCATCTCTTTCCCCTTCCCCAGTTTTGAAATTAAAAAAAAAGTTCCTTTGTACCATTTAAGGGGAATAGGAGCAATTGTGCTACTTCTTGGGCCTTGCGCACCTCTTCTTACTATTTTTAATTAAAAATATTTTTGGCCACTAGGGGGCAAAAGGGGATATTTTTTTTCCTCAGTAATTTTTTTTTTTTAAAGAAACATTTTTTGGAGGTTGGTGCATAGGACTGGGTGTAACCCTCTACAGTGTGTATCTATAGCCCTTCGGCTACTGGAAGTTACCTATCCTTCAACTGGAGGTGAAAGGCAATTATTATTATTATTTTAAACAATTAACCTTGGGGTATCCCTTAGACTGCTGATGTGGCCAAACTGGCAGATTTTATGTATGCAAAGCTCAAGTGATGTTTTGATTTTAGAATTCATCAGCTTCCAGATGGAATGTTTGCTGAGATCCACTACACTGATAGGTGCTTGCGGAATGTCAGAAGTAGCCGCACAGATTAAAATGGAATGTTTAACATCAAGAAGAGAGTGATTACTTAGTGTAATTAACAGTAGTGGGGCAGAATAAAACTTGGGGAAAGGAGATGGATCTAAGAGACAGGAAGCAAAATAGAAGAGAAGAGTTTTAAAAGGAAACATCTCAGGCTTCCTAGTTTGGAAGAAGTTATTTTTACATTTTGTCTTCACAAACTCCACGGGTAACCTCTCTAATTTTTTATTTTTTTTTAATGTGCTGGTTTTGGAACCAGACCTTGGGAATTCCCTCCTCTTTTTTTTTTTTTAAATACTTCCCCTCAGAATTGCTTCTGGATCTCTAGCAGCTGACCCGGAGACGCTGAATCCAGCTTGGGTGCAGCGCATGTTGGCAAGAATCTTCACACGTTGAACTTCTGTTTGCCATAAAATTGTTCAAGACACGGACAGACTAAAGATCTGTCAACATGCTATGCTGTGATCAGTGAGACAATTTGAAAAGACAACAACAACAACAACACAACGGAACTGCAGAGCTGGAAGGGACCCTATACATCCTTGAGTTCAGCTCCTGTCAAGGAGGTCCTGTGGGAAATCAAAACTCTCAACCTCTGGTTCTACAGCCAGAGACCTAAACCTCTGGGGGTGGACAAAAACACATCTATTTGCTATGTGGAAGGTTCTAGTGTCCCTACTACTTACAAGTACTCGTTCTTATTTCTCACACTACTCATTTGTTACTTATTATCACTAGTACTAGTTACCTAAGGCTGCCAACTGACTAGGAAAAAAATGACCCAATCTGCTCTTATGTCTTCCACAGCAGCTTGATTTGCAAAACTCAGAAGGCTTTCTGTGAAGTTCACCACATTGCAGTGTGTGTGCCGGAAGCCTTTCATACCTGCTCTGCAACCTGCAGTGAAAAATACAGGCATAAAGTGTGCCATGCTCTAAGCACCGAGTTTCTCTTGAGTCTACCTCTGTCTGCTTCATTTTAAATACTCTTCTGTTAGATTTTCCTCCCACTTCTTTTTGGGTGGGATAGACGGCTGGGCACAGAAATGGGAAAAGTGACTCTTTTGGAAGACAGCCCTCAATGTTCCCCGATGATCATAGCCAATGATGATGCAGTGTATTCTGGGAGTTGTAGTTAAAAAAATAAACACAGCTTTTCCCAACTCTGTGGTTGCGCATACACCTTCTCCAGTGAATAAACACACCACTGTGTTGTTGCAAGCAAACAAATAACAGCACGCCAACCTTACTCCATCCCAACTGTTTCTCCTCAGGTCCAAAAAAGAAGGAATTCTTACCATTATGTGGCACGTGGCTAGTACAGGGCTAATAGCCAGGAGTAAACCTTTGCAGAACAAAGAGAGATTTCTCTGGAAGGACCCCGGGCGACAAGCATAAAGTTTTAGAAATGTTCTTGGAATGGCTCCATCCACTGGCAGTATCAATCTTAAGCAGCAGTTAAGAGGAGAATTATTTTAATGAATACATTTCCTCTCGATTGTAGGTGAATAGATGGATCTCATTAGAATGGGAAAGCAATTAGAGCTAATAAAGATGAACCGTGTGGCACTGAGTGCATGCAGAGTAGCCCACTGTGAATGAAGGGCCAGGAAAGAAGACCGACTCTCATCGAGATAAGTGAGTGGAGATGAAACAAAGTATAGCCACTCTGGTCTCCCGCACAGAGTGACCGCTTTCTTCTTGTCTTCGTCAGGCTGGTCTTTCATCTAATCAGACTCAAGAGAGCAACAGGTCTCAGAGACAGAGAGGCCAGTGGGACCTCATGTTCCCTAGATGTGAAGGTCTGAGACCAGCTATGCCCTGTCCTCTGGATCAATGATGGATCCATTTTGAGGGTGACTGACTGCGTCTGTAGCAGACCAAATGTGGGGATCATTCAAGAGTAAGGCCAGCCGAAGAGAGGAGTCCACAGAGAGAGTTATCAGAGAGAGTGGAGAACGGACCTATTTCAGCCCTACGGACAAATTTTAGAGAAGTTCTCAGAGGCTCCAGTCCTGCAGTGCATTCAGCCTTAGGAGAGACGTTCCAGCCTTTAAGAATAGGTTTTATAATGAGCAAAACTAGGAAGCTGCCCAACAGCATTATGAAGGGGGAGGGAGGGACTGTGATCCTCCCCTTGGTAAAGGTAAAGGTTCCCCTTGACAATTTGTCCAGTCGTGTCCGACTCTAGGGGGCGGTGCTCATCCCCGTCTCCAAGCCTTAGAGGCAGTGTTTGTCCGAAGACAGTTTCCGTGGTCACGTGGCCAGCGCGACTAGACACAGAATGCCGTGACCTTCCCACCGAGGTGGTACCTATTTATCGACTCGCATTTACATGCTTTCGAACTGCTAGGTTGGCAGGAGCTGGGAGAAGCGACGGGAGCTCACTCCATCGCGTGGATTCGATCTTACGACGACCGGTCTTCTGACCTTGCAGCACAAAGGCTTCTGCGGTTTAACCCACAGCACCACCACATCCCTTCAGATTCCAGAGGGCCAGATTTGGCCACAGGGATGTTCCTACCACTATTTCACAGGATAATAGAACTTATGGTAAAAGGGTCCTCCATTCCTGAACCGTTAAGAAGTGAGACTAATCTTAGAACTGCAGAGCTGGAAGGGATCTTATGGATCATTAAGTCCAGCCTGTTAAGGAGGCCCAGTGGGGAATCGATCTCCCAACGTCTGGCTCCACAGCCAGAGACCTAAACCACTGAGCTATCCAGCAGTATGACAATAAGTTGAATTCTTTCATCACTTACCAATCCAGATCTCTTTATGCAAGTGGAAGCCTTGTTCCTTTCATTTGCCCTTGGGTAACAGACAAACCTAGACAGCATCTTAAAAAGCAGAGACATCACCTTGCCTACAAAGGTCAGCATAGTCAAAGCTATGGTTTTTCCAGTAGCGATGTATGGAAGTGAGAGCTGGACCATAAAGAAGGCTGACCGCCGAAGAATTGATGCTTTTGAATTGTGGTGCTGGAGGAGACTCTTGAGAGTCCCCTGGACTGCAAGGAGAACAAACCTATCCATTCTAAAGGAAATCAACCCTGAGTGCTCACTGGAAGGACAGATCCTGAAGCTGAGGCTCCAATACTTTGGCCATCTCATGAGAAGAGAAGACTCCCTGGAAAAGACCCTGATGTTGGGAAAATGTGAAGGCAAGAGGAGAAGGGGACGACAGAGGACGAGATGGTTGGACAGGGTCATCGAAGCTCCCAACATGAATTTGACCCAACTCTGGGAGGCAGTGGAAGACAGGAGGGCCTGGCGTGCTCTGGTCCATGGGGTCACGAAGAGTTGGACACGACTAAATGACTAAACAACAACAACAGCAAACGTGGATTCAATGGGAGTTGCACTGAAAGAATGTTCTGCCCCACCAATAGGATCCTTCTATCTCAGCTGTACTTCAGTGAGCTCACGGCTCTTCTCCTGTGTACTTTATGTTCACAACAGCCCTTTGAGGTGGGGTCAGTGATTGGTCCAAGGCGAGCTTCATGGCTGACTCAGGATTTCGACTCAGGTCTCTTGAGCCATGTGTAACTGTCACTGCAATTGTGCTCATCACAATTACTCCCCTTAGCAGGTCTTTTATACAGTTAATGGCTCTTAATGCTCATTCAAGGAAAATGATTTGCAATGCAACAGAGGTAGCTTGCAAAAAACCCATTCCCACCCCAGGCAATTGGGAGGATGACAGCTAAATTCATAGGAAACAGGGAAGCCTCACTGGGATAGGGGAGGATGGCTTGGTCCCTGATGCTTAGAAAGTCTTGGTGATTTGACCCTTTGAGCCCTGGATCCACTATACCTCTGCTCCTGAGTTTTCCTATTCCAATACTCTAACCATAAGACCTCACTGTTTCTCTTATGCAGGCCATACTCCTGCTTATCCCACACTGGTTCTCCACTATGATTGAAACATTAAAGCAGATGGGAAAAGCACGGCGTCTGTTCAAAGGAAAGAAGCTTCAGATAAATGCACCCTGAGCAATTTTGTTGGTGTTTCTGAATGACCTTGTAGTCCATAAAAAAGGGCAGCTCAGAGGGTGCCTCCCCCCCCCCACATCCCCACTGCTTCACCACCATAAAGTTTATAAGTCAGAGCCATCCCTCTGTGGGGTGTTGAGTAATTTGTGCTTTACAAGGAGCACAATGATGTATTTAAACACCAGGCTCGTAAGAAAATGGGGTAAGCAGATAATTACCCAAAGATACTGTTGGTTTTGGCAGTGGTATGAGCCAATTAGCATGGGGTGGTTTTTGTGTGTGTGTCTTTCAAGCTCTTCAGCGATTTGGAGGCAGCTTTCACAGCACAGCGAGCAAAGCGCAAGGAAGACAATGCGGTCACCCAACTTTTGAGAGCCGCTTCTGGGCTCCCTCCTGCTCCCTTTACTGTCACAAGGAGAAGGCAATTAGGGACCTTGTGTGGACGAGCTACACGCCATTCAGAGAGGCCAAATCCTCTTTGAGTCCACGGCAGACCTGTGCAAGTGCAAACATGCCCTGTGCATAATTACCACCAGCGGCGAAAAGCCACACATACAGAGCTACCAAGCATTCCTTTTTACCAGGGGGAGAACCCTTCTTTTCCTTGTGCTTATTCTTTTATATATATATATATATCGGCTGCCTTTCGTTGGATACTTGTGATATAAATTTTATACACTCTGTGGATGCAGCGCTTGGCATGGTGTAGGTTGCACGTTTCTGTTCTGTTCTGTATTGTACGTGTGATTTATTTGGTGCCGGGTTTTGACCGTAATAAAGTAAATTGTGTTCTAATGGCTGCTATTTTGTTTTTTGAGGTGGAAGATTTTGGGCACTTTGCTTGTGGTTTTTTTTTTTTTTTTAAGAAAACCATTCTCGGTGCCAAGGCACACGCACTGGTTGTTAGCAACGCTTGCTTAAGGTCTCTTTCTCTTGTTTCTTGCTGCTTCCCAAATATTTCAAACTTGGCCATCATCTTAAACCTTATTCTGGCTTCCAAAAGCCTCTGTCTTTTGGGCAGTTAATTTTCAAAGAGCGACCAGCCCGAATCCTTGCCCATAACACTCAGTGATGATGATGATGATCTTAGAACTGCAGAGCTGGAAGAGATCCTATGAATAATCAAGTCCAGCCCCTGTCAAGGAGGCCCAATGGGGAATCGAACTCCCAACCTCCGATCTTTGTTGATTTTTATCCTGCTTTTCTACTTTAAAAACACACAAGACAGGTTTCAGATATTAAAACAGAGAATTCCCAAACAAGGACGAGCCAATACCTTTCTTAGTCCACTAGAATCTCACGAACAGGTGCAAGCTTTTGAATCCTACAGGACTCCTTATCCAGCTGGCCATTATAGAGCGGTGTATGAAATGTTTGACGTTGGAATGGACTGTTTTGGAGGGTGGTGAATTTTTCTTTCACTGGAAGTTTTTAAACAAAAGTTAGGTGGTCATCTATCAGGAATGCTGCACCCGTAGATTTCCTGTTTTGGCAGGAAGTTGAACTCAATGGCTCTTAAGCTTCCTTTCAAGTCCTTGAGAAGGCCTATGATTCAGCAATTCTAGGCATAGCTTATTAGTAGCTTTGGAATCTTGGTTGTTTCTCCTAATACAGTAGGACTCCCTTATCCATGGGATCAGTATCTGCTGATTCACTTATCCATAGTCTGAAAATATTAAAAATATTTATTAAAATTCCACCAAATACAGTATATATTTCTTAGGATGAAGTTACCCGAACTGGCCACTAGAGGGATCCAGAGACCATGCTATGTATAATATTTGCTATTATAATAGCATTTGCTATAACCTGCGTTTTTCAGCATCTGCAAGGAAGTGGAACTCATCCCCCGTGGATATGGGGGCCTTACTGTACTCTGTTCCCCTTGCCCACCCACAAGTGCCACAGGAGGAAAACAAAGGTGGCTTTTATCATACTCCCAACTAGCGTATAGAGAGATGGGTCATGCGACAAGATGTTTCATCATCTTCATGGTGCATGACTTATCTCTTAACATAACATGTTAAACTCCATGAGGAAGTGGTGGCTTTCCATGTCACAAGAAAATACTGGCAAAAGCCCTAATTAATTGTTTTTTATTTTATTGATTGATTGATTGATTTAATTTATATCCCGCCCATCTAGACAAAAGTCTACTCTGCGCAGCTAACAACAAGCTACAACAAATTCATAAAAAACAATAACAATATAAAATAACAACAGCAACATAATATGGTACAAGGTGGCAAAGTAAACTAAGCAGTGACAGGAGGGAAGGCCTGCTTAAAGAGCCAGGTCTTAAGTTGGCTCTTAAAAACACCCAGCGAGGGAGCCAGACAAATTTCTGGGGGGAGATTGTTCCAGAGACGAGGGGCCACTGCCGAGAAGGCACGGTTTCTTGTTCTTTCTCTCTGGGTCTCCCTCGGCGTCAGCCCCTCAGCTGCCCCTCCTGGCTAGAGCGAGTGATACGGGTAGATCTAGGTGGGAGGAGGCGTTCCGCCAGATATTGAGGTCCTAAACCGTTTAGGGATTTATATGTCATCATTTTTGAATCATTTGGATATATCATGGAGGCTTGCAGGGAGCAATGGGCCTGGGAGCCTGCTTTCTTGCTTGACCCACCAGGCAGTGATGGGCTCTGCCTTCTACTGTGATGGAATTTCTTCCTCAGCATCCAAATTGCATTTCTGTTGCCTGCTGTAGCTCAAGGGGAGGCAAGGAGGGGAGCCGTGATGAGCAGGGATGGGCACTCAAGTTGTGGGACTTGCTGTAGAGCCAGACTTATGTAGCACCGGTGACTCGACTTGAACTCAACTCAGTTCCCCCCCCCCCCAATGACTTGGACTTGACTTGCAACTTGGACCCATTTTTCCAAGTCGCAACACCATAAACTCAGAAGAAGCTGGCTTACAAGCCTCAGATCTCCCAACACACACCCTACACAGAGCACACCCATCCCCCTCCTTAGGACTTGGTACCAAAGACTCGGACTTGGGAGTTGGACCCAAAGACTTGACAACATTCCTGCTGATGAGTTTCGAAGCAACCCACAAGGAGATACAACAGGGAATGTGACAAAGCAGAAGGAGAAGACTCACTGTGAAATTTAATGGCCTGCAAAAGGATAAAGCATGCTGTTTGGATTCCTTCCCAGATGTGACACTTCCTGCCACTGATTATCTACCATGTTTCTGTCTCTCCATATATTGTGTATCATAGCAGAATGCCTGGAAAAATCTATATGTACTCCTTGGGGGAAGCCATGTTGGGTTTTTTTTGTTGTTTTTTTTTGGTCATGAAGGGACCAAGGTTCTTTGACAGAGGTCTGATTGATGTGGTGAAAGGCATGAAAGACAGAAGATCACAGCTGTAAGATATGTCTTATGTTGCCACACCTAGTGGTCAAACGTGTTTTATAGTAAAGATTGCCTCTGACACATGTCTTTTGGGTGGGGTTATTATACGATGATTGCCAGATGGAGGGCTGTATGCACAGAAACCAAGCAATGTCCATTCCCCCCCCCTTCATTACTGGGGTACCTACTTACATTGTAGCTTCAAGATATTAGAGTGAGAGAAGTCTACAGTTAAGGAAGCTCACTTAAGGACAACCTGTCATATCCAGCAGCTTGCAGCCCACCTGAGACCGAAGTCAACCTTGGAATGGCTTATGTGTGATTAGAGGTAGGGTGAAGTAGAGCTTAGAGGAGACTCCCCACCCAGTCCTGTTTCCAATTAAATAACATAAGCCCAGGGATGGAAGCCATCTTTAAGAGAAAAAAAATTCCCCTCTTTTCATACATATGACATTATTCTGGATCTTCCTCCTCTCAGGGCAGGTTGTTCTGTTGCATCTTTGCATTGGAAATTATTTTTTAGTTATCCAGTCCAGCCTAGTACAGAGCTGCTGCAATGTTACCTGTTCCTAATAGGAAGTAGGTAGCCAATAGTAATTTCAGCAGTATGTGGACTGAGAACTCCCAGAAGTACAAGCTGGATTTCAAAGGGGCAGAGGAACTAGAGACCAAATTGCTAACATGCGCTGGATTATGGAGAAAGCCAGAGAGTTCCAGAAAAACATCTACTTCTGCTTCATTGACTATGCAAAAGCCTTTGACTGTGTGGACCACAACAAACTATGGCAAGTCCTTAAAGAAATGGGAGTGCCTGACCACCTTATCTATCTCCTGAGAAACCTATACGTGGGACAGGAAGCAACAGTTAGAACTGGATATGGAACAACTGATTGGTTGAAAATTGGGAAAGGAGTACGACAAGGCTGTATATAGTTCCCCGGCTTATTTAACTTATATGCAGAATACATCATGCGAAAGGCCGGACTGGAGGAATCCCAAGACGGAATTAAGATTGCCAGAAGAAATATCAACAACCTCCGATATGCAGATGATACCACTCTGATGGCAGAAAGTGAGGAGGAATTAAAGAACCTTGTAATGAGGGTGAAAGAGGAGAGTGCAAAAAATGGTCTGAAGCTCAACATCAAAAAAACTAAGATCATGGCCACTGGTCCCATCACCTCCTGGCAAATCGAAGGGGAAGATATGGAGGCAGTGACAGATTTTACTTTCTTGGGCTCAATGATCGCTGCAGATGGTGACAGCAGCCACGAAATTAAAAGACGCCTGTTTCTTGGGAGGAAAGCGATGACAAACCTCGACAGCATCTTAAAAAGCAGAGACATCACCTTGCCAACAAAAGTACGCATAGTCAAAGCTATGGTTTTTCCTGTAGTGATGTATGGAAGTGAGAGCTGGACCATAAAGAAAACTGACCGCCGAAGAATTGATGCTTTTGAATTGTGGTGCTGGAGGAGGCTCTTGAGAGTCCCCTGGACTGCAAGGAGAACAAACCTATCCATTCTAAAGGAAATCAACCCTGAGTGCTCACTGGAAGGACACATCCTGAAGCTGAGGCTCCAATACTTTGGCCATCTGATGAGAAGAGAAGACTCCCTGGAAAAGACCCTGATGTTAGGAAAGTGTGAAGGAAAGAGGAGAAGGGGACGACAGAGGACGAGATGGGAGGACAGGGTCATCGAAGCTACCAACATGAATTTGACCCAACTCCGGGAGGCAGTGGAAGACAGGAGGGCCTGGCGTGCTCTGGTCCATGGGGTCACGAAGAGTCGGACACGACTAAATGACTAAACAACAACAAAAGCCAATAGTAATAACTGTACACCATCAAGCCAATTCCATCTTATGATGACCCTTTTCAGGGTTTTCTAGGTAGAGAGTACTCAGAAATGGTTTGCTATTTTCTTCTTCTGAGGGCATCCTGAGACTGAGCAGCTTGCCCAAGGCCAAGGCCACACAGGCTGGAGGCGCAGTGAGGAATTGATGCATTTATCAGAACTGGCCACTAAAGGGAGCTAGAGACTATGCTATGTATTCTCATTGATGAGGAATACATCCTATAGTCTCCGGCTCCTTCTAGTGGCCAGCTCTGGTAATACATAGTGGGGGAAAAAAATCCAGAAATATGAAAACTATCCAGAAATGTGTATTTTTACCATATATTAACATAACTGGCCACCAGAGGTAGCCAGAGACCATACTATGTATTCTTCACCATCAAGAATACATAGCATGGTCTCTGGCTCCCTCTAGTTGCCAGTTATGGTAATACATGGTGAAAATACATGTTTCTGGATTTTTTTTTTTTACCATGCTATGTATAGCGTTCGCTATTATCCACAGTCTTCAGCATATGTGAGGGGGGTTGGAACCAATTTCTCACAGATACGGGGGTCTTACTGTAGGGATGGGTTGATTCAACAAAGGAACCCCTGGATGTGAGTGTGCAAGACCTGAGCAGGGCTGTTAATGGTAGGAGCTTGTGGAGGTCACTAATTCAAAGGCTTGCCCTAAGTTGGAGGCAACTTGACAGACTATAACAATAACAACAGTAAGGATGCCTTGCTAAATGGCAAGAGTAGAGCAGTCAGTTGTGCAAAAGTATGCAGCAGACAACTTCAGAAAGGATATTTTGCAGAGCTCACAAATGGAAGCTTATTGTAGAATGCAGTTCTAAGAATCCCCCAATTAGCATTGGGGGTTGTAGTCTAAAAAGTAACTTTTCAGGTGATTTTGGGGTTCAAAAAGCACACTGGATTATTCAATGATCTGGTTTTTCATGGTGTGCTATCCGCTCTCTTATGGCTAACATCTCTGAGTGCATGTGGTCCAGAAATAATGGCTCTTCCAGATCATTTTGATATCTTAGCTGCTGCAATGCGGGTCTTCTTCCTGCTGGGAGGTGTGCTCCCATTACCTTTGGCATGTTTAGAGGCCCAAAGTGTTTATAGCACTCATCTCCTGTCCAGGCTCAGTAGCTCATAAATACAGCAATGTTTGCTGTTCTGCCCATCCATTCACAATCTGGGACATTTCCATGAGATGAGCTATCTCAGAAGGTGGCAGGGGTAGTGGGAGGGGGGGAGTGCACTCTGTTTCTGGCTAGCACATGTTGTCTGGGCTCATCAGAGGAACAAGACTCAGGAATGCAATAAAGAGAATTGGAAAATCCAGCTTCATACTTCATACACTGCAAAAGATAAAGTGTAAACAAACAACTAGGATTTCAAAACTCTCTGGAAGAGCCGTCCTTCCTGGACTGCGTGCTGTTCATTCTTAATTGCAAATCGTTATCATGAAATGGGAATTTGGTACTGCAAAATTGGTCACCCTGTGTAATTGATTTTTTATTTATTTAAGTTATTTTTATCCCACTTTTCTCCTTAAAAAAGGACCCAAGACAGCTTATATCATTGAAGGACAATATTTAAAGCTAGAAAAAATGAGTATACAAATACCAAAGAATCAAACAAATACCATATGAAAAACATGAGCAGCACCAAAACCACATTTAAAGCACTAAGGTACAACCCTCTGAAGTACACAAATCCTACTAAGGCAGCCAGTTTTGTTTTTTTACTATATTTGGCAGCCCTAAGGAAAAGCTTGCCTGAAAAGAAAGATCTTTGCCTGCTTGTGGAAGGAGAGCAAAGACAGGGTCAGTCTGGTCTCCTGTGGGAGGGAGTTCCAAAGTCTGGGAGTAGTGGCAGAGAAGTCCCTCTCCCGTGTCCCTGCCAAACACACCTTCACAGACTGAGAGAAAGGCCTCTCCTGATGATCTTAACACTCGAGGAGGCTCATAAAGGGAGATGCGGTGCAGCCCCTAGGTCTCTCTACACATCAGTGTGCCTGTTAGTTGGTCCCTCATCTAATCTATTTATTCTATCAATGTAGTCTTTGCAGAGTTGAAAAAAGTTACTTTTTTGAACTACAACTCCCAGAATCCACCAGATGTTGCCATCCAAAAAAAGGAGCATCTCGGGACTATTGTCTGTTCATCCATTTGCCTCCTCAAAGCAATTTTTAATACCATCTTTTGGCTCTCAGATTCCTAAGGGGATTCTATAGGGGGGGAAAACCCAAGAAAAAAATAGAAGAGACCTTAAAAAGACCAACAAAATGAAGAGCAGACTAAAGGTGTGATCAGATGGGAATTTAACATAATGTTTGGTCCACTGTAGGGATGGTTGGTTCACTTTTTTCTCTGGCGGTCACACAACATAATTGTGGAGCGAAACAAATCATCCCAAGAGTGTTCCTACATTCACCTTCCTAAGCCCCTATTAGGGGCTTCTACTTTTTTTGGTGTGGTTAGGAATACTCTCCTTTGGTCCATTTCCAGTGTGTGTGATCACAGGGAAGGGACCAAAAGTGAGTCTTCTGGCTATCAAGGCTCCTTCTAGTTTGGATTTTCAATACCGTGAAGTGGCTTAATAAGTGGCAAACTGAATACTTCCTCAGCTTCTCAGCAGAGGGGCAGAGAAAGTCCCCTCCAGCTGTAGTAGACAATCACTGACATGCTGCATCATTTATTAAAAATGTAAAAGATTATTTGCCTTGTCTAAAGGACTGGACGAGAAACTGCAGGCGGTTTCTCGACCAGTCTTTTAAAACAAAGCATAGAAAAAATTCTTTATAAGTGATGCAGCACACCAGCAATGGTCAAATATAGTAAAAAAAAAAAATAAAACTAAAAAACAACAACAAATTTCACTTCCTCTGCTCCTCTGCCAAGGAACAGAGGAAGTGTTCGATTTGCTAATACCTTGAAGTAGCTTGCTTGGAAATTCCAACCGGAAAGAACAGGAAAAAAATAGGGTCACTTGAGGTCTGATACACTATCTGGATGCGAGGACTGCACTGAATGGCACATCACATTTCTAACTGAACCCAAGTGACCCTATGTAGCCCACATTAGTCTATGCCAAAAGATCCCATGTAGACAAGCCCTAAGATTGATTCCAGTGTCTGCACAAATCCCTGTTTGACAAAAGTGAGTTTTTTGGATTGCTTCCTAAAATGCAAGAAGTGCAAGACGGAGGTGGTCTACCGTTAAAAGATCCTCCCACTGTTTTGTCTGATTGCTAGGGTTGTTGACATGGTTGACTTTTGACACAGAACAGAGCTTTCTGTGCTAATCTGAGTGTGTGGGTCAATTCCAGTTGTGGAGGTAAATGTTCCCTGAGCTATTTTGCACCCATGTGTCATAGCAACAGATAACCCATCATTAGAAGAGGGAGTGCTGATGTTGTGTGATTTTCACACCAGGAACCTTTCTAAATCAGCAGCCCCAATTTGGAAAATAGACTATAATATATATTATATTATACAACTAGACTATAATATATATTAAAAAGGTAGAAACATTTGAAATGTGGGTTTGTTGCATGGTGTTCAGACTTCCTGGATCTAGGGGGTGAAAAAGGAAGATGTTATGTGGCAAATGAATAAACAACAAGAAATCATGAAGCACATATAAAGCAGAAAAATCAGAATACTCTAGTCACCTGAGAAGAAATTTTAAAAGTACTGATTGTTCGAGATAGTCATTCAGGGAAAAATAAATGGGAAAAGCAATGTTAAAAGGCAATGACTTGGCTGAGTAATCTTGGGGAATACTGTGGATGCAATACAACACCATTGTTCAGAGCTGACACATCCAAAATCGGAATAGCTATGATGCTCTCTCGTCTCTGGTGAGAGAGGAACGAGGAGATGAATGAAGCTTGCTTTGTTCTGTGACTGACCTTCAGGACCTCAGCATGCTATTTGTTTGCAAGCATGGTTCCTCAGCCCCTTCATGGATTGCTGCCTTGTTGTGGCGAAGGCGCTTGAGTAATTCAGAGAAGCTATGGGCTATGCCGTGCAGGGACACCCAAGACGGACAGGTCATAGTGGAGAGTTCTGACTAAACGCGATCCACCTGGAGCAGGAACTGGCAAGCCACTCCAGTATCTTTGCCAAGAAAACCCCATGGACAGAAACAAAAGGCTAAAAGATATGACGCTGGAAGATGAGCCCCTCAGGTCGGAAGGCGTCCAACATGCTACTGAGGAAGAGCGGAGGACAAGTACAAGTAGCTCCAGAGCTAATGAAGTGGTTGGGCCAAAGCCGAAAGGACACTCAGCTGCGGACGTGCCTGGAAGTGAAAGGAAAGTCCGATGCTGCAAAGAAAAACACTGCATAGGAACCTGGAATGTAAGATCTATGAACTTTGGGAAGCTGGATGTGGTCAAAAAGGAGATGGCAAGAATAAACATTGACATCCTGGGCGTCAGTGAACTAAAATGGATGGGAATAGGCCAATTCAATTCAGACGATTATCATATCTACTATTGTGGGCAAGAATCCCATAGAAGAAATGGAGTAGCCCTCATAGTCAACAAAAGAGTGGGAAAAGCTGTACTGGGATACAATCTCAAAAATGATAGAATGATTTCAATACGAATCCAAGGCAGACCTTTCAACATCACAGTAATCCAGGTTTATGCACCAACCACCAATGCTGAAGAGGCTGAAATTGACCAATTCTATGAAGACTTACAACACCTTCTAGAACTGACACCAAAGAAAGATGTTCTTGTCATTATAGGAGATTGGAATGCTAAAGTAGGGAGTCAAGAGATAAAAGGAACAACAGGTAAGTTTGGCCTTGGAGTTCAAAACGAAGCAGGGCAAATGCTAATAGAGTTTTGTCAAGAGAACAAGCTGGTCATCACAAACTTTTCCAACAACACAAGAGGCGACTCTACACATGGACATCACCAGATGGGCAATACCGAAATCAGATTGATTATATTCTCTGCAGCCAAAGATGGAGAAGCTCTATACAGTCAGCAAAAACAAGACCTGGAGCTGATTGTGGCTCTGATCAACAGCTTCTTATAGCAAAACTCAAGCTTAAACTGAAGAAAGTAGGAAAAACCACTGGGCTCGTCAGGTATAATCTAAATCAAATCCCTTATGAATACACAGTGGAAGTGAAGAACAGATTTAAGGAACTAGATTTGGTGGACAGAGTGCCTGAAGAACTATGGATGGAGGCTCGTAACATTGTACAGGAGGCAGCAACAAAAACCATCCCAAAGAAAAGGAAATGCAAGAAAGCAAAGTGGCTGTCCAACGAGGCCTTACAAATAGCAGAGAAGAGAAGGGAAACAAAATGCAAGGGAGATAGGGAAAGTTACAAAAAATGGAATGCAGACTTCCAAAGAATAGCAAGGAGAGAGAAGAGGGCCTTCTTAAATGAACAGTGCAAAGAAATAGAGGAAAATAATAGAAAGGGAAAAACCAGAGATCTGTTGAAGAAAATTGGAGAAATTAAAGGAACATTTTGTGCAAAGATGGACATGATAAAGGACAAAAATGGTAGGGACCTCACAGAAGCAGAAGACATCAAGAAGAGGTGGCAAGAATACACAGAGGAATTATACCAGAAAGATCTGGATGTCCTGGACAACCCAGATAGTGTGGTGGCTGACCTTGAGCCAGACATCCTGGAGAGCGAAGTCAAGTGGGCCTTAGAAAGCATGGCTAACAACAAGGCCAGTGGAGGTGATGGCATTCCAGTGGAACTATTTAAAATCTTAAAAGATGATGCTGTTAAGGTGCTACACTCAATATGCCAGGAAGTTTGGAAAACTCAGCAGTGGCCAGAGGATTGGAAAAGATCAGTCTGCATCCCAATCCCAAAGAAGGGCAGTGCCAACAAATGCTCCAACTACCGTACAATTGCACTCATTTCACACGCTAGCAAGGTTATGCTCAAAATCCTACCAGGTAGGCTTCAGCAGTATGTGGACCGAGAACTCCCAGAAGTACAAGCTGGATTTCAAAGGGGCAGAGGAACTAGGGACCAAATTGCTAACATGTGCTGGATTATGGAGAAAGCCAGAGAGTTCCAGAAAAACGTCTACTTTTGCTTCATTGACTACACAAAAGCCTTTGACTGTGTGGACCACAGCAAACTATGGCAAGTTCTTAAAGAAATGGGAGTGCCTGACCACCTTATCTGCCTCCTGCGAAATCTATATGTGGGACAGGAAGCAACAGTTAGAACTGGATATGGAACAACTGATTGGTTCAAAATTGGGAAAGGAGTATGACAAGGCTGTATAATGTCTCCCTGCTTATTTAACTTATATGCAGAATACATCATGCGAAAGGTTGGACTGGATGAATCCCACGCCGGAATTAAGATTGCCGGAAGAAATATCAACAACCTCAGATATGCAGATGATACCACTCTGATGGCAGAAAGTGAGGAGGAATTAAAGAACCTCTTAATGAGGGTGAAAGAGGAGAGTGCAAAAAATGGTCTGAAGCTCAACATCAAAAAAAACTAAGATCATGGCCACTGGTCCCATCACCTCCTGGCAAATAGAAGGGGAAGATATGGAGGCAGTGACAGATTTTACTTTCTTGGGCTCCATGATCACTGCAGATGGTGACAGCAGCAACGAAATTAAAAGACTCCTGCTTCTTGGGAGGAAAGCGATGACAAACCTAGACAGCATCTTAAAAAGTAGAGACATCACCTTACCGACAAAGGTCCGCATAGTCAAAGCTATGGTTTTTCCAGTAGCGATGTATGGAAGTGAGAGCTGGACCATAAAGAAGGCTGACCGCCGAAGAATTGATGCTTTTGAATTGTGGTGCTGGAGGAGACTCTTGAGAGTCCCCTGGACTGCAAGGAGAACAAACCTATCCATTCTGAAGGAAATCAACCCTGAGTGCTCACTGGAAGGACAGACCCTGAAGCTGAGGCTCCAATACTCTGGCCATCTCATGAGAAGAGAAGACTCCCTGGAAAAGTCCCTGATGTTGGGAAAGTGTGAAGGCAAGAGGAGAAGGGGACGACAGAGGACGAGATGGATGGACAGTGCTGTCGGTATGTGAGCTGGATGGTACTATTCTACTCTCCTCTTCGTTTTGGACTTCCCAAGGGCATCTGGTTGGCTGCTGAGGGAAGAGGACTTCATTTCAAAATAAATTTCCAGAAGTATTATTGTCTTCCCCTTCTGCGACCTTTACCCTGTGGTGAACCCAGGGATGTGGACTCAAGTTGCGGGACTCACTGTCAAGTTGGACTTAAATCGCATCGATGACTCGATTTGGGGTGTGTTTTTTTTTCCAATGACTCAGACTCAACTTCTGACTCAGAATCCACCCATTCCCTCCCTTTATCTGGGGGGGGGGAGTTTGTTTTTAATAGGGACTTGGTACTAAAGACTCGAACCCGGACTCGGGACTCGGACCCAAAGACTTGCCAACAGCCCTGTCAGGTGAACAACCTTGGGGAACTCATTCGAATGGTCTTTTCTCCAGGCGTCGTCCTGAGAAAGAAAGGCTGGAAGGATTTTTGCCAAAGTCAGAAATGCATTTCCACATTTTCCTGATCCCTTTTCTTGCTCTACACACAGGCCAAATTGTCTCCCTGATATTTCCCAGACCTTTACTGGAATGGGTGTGTATGCCGCGGCTTCTCCTTTTTTTCTCTCTCTCCAGGAAGAAAGGAACATTAAAAAGCTTTAGTGCTCTTTCTTCTAGAAAAGTACATGCAAGGAAAAAAAAAACAACTCTGAAATGGGGAGCAAGAAGGGCATATCTGGAAGACATACAAAGTATAAGATTTATGCAGGCTGGGGAAGAGACAAATCTGTACAAAACAAAGGTCTGGGGTCAATAACTCATGTAGACTAAAGATAAAGACCCACCCACCTTTGAAAGATATTTGGATTCTCTGGCAAGCAGGCTAAGAAGTGCTATTTCCTGTCCAATTTATGACTGAAGCTGCACCAGCTGTTTCTTTCAGATTCTCTTCCATTAAGACATACCAAAACGAGGAGCTGTCTTTATTTCACCATGGTTTGTGATCCTGTTTTGGGCTCCATGCCGCAGTGTTGTCCTGTGAAATGGCTGGTTCACACATCCATTTTCCTTTCATCACACTGAATGATGAGTTGCATGTGTGAACGGGTCACCCTTCAAGAAAGGGCCTGCAATACTGTTTGGAAACATTGGCTGAAATCCCGTTCACAGCGTAAGCTGAAGCATCACTTTGCATGTCTGTACCGAGCCAGTGTGGGTGCATGCTCCCCAGAATTGCAGCACCAGCAGTGCTCTGTTTCCCAGAGGGGAACAGATGAAAACCTAGGTAAAGGTAAAGGTTCCCCTTGACATTTAGTCCAGTCGTGTCTGACTCTAGGGCGCGGTGCTCATCCCCGTTTCCAAGCCGTAGAGCCAGCGTTTGTCCGAAGACAGTTTCCGTGGTCACGTGGCCAGTGTGACTAGACACGGAACGCCGTTACCTTCCCACCGAGGTGGTACCTATTTATCTACTTGCATTTGCATGCTTTTGAACTGCTAGGTTGGCAGGAGGATGAAAACTTACACTTTAGCATACTCTATGAGCAGGATTTCAGCTAACATGTTTTAAGACTACTCAACATCCTTCAGCCAGCCTGGTCACAGGCGAGAAACTTCTTGTGGTGGTTCTCACCTTATACTGGTTGCCCACAGGCCAAAGGCAGTAAAAAGCAAAAAGCAGAACTGTCAACATTATTTTGAAGACCTGATACAAACCTGCAATTACATCTGTCTCCGGGGCTGTTCGTGGGCCACCCATTTGGTTCGGAGGCCAGTTTGGAGCTTTGGAAGATATCCTGATTCAGCCTGGAATGACCCCGTTCAGTTCAATTTACACCCCAGATCCTAATCAATTTGTACATCCAGAACACCATCCTCCTATTGATTTGCACTTGAAAACCAAAATGCCGACAACTTCCTTGGTTTGGCATGAATGGAAGTGAAATTGGGAGACATGATCAATGCTAAAGAAAAGATTCACCCTGCCAAATTTCAGACAGATATGCTCCTGGATGTTGTATACTAGGCACTTTGAATTTTCCTATTAAAGAAAAATACACACACACACACACACCATCCTGCTGTACTGAAGTGATTCATGTCCCAGATCTTAGCTGATCTGTAAATTCAGTTCAGTTCACTCCAGAACAGAATTGGGACATTACACTTTGATCTGGATCTCATACAAATGAATTCAAATCAGGCTGATTCAGTTAGTAATTTGGGCTGTGGCTGAAGCCAGAGCATAACCGAAAGTGTCATGTGTACCATGAGCCCATTCACGATTTGTATGGGTAACCAGCCACCCTATGGCACTATGGAGTGTATGTGCCTGAGAACGAGGCGTTTATTCTCATATACTTTCGTGCTATAAATCCTGCCATCAATTTTGTCTCTCACTGTCCCAGGATCAGATTATAGTATTTGTTATTCTTATCCATTGTCCTGTCCACACAAAAGATGCACGAGGACCCCTGGAAGTGGTGGTTCATAGGATTCCACAATAGAAGTTTAGGTTGAAAGAGCACTCTTTCTTTATGCCACCCGTGAAATATTGTCCTTTGCCATCCTTAAGGACAGTATAGTGCAGTCTGTGTGGAAAACACACCTCTGTCCTTCAAGAATGGAAATGGGCAGGGGGCAAAGGAGGAACCGCTGACAGGCTGCCAAAGGAGTTCCTTCAGCAGTTGCTACCTAAGGTAGCTGACACAGTTTGCCTGTTAGAAGCGCTGGCCCCCCTTGCTAGAGACGCATGGGAGAATTCATTCTGAGCTGGTTTACACATTGTGTTGTTTAGTCGTTAAGTTGTGTCCGACTCTTCGTGACCCCATGGACCAGAGCACGCCAGACCCTCCTGTCTTCCACTGCCTCCCGGAGTTGGGTCAAATTCATCTTGGTCGCTTCGATGACACTGTCCAACCATCTCATCCTCTGTCGTCCCCTTCTCCTCTTGCCTTCACACTTTCCCAACATCAGGGTCTTTTCCAGGGAGTCTTCTCTTCTCATGAGATGGCCAAAGTATTGGAGCCTCAGCTTCAGGATCTGTCCTTCCAGTGAGCACTCAGGGTTGATTTCCTTCAAAATGGATAGGTTTGTTCTCCTTGCAGTCCAGGGGACTCTCAAGAGTCTCCTCCAGCACCACAATTCAAAAGCATCAATTCTTCGGCGGTCAGCCTTCTTTATGGTCCAGCTCTCACTTCCATACATCGCTACTGGAAAAACCATAGCTTTGACTATGCGGACCTTTGTCGGCAAGGTGATGTCTCTGCTTTTTAAGATGCTGTCTAGGTTTGTCATCGCTTTCCTCCCAAGAAGCAGGCGTCTTTTAATTTCGTGGCTGCTGTCACCATCTGCAGTGATCATGGAGCCCAAGAAAGTAAAATCTGTCACTGCCTCCATATTTTCCCCTTCTATTTGCCAGGAGTCATTGTACTCCTTTTACACATTGTACTCCTTTTTAAAAAAGGGTATACATCTGAAGATGTCCTTATTGAACACCATAGCATGTGTTTGAATGTGAAAACAATACATATCAAACATATAATATGTGTAGGGAGTAGTGATATGTGTCAGCTGCCTATTGAATGTACACAATGGCCCGCGTGAAACGCTTCTCTAAGGCCAACTGGTGGGTTCATAGCTCAGCTGGGAGATTTTGATTATGGAATTTTTCAGTCCAATCTCCTTTTAACCAGCATGCTACACTAATTCCTCAGATTTATAATATTATTAAATTTTATTTAGCTTGCTTACTGGAGCTGCCAAAAGGGTTGATACCACCCAGAAGACATCATATAGCACGAATTGTTTCCCCTGAACTTTTACCAGTGAAGTGTAGAGGTTTTGTGTAGCAGTTCCAGAAAGCGTTTCTGAGATTTGGACTAGCCTTTCTCTTTAGTTCCTTGTGTGAAAAAAAAGAAAGGGGACCATTTCCTTTCCCCATCCAACCCCCTTCATGAATTTCTCCACAGAATGCCAGACTATTTTTTTTAATGAAAGAGGAGAATATGCCATTCAATCAATGGATGAGGTGTGGAAATGGCAAGAACATCAGCACGAAAAGGCATGAAGGGGGGTTTCTGAATTCCTTCTCAGCGATGTCACCCAAACAAGCTTCTGGTGGTCTTTCAGGATCAAACAGCATCCAGGGGTCACTCACAAAACAAGGCTCTGCAGAAATTTAGCAAGGAAATTTAGGCCTAAATCCAAGATTTAGTCCTAAATGGAGAAGCATCACTGAATCAACAGGAATCACACACCTGTTGACTTGCCCTTCATCAATTTTTTTCAGTAACTCTACACTTGCAATTAGCATCTTAGATTCTGGTCTTTCAGTGACCCTATTCACTTTACCCACCAGTTGGCTTTACCCACCCAATTCTATTCAACATGCAAGGAGGAGACTGCCTGTTCTCATGGAGTCTCTCCATGTAAGCAAAAACACAGGGTTCTTGCTCAAGCAGAGAGCTTCCATGCAAACCAAAACCTCTCCTTTTTGAACACGTTGCTTTCCATTGAGAAATGCAATGCCAGAGGGGGTCGGTGCTGGGGTTCCCCTTTTCATATGTTGACTAAACCGATGTATTGACTAAATACCTGAGCCTCTCTCTCTCTCTCTCTCTCTCTCTCTCTCTGTTTCACACAGATCGGGATTGGCTATTTTTTGCACTATAAATCCTACTATTCCCCATTCTGGGAATTCTATCTTCCAGACAGACATCTTCCAGACACCGAAATGTGGCTCGCCTGGGCTTCAGTTTAGACCTGAGAAAGGCCTAAAGTGGAAGGCTTTGAGACCAAGCTCTGCCCCAGCTTTCTGTTCCTGCCCCAATGCTAGCTGGGAGATTTATTTCTGAACAGGAAACTAAGCCTAGCTAGATCTCAAAACCTTCCAGTTTAGGCTTTTCTCCAAGTTCAGCCACATTCAGGTGTCCACAAGGTGTCTGTCAGATAGAACTCCAGAATGCAGAACTATGGGAATTGTAGTTAAAAAAAAATCCCATTTGTAGCACAAACATCTTTTTATAGGCTATGCATATTACTTTAATAGTGAAGCACAGAATTCACGTATGTCTCCTCCCACAATGCAACCATTATTCTATTTACAACAATTTCTACATTACAGGAAACATGCCCTGAAGACACTCCCTCCCGGTCCCCGTAGGGCCTTGCCCATGTTCTCCAGGTATCCCCCAAAAGCTCACATAGGAAGCAGGCAGAGTGGGCAGGTGGGCCAGCAAGCGAGGATCTTGCTCCCCTTCCTGCTCATCTTCCTGCTGTATCTGTAGAAACAGAGTGGGGCTATGCAGTCTTCCATGTCCTGCTGCTGACCCACGGCCTCCAACGTTTTCCATTCCTGTGATGTTGCGAGACTGCCCCGGCAGTCTGGCCAAAGCCAGGCCCACCAGAATGGAAAGAGGAAGGGACAGCAGGAAGATGTGGGAGGTGCAATCTAGAGGTGTGAGCAAGACAGAGACATAGGCCATGGACGTCCAGTCCCACGATTCTCAGGAAAGGAGTGGAGACACAAAGCTGGCAAATGAAGGTGGACCAACAGCAAGAAATAGGTTTCCCAGGTGAGAATGATTGCACCCTCTAAATTTTGGCACCCAGGTCAACGCCCCAGTTGCCCACTCAGTTACAGCTTTGATGCCTCCTGAAATTCCCAGTAAAGTTGATGATGATGATGACGACGATGAATTATATAAATGAAAAAGAAAAATATAAGCGTTTGCTTTGCTGCCACAAAAGTGAAACCACTAGAGCACCAGCTGAACCAATGAGAATATGGCAAGTCAAGATTTATATGAATTTTATTGATGTGTTTGGCCACAGCAATGGTTCTCACTCCGGAGAGAATGAACAGAAGTGGGGAAAGGCTGGAGTGGAAAAGCTTATATGAAGCCTCTCGGCACCTTTCAGCAGTGCTATGGGCTGCCGGACATGCCAATCCACGATCTCTGTCCTGATTCTCCAGAGCTTCTAATTGGCACCAGCAAGCCCATAGAGACCCCCAAAAAAGTAACGAATATAGACGAATATTAACGGATCGACAGATCGACGAATAAAACCCGGGGAAATATTCGTCGAGCCATATTCGTCGAGACTTATATTTTAACGAATATGGATCGACGAATATTAGAAGACGAATCAGCTATATTCATTGAAAAAAAATGATCCGTTTTTATATTCGTCCTCATCTCTACTCCTGAGCCAACATTTTCTCTTCAAGCTATTTCAGAAGAGCAGTGTGGAAGAGTGAAAAACCAAGCCATTTCTCATGGAGGCGCCTGCTTCCGTTACTCCATACTTGCCCAATAATAGTAAACAATACATTGCACTCTTTCTTCACACATACCCACTGATTTTGTGCAGACCGTTTATTTTCCACCCCTCTAGTTCTTGAAAGGGAAAAATGTCCAGAAGATGTGAAGGCAAAGCATGAGGAAGACTTATGGGAAAGTTTTTGCAACCTAAGAGTTGCTTATGTCTGTTTATACTTGCTGCACTACTTCCTTAGTGATCTTCCCACGATGATGTAAAATAACCTGATCTTCCTGCTGCAAAATAAATACATTTCTGAAAAAATCATGCAGAAAAGAGCTATTCCCATGGAAACATTAGCCTTTGGTGTGACTCACACAACTTGCACCAAATATGCATAGATGAAAATCTTAGAAAATTCATTCTTTTCCCCCTGAAAGCAAAGAAAATAGAATAAATGTGAATGGAGGTTCATACCCTGTCAGCTATGACTTATGACACTGGATTTATGCCACTGTGAGATGCCAGGCACCGTTCATCTACATTTGCTTTTCTTCCAGAAAGCAAGGATGTCCACACTAGACAGTTACAAAAGTTTCCTGTTGTAGAGTTTTGAATCTCTGGTAAAATTCTCTTTTTTCTAAACAGTAGAAGTACATATATGCACAGAAGAGAATACTTAGAAATTCCCCAGAGTCCACCCTTTCTCATTAACTGGTCCTTACATTCTCAGTAACTCACTCTGAGACACTGGTAGGAGAAAGAATTAAAAAGTAAGTTTCATTACTTACAATTGCTTGAAATTACAGGTGTGTTCTTCTTTTTTACTGCACACATACTAGCAACCAACTGAACAGATCAACAGCAACAAGCAACTGCCTGCCACCAACCAACAAAAGAGAATTACAAAAGCTGGAAGGAACTATTGGTTAGTGCTGGATAAATAGACAATCACCCTATCCCAGAAAAGTCCCTCTCAGTCCCTCAAACTACAGACATTATATGAGGTTGCAAATAAAGCTCCAACATTTCATACCATTTTAAGTGTCATGGCTTCATCGTATGGAATCCTAAAATTGTAGTTTAGTGAGTTATTTAGGGTTCTCTGCTAGAGCACTCTAGGGCACTCCCTTGAAACACAGCAGGGAATTCTAAAAGCCTCACTTTACTACAAATCCCAGAATACTGTAGGGTAGAGCCCTGGCAGTTTAATACCTAATTGATATAGACGTGGATTACAACTGAAGTCTCTCTTTTCCTCCTTCCGCAACTTAACAGCATGTGGTAGAAGACACTGCGCAAGGATAAGGTACAGCACCTTAGCTCCCTGGCATTTAAGAGGACACAACCACAACCCCAGTTGAGTTGTAGCAGCACCCATACCCCTTTCCCTTTGGGGGGCATGGCCCCCATTTGGGGGTCAATCATTTTGGGGAGGGCACAGATGTCAAAGGTGGTGCAAACAAAGGAGGACAAAATGTCTCTTAGACTCTGGGAAACGGATTACTGCTGCCCTAAATTGTCTGATGCTTGAGAAGCCACTGCAAATTGCATTTTCTCACTACAAACAGTTCCCTCCAAAAAACTGTTGGAGCTGTATTTGCAATCTCACATCATCCATAGGCATTGCGACTGGGAGGGACTTTTCTAGGCTGGGATGATTACCGTATTTTTCCGTGTATAAGACACCCCATGTATAAAACACCCACCACTTTTCTAAATCAAAATTTCTTTCTTTGCAAGAAAGTGGAGGGGGAATGTTCCTGCTTTCCCCCTACATTTTTGTTGCAAAAAGCAGCTTTCCCCCTCCAGGTTTTGCAAAGAAAATGGAGGGGTAAAGCGATTTCTGCTTTCCCCCTCCATTTTCTTTGCAAAACCTGGAGGGGGAAACAGGGATCAAAGCACTTTGATCTCTCCCCCCCTCCTTACTTCCGAGTATAAAAAGACCCTCAATTTTTCCTTTAATTATTTTAGGAAAAAGTGTCGTTTTATACACGGAAAAATACGGTAGCCCTGCCTCCCTGCTGAGAGTTGGAAGCAGTGATGTTTGTTTGCTGTTGATCTGTTTAGTTGGTTGCTAAGGATGTATGTAGTAAAGAAAGAGAATACACAAGTCTGTAATTTCAAGCAACTATAAGCAATTTTAAAAAAATTCTTTCTCCTACAGATGTCTCAGAGTGAGTGATTGAGACTTTAAGTTTCAATGGGGAAAGAAGTGGACTCTGGGGAACTTGTGAGTATGTTCCTTTGTGGATTTCTATACTTCTACTGCACAGCAAAAAAAGAAATTTTACCAGAAATTCAAAATTCTGCAACAGAAACACCCTCTTTGTATCCAAACACTTGAATTTTTGACTATGATTGGCATGGAAGTCCATATTCTTTTCTGTACACAGGATAAAGACACGTGCACAGATTTCCTTGTGTTGGCTAAATAATTCAGCTCTGACACCCGTTTCTAAGCCATTTCTTTATTCTGATCCTTTTTTGAGTAGTCGAGAATGATTTTTGCATGACAGAGGGCTGTTGTTTGCCTTTACATTTGTAAATGAAGTGGGGAAATGGCCATTTGTTTGAAGCAAACTGTTCCGAGGTATGTGTAGACATTTTACTCCCCTGAGGATGATCTTCAAAGTATATATTGGTATATGAAGGTTCATTCCAGTTTATCAAAATGGCATGTTTGTGGTTTTTGGCATTTGAAACATGATCTCGTTTTCTTTTCAGTTGTTGGTAAATGCTTGCAAATTCCCCCCCTACCTTCTTCCTTATCATAAGTAAGAGGTGCCTGCCTGTTTTCTCCCAGTCTTTTATTTTTTTATTCTGGTGCCCAGCGTGGAAGGAGAGATCGTCCATGGATGCCTTATCATTTCATTTAATTTGATTTGTTTGAGTTGAGTTGAGTTCTAGACTGTCTTTCTCCCTAAAGCTGCGATACAAGGTAGCTTATACTATAATTTCAAGAAGTATAAGCAAAAATACATTATAAATATTAAAACATCATTAACTCACTTCTCTTATTAGAATGCAGTCAAATACTATGAGAACCCAGCTTAAAAAAAATTACAATTAACACAGAACAGTGTAGCATGTCCTTTAAAACCTCCGATCCTAGAATATGATGCTAGAGACCTGTCTAAATAGGAAGTATTTTGTATGCCGGTGAAAAGACATCAAAGGTGTTACTCCCCTTAGATGTCTAGTTGAGGCCATTTCTTCAGGTTATGGTTACTAGAGATGTGGAGAGTACTCACGGTGCTGAGACCTCTGGCTTAGATTTCTGTTTGCACTAGTGATGCTTCCTGACTTATTGTGGACATGGTCTACCCCTCACTCCATTTTGTGATCATGGTTGTAACATTCTGCATGGCTCAATGCCCTTTCCTGGGCATCTTGTGCAAGAAAGGTGCTATTTGTACAGAAATTGTAATAATTCTACACAAATTGCTGACCACAGACCACCTTAGAAATCCTGTGAGATTCCCCCCAGGATTTCAGGAGTGGAGGGAACCCCTTGCACAGAGAGATCTCACTGTGAGGAGAAAAATTGAATCATTTTCTTGGTTTCTTGACAATATCTTGCAATATTCGCATCCCTCTTGCGCTTGGGCTTTGTTAACTGTTGGATGGCCTTTGCCATGTCGTAACAATTATCCTTTTTCGAGGAGGCTTTTGGGCATCCTTCTGTTGGCAGCGGGAAGCATCGTCCACCTCATTGGGCAGATGTATGGGAGGGAAGCTGGGAGCAGTGGTTGTAGGGTGAGTGATGGTGTGTGAGTGACACCAACGGTACACCATTAGCTAGCCTGTTGATCTCAGGTGTAACAACAGACTCCACCCTCTTGGCAGTGCTGAAGTAAAATTCAGCTGCCAGTGCGGACCACTTTTGTACATTGAACCAAGTTGGGTGGGGCTTGGTGGGAGGGAGATTCCCCTTGTCCTTCCTGTCGGGTGGCTTCATGCTTTCAGCTGGCTCTACCTTTTGTTAAATATTTTAATTCTTTTGGGAGCCACTTTAATTGTTTTATTAGATTCCTTTTGACACTTGGTTTAACCTCCGCTGGTTTTAGCTTTTGTCATGTTTAATTGTGCAACTCTGTTTATTGTATTGTTTTAATTGACTGCTAACTCCCTCGAAGCTTTCTCGAGGAAAGGCAGGATTAGAAACATTTTAAAAATCTATTAAATAACCATCTGTGGAACATTCCCAGCTTTTGTGGGGCTAATTATATGTGATGGCCCCTCCATGGACACAGGCCTTGATGAGGCGGAGGGGCTTGCCCGCTTCAGTGAGGTTGAGAGCTATGCTGAAGGGTCTCCCAAGCCAGACAGGTCTCAGCTGAGAAGCCAGACCAACTGTGTCCACCAACCGTCAATTATAATGAGAGGAAATAAACAGAAATCCATACCGGACTGGTCGTTGCCCGGGTCAACAAGGACCGCATCAGGTGTTATAGCTGCTGGGCATCTGATGACAAATGGGCTACAGGGCTCAGCAGACCCTGTTGAGGGACCAGGACAGGCTGCCTGCAAAGCTACTGGAACAACGTAAATGCAAAACCTGGACTCTCAATGAAAATTGAAAAATTATTATTATTGTTGCTGTTTTCTGGTTTTATCTTAATAAGTACTAGATGAAAAATCAGATATTAGCTGCAAAGCTTGGTCTTCTTCTTCTTCTTCTTCTCCAAAAACACTAGGCACGGTCAAAATTATTAAAACATTGACTGGTATTATATAACAAATACAAGTTTTAACCAAAAACCTAAGTATCTGTTAAATATCGACACAGTATGTATGCTGTTCCTGTTTTTTTTTAGCTCTGATGGTATGATTTCTGAGATCTGCAACTGCTTATAGTACTGTATGAAATTTCTTGATATTGTTCCCAAAACCCCAATGACTACTGGGACCACTGAAGTGTGTTTCTTCCAGAGGCAAGATGTTTCGATGGCCACGTCTCTGTATTTTGTTAGTTTTTCCAATTCTTTATTTTCAACTATGCCATCCCCTGGAATTGCAATGTCAATGATCCAGATGTTTCTTCGTTCCATTACTACTATGTCTGGTGTGTTATGTTCTATGTGTCTATCCGTTTGGATCCAGAAATCCCACAGGATCTTGACTTCATCATTTTCTGACACCTTCTCTACCTGATGTTCCCATGGGTTTTTGGAGGCTGGCAAACCTTCGGTTTCTTTCTTAATGGTCTCCAGTTTTAGCCATGCCCATGTTGAATTATTGTCATTCCTTCCATCAATAGTTCTCAGGTGTTGTCCATGGTTTATTTTTTCAGCTGTTTAATTTATTTTCAAATTGTTGTTTCTTATATTGAGTCTTTGTTTCTGTTGTTTTCAAAATATTTCCAATTTTCATGGCCTTAAGTAATTTTTCTCTACTTGTACTAATATAATCATTTAGGCTTCTTTTTTCCCTCCTCTACTACCTGCTGTATTTGCAGTCCTAATTCTACCTAACTAAGCTGGAGATGTCAGGCTGCTCTTTTCATATCTAGAGAACAAACACAATATGTCTTTTCTTTGGAGCGACAAGAGAAAAGTGTGAGTAGGAAAGAAGTGACACTAGTAATCCTGAGAACAGCAATCTGAGATTGAAAGAAGGCCAGCACAGGTCAGAGCAGGTAAAAGATAGTCTTGGAAACCTGAGGAGGTCCTTTCTCTCTCCTCTTCCCCATGGAAAAAGAAGCATCTTCTTGAGCATAAGACAGTGGTTCCCAAACCGTGTGCCGTGGCACCCTAGGGCACCACCAAATCCAGCCAGGGGCACTGCAGAATCCTACTACTCAGGTCATGCTTCCTCCCCTTCACCCAAACTATCATATTGGGAGAGCTGTGGCTAGTGGTGGCCAGTAAATCAAGGGAGCCACAAGTCAAAAGGGAGCAGTACGACAGTGGAATCAGTTACCTCGGGAGCTGGTGAGTGCTCCAACACAGAAAAACTTAGATAATCACCTGGCAGATCTGCTTTGATTGTATTCCTGCATTGAGCAGGGGGTTGGACTTGATGGCCTTGTAGGCCCCTTCCAACTTCACTTTTCTATGATTCTATGAAAAAGTTTGGGAATCACTAGCGTAAGCTGAACTGCACCCTGTCATTTCCAACACAAATTGCCTTCTATATTTTATTCCACATTGCATGAATTCAGCCACAACTTGTGTTCATCCTTTGCCATCAGCACCACACAGCTATTTATTTATTTATTGTATTTCTATCCCGCCCATCTAGACCAAAGGTCTACTCTGCGCGGTTTACAAATTTAAAAACAATAAAACCAAAAACATATACTGTATTATAGATCCAAGGTGGCAAAAGTATAAGAAATTAAGATATGGCAGGAGGGAAAGCCTGCCCAAATAGCCAGGTTTTAAGTTTGTTCCTGAAAACACCCAGAGAGGGAGCCAGGTGGATTTCTACTGGCAAGTTGTTCCAAAGGTGAGGGGCCACTGCCGAGAAGGCCCTGTTCTTCGTTCTTTCCTTCTGGACCTCCCTCGGCGTTAGGCCCCCTCAGCCGCCCGGCCTGGCTAGAACGAGTGACTCTGGCAGCTATAGTCCCTAATGTGTACCCTTACTTTAGTGCCAGAATCAGGGCCTTCCTAGAGCATGGTAAATTTACTTTGGGGACTACACATCCCAGAACTCCCCAGCTATTATGGCTAGTGTCTTATGTTTTCAGAAGAACAGTGGGATATAAGGTTGAGCTTCGGGGCTGGTTTGCTCCTCACTGATGACTCTGACATCCAGTGGTGACTTTGTAGGGATGTGAGGAGTGAGCCGTCACAGACCAACCGCCGCCAGAGGTGGGGCTTCCACACCATATGAGGTTGTCACAAATGTGCATATTGCAACTGAATTAGGCCTTGGTCTAAAGTAGAAAGTGTTGCCCTCCAAGTTCCAACTGCAAATGCACTGAAAGATCCATTCATGTAAATCCCTGTTTTCAAAAGGGAATGTAAGAACTTAGGAAGCTGTTTTATACCGGGTCAAACCAGTGGACCATCTGGCCCAATATCATTGAGACTAATTCAGTTATCTCCAACGCTGGGGATACGTAGCCCTTCTCCTTTCTTTGTTGCTTTCTCCATGTGGAAACAGACGTTTCTCCAGCAGAGAGGTTCCTACATGGGAGCAGGCTCTCCTTATGGAAAAGAACTCTGATTTTTCCTAGAATCTTGTTCACATGGAGAGGCTACGCATGGGCAAGAACCTCTGGTCTGCAGCATGGGGGCTTTCCATGTGATATTGGTGAAGAAGAGGCTGGCACTCCCCTCTAGGTGTGTTGGAGAGAAACTGGACAATGAGTTCTCTGAGTGGTTTAGTCCTATGTCTAGTCGAAATCTTCTTTTCTCTTGCCTTCTGTTGTTTCCCCTTCATCCACCGAAGGCCCGCCAACTTGCAATTACTACAGTTATCTGTTGTTCTCATAACTTTGACAGCACGTTCCCTGCAAAATGTTTTCATGTGCTTCTTCCATGCTTCAGGAAGGATCCTTTACGAGTTACCTGTCCACACTTTCAAAGCACTTCACAGCCTGGTCCTTTGTGGTACCTCTGAGTTTATACTTCAACAATCATTTCCTGAAACCACTATTTGCTCAGTTGTGTCACCTTCAGATGTCCAGACACCTGCCAGTTTTTCCTTAGTACCCATTAGATGTGGGACTGCCTTACAGAACACCTGTCCTTCATTTCCTTTATATTTCTCCCCCCCCCCGCAACCCCCCCACCTTTCCCAGGAAGTTCTTAAACTATCCTTCTTTGTTGTTGTTGTTGTTTAGTCGTTTCCGACTCTTCGTGACCCCATGGACCAGAGCACGCCAGGCCCTCCTGTCCTCCACGGCCTCCCGGAGTTTGGTCAAATTCATGTTGGTAGCTTCGATGACACTGTCCAACCATCTCGTCCTCTGTCGTCCCCTTCTCCTCTTGCCCTCACACTTTCCCAACATCAGGGTCTTTTCCAGGGAGTCTTCTCTTCTCATGAGATGGCCAAAGTATTGGAGCCTCAGCTTCAGGATTTGTCCTTCCTGTGAGCACTCAGGCTTGATTTCCTTTAGAATGGCTAGTCTATGCTGTAACTGAGCTAATTCCCCCCTCTGTTTGTCCATTTCAGACTGTAAGCTCTGAGTTAGGCATCCGTTTCAGTAATAAACAAGATGATACAAATAGCCCGTGCTTAGATGAGGAAATTCCTTAAGAGCTGAAAGCATTTGATTGTCATAATGAGAGATCCTCACACTTCCTGTTGCTTGCAGATTAGCTTGCTTTTTTGTGATTGGTGCTCAGAAGACTTTTCCTCCGACCCCCCCAAAGTATGATTGTGCAAACATGAAGGTCTGCCACAACCACATCTCTAGAATACTCACAGATTTCAACTTATAATGACGAGTGAGCTATCTATAACATATATTTTGCCCCCTACCTGTTCTTTCTAAAAATGACAAGTACATATATGCTCCTCTTTCTGTACATCATCAGCATCATCACCACCGCAACCTGAGACATAGCTCAGATTGTTAGCTTTATTGCGACGAAACCATCTTATACACAAGTGTCTTAGGTAATTTAGGCACACACGTTGTCTGTCTAGGGACTGGGGTCATTTTTCTCCTCCCTTGAGTAGAAAGAAAATTAAATATGATTTTATGATGTGGTAGGGTAGTGGCTCCTGCCAGTACATCTGCAGGAACATGAGGCATCCACAGAGTGGAAGCAAGGGTAAGCCCCCCCTTCCCTGCAAAACAGCTGGAATGCACAATTCTCTGCACTCTTGTATCCATTTCCAAGTGCCAGAGGGCTATAAAACAAATCCACGAGAGTTACAGAGAAGAGCAACCAGGAATAATTAAGGGTCTGAAGGGACAGATTTATAAGGAAAGATTTAGCGAGCAGAATACATGCGCTTTAGTGAGAGGATGACAAATGGCATCAAAACAGGAGAACAGCCCAAGCACAGGAGACCAATTATTTGGGATGCCGCATCAGAGATTGAATGGGAGCAATTAAACAGGAAATGTTATTATAGAAATATAATTAAGATAAATACCAAGGTAGCCTTCCTGGCTCTTCCATCACTGGGTCATTTCCCTAGGGAAATACCACAGGAATACACAGGAGAGCTGCCACTTGTGTGGAAGGACCAGAATTTTGAAAAAATTACTTTCTGAACTACAGTTCCCAGAATCCAAGCAGGTATTTGGTGCCCTGAGTGATCTAGAATGGTATTACCAGATCCAGATAATGAACTATTCCTCCTCCTAAAATGATGGGCTGGGAAACTAGTCAGTTCTAGGATGTTTTCAGAAACAAAAGTGGTGGGACCAGGAGTCAGAAAGAGCACAGCTTGGAAATAAGAGTCTGTTCTATGTCAGTGGAGATCACATTGCAAAAATGCAGGAACAGATTTTACCAATCTATAATGTTGTTCCACAAACACAATCATCCACAAAAAGTTCTGTGAGCAACAGTTTCTTGTGAAATGTTGCACTGTGTTTCATGGAGTGCTCAGATGGTGTTCATAGAAGCCTTCCATCTAAGAAACAAGCAGGCATCTCAGAAACATCAATTTACTTGGAAGAACATCCAACTAGCTCATTGTTTTGCCCCTAAGTACCTACTTGTTACAAGCACTAAGAACTACAGCCTTAGCGCTATGCTACTTTGCAGGTGACTATGCCAGCCTGGTGTGGTATAGTTCAGCCAATATGCAAAACATATAGATGTAGCACTCAGAGAAAGTTGTAGAATCATTACTAGATCCCTGAAGCCAACTCCCATTGATAAAAATTACTGAACAGGCATTGCACCCAGTGATATAAGGAGAGAGGTAACAGGTAATAGTGAAATACTGAAACCATTTACATCAAATGTGCACCCACTCTTTGGCTACTGTCCCGCCTCTCCCAGATTAAAATCAAGGAAGATTTTTTCAGAGCATCTGTGATTCTTGAAGAGAAGGCCAAGACTATAAAGTGGAAAGCAGTAATTACCCACCTCTTAAAATGAATTGAACCCCAGTAAAGTCTAGCCCCTAGCCACATGGAAAAATGGGCTATTTGGACATGAATAGACAACAGACTGGAGTCAACAGAACCAAAGTGAACCTAAGAAAATGTTTTGTGTTTTTTTTTTTGCATGAGCAAAGTTGTTTATTTATTTAGTTAAAATATTTTTTACTTAACCTTTCTCCTTAAAAAGGCAGCGTACATCATTAAAATACAATATCAAAGCTAACAACAGTCAGTATATAAATAGCAAAAAGGATCACACAAATACCATACAAAAAACATAAGCAACACTAAAACACATTCAAAGCAGTAAGGCACAACCATCCATTTAAAACCCCCACTCAGGAAACCAGTCACTCAGGGAAAGCTTGCCTGAAGAGAAAGGTCTTTGTCAGCTTGTGAAAGGACAGCAAAGATGGGGCCAGTCTGGCCTCCAGTGGGAGGGAGTTCCAAAGTTTGGGAGCAGCTACGGAGAAGGCCCTATCCTGTGTCCCCACCAAACACACCTGTGAAGGTGGTGGGACTGAGAGAAAGTCCCTCCTGATGACCTTTGCAAGTGTGTAGACAAACAGGCAATTTCACACTTATGTAAGTGCTGCTATGCCCCTCAACATATACTATTGAAGGCTTGATGTTACCTGTCCCAAATGCTCTTGATGTTGACTGTTATTGGGCAGAAAATATCTGATACAGTGGTGCCTCGCTAGACGATTGCCTCGCAGGACGAGGAAATCGCTAGACGATGCCTTTTTGCGATCGCTACTGCGCTTCGCAAAACGATGTCTCCTATGGGGAATTTTTGCTAGACGATGAGGTTTCCCCATAGGAATGCGCCGACTAGTGGTGAAAAGCTGTCAGTGCAGCTGTCAGTGCATTCCGACGGGGACCCGCACTCGCTAGACGATGTTTCCCTATGGGAGATTTTCGCTAGACGACTGCGTTTTCCCTTGGAACGCATTGAAGAGATTTCAATGCATTCCAATGGGAAAACGTGCTTCGCTAGATGATGTTTTCGCTAGACAGCGATCTTCGCGGAATGGATTAACATCGTCTAGCGAGGCACCACTGTATATTTATTAATTGCACTGCGGTGCATCTGACATGAACAAGAAAGAAAGATTGAGTGCTCCAGTTCTTTCATCTGCATAATATTTTCATGGATCTGGGCCACTGCTGTGGCTTTTCAGCAAATGCGTATCAGGATCCGACGGCATCTCCACTTATCTTTGTCTTTTCCAAAGAAGGCCCCCGGGTGAACTTGAGCAGCAAACTTTCTGGGGCCCCAGATCCCCACCTGTTGTCTGAAGTACTGGCTACTGAGGCCATCTCTGGTCTCGCTAAGCGACTTCCAGGAAGACCTGAGTGGGAAGGAAGGGAGGGAACAGAGACACTGGCCATAGTCCCTCTGGGAAACATTAAAGACATAAACTAGATCATATGTAAAAAGTCTTCTTAAGGCACAGTCAATGCACTTGGAATCTGGTTGCTTATCATGTAATGGTACAGTATTGATTGATAATAAAAATGTGTACTTGATTGGTGTGTATTCCTTTTATATTAGCAATGTGAGCAATCTGGGCATACTGTACTATGAAGGCTAACAACAATCTGTGAATGTTCATGCTTTTGCGTGTTTCATTTTTAAAGGAAGAATTATGGAAATGCAAACAAAATGTTAAGCCAAGTGTTTAGGTCCAAGCCGTGAGTGTAAACCACCCATTGTGGATTGGCTGGCCCTACAATTCCAGGAGTCTGACACTGTATCTTCAATGTTCAAATCCACCAGTAATAGCTATATTAATGATACCATTTAGATTAATTAAGATATACTTTGAAGAGTGCCATAGGAAAATTTCTGGTTGCTTAAGCCATAGGCTGAGGCCTAGTTTTTATCTTTAGCTCCACAAAAAGGCACGGTCAAGGATTTGGCTTTTTCAATGGCAGTTGGGATTCCCCCACTGGGAATGGCCATGTAGCTTCTTCTGGATTTTTTTTCCACAGCCTTGCATGCTGCCTGTAGAAGCCGTGGCTGGAAGGGACATTTCTGAGCTGGGTGATTGTCAATCTATCCAGTACTGAGCAATAGTTCCCTCCTGCCTCTGAAGCCAAAGGGAGCCCCGCCTCTCTGCTTGGTGTCTTTTTCCCTCTCAAAAAGTCTGTTGAAGTCTGTTGTTGAGAGCCGTCATGTTTACCAGTTTGCTGTTTGATTTGTTCAGCTGTAAGTAATGAAAATCTTTATTCTTTCTCGTACTAATGAAAACCTTTATACTTTCTCCTGGTTTTCTAGTTTTTAGATCATGTCTTCTTGTTGTTGTTTAGTCGTTAAGTCGTGTCCGACTCTTCGTGACCCCATGAACCAGAGCACGCCAGGCCCTCCTGTCTTCCACTGCCTCCCGGAGTTGGGTCAAATTCATGTTGGTCGCTTTGATGACACTGTCCAACCATCTCGTCCTCTGTCGTCCCCTTCTCCTCTTGCCTTCACACTTTCCCAGCATCAGGGTCTTTTCCAGGGAGTCTTCTCTTCTCATGAGATGGCCAAAGTATTGGAGCCTCAGCTTCAGCATCTGTCCTTCCAGTGAGCACTCAGGGTAGAGTGCTCACTGTCTTATTATTGGTTTGATATTTTAGTGTTTTGTTTGCTGTAGGTCTACTTTAACTGTTTATAAACCACCCAGAATAGTGCATTGGCACTATATAAATAAATAAATAAATAAATAAATAAATAAATAATGTCTCCAAGTGAGTTATTCAAACTGTAACTGCCAGTTAATGAGAAAAGGGGTGGACTAATTTGGGGAACTTGAGGCTATTCTGCTCTGTGGATTCCTGCACTTCTGCTGTGCAGCTAGAGGAATTTAACTAAAATTTTAAGATCTGCAATAATTCAAGGGTTGAGGGCTGCCCCACCCTCTTGGAACTTCAGAGATGTAACTGGCCATTTTGGAGCATTTTCACACCACGGTCTCTTTTAGGTCCCCAGATAGGCAATTATATCCCTTCAAGTTTTCTGGGAGTAAGACTGGTCAGGAGTGGAAGGTGCAAGGGGCCCAGTGTTAGGAAAGGAGGAGGGAGGGGGTTGCTCATGGCCCGAGGCCACCCTTTGCCCATCCCAAGGCAGTAGGGCTTCTTCCTTAAGAGTCCATTCGGACAATCTAGCTTTTCACCTTCAGGAAATGATGAAAAAAGTCATGTCCAGAGAGCTTTTAAGGAGATGGGTATGTAAGTGTGTGTGTGTGTGTGTGTGTGTGTGTGTTTAAATAGTTGGACCTTGTTGTTGTTGTTGTTGTTGTTGTTATAAACATGGTGTGAGATTTGTTATGGTTTTGTTGGTTTTAATGTGGATTGTATTTTATAGTTCATGTCTTTGCATTTTTATGGCTTCCCAGTTACCTTGCACATTTGTCGAAGGTGGGAGGGCATGGCATAAGTCTCTTAAACAATAAATACACAAGGACACATAAAGCAAGATGATGGACGTACCTCGTCCAATCCTAATCTCCCCTGCCTTGCATCTTCACATCTTCACATGTTTTCTCTTTCATCTGGAGGGCATGACGATCTTTTGCCGTGAAGCTCTGGCAAATGTCACGGTTGTTATTTAGTGCTCTAGCAGTTCAGCTCTTGCAAGTTTTATCTCGCTTCTGTCACTTTCCCCTGTATCTCCCTTTCAAAAGCCTGAGCAAAGAAGTACTTTGTACGAGTGTTTGGATGCTGCAGACCCCCGCAACAAAAGATAACAACCAGGCGGGCAATAATGATTCGGAGGTGTAAATGAGACATATCAAACTTAATACTGCTAGACTTGGCCAGTTTGCCTTCTGGCATCTGTGTAATCTGTCTTTCCAAGATTCCTGCTGGAGAAATGCAAGGATTAAATGCCCTCTCGGTGGACTGCTTCAGGGGTGGGGAGCATTAGCCTAGAGCTTCAAATTTTCCTCTGTGCAGAATCCCTCTCTTAACTTTATAGTACAAAAGCTCCTAATAGCACTCTACAAAGAACAATAATAATTTAGACAATCCAGAAAATGACACCAGGAGTTCAATATACTTAGAGCAAACATGACTGAAGGTGTTGCTGATTCAGTGTGGGGCCACCACGGATGAGGCCCTACCAGTATTACTAGCAGTACTTCTTGTTATGATGATGATGTGTAGGTGAACATATGCTTTCATGCCTGTTGGAAGGCATCACAAGAGACTTAACCTTTGGCAACATACGCTCAACTTGGTACAATGCCATGCTGGGCTATGTGAAGGTTTCATGGAGACATCAGTGTTGGCTAAGCAGATCCCTCAACAGTGTTCTGGTTCTGCTGCTACCAGGTAGGACAGGGGTCGCCAAACTACGGCCTGCGGGCCACATCCGGCCCGCACTGTTGTTTTGTCCAGCCCGTTCCCTTCAGGCCGTGCGGGGGTGCGGGCAGGGGTGCGTGCAGACGTCCATGCAGGCAGGGTGTGTGCATGCATCTGTGCCTGTGTGCGGGGGGTGCATGCATGTGTGTGGGCGGGCATGTGTGCGTGCGGCTGCACTTATGCATCTACGTGCGCACACACATCCCTGTTCCTTCAGCCCTCAAAAACTTTAAAATATCCGGTGTGGCCCTCACTGTGAAAAGTTTGGAGACCCCTGAGGTAGAAGATGGTGTCCCTCAGTATTTAAACCTGATACGCTTCCTAAGTCTTGGCCTAAAGGGCTACAAGTTAGAATTTCATTGACGCTTTGGCCAAGGGGGAATGCAGGCTGCTAACTGACTTTTGGGAAGGGGGCATCATGTAGTGGTACATAGGGTCAGGGATGTTGGCGAGTCTTTGGGTCCGAGTTCCAACTCTGAGTCCGACTCTTTGGTACCAAGTCCCTTTGATATCGAGTCCCGAATTCCAAGACCCAAGTCTGATGCCCTATTAAAAACAACCTTTTCCACCCCCCAGACAAAAGGGAGGGGTAGGGATGGGGTTCTGAGTCATGAGTCGCATCCGGGTCATTGGAAAAAAAAAACCTGAGTCAAATCTGAGTTGAGTCACCATTGCGACTTACGTCCCACTTGACAGTGAGTGCCATGACTCAAGTCCCCATCTCTGCACAGGGTAGCCATATGTCCTTTTAAAAGGGAGGGCAGTCCTCTTTTTATAGAGACTTCCATGGCATAATCTTCCATTTGAAGGCACCCTACGTATGAAGGGTTGTGGACTCCAAGAAAAATTTAAAGAAAAAGAAACACAAAGAGGAAGATCCGGGGCCTAGATTTTGCCCTGCTCTTTAGCCATACTCCTGGCTAGTGGACTCAATAGGTATGCCTATCCTCTGGTTACTGTCTTCTCCACACAACCCAGTCACATTTTGAAACTGTTTAAATTGTAAACATCTTTTCCACTTTTGCAGGTGTACACAAAATTAACTTGTCCAATACTATGTAAATCGCCATCCTCTTTTGTCTTCTGTTCTGTGAAAGCGGCTAGGAAAAGGTAAAGGTAAAGGTTAAAGGTTCCCCTTGACAATTTGTCCAGTCGTGTTCGACTCTAGGGGGCGGTGCTCATCCCTGTTTCCAAGCCGCAGAGCCAGCGTTTGTCCGAAGACAATCTTCCGTGGTCACATGGCCAGTGCGACTTAGACACGGAACGCTGTTACCTTCCCACCGAGGTGGTCCCTATTTATCTACTTGCATTTGCATGCTTTCGAACCGCTAGGTTGGCGGGAGCTGGGACAAGCGACAGGCGCTCACTCCGTCGCGTGGATTCAATCTTACAGCTGCAGATCTATAGACCTTACAGCACAGAGGCTTCTGCGGTTTAACCCGCAGCGCCACCACGTCACTGTGAAAGCGGCTACACTGCAGCTAATCAGCTCCAGCACATAATTCTGGTTCTGCTGCTTCTTTACTGGGAGAGGATGATGATACCCACGATTTAAGCAGGGCATTGTTTCTAGGTGATTCTCATGGTTTGAGAGTGCAGGACATATCATAGTGGGCTCAGGCTACAGGAAGCCAGATTTTGGCGGAATATCAGGAAAAACGTCTAAACTGTTAGAGCAGTACGACAATGGAACCCATGACCTCAGAAGGTGGTGAATCTCCAACACTGGAGGCATTCAAGAGAAAATTGGGCAATTATCTGCCCGATCTGCTTTGATTTGGATTCCTGCTTTGAGCCGGGGGTTGGACTTGATGACCTTAGAGGCCCCTTCGAACTCAATTATTCTATGATTCTATGATAAACATGTACTTTCTAGGTCTTTACACATGGGGTTGGCATTTCAGATCTGCCTTCTTTAACCAATGGAGAATCGGGGCCTATAGGACCACACAGTCAGGATGTTGGCAAGTGATAAACATCTACTTCTGTGGTTCTTAACTTTGTGTCTTGCCGACAGCTTGGACTTCAGTTCTAGAATCCCTGGTCATCGGCCATGTTGTGGCTCAGGCTTTGGGGAAATGAAGAGTGAAACCATGGGAAGACTAAAAATGGGAACCTCTGATCCAATTAATCTGGAACTTTCTATAACTGGGGTAAAAGGAGCCCCATTATATTATTTTAAAATGCAATTGACGGACAATGATGTGAAGGTTTCCTTTAAGAACACTCATGCTCTCTCTCTCTCTCTCTCTCTCTTTCACCCCCCACCCACCCTCACACTCTCTGGAGGGTAATAGAGATATGTCAAGCCTGATTGTTATTGCACATGTCGGATATGTTGAAGGGTTGGATAAGGAAGGTCATTGTATTCTCATGGAGAGGGTGGCTTGTATGATTAATGACTGGCCCTTGAATTCTCAGATGGAGAGATGGAAGGAGGAGATAGAGTCTGCCGTACTCCAGAGAGACTCAAGACCAATGGAGGTTTGTGTTGTCCAACCCCTGGCGCCCCTCTTCTACGGCTTTGTTCTATTAGGCGTTTCCTGTGCTGGAGCTAAAGTATTCAAGGCTTCTTTGTCGGGCACCCCGTTCACACTTTCTGTCCCCCTCCCTAAAATGTACGTCTGTTATTGCCCTGTGAGTAGAGATTAGTCTCTCTCTTTTTTGCAGCTGTTGCATTGGCACAGAGGAGACTTCAAAACACAGTCCGATAAAATCAAGAAGATAAAGTAGTCCTCCTTAAAAGAGCGTGCCTCAGCAGTGAAGCACATGCTTCGCCTGGAAATCAGAATTGCCGGGTCTCAGGGCACTGTCTCAAATTTCAGGGAATGTATATGTTCTCTGTATGGGCAGGTGGGAATGAAAGATTTCAGGATGAGTAGCCCTGGAGAAAGAGAAAGGTTGTTTTTTGCTCTGTGACATACTCGCAAAGTCTGGCAACCCATCTCCACCCATTCCAGCTGGCATCAGTGTTGACTGGGCCAGGTCAAATGGGGTTTGAATGTGTCTTGTGGTTGGCAAACCAAAAAGCAAAAAGTGAGCACTGGAGAGTGGGGAGAGAGCTTGTTGAAGAGTTTTCCATTTCTGGCTAAATTCGTCTAGCTGTGCAGAAGAAATGCAGGGATTTACAGAACAGAATAGATTCAAGCTCCCCAGAGGAGACCACGCCTTTCTCATTAAGTGGAACTCACAGTCTCAATACCTCACTCTGAGATATTAGTAGGAGAAAGAATAAAAACATGTCAACAGCAAACTGACAGACATGACTGCTTTCAACAACAGACTTCAACAGACAGCAAAGAGAAGAAAAAGCACTGAACAAAGAGGTGGGACTTTCTTTGAATTCAGAGTGTCAATAAATTGACACTCGCCCAAGCCCAGAAAGGTCCCTCCTGGCCAAACTTGCTAAAGGCAGCCTGTGAGGTTGTAAAAACTCCAACAGAGCTCAGAGGTTCATCATACAGTTTGCAGCAACACAGGGACTGGAGAGCCTGGTCTTCATTTCCAGAATCAGCTGTCTCCTTGCTGCACCTTGTAGTCACTCTGGAATTGTACAAATACCTCCAATTTGATCTGGTTTTGCACAGTTGTCCAAAGACAATGCACATATCTAGTAGCAGCCAACGTATTTCCGATGAATTCAGGGACAAGATGGCTCTTATTTGGGTCTACAAAGTGAAAGGCCAGAAGGGCAGAATGAAGGGTGGAATCTTAACTAGCCACAATGACTGATGAACCAAAATTTCAGGTCGTTTGGGGAGAATTTACCAGAATTTGAAATTCGTCTATCCAGGACAGAAAGAACTTGAAATTTAAAAACTCTGAATGGGGGAAAAGTTAAACCTAAGCACCAGCCTGCACAGGTACTTTGTAACATAAACACCTTCTTTTATGGGGTGTTTTGTTCATGTTGTATTCTCCAACACCCTGATGAGATCCTGGAAGTAGGAGAGGAAGCGCGGGTCTTCCATGCTTCCCGTTTTGCTGGTTTTCTAGTAAGGTAAAGGTAAAGGTTCCCCTTGACAATTTGTCCACTCGTGTCCGACTCTAGGGGGCGGTGCTCATCTCCGTTTCCAACCCATAGAGCTAGCGTTTGTCCGAAGACAATCTTCCGTGGTCACGTGGCCAACGTGACTAGACACGGAACGCCGTTACCTTCCCACCGAGGTGGTACCTATTTATCTACTCGCATTTTGCATTTTTACATGCTTTCGAACCGCTAGGTTGGCGGGAGCTGGGACAAGTGACGGGAGCTCACTCCGTCGCGTGGATTCGATCTTACTACTGCAGGTCTTCTGACCTTGCAGCACAGAGGCTTCTGCGGTTTAACCCGCAGCGCCACCACGTCCCACGTTCCAGTACTGACTTGTTAACTGCCCGATGGAAGAGACCGATTGTTATGTTTTTTGCCTTCCACCTCTATAACAAAACAACAGGATTTCAGCCAAGGTTTGGTGAAGTTACTACAGTTCCTGGAATCTGGTCGCTGGCATGTGTTCAGAAAGTGAATTAATTCTCATGTCTTGTAATAATAACGACTAGATAGCTGCTCCCAAGAACTTTATAAGCAGAGCATCGGTTCTATTGCTTTCCCTTGTTTTCACCATTTTTCATCTCCAGCAGCCTTGTGGATGGGGAAAGCCCTGATGATATCTCCCACACCAGCTCCTGAACTGGATTGGTACCCTGGGCCAACTCTAGAGTAAGAAAGAGGGAGAAATACAGAGTTTAAAGGATGGAGCAACCACTTTCAGGTCTCCTTTAGTTCGATCTGTTGCACGGTTTTGAATTTCCGGTAAAATTCCTTTTTGCTGTGCAGTAGAGTACAGAGATTCACAGAGGAGAATAGCTATAAGTTCCCCGGATAGCCCCCCCCCCCCGCTTTCTCATCAACTGGCCCTTAAAGTCTCAATAACTCACTCTGAGACATTTGTAGGAGAAAGAATAACAAATGTTTCTTACTTGCAGTTACTTGAAATGAAAGACCTGTGCATGCTGCTTTCTTTAATGCACATATATTGGCAACCAACTGAACTGTTCAACAGCAAACAAACCATTGTCACCAACCAACTAAAAAAGAGAGAAAGAGCACTTAACAGAGAGACAGGGGCTCTCTTTGAATTCAAAGGCTGGAAGGAACAATCAGTTGGTGCTGCATAGACAGACAATCAGTCCAGCCCAGATAAGTCCCTCCCTCCGTACAGACAACATGTCAGGTTGCAAATAAACTCCAACATGATCCTGACCCTTTCCAGCAGCTTGGATGTGACCTCCAGCAGGCCGAGTAAGAAGCTGCTCTACTCCACCATTTCCTAAAGCAGCTACAAATCACAGAAACCAGTTATAATTGCCAATTTCATACATCCGCCTAAAGAGGATAGCAATTTGTGTGAAATATACTTGCACTAATATAAATTGCCTATATGCAAATTTAGAAACAGTTGACATAGAAATACTAGGCATCTCACCCTAGAAGGATGGCTGTAACCCAAGCGACCAGTATGCCTACTGGTGCTATCCAGAGGCAACCTGAAGGTCTTCTGCACAGGCATGAGACTCTATAAAATGAAGGGCTACATTTTGCAAAAGAGGACCAGAGTTTGCAAAGGTTAAGGTGGCTGGAGCATTGTGGAGACCTTGTTGGGTGATTCCTTATACATCACGAAAAAAGGGAGGACATGTGTTCACCAAGAATAGGACAAAAGAGGAGATCCTGATTTGCATGGAGTTGCATGTCCTAATTTATAGGTAAAGGTAAAGGTTCCCCTTGACATTTAGTCCAGTCGTGTCCAACTCTAGGGCGCGGTGCTCATCCCCGTTTCCAAGCCGTAGAGCCAGCGTTTGTCCATAGACAGTTTCCGTGGTCACGTGGCCAGCGCAACTAGACATGGAACGCCATTACCTTCCCACCGAGGTGGTACCTATTTATCGACTCACATTTTTACATGCTTTCGAACTGCTAGGTTGGCAGGAGCTGGGACGAGCGACAGGAGCTCACTCCGTCACGTGGATTCGATCTTACGACAGCTGGTCTTCTGACCTTGCAACACAGAGGCTTCTGCGGTTTAACCCTCAGCGCCACCACGTCCTGCAATTTATAGGTACAGAGGGCAAAATTAGAAGCCATTTGTTGTAATCTGAACAGAATCCTAATGTGTCTCACTTAAATGGGGGAGCCTGTGACCGGGTGATCTGTGTGCTCAGTGCTTAGTCTGCTGTTCAGGCGTTCCTTGTGGGTGGGCAACTTCAAGGCAGATCTTGGAAGATCTGAAAAGAAGAAGAAGAAGAAGAAAAGCAATGTTTTCAAGATCTGCATCAACATTATGGATGTCCCTCCTGATTTATTGATTATTTATATGCCACTTTTCTATGCCCCGTACACAGATCACCCGGTCACAGGCTTCCCCATTTAAGTGAGACACATTAGGATTCTGTTCAGATTACATCAAAGGTAGCTCACAACCATTAAAACTGTACATTGGTAACAGGTTCAAAATATTATATGAAAAAACAACAACAATTAAATGTTGTTACATTTCTTAGCTGTTCTCTCCATTTGGATTGATAGCTGAATGAAGGTATACAAAATCTCTAACTATTTTAATTTTTTCATTGTCATCACTAAAGTTGTATAGTTCTTCTGTAACTGGTTTTTTTTTTGTCCGATTAACGTTCAACTGTAGTCTTGCTTTGGCCCTTTTTTTCTTTCACTATCACTAAAAGTCATTTCAAGTCATTGCTGCTTTCTGTCATCTGCCTATCTTAAATTATTGATGGTTTTTCCCACCCATTTCCATTAAACATTAATCAAGATTAAAACTAAGATTTAAAACAATGGTATAAAACCATTTAAAAATCATTTAAAATATCTAAATTTCATACACATCGCATTCTCTAAAACACGTCCCTTATTGCTTACAAGTCTGTTTGAGAAGGACAGTTTTTGCCTGATGACAGAAGGACAAGAGTGAAGGGACTAACCTGGCTTCTTGGGCAAGCGTCCCAAAGCCTGGGAATAGCTACTAAGAAGGCCCTTTCTTATGTCCTTCCCAAATAAGCTTGGGAAGGTGGTAGAACTGAGAAAAGGGCCTTCCTGGGTGATCTTAAAAGCTGAGAAGACTCATATGAGGTGATACGATCCCTCAAAGAACCTGGACCCAAGCTGTATAGGGCTTCATAGGTAATAACCAGTACAGGTCCATCTGGTGGGGACACAGGAAAGGGCCTTCTCTGTCGCTGCTCCCAGACTCTGGAACTCCCTCCCACTGGAGGCCAGCCTGGCCCCGTCTTTGCTGTCCTTTCACAAGCAAACGGCAAACTGTCTGTCTGAGAGAGGATTTTTAAATGGATTGTTGTGCCATGCTGCTTTTAAATAGGTTTTCAGTATTGATTTTATTTACTTTTATTAATATGGTATTTAGTTCTTTTCAAATATTTGTGTCCTTGTTGTTTTTAGCTTTTAATTCATTATTTATTTATTTAAAATTATTTCTATCCCGCCTTTCTCCCCGAAAGGACCCAAGGCGGCTTACATCATTAAAATAGTATTTAAAAGCTAAAAAACCGTAAGTAGACAAATATTTTAAAAAAGAATTAAACAAGTATTATATTAAAATGGCAACTAACATCAATATTAAAACACATTGAAAACAACAGAGTACAACAGTCCATTTAAAACCCCTCTCAGACCACTGGTCATTAAGGAAAAGCCTGCCTGAAGAGAAAGGTCTTTAGATATTGTCTTTTGAATGATGTAAGCTGCCTTGGGTCCTTTTAAAGGAGAAAGTCAGGGTAAAACAAGTTTGAATTCAATCAATCAATCAATCAATCAATTGAAGTGGGACTGGAAACAGACGCCTTATAGTTCTTTATCTATGAACCAATTGTCGTAAGCCACCCAGAGACCTTTGGGTAGTGTGGGCGGCATATAAGTTAAATAAATAAATAAATAAACCAAACTTGGGCTAGACAGCGCTTCAAAGGGAGGACACCCTGAAAAAGGAGAACCATCTTCCCTAAAAGAAGTCACTTGGCGGCTTTAAGAGTTGTAATTCGAAACACTAACTCACCCAAGCTCTTGGCAGGGTGTGACAAAAGGTCACCGTATATTAATATTTCATTGTGAAATATTAATAAGGGATTGCTATATGGTAATATATGGTAGAGATGGGCACGAACCGGAAAAAACGATGAATTGGGGCAGTGTGTGGTTTGTTTTTCCGGTCAGTGCTGGGGGAGGAGGGCAACCTAATGCCTCCACCCCTTCTTCTGACCACCCGCCCCCTTCCCACGGCCCCTGTTGCCACCGTCAGAGGCAGCGGCCTGGCTTCCCTTCTGGAAAAAAAAGTTCAGCACGTTGTTTCGTTTCTGCAAAATGGATTGCACAGACAGAGCCACGAACCGAACCACGAATCAGCCCAGTGCGTGGGTTGTTCTTTTTTAATTCATGCCCATCTCTAGTTTATGGCTAATATACCACTAAACATGGGGGGAGGAGGAAAAAAAATCTGCCGGAGACCTTTTAAAATATATTTTTCAAAAATGCAGATGGGTTCCAGACTGAAGCTTTTCGCCCGTGCAAATTATCCTTGTTTTGCTGAAAATAAGAACTGACTCTCCTAGGCAAAGGTTTGTCTCTCTCGGACAAGAGGCCCATTTATCATGGCTCTCCCGCTCTGAGTCACCTGCCCTTGCCAGGGGAGGTGTCTCTGGGTTTCAGCCCTGGAAGGACAAGGTCTTACCCCCAAAGAAAAAGAAAAAAGAGGGGAGGAAGATGTCATGAAAGCTAACGAGAGCTGGGACATCTGCAGCTTGTTAGGGTTTTGCTGGAGGGCTGGTTGTAACCGAGACCTTTTAAAATATACACCCCGGTCAAATAAACAGCATCTCATTCGATCAGCAAATCTTATATTGGATCCTGCAGATTTTATTGATCTGCCTAGTCTTCCCTCCTCCCCCGTGCACACATATATGTGTGTGTTTTGGCTGAGAAAGTGAAGAGATAAGAGGTATTGTTACATAAATGGTGCAGACTGGATAGAGGCATCTCGGACCGGTTGCAGTGGTGTAATAGATCCACAGCTCCTGGGATTCAGGTGCCAGGAGTTATCGGATGGGAAGGAACAAGGATATCTTTGGCCACATTCCTGCAGCAACTCACTGCGCTGCCAATGGCCCGCTCTGTATTCTGCGACTGTCTGCTGAAGCTCAAAGATTGGGTGACATCAGTAGAATCATAGAATCACGGAGTTGGAAGGGGCCTCTAAGGTCATCAAGTCCAACCCCCTGCTCAAGGCAGGAATCCAACTCAAAGCAGATCTGACAGATCGTTTTCCAATTTTCTCTTGAATGCCTCCAGGCTTGGAGCGCTCCCCACCGCCCGAGGTCATGGGTTCCACTGTCGTACTGCTCTAACAGTTAAGGAGTTTTTCCTGATATTTAGCCAAAATCTGGCTTCCTATAGCTTGACGGACGTACAACTGCTTTTGAGGGATGTGTGTGGCCGGTGGCTGTACTGTCAGGGGATTCTGGGAGTGCCATCCCTCCACAAAAACCCCTTCCCAAGTTCTAATTCCTTCACTTGCTGAATGATTCCAAAGGCTTTGATCTCCCAATGACCACCCCCCCCTGTAAATCAGCAAGCAAATCCCATAATTGTTATGGACCTTCATTCGTGCTCCTTCAGAAGTCCCCTCTGTTCTATTTCTCCATTAACCTGCAATTCAAAACAAGCCTATGTGAGCACACAACACAGCCCAAAATAGGCAGAAAAACATTTCTAAAACATTCTTTTTCTCCAAACACGCATTTCTAAACATATTCAGATCCTATCATGTAGCCTTCTAAATGGATTTTGACCACCCCCACCCCACTCCAGCCAGCTGTGCTAAGATCTGCTTTGGAACAGGAGATGTAAAATCTACCACATAGCAAGGATGTTGGCAAATCTTTAGCTCCGAGTCCCAAGTCCAAGTTTGACTCTTTCGTATCAAGTCCCAAGTCCCAAGTCCGAGTCCCTATTAAAACAAGCTTTTTCCCCCAGAAAAAAAGGGAGAGGTGAGTGGGTTCTGAGTTAATCAGTCAAGTCCGGAGTCATTGGGGAAAAAACAAACAAACCAGAGTCAAATCCAACTTGACACTGAGTCTTGCGACTCAAGTCCCCATTCCTGCCGCATAGATTAAGTTCCCACTTACACTTTAGATCAAGAGACATGAATCAGGTCAGGCCAGATCGAGACAAACGCCAACTCCTTCATGCAGCCCTTGTGACGGTGACACAGTGACCTCTGACATCTCCGTCCAGGGGAAATGCTTTGTAATTCTATTTAAGTTAGGGGGGAAAAATCATGACTGCTGGATAGCTCAGTGGTTTAGCCAGAGGTTGGGAGTTCGATTCCCCCCCGTGTGCCTCCTTGACAGGGGCTGTCCTTCACGATGCGTAGAGACCCTTCCAGCTCTGCAGTTCAAGGATTATTATTATAACGAGTATTTCTAATGTCCTACTTGTACATACAAATTAGTCTGTGCAGTCTAATGGAAATCAGTTCCCTAGCCGGTGACGGTGGTGGTACTTTCAGGATCAGTGCTGTGTGTGTGTGTGGGAAACGTAAAAAGAGATGTGGCTGCAAGTTAACTGCATCTTGTCTTCGGTTTTCTCATATTTATCCCAGGTCCCACTTATCAGACTTGGGAGTTTGGATAGCGTGTGTTTGTGAAGGATGCTCATGTCATAGCTGCTGGCTACGACAAGAAGATTATTTACACTCATTATGCCACTATAAGTGGAACAATGTTAATTTGTTTCTCAATTGGAACTGATGATCGGAGAGTTTGACTGAGGCAGACAGCAAGCGACGATGGAGGGAGATGAAGAGCAGTCAAGCTCTCTCTTCCCGAAAATGGATTAGTCTTTGTTAGCCCCAGTGACGGACAGAGCTGTGCAAAGGAGGGATGGACATAGAGGCCATCCGGAGGGACACTGCCATTTTTGGTACACTGATTATTTTCATTTTTTTTGCAGCCTGCACAAGAGATGAGTCACAAGGAAAGCAAGCAAGCAAAAAAAGGCAAAAATATAATCAAAGTGACCCCGGAATCAATATTACTAGAATATGGGGAGCATTCTCACCTGAAGCAAAGCAAAAGAAAAGTATACTGCTTATCTACTATCCCTTAGCTCTTAAAGCACTCTCTGGGTGGTTTATAAGTTTTTAATTATGCAGGTTACACATTTTTTTAGTGTTCTCTTTTCTCTCTTTCCTCTATTGGTGGCTATTTGCTATTGATCTGTTCAGTTGGTTGTCAGTATATGTGCAGTAAAGAAAGCCGCATGCACAAGTCTGTAAATTCAAGTAACTGTAAGTAAAGCCTTTTTTTTTTTTTACTCTTTCTACTACAAATGTCTCAGAGTGCGTTATCGAGACGTTAAGTACCAGTTAATAAGAAGGGGGTGGTCTCTAGGGAACTTGTAGCTATTTTTCTCTGTGAGTCTCTGTACTTCCACTCTGGAGCAAAAGGAAATTGTACCAGAAATTCAAAACTCTGCAATAGTAACTTGCAGGAGAGCAGGCCCACTGGCTCGGTGGGAGTCTGGTGAGTCAGCTTCTCTGTAGATTCCCTACATTCAAAGTGGCCTCTTATAACTCAGACATGGTGACGCTGCGGGTTAAACCGCAGAAGCCTCTGTGGTGCAAGGTCAGAAGACCAGCCGTCGTAAGATCGAATCCACGCGACGGAGTGAGCTCCCGTCGCTTGTCCCAGCTCCTGCCTAGCAGTTCGAAAGCATGTAAATGCGAGTCGATAAATAGGTACCACCACGGTGGGAAGGTCACGGCGTTCCGTGTCTAGTCGCACTGGCCATGTGACCACGGAAACTGTCTATGGACAAAACGCTGGCTCTACGGCTTGGAAACGGGGATGAGCACCGCCCCCTAGAGTCGGACACGACTGGACAAATTGTCAAGGGGAACCTTTACCTTTACCTTACTGTGCTAAAGTACGTTGCAGTTAGAGCAGGCCCATACAAATCTGTGTCCCCCCACAATGGTGGTGGTTGTTGTTGTTTGGTCGTTAAGTCGTGTCCAACTCTTCGTGACCCCATGGACCAGAGCACGCCAGGCCCTCCTGTCTTCCACTGCCTCCCGGCGTTGGGTCAAAGTCATGTTGGTCGCTTCGATGACACTGTCCAACCATCTCGCCCTCTGTCATCCCCTTCTCCTCTTGCCTTCACACTTTCCCAACATCAGGGTCTTTTCCAGGGAGTCTTCTCTTCTCATGAGATGGCCAAAGTATTGGAGTCTCAGCTTCAGGATCTGTCCTTTCAGTGAGCACTCGGGGTTGATTTCCTTCAGAGTGGATAGGTTTGTTCTCCTTGCAGTGGTTGTAGTCTAGTGCAATTTATGCTAAGCAACAGTTTTTGTTTGGTTTGGTTTCGGTAAATTCTTTATTTGGGATGGATGGAACTTGCTATTGTCTTAAAAAACTAAACATGGGAGAAAGTAAAACTGGCTTTTCCTGTCCTTGAACTTCATTCTTGCAATCCAGGTTTATCGGATGCTTTAATTCCAGGTGGTCCCTGACGGTTCCTATAGACATCGGACCGAGGCTGCTGGAAGACAAGCACACAGAAGAACATGGGTAGGTTACTTTGTGAAACTCGAATTCCCAGAATTCCCCAGGCGGCTTGAACCGTGCCTGTTTCTTCAGCCAAAGCCTCTCCTCTCATCCTGTCCAGAAGAGCAGGGTAGCTCTTTGGTAGAATGAAGCCAAGGACTTTAAAGAGCCCTCCAAGGCGGTGCTGGGAAGGAGAAGTAATTTTCACAGGATGGAACGGACGGCTCTTGGAAGGAACTTTTGCCTCAGGCTGAAGATTATACAATGTTTTCTTTGAGTTCATAACGAAATGTCGTGAAGAAAGGGACTTGTTTATACAATAAGGCAGGGTGTGTGGGCTGGCCTGAGTCCAGCACCACCCGGATAAAGATTTTGCTTTGACCCCTCCAATGATTTCAGAACTTAAAAGGCTTTGTTAAGCTTTTTAAAACTTAGCTCTTTGGAAAGCATAAGCCTAGCCAAAGTCGCTCTGGCGGTGCCCTATAAAACCTTCTTGCATAGCCAAGGGTTGTATTCTTGGGAGTAAGAAGGATAGTCACCATTTGAAATACCTTCTGAGGACTGGAAAGAGGGCCATCCCAACACATTTTGCTGCCTGAGTTGAAGGACAAGGGTCTGCCTCCCTTCCAATTCCATTTATAAACTCTGACGGATTGGTAGTGTCCAGTCTTACAGATGTGCTCACCATATAAGGCCAGCCAGAGTCTGGGAATTGTAGTCTGAGGACTACAATTCCCAGATTCCTTCAGTCAGCATGGCCAGTTACTGTACTGCTTGTGCAGTTCTGGGAGATGTAGTCCCGGCGCCATGCACAGCATCTGAAGTTTAGATGACTGCACGCAGAACAGGCCATGTAGTGGGTGCAGCCAGGGCGGGCGCTATAGTTCCACGAGGACAGGGCAAGCATCATCCCAATAAGAGGATAAAGGGGACACAGATTTGCCTGGAGTTTCATAATTTATATTTACAGATGGAAAATGAGGCAGGCTTTTAATGATTTGAACAGAATTACAGTATGTCTCATTTGAGTTCAGAAGACCTGTATGCCTGCAGCTGGGTGTGCTGTGTAGGTGCTGTTAACTGTGGATAGGTAACACTTGGCTCTCCCTTCTCATGGTGGTTTCTCTTTAAATTGGACTGGGCAGCCTCTCAAACTGAGGACATCTCTAAAAAAAGAGGATAGTCCCTGGCAATCCTTCAAATAGAGAAGTGTGAAAGAGGAGACATGCCTACCTTACGACTAGCTTAGGGCTGTAATGGAGAACAACTGGATAGGCAGCCCAATCAGGAAAAACTTCCTAACTGTTAGAGCAGTACAACAATGGAACCAATTGAGAGGTGGTGAGTGCTCTAATATGAGACACATTCAAGAGAAATTTAGACAGCTACCTGGCAGATCGCTACAGAGATAGGCAAAACATGGCTTTCCAGGTATTATTACTCAACTGCAGCTCCTAGCATTCCTTACTACTGGCTATGTTGACTAGCAATGATGGGATTTGTTGTCCAAAAATCACCTAGAAGGCTGCCTGTGGCTTCACCCCGGCCTATGTAAGGTGAAAATCTAAGTCCAGGCATGACAAACTAAATCTAAAAATCCCTTGCAGAGCAGAAGGCAGGTAGAAAGATTTGATCAGCCTTTTTGTATGGTTTTGCTATCATGAGAGGACCGTTGCTTAGAAATCCCACCAAGCGTGTTGGAGTGTTTGCAACATGGCATGCTGCCTTTAGTAGGTTTGGCTAGGAGGGACCTTTCTGGGTTGGTGTGACTGTCGATCTATCCAGCATTAACCGACATTTCCCTCCAACCTCTGATTTCAAAGAGAGTCCCGCCTCTCTGTTCAGCATTTTCCCCCTCTCTGTTTTCTGTTGGAAGCAGTCAGTGGATTTGCTGAAGTCTGTTGCTGAAAGCAGTAATGTTTGCCAGTTTGCTGTTTGTTCTGTCCCACTGTAAGTAATGAAGTGTTTTATTGTTTCCCCTACTCAGGTCTCATAGTGAGTTCTTGAATATGCATGTACCAGCTTAATAAGAAGGGAGTGGACTACTCTGGGAAATGTGAAGCTGTTCTGCCGTATACGCAGCTAGAAGAATTTAACTAGAAATTCAAAACTCTGCATCAAGGAGTAGAGAAGACTGGGCAGAACTTTTTGTCCAGAAAGCCTACTGAGTCCCCAAAGAACAAGAGAAGAGAAGGTTGAGATCTTAAATGTAAATCAAAGAAATTTACTTTTCTAAGGCTGGTAACCACTCAGGGAACAGTTCTGGACTGCATGGGAGGAAAATGGTGATTCTCTTCCCCTGTCCCTCCATGCTGAAGCCTCAATCCAAAAAGGGTGGCCCCCATCGCTCCTTTTATGAAAAGAGAGAACGATGATAGGAGCTCCAGAAATAGAGCATCTAATATAGTGTGTGATTTGGCCCTAGAACGAAGCAATTAACAGCTGCGGAGCGAGAAATCAACATGGTTCATTACAGTCATGGGCAGACTAGCCTGTTTTTAATTGCTGCCTAAAAGCCATCAGGGAGGGTGCTAATGACATCCAATTATTCAGGGTGGTAAAATAAACAAAAAGGGAATTGTGAAAAGAGGCCAAAAACTATATTTCCAAACTGGGCAAATGAGCAATAAAATGGTAGATGAGGTCCAGGTTAAGTAAATGATGCACATCAGGGCAGGAAGGGGATGATGATGAGGAAACCAAAGCTAAAACTGTCTTCATAGACGCACTCATGGTATTTGCACAGGTGACATCTGACAGAGAAAGACAACCTTGAGGTTCTGGCTGAATGGCCACGTCAGCAGCATCCCATTCCATAAGATTTCAGGGTCAAACCCCGAGGTCCGGTGGCAGGCCTCCTAGGGTGATATCTTTGGGGGCAGACCCTTTAGCCCCCAGATGTGATGACAGGCAACACATGCCCACTGATGCATTTTGAAGGCTGATCTATGAATTCAAGCAGCAGTAGCAGCAGCATTTGTGCAGCATGCAAAGCGATGGAAATGACAAGGGTGCCTCTGAGCATGTCAAAATAGCACTTCCTGGAACCATGAGAATGCACCTTAAAATCATGGGTTAATGGATTAGTAAGCACCCCATTATTTGAGACTTCAAGTCTAAAACCTGAGACCTGAAAGACAAACCAAGAGCCACGGCTTCCTTTATAGATACAATTCATCTCATTTGGGTTCTTCATTTTTTCCTAACACTATTGTCTTCTCCATGGACTCATGTTTCTCACAATGTGCCCAAGGTACGGCAGCCTCAGTTTTGTCATTTTTGCTTCTAGAGAAAGTCGATGCTCAATTTGATGAAGCACCCACTTATTTATCTTACTGGCGATCCATGGTATATGTAAAGTTCTCCTCCAACACTACATTTTAAGTGAACTGTTTTTTTCCCCCTGCCAGCATTCTTCATTGTTCAGCCTTCATATCCATACACAGTAACTGGGAATACCATAGTATGCATGACCTTGGCCTTGGACTACAGGGACTCACACTTCCAAGTTCCGTCTTCTTCTGATTTCCTAGCTGTAATCTCCATTTGGACGAAGGTATCCTTCAACCATTTCACACGCTAGCAAGGTAATGCTCAAAATCCTACAAGGTAGGCTTCAGCAGTATGCGGACCGAGAACTCCCAGAAGTACAAGCTGGATTTCGAAGGGGCAGAGGAACTAGAGACCAAATTGCTAACATGCGCTGGATTATGGAGAAAGCCAGAGAGTTCCAGAAAAACATCTACTTCTGCTTCATTGACTACGCAAAAGCCTTTGACTGTCTGGACCACAGCAAACTATGGCAAGTTCTTAAAAGAAATGGGAGTGCCTGACCACCTTATCTATCTCCTGAGAAATCTATATGTGGGACAGGAAGCAACAGTTAGAACTGGATATGGAACAACTGATTGGTTCAAAATTGGGAAAGGAGTACGACAAGGCTGTATAATGTCTCCCTGCTTATTTAACTTATATGCAGAATACATCATGCGAAAGGCTGGACTGGATGAATCCCAAGCCGGAATTAAGATTGCCGGAAGAAATATCAACAACCTCAGATATGCAGATGATACCACTCTGATGGCAGAAAGTGAGGAGGAATTAAAGAACCTCTTAATGAGGGTGAAAGAGGAGAGCGCCAAAAATGGTCTGAAGCTCAACATCCAAAAAACTAAGATCATGGCCACTGGTCCCATCACCTCCTGGCAAATCGAAGGGGAAGATATGGAGGCAGTGACAGATTTTACCTTCTTGGGCTCCATGATCACTGCAGATGGTGACAGCAGCCACGAAATTCAAAGATGCCTGCTTCTTGGGAGGAAAGCGATGACAAACCTAGACAGCATCTTAAAAAGCAGAGACATCACCTTGCCGACAAAGGTCCGCATAGTCAAAGCTGTGGTTTTTCCAGTAGCGATGTATGGAAGTGAGAGCTGGACCATAAAGAAGGCTGACTGCCGAAGAATTGATGCTTTTGAATTGTGGTGCTGGAGGAGACTCTTGAGAGTCCCCTGGACTGCAAGGAGAACAAACCTATCCATTCTGAAGGAAATCAACCCTGAGTGCTCACTGGAAGGACAGATGCTGAAGCTTAGGCTCCAATACTTTGGCGATCTCATGAGAAGAGAAGACTCCCTGGAAAAGACCCTGATGTTGGGAAAGTGTGAAGGCAAGAGGAGAAGGGGACGACAGAGGATGAGATGGTTGGACAGTGTCACCGAAGCGACCAACATGAATTTGGCCCAACGCCGGGAGGCAGTGGAAGACAGGAGGGCCTAGCGTGCTCTGGTCCATGGGGTCACGAAGAGTCGGACACGACTTAATGACTAAACAACAACATCCTTCAACCAATCCGTCTGCTGCAGCTACAACTAACATGGGTGCCTCAAGGAACTGTTTTAGTTACTAGGGATGAAACTTCCAGTCCCAAAACTTGCCCTGAACCCCACCTGGCTGAAAGCTGACAAGTCAAAAGAATTCCAACCAGCCCTTCTTACCTCTTTGCTCTTCCCAGGCCATTTCTGCTACAACCTGCAACACTGTGGGAACCTGAAGGCTCTTTGCAACTTGAAGAAGAAGAGTATGAGAAGGGTGAGTCACGACAACCACAAGATCAGGGGTTCCCAACCCTTTGGTCCCCAGGTGTTCTTGGACTAAAACTCCCAGAAGCCTTCACCACTAGCTCTGCTGGCCATGATTTCTGGGAGTTGTAGTCCAAGAACACCTGGGGACCAAAGGGTTGGGAATCACTGTGTTAGACTCTATAGAGGCAGCCTCCAATAGAACTACCTCTCCCATGCACCTTTTCAAGTCTCAGAGAGCTCTGGGACAGCCATATTTCTAGGGCAATGGAACAGGAAGAAAGTGGCTTCACTCCCCAGAAGCATGCCTGGTGAAAAATACTGGGACCCCCTCCATTCATTTCCTTCTGTACCACACAGTTGTGTAGTCCACCCCCTAAACCAGTGGTTCCCAACCTTAGGCCCCCAGATGTTCTTGGACTACACCTCCCAGAAATCCTGGCCGGCACAGCTAGTGGCGAAAGCTTCTGGGAGCTGTAGTCCAGGAATATCTGGGGACCCAAGGTTGGGAACCATTGCCCTAAACGATTTAGCTGTAGTTTGTGTGTGTGTGTGCGTGTGTGTGTGTGTGCACGCGCACGTATGCGTGTATGTGCACACACACACACACACACACTGTATTGTTCCCAGCATTGAAACAAGTGCCATCCAGTTGGCTTCGGTACATAAAATGGTGGTGGGGACACAATTTTGATTATTGCCATAGACAGCAAAGCATCTTGGGGCAGCCAAAGACAAGCACATCTCTTGTGGCAGACAATTCTGAAGCCTCCCAGCTTGGTGCCTTATTACAGATGACTCAGCTTCCTATATTAATGGAAGACAGAGATGGGCTTTGAAAGATGCTCTCAACATGTGGCTATTAGCAACACAAAAACAAAAAGTATAATGGCTTATTTTTACTCAGCTACCTCTTCTGTCCTAAGTCTTTACTGGATAATATATATATATATATTCTCCTTCTTGTTTCCACTCTTTAGGAATGCAAGAGGTTGCCTGTCTTTGCCAAACTGCTTCATGACTGGAGAATATAAAGCAATGTTTCCTTGCCTATTGACTGTTCCAATTTTTCATCAGGTGGCCGAAAAAATATAAAACGATGGAACAATTAGTTTTATGGCAAACACTTCAAAAAAGATTGCTGGGGGGTGGGTGGGGAGCTTGTTCTTTTTCTTTCCCCTCCTCTATAATGCCTTAAAGGTGCACAGCTGAGGAAGCAACAGAAGAGAACATTTAACTGATTAATGCCAAACATAAAACCTTTTCCCATAAATTGTATTTGGTGTGGTCATGTATTGTGTGCCCAAACTGCTCTGGTTTCTATGAGGATCAATCCTAATTCTCCATCCAGAAACAAAGAGCGAATACTACTCTACAAATTTAAAACAGAGAGCCCTAGTTCCCAACCCAGGGAGCCTGGGAAGAAGAGCCAGCTTGGAAGGAGGGCAGCTTGTGATCAGAGCAGGGAGGTGCTCCCCTCTCCCCACGTTTTAGGATGCTGTGCCCCCATCCCTGTCCATGAGCCACCCCATGGCTTGCAACACTGCTTTTCATTGTCTTCTGCATTGATCTTTCCTGCACTGCTTGAGGTGAAACATCATCCCTCAAGCCGATTCTTCAGGTTTGCAACCTCCATCTTGGGTCATTATTTTCAATCCAGATACTGTCAGTCAGGGTGATTTGGGGTCTTTCTTCCTCTTCACTCCTTCCAGCTCTGCTGGACCATTCCTGTTTGTCCATGTTTAACATTTTGATGGTCTAATAAAAGCATTGCCTGTCTTGGTTTTTACTTCTCAGAATATCTCATTCCCTTATATCAGCAATCTTCCAAGGTTCCTTGTTACCATTATTATTATCTGGGCTTTGGAAATCACTTGTTTCACCATCGTTCGTGATCATTTACTTTTAATTATTCTAGGTGGGCAGTAGGGATGTTGGCAAGTCTTTGGTACCAAGTCTCAAGTCTGAGTCTTTGGTACTGAGTCCCAAGTCCCAAATCTGAGTTCTTATGAAAAACAAGCTCTTTTCCTCAGAAAAAAGAGGAGGGGGCAGGAGGCTTCTGAGTCGCAAGCCAAGTCCGAGTTATTGAAAAAAATCCCCAAGTCCCGTCCTAGTTGAGTCACCAGTGCGACTTAAGTCTGACTTGACAATGGGTCCCATGACTCAAGTCCCCAACCCTGGTGGACAGAATGTGTATCTTCCGTTCTATTTTAAGCTTGAAAATAAGAGTCCCAGATTATTCAGAATAGTACAGACCTGTCGAGCTGGATGTCGCGCTGGATAAACGCATTGGCAAAGTAGCTACCATGTTCTCTAGACTCACAAAGAGAGTATGGCTTAATAAGAAGCTGACGGCATATACCAAGATCCAGGTCTCTAGAGCTTGTGTCCTTAGTACACTCCTGTACTGCAGTGAGTCCTGGACCCTTTGTGCACGGCAGGAGAGGAAGCTGAACACGTTTCATATGCGTTGTCTCCAACGCATTTTTGGTATCACCTGGCAGGACAAAGTTCCAAATAGAGGAGTCCTAGAACGAGCTGGAATTTTTAGCATGTGCTGTATATTTACTGAAACAGCGACGTCTACGTTGGCTCGGGCATGTCGTGAGAATGGCTGATGGTTGGACTCCAAAAGATCTCCTGTATGGAGAATTAGTGCAGGGAAAGCGCCCAAGAGGGAGACCACAGCTGCGATACAAGGATATCTGCAAGCAGGATCTGAAGGCCTTAGGAATGGACCTCAAGAGATGGGAAACCTTGACATCTGAGTGTTCAGCCTGGAGGCAGGCGGTGCATCATGGCCTCTCCAATTTTGAAGAGACACTTGTCCAGCAGGCCAAGGCAAAGAGGCAGTCCTGAAACCAGCAAATCAGGGAGCTAGACAGGGGGCAGATTGTATTTGTCTTCTGTGTGGAAGGGATTGTCACTCTTGAATTGGCCTTCTCAGCCACAATAGACACTGTTACAAGTCCTCCATACAGAGCTCCATACAGAGCCTCTCTTGAGACTGAAGGATGCCTAAAAAAAAAGAAAAAAAGAAGAGACCTGTCTCTTTTTACTCTGATGAATTTAACATGATTCAGGAAGTGGGGGGATGCCCCCTAAAGTACCCCGTTAACTGACAAAGGAAGACATTGGATGCTCGTGGAAGTATGGGAGGCTGCCCCCCCCGATTTCCTAGACTGTGTTCCAAAAGAGGGCAAATACAGAGCCTTACACTGCTCTGAACCATGGAGGGGGGTCCTCATTTTCTAGCAAAAATTAGAACAGAAACAACCCCTGCCACCTTACAAACAAGTGACGACGACAAAGTGATGATAATGTTACTCATTGCACCAAAAAGGTAACCCTCTTTTGGGTAATCCTAAAGAATAGGAAGAAGAAATGTTGTCACTCTTCATTACGCGGAAAGGTAATAAGTAACAGTAATGATGTTAATTTTTAATGAGTATCCTCCAAACTCTGGATTATACAGGCAATTTTTGAGATTTGTTTGAGAAAGTCATAGCTTGGGAAATAGAGTTCAAAACTGACTAGAGGAGACTGGGACACCCTTGAGCAAGGTCAGAGGGTGAAAGTTTATGAGTGGCTGATATTTAAAGCCAGACTGTCCCCAGTTCCTAGAGCTAAGCATATTTATTTATTTATTTATTCGATTTCTATCCCGCCCTTTTAGACAAAGTCTACTCCGGACGGGTTCCACCAAACATTATAATTAAAACAGTTAAAAATAATTCAAAACAATAATGATTAGTAATGCTCAATATGGGAAAACAGAAAATTATGATAAAAATAATAAGTCAAGTATTGACAGGAGGGAAGGCCTGCCTGAAGAGCCAAGTTTTTAATTGGCTCTTAAAAACACCCAGCGAGGGAGCCAGGCGGATCATTGATGGGAGGCTATTCCATAGTCGAGGGGCCACTGCCAAGAAGGCCCGGTTTCTTGTTCTTTCTCTCCGTCCCTCCTGGCTATGGCGAGTGATTCGGGTAGATCTAGGTGGGAGAAGGCGATCTGCCAAGTATCGAGGTCCTAAACCGTTTAGGGCTTTATACGTCATCATCAACACTTTGAAGTCAACGCGGAAGCGAATGGGCAGCCAATGCAAGGCAGCCAGAGTGGGAGAGATATGCTGGTATTTTCTCACCCCACTAAGGAGTCTGGCCGCCGCATTCTGCACCATTTGAAGCTTCCGCATCAATCTCAACGGTAGCCCCATGTAGAGCGCATTGCAGTGGTCTAATCTCGAGATTACAAGTGCATGGACAAGAGTGGTGAGGGCCCCGTCATCAAGATAGGGACGCAGCTGGGCAATCCGCCACAGATGGAAATAGGCGGAGAGGGCCACGGACGTCACCTGGGTTTCCATGGTAAGCGCCGGGTCCAGATGTATCCCCAAGCTGCACACCACACTCTTTGCGGTGAGAGTCACCCCCCCAAAAGAGAGGGAGTTTCCCAAACCGCCAATGGAGGGGCCACCCACCCTCAAGACCTCCATCTTGTCCGGGTTCAACCTCAACCCATTTAGCTGCATCCATTGCAGCACAGCCTCCAGACAGCGCTGAAGGGACAGAACGGCATCCACAGAGGTAGGTGAAAAGGAGATGTAGAGCTGGGTGTCATCAGCGTACTGATGGCATGAAGCCCCACACCCCCTGATGACCCCATCCAGCGGCCTCATATAGATGTTAAACAGCATTGGGGAGATGATCGACCCCTGCGGAACCCCACAATTGAGACTCCACGGGGCTGAAACGCTCTCCCCAAGCTGTACGTTCTGGGGACGGTCCCCCGAGAAGGATCGGAACCAGGCAAGCGCCAGGCCACCGATTTCCATCTCGGAGAGCCTCCCCAGGAGGATACCATGGTCGACGGTATCGAAGGCGGCTGAGATATCGAGGAGGACCAACAAGGACATTTTGCCCCGGTCAGCCTCCCTCAACAGGTCATCCATCAGTGCGACCAGTGCCATTTCTGTGCCATGGCGTGGCCTGAAGCCCGACTGGAACGGATCCAGCGCATTGGTTTCATCCAAAAGAGCCTGAAGCTGATCAGCCACCACCCTCTCCACCACTTTGCTAAGGAAAGAAACATTGGCGACGGGCTTGTAATTGCCAATATCGTCCGCCGCCAAATTTGGTTTCTTCCTGATGGGCCTAATGAGTGTCTCCTTGAGGGCCAGGGGAACCTTGCCCTCCTGGAGAGACCCATTAATTATCACTGTGGCCCATTCCGTTGTTACGGGTCTGGCTGCTTTGATTAGCCAGGCCGGGCAAGGGTCAAGGGAGGAGGTGGTGGCCCGACAGCGATCAAGCGCTTTGTCCGCCACGTCTGGCGTCACAGGCTGAAAGAATTCAAGAGTCACCGGGCAAGGCGGAGCGCTGGACATCTCTGCTCGATCCACTGTATTTAAAAAAGGAGAGAGATCCCGGCGGATGGCCTCCACTTTAGATTTAAAAAATGCTGCAAATTGGTCAGGTGAGATATTAGTAGGATATATAGTCCTCATGACTACCTGACCATGAATCTGTCTAATGCCTTTAGCCATCTAAACTGGGGAAGGGGTGTGTGTCTAAATAAGGAATCAAAATATGGACAGTTTTATTTTTGAGCCCTTTCCTCAAGCATGGAATTGAGCCCTGGTTACAGTTGGTTGGCATTACAGTGGCCAAGTCCATGGCATGCTAATGGGAGATGCTTATGATGGGGCAGAGAAGCAGCGAAGTTGGCAAGTCTTTGAGTCTGAGCCCAAGTTTTTGGTACCAAGTGCTGAGTCCCAAGTCTGAGTCCTTATAGTAAACAAGTTTTTTTTCCCCCGCCAGAAAAAAAGGGATGGGTGGGTTCTAAGTCACAAGTCAAGTCCAAGTCATTGGGGGGGGGGGAACCCCAAGTCAAGTAACTGGTCCGACTTAAGTCCGACTTGATAGCAAGTCCTGCAACTGAAGCCCCCATCCGTGCAGGGAAGGGTTCAGGAGTGGCAGAAGTAGGTATTGAGGGTGATCAGAGTTGCTACAGGGAACGCTGAGACACCAGAGTAAGACGCACCTCCCTTCTTACATTCCTGGAAAGGCTTTTGCACCTCACCCCAATGCTATCTATGTGCTCTCAGAATGAGAGAGAGAGAGGGAGAGAGGGAGAGGCATGGGGGGGGGGGGGAGAAAGGGGAGAACTTTGCATTTTTTTTGGTTAATGCAATTAACAAAATTAAAGTTTGCAAAGGGAGAGGAGAAGCTTTTTTTTCATTTTCTTTTCATTTGATTAGATATATTCCCACTGCACATCCAGCACAAATGAAACCCAGACTCCATTCCATTGTTCTGAAGCCCTCTGAGAGTGTGTTACCTTTCAATCTCACACGCTAATGCGTTTCTAAAGTGCCTCCCCCCAATGCGCGCGCACACACAAACAGAATTTCCAAAATGCTGAAGCTTCCCCGCTCTTCCCCTCACCCCCTTTAGGCAGTTGCAGGAAAGAGCCCAGCGTCTTGATTAAAGTAGAAGTTTCTTCTAGTAATAAAAACCCGAATTCCTCAGAATGGGGGCCAAGAACAAGGGAAGGATGGAAACTGGCATTTGAACGGCTAGGAGCCTTAATGAGCTTTTGCAAACAGCCTCGTGTTGTGAGGTGGGCGTCCACCGCCTGAATGGCCTTCCCAAGTTCTCGCTTTTCTTGCGCTTCCAGCAGGGAGGATGATGAAGCAGTTCTAGCCCCCTTCCCCCTTCCAGGGTGGAACAACATTTTTTCATGGGCTCTGATGGTCCCCATTTACTGGAAGAGTCAACTGGGGTGTGTGTGTGTGTGTGTGTGTGTGAGTGTTGCTATTTGTTTTAAAATCCTCATTCCTATTTCCTCGTTTTCACAAGTTTACAGGGATGTTGGCAAGTCTTTGGTATCAATTCCTGATTCCCAAGCCCCAAGTCCCAGTTCCTATTAAAAAACAAGCTTTTTCTCCCAGAAAAAAAAGGGAGAGGTGGATGGGTTCCGAGTCACGAGTCAAGTCCGAGTCATGGGGGGGGGGCGGACCCGAGTCGAATCACTGGTGCGACTTAAATCTGATTTGAGAGCAAGTCCCGCAATTCGAGTCTCCATCGCTGCAAATTTGTTCCTATTGAACTGTTGTTAGTGTGAGCAACTAAACTGGATACTAGAGATGGGCACAAACCTTGGTTCTGAGGTTCGTGCCCATCTCTACTGGATACATCTTGTGCCTGGCAGGGCTGACCCCAAATTGAAGTGGAAGCTTCAGGCTACAGGTTTGCAGTGTCAAGAAAAGCCAGCAATTAGTCTACTGCTAGGAGTAGGAAAAGATGATAAGCCTGGAATCTAGCGGCAGTCATGGATTGCAGAAAAGCAGTCATGTAAGCTGTGTGCACTAGAGAGTGTGCCAATCATGACCTGGTTGCACAAGCAATTGTGTGCATGCCCGGATGTGCAACAGACTGCCTAGAAAATGCAAAAACACCTTGCACAATTGCTCTTGCATGCACAGTAAGAGCCAAGAGGATTCTGGGGAAAACCTTATTCAGAGATTATTTAATTGTAGCCAGGGATGGGGAGTAGACCTTCCTCCCAGTAACTCTGCGTTGGGTGGTTCCATGTTTAGAATCCATCGCGTTCTTGGGAATCCCAATTGTACCAAACGGTAAAGAGGATTCTTAATGTGTTCATCCCAATGTGCTTAGAATTTTGGTTTGGGCTATCCCAATTGATGTCAGAAGGATGGGGAAAAGTGGTAGTTAGGTCTGAGTGATGATTATATTTTAGTTGTGGAGCTGATGCCTCTTAGTGATAGAACACATGCTGAACATGTAGCAGATTGCAAGTTCAAGCTCCAGCATCTCCAGGTATAACTAGAATAGCTCCTGCCCAGTATTCTGGAAATCCTTACAAGTCAGAACTGACCATAAGTAGTATGGGTCATCATCACCATCATCTTACAACTGCAGAGCTGGAAGGGACCCTATGGATCATCAAGTCCAGTTGATGGAGCCAGTTCAATTGCACAATGGAGAATTGAAGTCCCAACTTCTGGCTCTGCAGCCAGAGACCTAAACCACTGAGCTATCCAGCAGTTCTCTGTATAAGGTAGTACAAAGTTCCATTTCATTTTTTTTACCAGGGTTGACTAAAATTCCAAAACCTGAGTGTGAAGCAAAGGGAAATAGACAAACATACCCATTCATTAGTGACCAGTGAGGATTTGGTTCCAGCCGCTGGACGGACGGTCAGCCGTCCTGGGACAGCGTTGCTGGCGTTTGCCCGCTGTCCCGGAAGGCGCGAGACTCTCCTGGGTCACGTGGGTGGTTTGGGAGGGCGAGCACGGTTATTTAAAGAAGTGCTCGCCCTTGCGTCGCCCTCTTTCCTCTTCGGGCACCCACCCGCCCTCCCTATTTCTAGTGTGATATTTATGGTCGCCTTCGGGGGCCGGATAGGAATTTTTGACCTTCATCCTGATTGGATATTGGAAGGGGGGATTTTTCGCCTATCCCACACTGGAGAGGGGTTGTTGGCAAGTTGGTGGTAAAATTTTGGTCACACGGGCGGGTAGTGCGGAAAAACAGGTAGTCTTGGTGTGTCCCATTTGTAATTCAGGTAAGCCAACAGCGCATCTGACCTCCCGGCTCTGCGGATCGTGCGATTACAGGGCCGGTGCGGGGAAGATGCGCTGGGCCACTTCCGGACCAACAGTCATCAATTAAAGATGTCTTGAGGTCTGGGGTGTTTATTAGCGGCAGACCGGGTTCCTGCTGTCTTTAAGACCGCTGGAACCTGGGGGGCGGGGACTCGCCCATTGACTGATTAAGGGGGTATTTGGATACCCTGCCTTTACTGTTTCCGCACTACAGCAGGCCCCCTCCTTTGACGATGTTGGCAATATTCAATTGGATCTGATTTAATAAAGTGTGGCCCATATTTAATCCATATCTATGTCTCGCGTCTTTATTCCGGGACTGGGTGGGCAAAATCTATATTGCTTTCTTAAAATCCAGAAACTTAAAATCCAGAAACTAAAAGATTTGTCCATGGCCTAATAATGAGTGAAAAAACGTCACTTCTCTTCAGTTTTTATATCAGAATAGATGAAAGTTTCCATTCAGATTTTGCACCAATATTTACCATAATTTGCAAAATTCAAATGAGAGAAGAAGAGGAACCAGCAGAATTACCCATCCTTTAGCGAGAGGGGGAATTTTTATTTCATTTCATTATTAAAAAAGAATTTCCCAAATTTGTGAATCAAATATACTGGGAAGCAAAAACAAGGAAAGACCTGACCATGCCTAGAACCTGTATATAGAAGGTCATTGGGGTTGGGGGTACAGAGTCTGGCCTTCTTACAAAGTAAGACTGCATAGAGCAGAGCTTCCCAGCCTTGGGTCCCCAGATGTTCTTGGACTACAACTCCCAGAAATCCTGGCCTATGTGGTGAAGGCTTCTGGGAGCTGCAGTCCAAGCACACCTGGGTTACCCAAGGTTGGAATCACTGTCTTAGAACACAGATGGAGAACATCCAGGATGCTTGCCAGATGCAATTTGTGAGTGTTCCCATTGGCTCACAACATTCTTCTGCTGTTCTCTCCAATGAGCGATTGGAGATAAGAAGGTATTTAGGAGGTCTGTGCACCAGATTTAGCCAAAGCCTGAATTCCTAACTTCTAAGTATGAGTAATTAGCAGTGACTAAATCGGAGGCAGAATGGCCTCCCATGTGAATCATGGGATCTGTGTACCACCTCAGTATTTAAAGGTATTTAAACAGGGCTGTGTATTTAAAGATATTTAAATAGCATTGAGTAGGATTGGTAGTCGAACACGACTGGACAAATTGTCAAGGGGAACCTTTACCTTTACCTTTACCTAGGATTGGTTGTAAGCAGGAAAGTTATTGCTGTGGTTTGTGCAGAGACTTTTGTCCTACGTAGCTGTTGTTGTTACATGTTGTACAGTTGGAACTGACTTTTGTTGTTGTTTAGTCGTTAAGTCGTGTCCGACTCTTCGTGACCCCATGGACCAGAGCACGCCAGGCCCTCCTGTCTTCCACTGCTTCCCGGAGTTTGGTCAAGTTCATGTTGGTAGCTTCGATGACACTGTCCAACCATCTCGTCCTCTGTCGTCCCCTTCTCCTCTTGCCCTCACACTTTCTCAACATCAGGGTCTTTTCCAGGGAGTCTTCTCTTCTCATCAGATGGCCAAAGTATTGGAGCCTCAGCTTCAGGATCTGTCCTTCCAGTGAGCACTCAGGGTTGATTTCCTTCAGAACGGATAGGTTTGATTTCCTTGCAGTCCAGGGAACTCTCAAGAGTCTCCTCCAGCACCACAATTCAAAAGCATCAATTCTGACTTACAGTGACCCTAATAGGGCTTTCAAGGCAGGTTAGATATTTAAGGAGTGGTGTTATCAGTTCCACATCCCCAGTGAGCTTCCAAGCCTGATCAGGGATTCAAACCCAGGTCTCTTGAGTCGTAGTCCGTCATTCTATCCACCACACTACACTGGGTAGACATTCATAGAATTTAGCTCTCTTCATGCTTGGTTGGAAGTCCTACGAACTCAGAATTACATCAGTTTGTGGCCACTTTGTTTTCGCCTCACCTATTTTCCCCTCAGCCTTGCCTTTTTTGCCCCACCCACTACTTGAATGTAGTCCCCCAGGACACTTTCCACACTGGAAGGTGGAACTTGCCCAAAACTGTCACCTCGTTCTGCTTGCTTACTTGCAGTATTGCTAGATCATGCTTGTGCAATGTGTCCTGACTTCAGAGAGATGCTTTAAACTGTTGGTTATATACATTGGACGACCATCATGTTTTTCAAGCATATGATTAACCAAAATTGCTATCTATATTTTGGCTTTCAAATCCTAAACCTTTAGGATTTTAAGTCCTATACCTCTAAAGACTAATCATCATCATCATGTGCAGTCAAGTCAATTCTAACTTGTGTTAGGGTTTCCTGAGTAGAGAGTACTCAAAAATGGTTTACTTGCCCAAGGCCACACAGGCTGACTCTACTTCACAGGGGGCCCAGTGGGGAATCGAACTTCCAACCCAAATACCTAAATCACTGAGCTATCCAGCCCTTTGAGAGCAGAATGGTGGAAATCTCCTTTCCTTCTCTACCTCTCCTCTTTTTTTCTTTCCTTTTTAAAAACTGTAGTTATTAACACTGGTCTAGACAATGTATAATGTATCGTCTCTTGAAACTGGTCTTTAGAGACCTATTCTTGATAATTTTTCTGGAGGGTGTTAATATCTTTACGACTGAACAGGTTGCAACATTTTAAAACTTAGTCATATCTTTTACATACCTCCTTTGGTAGTATATTTATCTCCATGGGGTTCAACAATATCATGGTGGCTTAGAGACTTATTTGGCATGAGTTTTCTTACATGGTGGTACGCTTCTTCAGGTCTAAGATGAAGTGGGCTACAATCCACAAAAGCTTTTGCAAATGAAATTGTAGTTTTTAAGATGTTACATGAATTTTTGTTGAGATTGTTTATTAAAGTATTTCTAAACTTTTTTTTGATCCTGACACCCTCAAGATGTATACAGAACAAATATTAAAATATTTAATTCATAACTTGATCAAAGCACTAAAGCTAGCCCTTCTCCCGAGAAAACCAGTTATCAGTCCCTTGTTTTGGGTAGTTGCATCTGTGTAGCACAAACAGCACAACTTTGGGAAGAGAACTACCTCAAGTTAAGACCTTGTTGTAGACATTATATGTTGCCTACTGAATTGTGTGACTCAGCATGCAACTTATAATGTCTAATGTGATTTCTGAACTTGGAACAATTTGCTTTCAAAAGTTATACCATTTGCATAGCTGTGCAAGAGGAATTTTGCTATTAAGTGGAACAGAAACATCTTTACCAACTGCCAAAAGCAGAACCAAGGAAGAGCTAATCTAACCTTCCCGGCAGTGGGAGTTGCAAAATTAGGGTGCTGTTACGGAAAAGGCCCTGCCACTTGTTTCCAACAATCTATCTTCTCCTGGTTGTGGTGGGACCTACATTGGGTTTCATATGAAAACTGTAAGCCAGAAGCATTTTCATACGGGAGCAATAGATCTTTCCGCATTCCTAGTTTTAGCCACTTTGCATAAAATCCTAAAACAAAATGGAAGCCAATGCAGTGGATGTTGACCAGCAAAATCACGGAAATTAGAGCTGTACACAGTTTTGATCTGGAGGTCGATCTGGGCCATTGGGATGGGTTCCAAATTTGTCTGAACTGATTTGTAAATTCTCCCACTGATTTATTTGGAAATCTAACTGAGTGGACCTTTTACAGTTTTGTGCTGGTGCCTATGGAATTTCAGGGCATGAGAGACTGTGAAGAGGGAAGTGAACCTGCTAAATTTCAGAATTACAGCTTCAGAACATTGTAGAGTAGGCATCTTTAAATTTTGTTTATTTTAAAAAGAGAAAGCTGAAGCGATTTGTGCCCCATCCAATTCAATTCCTGCTCCAAACACAAATCAAGTTGTAAATTCACTTTGCCGTCTTCCGGAACTGAATCTGGCCATTCCAGTTTGATCCAAACCTCAAACAAATTGGTCCGAATCAAACTAATTTGTTTTCAGATGCAGGATTGGTTTGAATTTGGTGCACAGCCTCCACAGAAAGAATGCTGCCTGGCACAAAGGAATTGGCTGCCATATTTTTATTTGTTTGCATTCTGTAGATATTTTTAAAGGGCAGGCCTGCCCTGAGCAGTTTGGCGCTGGGGTAGTCTAAGCAAGAAGAGATTAAGAAGGTATTGTTGTGGCCAGATTTCCCTTCTCCAGGTTGACGTGGCAGTGGAAGTGGGTCATCTCACGGAAGGATCCATAGAGATTGCACCTGATCTTCAGAGGGCATGCAAACCCATCCAGAAGAAGTAACACTCTCCATTCCACATATTTTGCATACTTAGTTAAAAGGAATAAGTGAGTATGTTTAAATCGATGGGAAGCTGGGTCTTGCTGAGGATGTGAAAAGTTGGGAGAGCCTTCTGCTCACAGAACATGTTAGGTTAATTGTATGGCTTATGACCAAGGTTGTTTTTTTTTTAAAAAATGGAGTCCTGTCCGCAGGGATCTGTCCCCACTCCACCCCAATCTCCTGGGGTGGCAACACAAGGAAGAGGGTAGCGTTTTTGTCCTCATTTCTGTTAACAATGGCTCTTCCCAATGTGGTTGGGCTTTCTGAAAAAGTTTCCATTGATGCCTGGGGTGTTTTATTTCCCTCCCCAAGTATAACTGCATCAACCCATGGAGAGAGGGGACATTTTCATCAGCATCTCATTGCCGTGGGTGAGCGAAGAGTCAAGCTCCCCATCTCTGCATGCAGTGGGGTGAGCATGTTCGTCCATGCGTGCAGGTGTGCACAGACCTTCACAGACTTGCACAATGATGCATGGCATGAGAAAAGGGTGTGTAAAATATCACAGGACGTTACTTCAGGACAGGCTTTTTCCAAGCAGCTGTGTTAATAATCCGTTGCAGCAAAAAATATGAAGAGTCTTGTAGTGGTTGTTGTAGGTTTTTCAGGCTGTCTGGCCGTGTTCTTGAGGTTTTTCTTCCTAACGTTTCGCCAGTCTCTGTGGCTAGCATCTTCAGAGGACAGGAGTCAGAACTCTGTCTGTGCTCTGGTGCAGGTTGTGGGATAGTTGAGTATTTATAGCTGTGGGATCAGCTTTTTATCCTTTTCAGGAGATTGGGTGATTATGGTGATCAGCGTGTTTTTTGTTGTGGGTGTAATACTCAACTATCCCACAAACTGCACCAGAGCACAGACAGAGTTCTGACTCCTGTCCTCTGAAGATGCCGGCCACAGAGACTGGCGAAACGTTAGGAAGAAAAACCTCAAGAACACGGCCAGACAGCCCGAAAAACCTACAACAACCAATGGATCCCGGCTGTGAAAGCCTTCGAGAATAGTCTTGTAGTGACTTATAGAGAAGCAAGCTTTAGTTAGCATAACGTTTAACTTTCTGCAGCCCACTTCTTCACGTGCATCCGAAGGAGTGGGCTGCAATTTAGGAATGCTTACACCAACTGAAACTGTGCTTAATTGTGTTTAATTCCTTTAAGGTGCCACTGGACCTTTTCTTATTCCTTGGGACATGTTTTCATTTGACCAGAGGGAAATAGGGGGGCTCAGGAGAAATGTTGATGAGGGTCTTTGATACCTCTTCTCACCCTGCAGTGTCTTCAGCTGGTTGTAGCAGTGTGCCCAATGGCAGGGCTGGTCCTGCTTCTGACAGATGTTGGTGACTGCTGTATACTCAGAACTGTGCAAGGGTTCGGCCTCCATGGAGTCAGGTGGGGAGCAGATTTTCCTGTAGCAGGCTGGCCTCCTGTGCTTGCTATAGGTGACAGGTGTGGCACCCAGACAAAGACAAAGCATAAGCAGGTATGAACTGCTCTGTGACTGAATGGGGAATGATCAGGTCCTTAGAACAATGGTGGGAAATCTACTTTTTAGATTATAGTTTCCTTAATTCCCCAGTCAGAAGGCTGGGCACAGGATTATAGGAGATGTACTTTTAAAATGTAGCTTTTCTGTCTCGGGCACTTTAGCATGTGCCTGGTTTAGGGATAAAACACCATATCTCAGATATAGGATTTGTCTACATGGCTGGGCTGGAGCAGCTAAATAGGGTTGCTAGAAGGCCCGGTGTGCCATTTGGCTTGATCTGGCATCCATGCCTCAAGAGACCCTATTTGGTTTGCTTTTGTAAAAAATTGCTTTAGATAGAGCTAGGAACTGCTTGGAAGGACAGATCCTGAAGCTGAGGCTCCAATACTTTGGCCATCTCATGAGAAGAGAAGACTCCCTGGAAAAGACCCTGATGTTGGGAAAGTGTGAAGGCAAGAGGAGAAGGGGACGACAGAGGACGAGATGGTTGGACAGTGTCATCGAAGCTACCAACATGAATTTGACCCAACTCCGGGAGGCAGTGGAAGACAGGAGGGCCTGGCGTGCTCTGGTCCATGGGGTCACGAAGAGTCGGACACGACTTAACGACTAAACAACAACAAACAACAACAAAGAACTGCTGGACAGCTCAGTGGTTTAGATATGTGGATAGCGATTAGCTGGAGGGTTAGTCAAGTCAAGTGATGAGTTGATAGGCTGGGCTATGAGTTGGGGGTACTTTTGAAGCCAGCAAAACAGGTTCAGCCAATTCTCCCTCACGTTGGAAAGGGCCAGGAGATGACAGAGAAATGAGGATTTATGTGGTCATAAAGTATAGGAGGGACATGAAATAAGATACATGAAGAATTGCTGCTGCATTGAAGGAATTATTACAGAAAACTCAAGGAACGAGTCTTAATGTAGCAAACCTGACCAAAATGGAACTCTCCAAATAAGAATGAAAATCAGCCCCTTCCCCCATTTACTCTAATCAGGGAATCAATTAATCATCTCCCTGTTACTGATTAATGACTACCCGAGGTTTAGGCTTACAACCTGAGAACTTACTTCAGAGCACTTTCCCCCTTTAAGAGGGCTACTCTGGAATGGAGCAAACGGTCTATAGATTTTACCATTTCGTTTATGAAATTCATAATCCATATCCGAGACCCGCCTAACTATGATTAATTGCACAGTCTTTCAGCACCCATTTTTGGGAAAGAGGCAGGATATAAGCCCAGTAAATATATAAATAAAGAATAATTGCTACATCATCCTCTCCTTGCTGGGAAAGATCTCTCTGTGTTATGCTTTCCCTGCTGCAAATCAGTGATTCCCCCCCCCCCCCGTTCATTTAGTCTGTTAATGAGAATTAGCATTTCCATTTCCCCCCCCCCCCCCCATATTTAGGATGAAAAGAACTTAAGATTTAAACCATATCAATGTGGGAGAAAGGGAAACGGATCCATTTTTGCATCCGTAGAGCTCACAATTTTACTTTCCAAAGGCACTTGTTGCATTGTGTTACTTCTCAGAAGACAGACTGACCTTCTAATTACTACTGTTTGGATCAAGTAATCCATTGCATCACATGCTTATTTTATTTATTTACTCATAGACCGCCTTTCTCCCTGAGTAAGGGACTCAGGACAGCTCACATGTGATAATTACACATGTTATTGATGTATTGTCATGAGCAGCAGGCCAGAGAAACCCAGGGAGATACTGTCTGGTTGCCAAGTCTGATGATGCATCATGCAAATGTTTAATTAATAATTATACACTGTCAAATCAAATCTGAGTGTTGATGGCCCTCTGAAATGCTTTACCTTCTGCTGGTGGTCTGGGATCATGCAGCTGGCCTGAAGCCACACCCTAACTTCACACTGGCAAGTAATCCCCATCAGGCACGCACACCTTGGCTGAACCCAGCTGGCCCCTCTTCTGGGAGACATTTTTGTTTTTGTTGTTTTGACTTATACACCACCCCATAGAGCCCTCCCTGGACAGTTTTCAGCATAGTTATGCAAACAACATCCCCCCCCCCCCCCAAGCTGGGTACTCATTTTACTGACCTCGGAAGGATGGAGGGCTGAGTCAACCTTAAGCCGGCTACCTGAACCAGTCAGGATCAAACTCAGGTCGTGAGCAGAGGCTTGACTGCAATACTGCAGTTGAACCACTGCACCACGGGGCTGTGATTCCTGACATATGGCTCTGCAGCTGGATGCTCCAACTCACTAAGCTTGTATAAAAAAATACAAAAGGTAAAACCAAAGAATATTTCCCTTGTTGCATAGAATTGACAAGGTAAAGGTTCCCCTCGACATTTAGTCCAGTCGTGTCCGACTCTAGGGCGCGGTGCTCATCCCCGTTTCCAAGCCATAGAGCCAGCGTTTGTCCGAAGACAGTTTCCATGGTCACGTGGCCAGCGCGACTAGACACGGAACGCCGTTACCTTCCCACCGAGGTGGTACCTATTTATCTACTTGCATTTTTACATGCTTTCGAACGGCTAGGTTGGCAGGAGCTGGGACAAGCGACGGGAGCTCACTCTGTCGCGTGGATTCGATCTTACGACTGCTGGTCTTCTGACCTTGCAGCACAGAGGCTTCTGCGGTTGTGATATAAATCCTGAAAAGTTCCTGGTCAAAATACACCAACAACCCCCTTAAAATGCGCTTAAAAGTAACTGAGTCATTAAAAGTAATGAGCTTGCTCATTCATAGGGTTTCCATAAGTTGGCGACGACTTGACAGCACATGAAAACAACATTACCTGTCTACTCAGAAATAAGCTTCCCTGACTTCCGTAGAACCCATACCCAGATACAGGTGTATACTGTGACATGTGGGGTCCAACGTGGAAACTCTGTGGGTTTTAAAAAATGATGGAATCAGCTTCTTTTTCAACAGCACAGGCTTCCCCCATGTGCTTTATGCCTGATAACCTTTGCAAACTCCTTAATATCACTGAGGGGATGTTGACGGAGATACGATGATGAAAGAGGTCAAAAGCAAGCTGGGAATGTGCCCATTTTAAATTAATTCCCTTCGCCTGCATCCAGGAAAGCAGCACTGCAGAGTGTTTTGCTAGGCCTGATTTTAATTTGGATATGATCACCGCACACGGCCAGCCAGCCTGATTTTTTTTTTAAAGCCTCTTCAAGGGCAGAGGTGATCAGAACATCTGTGGAAGGCAAGGAATAAAGACTGCTGGAAGCATGTGCAAAAGTAAGAAACAACTCAGGGGGGAAATGCCCTTCCCTTGGTTTCAACCTCTGCTTTAAGGAAACAGCAACGCACCTTCTTGTTTGATCTTCCAGCCATACATGCAGAACCTGTTATTGGAAGCGAGAGATAGCTCACTGATGGATAATTTGCCAGTGTGTTCACTGGGATGTGCAAGCACAGCTGGCCTGACCCTTAAAGAGAGTGAAACGGTTGCCTCAGGTTGTTCGTTCTGGGGGGTAGCAGTGGCAAAGTATTGAGGGAGACATTTGGAAGAAACTCCCCCATCCCCAGTCATCAGTACTGGAGCTAGTTTCCACTATTCTTTATTTATTTAAAATATTTTTTTACCCCCACCTTTCTTTTTAAAAAGGACCCAAGGCGGCTTACCTCATTAAAAGACAATATTTGAAGCTAAAAGCAGTAAGTATACAAATACTAAAAAGGATCAAACAAATACTACGCTAAAAAGGGTAAACGAAAACAGCACCAAAAACACATTCAAAGCAGGAAGGCACAACCGTCCATTTAAAACCCCCACTCAGGAAACCAGTCACTCAGGGAAAGGTTGCTTGAAGAGAAAGGTCTTCGTCTTCTTGCGGAAGGACAGCAGAGATGGGGCCAGGCTGGCCTCCAGTGGGAGGGAGTTCCAAAGTCTGGGAGCACCCACAGAGGAGACCCTCTCCTGTGTCACCACCAAACACATCTATGAAGGTGGTGGGATGGAGAGAAAGGCCATCTCCTGATGATCTTAATACCCAGCAGGCTCATAAATGGAGATGTGGTCCTTGAGACAGCTTGAGCCCAAGCCATTTAGGGCTTTATAGGTTAGTCCGGTTGGTCAAAAAGGAAGAGAGTGCCACCTTCTTCTCCTCCCAGTCCCCAAAATATCTTGGCCCAACCCTCTTACCCACAAAACATGTGAACTGCAAGCCCAGATGAGATGCTGGTGGTGGTGGTGATGATTGTGGTGGCAACGAGGGGTGGTGGGCTCATCTTCTCCACAGCTCAGTGTGCAGCCTGAAATTCCCCAATATCATTTTGTTAATGGGTTCTTTTGATTTGTCCCTTTCCATCCGGGGATCATGAATTTATTCTGCACGAGTCAGACCTCATACCGAAAATATAGATCACGTCGAAGCTGGTAAAAGGCCCGAAAACAGAGCCCTGTGAGGAAGTCTGCAGAAGAGAAGATTCGGAGGCGGTATGACAGCCAGATTTAAATATTTCAAACCTTGTTTCCTATATGATGGAACAAGCTCTTTTACCCGGCAGTTGCTGTGGGTGAGACCTGATTCAGTGGATGGAAGTTCCAAGGCGATTTTGACTAAATCTGAGGAAGAACTTTGTGACTGTCTTGGGTCTTGGACAATGAAATAGGCTACCCCACAAGCTGGTGGACTCTTCTTCATTTGAGGTTCTCAAGCTGAAGTTGAGTGACCATCTATTAGAGATGCTTGAGCTGTGGATTTCCTGCATGGGCAGGGGGCTGGACTTGATGTCTTTTGGGGTCTGTTCCACTTTTTAGAGTTCTGTGATTCTATTAATGCATCGAAAGAAGGACAAACTTGGCTGCAACCTGATGGGTGCATGTCCTTTAAAACATCCAGGGTCCCAAATTGATGGCAAAAGCCTTCAATACATATAACTCTACACATGGGCATTTCCTTTAGATGTTCTAATGCATTTAATTAATTCTCTGATTTTTATCTGTTCTCTGACTTCAAGCCAGAAGCATTCAAGACCTAAAAAGGGTTATTTAAAAATAATTCCATAAAAATAACGGTGGGGCTGCTTCTATTCCCTCTGGCATGCAGCGATGGAAAATAATCTTGCTGGATTTGACAGTTTTAATGAACGTAGTATTTCTGTACCTCCGAGAGAGATTGTGAAAAGAAAAGGACCTTCATTTCAGACTCTTCAGATTTGTGAGACTCGCACAGCTTTTTGGAGAAATCGTGTCAGCAGAAAACTAGGTGCACATTTTAAAATGAGACTGGCTAAAAATGTTATAAATTGGGGGGAAATATGCACAGTAACAGTGGGAAAAATGTGTAAGCTAAGGTCAGTTGTTTAAATTGAGCATTAAACAGAGTATTGATTTCAGCATGTGAAAAAAAAGTTGAGGTCTCACAACCAGGGCTGTGTACCAAATTTGGATAAATCACAAAGGAATTAGCTTCATTTGGACTGATTTAGATTAAGTCTGAAATAAAGTGGAATGGTTTGATCTGTTATTCCAGGACTGACTCTTAATGACTGTTATCTGCAAATGTCTGGGATGTGAGGCTGTCATTAACCATCTACATATTGTTGGTATGGCTGTCTGAATCTCCATTGTGAACTGCCAGGAATATAACCAGAGATGGGCAGTGGTTAAGATTGTCTCGTCATAGGGTTTTCATAGAGTGGTGATAAAGTTAAAATGACTCTGTTGAAGAGGTACTTGGACATGATATGAAAAGGGAAGACTCACTGGAAAAGGCAAGAATGCTAGGAAGAGTGGAAAGCAGTAGGAGAAGAGGAAAACCTAACATGAGTTGGATTGACTCAATAAAGGAAGCCGCGGGAGGGGCAAGATCTGTCCTCGATCATCCCAGAGTGCAGGACAGGCAACAATGGGCTCAAGTTACAGGAAGTCAGATTTAGGCTCAATGTCAGGAAAAACTTCTTAACTGTGAGAGCAGTAGGACAATGGAACCCATGACCTCGGGCGGTGGTGAGCGCTCCAATGCTGGAGGCATTCAAGAGAAAATTGGACAACCATCTGACAGATCTGCTTTGAGTTGGATTCCTGCCTTGATGGCCTTATTGGCCCCTTCCAACTGTATGATTGTATGATTCTTCTGATGTCAACCAATTTTTTAGCTTCAGCTGACAGTCGTAGAATACAGCCTGTATGGATGCTCAGCATGCTAGCTATGGGATTCTAGGAGCTGTAGTCCAAAAAAAAGAGAGAGGAACATTTCTAAGCTTTGGTTATAAGCAATGCATGGCTCCTGTTCTCTCTTTCTTCTCTTCACCGTGCTTGTTGGAGACCACTGACACGATGCCGTGCTTTTACCTTACAAGATGCTAGGGAGAGAGAGAGAAGTAGGAGATGCTGTTGGAAGGAAGGACTTCTGGTTTTATCCAATAACAACACATCAAAAGGAAAAACTGTTTGTTTGTTTTTTTGTGTTTTTTTGAGAATGCTTAAATCTGCCTTAAAGGAATATTTGAATCCTGGTTTTAAATGTTCTAAACCTGTTTTCAATAATTTTAATTTATTGTCAATTTTCGTGGAAGTTCTGCTGGGCAGAAAAGTGTTAAAGGCATTCAGTTAGTCAATCATAGGAACATACAACACTGCCTTATACACAATCAGAACCTTGTTCTGTCTACTCCAGTACAGTAGGACCACAGTATCTGCAGGATCACGACCTGTGGTTTCACTTCTCTGCTGTGTGAAAATATTAAATTTTAAACCCCAGAAATACGTGTTTCCAAGGTGTATTACCAGAACTGACCACTAGAGGGAACCAGAGACTATGCCATATACATATAGCAATTCTATTCCTGAGCTTTTCAGATTCCTGATATTTCCCTGGTGGTCTCCCATCCAAGGACTACTCATTGAGCTACTCAGCCAGCTACAGTGATGCCTCGACTTACGAACTTAATTGGTTCCGGAACTCCGGTCGTAACTCGAAATGGTCGTAAGTCGAAGCACCATTTCCCATAGGAATGCATTGAAATGCAATTAATCCGTTCCGGCCGAAGGGAAAAAAATCACCAAAAAGACAACAACACTGCAAGACCCATCGGAAACGCGATTAATCCGTTCCGGCCGAAGAAAAAAATCACCCCAAAAAACAAACAAACAAACAAAAAAAACACCCAGCCCAAAACCCACCCAGAACAGTTTTTAAAAAGCAGAAAGCAGCACCTTACCTTACCAGGCAGTCCGAAGCCTCCTCCGATTGCACACTCTCTAACTGTTGGGGGAAAAGAGCTACAAAGAAGCAGCCTCTTTGCCACCAACGGTTAGCAATTTGAATTCCCCGCCTTTTCCCCCTGCCTTTTTCTGCTTGTAACTCGAAGCTCCGGCCGCAAGTCGAAGCAAATTTTTGCGGCCGGAGCTGGTCGTAACTCGAAATGGTCGTATGTCGGGACGTTCGTAAGTCGAGGCACCACTGTATAACTCATCAGAATAAACCACAAGAGGATACGGATTGCAAACCAAGACAGAAATCTATTCTCTTTTGTAAATACGGTAGCTAGCGACATGCTCTCTAAACCATTGCAATTTGCAATCCTATATGCATTTTATATAGGACCAAGCCCCACTGGACAGAGAAGATTATGACCAAAGAGTTTCAATCCAGAGCCATTTTGGCCTTGCCCCCTTAAAATTCTGTAAAATGCTGAATCATCTTGTACTCTTGACAATTCTCCTAGCAGCTGCTTAGACCCAGCTATTCTTTTCTTTTTCAGAGCTGAAAAAGAATCCCTTATTTCTACATAAGAATGTATACCTTTCATACTACTTGTGGGGAAAAAAAAATATATAGGCAATTTTATAAACATCCATTAAACTGAATTAAAGAGTTGCAATTTACAAATTCCTGAAAAGAGCTTTGTGCTGCGGCGTACATGTTCACAGCAGTGATTCTATTTTTTTAAATAAAAGAAAAAGAAAAAGAAAGGCAGGGGGAGGGGAGGGGTTCCCCGCCGTAATTACAGACTGAAATGAAAGTGAAAGTTAAGGATGGGTGCAAATGGCATGCCGGCATGAAGTCCATAACCTTAACTGCCGCGAACACTATCATTAGGAATAATCACATTTTATAGTCACAATAAAACTGTTTTGGGTACGGTATGTTTTAGTGAGGATAAAAAGTGCTTTTCTGGGTTCCCTCCTGGCGTTCTGCCATGCAAGCTTCGAGTGCTTCATGAATAATAATAGCTCTGTGCATGATAGCCCCGCTCGTCTCTGTGCATGAATCTCCATTAGCTTGCAAAAGCTGTGGGTTGCACAGCAGCTTTGCTCCTCCACCTCATTCTGGCTGAGCTGGGCACCATTGACAGCTTGGAAGATCTATCCGCGGCAGAGAACTGTTGCAGTTTTATTTACAACCTGGCATGCTGTCTGCAGTTTGAGGGACTTTTCTGGGCTGAGGTGATGGTCTGTTTATCCAGCACTACCCAATCGTTCTTTCCAGCTTTTGAATTCAAAGAGAGCCCCACCTATCTCCTGAGTGTTCTGTCCCTCTCTTTTGTCGGTGGGTGGCAGTGGTTTGTTTATTGTTGATCTGTTTGGTTGGTTGCTAAGATCTGGGCAGTAAAGAAAGCAGCATCCACAAGCCTGTCATTTCAAGCTACTGTAAGTAAAGAAATATTTTTTTATCTTTTCACCTACAAATGTCTCAGAGTGAGCTATTGAGACTTGAAGTGCCAAGTAATGAGAAAGGGGCAGACTCCGGGGAGCTTTGTAACTATTCTCCTCTGTGGAACTGTGTACATCTGCTGGGTTGCAAAAAGAGAATTGTACCAGAAATTCAGAACTTGACAACAAGGGGACTTTTTTGGGCAGAGCCATTGCAGCTGCAGCGCCTACTCTCCCCCTAAACTGGAATAGGTAATGTGAGGCCCATAGGTTATCCACTGGGCCAAGTTTCTTTATGCAACCCCAGACTTCTTCTCACTCCCCTCATGGCCCCCCCAGCTGAAAAAAACAACACCAGCAAACTCGCTTTTCTGTATATGATCAGTTTTTACTCCTCAAAGTGGTGATTTTGCATTAAACAAAATGCAGCCGCACCAAATCTCATAGTGTCTCCAGATCCACAAAGCTAGAACCACACATAGTCACTTGGCCACTTTTGCTTCTGTTCTTAAATTGCTCTTGCCATCCTTTTCTGGGCTGGCACAGTCTATGATGTGTCCCGGGTGCTGAAACTGGTTTCCAAGAATTTGCAGTAATTGTTCATTGGGGTAAAGCGACCACTCAGCACGCTAGGCCTAATTCCCCGGCATACCACATGCCACTACAACACATGGGCTGAAATTTTGCTGTACAGTTACACAAAAGGCATGGCTTTCAGAGGCAAATTGCAATGAGTTAAGAAATCTCCATAGACAAGAACTGCTGGATAGCTGAGTGGTTCAGGTCTCTGGCTGTGGAGCTAGAGGTTGGGAGTTTGATTTCCCCACTGTGCCTCCCTGATAGGGACTGGACTCGATGATCAAAAGGGTCCTTTCCGGCTCTGCTGATCTAAGATTCTCAGATTATTATTATCACTTGCATGATTTCATCCATCGTGTCTATTTGTGTACATTAAAATACATGAGATCAGTATCCGCTAATTCACTTATCTGCAATCTAAAAATATTAAATTAAAAATCCTAGAACTATATATTTCTCGAGATGAAGTTACCATTACTGGCCACTAGAGAGAGCCAGAGACCATGCTATGCATAGCGTTCAATAAAGAAATATATTTCCACCATGTCATTACCAGAACAAGCCACTAGAGGAAGCCACAGACCATGCTATGTATTGTGTTTGCTATTGAAATAGCATTCGCTATAATCTGCATTTTTCAGAATCCACGTGGGGAGCTAGGAACCAATCTCCCACGGATATGGGTGCCCTACTGTAATTTATACATTTAAGATTCCAAGGGGAGGCAAGTGTCACTTTCCTTGTCGCTCTCTGTAAATACCTATGCGTTCTTGAAATTCTAGGCTTGCCCATAACTACCCTGGATCAAAAGTGTGGAATTTCTTAATTTTCTGAAGGGCAAGGGTACATAGGACCAAAAAGTCTTATTTTTAAGTGCCTTCATGTTGCATTTGACTTAATGTGACGGTTTCAAGATATGAAGGATATTCATGGAGTGGTTTTTCCATCACTCAAGTTCCTGATGCAATAAATGCACATTATTCTTTTACCCATGACTATGAGTTACCCAAGTAGCTAGTTACTCCTTCTGAATGGCCCCAACGCTCAGCACTCGCTTCCTAGGCTTGGCTAGTGTACATACCAAATATTCCTACAAGACGGGCCAGTGGATGAGTAAGGAGGGAACAGAAGATGTCGGCTTCCACAACATAGTCAAGGTCAAGGTCAAGGTTCCCCTTGACATTTAGTCCAGTCGTGTCCGACTCTAGGGGGCGGTGCTCATCCCCGTCTCCAAGCCGTAGAGCCAGCGTTTGTCCGTAGACAGTTTCCGTGGTCACGTGGCCAGCGCGACTAGACACGGAACGCCGTGACCTTCCCACCGAGGTGGTACCTATTTCTCGACTCACATTTTTACATGCTTTCGAACGGCTAGGTTGGCAGGAGTTCCACAACGTACCTATTTCCAAAACCTGCTCATCTCGCTTTAAAAGGATAATAAATTTAGGTATGCCTCCACTACCTCCCACCCGCACCCCAACACAGTTCAGCCCCAAAGCCTGAGGTTCTAAAGTGCCTTTGAAGGATCAGGCTGAACCTTTTAAGCCCTGTTAATCATCTCGATGATTGAATTCAGAATTTCCCACTGCCCTTGCTTGCCAGTTCTCAGGCTGTGACTGGCACGGAAGGAAGGAAAAGTTTCCCACTCCTAGCATGCGTAGCTGTGCTTCGTCTATGCAAACAAGCCCTTGGTGTTTTGCAATGAAGTTGGTTTTTTTATTTTTTTTAATTTAATAGGGAGAATTTGTTTAGCTTTCCTGATTCTTGGACTGCAGTATGGAAAATCCCCCAGACGTGCTCCGTGGGCTTATTTTCCACCTTCCAGACTTCCCTCTCTAAGTAAGGATCCTCCTGCACAGAAGGGACAAAGAAGACCAGGGTGTCTATTTCGATTCCATAGCAATTTCCACTTAAAAGCCCTTATGCCAAACGACCTGTAGGGGGCGGTGTGGCCCTGTGGAACATCTAGCCACTTCCAGCTCACAGAGGCTCGAATGAGGTCATAAAAGGAACCCTTTTTTTTTTTTTTAAAGAAGCCATCCAGCTAAATGCTGCTTTAGGAAAATATTTTATTAATAAAGAAAACAGCGAAACAAGAAATGTTGCTAATAAATCCCTAAAGCTTTAGCCCTGGCTGGAAGTTTCCTTCAAACAGGTACAGAGCGAATCTACCTTATTCTTTGTAAAGAACACTTAATTGCAAACAGTGTACAGAAAGGAGTGGGTTATCTCTCCGATTCCCAGGTATGTTGTTCATGGCATCCAGCTGGAAGGCTGTTCTTCTGGTGAAAAAGCGCCTTCGGAAACCGTGAGCACCGATAACGGGAGCAGTGCTGGCTGTAGCCGCTGTATTGGGCGGAACTCCACGCTGGCTTCCAACTGCTCTGAATGCGAAATGACTTCCTTTGTTTCACACGTTTAAGCCCTACTGTGCTTTAAAACCGCACCCAATGCACACTATTTTAATGTGCAGGAGGGCTTCAGCCAGACGAGAGAGGCCTGTGCTTGCTCGTCCTGCAGGCGACGGGGTGGCGGTGCCTGGGGAGTGCTGTGGCCGTGGCAGGGGTGGTGTTCTTGATGCCCAGGGAGACCTGCCCACCACTGCTGCTGTTGCCAATATGTGCTCCCCAGTCACCACCATCCAGCCATCCCATGGACAAGCAAGCCCCGCAGAGGACGAAGGACAGTCTCTGTCTGCTCCACGTACAGCAGAAATGGAGCCTCTCAAGCTGTCCCCTTCCCCAAGCAAAAGCTCTTCCAGTTTTCGCAACCCCGCAGGCTGCCTTAAGCAGGTTTGGATGGGAGGAGCCTTTCTGGGATGGAATGAGGATCAATCTACCCAGCACTAACCAATCATTTCTTCCTTGTCTCTGGATTCAAAGAGAGCCCTTCCTCTCTGCAGAGCTCCTGTCCCTCACTAGATTCTTTTGAAGTCTGTTGTTGAAGGCAGCCATGTTTGTCCATTTGCTGTTTGGTCTGTTCAATTGTAAGTAATGAAATCTTTTATTTCCCCCCCCCTCTCTTACTAATGTCTCAGAATGAGTTGAGACTGTAAGTGCCAGTTAATGAGAAAAGGGGTGAACTATTCTGCTCTGTGAATCCCTGTACTTCTGCTGTGCAGCTAGATGAATGTAACGAAAAATTCAAAACTGCAGCATTGCAGGGCAGCCAGCGCTGGGAGGCTTCCCAAGTACCTCAGCACAGGCCAGCTAAGCATTGTTTTTCCCTGGGGTGGGGGTAGCTAGTGGCTGCATTTTTACCTAACTGAAACAGTCATGGGACTGGAGCAATTTTGCTGAGTTTTTCAGATAACTTGCAGCAAAAAGCACAGGGGGGTTTCTCTGCAACCTGTAATTCTAGCCTTTGAAAGTGCAAGGGCATGATGGGATTGTTAATCTGGGAGCCCCAAACTCTGCTGCCCTGCTCACGGGAGGTCAGCATAGACAGAGGCAAACAATACAACCCACATACAAGTTACCCACCTTTACTAGGAAGGAATGAGAATCTGCAGCAAAACGTTACAGCACAGAGTGAATTCTTGGAAAGATGGAAGTTAGAAGTCTTAACGTGCGGCTTCTGTGCTTTTTGTGTGTGCGAATTTGCAAAAACCTCAACTCTGTTCTTAAACTGAACATTTTGTGAGTTGAAGTTTTTTGTCTCCCCCCCGGCCCCATTTTTAATATCTTTCAGAGAAACGTCTCTATAGCTGGCTCGCAGATAGCATTTATACTGCACTTGAAATTATTCAAAGCTCAACTGATATAAGTACATCGAGGTTGATTGGGCTTGAGGTATGCAGGATTTAAAAAAATTAGAACCCATAGACTTTAACGACTGTTGGAATATATAGGATCAAATTACACATCAAGGGATGAGCATATTTCCTGCTCTTTCAACGTATTTCCTCCAGAAACGGCTTTGAAGCACCATCGGACTTGCCAGTGAAGTCTGTATTTTTTTCTCAGTGACCAATCTTAAAATCATAGCCAGCGAACTTGCAAAACTACAGAGGGAGGCAAACGTGTGTTAAGGACAACTGGACATTTTCGATCCTGCTAGAGGAGCTCCAATTCAGAGATGTGCAAAGTTCTACACCTAGAAAAACAAAACAAAAAAATGCACCGTTAGAAGATGGAGAATACCTGGCTCAATAATACTATGAGCGAGAAGGATCTTGGAGTTGTTGTAGATCACAAGCTGAATATGAGGCAACGGTGCAATGTGGCTGCAAAAAAGGCCAATGCGATTATAGGCTGAATTAAAGAAGTATAGTTTCCAAATCCTATGGGTTACTAGTTCCCTTCTATTCGGCACTGGTTAGGCCTCATCTAGAGTACTGTGTCCAGTTCTGGACACCACACTTTAAGAAGGATGCTGACAAAGTGGAACAAGTTCAGAAGAGGGCAACAAGGATGATCAGGGGACTGGAAACCAAATCCTCTGAGGAAAGATTGAAAGAACTGGTTTAACCTTGAGAAAAGAAGACTGAGGGGACATATAATAGCACTTTTCAAATCTTTGAGAAGTAGTCATACAGAGGAGGGGCTGGGTCTGTTCTCAATCATCCCAGAGTGCTCGTCACGTCATAATGGGCTCAAGCGACAGAAAGCCAGATTGCGGCTGAATATCAGGAAAACTTTCCTAACTGTTAGAGCAGTATGACAATGGAACCCATGACCTCAGGAGGTGGTGAGCACTCCAACACTGGAGGCATTCAAGAGGAAATTGGACAACCATCTGTCAGATCTGCCTTGATTTGGATTCCTGCCTTCAGCAGGGGGTTGGACTCAATGGCCTTATAGGCCCCTCCCAACTTCATTATTTTATGATTCTGTGATGTGCTAAATGGCTAGTTTGAACCTTGAAATTACAGAATTCTAAACCCAAGAATTTGTTTTGAGGATCTGGACTGAAAGAACTCACTGTCTTGTATCACTCCTGACCACACCAACGGCTCTTCATTTCAGAGCATAACTAAGAGTCATTTTGCTCTTTTGATTGTTGAACAGCCGAGAGGCAGAAATCCTTATTGATCTCTGGAAAACCATGCAGAGATCTACCGACATGTCCTGATCTTCCCTCAACTCACCTCATCTTACCTCTTCCCAATAACAAACAGCTTGAGTTTTAGTATCCTCACCATTCAAAGGACAACAAAGTAATGCAATTCTAACATGACAATCTATAGAATATATTGACTGAAATCCTATGGGTGTTTGTGCAAGGTCTGCATAACATGCTGCAGGTAATTGCAGCTAATTGACGGGGTGCACCTTGGTTGTGAAATCGAGCATGTGACCAGGCACACCACTGAGATGCGCCTCAGCATGTTGTCAATTACCTGCAATTCCCCACAACATGCATACTTTATGTGAACATCAATGGGGTTCTGTCCATTAGATCATCATCATCTTCGTGATCATCATCATGTGCCATCAAGTCAATTCTGATCTATGGTGCTTCTTTTCAGGATTTCCAGGTAGAGAATGCTCAGAAGTGATTTACCAATCCCTTCTTCTGGGGGCATCTTGAGATTGTGCAGCTTGCCCAAGGCCACACAGGCTGACTCTTCCCCTAGGAGGCACAGTGGGGAATCGAACTCCCAACCTCTGACCCCACAGCCAGACACTTAAACCACTGACTTATCCAGCCAGCTTGTCCATTAGATAAAATAATATTCTGTCCATTCGATAGAATAATATAATTCTGACATCATGCTTAGCCCCATCCAGAACCGACTCTTTGAATACATAGGACTTACACAACTCACCAAAGTCCCATAGATTCATAGGGTCTGTTTTTGTTGTTGTTTAGTTGTTAAGTGGTGTCCGACTCTTCGTGACCCCATGGACCAGAGCACGCCAAGGGTCCGTTTTAGTTGGGATTAATAATTGAACTGCATTCCCTTTGAAGTGTTAAATTTTGGAGTGTCCTTCTGTGGCCTTGGTGTCTCAGAGGACGTTGGCTGGTGCACAAATCGATAGTTTTAATTCAGAACATAGCGTGACAGTGCTGACCAGAGCTGGGCGTATCTTGTCAGTTCTTAAGGAGCTACACAAACACCTGTCATGGCTTGAGAAAAGTGAATGTGAAGGTTTGCATTTGGGTTGTGGAATCTTTCCGTTGGCGAGATTCTGGGAAAAGGCTCGCCACCTCAACAAGGTGAGATAGCAGCATGAAGATTCGTCAGCTGCCGAGAGAGAGCTTGTCTCCAGGACGAGACTGCAATGCCAGGTGTTTTTTTAAATTGTGGTTTTGACAATTTGCAGAGCTTGTGTAAAACTTCCTGAGCACCACTAGTGTTGTATTCCCTTTAGGAAGCTAAGAACACACAGCAAGCCCCAAAAACCCAGATGAGATTGGTCAATGAGAAAGATGCACACAATCTATCCGGGGCTAACACTTTCACTAGTCAATGCAACAAAGCAACTGTAGTTGCATTCTCTAGAAATGTGCAAAAATCATGTGCATTTCTAGATAAATGCCAAATGTGCAAATTTTCTTTGGGACTACCCTGTTTCCCCAAAAATAAGACCTAACCTGAAAATAATCCCTAGTGTGCTTTTTCAGGATGCTCGTAATATAAGCCCTACCCCCAAAATAAGCCCCAGTGAAGTGAAACCCCGCCCTTCACCTTTGTGCAGCAACCAGAAGAAGATGACAGGACTGTATTTGAATAAATGTAGATTGTTGTACATGAAAAAAATAAAACATCCCCTTAAAATAAGCCCTAATGTGTTTTTTGGAGCAAAAAATAATATAAGACCCTGTCTTATTTTCGGGGAAACACGGTACTAAAAGGTTTAGAGGAGCAGCCATGATAGTTTGTCTCAGAAAAAACAAGAAAACATCTTATGGCACCTTAAAGATGTCTAAGGATGAGTCACTGTAGACCAAGGTCGAGATCATCCACATCCTTGTACGCATCACCATGTATGCATGTGAAAGATGGACAGTAAATAAAGCTGATTTATTTTAAGTGTGGTGCTTGAAGAGAGCTTTGTGGATACCTTAGATTGCCAGAAAGACAAACAAGTGCTTCCCAGATCAAATCAGGCCTGAACTATTTCTGGAGGCAAAAATGTTAAAACTGAGCCTGTCCTACTTTGGGTGCATCATGAGAAGACAGGATTTTCTGGAAAAGACCGTCATGCTGGGAAAGGTGGAAGGCAGCAGGAAAAGAGGGAGACCCAAAGTGAGATGGACTGACTCCCAAAAAGAAGCCACAGGCTTGAGTTTACAAGAGATGAGCAGGGCTGTTGAGGACAGGACATTATGGAGATCGCTCATGCATAGGGTCACAACAGCAAGTTGTTTTATTTGGCTTATGTTTTCATCATGCTTTTTCATGCACATGTCATGGTTCTTTAATACGAAGCTTCAACACAGAGTTTCCTGGAGACATCCAAGATCCAAGCATTGGCATCAGCTCGACTTGATCCTCACTAGACGTTCTAGCCTTCCTAGTATTATGATCACACGCAGTTACCAGAGTGTTGATTGCGATACTGATCACTCCCTGGTGTGTAGTAGAGTAAAACTGCGAACAAAGAGATTGTATCAAACGAAAAAGGAAGGAAGACCACGTATTGACATCAGCAAGACTCGCGATCAAAGAAAAGTGGAGGAATTTGCCCAAGCGCTTGAGGAAACCCTTCCAGGCCCGGCTGATGGAAATGCACCTGAACGATGGGAACATTTCAAGAACGCTGTTTATAACACCGCCTTGTCCACATTTGGCAAGAAGACCAAAAAGACGGCCGACTGGTTCGAAGCCCATTCTGAGGAGTTGATGCCAGCCATCGAGGATAAGAGGAAAACTCTAGCAGCATACAAAGCGTGCCCTAGCGAGAACAACTTGCAGGCTCTTCGAGCTGCTCGTAGCCAAGCCCAACAGGCTGCCAGGAGATGTTCCAACGATTATTGGCTTCAGCTCTGCTCTCAGATACAGATAGCAGCGGACACAGGTAACATCAAAGGAATGTATGACGGTATCAAGCAGGCTTTAGCTCCAATACAGAAGAAATCTGCTCCCTTGAAGTCTGCTACAGGCGTGATCATCCAGGACCGAGCACAGCAGATGGACCGATGGGTGCAGCACTACTCTGAGCTATATTCCAGAGAGAATGTAGTAACTGAAGAAGCATTAAATAACATTGAGTGCCTGCCTGTCTTGGAAGAGTTGGACAGCGAACCAACTTTAGCAGAAATAAAAGCGGCCTTGGATTCCCTCGCCTCCGGCAAGGCACCTGGAAAGGATAACATCCCTGTTGAAGTGCTGAAGTGCTGTAAAGAGATCATCACCACCGAACTGTATGAAGTCTTTCGTCTTTGCTGGAGGGAAGGTGGAGTACCACAGGACATGAAGGACGCAAACATCGTCACATTGTATAAGAACAAAGGAGACAGGGGCGACTGCAATAACTACCGTGGCATCTCTCTTCTCAGCGTTGTAGGGAAGCTGCTTGCCCGTGTTGTACTGAAGAGACTCCAGGTGCTTGCAGACAGAGTCTATCCAGAATCACAGTGTGGATTCCGAGCTAATAGATCCACCACTGACATGGTATTCTCCCTCAGACAGTTGCAGGAGAAATGTAGGGAACAACAACAGCCACTCTTGGTGGCCTTCATAGATCTCACAAAGGCCTTTGATTTGGTTAGCAGGGACGGCCTTTTTAAAATACTTCCCAAGATTGGATGTCAACCTCGACTCCTTAACATAATCAGGTCCTTTCATGAGGGAATGAAGGGCACTGTAGTTTTTGATGGCTCAACATCAGATCCCTTTGACGTCCAAAGCGGAGTAAAACAGGGCTGTGTCCTCGCGCCGACCCTGTTTGGGATCTTTTTTGCTGTCCTGCTGAAGCATGCCTTTGGAACTGCAACAGAAGGTGTCTATCTCCGGACTAGATCAGATGGAAAGCTCTTTAATCTCTCTAGATTGAGAGCAAAGACCAAAGTCCAGCCGAAATGCATGCGGGACTTCCTCTTCGCCGATGATGCAGCTGTTGTTGCCCACTCTGCTGAAGACTTCCAACAACTCATGAATCGTTTTAGCAAGGCCTGCCAAGACTTTGGACTAACAATCAGCCTGAAGAAAACACAAGTCATGGGCCAGGGTGTGGACTCACCTCCCTCTATTACCATCTCCACGCAAGAACTGGAGGTTGTTCATGACTTCGTGTACCTTGGCTCAACGATCTCTGACACTCTCTCCCTAGATGTCGAGCTGGATAAACGCATTGGCAAAGCAGCTACCATGTTCTCTAGACTCACAAAGAGAGTATGGCTTAATAAGAAGCTGACGGCATATACCAAGATCCAGGTCTCTAGAGTCTGTGTCCTGAGCACACTCCTGTACTGCAGTGAGTCCTGGACCCTTTGTGCACGGCAGGAGAGGAAGCTGAACACGTTCCATATGCGTTGTCTCTGATGCATTTTTGGTATCACCTGGCAGGACAAAGTTCCAAATAGAGTAGTCCTAGAATGAGCTGGAATTCTTACCATGTATACATTACTGAAACAGCGACGTCTACGTTGGCTCGGGCATGTCGTGAGAATGGCTGACGGTCGGATTCCAAAAGATCTCCTGTATGGAGAATTAGTGCAGGGAAAGTGCCCCAGAGGGAGACCACAGCTGCGATACAAGGATATCTGCAAGCGGGATCTGAAGGCCTTAGGAATGGACCTCAACAGATGGGAAACCCTGACATCGGAGCGTTCAGCCTGGAGGCAGGCAGTGCATCACGGCCTCTCCCAATTTGAAGAGACCCTTGTCCAGCAGGCCGAGGCAAAGAGGCAGTCCCGGAAGCAGCAAAATCAGGGAGCTGGACAGGGGACAGATTGTATTTGTCTTCAGTGTGGAAGGGATTGTCACTCTTGAATTGGCCTTCTCAGCCACACTAGACGCTGTTCCTAGTCCTCCATACAGAGCACGTTACCATAGTCTCTCGAGACTGAAGGATGCCTAAGAAGAAGATCATGGACTCAACTCCACTCCCTTGGACCGTTTTCCTCATCTTGTGATGAGCATTTTTTTCCTGTCGTCTTCTTTACTGACTAAGAAAGGACCAAAGCAAGATTGACTCTAATTTTCTCCCACTGTTCCAGCTCAGTTTTTTTGTTTTGTTTTGTTTTGTTACATTCACTTTTGCAGGTCCTACTTCACTGGCCTTCAATAATTCAGGTGTGGTTTTTAGTGAAAATTGTAAGGACCTTCTTGGTGGTAGCACCAGGTTTGCAAAATGCTGTTACTATGAGAGGCTCACAGGGATACCACACCCTCTTTTCAGCAACAAGGAAATACTTTACAAACTTTCCCCCTAAGCATGTAGACTGTACGTTAACTCTGAACTGAGTAAGTTCAGAGTTCCACTTTTAGCTATCGCTTTAAAATTTGCAATCCTCGTGTGTCTTTTTGTGCTGATTGTTTTATGGAAGTCCTTGGCACAGGCCAGGTTGGAGAATTTTATTGAAAGATAAAACTGTAAATAAATGATCATATTAAAAAATGCCGGCACCTGGTAATCCCTTATTGTTATCTTTTAATTGCCCAGGATGGCATGGGTGACATGGTGATTTCTGATAACTTCTCCAAGAACTTATGTTCAGAATCTGTACTGCAAAGGTTGTTGAGGATCTGAAATCCAGCCAGAGAGCAAGGTGTGTTATCTTTTTAAAATGTTGATCATAAAATAAGAGTAGCATCAAGCCTTCTGCTTCTTCATTTTACACATCCAGATAGGTCAGCATGGCAAAGCACACAAAGTATAAGCACAATTTCAATGAACTGGTCTTAGAGTTCACAAAAGTTACTTTCTGGGTGACACCTCTCAGAACTCATGCCAAAGATGGGAAAAAGTTACTTTTTTGGATTACCGTTTTGTTTTGGCAATCAACAACAGACACGAAAGGCCCACGTCTTGTGTCATGAAAAATCACCATTTATCGCAATAGAACTTCATCTAACCTCCACCCACAGAGGCTCGCCCCCTTCTTTCATTTACAGTTGTAGGGAGTAAGTTCAGTCGTTTTGGCTTTCCTCTTTGATTACCCACAGCCAGCTCTGTCTTCAGAACCCAACAAACTATGGTCAATTACAGTTACTAAAAGAAGGCTGAATAGTTTAATTAATTAATTAATTAAAAATATTTCTATCCCACTTTTCTCCCCGAAAGGACCCAAGGCGGCTTACATCATTAAAACAGTATTTAAAAGCTAAAAACAGTAAGTATACAAATATTGACAAAAGAACGAAACAAGTATTATATTAAAATGATAATTCAGATCAGTATTAAAACACATTTAAAACAGCAGAGTACAACAGTCTATTTAAAACCCCTCTCAGACTACCAGTCATTAAGGAGAAGCCTGCCTGAAGAGATAGGTCTTTGCCTGCCTGCCAAAGGACAGCAAAGATGGGGGACTGACCTCAGTGTTTCCCTGAATAAGTACTAACAATTATGCAACTATTAACTTATTTCTCCTTGCATCTCTGATCCTAATTATGGTTTCCTTGAAGCAAGCCAAGTTCAAATCACAGTTTATGATTAACCACAGTTTAGGGTTTGGAAATAACACTAAACCGTGGTTAACCAAAACTGCAAGTGAACATTTCCATTCTTTGTCTCACAGGGACACCGGAGGAGGTGAAAGATGCATGACAGCCTGAAGCTTGCTCAGGCTTATTTCTATGGTGAGAAGCCCATCATTTGTTGTTGCATTTGAACTGAGAGATCAGTGACAGTATGGTAGGGAACATTTTTGGATCTAATGCCTTTTGTGCCACTGCTATTTTAACTGAAACAGATTTTCAGTTGTTGAAACAGGTTGTTGAAACAAAAACCTGCACAGTCTTTTTACTGGAAGAAAGAATGGGCTGAGAAGACACACAGTACGAAATAAACCCTTTTGGCATGCAACTTTGAACACTTTGAAAAAGCTGCTATCTGTTTATTGAGCTCTAGTATTTTCATAAAACAAGCCTATTCACTATGCCAGGCTATAGGTAATAGATTTTCCTTGTTCTCTAACTCTCCTGCAGCTTTATCCAGAAACCCCGACTGCTTCCCGCCAACAGAGATGAGGACCTAAGCCGCATAGACACCTCGGTCTCGTCCGGTACAACAACATTCCTGGGTTACAAAATTTCTTCATATTCTTTTTAATTAGATCCAGATTCCTTCAAACCCTGTCCGCCAGGCCCCCCCCCCCACGCCCCCAAACCCACCAACAAAAGTCTTTGTCATTAATCCTCTCGACACACGGCCCCGACCACAAGACCCAAGTATTGGAAATCATTTTGCTGGAACCTGGCTCCTGTCCAGCCTGAAGGGAATGAATGCTGACTCACAGAATGTCAGTCTGGCTGCGATAATGCCACTGTTGCTGCCGCCAGAAGTCTCTCAGGAATGGGGAGTCAGGATGAAAGCAAAACACACACACACACACAACACCGCCATCGGTGCCAGTTTTGCCGAGAAGCTGCAGGGCCTGGAGGAGGAAAGACGAAGCTCTCCAAGCTCAGCTCTGAGTGGAGAGGAGGTTTCACATCAAAGCTAGAAGCGGCGTTGCTTCGGCTTGTGCGAAGGACAAGTTTCTACTAGAGGACTAAGCGGATTCCAAGAGGAAGTATAACAAATATTGTGAGCCAAGAAACTGGTTGCAAAACATCAGCCTAGCTCTGTTTGATTGGAGATATAGCTGGCCCAAAAGAGATCAAGGTGGAAAACTGGTAGGGCTGGGTGGCCACGTTTAGTATAGAAGTCCTCCATTTGAAGGGTGCCAGGAGACTGTTGTTGTTTAGTCGTTAAGTCGTGTCCGACTCTTCGTGACCCCATGGACCAGAGCACGCCAGGCCCTCCTGTCTTCCACTGCCTCCTGGAGTTGGGTCAAATTCATGTTCGTAGCTTCGATGACACTGTCCAACCATCTCGTCTTCTGTTGTCCCCTTCTCCTCTTGCCTTCACATTTTCCCAACATCAGGGTCTTTTCCAGGGAGTCTTCTCTGGAGACAATCCTCCTTATGTAGGTGACCTCTTTGGCTGGAAGGCCCATCCAGGCCAAGCCCGCTTTAAAGATTAAAAAAAAAACCAAAACAAAACAGGAAGAGGGAAATCGGGGACCCTGAAGATGTAGCTTGCATGTGATGAGCAGATGCCTGTCATTTACCATTAGCCCCTAGACAGCAGCCTCAGCAAGTCTAGAATAATTGCAATTTTCAAAGAGGTAGCCAAGATGGGTCCACTTAATGCTGTGGTTCCCAAACTTGAATCCCCAGGGGTTCTTGAACTAAAACTCCCAGACGCCTTCCCCACTAGCTGTGTTGGCGAGCATTTCTGGGAGTTGTAGTCCAAGAATATCTGGGGACCCAAGGTTGGGAAGCAATACCTTAATATGTGGATTTTTCTTGAAGTACTTGGTAACCCCAAAAGTCTGGGGTTATATGAGACGACTGCAGCTCCTTCCCACACTTAGTGCGGCTCCACTTCACACTGTAATAAAATACTCTCTTGTGCAATTCCTTTGTACTGTTCTTGGATGGAAATGTTTGTGAGCTTCTCTTGAGAGTTTAGGAACATTGAAGTTGCAGGCATTCTGGGAGTAAAAAAAAAAATAGCAACACCTCCCATCTTGGTTTCTCTTTTCTATTCTGGTTTAGCATACAGTGGTGCAGAAGTGAAGCAAAACCTGCCAGCAACATAGATCTTTTATAAAGCAAAACTCGAGGTGATTTATAAAGCACCAACTCGATTGGTGATTAGCCAATAGGAAATAACTTTGCCTCAGGAATGCCCCAAATTCCTCTTGATCAACTCGCCTGCAACCCACCCCTCCCCTTTGAAATCTCTCTCTGTGCCCAGCCAAGCACTATCTGAGAGCTATTTGTGACCAAAATTGCCCCCTCTGAGCTCGGGGAATATTTACATTGGACCGTGAGTGTATTTGTTTTGGCACCACCCTGTAGCTTGTATCATATCAGTCATGTGAATGGAATTGACTTTGAGAACGTGAATGCTGCCGGGAATCATTTTAATTCATGCCAAAGGAGGAGAAAACTGTCAGATTTTATCACACCTTTCTGTGCTATCTACCTCCCACCCCTCCACCGTCCACTCTAGTGAGAACTGAGATTCATAGAGAGCTTGAATTTGTTCATTCCTAAAATAAACACAGCCCCAGACAGATCCTCAACATCAATCTATGCCAACACGAAGCAGATTTTTCTGACGATTAAGAGTTCTAGAATTGAATATCAAGACATGCAGCATATGATTTGAGATGGGGTAGCAAAAGTTAGCCGGATAGATTAGGCACATTTTCCTTTTTTGTCTTTATTAGATTTACATGTAGATTAGTATTTTTGGGCTTCCTTGTTTCTTTTTCTGTGGGTAGTCTAGTCCCGCTGCCCATTAGGCTCTATAGAAGGCCCCTCCCGAAGATCTACACCTCCCACAAAGACCGAGGCCTCCCAAGAAGCACTGGGGTGAACAGGAAGCAAGGCCTTTGTCAATGAGTGCCTGTAGGTATCTGCCTGTAGCTAGGACTCCCAGAATTCTGCCTGGGGAATTCTTATGGGAGTTGTAGTGGAAAAGACCCTGATGTTGGGAAAGTGTGAAGGCAAGAGGAGAAGGGGACGACAGAGGATGAGATGGTTGGACAGTGTCATCGAAGCAACCAACATGAATTTGACCCAACTTCGGGAGGCAGTGGAAGACAGGAGGGCCTGGCGTGCTCTGGTCCATGGGGTCACGAAGAGTCGGACATGACTAAACGACTAAACAACAACAACAGTCCCCTACCCCCCAAAAGAAATAAGAAAAACTTAGATAATCACCTGGCAGATATGCTTTGATTGTATTCCTGCCTTGAGCAGGGGGTTGGACTGGATGGCCTTGTAGGACCCTTCCAACTTCACTTTTCTATGATTCTATGAAATAAAGAAAGAGAATGCCACACCCCTAGTGGACATGTGTGGTCCTTCGGCATCTAGATGTTGCAAATCCTTGATCTAAGCTTAGGATTTTTTATCCTGCTGCACTGTCTAGAAATAGATTTGTTGACTACAATAAATAGTATGTTAGGGTGCAATCTGATAGGGAAAGAGGTTGCATTTTGGCCTGCTTGCAGCTAGGGTTGCCAGACATCAGGCAAAAGGAGGACATGTCCTCCTTTTTAGCCTAATGTCCTCCGTCCAGCAGGCAAAGATAAAAACCTTTAAAATGTCAGGCTTTTGTATATTTTATGTTATAATTTTGGATGGGAGGGGGAGAGGTGGAAGGACCCCCTCCCCCTGTCTTTCCCCGCCCCCTCCCGCCACCGCCACGGCTGCTTGGCGATCCGCCATGCCTGCCCAGCCCACGTGGAGCCCAGAAAGGCAGCGCGAGCGGAGCGCCGCCCGCCGAGCCAGGCAGGAGCAAGCAGCGCCCGAGCGCATCGATGGGAAGGCGAGCGCCCGGACTGTGTGTGTTCAAAGTCCCTTTCGGGGACTCCACCTCCCACACTCCCCAGCCTTGAACTTATGACCCTCAGGGGAGGGGAGGCTGCCTTGTTTGGCTTTGCCTGGAGCCGCTTTCCCCCTGCCTGCGCCGGAGCCTTGTTTGGGTGTCCAGATTAGCAAGGTTGCCTCTGAGCCTGTGCAGAGTGCGAGCAGCCGGGGGATCCCGCAGCCGGGCCGGGGTGGGTTCGAGTACAATTGGCAGTTGAAATAATGTTTTTTGGTATTTTGAAAAAAAGCCTCCATTGAATTTATTTTTATTTTTTAACATGACTGTTTCTTGGTGGGTTCACTAAGAGACATTTATTGGCAGCTATTGTAATAAAATTGTATTGATTGCGGGTTTAATCTGGAACGATTCAAATGAAACATTCAATACGTTCTCCTCTGTCCTCTTTTTTGTCTTTCTATGTCCTCCTTTTGGTACCCATGTATCTGGCAACCCTACTTGCGGCACAGTTCAGCGTGAGCTATTTCCTAGTGATCACACAATACACAGGCAATCACGAACCAGCCCAACCCTGATCCGTGCCCCAGCTGGACCTTTTTGGAGGACCCAGGCTGGAGCAATACCCGCATAAATGGAAGGGTCACTTTAACGGAGAATGCTGCCAGCAATGCCCGTATTCCAGTGCAATCGGACATGATCCTTTCTTGTTGACTGATTACACCCTTAGTTTTCCGTTGGCTAATACTGGCTTCCAGGTGATATCTCCTCTTCAGTAGTCAGAAACTTTGTACCACACCTCTGCTGTCCACAAATACCATATCAACCTAATAGTGGGCAGCCTCTGTCACTGGGAATATCCACACAATCAACAACAATGTGAGCAAAGGCTTCTCCATCACAGTGTTGGTGTGTGCCATGTGTTCCATTGTACCACACGGAGAGACTCTCCTTGAGGCTCAAGCAAAGCCACCATAGTCAGAAATCAGCTGTTTCTGGACTCACAAATGGTGGTTAACTTGCATGGACATTTCTGGTTAACCCTTTCGGATAGCTGGTTCACTTGGTTGAATGCCGTGCCTTACCTAGCCTTTGCGCCGGCAAAGACTTTCACTGAGAAAAGTAGCATGTCAGGAATAACATTTTTAAAGATGGTGTTCACCCTAAACTCTGCTTTTCTACATGCAAGGAAATTTTGGAACTAGCATTGCAAATCTATAATACTCTTCTTTTTTAAACAGTACCTGGGACAGACCTTTCTGGGATCAAGTTCTAACTTTTACATTTGCAGGTATGGCCTGCCCAAGAAGTTCTGATTCATCCCTCATGTAAGGGAAGCTGGATGGTGGGTAAGACGTGGGGTCTTTTCAATGGTTCCACCATTGCTTGGAAACACAGTCCTAACAAAACTCAACTAGGGCTATCTTGGTGAACTTTTCACTGTTGCTGGAGACAGTGCCACCCTTCTGAGCAGCTACTGTTATGTCATGTCAGTTATTAACCCTGTGTTACTGATTGCTGGCTAGGGGATTCTGGGAAATGTAGTCTTTAAAAGCACTCTCCTGTCCCCCCCCCCGCCCCAGATTTTACAGTGTGCAACAACACAATTTGGTTACAGAATAATGTTTCAGAAAGTGCTGTTTTTTTTTTTTGGTGGTGATGAATCTTCAGATGCTTTGACAGTGGATTTGCTTGGTTGAACTTAGCTAGAGGGGTTGATTTAAGATAATGACAACAGTAATAACATTTTATTTTCCAAATCTCCCTTCTGCGTTTGAGACGCTTCAGGGTGCGCACACTCTAATGAAAACCATTTCCAAAATACACACACATGCACATATGCACACACAAATGTTTGTAATAAAAGCCTCCCTTGTTAAAATTAACAATGGAACTAAATTAGATGGGGGCGGAGGAGGGAAGGGTAGACACCCAAGGCCAAAATTTGGTGGAGGGAAGTGGGATTTGAAGAGGAGTCCTGGAAGGAGGAAAAGAAAATGCTTTAAGCAATTTTTTGGGTCACTGATAGAGAAAATAATTGTGTCATTTGTGGAAAGTTTGGGGGGTTTTTAAATGTTTTTTTTTTTAATTTATTTTTTTTTGGCAAGAAATCACCTCCTCATTTTAATTACGGATACATAATACCTTGACGAATGGCTGTTATTTACCAGCGTGTCTACTCGGAATGGCTGAAAGTCAATTAAAGCTTCCGGTGAATTGCTACCTGACAGGCCAAGATGATATACATTCTTTTGTTCTCTGCTTTATTTTCCCACCTGCAACAAGAGGAACAGGGTGTGGGTCATTCCGCCCATTGGATTGAAAACTGGAAATGAGAAGAAATTAAATCCACTCCTTCCAACGGAAGTTCATTGTTTCGGGCTGATTCACCTGGTTCCATAGACACCACTTTGAGATCTTTAGAGAAAGATGGGATACAGAAGGGCTTAAAAACTAACGCAGCGTGTCCTGACTGTCGGTCTTTTTATTAGTATCTTGTTGCCTAAATGTGATGCAGAAGGGGAATGGTGCAAGCATCCCTCTTGCTCTTTTTATGTGACCAGCTGCGGGATTGGTCTTGCAACCCACGTGACCCGTAGAGACTCTGCTGAGGTGGCAGGGGGAGAAATATATGCGATTTCCTTTTCCATTCACATTTTAGCAACAGAATCCTAGCCTTTATCTTTCCACCTTCAGGCAGTGGCCATCAGGGCACAAACAGGGTTATAAGGACTCATTTTATTATTTTGATTTAAAAAAAAAACAAAAAACAAAAAACCCTTCCTTTCTACAGCAAAAAATAGTGCTTATTCTCAAGTAAATAGATAACCTTAGAACTGCAGAGCTGGAAGGGACCCTTGGGATCATCAAGTCCAGCCCCTCTCAAGGAGGCACTAGCGGGGAATTGAACTCCCACAGCCAGAGACCTAATCCCAGTAGTTTGGGGTTTAAGCATCAAGACAGCCAAAGCCAATTGGCTTTAAGGAGTGTCTCATCTCCAATTCAGTGCTACCGTCGATCGTGATGGGTGCCATCGTGCCCAGTTTTTCACGCTGAAGCCTGATCGGTGTCCTTGGTTTGCCTTTAGATTCCAGTTGATCCTGACATGGTGGCTGCCCAAGGTCAAGTGGGATTTAGAGCAGGGCTTTGAACTGCATTGGGATGAGGCCCCAAGCGCTAACCGAATTGTTCTGATTCGGACTGATTCGTATGAGCGCTTCATTGAAGTGGAATGGCTGGATTCAATTCCAGGGTGAAGCAAAACAAATTTACATACTGGTTTAGCTCTGCGGCAAAACAGAATCAGACAGGGCACACATTGTTTTTGAGATAGATAGATAGATAGATAGATAGATAGATAGATAGATAGATAGATAGATAGATAGATAGATAGATAGATAGATAGATAGATAGATAGATAGATAGATAGATAGATAGATAGGAACTAAGCCCTAAACCGGGCCTTCTCGGCAGTGGCTCCTCATCTTTGGAACAACCTCCCTCCTGAGATTCGCATGGCCCCGTCGCTGGGCATCTTTAAATGCCAACTGAAAACCTAGCTGTTTAAGCAAGCCTTCCCTCCACCCACCGTCTGAATTTTGTTATTTTGTGTTTTCTCCCATCTTGGATCATTGTTATTTAGTAATATATTGTTATGATTTTAAATTGTTAAATTGTTAAATTGTTACATGATATGTTGTTACCCACCCAGAGTAGTCTATATGACTAGATGGGTGGGCTATAAATGTAATAAATAAATAAATAAATAAATAAATAAATAAACCTCGGTGGGTTTACTTCCTTCTGTAGCCTCTATCATTTCTCCAAATTTTATGTACATCTGTGCAAAAATAAAATAAATTTGTACTCAGTTTTCGAGTAGAAGCGAATGGGAGCCTTTCCAAGTCAGCTCATATCTGGTGAGCAAATCAAACAGGTTGGGAGCATAAGCAGCTCTGGACTGAATTAGGGTCCATTCCAAAGCCCTGAATTGGTCTCCAAACTATACTGATGTGGGGAGTCATGCACAGGTGAGGCAGTTTCTCACACTCCCATAGTCTTCAGCTCAGGTTCCTTTGCTCAAACCCATTAACTTTTCTGGGTGTGTGTGTCTGTGTGTGTCAGATTAATTAATTGCGGCCCAACATTCAGCACAACTGAGATACATGGATGCCCTTACCAATGGAAGCTTGGAGGCTGATCACTATGCAGGCAGAGAGAAACTGAGACTGAAACAATTCAGATATGGGACAAACTAACATATTTGCCCATCCAGTGAGGTTCCCCCCCCCCCCAGAGGGCTTTGAATGCTTGGTTGAAAGTCTGGCACTGAGCCTCAGCCTTGCCACTATTCAGTTATGTCTGGAGTGATGAATCTGGGTTGCCACTTATTTTCTTCTGATAGGCTCCTCCTCTTCAATGGCCACATAGCAGGTACAACATGGCCTTCCACATACTGGGAACAGCTGTAGCTACTGGATTTGGCCAATGGTTGCAAATTAAATCTGATTTGTCTTTTAACAAGCTTTCCGAAATTCTTAAGAATAGAACTTGACATCTAAATAATTTGAAATTAACAGATTTCCATTGCCATAAATATTAATTGGTTGCATGGCTTTAGTCTTCTGCCTGCTCCAGGAGACAGGATTAGAGATGGGGGTATTTGTATTTGTATACGAATACAAATATCCCTACACAGCTGGACTTAACAAGGGGGCGGCCCTTGGGGCCAGACCATCCAGTCACGCATCCTGTGGTGGTGGTGGCCCTGCTCATCCTTCCAATCACGGCTGGCGCGCCGCTCTCTTCTCGCTTGGCTGGCCATTTGGCAGCAGTGCAGGGAGACTCAGCCTCCCTCCCCCTGAATGCCCCCTTCTCTAGACAGGAGGTTTTACTACTGAGGATTGTTGGTTTCACTACAGCTATCCAGCTTGAGTTGGACTACTTCAATGTAATCATCATCTTATCATTCATTCATTTCTCGCCTCCTTTGTTTACACGCGGATGCGAATATATGGCACACTTGGAAACCCGACTGCCGTATTAATTGTTCGAGATCTTGTTCTTTGTCCTTCTGTCTATAAAGAGGTGACTCTTTAGCAAGGCGTTCGGCTGGTTTGTATTAGGTCTGTGCACCAGATTGGGACAACATGCAAATTATGAACTAAATTGGTCTGAATTTGCAAATTAATTTTTTTTTCTGAAGTATAAGACCTGTCGGGTGGATCAGGATACAAAGGGTCTGTTGACGTGAAGAGGGAGGAACGCTGTGCCATTTGGCACACTCTTTCCATCCCCCACAGTGAATGACCACTTGTATCCTGATCAATTATGTGCTTTCCCTGATCCTCTGTGGAGGGAGAACGGGGTCTTCTTTTCCCATGGTGCAGATATATAACCCATTTACTCATGAGAAAGTTTACTTGGTTTACTCACAAGTAAAGAGACAGCAGCTACAGCAGCTGTGGACAACTGCCACATGAGGGGAGAACATTGGGGTGAAGATTGGGGAGGCAAGAGAGGTAACCCCACTTCCCCCCATTTTCTCCTCAGCCAGGATTCTGCTGCCTTGCAGGAGTAAAGTCCATGGATTCAACATTGCCCCTTCCCTGCCTTTTCTCTCAGACCTCATGGGGGGGGGGGAAATGGGGTGACTTTCTTTCTTTGGTTTGTTAAGAAAGTAAGTGGCATATTGAAATGGCAATGCATCAACCTGGTATGGTTTTAGAACTTCACTGTATCAGTTAGGGAAATATTAAAAATAAAAGATGAAAATTGAGAAGAAGGTTTCTTAGTCCCCTGTTTAATGCCACAACCCACCTAATGCTACACAACCCACTTAGTCCCCTTTTTAATGCCACAACCCACATCACAGGGTTGTCTGCTCAGTTAATACCACCCCTTGGGTCATTTTGGGGAAAGGATCCATCCACAAAGGCTAAATAAAGAGCTATTTTGAATCTCAGTTAATCGTGCCAAAAAGATTGCATGTCCTAGCCCTATGCCAGTTTGGTGTGGGACAGCTCTTAAAGGGGAAAGATGGATCGTTCTAAGTAGAAACACAAACAGACAAAGTCTTTCCTTTCATGCGAAAGAGTGCCATCAGAGCTCCATATACCATAACTATATGCCATAACTATATGGACAAACTCTACATTGAATTGGATGAGGCACAAATTACTTAAACTTTTTTAAAAAAAACAACATTTAAAGGCAGATGGTATGCAATCATCTCAAGCTAGCTGTCTGAAATTTGGTAGGTTTACTCCTCTACCATATTGCTGAATTTCATGTACATCAGTAGAACAACAAAAGGGTTATAGCCATTGTGGTTTTCCAATGCAAATCTTACAGATTGACTCAGATCCAGGGTACAAATAGAACTGAATGGTGCACAGATTGCTCCAGACCAGATCAAGATACGTTCCAAAACCCAAACTGGCCTCTCTATCATATCAGGGGACCTGCATGTAGTCCTAGTTTTAATTAGTCTCTTGCAGTTGTGGTTGGCTTAGTTTTTCCTCTCCGTTTCCTGTAGCTCTGTTTCTCACAGGTCTCTGTTTATAAATTATATTTTATTGCTGTGATTTCATTGTGTTTTGTCTTGTTAAATTATCATTGTAAATAACTTTCAAGGCCTTGTTGTTGTTGTTGAGAAAGGATAAGTAGAGAAATAAACACAAGGGAGCTGTTTTCTTGTATTTACATCACTTCCTGATGACGTGAGACCTTTGATGCAGGAAAGACCACCTCAGAGGACTCTCCTTTGTTGAAAATTTCACACAGAGGTTGGATTCCATCTGTCAAGAATGCTTTGGCTGTGGTTTCCCACGTTAGCAGGGGTTAGGGGTGGACTGGATAGGACCCTTGAGTCTTTTTCAGCTCTACAATTCTGTTTATCTCCTTATCTCTTCAATCTGTATGCAGAATATATCACATCAAAAGTCAGACTTTAGATGAAGGAAGAGTGAAAATTGGTGGAAGGAACATCAATAATTTAAGCTGCGCCAGTGACACTATCTTACTGGCAGAAAGCAACATTGGCTTGAAACCACTTCTGATGAAAGTGAAAGAAGAAAGTGCCAAAGCAGGACTGCAGTTGAACATGAAGACAAAAATCATGACTGCAGAAGAACTATGCAACCTTGACATTGACAATAAAGAAACTGAAATAGTTAGAGATTTTGTATACCTTGATTCAACCGTCAATCCAAATGGAGAGTGCAGCCAAAAATCAGAAGTCTGCAACATGGAAAAGCAACAAGGAAAGAATTAGAAAAGATAATCAAGTGTAAGGATGTGTCACTGGAGGTGAAGACCAAGATCATCCACACCTTTGTATTCCTGATCACTGTGTATAAGTTGGAAAGCTGGACAGTGAAAAAGGCTGACAGGAAAAAAACCCCTATTCATTCTAAATATGGTGCTGGAGAAGAGCTTTGTGAATACTCTGGACTGCCAGAAAGATGAACAAGTGGGTCCTAGAGCATATCACGCCTGAACTATTTCTGGAGGCAAAAATGATGAAACTGAGGCTGGTTCATCATGAGAAGGCAAGATTCTCTGGAGAAGACAATAATGCTAGGAAAATTTGAAGGCAGCAGGAAAAGAGGAAGACCAAATATGAGATGGAGTGATTCCCTAAAGCAGGGGTCCCCAACCTTTTTAACCCCACGGACCGGCTGGGGAAGGCGGGGCACCCCCTCGCGCTCGCGCGCATGCACGAAGGAGCTCTCTCTCTATCACACGGGCGCTTGCTCGCTCGCGCGCATGTGCGAAGGAGTGGGAGGGTGCTCGGGCGGGCGGGCGCTCGTGTGCATGCACAAATGGCAGTGTGGTGCTCGTACGGGCATGCGCGCAATCATGCGCATGCGCAAATGGTGGCGTGGCGCTCATGTGGGTGCTCCTGCGCATGCGCAAAGGGGCTGTGCGGGGGGAGTGCTTGCAGGGGGGTGGGAGGTCTCTCTTCACAGCCCGGTCTGGCTGAGGCCACGGACCGGCACTGGGCCACGGACCGGGGGTTGGGGACCTCTGCCCTAAAGGAAACCACAGGTGTGAGTTTGCAAGAGCTGAAGAGGGCTGTTGAAGACCGAACATTTAGGAGATTTCTCATTGACAGGGTCATCATAGGTTGGAGGCAACTTGATGACACGTAACAACAATTCTGTGATTCCATAATTCTATAGTTATGGGTTCTATAGTTCTATGCCTGAAATGTAAGCAGGGAAGAATGAACTTTCTATGAAGAGTGGACCTGGAATAACCCCTAGCAGGCACAGAAAGCCAGTGTGGGCTGGCATTAGAATGCATTTCCGTTCCTTTTTCTTACTCTGCCCGGGCTGCAGTCATCCAGTAGTACGCCTTACATCAATGTGGGGCTAGCAGAGGCAACGAATTCTGCCATCGAAAAATGGTTAAAGATAACATTTGATAAAGTGCCTTTATTTTGCCAAGGCTGGTTGCGTTGAGGACATCCCTCCCACCCACAAGTATTCTCAGAAAATGGTCTTCTGAGAAACATTGGCTAGGCTTGAGGTTGAACAAACTATTTTCTCTTCTGCTCTAAACTGAGGTAGGTTGGTGCGCACATTTGTGGCCATGTACTTCCAAGCAATCACTGCAGATGGTGACAGCAGCCACGAAATTAAAAGACGCCTGCTTCTTGGGAGAAAAGCGATGACAAACCTAGACAGCATCTTAAAAAGCAGAGACATCACCTTGCCGACAAAGGTCCGCATAGTCAAAGCTATGGTTTTTCCAGTAGCGATGTATGGAAGCAAGAGCTGGACCATAAAGAAGGCTGACCGCCGAAGAATTGATGCTTTTGAATTGTGGTGCTGGAGGAGACTCTTGAGAGTCCCCTGGACTGCAAGGAGAACAAACCTATCCATTCTGAAGGAAATCAACCCTGAGTGCTCACTGGAAGGACAGATCCTGAAGCTGAGGCTCCAATACTTTGGCCATCTCATGAGAAGAGAAGACTCCCTGGAAAAGGCCCTGATGTTGGGAAAGTGTGAAGGCAAGAGGAGAAGGGGACGACAGAGGACGAGATGGATGGACAGTGTCATCGAAGCGACCAACATGAATTTGATCCAACTCCGGGAGGCAGTGGAAGACAGGAGGGCCTGGCGTGCTCTGGTCCATGGGGTCACGAAGAGTCGGACACGACTAAACAACAACAACTTCCAAGCAGCAGCGTGGGTACAATCCTGCTTCTCCATCTACCCACACAGTCTTTGGAGAGTTTTCCTTTTGCAACTTTTACAACATTGATGATGCTAACAAAGGCTAATTGCAGAGAATAAAAGGGAAAGGGGATTCCCCAGCCTCCCCCACAAGCGTTGAAAGAAAGATGCTCAAACACTGAAACGTTGCTGAATTGGTTGGTGTGTCTCTCTATTTTGTAGTAAAGGCAGGGAGAAGCCAGAGGTCCCTCATTCATGTTAACACACTGCAGCAACTGCTGTTTTTAATTGGGGCTGAGTAGATTTTTTCTCAGGACAGTTCAAAATATTCTCAGGGGCTCAGTAGCAAAAAAAACCCAGGGCACCCTCCCCTCTTTTGACATTTTCCGGAGTGGGGGCAGTTTCAAGGGGCGGGGGGCGGGGGGCAGGAGAGCTCCCTGGTGTGCCTTCTTTCTCCATACGGATGCAGACTGGTGTTTGCTTTAAAATGTCCCAACAAACCAATAGAACAAGGCATAATGTGGGTGCAAGGGGCATTCTGGGAAAAAAAAAGGTATTATGCTTCCGTCTTGTTCCACAAGGTTTAAATATCGTGGCAAACTGCTGAAAATGAATGGGAGGAACAGGCATGAGCTTGAATTTTGCCATCAGATCCCTAGAAATGTCAGAAAAAGCTCCCCACCTCTTTCTAGCTGCAAAGGGGGTTGTGAAAGGGCAGAGGTTTTTTGTATGCAACTCGAGACCCTTCCACTGGAGTCACATAGGATGGAGCCACAGACCCTGTACATTCAGGATCCATGTTCTATCGCTGAGCTAGGGGGTCAACCTCAGATATGTGGGTTCTGGCTAAGGAAAGGTCTCTTTCTTTCCCTATCAGTTCCCTATCATAAATAAGGCACCTATCCGTTTATGCAGAATTACATTGCTTTCTGCCCCGCCTTCTCCTGTCCATGTTGTGTTACAGGGCTGCTGTCTCTGGTAATTTGTTGCGCATCAATGCACCAGGCACTGGGAGGGCTTTGTTGTTTTCCACATTTCTCCCTGTGGACAACACACCAGACTTTCTCTGCCCAGTGGCCAAGAAGCCAGTGTGTGTGTGTGTGTGTGTGTGTGTGTGTGTGTGTGTGTGTGTGTGTGTGTGTGTGTGTGTGTGTGTGTGTGTGTGTGTGTGTGTGTGAAACCTAGTGGATCTCCATTTCAGTCTCTCTCCCTTACATGACCCCCTCCTGCTCTGTTTGGTACCCCGGAGATGTGCTTAATGCTCATGAGTGCCTGTTGAGAATAACAAAAGAGTAGGGAGGTAGCAGGGTTTCTCTGGGTCAGTGCTCTGACAGGTAAACAGTATTTTGCTCATCCCTGAGTGTGTTTTGTGTATCTGTGTCTGTGTGTTTTAAGACAGAGATTTTAAAGACATTGTTATTCCCTCTGGCTCTTGCTCTGCACGCACCCACATTTTTGCGGGCAGTGAATTTCACAGTCTTTCCCAGATTAATTGATTAACAAAGAATAAATACACCCCCTGGTTTTCTCTTAAAAAGTACTAGAAGAAAAATTAGATATTAACTGCAAAACTTGGTATTATTATTATTATTATTATTATTATTATTATTATTATTATTATTATTATTATTATTATTATTATTATTATTATTATTATTAAAAAACTCCAGGCACAGTCAAAATTATAAAAACACTGACGGGTTTTATATAACAGATACATGTTTTAAACAAAAACCTAAGTATCTGTTAAATATTGACGCAGTATGTATGCTGTTCCTGATACTGCCATTTTTTGTAGCTGTGATAGTGTGATTTCTGAGATCTGCAGCTGCTTATACTTGTTGGTATAATTCTTCTGTGTATTCTTGCCGCCTCTTCTTGATGTCTTCTGCTTCTCTGAGGTCCCTACCATTTTTGTCCTTTATCATGTCCATCTTTGCACAAAATGTTCCTTTAATATCTCCAATTTTCTTGAACAGATCTCTGGTTTTTCCCTTTCTATTATTTTCCTCTATATCTTTGCACTGTTCATTTTAGAAGGCCCTTCTGTCTCTCCTTGCTATTCTTTGGAAATCTGCATTCAGTTTTCTGCAACTTTCCCTGTCTCCCTTGAATTTTGTTTCCCTTCTCTTCTCTGCTATTTGTAAGGCCTTGTTGGACAGCCACTTTGCTTTCTTGCATTTCCTTTTCTTTGGGATGGTTTTTGTTGCTGCCTCCTGTACAATGTTACGAGCCTCCATCCATAGTTCTTCAGGCACTCTGTCCACCAAATCGAGTTCCTTAAATCTGTTCTTCACTTCCACTGTGTATTCATAAGGGATTTGTTTTAGATTATACCTGACTAGCCCAGTCAGGTATAATCAGGGGACGTGGTGGCGCTGTGGGTTAAACCGCAGAAGCCTCTGTGCTGCAGGGTCAGAAGACCAGCAGTCGTAAGATCGAACTCCACGCGACGGAGTGAGCTCCCGTCGCTTCTCCCAGCTCCTGCCAACCTAGCAGTTCGAAAGCATGCAAATGCAAGCAGATAAATAGGTACCACCTCGGTGGGAAGGTAACGGCGTTCCGTGTCTAGTTGTGCTGGCCACGTGACCACGGAAACTGTCTTCGGACAAAACGCTGGCTCTATGGCTTGGAAACGGGGATGAGCACCGCGCCCTAGAGTCGGATACGACTGGACTAAATGTCAAGGGGAACCTTTACCTTTACCTAGCCCAGTGGTTTTTCCTACTTTCTTCAGTTTAAGCTTGAGTTTTGCTATAAGAAGCTGATGATCAGAGCCACAATCAGCTCCAGGTCTTGTTTTTGCTGACTGTATAGAGCTTCTCCATCTTTGGCTGCGGAGAACATAATCAATCTGATTTCAGTATTGCCCATCTGGTGATGTCCATGTGTAGAGTCGCCTCTTGTGTTGTTGGAAAAGAGTGTTTGTGATGACCAGCTTGTTCTCTTGACAAAACTCTATTAGCCTTTGCCCTGCTTCGTTTTGAACTCCAAGGCCAAATTTACCTGTTGTTCCTTTTATCTCTTGACTCCCTACTTTAGCGTTCCAATCCCCTATAATGAGAAGAACATCTTTCTTTGGTGTCAGTTCTAGAAGGTGTTGTAAGTCTTCATAGAATTGGTCAATTTCAGCCTCTTCAGCATCGGTGGTTTGTGCATAAACTTGGATGACTGTGATGTTGAAAGGTCTGCCTTGGATTCGTATTGAAATCATTCTATCATTTTTGAGATTGTATCCCAGTACAGCTTTACCCACTCTTTTGTTGACTATGAGGGCTACTCCATTTCTTCTATGGGATTCTTGCCCACAATAGTAGATATGATAATCATCTGAATTGAATTCGCCCATTCCCGTCCATTTTAGTTCACTGATGCCCAGGATGTCAATGTTTATTCTTGCCATCTCCTGTTTGACCACATCCAGCTTACCAAGGTTCATAGATCTCACATTCCAGGTTCCTATGCAGTATTTTTCTTTGCCGCATCGGACTTTCCTTTCACTTCCAGGCGCGTCCACAGCTGAGTGTCCTTTCGGCTTTGGCCCAACCACTTCGTTAGCTCTGGAGCTACTCGTACTTGTCCTCCGCTCTTCCTCAGTAGCATGTTGGACGCCTTCCGACCTGAGGGGCTCATCTTCCAGCGTCATATCTTTTAGCCTTTTGTTTCTGTTCATGGGGTTTTCTTGGCAAAGATACTGGAGTGGCTTGCCAGTTCCTGCTCCAGGTGGATCGTGTTTAGTCAGAACTCTCCACTATGACCTGTCCGTCTTGGGTGTCCCTGCACGGCATAGCCCATAGCTTCTCTGAATTACTCAAGCCCCTTCACCACAACAAGGCAGCAATCCGTGAAGGAGCTGCTTATAGTACTGTGTGAATTTCCTTGACATTGTTCCCAAAGCCCCAATGACTATGGGGACCACAGAAATGTGTTTCATCCACAAGCAAGGTGTTTCAATTGCCAAGTCTCAGTATTTTGTTAGTTTTTCAATTCTTTATTTTCAACTCTGGCATCTCCTGGAATTGCAATGTCAATGATCCGGACATTTATTCGTTCTATTACTACTATGTCTGGTGTGTTATGTTTGAGGTGTCTGTCCGTTTGGATCCGGAAATCCCACAACATCTTGACTTCCTCGTTTTCTGACACCTTCTCTACCTGATGTTCCCATGGGTTTTTGGAGGCCGGCAAGTTATATTTTTTGCATAATGACCAGTGCACTAACTTTGCCACTCTATCATGTCTGTTGTTGTTGTTGTTGTTGTTGTTGTTAATCTCTATTTAGGTAAGATGGCGTAATATAAGTAGTGAAACATTTTTATTCTTTCTACTACTAATGTTTCCAAGTGGGTTATTGAGACTGTATGTGCCAGTTAGTGAGAAAAGGAGTGGACTATCTGAGGAACTTGAAGCTTTTCTTCTTGGTGGATCTGTGTACTTCTACTGCGTAGCTAAAGGAATTTAACCAGAAATTTCAAAACTCTGCAACACAATGTACATAGTGTAAAAGCTGACCATTCTTTTGACATCCAAATTCTGTGCACAAAACTGTCATTAAATTTGCGAGCATCTGAGGTAAACCTAGTTCGAAGTGATCTTGTGGAACTCCTCGACACCACCATTTGATTTTGGCTTGTGTTTAGAGCGCTCTTGCAAGGACAGAAAAGAGATAATATCATGAAATACAATATTCCAAATAACCCAACAACCCTGAAACTTTATCTGTAAAAGACACCGGTGTTTATAAAAACCCAACTCCCATAAAGCCAGTTCACAAAGGCAATTGCCCTCCCTCTTTGTGAAGGAAGACGATGTGCAGATGGGGAAAAAAGAGGAAATCATTTTCTTTTTATGAAGAGATTTTAACGAGGCTTTCTTCCCTTTGTCCCTTTCCCAAAAGTCGCAGGAAATAACTGGCTGACAAGCTTAATCCGTGGCTGGCTTTGGGCCTGCTGCTCCTGCTTCTTCCTCGCACCCACCCCTAGGTACGGTTTAAAAGGAGAAAAAAGCTCAGGGCAATAAAGATGAGTTCACCTCCTGCACGCCAGGGACTCCCCACACACCAGCCAGCCCTGACAGGCGTTTTAATGGAATAAGAATAGACGGGGTTCCCCAGAGAACCCGGATTCGAAGGCAGGTTTGGCTGGAAAATATATGAGCTGCCGAACTTTTCGGAAGAGAAGAGCAGAAAAGGAAGTTATTCTGCTGCTTTTAAAAAGTCAGGGGTTAAAAAGATGACAAAATACGAACATGAGCTTTCAGTGAACTAAAGCAGGCAGCAAGACTGACTGTTTCAACAAGTCCCCCACTGGGATCTCTCCAATCATCACCATCACCATCATCATCATCAGGAGCAATGCACTGATGGATCAGTATTGGGTGGTTGGGTCCATCTGCCATTTTAATTTCCCAAGACACCGTGGAAAAGCCAAGAGTGTTGCGGGCTTGAAAGTCATAATGTGCTAGCAACGGTTTGATGGCTCTCAACAGGTCCAGTTGGTTGCAAAGTGAGAACAGGGCCTTTTCGGTCCTGGGACCCAACATGTGAAACTATTGTCATTCTGTTTTTAATCTGATTTTCCATGAATCTGTTTTAACATTATCTGAAAGGAGCAGGAACACAGACAGGGGAATCCTTGCACTTACCTCGGATCAGTGATAGAAGCTAAGAAGATGGATTCCTTTTTTTGCCTCTACAATTTACAGAGTGTGTCCTTGAGAGCAACCTTTCTGCTTGGGTGTAACCCATCCTAACCTCCTCCCTCACCCCGAACCACAGCCCCTGTATCCTATGGGGCAAAAGCAGCAATATCCTTCCTCTGATCTCTGATGCTATTGTCTCTGATCAGTGATCAGAGACAATAGCAAGAGTTCTCTTGTGTTTGTCCTCCTTCCTAAATGGAAGAAAGAGCCGCTCCCAGCACAAGTACTGTGTTTCCCCGAAAATAAGACAGGGTCTTATATTAATTTTTGCTCCAAAAAACTCATTAGGGCTTATTTTCGGGGGATGTTTTATTTTTTTCATGTACAACAATCTACATTCATTCAAGTACAGTCATGTCATCTTCTTCTGGTTGCTGCACAATGGTGGCGGGCGGGGTTTCACTTAACTAGGGCTTATTTTTGGGGTAGGGCTTATATTACGAGCATCCTTAAAAAATCATACTAGGGCCTATTTTCAGCTTAGGTCTTATTTTCAGGGAAACAGGGGTAGCTGCTCCCAGCCAGTGCTTGCAAGGACTCACCAGGCACTGACCGTGCGACTCAGCTGGTGCCTGGAAATGGCACCTGAGATCATTTGTGTCCCTTCCTCCACCCGAAGGAGGAGGAGGAAGAGAGAAGCGGGGAGGGGAGGATTTGGCCTGGGATGTGATGAGGACAAGGAAGATGGCTTCAAACCTGTCGTCATCTGGTGTGCAGAGGCCTGCTAGAAAAGGGTATCCTGCCCCCCTGCCCCTCATCTACAAATGATTCTCCACTGCCTTCATATCCTGGCTGTGAAGAGTTAACAAACCTTGCATGACTGTAGGAAATCAATCTTTCCACTAAGGAAAAGAGAACACCTTTGGTCTTTTCTCTGGATGCTTCTTGATCAGTAATACTCAAATGGGGTTATTCTGAGTTCATGACCTAGATTGAGAACCAGCAAATCATTTGCTCATTGAACGACAGTGGTTGCCGTTCTGCACTCCCTCAAGTTTCCTGGGGGAGTTTATGGTCTTCATCTTGTGAGCCCATCCCTTCTCCTGATTGTTCCCCCGAGGTTTTGGGAAAAATCTAGGTATGCATAAAGGGAAATGTGTGCTTGTCTTTGTGCTTCCAGTGAGCTAAGTCTTCTCCCCTGTATTTTGCAGATACGAGCGCTACCATTTTGTCCCACAGGGAGAAGGAAATTTGAGGAAGCCTTCTGCTCTCTTTTTGTGAGGTAAAATGAAGTCCTAAGTAGAAGGTAAGGTTGTGTTGGGCAACATTGGTTGTGGTTCTCCAGGAGCTGTCATCTGAAAAGGTAACTTTTCCAAACCCTACAGAAAATGTTGAGGCAAAAGTCTTGACTTGCATGTGCTTCGGAGACACATAACCTAAGTAAGTTCTGGGATCTTGCAAGCTTGGTTCAAACGTGTGTCCGTCCTTCAAACCACAGCAGGAGTAGGTACTAAGCATAATAGCAGTGAGCGTTTTTAAGCCAAGATGCAGCTGAACTGCAGATGCACAAAACAGGAAGCAGAGTTGCAGGCCATGGGCTGTAGAGTTCGAGACAGCCTTAGCTGGAGCCAAACCCAAGTAATTCTGGTTTTGACTACATCTTTACAACTGGCCTGAGATACGAATACTTCATTGCTTTGTAGCCGATCAGGCTATACGCAAGAACATAGATTAAACCAATCATAAAATAGTATTCGGCAGCTCATGCAAGGACATACAAATAAGCACAAAAGGCATAAAATGATAAAATAACAGTAATAAAATGTAATAGCGTTCTCAGAAAAGAAAAGAAAAAGAATCAAGATGTGAGATTAACCTGAAGAACTTATGAAGCAGGCAGTAAGTTCCACCTTTCCATGGCTCGTTTAACAAATGTATCAGTCCTATAGGTCAGCGATCCCCAACCCGGTGCCCCAACCCGGTGCCGGTCCCTGGCCTGGGCCAGACCGGGCCGGCGAGAAAGACCTCCCCCCGCCCCATCGCGCGCACTGACCCCCGCGCCGCCCGTTTGCGCCTGCGCGCGCGCTCCGGCATGCCCACACGAGCGCCGCGCTGCCATTTGCGCATGCGCGCGGGGTGCGAGCGGGCCCGCACAAGTGCGCGCTGCTGTTTGTGCATGCGCACGAGCGGTCGTGCGCATGCGCAAAGTGGCGGCACTCGCTCGCGCTTGTTCGCACATGCGTGCGCGGGCGGGGTGCCCCGCCTTCCCCAGCTGGTCCGCAGACCGGAAAAGGTTGGGGAACACTGCTATAGGATATATAGTAGTTTGTGCCAGCTAGCAGGGATCGGACTGGGCATAGCAGGGAAGTGATCCCAGCTGTTCAGGGCTTTAGATATGGGTTCATCAGATCTGCGTATTCTGTTAGAAAGTGTACCATGTCCTCCATTTTAGAGCATCCCGCTGGGTAATGTCTGCCTGTACCATGTTGGTCCATATAACTGGCCTGAGGTAATAGGATAGCACAGGCCAGTGAGACATCTGCTTGAGCAATTTTTGACCCATCGTAACATAAAAGACTTGGAAGGGCAGCAAAGAAGGAACTAGAAAGATGATCGATCAAGTGCAAGGATGTGGAGATGAAGACTAAGAACATACACCCTATCTTATTTCTAATCACCAGGTAGCTGTAATCACCATGTAAAAGCTGGACAGTTAAGAAAGCTGACAGGGAAAAAATCGATTCGTTTGAAATGCGGTGCTGGAGGAGAGCTTTACGGATACCCTGGACTGCCAGAAAGATGAAATGGGGGTCCTAGATTGAATCGAGCCTGAATTATCTCTGGAGGGGAAAATGTTGAAACTGAGGCTGGCCTGTCCTGCTTTGGGCACATCATGAGAAGACAGGATTCTCTGGAAAAGACAATAAGGCTGGGAAAGGTGGAAGGGAAAAGAGGAAGACCCAATATGAGATGGACTGACTCTCTAAAGGAAGCTACAGGCTTGAGTTTGCAATTGCTGAGCAGGTCTGTTGAGGACAGGACATTTTGGAGATGGCTCATTCATGGGGTCACCATGAGTCAGAGGCAACTTAATGGTATATATCAACAACAGCAGCAGCAGCAACAACAAACATAACGAGGAAAGGCAGACTAAGGCAACCATGACTTGAGGGCAGTGGGGATGAAGCATTGTGGCTATATTGATGTGGTAGGCAGCTATGGGCTCTGAAGATCATGGCTTCAGCCCGGCGTGTCTGTGAATGGGTGACTTCCTTCCCTTGCACCAAGCAACCAAAATGGAAGCCATAAGCTGTGGAAGTGTATAGGGAACGAGAATTACTGTCTAGGGCCCAGGAATGAACCGGGGCTCAAAGCCTGGAATATCACTAGAGGTCCAGTTTTCTTGACAGTTGCTGTGCTTGCTCACCGATCTCTAATTAGTCCATACTTTCAGCCCCACACTTTAAAAAAAGGAAAAAAGAAAAAAGGTTCTTGAGCTCAGTTTGGATAGCTCAGTGAGTTGGTGACCTGACTGCAGAGCCAGAAATCTGGAAGTCCATTCCCTAATTTACCTCCAAGGAGAGATGGAAGCAAGCCTGCCTCGGCTTGAGTAAACTGTGCAGCCCCATAGCGCTCCAGAAAAAGGAAACGATAAACCAATTTTGAGTACTCTGCACCAAGAAAACCCTGGGAAGGGTTGCCATAATCTGGAATTGAGTAGGCAGCTTATAACTATCATTATTTATTATTGAACTTGGAATCTGCATTCCTGCTGTTACCAAGTTTTACTTTTCCTTCCCGTTCCATCTCACCCCTCCTGCTCATTTCCTTGCTCCGACATTTCCACGTTTTGTCCTCTTTTTAGATTGGAACCCCAGAGGGGCAGAAGCTTGTCTATTTTTGCCTCCGAAACTCTTTAAGATTCTGTGCATACTGATGGGGCAATGCGCGTCAAGTAATTAGTAAGGATGACTTGTGGTTTGGTTTGGTGGAAAAACCAAACGTTCTACCTCAATGTGTGAAAAAAAGACCCTTCTCTGGCCCGTACATAACTGGGCTGTCAGCTTTAGTTCCAAGAGATGTTTTCCTTTTTGAACCAGTTTCAGGGGGCTTTCTTAGAACAATTTATTATAATAATTATTAATAATAATATCATCATCATCACCACCACCATCTTAGAATTGCAGAGCTGCAAGGGAACTTATGGATCATCAAGTCGAGCCCCTGTCAAGGAGGCCCAGTGGGGGAATCGAACTCCCAGCCTTTGGCTCTGCAGCCAGAGAACTAAACCACTGAGCCATCAAGTATAAATGAGACGCTCCCCCTCCCTCTCTGCTTCTTCTTCTTCTCCGTCCTTAACTCTCAAGCCAGTCTGTGCAGTGTGTCGGAAAGTGTGGGTGTTTCAGGAGGTGCAGGGAGGAGAAGGAAGAAAAGAAGTATTACTATGTTTTGTGAAATTCAAATTTCAGAGCACAGAGGGAAGGAACCTTGAATGTCTTCAAGCGTTCCTCTGAATGCTTTCCCAAGCATGAGGGGAATGCTCTTGCCATACCTGGTGGGCCATCCGCCCCATCTCCCTTTCTCCAGGAGGAGCGGCAGGAGATGTGAGCAGAGAAAAGGAGGACCTGAGAGGGAACAGAGATGAGGAATATCTGAAGCAGGGAGAAGGGATAGGTGGGCGGAAGGAACAGAGCCAGGAATAAGAGGCAAGGAGGATGAAAATGAAAGGGAGTCATGGGCAGAAGCATAGGAAAAGCTACACCAGTATTCTGCATGCTGGCAGAGACACCTGTGGACTGGAGATAGAATCGTTGTAAGGTTGGAAAGGACCTTGGGGTAGTCCACCCCCTGCCCAAGGCAGGAGACCTCATACCATCCCAGACAGATGGCTTTCCAATCTTTTCTTGAAAACCTCCAGCGATGGGACACACACAACATCGGGAGGCAAGCTGTTCCACTGCTTAATGGTTCTCACTGTCAGGAAATTCCTCCTTATTTCCAGGTTGGATCTCCCTCTGACGAGTCTCCACCCATTTGTTCTTGTCCTACCCTCGGACGCAATGGAGAATAAATCGATGCCCTCCTCCCTGGGGCAACCCTTCAGATATTGGAAGACGGCTATCATGTCTCCCCTCAGTCTTCTCTTCGTTAAGCTAAACATACTGAGATCTTTTAGTTGTTCTTCATAGGATTTAGCCTCCAGTTCCCTTATCATCTTTGTTGCTCTTCTCTGCCCCCCTTCCAGGGCCTCAGTGTCTTTCTTGTATTGTGGTGACCTGAATCATTGGACTATAACAATCGAAGGATAACCAAAGAGCATCTAGTTCACCCCACAGGAAACCCACAGCTACATCATCCCTTACAAATGGCAACCCAACATCTGCTTAAAAGCCTCCACCATCTGAGAACCCACCTTCTTTCCAGGCAGTCTGTTCCATGGTCGAACAGTTCTTATCAGCAGGGAGTTCTTCTTACTCTTTAGTCGGAATCTTTTGCAGTTTGTTGGTTCACGTCTTGCCCTCTGCAGCTGAAGCAAAACACAAAATGAAATAGATAATAACAAGAATGGCAACCATATCCAAAGTTTACTCCACCATTTACATGAAAGTATCTGAAGACGACTTTCACATGAGCCTTCAGTCTCCTCGTCTCCAGGCTAAATATGTTGGAGTTTTTGCAACTGCGCAGGCTGCCTGGAGAAGATATGGCTAGGAGGACCTTTCTGGGCTTGGGTGACTGTCAATCTCTCCAGCACTAACCAATCATCCCTTTCCTGACTCTGAATTCAAAGAGAGCCCACCCCTCTCTCAGTGCTCTCTCTCTCTCTTGTCTGTTGGAAGCCGTGAGTCTGTTGAAGTCTGTTACTGAAAGCAATCAGTTTGTTAGTTTGCCATTTGATATGTTCAATTGTAAGCAATGAAGCCTTTTATTCTTTCTGCTACTAACGTCTCAGAGGGCGTTACTGAGACTGTAAGTGCCAGTTAGTGAGAGAAGGGGTGATTAATCTGGAGAACTTGAAGCTATTCTGCTCTGTGAATCCCTGCACTTCAGCTGTGCAGCTAAGGGAATTTTACCAGAAGTTTAAAACTCTGCAACAAAATGTCCCCATTTCCCCAAGTCTCTGTTAGACTGAGGTTTGGGAGCCCCTTGAGCAAAATGCCCCCAATCGGTCACCAACCTGAATGGCTCTAACTCCATTCACTTGTATGCTTCTCTGAGTTTAATTTGCACTGTTGTCCAGAAGGAAAAGCCAAGGTGTGTGTTCCTTCTCTGCTTGCTTTGGACAGATCCTGCTTACACTTTTGGAGAGGGAAGGTGAACAGAGGGAAATGCGTGGAAGAGAAGGAACAAAGACAGGAAGTTCTAGGGATCAGAATTCAGTCTCTCTTAGTGCTGATCCTGTGCACTAGATTTGCTCCAATTCTCCAGTGTTCTCCTCTGGGTACACTGGTACATTCACCATGAATATTTTACAGATCCTGGAAATGTTATTTTCCTGGACTACAAGTACCATACTTCTCCAGCTAGCACAGCACTACTAGTCAGAAGATTCTGGGAATTGTAGTCCAAAAGATAAAACTGGCTACAGCTCATTCTTTCATCATTTTGTATGGAGGCACATCGCTTTCTCCTGTGGAATTCTGCCAGTCTTACGGAGGAGTCTTTATTTTCTTGCAAAATTCTTAAGATGTTTTTGTGGAAGGAACCTCTTCATTCACCTCAAAATACAGTCCTTTGATGCCTTGCAGTTTAATGTGTAAATGGCCTCCATCAGAAAAGATTGTGTTTGAGGTAATGTGAAGTGATAACTTTTTGTGAGCTGTGATGTTCCAAACCATCTCTTGAGTTTGCTCAGGTGGGAAATACCATCATGTTGAAGCTTATGTTCTAACAAGAACAAAACATGAGTACATCGGAGGCAGAAACAAAGGAGAACTGGTAGAGAAGAAGACATATAAAGCCAGCAGGAAGTGATTAAAAGATATGCTAGTATGGAAGGAAAGAAATGAATTTAGGTGCCATAAACAGAAACGAAGAGCCAGTATAGTGTAGTGCAGTGGTTCCCAACCTTGAGTCTGCAGATATTCTTGGACTAAAACTCCCAGAAGCCATCACCACTAGCTGTGCTGGTCAGGATTTCTGGGAGTTGTAGTCCAAGAACATCTGGGGACCCAAGATGGGGAACCACTAGTGTAGTGGATTGACTGTTGGAGCTTGCCTGGCCAACTGTGGGGTGGTGGTGTTTGGCCACGGTAAAATGTTTCTGTGAACATCACAGATGTCTCAAAAAGCTTGTTAGGATTGCCATAAATCAGAAGTGATTTGATGGGACATAGCAGCAACAGACAAAAAAAGAGGAAATAGTCTGCTTTTCCAGAAATGTCTTACTGTTCTTATCTTGCCATGCACATAAAATAGCCTAAATAAAGAAAAAATAATGAACAACTTTCTTGAAATCAGGGGATCAAAAACTGGGCCTTCGGCACCCAAACCCATTAGTCTTGCCTTTGCAAGGAGTGAGGAACCTTTGTTTCTTTAGAGGTTTTTGACTTCACCTCCCCAAAGTCCCAGCCTCTGTTCCAATCGTAAGCTATTATGAGAGTTACAATCCGAAACATTGAGAGGCCCAAATATTACCCTAACCCCAACACCCAGCACCTTGCCAAATAAAATATCTTCTCTCTCTCTCTCATCTGCATGAATTAAAGCAACAGTTTTCAAAGGTCTTCTATTATGGGGAGCTTTTTGATGCAGTGGTTAAACTGCAGTACTGCGGCCAAAACTCTGCTCATGACTTGGGTTCAATCCCAGCTAGCCGGCTCAAGGTTCATTCACCCTCTCATCCTTCCATGGTCGGTAAATTGAGCACCCAGTTTGCTGTGTGTGTGTGTGAAATGTCTAGCCTGCATAATTAAACTGTAAACCACCCAGAGAGTACTTTAAGCACAATGGGGTGATATATAAGCAGCTGCTTTGCTTTTGTTTCGCTTTATCATGGGATTCTTTGGGCATCACAGAAGAGCAGCCTATCTCTAATGTGCAGCGCTTTTGCTTTGCAGAGGATTCTGGGAGGCATTATCCCCATGCTGCACACTCAGCCCATACAGTGTGCTAACCAAGGCGGTTGGGTCTCCACGCGGGCTCTCTTTTTGAGCTGAGAGAGCAGGAAAGACAGCACAGCTCCAGAATGCTGGAAAAGATCCTCAGGGAAGATTCTTCCATGGAAGATGGGTCCACCATCACTGGTCCCAGCCGTGGTGGAATCCCCGATGATAACACAATTTGAAAACCACCGAGTTAAAGCAGATCTCATTCTTCCTTATAACCCCTTTATCTGAGGCGTTTGCACTGAGGAAAATTGCTCTTTATTTTCTGAGGTGTCAAAAAAAAAAAAAAAAAAAAAGGAAGAAGACTCATATATCTTCAGGCCATCATGATACCCTCCCTCCCAGTTCTCAAACTTAACCGTTGCCTAGTCAAGCTTGACAGATTGAGCTGTTTTAATCTTAGAAATCAATCCTTCTAGCTCTTTAATCTGTTCTCCTTCCTTATCCCCCTCTTCACCCCAACCACTCTTTCCTCCTCCTCCTCTTTGCATTGAATGCTCTCCAATTTGTTGACATTTTCTTGGTACCAAGATGCCCGCAATTTAACTGAGTATTGCAGGTGCAGGTTCGTTAGGGCCTTTTGAGAGACGTATGGCCTCTCGCCGAGGGAGTATTGCTTTCTTGCTTCGCCATCCGTGCTGACTCCCCATTTGCTTCCCCCAAATTACATTGGTCCTTTTCGTCACTGCCATATTGTGTGTTTATTCTGTCTGGATTCCAGTGTTCTGGTAAATTGCATTGAAGCCTCTCTCTCTCTTTCTCTTTTTTGCTAATTATGACGAATGTACTGCACATTTCACAGACACTTGCTCAAGGATGAGTTTGCCAGCAAAGAAACAAAAAGGAAAGAACAGAACAGAAAAGACTCTCCTTAATTTTGCAAAAGTTTGCCCCCAACCCTCAATCCTACTCTTCCTTCCTTCCTTCCTTCCTTCCTTCCTTCCTTCCTTCCTTCCTTCCTTCCTTCCTTCCTTCCTTCCTCCCTCCCTCCCTCCCTCCCTCTCTCTCTCTCTCTTTTTCTTTCTTTCTTTCTCAAATTTAGAGAGAAGGAACATGGGCAATTCACACTATCCTAATTAGAATGGTTTCTGTCTCACAAGAGGGATTGGAAGTTATTATTTATGAATACGAGTCAGTACGAAAGGGGAAAAAATTCAGAGCACCATCTGTTTGTGAGCGAACAGGAAGAATTTCAATGGACTTCAGACCTCGAAGAGTAATGTTTGTATAACAGGCTCATAAAATCAATTTCTAATAGTTACAGGTGCCCCCCTAGGAATTTAAATAGTCTGTTAACTAAGTTATTCCATCTGCTGGAGAAGTATATTAAGAACATAATGCAGATAATGGTGCAACTCGCCTGCATCCTACATGGCTTCAGCTACATGCGGACGGCAGACGTGCAAAAATTAAAAACAAAACCCTTATGCACAAGACACATTTAGATGCATTTTTGATGAAGATGTGGCTGTTTCTCTGGTAGCAACCTCTTGTGCATAAGCCTGGTATTTTATATCCATGCAGAAGCACAACCTAGCCACCTACATGGGCCCCAAGGAAATGTAGAGTCATTGCTGAGATAAGGAGAATAAAATTTGTTATTATGTCTACAACACTTCTCAGTGTACAAAGCATCTTAGAATTCACATCTCATTTATATTCATAGCAATCCTGCAAAGCTGGTTGAAGCCAGACGAAGAGATAGTGAGAGACTGACTTGCTTACAGCAAGCCAGCAAGCTTACAGTCACCCTGTACATTTTACCGTTGAAGAGGGACATGTAAACCTGGGTTTCCAGCCATTCAGCATCACCGCTGTGTTGAGTGGCAAAGCTCTTTTGGTATATTGGTTGAGTGGCTCTGTGCAATGCAGGGCATAGTTTGGGAACCAGCCATGGCAGTTCCCTGGCTGTTTTTCCTGAACCCTTTGGTCCTTTCTCTGTCTTCGTCAACAGAACGATATATATGCCACAGGGCCTGTCCTGCCCCCTTTGAGTGCTCTGTTTCTCAAGAGATCTGATCTGGCCACTGTGATATACATCCTAGTTACTTCCCGGCTGGGTTACCGTAACACACTCTGTGTGGGGCTGCTGATGGCACGTGTCAGGGAACATCAACGGGTCCAAAATGCAGCAGCCAGACTGCTGACTGGGGCTGGTTACAGGGATCACATAACCCCCCCCCCCCTTTGTTACAGCAGCTTTTGGGCACAATTCAAAGTGCTGTTTTTAACCTATAAAGCTGTAAATGGCCTGGGTCCAAGCTATCTCAAAGACCGTATCTCCCATTATGAGCCGGCTCGGGTGTTAAGATCATCAGGAGAGGCCTTTCTCTCGGTCCCTCCACCTTCACAGGTGCATTTGGTGGGGACACAGGACAGGAGAAGGCCTTCTCGGTGGCTGCTCCTTTAGACTGTGGAACTCCCTCCCACTGGAGGCCAGCCTGGCCCCATCTTTGCTGTCTTTCCACAAGCAGGCAAAGAGCTTTCGCTTCAGGCAAGCCTTCCCTCAGTTAACCACCTACCTGTGTGTGACTTTTAGACACACTGTCATGCATTAGTGCTTTGACTGGATTTTCAGTGGTACTTGTGTTTTCCATTTTTGTGTTTTCCATTTCTCAGAGTGGCATTTAATTTTTTTGTATGCTTATTGATCTTTCCCTTAATATTGCCTGTTAATGATGTAAGATGCCTCTTTATTCATTGTTCCTAGTTTTAAATATTGTCTTTTAATGATTTTAACCACTGTTGTATACTCATGGTTTTCAACTTTAAATATTGTCTTTCATTGTTGTAAGCTGCCTGGGTCCTTTTCAAGGAGAAAGGTGGGGTAAAAATATTTTAAATAAATGAATAAAATAAATATTTGTCATGACAGTGCTAAGCTACTTTTGGTAGTTTTGTGCTGGCAACCTTATGTGAATAATTGTAGGATGGACATAATGCCAAAGCTGCTATATGACCACTTTATTGCATGCCAAACTCATGCCACACACATGAATTACCCTGGTTCGGTTATAAAGTCCTCAGTTTCATGCTTCAGTGCTACCTAGCACTTCAGTGGTAACTTTCTGGTGCTGTCTTCTACCCCATTCATAATTTACCAGCGTTTCTTGCAAATTAGTAAATGCGGGGTCTAAATAACAAAATAAGGCTAAAACAAAATGGAACAAAGATTTCTAATAAGAAGCTATAGTTGTGAAGTATCTACCAGTATTGGTCACATGACTGGTGTCATTATTACTTGAAATTGGACTGGGACATCAGCTCCAATGACCAAAACAGAGGGCCATAAATGTATCTTACAACTTCCAATATATGGTACTTTGAGGGGAACTGCAAATTTACTGCTTTGGAAGATATAAAGCATTTTAGGCGCTGACAGCCTAAAACAGCTCCTAGCAAGCCCTGTGGCATCGTGGTTAAACTGCAGTACTGCATTCAAGCCTCTGCTCATGACCTGAGTTTGAGCCTGATGGGTTCAAGTAATTGGCTCAAGGTTGACTCAGCCTTCCATCCTTCCGAGGTCAGTAAAATGAATACTCAGCTTGCTTGGGGGCAAATGATTATGTGGTAAACCACGCAGAGAGTACTCTAACACTTTGGGGTGGTATATAAGTCAAATAAGAATAATAAATAATAGTAGTAATAAAACATAGAGCTGCTCAGGCTTCCTCATGGGTGCTGATATGTATCAAAAACAACAATAATAACGTGTCATCAGGTCAGTGCTGACATATGACAACCTTTTCCGAGCTTTTTGAGGTATTGAGTACTAAGAAGTGGTTCACTTTTGAGGGAGCCTTGGGACAGTGCAGCTTGCCCAAGGCCACACAGGACCACTCTTCTCCTGGGAGGCACAATGGGGAATCAAAATTTCAGTCTCTGGTACCCAACTCACTGAGCTATCAGCCAGTATCCGCATTTATTGCACTCATGCAATTAAAATATCAGGTTCTGAACAACACGCCCCCGCAAAGCATGACACACCCCCTGCGTGAGCACGACACGCCCCCCACGAGCGTGACACACCCCTGCATGAGTGCAACACGCCCCCGTGAGCGTGACACGCCCCCTGCGCGAGCATGAAACGCCCCTGCGTGAGCGCGACACGCCCACTGTGCGTGCAGTCGGGGGGGGGGCAGAGATCCGTCTCCGCAGCCCAGTTCCGGCAAGCCCACGGACCGGCACTGGGCCACAGACCAGGGTTTGGGGACCCCTGATCTATACAACAAAGCTTGTGTCACATCAGTGCTGTCCTCTCTTCATCAGGATATAAACAATGGAAGCTCAGTAGGGTTCTGGTTCATGTTAAACAGCGGTTCCCAAATTTTTTGACACCAGGGACAGGTTTAGCTGAAGACCATTCTCCCAAGGATCGGGTGTGTGTGTATGTGCATACTTGTTATGCAGTAGGTTGTTGGAGAACAGCTTTGAATCGAGCTCATAAAGGAAATGGCGAGCAGGAGCAGGAGGTGAGCTGCAACGGAAGCTCCGCCTCCTGTTAGATCAGCAGCAGCTTAGAACCTAATAAGAGCACCGGCTCCTATGAGACTCTAATGCCACAGGCCCAGCTGATCTCGCAGCCGCAGGAGGGGAGCGCGGAGCGGGGAGCGAAGCTCCGCCTCCTGTCAGATCAGCAGCAACATTAGAACCTAATAGGAGCGCGCTGACAGGGGGCGGAGCTTTGCTCTCCGCTCCCCTCCTGCTCGCCGCTCATCTCTCTTGGCGACCTGGTCCTTCCAAGGCCACAGACCGCGACCGGTCCGCGGCCCAGGGGTTGGGGACCCCTGATCCAAAACACTATTGGTAGCTCCCCACCTGTACTCCCAAGACCCAGGCCTAAACGGCAGTCCCTGAGACCCTGTGAGGACAGAAGGACGCAAGTTACACAGCCTCCCCGGAACCCTGTCAACTAGCCTGTTGTCCTTAGGAATGGCAAAAGATGCTAGTACGTTACCAGTGATGCAGGCTTACCTGCCAGTCAGCATCTCTGTATGAAACTGAAGAGGCACCATCTACTTTGCCTTAGGCAGTAACTTGTCATGGGCAGTGACTATACTGCCCCAGAAGATCCCAAGAGATAGACAGAATGGCTAGCTCAAGTTTGACTGATGAGCTTCATGTTTGAATTGATAAATATAAATACACAAGCAGAGAAATAAGTTTAAAAAAAACCCGTGCAATTTTCATGGAAGAAATAAATAGAAGTGGAATGAGTTGATTTCTAGTTTATAATCAGTGTAAGGATTCCGTGTTCAGAATTTGAGGTTAATAGAAAGAAGGAACATATGTATATTGTGGACTCCCAACTGATTTTCTCAAGAATTTCAGCTTTCATCCTGTTCTCTTCTCTCTCTCTCTCTCTCTCTCTCTCTCTCTCTCTCACACACACACACACACACACACATGTGTATTGCAAAATGGCTTTTACTTAATAATTTTTCTGCATATGGGAATTTCCCAGTCACCGTTGCCACAGGCGATTAAACTGTATTCAGGAGAAATTAGAATATAATTACTGGATTAGATAAAGGAGCAACTGGAGAGCAGAGCGGGTGATCTCAAAGATACCAAAGGCTGTTTTCCAGATTTGTCCAAGACAACATTCTCAACATGGAGGGGCAAATGGTGAGAGGTGTGGCTGAAAAAGCTAATTTGCTTATATATAAATTTGATAAAGATTGATGCAATAGGATTTTTAAAAAAATTTAAAAATAAGTTTGATTCAGAAAAAATAGAAAATTTAGTGGCCCAAAATATTTTTAAATAAATAAGAAGAGGGGGGGCATAGGGGTGATCGGGGACCCTCCAAACATGACAAAATGGTCCCATGGCCCCAAAGAACATAAGGGAACTTTCTGAGTAATTGCATTTTTTTTTAAAAAAAATGAGGTAGGATGATTATAGGCGCCAAAAATACCCTGGGAGTATTTTCACAGGCTGCATTTCACCTACCCCTGATCTAGATGCGCGTGGAAAAGATTCAAAGCTGGAAAGATCAAGAGAAAAGAGTTCAGGAATGTTGCTGTGTGTATTATTGTTCCACCAGGGGGTGCTGTTGCAAAATCATCTTCTGCTATCATCAACTGCATGCTCTCCTTTCCTGCCATTCCACCCATTGTCGCTGCAGAGTCCAGAGATCTGGGCATGTGAGCATCTGTCTGGATGGAGATGACTGCCTGGTGGCCTTGTTGACTTTGCCAGTGGATGAGCTTATAAGATAAATCTTGGCAGGTTTGAGAAATGAAAAGTGGTGAATGTGGAAAAAGACTGGGAAAGCAGGTACAGGAAGATTCTTGATAATCTATGGGCTGGCCTATAGTTACAGTTGACTTTATTGCATGGGCCCCATGCAAACCTGCCATGCTTGTTCTGAGCTTCTTTGGGAGTGTTGCTTCACGAGATTGAATTTCCTCTTTCTTTTGTATAGTCTAGACCCGTGGTTCCCAACCTTCGGTCCAAAGGATGTTCTTGGACTAAAACTCCCAGAAGCCTTCATCATTACATGTGCTGGTCAGGATTTATGGGAGTTGTAGTCCAAGAACATTTGCGGACCCAAGGTTGGGAACAACTGGTCTAGACCTTAATTTGTGCCACATATACCAGAGTTCCCTAAATACTGTTTTCAAGGCTTAACCAGGATTGAAAGAATACTCATTGAGACATCTCCATGTGAATGTTTATAGCTCAGTGATAATCTTCACCTTCAGTTCAAGAGGGAGACCAGCACTGTCTCCCCACTCTCCATAAAGGGTTTTGGGGTTTCCGAACTTCCCCTTTGAGAAGCAAAGCATAGCTTTACATCTACATGTACAAGAAACACAGAAGTACTGACTGATTGTTGGGAATGACTGAAATAATGCATTCAGCTTTTCAAATGGTTAAACAAAACAGTAGTAGTCTTAGTTTTAGACAATACACACAATTTGTGAAACCGTGCAGTTTTGTGCAGAATTGTGTAATTTTGCATAAATTGTGTAAAATTGCTTAAAACTGCGTAAAAAAACAGGCATTTCAGGGGCAAAACAACTTTTTTGTCAGTGCAAGATCTGTATGAGGACGAGGAAAATGTTCAATTTCTTCCCTGAAAAAATGAGATAAATGAGGATTTACACCCCTAAATCAGGGCTCAGGAAAGTTAGACTTTTGCCTAGTGTATTGTTGTTTAGTCGTTAAGTCGTGTCCGACTCTTCGTGATCCCATGGACCAGAGCACGCCAGGCCCTCCTGTCTTCCACTGCCTCCCGGAGTTGGGTCAAATTCATGTTGGTAGCTTTGATGACACTGTCCATCCATCTTGTCCTCTGTCGTCCCCTTCTCCTCTTGCCCTCACACTTTCCCAACATCAGGGTCTTTTCCAGGGAGTCTTCTCTTCTCGTGAGATGGCCAAAGTACTGAAGCCTCACCTTCAGGATCTGGCCTTCCAGTGTAGTCAAGGGAATGTTGGAGCTGCAGTTTAAAAAAAGGTAAGATGTCTCAATTCTGGACTTAGCTATATAAACATGTATATATATAATGACTACAAGCACGCAAGGCAAATATTTCTTAAAACTATTTCTCAAAACAAGGAAAAAGCTAGTTTTCCACGAGCTGCATCTACTATAAATCTAGAGAAAAAGTGCAAGGAATAGCATTCTCCCACTAGCAAATCTTCCAGTACAGAACAGGAAACAAGTGGTGTAATAGTGGTGTAAAAGTGGTGTAAAAAATCTGAGCCTAATACAAGCCATAAGGAGTCGTGAAAACATTTGTGCAAGGAGAATGGGCTCGCCCCATTTCTACCTTGATTTAAGGCCAGCTGTAAAGACTGCTCTATTTAGGCTGATTTCTGATGGGTTTTGAAAGTTTTATTCCACTCTGTGGATGTTTAAATATGGTCTTAATTTGACTATTCTGTTTTTAAAGTTGTCTATCCTCCTGAGGGCCTCTTTGGTCAGAAAGGCAATGTACAAATATTTTAATACATACACCCAGACAGAGCTACATACCGTATTTTTCCGTGTATAAAATGACACATTTTCCTTAAATAATTTGAGAAAAAATTGAGGGTCGTTTTATACACGGAAGGCAGCTCTTTACCACTGCCTTTTGTTTTCCTCTTAATGGAGTGGATTGTCATCATCATAATCATCATCTTAGAACTGCAGAGCTGGAAGGGACCCTATGAATCACTGAGTCCAGCTCCTGTCAAGGAGACTGTGATTGCCCCCCCCCCTTGCATGACAACACCAAGAGTAGTAGTCTAGAGAAAAGGCGCCTGAAGGGGGACATGATTGAGACGTATAAAATTATGCAGGGGATGGATAAAGTGGATAGAGGGAAGCTCTTTTCCCTCTCATGCAATACCAGAACCAGAGGACATCCACTCCAATTGAGTGTTGAAAACAGACAAAAGAAAATATTTCTTGACCCAGTGTGTTGTTAGTCTGTGGAACTCCTTGCCACAGGATGTGGTGATGGTATCTGGCCTGGGTGCCTTGAAAAGGGGATTGGACAGATTTCTGGAGGAAAAGTCCATCGCAGGTGACAAGCCGTGATGGGGATGTACAATCTCCAGGCTTAGAAGGAAGGGACCTCCAAATGCCAGATGCAGGGGAGGGGTATCAAGAGACATGGATCTCATGGTCTTGTGTACTCCCAGAGGCATCTGGTGGGGCCACGGTGAGATCCAGGAAGCTGAACTAGACAGGCCTTTGGCCTGATCCAGCAGGGTTCTCCTAATGTTCTTATGTTGTAGAGACAGGCCTCTTTTATTCAGCAACAGAACTTTTAAAGGGCCAACAGGACCCTTTAACTTAAAACATGTCACTCCTTATAAGTTTTCGCCGGGCTGATGGCTCATAGGTAGATAGCTCAGTTGTGTAGGTATACAGCTGTGGAGGTTGGGAATTTGAATTCCACGTTCTCTTCGGTGAACTCCACATGGACTTGGCTGGCATTTCCCGCATCGCAGGGCCGTGAGCAGGGATAAGCTGCCCTTCATGGGACTCAGAGGGAGGTTGGCTTCTCCGTCAATGCCGCTTGCCCCTGGTGCTTATTCTGCCAGCAGAGAGCCTCCCGCTGGTCCTTGAGTCTCCAAACCTCATGGTGCCTTGCCTGGCCCCAATGGATCCAGACGGCTTCCTCCAGTGGCATTAGCAGCTCCACCCAATAGCCAGTTTTAAGATCATATCTGTGTACTATCTTCCAGCCGGCCTTCAACTTTGGTGGTGGCAGCAGCACTTCCTGGGCCTTGCATGCTTCCCAATCTATAGCATCTGCCAAACTGTCCTCTCCTGTCTCCTGCTCCTCCTCAAGTCCAAGTCTTGTCATGGCCACATCTGTGGCCTCAAGGGAGTTGTCTGCCAATGCTACAGGTGAGCTGCAGGTAGGGAATCCAGCCAGTGTTCTCTGAGAGGTGGAGAGTCTACTGTTGTGGTCAAGATGACCCTCACCCGTCCCTTAGAGGCACCGTGGGGAATTAAACTCCAACCTCCACAGCCGGATACCTACACAACTGAGTTATCCAGAAGTTCATATGATGAAGTATTTCCTGAAGACTTTTGATAGAGTTTCAACAACTGCAAAAAGGTTCATCCTTTCCCCAAATTGCCTGTTTTTTTTTCACCTGCCAAATTTTGGGGGACAAAATTACAAAATTCATGAATTGTGCACATTGATTAAATTAACTGCTGCTTTACTTAGAAATTTGAAAGGGGTTTATGCATTTTGCAACCCTATCTGGGCAGGGGGGCCCTTAGGACATCGGTGGCAGGCTGGTATAAACAAGTTTGAACACATCTGCCCAGTCCTGGCTCGCCTGCACTGGCTGCCTGTGCCATTCTGGGCCAGGTTCAAGGTCTTGGTTCTTAACTATAAAGCCCTCCACAGTCTGGGACCTCACTGCTTGTTGGAGCACCTTTTCTAAGAACATCAGCCCACGCCACCCGATCTGCACAGGCTATGCTCCTTCAGGTTGCCACTGCAAGAGAGGCCAGAAAGGACATCCACAAGAAACTGGGCCTTCTCAGCTGTGGCTCCATTCCTTTGGAATGGGCTTCTGGTGGAGCTGGCCCTGGCCCTCTCCCTCCCCGCCTTTAAGAGGATGCTGAAAACTAGGCTTTTCCAAGAAGCGTTTGGTGGCATCCTTGGCTAATGGTTTTTTAATTTTGCCACTGTCTTGCCATTGTTTGGTTTACTCAAGCTTATTTATAATTGCACTGTCTCTTGTCTGATTCTTGATTTTGTTTTGTCCCTTTTGATGCTGCGGGTTAAACCGCAGAAGCCTCTGTGCTGCAAGATTAGAAGACCAGCAGTGGTAAGATCGAATCCACGCGACGGAGTGAGCTCCTGTCGCTTGTCCCAGCTCCTGCCAACCTAGCCGTTCAAAAGCATGTAAAAATGCAAGTAGATAAATAGGTACCACCTCGGTGGGAAGGTAACGGCGTTCCGTGTCTAGTCGCGCTGGCCATGTGACCATGGAAACTGTCTTCGGACAAAACACTGGCTCTATGGCTTGGAAACGGGGATGAACACTGCACCCTAGAGTTGGACACGACTGGACTAAATGTCAAGGGGAACCTTTACCTTTAACTTGTTATATTATATTTCACTGTGATGTAAACCACCCAGAGTAGTGCCTAGTCTAAACCAACCAACCAACCAACCAACCAACCAACCAACCAACCAACCAACCAACCAACCAACCAACCAACCAACCAACCAATTGTTTCATGGTCAATTAACAATCTGAAGCACTGGATGAGCTGTTTTCATCTTTTTAAAACATCAGCCAGTTGTTCTGTAGTTGCTGTGTATGCCTATGCTTTATCCTTAAGGGGGAAAGGGTGTTAGTTTTTGCACAAGTGTATTTTGGGCAAATCAGACGATCTTAATGGAGTGTAAAACTCCTTGTCATTCTCTCTCTTGGTTGGAGTAAAGCGTCTCTTGGGGCTGTTGCATTTCTCATACATGTGTTCTGTCGAGATAGCTTATATCAAGGGAGATTTAATGAGTATCCTTCACACTCCTGCTGTAGTCTGTGAGTAACTTCTAGTGAGCACAGGAACAATTCCCATGGGACCTGTTGCCATATTGCCACCATGCTCTTGCCTTGCCTCCTGTGCAGCTGATCATTTTGGAAGATGGCTAAGGAGAATTTACACATTCAGGCATTTCAGGATGAGAACATCTTCCCTGTTTTCCTTTCTCCCACATTTAAACGGTTGCACATTTTAATCAAATTCTAATGATAAATGAATTGGATTTTCTCATCATAGGGTTTTCAAAATATTGGATATTCAAAAGGAGTTTACTGTTCCCTTCTTCTACACAGTACTAACAAGAGTTAGTTTGAGCGTCACTGCCATTGTCTATGAAAGATCCTCCAATACTTCAGCTACTGCTGCTGCCCAGTAGCTGCCATTCAGGTGTTCTTCCATCTCTATCATCATTGGAACTATAATTTCTCTCCCACTGATGGAACAATTCTTCCTGAAGATGGTGGGTGCCCCTTAGTCTGGTGTCTCAACCTTGACCCTTCCTCCATGGGTGACTCTGCTAGGAGTCCAAAACTGTAGCAAAGTCTAACTTCATGACAGCATTGATCTCAGCTTTCCTGATGCACCAAAAAACCCTCAACATATTAAGGTGTGAATCCAAGGTGAAGAGGGGGAGAAAAATAAATGGTTGCTAGGTTAATGAAGTTCGAACCCTTGCTAGAAACAAAGACTGAGGCTATCATGCTTTTGCACCTTGTGGGAAGACATGGCTCATACTTTGGGCATTTTGTGCGAAGACAAGACAAGACCCACTGGAAAATATAGCTGGAAAAAAAGTGAAGGTAGCAGGAAAAGAGGAAGACCAAATATTAGATGGATTGACTCAATAAAGGAGTTCACAACCTTGATCCTGCAAGACCTGAGCAAACCTGTTAATGACAGGATCTTCTGGAGGTCACTCATTCATAGGGTTTCCTTAAGTTGGAAGGCACTTGATAGTCCATTACAACAACAACAACAACAACAACAGAGCTGGAGTGAACGTTTTATCTACCCTCAAGTCACACCTGCCACTTTCATTTTTCCCTCACATTCAAATTTCACGAATTTTGTTGAATCCTGATGCAAAGATCTACTGATGTGAAATTATCATCTCTTCTTAGCAGATGAGCAAATCTGTACATTTTGCTTTTTCTCACATTCCTTTTGCAGGTTTGACACACACACACGCACCATGACCTGGACTGAAATTCTCACCCATTGTTGTCTGCCACCTCTCCCACCCGGAAAAAAAATGCTTTGAGACTGAGCTTAATTGTCTGTGTGAGCATTCCAGTGAAAATGTTGCTGGCTACCCACATTCTGGCTACCCACCCAAACTTTTAGCATTTAAAAACAGCGGAACACTGGCAACTAAACTGGGAGTCAAAATTCTAGCTGGGCCTCCCCTCAACCATCACAGCTGATTGGCAACGTCATGGCCCCTCTGGCACAACTGTTTGGATGAATTCTGTCGTGAGGAAAATGGCAGAATGGGAACAGTGTCCAGCCCTTCTAGAATCAGTTTATTATTCCTCTTCCACAAGCTTCTTCCCAAGCCATCCTTACCCTCTGAGTGTATTTGTAATCTCAGATTCAGCTGCAGAATTGGGAAAACTGTTTGGATGTAAAATGGACTGCAGACGAGAACTGGCAATCCAAAAATGGATTAAGAACTCTCTCTGCCTTTGCGGCTCGCTCCCATGTTTGTGTTCCAACGCAATTACCAAGTCGGGAACACTGTGTTTATCTTGTAAAAGGTAAAGCCATTTTAGCAGAAGTGTTTCCGGATCAAGGAGAGGCCCAGCCGACATCAAACAAGGGTAGTTCCATTGGTTCGTGACTCTTCCGCTTCCCTACCAAGAAGCAGTGAGTACATTATTTGCTTCTCTTCCTTCCCATATAAATATTTGTGAAACCTCTTTTCTTTTTTTATAGCTTTGTTGTTCTAGCAATTATGGGCAGCACCATTCCAGCTAATTATGCTTGGTGAGAACATGGACACTGTTGATTCCCTTCCTTCCTTTGCCACTTGGAGAAAAGTGTTGGAGAAACCTGCCTTTGTTCTGTTTCCAGGTCCCCCTTTTGCAGCTCAAATCTGGGAGCAAAACCCAAAGCGGTTTGTCTTCCTATATTTTTTCCCCTTTTGTGTGGCCTGCCTCTTGAGGCTGCTGCTCAGTAAGCTAAAGATGTGTACTGAGGCCAAAGGGTTTTGTGCTCTTGTTTGCTTTGGGCTCCATGTGTGGAGTCGTGGTAGGAGTGGTGTGATGGTTGACTAGGAGCCTCGTGGTGGCTAACAATAATGGATAAAAGTAAAAACAATATAATAAAGTTATCAATGAATAATTGAGTTGGAAGGGGCCTATGAGGCTATCAAGTCCTACTCCCTGTTCAATGTAGGAATCCAAATCAAAATAGATCTGACAGAGGGTTGTCCCATTTTCTCTTGAATGAGTCCAGCATTGCAGCGCTCACCAGCTCCCGAGGTCATGGGTTCCATTGTTGTACTGCTCTAACAGTTTGGAAGTTTTTCCTGATATTCAGCCTAAATCTGGCTTCTTGCAGCTTGAGCCCATTATTATGTGTCCTGCAGTCTGGGATGATCAAGAACAGAGCCTTCCCCTCATCTGTATGACTACCTTTCAAGTATTTGAAAAGTGTTATCATATCTCCCCTCAGTCTTCTTTTCTCAAGGCTAAACATGCTCACTTCTTTCAGTCTTTCCGCATAGGGCCTGGTTTCCAGTCCCCTGATCATCCTTGTTGCGCTCCCCTGAACTTGCTCCAATTTATTGACATCCTTCTTAAAGTGCAGTGTCCAGAACAGAGCACAGTACTCAAGATGAGGCCTAACCAGTGCTGAATAGAGGGGGACTAGTACCTCATGGGATTTGGAGACTATACTTCTGTTAATCCATCCTAAAATTGCATTTACCTTTTTTGCTGCCACATTGCACTGTTGGCTCACATTCAGCTTTTGATATACCGCAATTCCAAGATCCTTCTCACTCATAGTATTACTGAGCCAAGTATCCCCCATCTGGTAACTGTGCATTTGTTTTGTTTTGGTTTTTTTTTTGTTTTCCCCTAGGTGTAATTCATTAAATCATTAAATTGTGGACCACCCGGAGAGTGCTTTAAGCACTATGGGTGTCTAAGCAGCACACTTTGCTTTTTTTGGGTTTTCATTTTGTTGCGTGGTTTTCCATTCACAGCTCTGCTCTCCTCTGTGTCCAGAGATGAGCTGTGAGGATGCTGACAATTTATATAACGAAGAGGCTGTTTGTGTTTCAGACCAGTTCACCCAATTGACCCTTCTTGCAAAGGCCCTGATGCGTATCCGTAAGTGAGGGAGGCAATGGAAAGGGTTGATTGATTACGGTTGTCTCTGGACCTTCTGGTGTCATCGTTTTGACGAGGTGGCAGGAAGCGGGAGGAAGAGTTATAAGCTACATTGTGCCTGTAAAATAAGGAATGACACAGGGCAGAACAGGCTAACTAGCCTCGGGGCTCACACGGGCCTGATTCGGATAAAGTTGGAGAGATCATTATTACTCCCTCTCTGCTGAACTCCTTATAACAAATTTGAATAATGGTAGGAGATGAAATAGATGATGCCCAGGACGGGGTGAACATTCTCTTTTATTGTTTTAAGCCTTCGTACCAGCCTGCTTTCTGCTGCTTTTGAATTCCAGTCTACATAGCACCGTAGCCACTCTGCAATTAATTCTTGAGTGTGTGCATGCCACATCTCTCAGGTCCTTTCGCTTCATGCCCGTTTTCCTGGTGTAAATGTGTGTGTGTGTGTGTGTAGACTAGTAAAAGCTTGCAAAGAGATGATCTTCGCTTTATATCATTTATTTGTAAAATTTCTATTAGACATGTGTGCAACCTTTGGACCAGTGTGGACAAACATACTGGATCAGAGCTGCTGTGCAATTCTGAAGTGACTACGTGATGGAGAAAGGAGCCCCCCTTCACTCTCAGGGTGGAGTAAAACCTCAGTGGGTCCTTCATATTTGCTCACGGCTGTGATTTGTAGGGTTAAAAAGATGGTCAGTATTTGAACAGAGAATGGAGCAAAGCAGAGCAGGCCAGAACATCTTCTAAAAGAAACTGGGTGCATTGGCCCAAATATGGCATTTCATTGGGTATAGAATGGGCCCAGGGGATTCTATACAACCTGTATTTCAATTGTTATTTAGTCGTTAAGTCGTGTCCGACTCTTCGTGACCCCATGGACCAGAGCACGCCAGGCCCTCCTGTCTTCCACTGCCTCTCGGAGTTGGGTCAAATTCATGTTGGTAGCTTCGGTGACACTGTCCAACCATCTCGTCCTCTGTCGTCCCCTTCTCCTCTTGCCTTCACACTTTCCCAACATCAGGGTCTTTTTCCAGGGAGTCTTCTCTTCTCATGAGATGGCCAAAGTATTGGAGCCTCAGCTTCAGGATCTGTCCTTCCAGTGAGCACTCAGGGTTGATTTCCTTCAAAATGGATAGGTTTGTTCTCTTTGCAGTCCAGGGGACTCTCAAGAGTCTCCTCCAGCACCACAATTCAAAAGCATCAATTCTTCGGTGGTCAGCCTTCTTTGTGGTCCAGCTCTCACTTCCATACATCGCTACTGGAAAAACCATAGCTTTGACTATGCGGACCTTTGTTGGCAAGGTGATGTCTCTGCTTTTTAAGATGCTGTCTAGGTTTGTCATCGCTTTTCTCCCAAGAAGCAGGTGTCTTTTAATTTCGTATTTTGTATTTCATATCCACCCTTTTTCCAGAGGAGCTCACGGAATCTTATATGGCCCTGCTCCTTGAAGGTCGTCATGCCTTGGGATAGCATGCCCATAACAGATGTGATGGGCTGCCATATAATTCTGCCCCTCATCTTCAAACTCTATCCACTGTAAACCATGTGACAGAGAAATCTGCCATCTTGTGGCTGAAGATCATATTGCAGACTTTAAACATACACAGTTAAAGCTTTTCGCATAAATTTTGAGATGAGTGGTAGGCATGTTTGTATAGATGGATGGATGGATGGACGGACGGACGGACAGATAGATCTAATGGAATGAAATTGGTACCTTTAATTGGTTAATAAGGCTACTAACTGGATAATACTGTTTTGCCTATGTTTGTGTCATTGTTGAAGGTGGGCAGAGGAGAAAGGGGAGGGTAAGAGAAAGGCAGAATTCCCACACCTGTAAATGTAATAGGCGGCTCAGTGAAAATCAGAGCTTGGAAGGACTAAAATCCCTGGAATCTGGAGCCCCTAGATAGCTCCAGTGGTTTAGGCATCTGGCTGCAGAGCCAGAGGTTGGGAGTTCAATTCCCCACTGGGCCTCTTTGACAAGGGCTGGATTTGATGTTCCATGGGGTCTCTTCCACCTCTGCAATCCTAAAATAATTGTGATATTTTCTAATTTCCGATACTGTCTGAAAGTCTGAACTGCTTTCCTGTGGAGGAAAGGGCAGACAGAAAAACTCCTCCAGAGGGGACAAATCAAAAGAAACTGAAGGAAGCCTAAAGGATTTTAATAAGACTACACCAATTTGTCACCTGCTTCTGTGAAACTGTGCTGGCCCTGCTTATCCACTCCTCAGGCTTCGTTCTGGCTCAGAACCATTGTGTTACAGCGTAGATTCCACGAAGCCAAAGACCAGTTGATGTCCTCTTCTGCAGGGAAGCACAGATCCAGATGTGCCTGAGACACAGGCATGCATGCACACAACACATATGTACAACCGCACATGTGTGTATGTTTGGATTATGGGACGTGTAGCTCTGGAGTAAACTCAAGTGAGATCACTTGGTGTGTGTGTGTGTTTCCATTTCCTTGTTTTGACATCCAGGCAGAGCGCCATCTCTCCACAGGAACATCTGTTTCTCTTTCCATGCCATGTCCACAGCCATAGGGGCCACATAAAGAGGAGGGCAGACTGTAAATGTGGGTGGCACGCATAGCGAAGTGCAGGTCCACATTGATGCTGCTGCTGTGGCTGTTCAGGCACACATGCTCCGTCCAGCTGGCCTTGCCATAACAAGACCTGGGATCCATTTTGAGACAGGCGGCCGAGCTGGCAGGAAGCCTCACCTCTAATGACACTTCACTCCTCTGGTTTCACTTCAAAGCTTCCTCGCAGCTGCTGGAGCCCCAGAGAGAGAGAGAGAGGGAGAGAGAGAGAGAGAAAAACGATAGGGTATACAAGAAAGGAGTAGCTGAAAAGAAGAGTATATGCTGGTTACCTTCCCCCTCAGGATTTTTCGGTGGAAATTAAAGATGAAATGGAAGCAAACAGAATGGTTAAGTGCAAATCAAGCTGATTGTGAGGATTCTGTGTTTGTCTTTTGAGAGCAGAGCTTCCATGTGTGTGTTGCAACCCTTTGCGTGTTGACTCAGAAATAAGACCCCTTGTGTTTAGGGGAGTTTACTGTAGTATTGAATTCTTTTCAAAATATGATGCAGCCACATTTAGAATACCGGTTATTGGTCTTGATGGTCTTGGTGGACGGCATCCTGATTAGAAAAAGAACAATAACAACATGAATGGCTTTCTTAGACAGTCGTGCCTCATGTTGGGGTTGTGCAGAAAACCTCCCATTTCGCCCTGTACCCAAATGAAGGGCACACAAATCTCCCGTGAATTGAGGCGAATGCAAACAGCCATGACAGGGTTGGGCTGCCCCGCAGAGACCTAATTGTGCTACTTATCCATTTAAGCCCCACACAATAATCAACTTTCCATAACCACACACACCACCCGAACAGTGTAATGATATTTCAGTAATGTAAACTGAGTGAGAGGGGGGAAAAAAAGGAAAAGAAGACTCTTCTGGAACGCAAAAAGGCTATCAAAACAGCAGCGATGCATGTCTTTCTGTTGGCCCTACAGCTTGGCAGAATGGCTGCTGGGACAGATGCAAGAGGATGCATATCTACTGTGCAGTAACCTCAGTTTGAGCTCTCCCTAGCAGCTCAGTGGTTGGAGTATCCAGGAGGGATCTTAGACTTTACTTGCGGGCTCAGCTGTCATTAGTCTTCTCCTGTTGCTATTAAGGACTCAGCCTGCTGTACTGGATTGTATTTCCCCTTTCCTCAGTTCAGATCACTTACCTTCATGCTAGCCTTTCAAATGGTCTAGAAGAGGCATTCTCAACCTCCCCCCCCGGTCATGGCTAGATTCTCTTCTCAAGTTCCAGGTCCCCCTATCAAAAAAGGATACAACGTGAATAGATGGACAGAAAACAGAATAGAAAATTGTTCAGTCTGTCACCCCCTTCAAATGTGCCAGGGGCCCTCTAGGGGGCCATATGACCCTCATTGGAAATGGCTGGTTTAGAATGATGGTAATACAGCACCGAATTGGATACAAAGGATCCATTTTAGCGCTAAATCCCCCCCAGGTGTGAAGAAGGGCTCCTTGCTCTCCTGTTCAGCCCAGTTTTATATCTTTATCTGAAGACAGTACAGTAGGACCTCCGTATCCATGTGATCAGTATCCACGTTTTCACTGATCCATGGTCTGAAAATATGAAAAATATTAAAAGAAAAAAATCCAGAAAACACTATTTTCACATGTATTACCAGAAGAGGCCACTGGGTGGTGTCAGAGACCATGCTATGAATGCTTATTAGTGAAGAATACATAGCATGGTCTCTGGTGCCCTCTAGTGGCCAGTTCTGGCAATACAAAGTAAAAATAATTTTTCTTGTTCATTATTATCCATGGTTTTCAGTATTCACGGGGGCATAGAACCAATCCCCAGCAGATATGGGGGTCCTACTGTACATATGTGAAAATTTGGTGTTAAGGAAACACTTTGATACACATTTCAGCAGCAAGAATTTTAGAATAAAACTTCAGTTTTGTCACAACAAACTCAATTGCCATTCTTTTCAGAAACATATCACAGACTCCAAATAGGGCCAGCCGTACCATTTGCTAGACTGAGGCAGCTGGTTCAGGCAACAGGTTTTTGGTGTCGTGAAACAACAACAAATAGTTCACTACTTCATATGTATTGTTGTTTTCGTTTTCTCTGCCACCGGTGAGAAGAGGTACCTGTCTTAGGTCCTAATAAATTGCCCAGCCATGACTTGAGACCCAGGTGTTGACTTGGGTTAGGGTGGAACCCATTTCAGGCAGCAAGACGTATTTGGGGCAGCCCTGGCACCAAACAGCCTCAATACAAGAAATGCCGACATAGATAAAAATGGAAAGATAAACAATAGAAAACTAAAACCCAAAGAAGAATCGCTGTGTTTGAAGACAGCCGTGTGGATTTTGCACTCAAAATGCCAATAACTTAACCATCTTCGCTTGAGGTCAGAACAGTCAATCAATGAAATCTATAACCATAAAAAATACACCGAGTTTATAAATACTGCACATTCCTTTTTTAAAAAAAAACCTGTACAACAGACTATACCACAAGGCTTAATAGAAACTTTTCTGTACATTCTGCAGCCCCTACTGTAAACTTAGCACCTCTGTGTGCCCTTCAACTCAGAAGCAACCTGACTATTCTGACAGAACTGATTCTGGAATCTAAGCAAGGTCAGGCCTGACGAGTTATTGGACGGGAGGAGCATGAGGAGCCTGGGAACTCACTGTTACCAGTCAGAGTTGAGAATCTAGCATTTTGGGACTACCATTCCTGGAAACGGATTCTAGGAGTTGCGTCAAAAAAAGGAAAATGAGAGGAAAAAAAAAGAACCTTCCCAAGATCTGAGCGGTTCTGGGATGCTAGGTGTTGTTTGTTGCTTAAGCGGGCCATCACACGCCCCACCTTTTGACCCTTCCTTTTCATTTCTTCTTTTTCTTTTTAGGCTGATAGTTAACATTTTCTTGCTCTTTGGGATGGCCAAAGACGCTTAGCCCCTAATGAGGTTGTTAGAGAACTGGATGGTCTTTTAGTTCCCTTTAAATAAAAATAGAGACATGGAAAATGAGGAAACACAACCAATTCATCAGTCTATCTATCTCATCACAAGGTGCAAGGCTTTGGGTTATTTCCTTGGTGAGTCTCAGATTTTGTGCATTTTGAAGACTCTCTGTCTCTCTCTCTCTCTCTCTCTCTCTCTCTCTCTCTGTGTGTGTGTGTGTGTGTGTGAGAGAGAGAGAGAGAGAAAGTGAGTGAAATTCACAGTATTGAAAAATATGGTGTGGCCTACTTACACAAACAAGCAAATGTAGAAGCATTTGATGGGTTGCTTGTGGCTTTGTGGGAGGATTTCTATGACCCGTCATATATTTTTTTCTGCACCCTATGTTTGAATTTATGGGTGGGTTTGAACAGATTGATAGAGAAACTGATTGGTGAGAAAGGCCAGATTACTGATAAACATGTTTGAAACATGCTTATGGGTTCAAATGTAGGTTGCAGAAAAAAATGTGAAATGTCATAGAAATCTCCCCCCTACTGATCACAAAGCCACGAACAACCCATCAGACAGCCTGTCCTGTGAGCTTCAGGAAAAGATGCGAGTTTCCTGCTGAGAAATGTCTCGGCCCCGTGGAGTCTCAATTGTGGGGTTCCACAGGGGTCGATTATCTCCCCAATGCTGTTTAATATCTTCATGAGGCCGCTGGGTGGGGTCATCAGGGGATGTGGGGCATCGTGTCATCAGTATGCGGATGACACCCAGCTCTACATCTCCTTTTCACCAACTGCAGGTGATGCCGTCCTGTCCCTTCAGCGCTGCCTGGGGACTGTACTGGAATGGATGCAGGAGAATGGGCTGAGGCTGAACCCGGACAAGACGGAGGTCTTGAGGGTGGGTGCCCCCTACTGTTGGCGGCTTGGGTGACTCCCTCTCGTTTGGGGGGGTGGCCCTGGCTGCAAAGAGTGGGGTTCGCAGTCTGGGGATACATCTGGACCCGGCGCTCTCCATGGAGACTCAGGTGGCGTCGGTGGTCCGCACCGCCTTTTTTCACCTCTGGCGGATAGCCCGGCTGCGACCCTATCTCGATGTGGGGGCGCTCACCACCTTGGTCCATGCGCTCGTAATCTCAAGATTAGACCACTGTAACGCGCTCTACGTGGGGCTACCTTTGAGGCTGACGCGGAAACTCCAAGTGGTGCAGAATGCAGCGGCCAGACTCCTAAGTGGAGTGAGAAGACACCATCACATCTCCCCTACCCTGGCCGCGTTGCATTGGCTGCCCATTCGGTTCCGCGTTGACTTCAAAGTTTTGATGCTTACGTTTAAAGCCCTAAACGGTTAGGGCCTCGATACTTGTCGGAACGCTTACTCCCACCCAGTTCTACCCGTGTCACTCACGCGAGTCAGGAGGTGAGGTTGAGGAGCCTGACGCCGAGGGAGGCCCGGAAGGAAAAAACAAGAAACCGGGCCTTCTCGGCGGTGGCTCCTCGCCTCTGGAACAGCTTACCTCCTGAGATTCGCGCAGCTCCCTCGCTGGGTATTTTCAAGAAACAACTGAAAACATGGATGTTTAGGCAGGCCTTCCCCCTTTCCAGTTAACTCCTATTTTTTTTTTCTTTTTTCACTATAATTCACTCTGTTTCTTGCCATCTTTGGGAAAATTATGTTATGTTATGTGTATGTTTTTGTTTATTGTTTTTACCGCGTGTTGTAAGCCGCCTAGAGTGGTCACAATTGACCAGATAGGCGGGGTATAAATGAAATAAATAAATAAATTTTGTGCAAAATATGGAAAACATGCCCATACACATTCAACTGAAATTGAGACAATGACAAGTTGTTTTTTTTCACATCCTTAAAGAGTGACGACTTGTTACCCAAAGTATATATCCCGGTGAGAGGGACCATGAGAGGAGAGAGAGAGAGCCCAGCCAGACTACTGACAAGAAGACGATACACCAATAATTTTGGGTTACGCACTATTCATGTAACATTTATTGATAAGACATAAGGATATAAGACAAAAGGTACCAAGAGGCCTCTCATTCATCCTTCCCATCCACACAAGATACTCACTCATCCCAAAGGCCCTTCTCTGGGGGTGATCAGTCCTCAGAAAGTGTGATGGGAGCAATCATTGCAGCCCTGTCGAAGCCCACCGGTCTCTTCCTGGGTCACCCTTCTTATAGGCATAGAACTCCCTTGTGGGCAAACAGGGATCAGACTCTGGTTTCCTGGGCAGATACAATCTGTTGCCATGCAGGAATGCTTTCTGTCACATGTACAGTTTGTTCCATCTGCCACAGACTTGGCTTCAGCTAGCCTGCTTCCTCTTTCTTGTCTGGACAAACAGGTCCACATTTAAAATGTTCTTTCCATGTCTGCAGTTTCTTACTGATATAAAAACTTGACCTCTTGCAATTCTTTGCAGATTGGTATCAGGCTCACCAGCCCATCTTCCCTTGCGATTTCTCCATCTTCTTCTCAGGTCTGGGGTGCTGGTCTTTCTGGAACCCGCACACACTCTGTCACTCATAACACACTTGAGGGACAGACTCTCTTCTTTTAGCACCAATTTACAATTCTTAATGTTTCAAATCAATGTTTGTTTTTCTACCTTCACCACCCAAATCTGAGATCTGGAGGATGAATCTTAGCCCCCTTCTTCCCAATAAGAATACGGATGAAAAAACGTACATTTTCCTCCCGGTTAAAAATTGCAACAAATGGTAGCAGTTGCACAACAGATGCTTTCTAATATCAAACGGATGGTTGTACTTTAATCAGCCACGAATGTGGTGCAGACTGTGCAATGGGAAATGATAAAAGCATTTTCCGGGTAGGAAAGAGTTAAACATTGCAAAACTTCATCTGAAAGCTCATTTTGCCTTATCTGGTGAGCTGGTGGAGACCATTTTATTTTTTATTTTTTTGGACATAGAGACCTGGCCACAGTCATCCAAACTGTGGTAGTTGCCACATGCACTGATTACGATAACACTCTCTGCTAGTAAATCTTTTCATTATTTGGTTCTGAAAGGTAAGAGTGAAAAAAGTCATCTACCTCCACCAGGCAAAATATTAAGGATTTCTGTATATTTTTTGGTGTGTTTTTCTGGCATTCTGGATCCTTTTCTCCAAAACAGCCAGACAAAACCAAAACAAAATAAACGAAACAAAATAATACAAGGACATGATAGTGTAGGCATCCTTCAGTCTCGAGAGACCATGGTAACGTGCTCTGTATGGAGGACTTGGAACAGCGTCTAGTGTGGCTGAGAAGGCCAATTCGAAAGTGACCATCCCTTCCACACTGAAGACAAACACAATCTGTCCCCTGTCCAGCCCCCTGATTTGGCTGGTTTCGGAACTGCCTCTTTGCCTTGGCCTGCTGGACAAGTGTCTCTTCAAAATGGGAGAGGCCATGATGCACCGCCTGCCTCCAGGTTGAATGCTCAGATGTCAAGGTTTCCCATCTGTTGAGGTCCATTCCTAAGGCCTTCAGATCCCGCTTGCAGATATCCTTGTATCGCAGCTGTGGTCTCCCTCTGGGGCGCTTTCCCTGCACTAATTCTCCATACAGGAGATCTTTTGGAATCCAACCATCAGCCATTCTCAGGACATGCCCGAGCCAACGTAGACGTCGCTGTTTCAGTAATGTATACATGCTAAAAATTCCAGCTCGTTCTAGGACTACTCTATTTGGAACTTTGTCCTGCCAGGTGATACCAAAAATGCGTTGGAGACAACGCATATGGAACGTGTTCAGCTTCCTCTCCTGCCGTGCACAAAGGGTCCAGGACTCACTGCAGTACAGGAGTGTACTCAGGACACAGGCTCTATATACCTGGATCTTGGTATATGCCGTCAGCTTCTTATTAAGCCATACTCTCTTTGTGAATCTAGAGAGCATGGTAGCTGCTTTGCCAATGCGTTTATCCCGCTCGACATCTAGAGAGAGGTACATGATAGCACCTTGAAGACTAACTCATAGATCAGCGTAAGCTTCTGTGGATTAATCCGGTGAAGCCAATGGTTGGGAGTTTGATTCGCTCCTGTCCCATTGCCAGCGCAGGCGTGGTTGATGGGGACACAGGAATGGACCTTCTCTCCTTATGGACTGCTCTCCCTTGGGGAGAGCAGGTTGGCTCCCTCCCTTTCATCCTTCCACCGACAGCTGAAGACCCACCTTTTCAGGCAGACGTTTTAACAACTGAGTCGCTGAATGCCATTTTAAAAATTAAAACAGTTTTTAACGTTTTAATTATTCAATGTATTTTAATCAGTATTATACTTTAAATTTGTGTTAACATATATTGTATTTTTAATTCTATTCTTCTTAATACTGTGAGCCACCTTGAGTCACCTTATCGGGAGAAAGGTGGCCTATATGTATAAAATAAATAAATAAATAAATTTCACAGGGATGGTACTGACTACCTCCAAAGCCCTTTCTAGGTGACAGAGCACAGGTACTGTTGAGCAAACCCCCAGAGAGCAGCTGACAATAAGGGCCGACCGTGTTAGGCTAAAACAGACCAACATTCTGACTCAGAACCAAAATGGATGGCGGGGTTAGTACATATTGAGAAACCAGTGACCATTTTGGGTGGGATATTCTGGGAACTACAGAGTAACTTTCTCCATCTCTGGCTATACGGTTGCAGTTAAAATCCTGGACTAAGACTTGGGAAGGGCCAGGTAGAAATCTCCATGCAGGACACTCACTTGGTTTCACTCTAACTTACTTTGCAGGGTTGTTATGGAGGTGGGGTGGGATTTGGTATCCCAGCCCAAACTCTTTGGAGGAATAAAATAATAATCTTGTGATGTCAAGTCAATTCTGACTCACGGCAACCCTTTCCATGGATTTCCAGGTAGAGAGTGCTCAGAAGTGGTTTCCCCTTCCCGTCTTCTGGGGGTGTGCCCTGGGATTGTGCAGCTTGCCCAAGGCTACACAGGCTGGCTCTACTCCCAGGAGGCACAGTGGGGAATTGAACTCCCAACCTCTGGCTCCGCAGCCAGATCCCTAACTCACTGAGCTATCCAGCCAGGCCTTTGGAGAAAATGAAAATGCAATGCATGTTAGACAAAGTATGAGAACTGCTGATCGCAGAATCATAGAACTATAGTGCTGGAAAGCAGCCTGAGAGACATTGGGTGTGGGGATGATTGGCTGTTGCCACAGCAGCAAAATCTATGGCATGGTGGCATGGGGGGTGTGCAGCCTCCTATATTTTTTTTGGGGGGGGGCAGAATGGAATACCCCCAGTGTTGTACATCCTTGTTGTCCATCCAGTGTTGTCCGTCCTAACCTATGTGTGGGGAAACCAGGTGTCTGGGGATAGATTTACTAAAAAGTGGATAGAATTGGTCACATCCATGAATGATTAATTTCTGGATTGTGTTCATCGTTATTCTCCTTTTCTACAAATCTCAAATGAATTTCAGCTAGTTAGTACTGAATGCTGGTATGATTAAGTAAGATGGATACTTCATACAGTATGCCTTTTATTTGTGCAGCTGAACTGTACTTTGTTTGCTAATATGAGTTTGCCCGTTATTGCCTATGGTTGTTATGTCAACAGTTAAGTATATTTATTATAGAGGATTTCTAGTATCTTACAAAGTATCAACTTTTGTGCATCCTATTATTATTATTATTATTATTATTATTATTATTATTATTATTATTATTATTATTATTATTATTATTATTATTGTTGTTGTTGTTGTTGTTGTTGTTGTTGTTGTTGTTGTTGTTGTTGTTGTTTCACTATTTTATTTGTGGCTTTTGTTAAAAAATATGCTTACTTTTTTCTGTATAATTTTGAAATAAAAAATACACATACGTAATACATAAATGAACTGGAGATGTCCAAGACTGAGCTTTTAAAATAAGGCATGTGTTCTCTCTATGAGGCTAACTGGATAGTTCAGTGAATCAGGAGTCTGGCCACAGAGCCAGAGGTTGGGAGTTCAATTCCCCCACTGCGCATCCCAGAAGAGCCAACCTGTGTGGCCTTGGGCAAGCTGCACAGTCTCAAGATGCCCCCAGAAGAAGGGAATGGTAGACCACTTCTCAGTATTCTCTACCTGGAAAGCCCTTGAAAAGAGGTCACCATAAGTCAGAACTGACTTGACGGCGCATGATGATGATGATTCTCCCCATGAACTTTGGGAGGTCTGAGGTCTTGGTAGTAGTGCTGGTATTGATTTTGTAGTGGACTTTTGACTGTTTGCATTGAATTTCTGTTTTGTTTTGATGACTGTTATTTCATTTTCATTTTCTAATCTGCCGTTTTATACACAGTTATTCATCACTTTGACTCTCGGTGGAGAGACAATGAATAAATGCAGAAGCTGGGAAGCAAATAAAATAATCCAACCTGGGAATTATGGTATAGATGGAAAGGGTTCTGGAATCAAACCTTGTAAGAAACATTTGAAGAGTTTGATGTGTTTAGCCTGGAAAAGAAAAGATGGAGAGGTGATATGAAAGCAGTATCAGCCCCAAAATCATCCATACAAAAGTATCCTGGGCTCACGATGTGTGGGTGTGAAATACGAAAAAAACTGACAGGAAGAAAATTGAAAGATGATGTTGGAGGAGAGCTTTATGGATACTTTATGGGTCCTTTTAAGGAGAAAGGTGGGGTAAAATATTTTAAATAAATAAAATATTTTAAATAAATAAAATAAATAAAGACAAGTAACTGGGTTTTAGGTCACATCAAGTGTGAAATTTCACTAGAATCCAAAAGGACTAAACTGAAACCTCTTTACTTTGGACACATCTTGAGGACACAAGAGTCAACAGAAAAGACAATAAGGCTGGGAAAAGTTGAAGGAATCAGGAAGAGAGGAAGACAACGAGAGATGGATTGAGTCAAGAAAGGAAGCCGTGACCTTTAATTTACAAGATCTGAGCAGGGCTGTTCATGACAGGAACTTTTGGAAGCCGTTAATCATAGCATCGCTATAAATCAGAAGCAAGGGGATGGCATATAACACTCACATGCAAATAATAGCCATCTTTCAATATTTGAAGGTCTGTCGCTTGTTTTTGAGGTTCCACAAGGGTTGGGCCATAACGAAAAGAGAGTTAACGAATTAGGAGGAATTCTGTCACATTAAGAACTGTTTGACTGTGGAAGTTGTATGACAGGGATGAGATTTTAAAATAGAGGTAAGAGGGCCATCAATCAGGGGCCCTTGAATTGCAACTTTCCAACATGGAGAACAGTCGGGAAGAAATGACCTCTTCCAATTTTATGATTCTAAGATTCTGTGTGAGATGATGCTTTGGTGCCTCGCAGCTTCAGCCACCCTTTCGGGCCCGTCTCCCTCGGCTTCTTTTGTCACCCCAGTCGTAGTAACAGCATGTGAACTGACACGGATGCCCGCATTGGTACAGCAATTTCAATTTATTTTCTTACTTTAACAAGAGAAGGAGGGAGAGGGAAGGAGGGGAATAGACTGGAGCTCAGCCAAGCCATGCTGGGTATTGTCAAATATTTTGGCAAGCCGTATCTCCCAATTTAGTGCAAAACATCTTTACTAGGGAGAACACCAGTGAGTGAGCAACAAACTTGGCTTTAAACTCTGAGCACAGCAGCAAAGAAAGCTGCGTCTTAAGCCACGTGGAGGATGCCTGGAGGGGGAGACCCTATACCAACCTGACACACTCTGGATGATTCAGGGGAATCATTAGACCTTGGTTGCAACCAGGCTGCAAACGCATCAACTCCTAAAATACACAGAACTTAGGAAGAAAGAAACAAATTGCTTGAGACTACAACTCCCCAAACTCTTTTGGCCAGGGTGTGGGCTCCTGGGACTTGTAGCCCAGAAGAGTATATTTTCCAAGCTCTTATGATACAGTACGTAGGAGAAGGCGAAACTCCTCTATCTCATACCATCACCCGTCCTTTTCTGGCCTTGCTGCTTGCAACTAGAGATGGGGACGACTCACCATTTTGGCGAGTCGTCCTGCTTCGTGAGTCGTCAAAAGTCGACGACTCATGAAACACGAAGTTGCCCCCATGAACCAACGAATAACGAATTTATTCATTGATTCGTGGGGGGTTATTAAAAAACAACACCATCCCGCCCCCTGCTGCCACCGCCACCCCCCAGCTGCCACCCCCACCGCTGTTCCACTGCTGCCCCCCATCCCCCGCTGACACCCCCATACGAAGAAAAAAAGCGCCATCCTATGGCTTTTCCATTCTGCCTACCGGCCCGCCGATCAGCTAATCAGTGGGCCAATAGGCAGCCACCCACCCCCACAGCCTACCCCCACCCCCTTCCTCTCCCTACCTTAGCCGCCCCTGCCCCCACCGACACCCCCTTTCCGTAATTATCGCCGCCACTGCCGAGGTCTCCATGAGGCCTCCGCAGCTGTAGAAAGGGAAGATGGCGGCTGCGGCTTCATTTAGGGTAGGGAAGCTGCAGCTGCCATCTTTCCAAAGGGCAGCCAGGATTCCCTTAAGGCAGACTACAGCTGTGTTTTGCCTCCTCTAGGACTTGTTTTAGAGAATTGTGTTTGTAATTGGTAATAGGACACTGTCAGCTTCCCCTGAAAGAATAATAGATGGTTTAAAGAGCAGGAGAAAAATTAAGAATACAACCCTCAGCAAAAACAGCGCAAGGACACCGTGAAATCCTCACATGGAGGAGCCCTCAAAGGTCTGCTCACTTGAGACTTCCCCCCGCTGAAAGTGGATTTTTCATGATCACAATGACCCTGATCCAGAAAAAATAATTATGTGGTCGGGACCTGGCCTTGACGAGTTAAATATCACAAGTTTGCTCTATGGCCTAGGGTTAAGCTCCAGTCCTTGGTCTTCCCTTTGTTCTGCCTCTCAGTTTTGGTTTCAGTTTCAGTTGTGTTCTCTGCCCAGCTGGAAATAAAAAGCATGTTTGAATGCCTGCCGTTGGAAGGAAGAGTTTGTTTATTCTGTAATTAATATGATGTGTAGAGGAGGATTGGGTGCTTATTGCTGAAGAGTGTAACCAACATAGCCGAATGTAATGCTTACGCTACCTTAGCCTTGACTCCTTCAAAGTACTTACAACACTCACAATTCTAGTAGGTCAAAAGATTTGTGTGTGTGTGTGTGAATCCTCAGTGGCAAAGAATGAAAACAGCCCTCGAGGAGTAGAAACACATCTGTGCACACTGCAATTTCACTGGCTAGCTAACCATCTTGGCAGTAAGTGTGGGATAATTTCTCAGTGTTCTAATGTGTATCCAGAAAGTCTCTTCCAGCTTTCAAGGCAGAAAAATCATTCCAATGACCAATTTTTAAAAATCCGATTGCTTTCAACTATTAGTTTCCAGTCACTTAATTAGTCCTTTATATAGCAAACAACTTTTTAAAAAGTCACTCGGTTGTCCAACAGGAGGGAAAATCTGGATAGAGGCAAGAAGGACAGACTCTCAAGGAGGAGTTTAAAAACGCATCTTACAGTACCCTGTTCCCCCGAAAATAAGACCTAACCTGAAAATATGCCCTAGTATGATTTTTCAGGATGCTCGTAATATAAGCCCTACCCCAAAAATAAGCCCCAGTGAAGTGAAACCCTGCCCTCCACCATTATGCAGCATTGTGCAGCAACCAGAAGAAGATGACATGACTGTAAAATAAAACATCCCCTAAAAATAAGCCCTAATGCGTTTTTTGGAGCAAAAATTAATATAAGACCCTGTCTTATTTTCGGGGAAACACGGTATTTACTTTCCCTTCGCTCTTCCCATAATTTTTAGGATGCACAAGGTTGTGTTTTGAAGGTGGAATTTAACACGATGCCTGTTTCAGTATTAAAGCTAGGCTCAGAAGTTCATCGTCATTACCAAAGTAATGCAGTTCATGAAGAATCAGGACAGATCACCGGTAAAAAAGAACTGTCGACTGATTGATTGATTGATCGATCTTATTTATAGGCTGCCTTTTTCCCAATAAGGGGACTCAAGGTGAAACACAGTATTAAAAAGAATAGATTTAAAAACATACTGAGATATACATTTTAAAAAAGCCAGTTAACATATAAAACTGATTAAAATGCATTGAATAATTAAAACAGGCAAAATGTTAAGAACTATCTTAACTTTAAAAATGGCATTCTGGGACCCAGTTGTTAAAAGCCTGCCTGAAAAGGTGGTTCTTCCGCTGTTGGCAAAAGAATGAAAGGAAGAGGTCCAAACTGACCTCCCAAGGAAGAACATTCCAGAACCTGGGAGCAGCCACAGAGGAGCCCCCCCATGCCCCCATCAGCTCTGCCTGCGCTGGCAATGGGAACAAGAGGTGTGTTGAGTTGTCTCATCTTTTTTTTTTTTTTTTTTTTTTTGAAAATATGTATTTCCAGAGACATCAGGCTTGAAAACTTGAGTTTGCCTGGGTCCAGACAACCTGAAGTACCTGAAAAACAATAAGTGTAAGCATCTCTGGTAAGAATTGTTCTGGAAATATGAATGGTTAGAATATTCTTCATCTGCTGATGCAGGTTTCTGCTATGCTTGCCGAAATTTCCAACCAAATACTTTAGAACAAGATGGCTTTACATTAAAAGGTTTCAACGATGGGAAGAAAGCAGTGGAAGAATTAAGAGATTCTGAAATATTCTACATCTATAATCCATATTTCAGCAATGTCTGTGCTGCTTGAAAAAGGAAGGCAGCTTTCACATGAAACCTCTGTGACCACTATAGTTCTTGAATGCAAATGGAGAATGTAACCATATACCAATATCGTAGCATAGTCTCAGATAACATAGTACTAAACATAAATGCTTTAGATGTCCTATGCTGTGTGTTCCTAGAAGATTCTACTAAAGACAAAAAAAAATGTGAATATGTCACTTTAGGAATATGGTGTGTGAAAAATTGAAAGTTTATGAATTTTTGTTATGCTTGAAGAAAACAATCTGGAACAAGTTGTTAATCCAAATGTTTATCAACACTGATGGCACAAGTATTATGAGTGGCAGAAAAGGAAGAGTGCAAGTTTTATTTCAACAGAAGCTTCAAAGAAAAATCCCGTATGTCTACTGCAGTAATCAGCATCTCCATCTGATTGCTGTAAAAGCTGTGGGTGGTATAAAGCTGTCGAACAATATTTTCACCAATGTGCTATGCTTCATACAATGTTTAAGCATGGAAAATTTGCAAGTTTTTACGAAGGTCCAGGAGGAAGGATCGTCTGGTGTTGTGTACCTCCTTACAAAGTGACTCACCCCGAAATGTAGCTACCTCATCTAACAAGGAAGGTTGACTACAGGTTGACTATTGTAACAAACTTAATTCTTACAACGTGGATATTTAAGCACTCAAAATGGTTGTACCCAAGTCCAAACGGGAGCATGAAAAGGCAGAATTCCAAGTTTGCAAGAAGTACATTTAAAAAAAATAAAACAGAAAATTAAACCAAAAGGCAGACTCTTGTTAAGAAAATGCAGAGTGTAATTCCTCACAGGAGTAACACCCTGCAAGATTGGTGTGCGGTTGCGTGAGGTAGAGACAATTTTGTGGAAAGCAATGGGGTTTCTGTGGGGGCGACTGAGGTAGCGAATACGTTCCTGCAGAAACAAGGAAGCAAAGCAATGAATATAATGGACTATTGTTCAGATGGTTAAAAAAAGAGGATTTTGTGCTACATTTTTAGAAAAACAAAACCCTGATGAACCGTTCTTTCTCCTGAACCACAATGTAATGAACACTCATCATGCTTGGCCAGCACAGAAATGCAGGTTGGAAGCACTTGCCCCCAATCTGTTAGAATACTGCCTCATCATCATCATTGTCTCCATCATTTAATGCTATGCAGTCACTTTAATTTGACATTTTTTACACCAAGGGTCGGCATCCGGCGGTCCATGCGTTGCATGGACCCTCTAGGTACTTTTTAAAAGCATTCCAGCACATTTGAGACTCCCCGCTCCAAAAATTATTTTCGAAAACATTTTGGAAAAAAACTTGGTGGCAAAATTGCTCTAAGGGAGGGACAGTTTAAAAATATATATATTTTAATTATTAGCAGAGGGGGTGAGGGAGATTTTTTCCTCCAGTTTAAAACTGCACACGGTTTCAATGAATCCCATTTTTCCAATGAATATAAAAGCCCATTGTAGTGATCACGGAAATGTGTAAGTAAATTAAGAATGGAAATCAGCCTCACTCGGGCCATACCCTTCCTTCTCTACCCCCTTACCCTCGTGGCCCGTGGGTTGCCAGCAAATCTGAAAAAACGGCTCTGAGCCCCCCTGAGGTCTCCCACCCCTCGTTTTGGCCTACGTCTGCTATAATCCACCCAAACAAGAGGACTATTTCTCCCCCCCACACACACACTTTCCCTGCCCCAGATGTGGGGGGAAAGGGGGTGAGGTTAAAAGAACAACTGCTTCCCTCAAGCCACCATGAAACAGAATAAATTTTGAACCAGGGGAATGGCCTTTGTTCTTGGCTCCATTTCTTTGCCACCAGTAAGCAAGGACGAAAACAATTGCCCAAGTGGGAGAGTAACATTAGGATGTGGTATGTTTCCCATACATTTTTTCAAAAGCCTTGTTTAATGTGCTTTAGCAGCCGGAAACGAGGGCAACAGGCGTTAGAAACCGCATCGCTCTGTCACATGGTGGGAACTGGTAGCTGCCGACTCCAGCATGTGCTGTAACAAGACATTTAGTGTCAGCGTATAAATCAAAATCCCAACCAGGAAAACTGAGTCTGAATCTGTCATCTCCTAAGGCAGATATATATCCTTCCCTTTGTAAAGGAATTAAAGGAAACTGGTCTGATGAAGTGCTAGGAGAGCCTTGCCCAAGGTCGTATGCCGTGAGATTCAAGCCAAACCTGCAACACAAAACCCAAGGTTTCCTGCTTTCTCGGTCCTCTGCCTTCCCAACGCATCCATCTCCCCTAACCCTTAGTATCTGGGGGATAGTTTGATCGTTCCGCACAGATGTGGGGATACAACTCTTGAAATGTTGCATATGGGAGCTATTTAATACAGAAGCCTGCAAGTGATAAAAAGGGAGGGGGGAGGGGAAAAAAGAAGAAAAGAAACCAAACCTCCTCTATGGACAACATTCCTTACAAAGGGGAAAGACTACTGAGATACTGGAGAGAAAATCAAGACAGAAATGGCCGGGTGGAAAGCCAGACTCTAAAGGCTTTGACATCCTCATCTTTCTCCAAACGGCACCACAGCAGATGAGTGGGACAGACGTGGGTCCAGTCTTCAGCATTCTTGCCTTTTCTTTCTCGTACAGATTATAAATAGTTGTTGCTCTGGGCTGTGAGTTCAAGTCTGCATTGCAGAGGCTGATCTGTAAAGAGCTGTTAATTAGCAGGCCTTGCCTTATATATCACGATGCTAAAGTAGTCATGTCATATCTTCCCTAATTGTGTCATAGCCATCATGAAATCCACCAGTTTCATTTTCTCTCACCTTTGGTGTTTTAAAATCTCAAGTTCTGGACACCCCAAAGGTTTGCAAATGTTGGTAAAAAGAACAGGAAATCAAATTCTCCTTTGTTTGCTTTGGCTGAGTTTGGTAGACTCAGCTGTTGCAAGCACAGGTAGCATGATGCACTGTGTCCTACAGATATTAAAGGTGAGGACTGGTCAGGAAAGAGGCTGCAGCCATAACTCAGTATCATTGGCGTGGTTCAATATGGAAAGATCCGAAACGTAAATTTTTAAGAGCTGAACATGCAAAACCTTCTAACTGGATTGATGAAGCTGTCAGTTTGGGTTCTGCATTGCTACTTTTCTGAGCAAGGTTGCAGGAGCTTCCCATAAGTGTGGTGCAGCTTAAAAACAAGATGTTCACTCCGTGCTCACTGGAAATTGGGTGTGGGCATGATTGGAACCTCAAATTCCTAACATTCTGAGTGTATAATTTTAAACAAATTCTTGACAAATTTGTCAAAATGACAAATAATCCTCACCCATTCTTATTCCTTTAGGTCTTGGATTGTGTCAGCACGGTATAGCAGTCAAAGTGCCGTGCTGGGATGTGGGAGATCTGGTTCTTGACCCAAACAGGGAGTGAAACATGATGGGCTGGTCAGTATCTCTCTCAGCCTGATCTATGTAACAGGCTGAGACATATTGCTATGAGGAAAAAGATTAGGCATCCTTCAGTCTCGAGAGACTATTTATTTATTTATTGGATTTCTATCCCGCCCATCTAGGCCAAAGGTCTACTCTTTGGTAACGTGCTCTGAATAGAGGACTTGGAACAGTGTCTAGTGTGGCTGAGAAGGCCAATTCGAGAGTGACCATCCCTTCCACACTGAAGACAAATACAATCTGTCCCCTGTCTTTACCTTTACCTTTTTACCTATGAGGATAAGGTGAGGAAGAAATCTGTGTTGAGTTTACTGGAGGGAAGGGGGGATATAAATATAGCAAAAAATAAACACTTCATATTGGATATCTAGAGGCTGATTGACTTAACACTAGCCTAGTTTTCTCTGAGGTGGCACACTAGTGGTAGCCCATAACACCTTAGGCTGCAGGTGACTCCAGTTCTGGAGATGTGAGGAATCCACTCTGGGTTGTCATCTGCACTCTAAAGGAGTTTTCCAAGGTCCTGAAGTGAGCCCTGTGGCACAGTGCTTAAACTGCAGTACTGCAGTCAAGCCTCTGCTCACAACCTGAGTTCGATGCTGAAGGGTTCAGGTAGCTGACTCAAGGTTGACTCCACCTTCCATCTTTCTGAGGTCGGTAAACAACGTAAGTACCCAGCTCATTTGGGGGGGGGGGCAAAGTATTCCTTGCTTAATTGTGTTATAAACTGCCCAGAGACTGCTCTAGCACTATGGGGTGGTATATAAGTTGAAACAATAAACAAACAAACAAACAAATAAGCAAATAAATAAATATTTGGGGGATCAGTTTCTAGGCATTTGACATTGGGATTTCTTGGACTTCAGTCCCCAGAATTGACCAGGAATTTTCCCAGCCAAATCCGGTGCAACTCACATGGAGCCTAGCCACTTCTATACATCTCCCCTTTCCCCCTCACTCGGAATGTGCTTGTCTCTCTGTGTGCAGTCTGCTTAAAAGGTGTGCAGTCTGCTTAAAACCATATCTGGAGGTTTCACCTCTTTTTCTTTTCTTTTTTGCTGGTTTTGCGGGGGGAGAGTGGAGGGGTTCGGAGGCCTCTGTGGGCTAAGCATTGTAAATTTATTTTATGTAAAATAAAAAACTTGTCTCCAGGTGAGAGAGATTACTTTAACCCACAACAGCAGCAACAACAGCTTGGTAGGGAGTGGTAACATCACCCTGAGCTATCAGCATCCTGAGTCTCATCATCATCCATCATCCTCAGTGGCAGCTACAGCAGCAGAGATGACACAAGGAGTGATATCAGCACTTGAGATAGATTTTCGATTAGCCCCTTCCCGTGGGCCTCTATCGTCCTGGTTCCACGAAACAGCAATTTGCATCAGATAATTAGTAGGACAGTTAGCTAGGCAATCACATCTGGATGGTGCTTTTTAACGGGTGCCGTCACATAAATTATTTGGGGGAATTTTTCGGGGGGGGGGGCTAGGAAATTTACATTTACCAAACTTTGATTTAAATCCTCATCCAGGGAGTTTATTTTTGTGTGTGGTGGGAATTGAATTGAGTTGCTTATGGGATGTTTTCTTACCCCATGGGAATGCCAAAGTATTGTAGGGTTAGGGTTAATGGGTCTTATATTTCATGATGATGATGATGACAACGATGACAATGACAGTATGCCATGAAGTTGCTTCTTACTTATGGTGATTCTATGAATTAACTACTTCCCAAAGCTTCTGTCATTAACAACCCTGCTCAGGTCTTGCAATCCAATTATTTCCTTTACTGAGTCAATCCATCACACATTTGGTCTTCCTCTTTTCCTGTTGCATTCCCCTTTTCCCAGCGTAATTTTCTTTTTAAAGTCTTCTTTGCACAATATGCCAAAAATATGATAGTGTCAGTCTTTTTTTTTTTAAACTCTCCTTCTACAGAGAGTTTAGGCAGGTTTTTTTCCTGTTTTGTATATCTTTGAAAAATGTGCACAAATGAAAAACAATTGCTCCAAACTATAGACTTGGAGAAACATGTGTAGAAGCATGTACATAGTGAATAGGCCATGCCGAAATGGGTGTGGATTTCCATGGGGGAAAAAAGACATGCAAAAAACTCACAATCCAGCACAAAACAACTGTAAAGGTTGTACCAGTGGAGGTCAAAGAAATACAGTGGATTAGGGATCGAGATTTGTTATGTCCGTCATGAGGACTATGTACTTCCGCATTCTAACACAGTTTTATCAGTCCTTAATGGGAGATTAGCCCCTTCCCGTGTTATGTGTTATGTGCCATCAGGTCACCTCCAACTTCTGGTGACTCTATGAATGAGGGATCTCCAGAATGTCCTGTCCTCAAATGGCCTGGTCAGCTCTTGTAAACCCACGCCTGTGGGTTCCTTGATGGAGTCAATCCATCTCATATTTGGTTTTCCTCTTTTCCTCCTTCCCTCAGAGAGAGTGGGGGCTGGGAAGATGCAATGTCAGATTTCATTTCTAGGAGCAAGAAGGCTAGGGTTCCTCATGAATTCAACTTGCAAAAATATATTACTGTATAAATACTAGAGGTCTAAGTAAATACTCCCGGGTAGGTGGGGCTCGTTAGCCTTGGAAGGCAGCCCATCGAGGAGAAGGAAAACTCCGATTTCAAACCTCCACTGCCTTATGACTATATCCACCAATAGAAAAGGCTTCAGGAGTTAACCTCAAGGCAAAATCCAGAGCCGGAGTCCCGGAGGCAGTTCGTGACTGTGCACAGTCACGCTTGGCAACTCCTGCGACATCGCTTGAACCAGTTTTATTGGCTCTTGACTTTCCATTGGACTACTTCAGTGATGTGGAGAGGGGGGATTTTCTGCTTGGGTAACAGTCTATCCTCCATATTATTTAACCCAGGCTTCGTGCTCTGGAGAGGACACTCCAGCTTCGCATACAGCGTTGAAACAACACGGGAAGTAGCAGTTACCGGTTATAAGTCTTTGCTCGATTGGCGTAGAGCATGATGCCAGGGGCTACTTCCGACGGTAGGAGAGGTCATTGCACCTCACTAGGTAGCTACTGCCCACCTTAAGCTGGGCAGCCCCAGCCATTAAGGTGCCACCTTGCCACGGTCTGTTAACCTCACGGGGTGCGTGGGGTTTAGGGTGAAAGCCAACAAGCAGATCAATAACCCTGCACCATGCAACAATCATAAGAAAACTTCTGCCCTAAAGTTGGGCACCTGGAATGTTCGGACAATGACCCCTGGCTTTTCTGACGACCTGCAGGAAATAGACGACGTGCGCAAGACAGCTGTCATCGACATGGAACTGAGTAGACTGCAGATGGACATTGTTGCCCTGCAAGAGACGAGATTGCCAGACATGGGATCGGTCAAAGAAAAAAACTTCTCATTCTTCTGGCAGGGAAAACCATTGAATGAGACCAGGGAACATGGTGTTGGCTTTGCGGTCAGAAATACTCTGCTGAGATCCATTGTTCCACCTACTGTGGGGAGTGAAAGAATCCTGTCTCTGCAGCTCCACTCATCAGCAGGACCGGTCACCCTCATTAGTGCATATGCACCAACACTGTCGTCCACAACAGAAGTCAAAGACAAATTCTACAATGATCTGGCAGCTACTATCAAAAAAAATCCCCGAGAGAGGGCCACTGTTCATTCTCGGAGACTTTAACTCTAGAGTTGGTGCTGATCACAATTCTTGGCCCACTTGTCTAGGCCATTTTGTCATTGGGAAGATGAACAAAAATAGCCAATGCTTGCTGGAGTTTTGTTGTTATTATGGTCTTTGTCAGCAACACGTTCTTCGACACAGAGTCTCTTGGAGACATCCAAGATCGAAGCATTGGCATCAGCCTGATTTGATCCTCACTAGATGCTCTAGCTTTCCTAGTATTAACGATCACACGCAGTTATCAGGATGCTGATTGCGATACTGATCACTCCCTGGTGTGTAGCAGAGTAAAACTGTGAATAAAGAGATTGTATCACACGAAAAAGGGAGGAAGACCATGTATTGACATCAGCAAGACTCGTGATCAGAGAAAAGTGGAGGCATTTGCTCAAGCGCTTCAGGAAACCCTTCCAGGCCCGGCTGATGGAAATGCACCTGAACGATGGGAACATTTCAAGAACGCTGTTTATAACACCGCCTTGTCCACATTTGGCAAGAAGACCAAAAAGACGGCAGACTGGTTCGAAGCCCATTCAGAGGAGTTGATGCCAGCCATAGAGGATAAGAGGAGCGCTCTAGCAGCATACAAAGCCTGTCCTAGTGAGTACAACTTGCAGGTTCTTCGAGTTGCTCGTAGCAAAGTCCCAACAGACTGCCAGGAGATGTTCTAACGATTATTGGCTTCAGCTCTGCTCTCAGATACAGATAGCAGCGGACACAGGTAACATCAAGGGAATGTATGACGGTATCAAACAGGCTTTAGGTCCAATAAAGAAGAAATCTGCTCCTTTGAAGACTGCTACAGGCATGATCATCCAGGACCGAGCACAGCAGATGGAACGCTGGGTGCAGCACTACTCTGAGCTATATTTCAGAGAGAATGTAGTAACCGAAGAAGCATTAAATAACATTGAGTGCTTGCCTGTCTTGGAAGAGTTGGACAGCAAACCAACTTTAGAAGAAATAAAAGTGGCCTTGAATTCCCTCACCTCCAGCAAGGCACCTGGGAAGGATAAAATCCCTGTTGAAGTGCTGAAGTGCTGTAAAGAGACGATCACCACAGAGCTGTATGAAATCTTTTGTCTTTGCTGGACGGAAGGTGGAGTACCACAGGACATGAAGGATGCAAACATCGTCACATTGTACAAGAACAAAGGCGACAGGGGCGACTGCAATAACTACCGTGGCATCTCTCTTCTCAGCGTTGTAGGGAAGCTGCTTGCCCGTGTTGTGCTGAAGAGACTCCAGGTGCTTGCAGACAGAGTCTATCCAAAATCACAGTGTGGATTTCGAGTTAATAGATCCACCATGGTATTTTGACATGGTATTTTCCCTCAGACAGTTGCAGGATAAATGTAGGGAACAACAACAGCCACTCTTTGTGGCCTTCATAGATCTCACAAAGGCCTTTGATTTGGTTAGCAGGGATGGCCTTTTTAAAATACTTCCCAAGATTGGATGTCCACCTTGACTCCTTAACATCTCAGGTCCTTTCATGAGGAAATGAAGGGCACTGTAGTTTTGGTGGCTCAACATCAGATCCCTTTGACATCCGAAGCGGAGTGAAACAGGGCTGTGTCCTCACGCCGACCCTGTTTCGGATCTTTTTTGCTGTCATGCTGAAGCACACCTTTGGAACTGCAACAGAAGGTGTCTATGGACGAGATAAGGTGGAAAGCTCTTTAATCTCTCTAGATTGAAAACAAAGACCAAAGTCCAGCTGAAATGCATGCGGGACTTCCTCTTTGCCGATGATGCAGCTGTTGTTGCCCATTCTGCTGAAGAGCTCCAACAACTTATGAATCGTTTTAATAAGGCCTGCCAAGATTTTGGACTAACAATTAGCCTGAAGAAAACACAAGTCATGGGCCAGGGCGTGGACTCACCTCCCTCTATCACCATCTCTACACAAGAATTGGAGGTTGTTCATGATTTCGTGTACCTTGGCTCAATGATCTCTGGCACTCTCTCTCTAGATTAGAGTAGACGTTGTCTAAATGGGCGGGGTATAAATTTAATAAAATAAATAAATAGATAGATAGATAGATGTCGAGCTGGATAAACGCATTGGCAAAGCAGCTACCATGTTCTCTAGACTCACAAAGAGAGTATGGCTTAATAAGAAGCTGATAGCATATACCAAGATCCAGGTCTATAGAGCCTGTGTCCTGAGTACACTCCTGTACTGCAGTCAGTCCTGGACCCTTTGTGCATGGCAGGAGAGGAAGCTGAACACGTTCCATATGCATTGTCTCCAACACATTTTTGGTATCACCTGGCAGGACAAAGTTCCAAATAGAGTAGTCCTAGAATGAGCTGGAATTTTTGGCATGTATACATTACTGAAACGGCGATGTCTACATTGGCTTGGGCATGTCATGAGAATGGCTGACGGTCAGATTCCAAAAGATCTCCTGTATGGAGAATTAGTGCAGGGAAATCGCCCCAGAGGGAGACCGCAGCTGCAGTACAAGGATATCTGCAAGCGGGATCTGAAGGCCTTAGGAATGGACCTAAACAGATGGGAAACCTTGACCTCTGAGTGCTCAGCCTGGAGGCAGGCAGTGCAGCATGGCCTCTCCCATTTTGAAGAGACACTTGTCCAGCAGGCCGGGCAAAGAGGCAGTCCCGAAACCAGCCAAATCAGGGAGCTGGACAGGGGACAGATTGTATTTGTCTTCAGTGTGGAAGGGATGGTCACTCTCGAATTGGCCTTCTCAGCCACACTAGATGCTGTTCGAAGTCCTCCATTCAGAGCACGTTACCATAGTCTCTCGAGACTGAAGGATGCCTACATGGACTAGAGGTCAAATTATAGGTTACAGATAGCACATCATCAAGAAGTGAAAACACATTAACATGATTCTGCAAAACTTTTAACTGAGCAATTTTATTAGCCATTAGCCTCTTTATCTCTCAATGGCCAACCACAAAACAAAGCAGGCTAGTTAGCAAATGTATCTTTCAGCCTTTAGAACATTCTCTCTTTTAATGATGTGCTATCTATAATGTACAGTTTGACCCTAAATGTCATGGTTGTCTCTTTCATACTTTGAGATAATTATGGGATTGCTGTCAGTATCTGATGACCCTTCCTTCCTTCCTTTAAAGCAAAGGCAGGTGTGCTTCACTATGGCAGTCCTAGCACTATGTAAGCCCATTGAATTGTTTATACCAGGAATGGGAAAGCTACAGCCCTGCAGATGTTATTGGATTCTATATCCCATAAGTCCCAGCCAGCATAACTAATGTCAGGGCTGATGGGCATGGTAGTCTGACCATTCCTGAAATGGTTCCATACATTTGGTTTCCAGCATGGATGGCCCACTTCATCAGATCTGGGAGACCAATTTTCTGCCCTCGGAAGCATCAGGTCATGATTTTTTAGTGATAGAACTCATTTTGAGAAGAGGGGTGGGGTCGCCTGATCGGGTCAGAGGCCACAAAAATAGCTTTAAGAAGCCCATGAGAACCTGGACCCCCTTTATAGCACCGGTTGTTTGGAATAGAAGAATATATTACACAGAATTAGCTCTGTACCTTTGGAACATGTCACCTGTGATCTGTGTCAAATACTGTTCTTTGGTAGCTTTTCATCCTGAGATTTTCTTCTCCCTTTAATGCTGGCACTAACTGGTACTGTTTTAGATCACGTTATTGTGTTCTTTTAAAAATCTGTTTGTAAGCAGCCTTGTGAGGGCTTTGATCTGAATGATGGAACAGAAATATTTTAAAGAAATAAATAGCATTCCTTGGGAACTTTTCTCTGTCTTGGTTTAAATGGAAAGCAGCTGTTGCCAGCTGTTGTCCTCTTGAGGAGAGGGCTGGCAGCTGAGGTGGAAGGACTCAAACTTTCCCTTGCCAGCTGTTGTTTCCTTTAAATCAATTCCCCTCAAAGCTGGTTTTCACCTGTAGTGTCCAGGTACACATTCCTGTGTCTTTTCACTAATGGGAGAAGAACTTGTGTGCTGGGGTGAGGAAGAAAGAGGAGCACAAGGGGTATGAGATGTGTAATCCAGGGGATCCTGAAAGTTAGGGCCAGACATTCCGTGACACTGTTTTGCTTGTCTTCACAGATGAATGCATTTATAGGATTTCTGGACTATAACGCTGTAGGATGCAGCAAGTGGCCCCATCAGCCCCATCTCCATGACAGTACAGTGAGACGCTCCAACCTTAAATTTTTATTCGAGCAAAAAAAAAAACTGAAAAGAAGCTTAGCCAACGTCATTGAGCTGACATTAATCTCTCAACTTCCCCAATTGTTTGTCCTTATGGTTCTCAGTTTTGCCTCTGAGTTGGAGGGCAGACGCCCTTCTCTTCCACCAGCTTGAGCACTCTGCGAAGGGGTGTGTGTGCCACAACAGGGGTGTTGGATGGAGACTATCCCCTGTCTCTGGAGGTGAGAGGCATGGATGCAGGCACTGGCGTAGCTGGGAGTCTCTGAATGAGTACTTCTAGGCCCATAGGTGTGGAAGGCTGCTGCCCCTCTCCGGTCAATGGTGAAGTGGACCTGGTGTGCCCCCGGGGGCTTGCACTGCGTTGTGGCTGGTTGTGCTCCCCTAGGTTTCTGGTCTCTAGATTGTCCCACATGGTCCACTGCCGAGTCCTGGGACTGGGGCTGATCTTGCCTTCACTGGCAGCGATGTTGGGCTCAGCATTGGTTCACTGACCAACGAGCTTTTGTGGTGCCTCATCCCAGTGCATCTGAGCCTCCTTCTCCATTGGGACCACGAGGTCCACCCATGCACTGCTCCATGGGCCACCTGTCCAAATCTGGCTTCCTGTAACTAGAGCTCACTATTACGTGTCCTGCATTCTGGGATGACTGAGTACAGTTCCTGCCTCTCCTCTGTAGGACTACCTTTCAGGTATTTGAAAAGTGATCATATCTCCCCTCAGGCTTAAATCAGCTTCCTATGTCCCCCTAAGAACAGAAGAACTCTTGCTATTATTGTTTCCATGGCCTTTTCGTGATTTTTCCTGAACTGTAAGATACCATAGAATGGCCCATCAGGGCATCAACTGAAGACCAACTGAGTTCTCAAACATCATGGACTCTTGATGCCTAACATGCAGTACTGCATGCTGAAGAAAGCATCCACTAGGTAAAACTATTTATTTGGCTTTAATTTGGCTTACATTCCTGGTGGTTTAACTGAATTCCTAATCCCAGCTCTGTTAGAGGCAGGCCATGCTACTGGGAATTCTTCCCTCCTGCGGCCGAAAATAAATTCTTTGAGTTTCAAAAAGGCAGAGAAGAAGGAGTGGGTGGGGGCAGATTGTCTGGCTGTCTTCTGTTTTAAGAGATGGGCCATAAATTCCAAACTGCTAGCTGAGGAGGAGTTTGAAATCAACATGGATATTGCAGTATTTCCACCTAAGAAGCTAACTTGGCCTCTACACCATCAACTGGGTGAATTTGGGACATTAATAACAGCATATAAGCTGGAACTACCCACATGAACTTGATACCCAGCCTTGAAGAAGATGATTTATCATTGAAAGCTTATTGTTTGTTTTTTGTTTTCTGTTATTTTTGTTTTAAATTCTTAATGGTCGATTAAAGGTATCACCTGTTCCTGTATTTGTATTGTTCCCACTGCCATGCGGCCTCTTCCTGATTTTGACGATTAGGTTTTACACCCATCAACCTTTTCCTAGAGTTCTTATGGTCTCCAAAGCATCCCTCTTAGAACATAATTGCAACCAGTCTTCATAGCAGAGGGGGAGGCTTATGTTCACAGGGACGAGAAACAAGTAATTGTTACTCCACTCCACGATGATTCCTCTAGTTTGCACCATCGAAAACAGCTGTACATTTTCCCGTGTCAGGGATCTGAACTGCTTACTGTTGCCCAGGAGGAAGTCTGCCTAACGTCTCATCAGGATCAGCTTGAATTATGATCCACCCCATCGGGCCACCTTGGTTTTGGAGATTGCATAGCTTGGTGTTTTCTGGCTGCAAGGAAGTGTTGATTTAGCTGTCTTTACGTATTTATCCAACATCCTTCTGAGGGTGTGTTCAGGACCATCGCATAAATTTCGGTCGGGTTGCATCGACCACCAAAACGTCTCAAAGGTTTGCCCTCAAATAAGTATGAGACTTAAAGTGAGAGCCATCTATCTGTGGGCTCATTGTGAGCATTTTGATCAAAAGGACCGGAGAGAAGAATAGCATGGGACTGATGGAAAAACACGATGATTGACTTTGGTGGAGCATGCAGGAGCACTGAAGGCAGGGAGCTGAGGAAGGAGGAAAAAAATCTGGAATAACCATTGAGAGGAAGCCAAGAAACTTTTTTTCTGTGGACGTTGGAGAGCCCTGAGACTTCTGTTCATAATTTACACAGTTATTACCGTGTCTGCTTGTCTGTAGCAGGGCCCAGAGTGCCTACAGGGCTATGAAAAAGATAAATAATAACAATAAGAGCTTGTGTGGTGAAATAAAATATTATCTGACAGTAATATGGAAGGAGATGGGTTAAGGGGCCACATTGGGGGGCCACCCGCTCTTATTGCATTTTCTGAGCGGGAACAGGCAGGAGTGCCGAGCCCGTCTGTTCAACGCCAAATCCAGATGGGGAAATGTGTGTGGGTGTGTACACACGGGCGCGCACAGAACTGGACAAATTGAATAAAGTGCTGGAACATTACCCGAACCTTTTTTTTTGGAAGCAGGATGGAGCAAGAAAGGACAGGAGGTGTGGAAGTGAAGATGGATGGTGCAACTCTTTACAGCACGAGTCAAGGGATTCTGGCTGTTATTGTTACCTGCCGCAATGCTGCTGTGCCAGGTCCAGTGACCCAGCATGCAAACTGGCATGCGGAGCCTTGCAGGAAGAGGCGATATTGTTAGCCAGTTATTACCCAGTGATTCAGCGTGTTGAAAGGCAGACCTAGAAGGCCTTTTTTCAAATCCCTGCCGAGCCATCTCTGCCCTAGGTCATTTCTTTCAGTGTTTATTTATTTTGTCCTCCATTACATTTTTAAAATTCTGCCTTCTTCCTGAGAGAGCATGTTCTATTGTTCTCTCTGTTCTTGCTTTGATATGAAGCCTATGGCATAGGGAGCTGGCTGGGTAGCTCTGTGGTTTAGGCATCTCTCTGCAGAGCCAGAGGTTGGGGGTTTGATTCCCCCAATGGGCCTCCAGGGAGAAGAGCCAGCCTGCGTGGCCTTGGGCCAGCTGCACAGTCCCAGGGTGCCCCCTAGAGGAATGGAAGGGTAAAGCACTTCTGAGTCTTCTCTACCTGGAAAACCCTGAAAAGGATCACCCTAGGTCAGAATTGACTTGATGGCATGCTATTTTTAATTATTATGGTATAGGACAAGGGAAAGTATCTTCTTCCACTCCATGGATCCCACTGGGGACACATCACTACCAATTTTCCTGTCTGTCATTCCAGTTTGATGGTGGTTACCAAATTTGCTGCTGTCAACGCAGCTATCAAAGCAAAAGCAACGCGTGCTGCTTATATACCACCCCATAGTGCTTCAAGCACTCTCTGGGCGGTTTAAAAGTTAATTATGCAGGCTACACATTGCCCCCCCAGTGAGCTGAGTACTCATTTTACCGACCCTAGAAGGATAGAAGGCTGAGTCAACCTTGAGCCGACTACCTGGGATTGAACCCCGGGTCATGAGCACAGTTTGGGCTGCAGTACAGCAGTTTAACCACTGCGCCACAAGGCTCAACTATCAGATTTTGGCTGTGGCTGCAGGGTGTCTGGAAGGAAGCAGAGGCTGTCTATGGTGGAAGGAGGGAAAAGGGTTGCCAGGTCTCTGGCTGAAGTCCTGATGCTTTGCTTTCCCCCTTGGATCTCCAAACAGGGATACAAATCTCAGTGCAAATTGTGCTGGAGGAAGAGAGAGAGAGAGTTTAATTTTTGTGTGAAAATGGTTTTTAGAGCCTAGGAACTCATTTCAACCAGTTCTCAGCTGGCCTCAGCACTCATTGGCTCAGTGCAGATGTGTCTATATATATGTTGGCTGGATAGCTCAGTGGTTTAGGTATATGGCTACGGAGCCAGAAGTTGGGAGTTTGATTCTCTACATTGCCTTCTGGGAGAAGAGCCAGCTTGTGTGGCCTTGGGCATGCTCCCCAGTTCCAAGGTGCCCCCAGAAGAAGGGAATGATAAACCACTTCTGAGTATTCTCTACTTGGAAAACCTTAAAAAGGGTCGCCGTAAGTCAGAATTGACGTCACATGATTATTATTTATCATCTTTTGAGTGCTAGATGAATGTGCCTAAAAACCATCAATAAGGTGAGAGGACTAGGCAAATAATGAGTTCATGAACTTTGATCCATCCTTATAGGAAGGCAGAGGATGGAGAACCAGCATCATGACTCTGAGTCTTCTTGTATAGAGGCTGGCAAAGTTACTTTCTTGGACTACATTTCCCACAATCTCCTAGCCAACATGGTCAGTGGCTATACTGGTTGAGGGATCCTGGGTTGTGTAGTTTGAACTGGAAACCTGCAAGGCCTGCTACGAATCTCCTTCCTAACTATAATATAACTCTGTGGCAATGAAACAATGAATGGCTAGAATGAAATATTCAGCCTGTAACTCTGAAGGAAATAACCGCTTGCTTTTTGTGATGTGTTCTCACTTTTCCCTGTAGTATTTCCTGCAAATCAAGATGATGACAAGGCGTTTCTTGGTTGTGTGGTGGTGGGGAAGCATCAATATAACTAGTCAAAATTGATGGTAAAAAGCTGCAGCCACCTCATGACAATGACACCAGAAACCTATGTGTTTGACAAGAGATCATTATTTCTTACTAAATAGAAACTAGGAACACAAATGACTGCTTTACTCCTCTCTGCCCACTGCACTCCAAAACTGACCCTATAAGGTAGACTTGGTGGCCAGGTATTGACTGACCCAAGGATACCGAGTAAGCTTTGGGACCAAGTGAAGATTTGAACTTGGTTCTCCATTTTCCAGGTCTAACACCCAAGCCACCCTAATCAGAGCAGTGGATACTGTATAAATGATGCCAAGGCTGACACATATTGGTATGCAAACAATGGAGCAATTAGCATGTTTAATTTGCATATATTAAAAATCCATTAGTGTGTTATGCAAATGAGACTGCTTGATTTGCATAATACGGAAATGAGGGTACCCAGATTTGGAGGACTGGAATACGGCAACTTTAGCCTAACTGTTACAGGGAAAGAAGGAAAGCAGCTGTTAAATGCCGCACCCCTGTTCAGCATGAGCCCAACTCTTCCGTCAGTCGAGCAAAACCTGCACTTTCACTCTCAGCGTCCAGAGCTGAAGGAGTTGGTAGGGCAGCTTAATTGGCTTTGGCATATGTCGTTTAATGGGAATATGACCGTGGTTTTATCAGTTTATAAAACCACCGACTGCTTCCCTTGCCATTTAAAATCACTTTTCAAAGTTGCTAAGGTTACTTGTCGTTTTAGAAGAGGTAGCCATGTCAGGCTGTGCTAGCATAAATGATAATGTGAGCTTTCCTGGACTTGATCCACAAAAGCTCACATTAAAATATAGCAGTTGGTCCTTAAGGTACCACAAGAATTTTGTCGTCTTTGTTTTTTTGAAAAAAAAATAATTCTTATGGTTTCCCCTGATATGCTAGGGTTACTTGATATGTCTGAAGAATAACTTGGTCACAACTAGTTCTATTGTGCTATCGAGAACTGCACTACTCATACATAGTTACCTGAAAGTTCTGGGATCAGCCCTGTTGTCATGGTTTATAACTACTTTCCAGCCAGTAAAAAGTCCCCCATGCACAGCATCAGTGACAGCGCCGATGGTCTGAATTTTACCCATGAAGATTTCCTAGCCTTCTTTATATACACCAGAGACTTCATGGGCCTCAAGCAGAAGTAATAAAACCAAAGCTGGCCATAACATTACTCATAAAAAAGAGAGGGGTGTGTGTGTATACATGTAACAAATTGCACCCAAAGCAGTGCCTGAAACTCCTGCTTTCTTGAGTCAGACACCCTGGGAATGACAGCATGTCCAATTGTGGTTGTACAAAGGAATGTTATTTTGGGGCTCCGAATAACCCCTCTGCTGTTTGGTGTCAGCCACGGGAATTTGTTCCAGAGCTGACACGGCAGCCGGTGATCAGTGAGCATCTGCGGTAGGCCCCGGATTCAGATTTCTGCCAGCTACTGAAAGCACGATGCGTTGCGGCATGAAGCTGCAGCGCAAGGCGTGGCAGGAGAGTTTGGGCAAGTTACTTGTTGGAATATACTCTTCGCTAGCTAGGGGTTTCTAGGAGAGATCATCCAGAAAGTAACTTTTGCAAGATCTGGCAAACCTTTTTTTTAAAAAATACAAACTTTCTAAAATGTACAAAGCCGCTTCAAGGATTAAGGGTGACGAGATGACCAAAGGCTAGGTGGGTAGGGTGCTAAGCTGCCATCTTTGTGGCTGCTGGGAAGACAGTTTTTTTTCCCCCCAGCGATTACATGTTTATTTTTATTTATTTATTTATTTAAAATATTTGTACCCCCACCTTTCTCCTTAAAAAAGGGAACCTAAGGTAGCTTACATCATTAAAAAAACAATGCTGAACAGCTAAAAACTGTAAGTATACACATATTTAAGAAGAATTAGACAAGGGCCACATTAACATGGTCAACAAAAGGAAGACCAAAAGCAGATTCAAAGCAACAAGGTACAACACTCCATTTAAGCCCCCCTCCTCAGACAGCCAGTAACTAAGGGAAAGTCTGACTGAAGAGAGAGGTCTTTGCTTGCAGAAGGACAGCAAAAAATATCTGTTATGGGTGGCTTTGAGCAAACCAAGATCCATTCGATTTGCAATGGACCTGCTCCTGATCAGTGATGGGGACTTGTGACTCGTGGTCGAGTCTGACTTAAGTGGCACCTGTGACTTCACTCGGACTTGAATCGGAACTCAGACCCATTTTTCTGAGTCATGTTGTTGGGTCCCTAGCCCACGTATCCTCCCTTACCAGGGTTTTTTTGGGACTACAACTCCCAGAATTCCCCAGGCAGGAGCTTGTGACTTGGATTTTAGGCTTGAGACTTGGACCCCAAAACGTGGACTCTGATGTGGGACTCAGACCCAAAATCCTGCCAACATCTCTGCTCCTAATAGAGATGAACATTGCTAGCACTGGATTGTTGATATGGATCAATAGTGGCTATAATATTAGGTTCTCCTTATTGGTGTGACCACGGGAATCTAAAGATGAGCTGCTACTCTTCAGAAACTGGTACTGTGCCACTGTGCCTGAGTATTCTGCCCCATGGGCCCATAATTGCCCAATTATGCAGCCTGGCCATGGGAAAAAAATGATTTCTAGGGACTCATCCAAAACACCCCCCCACCCCCCAAGCCAAATGTCCTTAGATTTTGGCCTGGGATGCTCCCTAAGTATGGCCAGTCCTAAATGCTGCCCAGCTGAGACTGAGGTGTGGCTCTTTGGAAACAATATGAAGAGAGTCTATATAATGTCAATAGCCGGTTCAGAGGAATTATAAACTCTTTTGTCCAGCACAACACCCTGGGGTGGGTCCAATGAAAGTAAATTGATAGTAAGCTCAGGATAAATGAAAAGAAGGACTTCGGTTGTGCCCCTAGCTTGAGAAGAAATGCCTGATAACAAGAGCTCAATGTAGAGATGCGGAGTAGGTCTTTGGCGCTTCCCAGCCCTGCCTCCTCTGGCAGGTGCCCACTCAGAGGCAGTGCCCTGGCTTCCCTGCCTCTGAGGGGGGGGGGCGCCAGAGGAGGCGGGGCTGGGAAGTGCTGAACACCAGGGACAATCTGCTGGTTTGGTGGTTTGTGCCCAGCTCTAGTTCAATAGGCTGCTAATCTCCAAAATAGACTACTGTAATGCTCTCCACATAGGGCTGCCCTTGAAAACAGTACAGAAACTTCAACAGGGCTGCCAGGCTGATTACAAGTTCCAACAGATACGAACGCAAACCCCCAGTCTTGGCATGACTTCACTGGCTCCCTATTAGTTTCTGTGCTCATTTTAAGGTATTGGTCTAATCTATAAAGCCCTTACCAATTTAGGACTTCAGTATTTGGGGGAATGCCTCTCCTACAATATAGCTACAATTTTTTAAATTGTAACACTCAGGGAGGGGAAAAAACAAAAAACAACAGAGAGAGAGAGAGAGAGAGAGAGAGAGAGAGAGAGAGAGAGAACAAGCTTCATACAAAGGTTCACCAGACACCATCCTTCTCTATTGTCTGTCTGTCTATTACTGTTAATTGCTGTGACATCTCTTTCTAATAAAAATGGCAGGCTTTTCACAGGAAATAAATTAGAAATTCTAGAAGCTGGTCACTGTTCATTCTACCAGTTTGACCATTATCCTAAAATTGATTTCTCTTTATTGAAATGCGTCATCATGACTATTGTATACACTGCAGAGTTTCTACAGTTTATCAGGATGCGAGTATGAAGCACAACTACTTGTTATTGTGTCTAACTTGGCTTGTAAGGGGGGGAAAGGGGAGGTTACACAGGTGGTGGTTGTTGTTATATGCCGTCAAGTCGCCTCCGATTTATGGTGACCCTATGAATGAACCATCTCCGAAATGTCTTGTCCTCAACAGCCCTGCTCAACTCTTGGAGTCTCAAGCCTGTGGCTTCTTTTAGGGAGTCAGTCCATCTTGTATTGGTCTTCTTCTTTTCCTGCTGCCTTCAACCTACAGATGTTACATTTCAAAAATTCTAGACATATTGCAATATTCAGACAGGTTTCACTGCACCATTACCCTGGCCCTATAGCCACACAAACAACCCTGTTCTCTTCTCCATTTTTAAAAGGAATATATGTTCCCTTCACTTCCTTCTCCCCTTCTCTGGCACTGCAGCCAAAAACATCTTCCATTGACCACCTTCTTGTTCCCCCTTGAGTCATGCCATTATACTCGCCTTATAAATCTCTTCCCCTCCTGTAGAAGCAGCAGTGCAGTGTTCCTTCTTTCAAACAACAACAACAAAATACCCATTCCTTCCTTTTTCCTTTCCTTCCCTCCCTTCTGTCCCTTTCTCATTATGAGCCTCCATGGTGGCACTAAGGAGCAAAAGAAGGAAAACAGATTCTTAAAGTGAGTCGGTAGGAAGGAACAGGACAGAACGGGTGTTCTTTAAATGCAAAAACGGTGAACCACAACAGGAGGAGAATGATAAATACGGCCAATATAATGGTGCAAAGGAGGAGAAAGTGCCTCAGCGTGAGGTGTACACAATCACAGCCACAGGACAGGGAAGATTCAATCTGGAAGGAGGGAGGACAACAGGAGAAAAACTAGGCTGCAAAAACTTGGCCTCAGCATTTTCTGGATTCTCTGTGGGTGTTAGCCAGCTCCAGACGATCTGTAGCTATGCTACCAATAATGTGCTATCATGTCAATTCTGAGTTATGGTGACTGTTTCCAGGGTTTTCCAGGTAGAGAATACACACAAGTGGTTTACCTTTCCCTTCTTCTCCAGAGACAGTGCAGCTTGCCCAAGGCCACCCAGGCTGGCTCTCTCGACTCTTCACGGGCACAGTGGGGGATCAAACTCCCAACCTCTGGTTCTGCAGCCAGCTACCTAAACCACCGAGCTTTCCAGCCAGGCATTCAGAGGGTCCCAGTTCCTTCCCCTGGCAGGTAGGGCTGGGAGGAGGAGCCACCTGAAATCTTAGAGAACAGCTGCTAATCAGATTTAACAATACTGGGTGAGATTGACTGATAATCTAACCCACTAGAAGGCAGCCTCCGAGGTTTCCGGAGAGAAGGATTAGCAACGGGAACCATCCAGTAGATCAAAGATTGGGTCCCCCTCCTTACCTCTCTCCCATGATTAACAAAAGAGGACACATTGTGAGGAAATAATTAGAAGGAGAACCCTTCTTTTTAAAAGCACAAAATACAACGTTCTAGGCAAAATATTTTGGAGTTGTTTCTGGGGGCAGCCAATGTGAAAACATGTCGCACTAGGAGAGGTGTTTCTGATACCAAGCTGCTCAGAACACTGAACATTGCCCTGTTTCTTATGTCCCCCCATTCTCTTGCCATCCTTCTTACATTGTTGAATAATGCCTCTTGCAATGAAAATACGATAAGGCTCTTTAGCCAGGCTGCCTCTGGTAACAGCTCGTTTTTGTCGATATTTTCTTTTGAGGGTGAAGTGGAAGCTGTGAAGCAGATCCCTGCTGTTGTTGCTACTCTTGCGTGAGATCCTTTGGCTTTTCTAGAAACCATCACGGTCAGGAAGGGTCCATGTGGCTTTTTGAAAAGGAGAGCATTTTCCCCCCTCTCTGCACTCACTCCTCCGCTGCCTCGGCCACACAAGTAGAAGGGCTGGACCTGCACAAATAAAAACTGGTGACAGATCTACTGTTATCACAATGAGTAAGAATTTTGTTTCAGTTTAGTTTTGATAAGAACTTCTCCACGCTTCTCAAATTTCTTCATATTTGGCAAGGAAAGAAATTCAGATTAAAAACATTCAAATACGAGAGCAACCAGAATTTATAGGTTTGTCTTTATAGACTCCGAGTGCTTAATTCCTCAAAACCTTGCGTTTGAATCTCTTGGAGTTTTTACAACCTCACATGCTGCCTGAAAAAGTTATGTGGCTGGAAGGGACCTTTCAGGGCTGGGCTGACTGTCAATCTGTTTAGCACTGACCAATCATTCCATCCTGGCCTCTGAATTCAAAGATAACCCCACCTCTCTGCTCAGTGCCTTTTTCCTCTGTTGAGAGCAGTAGCCCATTGAACCCTGTTGCTGAAAACAGTCATGTTTGTCAGTTTGCTGTTTGACCTGTTTGACTGTAAGTAAAGAACATGGTTTTTATTCTCTCTCCTACTAATGTCTCAGAGTGAATTAATGAGACCTTAAGTATACCTTCATGAGAAAAAGGGTGGTCAACTCTGGGGAACTTGAAGCTACTCCGCTCTGTGAATTTCTGCATTTCTGCTGCACAGCTAGAGGGGTTTAACCAGAAATTCAAAACCTTGCAACAGAATCCCTGTGTTAGTGCATTCTGCACTAACAACCATGTTAGTGCAGAATGAAGACCATGGTGATGATGATGAAGACCATGGTGATGATGATGATGATGATGATGACAGAATCCTCAGCCTTAAAACTTGAGGTGAAAATGAACTTGAGGTTTAATAATTGAAATGTGGGAAAAAGCTGAACTGATTTGTCATAGGGACTGAGGAATTTATCTCTACAGTAGCAAGAGAGAGAACAGGATGGTGGTGGTTGTGTTGTTCGTAAGTAAATTGGTGAGTTGGCCATTATAAAACCTTCTGACATGAGGTCCCCAGTTATGGTGGTGGGGAACAGCACCAAGGGAGATGCTGAGTGTGAAACTGATGTCTCAGAATCCATATGGAAAGTCTTCTTGTATGCATGGGATGCCTATTTGGGGGATGGGGCCCCTTAGGGCTGGAGTGAGAGTGGACAATGAAGTTAGGTGGAAAAACACCCTGTTTCTTTGGCTTTTCTCCTGCTCTTTCAAAGAGTTGAGCTGGATAATCCCTGATATTTCCCGTCCTGTCCCCACAAATCCGCTCGGGGAGAATCAGGTAGCTATGCGCCCCCCCCCCCCGGATTAGGAAACATATCGCTGATGAAACAGTAACACCAAGTCTTATCAGTTCAACAGCAGCCGAAGGATTTACGGTTTTTCTTCTATGACTTTTTCAACTTCTTACGAGGGGAAGAAATGAATGGGATCCTTCTTGGCCAAGGGTGACTGGTGTGGTGCTTTCCTTCAGGTCAGGTAAGAAAGAAGGACCCGGCTAAGCCGCCACAGGTGTTTGGCTACCATCTGGTGATATTGGCACAGCAGCACCAGCCAAACCAATGAGCTGGAAACCGCTGGCACATTGACTGCAACAAAGCTCGGCTCTGTCTTTGAGCAATGGTATTGATGCAATTGCTGGAAACCATTGGACTTCCGCACTGTGTTGGCAGGACCCACAACCCAGATGGTCTTAGAAAGCATTGGAGCGGGGGAGTGGGGTGAAGAGAAAGGAAGGAGAGGAAACATCCCAACAAAGTTAACCCATATTTATACTCCTCTAGAGGATGAACAGGGGGCAAAGGAACTCTCTAGTATATCCTGCCCTGTTCACTTGCAAGGTGGTGGTAAAGGTTGCAGAGGTGTGAATTTTGGTTAAATTCTTCCCGTTGTGCAGCAGAAGTGTGGGGGTTTCCAGAGCAGAGTAGCTTCAAGTCCACCAAAGTCGACCACTCCTTTTCTTACAAACTGGCACTTACAGTCTCAATAATTCACTCTGAGACTTTAGTTGGAAAAAGAATAATAGTTTTCACTACTTACAATGGAGCAGATCAAACAGCAAACTGACAAACATGACTGCTTTCAGCAGACTTCAACTGATTGACTGCTTCCAACAGACAACGGGGAGGGGGGGACATAGAGCAGAACAGCAGGGCTTTCTTTAACTTCAGAGACGAGAGGGAACAATTGGTTAGTGCTGGATAGATTGTCACCCCAGCCAAGAAAGGCCCCTCCCAGCCAAATCTACTAAAGGCAGCATGCGAGGTTGCAAAACCTCCAATAGTAAATTATCTGTTCCAGCATCAGGACATGCAAACTGGCACAATCTGTTGTATGAACACATGTTTGTACACCTGCCTTAAAGCCACATCTAGCTGTCTATGAGCCAGTGTGGTGTAGCAGATAGAGTTTCATACTAAGGCTTAGAAGATGTGGATTCAAATTCTTTATGAGAATGCAGCAGAAATCACTGGTCTGAATTTCGCACAGCTGTGCAAAAGTTGTTGCAAATAATGCACAAATTCTCCCTAGGATCAAAAAATGAAGGGGAAAAAATGGTGCCCTCTCATTGCCAAGAAAAGATTATGCACTTTTCTTGCTTAGCATGCAAGCGTGAACTAGGTAATGATTTATACCCTTAGTGTGAATACTGCTATAGCACATACCTTTCAGCTCTGCCTCTTTAATAAGCGTGTATGTTTTCATTATGCATATTAGTTGCCAGTGTGGATCTCATTATTCAAAGGCACCTGTTTGTACCCTGGCTGGGAGCATATCTTCAAAAAATGCATACCAATTTATCTGCTAAAATGTCAGCTTTCTTCTTGTGCTACCAGAGCTAAAACTATCGCTAGCCTGCGCTTAAGACATTTAGAGGTTTGAAGTGCTTATGATTATAGTATTTAAGAGTAATGTCCTTCCAAAAAAGAAAGAAAGTGAGAAAGAGAGACAGAAAAGCAATATTAAGTACACACAGCTCCGCGGTATTTAAATAGGCAAATAAGCATTTGTTAAACAAGAAGTGCAGCTTCTGTTTTGATGTTAAGGTTTGCAAGAAAGAAATCTTGTCTATCAGAAAACCAATCATTTTCTTTTTTTTTTTTTTCAAGCTTCCTGTGAAGAAGTACAAAGTGTTGGCATTTACTTCTAGAGGCAGTGGCAGATTTGGTCCTGCTGAATACTCTGATGCTCAGCAAAGGGACCATCAGAAATCAGAGCAACCGTGCTTGCTGTGGATTTCTGGCTGGGGAGTGTGGGAATATGACTCCCTAAGCCCCAGCTCTGCCACTTGTAGTCCAACAAGTAATGTTTCTAAGCTTTATGGACTATAGATGAATGAAATGTGTTTGTGACCCATCAGACAGTAGTTTTTGATTCGTTTGATGGGAAAAAACAACAACAGCAACAAAACAGCGGAAATCTTACTAAGCCTGATGCAATCTGTTGTGTTGAATGGCAGATAGGAATGAAGACAATTTAAGATGTCACATACCTATATCTTATTTGTTTGTGGATGTTAAGTTTTTGTACTGTTTGTTTGTTCACTCCATCTGCTATGGCTTTCAAAGCGAAGCAAAAAGCAAAGTGTGCTACTTGTATACCACTCCATGGCACTTAAAGCACTCTCTGGATAGTTTACAGTTTAATTATGCAGGCTACGCATTGCCCTCCACCCCCCGTGAGCTGTGTATTCAATTCACCAACCTTGGAAGGATGAAAGGCTGAGTCAGCCCTGAGACGGCTACCTGAGTCCACTGGGATTAAACTCGAGTGGTGAGCAGAGTCTTTGACTGCAGTACTGCAGTTTAATCATTGTGCCACGAAGCTCCTTTCAGGAATAAAGAATAGGAATTACTTCCACGGAAGGGTCAACAGGGCAAGGGGTTGTTTTCAATAATTCAAGCAAATAGATGTGTGTGTTTTTTTTTAAAGCCAGGTGTTTTCTTTAAGACAGAGATGAGAACCTTGTGGCTATCTAGATGCTGTAGGTCTGCAACTTCTATTACCCCATGCAGTATAGTTAAAGACAAGCGGGATGGGATCTGTAGTCCAGCATTATCTGGAGCATCCGAATTGCCCACCCCTGGTCTGGATCTTGGCATTGATGGCTTGTGGGTTGAACAATGGGGAACACTCACCTCCCCGAAAGATCAGGGTGAGGCATTTTTACTGCTGAGACCATGAGCTGCCACAAGATCTAGGAACTGGGACATGAGTACGGAACTGAGATTTGCATCACTGATAGTTGAGGATAGCTCAGTGGCTTAGGTGTGGGGAGTTCGATCCCCCGCTGTGCCTCCTTGAGACTCAGTGATCCACAGGGTCCCTTCCAGCTCTGCAAATCTAAGGCTATTATTATTATTATAGTTTGAGATGCTTGTATGGTTTTGCCTGGTTGGTAGGAGTATAGATTTTGTAGTGCTGTGTAGAGTCAAAGGAAGCAACAGTGCTGCCTGTTGCTCAGGCAGAGCTAATAAGGCTTTTGGTTTGCCTATCAGCTTAGGATGTGCATGTTGAGTTCAGTCTGCGTTAAAATATGGTCCCCAAATTTCTCGCCTGTTCCTCCCTCTGAATCATGATGTGAAGAATGCTAAACAGTTTCTTATCATTTTAGCCTTTTAACTCAACATGACACCTTGATGAGGAATTCTCAAGCCCCCTGAGACGTTCCTCATCTCCAGGCAACTGTGAGACAACAAACACTTTAAAAAGAAGAAGAAGGAAAAAACCTTCAGCGTTTCGGTAATTTGCACAAACTGTAGCAAAGTTTACAGATAGGAAGCACAGAATGACTGTCTGCTTGCTAAAATAAGATGCAAACATTAGCTGCCATGTTTCTAATCCTTGAAAATCCATGCAAGAAAGACATAATTATTTTGCAGAATTTCCATTAAAGTGTTGTTTGTCTTATTTGCACAGTTTTTCTTAATTTGAAGCTCTTTTCCCCCTTCTTCTTCTCTTCTCAAAAACATCACAACATTCCCCATCCTCTTATGCAGAGAGCAGAATAATTCTCCTGTTTCTTGTTTTCCTATGAGACAAGTAAAAGTTTACTTCTCTACCTGCCAATCAAGGTAGATTTTGCATTTAGACTTTAGAGCAGGCCTAACAGAAACGGAAGAAAAAAAATTTCTGGAGGAAACAAAATCTGTACACATATCTAGATTTAATACGAAGTAACTACCTATGTACTTATAAATGTTTTAAAAAATAATAGCACAAATGATCACAGAACGCCTTTGGTATGAATTTTTGCAAGCAATGGCATATAAAAATTTCTGAATGCAACTTTCTGTCAAAGGAATCAACAAATTTCAAGAAGGTAAGACTTTTCTTTCTACTTCAGAGATGTATATCACTCAATAATTCATAAAATACTGTTGGAATATGAATGTGAAATTGAGCCAATAAAAATTTATATTATAAGTTGGGCATAAGATCTAGGTAGTCCAAGGTAGTTTGAAATCTGAGAAAATATGTAGAAACTGTTACAAAGTAATGTCTCAAATATCCTTAACTACTGTTTATTTATTAAACCTATTTATAGACTTTCTTTGAAATGTCAAAGATCTACCGGCACTTTTGAATTTTATGTTTTTTGGGGGGGAGGGTGAAATTCACAGGAGTGGGCAGGACTGATCTACCTTGTTATTTTAAAGCAAGGAAATGTGCTTCTCAAGATATTGCTGGACACCAGTTCCTATCCACCCCAGGCAGCCATACTGATGTTGAGATATGATAGGTGTTGTCGTTCAGCTACAACTGAGGAGTCTCATGGTGCAGTGGTTATACTGCAGTACTGCAATGAAGACTCTGCTCATGAGTTTGATACTGGGCTCAGGTAGCTGGCTCGAGGTTGACTCAACCTTCCATCTTTCTGAGGTTGGTAAATTGAGTACCTAGCTCCCGGGGAGGGGACAATGTGTTGTTGTTGTTTAGTCGTTAAGCCGTGTCCGACTCTTTGTGATCCCATGGACCAGAGCACACCAGGCCCTCCTGTCTTCCACTGCCTCCCGGAGTTGGGTCAAATTCATGTTGGTCACTTCAATGACACTGTCCAACCATCTCGTCCTCTGTCGTCCCCTTCTCCTCTTGCCCTCACACTTTCCCAACATCAGGGTCTTTTCCAGGGAGTCTTCTCTTCTCATGAGATGGCCAAAGTATTACAGCTTCAGGATCTGTCCTTCCAGTGAGCACTCAGGGTTGATTTCCTTCAGAATGGATACGTTTGATCTCCTTGCAGTCCAGGGGACTCTCAAGAGTCTCCTCCAGCACCACAATTCAAAAGCATCAATTCTTCGGCGGTCAGCCTTCTTTATGGTCCAGCTCTCACTTCCATACATTGCTACTGGAAAAACCATAGTTTTGACTATGCGGACCTTTGTCAGCAAGGTGATGTCTCTGCTCTTTTAAGATGCTGTCTAGGTTTGTCATCGCTTTCCTCCCAAGAAGCAGGCGTCTTTTAATTTCGTGGCTGCTGTCCCCATCTGCAGTGATCATGGAGCCCAAGAAAGTAAAATCTGTCACTGCCTCCATATCTTCCCCTTCGATTTGCCAGGAGGTGATGGGACCAGTGGCCATGATCTTAGTTTTTTTTGATGTTGAGCTTCAGACAATTTTTGGCGTTCTCCTCTTTCAGAGGTTCTTCAATTCCTCCTCACTTTCTGCCATCAGAGTGGTATCATCTGCATATCTGAGGTTGTTGATATTTCTTAATTCCGGTTTGGGATTCCTCCAGTCCTGCCTTTTGCATGATGTATTCTGCATATTAGTTAAATAAGCAGGGAAACAATATACAGCCTTGTCGTACTCCTTTCCCAATTTTCAACAATTTTCAGTTGTTCCATATACAGTTCTAACTGTTGCTTCTGGTCCCACATATAGATTTCTCAGGAGATAGATAAGGTGGTCAGGCACTCCCATTTCTTTAAGAACTTGCCATAGTTTGTTGTGGTCCACACAGTCAAAGGCTTTTGCGTAGTCAATGAAGCAGAAGTAGATGTTTTTCTGGAACTGAGGTTGGTAAATTGAGTACCTAGCTCCCAGGACAATGTGTAGCCTGCATCATTATAAACCACCCAGAGAGTGCTTTATGCACTATGGGGTGGTATATAAGCAGCATGCTTTGCTTTACATCTTGAAAACCACAGGTTCCTTGACCCTACTTCAGAGTGTTGCACCTGAATTATTATATTGAGGCCTCAATATTTTACCTTTCATTTGGGTGGTTTAACAGAAAATAATATATATATTTAGAAGGCTGTCGTGTTGTCTGCATTGAAAATGGGTATATTTTTAAAAATCTGCCTTTTAAACATAAGGCTAGAAAAATTCATCCCTTTAATCAACACTTAATCTCTTGAAAATATGCGATATATATGCATGTTATAGTGTTGTGACGGATGACCCTAATGTGCATGTATTTCTACTTCCTGGTTTGTGCTTCTGGCATCTTGCACTAGCCTGGATGGTGGCAGGTAACTGAAAAAGACCAAGGAAGAATAAGAGAAATATTGTATGTGGACATAAAGTCTAATAGTACCACTTGTTGTATAAAGAATTACAAAATGTGACTTTAAAGAAGTACCCAAGCTTTTTGCTGAGGAAACATTGGCACAAAAGGAGGGAAAAACAAAGCGCATTAATATATACAATTATGGCTAAAATAAGCTTGGACAAAAGAAGGTGGCAGTCATTTATGAAATATTAAGGTACAGGCGTACCTCGGTTTACGAATGCCTCGGTTAACGTAATTTTCGGTTTACAAAAGAAAATCCATTGAAAATAATGCCTCGGTTTACGATTTTCTTGCAATACGAAGCAAGTTTCCCCAGGATGCATTGCGTCTGGGAGGTTTATAGTGCCGCCCCCACGCGGGGGCGTTTTCCTATGGGAAACAACATTTCGGTTTGCGAATTTTTCTCAATACAAAACATCCCGGAGAACGCATTAAATTCGTAAACCGAGGTACGCCTGTACTATGTATTCTAAGAATAGTATAACAAAAAAGATTGGGGTTTTGGAGAAAACAAGGTAGCAATAGTTTATTATCAGTGAGATATTAGAATAGCATTCACCGTTAGAATAGTAGAAGTCCCAGTGTGGTGTAGCAGATAGAGTAATAGACTAGGATTCTGGAGAACAGGGTTTGAATCCTCACCCAGCCATGAAAACTCACTGGGGGAGAAGAACTGGTGAAACCACTCCTTAAATATCTCACTTACCTTGAAAGGCCTGCTAGGGTCGCTATAAGTCAGTTCTGATTTGATGGCACAGAACACACATACATTAGATAGTAAATTAACACATTTTATATTTTTACCAGTTGTTATAAACCGTGCCAACTGAATTGAAGGGTGGTGTGGAATTGTTTTAAATAACAAAATAAATGAACATTAACAGATATTTAATCTATTATGAATTCCTGGAATGTGTATGTATTTATATATCTATTTCAGTTGGCGGTAGTTCTCCATAAAGCCAAGGGTCTATTAACTAGAGATGTCAAAGCTACATCATATATCACCCTTACTGAAATTTAATAGAAGCCCAATATGTTACTTTAAAAAAGACAAAAAAAAAAAAACCTTAGAACATGCCTTTGTACCTTGTCATTACCATGCTGAGTGCAATCCTCTAGACTGGAGGCCGAGTTTAGAAAAGTTACTTTTTTCGATGTCAGATTCCAGAATCTTCAAGCCAGCATGGCCACCAAGGAAGAAGAAAAAGAAGAAGAAGATAACGTCAGTTCCAACTTATGACATCTCTTGCCAGGGTTTTCTGGGTATAAAGTACTCATAACTCGTTTATCACTTCCTCCTTCTGGTGGCACTTTGGGACTGCACAGAGTCCCTAGGGCTACACCAGCTGAGTCTTCTAATGGGAAACATAGTGAGGAATTTATCTGTGAAGATTCTCAGTCATCCAGGTGAGGTTATCTGGAAGCTGAGTCATGGCAACTGGACTTCTTATTAGGTTGAAACGTTTCGCTACTCATCCAAGTAGCTTCTTCAGTCTGAGGAGAGTTGGTAGGAGACCCCTGATATATCTTCCAAATTAGTTTCACTTCCCCCTGGTCTGAATAGGCTGGTTAGATGGACAAAGGACTGGGGGGTGAGTGAAAATCCCACCTCTGCAGTCCCTCTCCACCCACTGTCATGGGTCATTAACAGTAGTTAACAGTGGTCTTTCTGGTGTGTGTGGTCCGGATCTTCCTGGGGACTGATGAAAGGGCAGCATGATAAATAGGAGACAGATTATATCTAAGGCCTCTACCCCTGTTGAGTGAGGGACTTTATATATGCACATGTATGGCCTCCCTGAAGTCTCTCTCAAACCACCTGTCTTCTTGGTCCAAAACCACCTATCTTCTTGTGCCCACCCCACGTCCTTTGTCCATGTAATGAGCCTATTCAGACCAGAGGGAAGTGAAACCAACGTGGAGAATATATCAGGGATCTCCTACCAACTCTCCTCAGACTGAAGAAGCTACTTGGATGAGTAGCAAAACATTTCAACCTAATAAGAAAGTCCAGTTGTCATGACTCAACTTCCAGATAGTGAGGAACTGAACTCCCAAAGCTTGGTGCTCCAACCCAATGAGCTATCCAGCCAGTTGCAGACACCAATACCTGGACTAAACTCACTGAAATGAACAGGACTGAAGTGAGTCATGTGACACTTCAGTCTTTTTGGTTTCCCTTCGGTTCTCCTTTAGGGAGGACTAGTTTGAGCCCAGGCTCATGTTTGCCCTTCACAGCAGGCATATTCTGGCTTCTTCTTCAGGCAGCCCACAGAAGGTGGCTATTCCACAGCACTGACCCAACGTTGGAACTTTACCTCACAAAACCTGTATGCCGTCAACCTCTGGAAGCAATTTAGCACAGGAGACGTAGCTATTAATTTAAACCGATTACAGAAATGTGAACTAAGCCACGTGTAGATCTTCTGACCATCTCTTTAGATTTCACTCTCTGTTGTTTACACATTCTTTTTTTTTTCTGTCTGTTTTTAAAGTCACATGGTATTGATTCCTGAAGTCAGGGATATTATGGGTCACAACGGCTCTTTCTAGTGGACTGTGGATGGCGAACGCTTCTACTGTTCCACGAGTATCACCTTTCAGAGCTACCGAGAGTGAGAGACAGATCATGTTAGGTTTCAGGTACAACCATCAAAGGTTGGCGGTTCAATCAAGTTTGACATCATCTTCCACCGAAATCAACCTGAAGGCGAACGGTTTGGTTTTGATTATCAGCCCGCAGGGCTGTACCTAACCTATATCTGAGCTGCTGCGGCTACTTTACCTGAATTGCAGAAACCACAGATGGTAATTATAATGCTAAGTGCTTACAGATTTCCTAACAACAAAGATAATTTGTTTTCTCCATGCCTTGTTAGAAGGGGAATTTTGTTCTGGTAACTGGGTGGCTTACGAATCAGGCGGTGCCCTTTCACCTCTCTTGTCCCCAGCTTGACTGCAGCCCCCGCAAATGCGGTGATTAGACACTGATCCGACAAGAAGGGGTCTTGTGAAGGCTTTGAGGTTGGGGGGATGTTGGGTTCTCAGTTCCTACTTTCCAATTCTGTGGGCAAACAGACATGTAACCAAAGACTTATGTTGGAAATAACTCAGGAGCTCCGGACTTCTGGGGAAGGGTGGGTTTCACTTGGAAATCTCTCTCTCTCTCTCTCTCTCTCTCTCTCTCTCTCTCTCTCTCTCTCTCTCTCTCTCTCTCTCCCTCTCCCCCCCTCCCTCCCCCCCTCTCTCTCTCACACACACAGAGAGAGTGGGAGAGGGAGAGAGTTGTACACTCCATTATATTTGGCTGGGGAAGATGACAGTAAATACATTGAAATAGCAACTCTGATGATTCCTGTATTTTTTATTGCTCTAGAAATTCAGAGCACTGAGGCCAGTCCTATAATTAGGCAAGAGGGGCCAGCTTCCACCAGGGACAGATGCAAGGCATTGAAGGACAGGTGTGTGCCATGCAGCCTTCTCTATCAGAGTTTGTCTGATTCTTGTGACCAGAGCTGAAGTGAGCTTCAACTCTAGTTTTCTGGAATGGGGGAGGCAGCAAATTGTTTGGGGCTTTGGAGAGCCAGGTCAGCAAAATCTCAGTCTCCCAGATGCCAGGGCCATCTCTGATGGCAAGGATGGGCCTTGTAAAAGCAAGGGTGAGCAAGAAAGGGCTAGTGGGGGCAGCTGATTGCTCATAAGGGGAATCCGGGCAAATGGGCCCAAAATTTGGGTGAACCCCAAGTACTGGGGTAATGTGGCAGCCTAGAGTCGAGGGAGAACAGTTTTGGTGGCTGTGCAGACAGCAAAATATAGCTTGGGGCCACCTGGGAGATTGCAGAAATGGATGCTCTTGTTTTTAAACATATGTATGGAATTGTGGTGCTGGAGGAGACTCTTGAGAGTCCCCTGGACAGCAAGGAGATCAAACGTATCCATTCTGAAGGAAATCAACCCTGAGTGCTCGCTGGAAGGACAGATCCTGAAGCTGAGGCTCCAATACTTTGGCCATCTCATGAGAAGAGAAGACTCCGTGGAAAAGACCCTGATGTTGGGAAAGTGTGAAGGCAAGAGGAGAAGGGGACGACAGAGGACGAGATGGCTGGACAGCATCACTGAAGCGACCAACATGAATTTGACCCAACTCCGGGAGGCAGTGGAAGACAGGAGGGCCTGGTGTGCTCTGGTCCATGGGGTCACGAAGAGTCGGGCACGACTTAATGACTAAACAACAACATGGAAGTTAAACTTTCTCCTCCTGCATTGCTACTTGTATTCTAGTCTGGTACCCAGTGTGGTGTAGAGGATAGAGTGACACATAAGGACAAAGTAGTTCCCTAACACTATGGCCCCTGAGACCGGGCAATCCTAGTTGTAACAAAATGCTTTACAACCGAAAAAAACGGCTGTGATGGATGTGATCTTCCACCTAGAGATATGGTGTGTGTGTGTGTGTGGGGACATAAATCCAGGTTCATAGATGCCTTGCAGTAGACAAGTAAGGTTGGCCACCTCCTAATTGTTCAACAACAGCATCTACGAAATGGCTGTGCATTTCTTCTCTAAAGAGTACTCCTGAAATGAAGAAACCAAATTAGGAGTAGACGGTTTGGAAGAACCCTGTGTTCAGATATTCAGAACAAAATCCTGGCTCGAGATTTCTAGCTATAGGTGTATATATTTTGCACCAGTTTATAGCTGGTGGATCTTGTGATTCCTATTTTTAAAAAAATGAGTAGATCCAGCCCTCCTGAAGGCTATTCACACCTGTGTTGGAGGTTGCCTCTTAAAATGGCAAGCCACTTTACTTTCCTGCACTGAACATGGTTGTTTATTTAGCTTTGTTGCAAGGAAAAGTTACTTTTTTGGGCTACAACTCCCAGAATCCCCAGACAACATGGTGACATGGTAATTTTCCAGCCTTTGGCCTATGTAAAGCTCAGGCTTTACATAGCCTGAGCTTTACATAGGTGAAAGATCCTATATAGCGGTGGTGCTTAATCTCCAGATGTTTTGGGTGTCTGCTTCCAGAATACCTGACAATTGGACATAGAGAGTGGGTCTACTGCAGGTGGATGTTCAAGATATCTGGAGGACCAAAGTTTGAGAACCACAGCGTTAAGATTATGACATACAGAGCAAGTGAACACAAGGCATGTGAAGGGAAGGTCAAGAGGATGTTGGTGGGAGCACATTTATGGTGAGAAAGTTGACTAGAGGAGAGAAAGAGGGGAGAAAAGTAGTCCTGGAAGGTCAGATGAAGAGGAAGGAAGGAAAGAAGAAGCAGGATTTACTCCAAATTTTCTTGGACTAAAACTCCCAGAAGCCTTCACCACTAGTTGTGCTGGCCAAGATTTCTGGAAATTTCTAGTCCAAGGACATGTGGGGACCCAAGGTTGGGAAGCATGGACTTAATGAATGAAAAATGACTTTCCTTTATAGACCTGGAAACCAAAAGCGGTGGAGTGAGGACTTGAAGAAGGAAAACTTGCACAGCATAAGGTAAGATTCACTCCTTATATTGGAATCCCATTGGAAATGACAGATACAAAGCTACTTTATAGAACAATTTATAAAACCACGTGTGGATGTGTATTTGAGAATAGAGAGGACTGTCCTCCATTAACATCCTATGCCATTTGAACTAGACGCTTTCATCCAGCTGGCTTGTTGTTTAGTTTTTAAGTCGTGTCCGACTCTTCGTGACCCCATGGACCAGAGCACGCCAGGCCCTCCTGTCTTCCACTGCCTCCCGGAGTTGGGTCAAATTCATGTTGGGAGCTTCGATGACACTGTCCAACCATCTCGTCCTCTGTCGTCCCCTTCTCCTCTTACCTTCACTCTTTCCCAACATCAGGGTCTTTTCCAGGGAGTCTTCTCTTCTCATGAAATGGCCAAAGTATTGGAGCCTCAGCTTCAGGATCTGTCCTTCCAGTGAGCACTCAGGGTTGATTTCCTTCAGAATGGATACGTTTGATCTCCTTGCAGTCCAGGGGACTCTCAAGAGTCTCCTCCAGCACCACAATTCGAAGGCATCCATTCTTCGGCGGTCAGCCTTCTTTATGGTCCAGCTCTCACTTCCATACATCGCTACTGGAAAAACCATAGCTTTGACTATGCGGACCTTTGTCGGCAAGGTGATGTCTCTGCTTTTTAAGATGCTGTCTAGGTTTGTCATCGCTTTCCTCCCAAGAAGCAGGCGTCTTTTAATTTCGTGGCTGCTGTCACCCTCTGCAGTGATCATGGAGCCCAAGAAAGTAAAATCTGTCACTGCCTCCATATCTTCCCCTTCTGGTAAGGTATGTTTAATCTCAGTGTTAAGTATTCTGGAGCTGCTTGGAGTGAAGTTTGTTTCTTTGTTCATTTTCTGCATTGTTTATAGTTATGATTTAGAATAACAACTCTGTGTTTGCTGCATTAATTTATGGTGTAAAGAACATGAATTACTCTTTAAGCATCCTTCTAGCGGGAGGCTGGTTACCAGCCTGGCGATTCTTCTGTCTTTAACTGAAGGACTGTATTCAGAGAAGGGCCAAAAACAAAATGGCACCCTCTTCGGTTACATGTCCAAAAGCTGACTGGACAGGTTTGAATTGTTGTTAAGCACTGGTGAAGGGGCACTATCCTCCACCCCACCTCACCCCCTGGAGGTGTGGGCAGAGCTTCAAAATGTTCCTTTTTCATCTGGCACTGCCAGAATACGTCCCCCGCCCCACATCTGCTATGGCCAAGGTCTAGTAGGACAAGATGAGCCTTATGGCACACAGCTCTCTCTTCTAGTAGCTGCCATGTCTACCAACGGAGGTAGCAGCCTCACTCTGTCTAATGGTAAAGCTGGACCTGACTGTATGTCTTTCACCATACCCAGTAGAGGTGTTAGGCAGTCCCAAGGAGGAGATACACCAAGATTTGCTGGGAAACATCTTCACAGAATCATAGAATAATGGAGTGGGAAGGCGCCTCTAAGGCCATCGAGTCCAACCCCCTTCTTAGTGCAGAAATCCAAATCAAAGTAGATCTGACAGATGGTTGTCTAATTTTCTCCGAAATGCCTCCAGTGTTGGAGCGCCTACTACTTCCTGGGGTAACTGGTTCCATTGTCATACTGCCGTAATAGTTAGGACATTTTTCCTAATATTCAGCCTAAATCTGGCTTCCTGTAGCTTGAGCCCATTGTGTCCTGCATTCTGGGATGGTTGAGAACAGATCCTGCCCCTCCTCTGTATAATTACCTTTTAGGTATTTGAAAAGCTATCCTATCTCCCCTCAATCTTCTTTTCTTAAGGCTAAACTTGCCCAGTTCTTTCAGTCTTTCCTCCTAGGGCTTGGTTTCCAGTCCTCTGATCATCCTTGTTGCCCTCCTCTGAACTTGTTCCAGTTTGTTGGAATCCTTCTTGAAGTGTGGTGTCCAGAACTGTACACAGTAGTCAAGATGAGGCCTAACCAGTGCTGAATAGAGGGGGACTACCATGTTTCCCCGAAAATAAGACAGGGTTTTATATTAATTTTTGCTCAAAAATGCATTCGGGCTTATTTTCATGGATGTTTTATTTTTTTCATGTACAACCATCTACATTTATTCAAATACAGTCATGTCATCTTCTTCTGGTTGCTGCACAATGGTGGAGGGCGGGGTTTCACTTAACTGGGGCTTATTTTTTGGGTAGGGCTTATATTACGAGCATCCTGAAAAATCGTACTAGAGCTTATTTTCAGGTTAGGTCATATTTTTGGAGAAACAGGGTAGTACTTCATGGGATTTGGAGACTATACCTCTGTTAATTTAGCCTAAAATAGCATTGGCCTTTTTTACAGCCACATTGAACGTTTTGGCTCATATTTCAGCTTGTGATCTACAAGATCCTTCTCATTCACAGTATTTTTGAGCAAAATGTCCCCCTGCATTTGGTTTCCCTCTGCCCCCTAGTTGTAGAACTTATCCCTGTTAAATTTAATTCTGTTTTTTTCAGCCCAGTGTTCTTAATGGTGAGCTTCCTGGTAGCATCTGTGTGGCCACTCTGGAAAACAGGAGGTCCTTTTGTCTGATCTAGCAGGGCTTTGCTTAGGATCCTACATAGCCATGCATGTTTCCGATGGATTTGGGGCTGTGGGATGTTCATTTGCATGACAGAAAGCTCTTTGACCTTCATGGAGGTAAAGCAAGCAAGGAAAAAAGGAATAAGATGATGGAAGTGTAGTCAATACTAAATGTGCAGGAGATGCTCTATATGTGGGCGAAACCTTCAGGTTGGGCAAATGGATTTCTTTTTTCTTTACAGTATTTTGATATTTTTAAGTACAAGTTTGTTCCATTCTGTTTCTGCGTAAGTGTGCAACTTTTTTTTTTAAAAAAAGCCCACATGAAAATGTATGTCCATATACACATTCAGTTAATTTGTGTTTTTCTACACAGTCCTTCTAATGTATAGGTTACAGGAAAGAGTTCTCTAAAATATTTGCCTTTTTATATGCATTTTTATATGTATGTATTTTTCTGTGGACAATCAAATAGCTCTTTTGCAAAATCCAGGGTAGAAAAGCAAAGCAAAACCACAAGATAACAGTATTCCACTTTGCATATTAACTCTGACAATATCAATTTATTTCCAATATGTGAACCAGATGACTTTCTTCCTAAGTCCTAAGGGAAAACCGACAAGGCTGCACTCAACAGCTACCAATCCTGAAGAGTGTGCAGTCCCATCCACATGAAAAAAGATCCATGCTGCCATTTCAGTGCAACTTAGGTGAACATATAGAATACAGTCTGTAACACACCCTTCCATATGTTGCATTTTGCATTGATACCATGCTCTCGGTTCTGTGGGGCATTATGTTTGAGTATAGCAATCACAGTGACACAAAGATCTAAATTTCAGATCTTTTCAAAGTAACAAAAGCAAGAATAATAGCAGTCCCAACATAGCCCAAAATGGATACTGCATAAATATAAGCCCTTTGAATTCCAGGCACCAGCAGGGTACTAGAGCAGGGAGGTCCTACAGAATCTCTCTAATTCAAAAAGCAGGACATCTCTGTCCCTCAGAGTCTCCTTTTGTAAAATCAACCAAGGCACAAAGATACGTAACTCCAAAGTAAAACAGATACAAACACACAGTGCCACCACATGAAATTTGCCCTTCTGTTGCCACTCTTCCACACTGACATTCTGTTCCATAAATCAAAGTGTTTAGGGCCCTAATTCCTGCTTCTGGGGAAACAGAAGTTTCATTTTTCTCCTGTTCTCTGTCTCTCTCTCCAACATCAATGTGTCGATGAATCTACTCCAGGCCCTAGTCCGAACTTTGCACCTTATGTCCAAAACAGATTCGACACTTTGAATAGCTTACTTGAAGCACGGATGAAAACCAGAGCAGATTCAGTGGCCCACTAACATTAGAGCTACTAGTGTCCACTGAGGGGGGTCTGTCTGAAAACTGAAACTTTAAAAGCACAACTCTTTGCTCAGGAGGATTTTTCTGCCCAATGGGATAAACCAGTCGATCCAGGTCACGCCTGGCCTTTGGAGCAACAGACACACCAGCGCCTTCATACTGAGCCAATAAACCCTGATACCTGCTGGGAATGGATGAGGTTGGGTGCCCACCTCTGTTTTTCATTGGAAGGTGATGGATCCAATGTCAGATGGGAAATGAATGTGCTCAGGGATCTGAATCCAGACTTTGCATGAGCTGTCCGAGGTACTGAACTCTCCCTCAAATAGATTTGGCACCTTTAAAGTCCAGACTAAAACCTGGGGTAGATTTGCTGCTCCACTGGAGCTACCAGCTACCAGCCTCCACTGTGTTGTCTCTCCTAAAAACTACAACTTTACAAACACAGTCCCTTCTGCAGGATTTCCCCACACACTGGGCTAAAGCAAATAGTCTATTTTGCTGAATCAGACCGACTGGATAAAACAGAGAGATTTGGTATTAACAGGCAACCATAATTTTATTTATGCATAAATATGCAGTATCAATGCTACATATGCTTTGTTGTTGCTGTTGATACATTGTGATTTTAATCAATACAACTGTGTTTTTTCGTTGTATTGATAGCAAAGGAAATACAGTACTGGAGAGGTGGGGCCAAATGGGGCTGGGACTCAGCCAAAATTTCTGAAGGGTGCTGTCCCCCATATCTTCTAGTCACAAGCCACATATAACTGGAGACTCCTTCCGACTCCAACGTTCTTTGGTTCTACTGTAATTTTTTTTTTTTAAATGGGTTCATGCCAGAGCCAAAAAGGGTTCCATTAATTAATATTAATTAATTAATATTTTTATCCTGCCCAACTAGTGGCAAGGCCACTACTCTGGGTGGCAAACAGGTCACTATAGCACAATATACATAACAAAACCAATTATAAAATTCCAATAAAACAACAGACAAGGGACATACTCTCTAAAAATGAAATAAGTAATACAGAAAGGATTAATATTTATTTATTTATTTATTTATTAAATTTATAGCCCGCCCATCTAGTCATATAGACTACTCTGGGCGGGTAACAACATATCATGTAACAATTTAACAATTTAAAATCATAACAATATATTACTAAATAAATAATGATCCAAGATGGGAGAAAACACAAAATAACAAAATTCAGACGGTGGGTGGAGGGAAGGCTTGCTTAAACAGCCAGGTTTTCAGTTGGCATTTAAGACTGTAGAAAAAAATAATAGATCCAGAGTATAGTAATAATAGGTGGTGGAACAAGACAAGCTCACAGGGACAAGAACAAAATCCTGTTAATGAAGCGGATTACTCGGGGGTAAGGCCATAAAAGGCTTATGAAAAGAGCTAGGTTTTAACTTGTCTCCTAAAACCAAGGAAGGATGGGGCTCATCGCACCTCAGATGGGAACGAATTCCAAAGTGATGCAGCCACTACAGAGAAGGCCTGGTTTTGGGTGGCAGATTTCCAGGGTTCCTTCATGGCCACCACCTGTAGCATCCTAGTATATGAGGTGCAGGTGGGATGGGTAGACATTTTGAGGGACAGGCACGCAAGACAGGTAGCAAGGTCCTGCTTCTGAAAGAGGACAATCAGTAGTCTTGGACAGGTGTGTTCAGAATGGCATGAAAATTACAGTCCTCCTCTGTTTTGCCATCCTAGCATCTGGTATTGATAGATAGAGTGCTCCTGAATACACAGGTTCTATTTAGCTATTGTAGCTTAGCTAATAATTATATTTTGATATCTAAAACTACTTGAGGCTTAAACTCATGTTTCAGTGAATAGGAAGAAAATGCAAGCTACAGAATACGAATGCTTAAGATATAAGAAGCACCGGAAAAGACAACTGATGAAAAAAAGGATTTGTTGGAACAATGGGGAAGAATTTATTCAATACTGGAGTTAGTAAAATCAATTTTGGTATGTGAGATTGGCAGTATTAGGAGTCGTATATACAATGAATTATGGAAGAGATTATCATATTAACAGTCATATTAATTAATGTTATGTTCTTGGTTCTCTTTTTGTATACTGAAAGATCTTGGTGAAAGATTAATCTCTGCTTATTTTGTATATATACATTATAACAATAACATTATTCTTTTTAAACTCTCAGACAAATAGCTGATGACAGTTGATAGATTCATCCCCCATGATTTTGTCCAGTTGTTTTCAAAAGCCATCGAAAATATTGGCCATCATCGCATCTCATGGTAATTAGTTTCTTCCCTCAGGTCTACACTTTTAGTTTATTTGTAAATGAGGATTTAATCATGCAAATAACCCCCTTCCTTCCTCATGGGTTCTCCTTTCTGTGTCCTCCAAATTCTTTGGAAGGACTATACATGAAAGCTTAGGGACTTCAGTTTGTCAAGGGCTATGAATCTACTCTTTTTAAAATTCTTAACACTCCAAAAGCCATCCAAGAAGCTGAAGCTATTGGAGGCACAGAGTTTAGCACACTGGACGGCTCCTATAAAGTTCAGAGTAAAATTGAGAACGTTATCATCCTTCCCCCACCCCACCCCCCAAGCTGGAGTCCTCAGCCACTGCTATGGCCTTATGATATATAGTAATTCTAGAAGGGGGTGAGGCAAGATTCATTCATTCATTCATTCATTCATTCAATTTGTATCTTGTTCCCATTAGTATCACAGCACTACTCTGGGCGGGTTACAACATGTAGACAAGAAAACAAAAATAAAAATAGAGACATTAAAACCAGCAACAATAACTCTTTTAAAAAAACCCATTTTCCTTGTGTACTGAACAGTTCTGATTATGAAGGCTGCTTTGCGAGTTTATTTGAAACCGATAAGCTTTAAAAGCCCAATAATTCCGTCTTGATGTAACCTCACCTGTCCCTTTAAGACTCTCCTGATCGCCTTTTTATTACTATTACTATTACTATTACTATTACTATTACTATTACTATTATTATTATTATTATTATTATTATTTTGCTTTTTTATTTTATTATTTATTTTTCCTTTGTTCTTGCCTGATCCCACCATCATTACCTGGGAAGCTATTTGGTGTTTCTTGCAAACTGCTTTGGGGCCATGAATTTGCCATGTCGCCCCACTCTTACATCTGAGGAAGTGGACTTCTCCACAAAAGGTCACATTAAAATATAGCAGTTAGTCTTTAAGGTGCCACAAAGTTTTTGTCTTTATTTTTATTTTGTTTTTGGTTCATAGGCTAGCACTGACCAACACGGTTACCTCTTCTAAAACTGCCAAACTCTGCCTCTTACCCTAATCTCCACTAAGGGCAGGCAAGAATTTTTTAAAACTGACACATTATCTGCAAATCTTCCTGTTTTGATATCCTGTTTTTTGTCCATCTAAGGACTTTCTCCCTATTTTAAAGTTTCTAGGTATCGGCACAGAATACAGGATCAGTCATGAACTAAAATTACATCATGCCATAGTATTATATTTATTTAAAATATTTCCTCCCTGAGGCTTTTATTCCCTCCCTGTCTTTTTCCTTTAAAAGGACCTAACTCAGCTTACATCATTAAAACATTTAAAGCTATAAACAAATATATACAAATACTGATACTAAAAAAGGAAATAGCACACTAAAACCGGTAAACAAAAGCAACACCAAAAGTATACTCAAAGCAGGAAGGCACAACCATCCATTTGAAACCCCCACTCGGGCAGCCAGTCACTGAGGGAAAGCTTGCTAGAAGAGAATGGTCTTTGACAGCAAAGATGGGGCCAGGCTGGCCTCCAGTGGGAGGGAGTTCCAGAGTCTGGGAGCAGCCACAGAGGAGGCCCTATCCTGTGTCCCCCACCAGATGGACCTGTGAAGGGAGCAAGGCCTCCCCTGAAGATCTTAACACTTGAGCAGGTTCATCATGGGAGAACACAGTCCCTTGTATCCAAGCCATTTAGGGCTTTATGGGTTAGAACCAACAGTTTAAATTGCACCTGGAAACACATCAGCAGCCAGTGGTGCTGCTGTAACAGGGGGTGGATGGGTGATATAATTCTGTAACCAGCTCCAGTTAGCAATCTGGCTGCCACATTTTGGACCTGCTGAATATGACACTTATTTGTATGTTTATTACTTGCATGTATAAGGGTTTCTATTACTTATGGCCCTAGGCCATTGCAAATCACAGCACCAAACAAAAACTAGCAACATGATTAGCTACTATATGCAGAACACTTGTCATGTAGGAGTTTTGAGGCTTTAAAATGGATAACTTTGCCATATAAAATTGTAGGGGGAAAGGCTGAAAACATGTAGCTCAAGTTTGTCCTTCACCTGGTGAGGTCAAATACTTCACAGGTTTTACAGGTATTGACAATACAGCAAAATAAAAACATAGCATGCCCTGCACCCCCCTAAGCCACCCTGCTGCCTTCCAATGCTCCTGTGTGTCATCCAGATGTTTATGGGACCCATTCTTGTAATCTCTCTCCATGGGCCTAATGGCCAGGGCTGATAGGGACTGCAGTGCAAAAACATCTGGCGGGTCCCAGTTGCCCATCTGTGTACCATCTGAAAGGTTTGTCTCATCCTGATCCAGTAAAGAACCAGAAGAAGGAAAGGTGTATTGGCAAACTAGTAATCTCACATGCGTATTGTGGGAAGAAGTTCACCAAACTAACTTGTTTGTTTCTTCGCATTACTAACCAACCAGTGCCTAGAAGAAGACCATTCTTTCTTCCAACTCTTGCTCCACATGTTCTGTTCTTCCTTGTCTGTTAGCCATTTTTAATCTTCTTCCAAGAGGTCCCCATGGAAGGATGCAGATGAAGCCTTCTCTGTATCAACATGGAGACTTCCCAGCCACGTGAGGCTGGAAATCCATCTCTTGCTATTCTTAACCTTCTTTTTTTTCTCCTCCTAACTTCTGAACCCCAATGGAGTTTGCTAAATAGTGAGTAGATACATTTTTTCCCCTTTTCATACCTAAGGGTAGCCTCCTGAGTGTTATGTCTAGAAAGTGCTGGCTTTGGAAAAGGGGTGAAACTGCAGAGGGAGACTTCTCACTAATTCTGACCTTAATTAGCTGGGCATCTGTTGCACATTTTAAGGAGATTTAAGCAGATTCCCACAACTCTGAACGAAGCAGGGGCTCTGAACTTGCCCATCAATGGTTAGTACCTGGATAAAAGAGTGGCCAGGCTTTGTGGCCACCAGGACATAGTTTTCTCCAGTATAGTAAGATGGACGGTCTTTTTATTTAAATTCTAGTAATTATGTATAAACGTGTGCCTATGCATTGCATCAGCATATACAGCACTAAGTTAGTTGCTGGAGATGCCTCTAAGGTATGTTAGGAGAGAAGGCCATAACCCATGCAGACCTGGCACAGGGATGGTTATTATTTTATATATTTTATATATATATTTCAATTCTGCAGAGTTCTACCAGACAAGCTGGCAAAACCATCTGCTAAGTAGCTTTTAGTATAAAAATGTAGTTCTTTGTAATGCCCCCACTTTTACCCCACCCTGCACAGGCCCAATTCTCTGGAATAGGGGGAGAAAATGCTGTTCTCTTTCCGATTGAAGGTGACCCAGCATTCAGGTTGTTAGCAGAAGGAAGAAAAGGCTTTTCGACGGCTATTGATCTCAGACAATTGGAGATGTTCCTGCCCAGCTGCAGCCCCACGTGCGCATTAAGGCACAAGGACTTGAGTCCCAGATTAGAACAGCTGGTTTCATTTGAAGGCTGCCTGCACCGTTTGGAGGGAAGCCGACAGTTCCTGTATGAGCGCTTCTTCGCCTCGATCGGGGACCGGAGTCAGGTCCGCACCTGCCAACGTTTGCACGTCCAAAAAAAGAGAGGAAAAGACAGCACAAGGGATTCTCGAGCTGTCAGGGTGATTTTCCCTGACACTCTCATGCTGCTTACTTTTTTTTAGAAAACAATCCATGGAAAGAAAGACAAAAGCTGCCAAGCTACCTATAGCGAGAGTCTTGACTGACAAGACCATCAGCAGAACCCAGTGGCTCCTGGTTCATCCACGTGTGGGGCTTTTTTTTTTTTGCATGTTTTAATATTGTTCCATTAAAACATGGTAACATAATACCCTAGGCCAGAGGTCGTCAACCTCCGGTCCGCGGCCCATTGCCAGTCCATGGCTTGAGCCTGACCGGGCCGCGAAGACAGACCTCCCACCCCCCCCACACGCACTCCCCTCCCCACAGCTGCTTTGCGCACACACACGCGTGCCAGCGCTGGCGTGAGCGCTCCCTCACCCCTTCATGCATGCCCCCCCGCGTGCAAAGCAGCTGTGGGGAGGGGAGTGCGTGGGGGGGCGGGAGGTCTGTCTTCGCGGCCCGGCAGCAGCGGTGGCAACGGGAGTGGCCCAGAGTCGGGAGGCTGAGCATGGCCAGGTGCTCCGGCTGCTGGCCTCCCGGCGGCGGTGGCAGCGACGGGAGTGGCCAAGAGCCGGGAGGCAGAGCATGGCCGGGTGCTCCAGCTGCTCGCCTCCCGGCGGGCTCCAATGAGGCCAGGGTCGGCGCTCCTCGCCGCCCTCAGCAGGCCGATGCTGCCACTGGTGCCTCCAGCTCCGGAACCAGCGGCTGCATTTGAATTTCCCGCAGAGGGCGGCAAGGAGCCCCGCCCCCAGCCTCGTTGGAGCCCGTCGGGAGGCGAGCGGCCAGAAGGAGCCCCCCGGCCATACTCAGACTCCCAGGCTTCCGCCGGCGGCGGCGGCGGCACGCACTCCCTCACCCCTTCAAGCATGTGCCCGCGTGCAGGGGTGGGGGTGGATGCGCGGGTAGGCAGGCGCTCCTGTGCATGCGCGAAGCGGTGGGGGAACGCGCGTGAGCTCCCATCGCTTGTCCCAGCTCCTGCCAACCTAGCAGTTCGAAAGCATGTAAAAATGCGAGTAGATAAATAGGTACCACCACGGTGGGAAGGTAATGACGTTCCATGTCTAGTCGCGCTGGCCACGTGACCACGGAAACTGTCTATGGACAAACACTGGCTCTATGGCTTGGAAACGGGGATGAGCACCACGCCCTAGAGTCGGACACGACTGGACGAAATGTCAAGGGGAACCTTTACCTTTACCTTACCTTGCTAGAGATGGGCACTGCTGAACCACGGTTTGGTGCCCATCTCTCACTCTAACTCAACCCTTGTCTGTGGTGGTATTGGTGTATTTCCAGAACACCAGGGAAGACCTTAATGAGGATGTGCAAATAGCAATGCCACGTTCACAGACTGAATGGCGCAAGTGTACACAGGCCACAGAGGGTTTTGGGGGGAGCCGAGGCACAGGCTAGACAGAAGGGTTTTGGGCCTGGAAGATGCTGCTCCAGCCCATGACCCTCTCTGGGCTCTTTGCTCTGTCCCATGATGACCCTACAAAGGCACACAAATAGCCCAGGTTCAGTGTATGTTTTGGCATTCTGCCAATATGGTGTGCTATTGGATGTTGCTGCTCTTCTGTCCTGCAAAAAGTCAATGTAGGTGCATTGGCCATATAAGTATTCTCCCAAACCAAAGCAGGAGAGTATGGGGGAGGCGGGGAACAAAGTGCAGCTTGATGGCCATGTGCAGCTCTTGGTCAACTCCAGACCATGACCCTCAATAATTGGCCCCAGGTGGAGAATCACAGTCTAGACCTCTCTAGAGGGCAGTGCTTCATTTTAAAAGTTATTTCAGTCCATACTTATCTTTGCCACCCCCAAAATAACCTTATGATCAAAAGAAAAAGTAAAAAAAGAAGTAATTGTACATACAGTTCCAGTATCCAAAAAACGGACAGAAGTAGGCAAAAGTGATTCGCAGGGTGGTAGAAAAGGGCCTCCTGGTTGCCCACTGTGAGCATCATACCTTTGTTAGGGCCACTAAAAGCCTGTGCAAGCTATTGAGCTTTCCCTGCATTTACATGGATCATGATGCTGCAAAAAAAAAAAAAGAGGGATAGGGGAAGGAAGGAGGGTGAGATGTAATAAAAAGGTAAAGGTTCCCCTTGACAAATGTCCAGTCGTGTCAGACTCGAGGGGGTGGTGCTCATCCCCGTTTCCGAGCCGTAGAGCCAGCGTTTGTCCGTAGACAGTTTCCGTGGTCACGTGGCCAGCGCGACTAGACACGGAACGCCGTTACCTTCTCACCGTGGTGGTACCTATTTATCTACTCACATTTGCATGCTTCCGAACTGCTAGGTTGGCAGGAGCTGGGACAAGCGATGGGAGCTCACTCCTTCGCGTGGATTCGATCTTACGACGGCTGGTCTCCCGACCTTGCAGCACAGAGGCTTCTGCGGTTTAACCCACAGCGCCACCACGTCCCTCTCGAGATGTACATGAGATGTAATAAGAACCAATTAAAGGTCAAAGATATTTGCATGATGTTCTGAAGTGGAGCAGGGGTTGCAGACTTTCTAATGAGGCTCCAGCAGGACATAGTCTCAGGTTTCCATGGTTGTAGATTTCACCTGGAGTTAACACCTACTGATGCTGGCAGCAAGAAATACGGAGAAGTTCAAAACCAGGAGATCTGGCTGTGAGTGCAGAACTGTCTCCACCCTCAAACTCAGAAGAGATCCATGGCCCTGCACAGATTTCATGCCCAGGCTGACTTTCAGAGATATGCCATAGGTTAGCTTTAGTAGGTTTTCTGGTGCATGCTCATTCTTGCACTGCTTCAAGATCAGTCATGCAACTGGTCATGTGACAGGAAGTCTGGGAGGCACTTATGTGATTTACCTTCTTCTTGGTGTTTATGCATTAAGATTCTGCCTTTGGTTTTAATTTTGTTACACCTGCATCCGACCGGCATCCTCATTTTGGGGAGGTTGAAGATCATGGCATGTGCAGGTTATATTACAATGTTTTTAAATATTTTAGTGTTTTAATTTTGTGTTGCTTGATTTTAAATTGTTTTACATGTCTTATGTTTTTAAAATTGTTTTATACCGCTTTGTAACCCGCCCTAAGAGTCTATGATATAGGGCATGCTATAAATGCTTAAATACATAAATAATAAATAAATAAATCTCGCTCTTTGGTCTTCACCAGCATAGTAGACTTCATTTTTGTTTCCTGAGTACATTTTGTATGCATTTTTCCTAATATGCATAGTTATTCATACATTTAAAGTAATGTTTGCGTAGTTACCCTTTAACTAAAGTATATTTATACGTGTATTTTCCCACTTCACACATTTTAGCAGATCACATTTTAAAATGTGTGGATTCTTTTCTGCACATTTTATGCCTCTAAAAGGCATAAAATGAAATGCAATAAAATCTTTGGAAATTCCTTGGAAATGTGCACATTCCTTGGAAATGTGCACCTTTTCCAGCCAAAGTGCACCAAATCTCTCAACATGTCTCGGGAGGTGTGAAACAGCTACTTTAGTTGATACGGCCAAATTGAAGAAAATTATTTTCCATTCCTTGTCTTCGGCAGAAAGGCCAGGAAAGATGGGAGCTCAAAAGAGCTGCTGACAGCTGTAGTGAACAGTACAGGACAAAAAAACAAACAAAACAAACAACCCTTAAATTCAGTTCTTAGCACAATGTATGTATTCAACACACAAGTGGGGACACTTTTGCCCTCTCCTGTCACTTGGCGACAAGAGGGAAGGGCCACATGTCATGAGTCTAGCAGTGGTCTGGACCCAACTTCAGAGGTGAAGTAGTCCTGGTCCAGCAGTATAAGAAGGCTCCGTTCAGTTCAGTGCCATGTGCTCCCTGGATCACCCTAAACTGAGAGAGGGAGACAGATGGACAGGCATGACTAGTTGTGAAGCAGGACAGCGGGAAATTCAGGTTCTGGCTTATGTAGAGAACTTCTATGGGCAAATGTGTCTCTTTCCTTGAGACTGGAAAGAATTAGAAAAAGGCCATGTGGTTCCGGTTACACAAATGCAAGAGTTAGGTGATATGTTTATAGAACTACTAAAAATCACACAAACTGTAAGGTTTCGTGGGTAAAATCCCACTTCCTCAGACTGTGTGCATCACCCTTTTATGGATAATGCAGAAAAAAATTATCCCAAAAATTCATGGCAGATGTCCCTACCAAGTCTGCTCGTATGAGGTCAATCCAGTCTTGGGTTGCAAAGTCAACTGGGTGGTGTGGTCTCGAGCTTCCTCCTTTGTAAGAACGGTTGGAATTTTCCATCCCGAACTCCGAACAAAGGAGTTGCTAATGACTCTGTGTCTGCCCACCCACCCCCCACCCCCCCCGTCCCATTGTTTGCTCCTGAAATGTGAAGTTTTCTTTGGGCTGGGGGTTGAGGGAGGGGGGACAATTCAGAAACATAGCAACCTCTATTAGAAGGTTGGGATTGTAATTTAGTTTATTCACCAGGTAGAAAAGGAGCCAATTATAGCCCAGTTAGTCAAATCAATAGTTGTACCGGGTGAATAGATGATTCTTCAGTTTGTAGTCAACGCAAAGGTCCTCATGTTGAAAGAGTCCAAGGTGTTGTTGTTGAGTGGCCATTTGATGGTATCCTCCAGAGTCCAGAAAGAATTAGGAGTGTGTAGCTTTTGTGTGAGGAGAGAAACAACAGAGGAAGGCTTGTCTAGTCCCCACCATCACCACTGAATAACCACACTGCCCAAAGAACTGAAAGGGCTTTAATGGGTTAGTGGTTTGATTCAATATAAGGCAGGTCCATATGTTGGTGGCTCTGCAGACTCTCCCTTTGTTATTTAATATTTAAAGGCTGACACATGGAAAACAAGTGCTGGACCTCAGATCTACGCATCCATTGACTCCAGCATGTGTTATCACCAGGATTGCTGCCAGGCTGCCTGCCATTCGGCCTGTCCTTTCTGGAATCAAAGTCTGTATGCATAGTGTAGCTTCAAGGGGCATCTTTATTTTAGTTTATTTTCCTTTCCCCCCTCCTCAAAAAAATCACAACATAGGCTCAAGACATGGGCTCAACCAAATTGTGATTGTTTGGGTCCTCCCCCCCAACCCCAAACGAAACAAAGCATCAGTTGTCCAAGAATGACATTTCCAGATGATTCTGTGCTGGAGTTTGGGGGCGCATAATACAAGGGGGAAAAAGCTGTTTTGCAAAATTCAAATTCCATGGAATTAGCTAAATGTTCCCCTCAATCACATTTAAGCTTCGGCACAGCAAAGAAAGTGTCAGCACAAACAGAAAACATTTTGAAATGTTGTGATCGGGTAAAGAACAGCACTTGCCGTCTTAATTATAGCTTTTATTGTTTACAAACCGAATTGAGCCTTGGGCGTGAGAAAAGAGGTTGAGGGTGTTTGGGGGGGGGACTAGCTGGCAGGCGGCTGCTAAGAGGTGAGGAGAAGCAGTTAGGGAGTTCATTAAAAAAAATAAATGCCAGCTGCATTGTTAACTGGTATAAAATAAGCTCCATGCTGATGTTGCTTCCGCCTCCCTCCCATGATTGCCCCTGAGAAAGACAACATTTGGGCTGAAAGCAAAACACTTAATTTCACAACAAGGAAATGTGCAAATTGCTATCATACAGTTGGAAAAAAAGTGAAAATGTAAAACCCCCAAAGGCTACTTGGCTTCATAATATGTCACTCCTCCTTTGCCCTCCTCCTCTTCCCCTTTTTCCTTTTTCCTTTTTTTTATTTTTTTTTTGGTTGACCTTCTGCTCTCGGGTCACTGAATGGTATTTGCAAGCAAATAGCCAAACTATAGGTTGTGGGTTAGAGATGGGGACGAACCACAGTAGTGCTGCACGTTTTCTTCCTCCACCTTCCCGGCTGGAAACCCTACTCATCAGCTGGGGCAGACGCCTCTCTTCCTCCTTTTCGGCTGTTCAGCCACCCTCCTTGGGTGATCACCCACTCAGACAAAGAGGCAGGACAGGCAAACCTGTGCTCCTGCTGAGGACTGGCTGAACAGCTGAAGAGGAGGAGGAGAAAAGCATGCTCCGACTGGTGAGAGGGGCATTGAACGGGCAGGGAGGGGAAGGGAACTGAGATTCGTGCCCATCTCTATTATGGGTAACTATCTGTGTTACCCATAACCTATCGTTCAAGCAGAAATTGGGTTCCTGTTTGAGGGCCCTGACGGAAGCACACTTTTGTGCCTGAGGGAGGGATCAGACTAATTTCTGTCCCTGAAGACCAATCAGAAAACAAAGCAAGATAAGTTGCAAATTCCAGGAGGTGAGAAAAGCCCCTGCTTTGACAATCCCACACAATCAGCACTGAAGAAACACTCTCTTCTACTGACCAGTTATCTGTTTGGGTGGCTGGGTAGCTCAGTAGTTTAGGTATCTGGCTGTGGAGCCAAAGGTTGGGAGTTTGATTCCCCAGTGGGCCTGCTGGAAGAGACCTTCTTATCATGGACAAGCTTAACAGTCCTGAGGTACCCACAGAAAAAGGGAACAGGAAACCACATTTGAGTACTCTCTACCTAGAAAACTCTGTAAAGGGTGGCCATATGTTGGAAGTGACTTGACAGCACACAATTATTATTATTATAGTTTGGCCCTTGATCCTCAGTTCATCTAGGAACGATGAATGGCCAAAATCCTGCTGCTTAGCTTAGTAAGCTACAACTAGAGTAGGCCCATTGAATCAGTGGGAATTTGGTAACTCAACTTTTCCATCCATTCCACTGACTTAAATGGACCCACCCTAGTTGCAACTGACTACGCTAAGCGGCAGGATTTCCACCGTTGCATCCTAGAGACTTGCCCTTTCTTTTAATAATCCATTTGTTTACCAGTGTACAGATTGGGCAAATATCAGAAATGCAGGGATATAAACACACAATAGAACAGCCAAAGCAACATCTGTTTTCTCTACTCTTCCCTCACACCTGTTCTCTGCCATCCAAAGATTACAGCAATTCACCTCCTTTTGCAAACAATCCCACTTTTTAGGACAGCTAAAAGAATTTCCAGGCTCTGGAGGTAGTGGAATAGACATGTTTCAGCCTGTTTTTTGGTGTTTAGCCTGACCCTAACGGATGATAACACTGTATTCTCGAAGGCTTTCACAGCCAGGATCCGATGGTTGTTGTGGGTTTTCCGGGCTGTTTGGCCGTGTTCTTAAGGTTTTTCTTCCTTAAGAACACGGCCAAACAGCCCGGAAAACCCACAACAACCATCGGATGATGACACTATTGGCTGTTATTCCCCATTAATGCTCCCTAGCTAAAAGGAAAGACTGCATTGACTGCAGAATAACATATCTCAGATGTAAATTTCCTGGCTGTGGTCAGGTTCTAAGAGGCAAAGCAACTACATCCATGGTCAATAGCACTGTTCCCTAAATAGGATTGGGTGCAGTCCCAACACAAAATGGGTCAGGCCCACCCAGTGCTTGCTTTTCTCCACTCTTCAGGCTGCTGCATAGAAAATGCTTCCATGGAAATGCACATTCCATGCTTCTGGCTGATCAAGGTGATGGCAACACCCATTTAAATCTAACTGTATGGCTGATCCATGACCTCAAAAGGTGGACCCATCAACCATATTCTTCCTCTTCTTGTGGCTCTCTTACCAAAGGTTGGGTGCCTCCCACTAATATCTCACCTGACCAATTTGCAGCATTTTTTAAATCAAAAGTGGAGGCCATCCGCCGGGATCTCTCTCCTTTTTTGAATACAGTGGATCGAGCAGAGATGTCCAGCGCTCCGCCTTGCCCGGTTGCGCTTGAATTCTTTCAGCCTGTGACGCCAGATTTGGTGGACAAAGCACTTGATCGCTGTTGGGCCACCACCTCCTCCTTTGACCCTTGCCCGGCCTGGCTAATCAAAGCAGCCAGGCCCATAACAACGGAATGGGCCACAGTGATAATTAATGGGTCTCTCCAGGAGGGCAAGGTTCCCCTTGCCCTCAAGGAGACACTCATTAGGCCCATCAGGAAGAAACCAAATTTGGCAGCGGACGATATTGGCAATTATAGGCCGGTCGCCAATGTTTCCTTCCTCAGCAAAGTGGTGGAGAGGGTGGTGGCTGATCAGCTTCAAGCCCTTTTGGATGAAACCAATGCCCTGGATCCATTTCAGTCGGGCTTCAGGCCGCGCCATGGCACAGAGACAGCACTGGTCACACTGTTGGATGACCTGTTGAGGGAGGCTGACAGGGGCAATATGTCCTTGTTGGTCCTCCTCGATATCTCAGCCGCCTTTGATACCGTCGACCACGGTATCCTCCTGGGGAGGCTCTCCGAGCTGGGAATCGGTGGCCTGGCGCTTGCCTGGCTCCGATCCTTCTTGGAGGACCGCCCCCAGAGAGTACAGATTGGGGAGAATGTTTCGGCCCCGTGGAGTCTCAATTGTGGGGTTCCGCAGGGGTCGATCATCTCCCCAATGCTGTTCAACATCTATATGAGGCCGTTGGGTGGGGTCATCAGGGGGCGTGGGGCTTCGTGCCATCAGTATGCTGATGACACCCAGCTCTACATCTCCTTTTCACCTACCTCAGTGGATGCCGTTCTGTCCCTTCGGCGCTGTCTGGAGGCTGTACTGCAATGGATGCAGCTGAATGGGTTGAGGCTGAACCCGGACAAGACGGAGGTCTTGAGGGTGGGTGGCCCTTCCATCGGCTGTCTGGGAGACTCCCTCTCTTTTGGGGGGGTTACTCTTACCGCACAGAGTGGGGTCTGCAGGTTGGGGATACATCTGGATCCGGCGCTTACCATGGAAAACCAGGTGGCGTCTGTGGCCCGTTCTGCCTATTTTCATCTGTGGCGGATCGCCCAGCTGCGGCCCTACCTTGATGGGGGGGGCCCTCACCACTCTCGTCCATGCGCTCGTAATCTCAAGATTAGACCACTGTAATGCCCTCTACGTGGGGCTACCTTTGAGATTGTTGCGGAAGCTTCAAATGGTGCAGAATGCAGCTGCCAGACTGCTCAGTGGGGTGAGAAAATACCAACACATCTCTCCCACTCTGGCCGCATTGCATTGGCTGCCCATTCGCTTCCGCATCGATTTCAAAGTGTTGATGATGACTTACAAAGCCCTAAACGGTTTGGGACCTCGGTATTTGGCAGATCGCCTTCTCCCACCTAGATCTACCCGAATTACTCGGCATAGCCAGGAGGGACGGCTGAGGGGCCTAACGCTGAGAGAGGTCCAGAAAGAAAGAACTAGAAACCAGGCCTTCTCGGCAGTGGCCCTTCGACTATGGAACAGCCTCCCAACAGAGATCCGCCTGGCACCCTCGCTGGGTGTTTTTAAGAGCCATTTAAAAACTTGGCTATTTAGGCAGGCCTTCCCTTCTGTCAATTCTTAAATTCTAGTCTTTTAATTTTTATTATTCCCATCTTGAATACTTTATATTATTGTTTCAATTGTTTAATTGTTTAATGTTTTTAATTTAATGACATTTGTAAGCCGCCCCGAGTAGACGTTGTCTAGGAGGGCGGGGTAGAAATCTAAAAATAAATAAATAAATAAAATAAAATCATGGTTCTGTTTTGACTTCGGATATGACAACAAGGATGTTGGGTTGCTCCATGTTCTTCAGCCAAAAGGTTCTTGTCTTCCCTTTGCCTCTGCAAATGATAGGACCTGAACCAGTGAGTTCAGTTTTAAACATTAAGTTGAACTTCTTGACAGTAAGCATCATCTGACCGTAGAAGAGACTACTTTGCAAGCTGCTGGACTTTCCTTCACTGGAGATTTTTACACAGAGGAACAGTGGCCATCTGCTGAGGATGCGTTAACTGTAGATTTCCTGCTTCATCAAGGGGTTAGATTCATTAACATCTGGTGTCCCTTCCAGCTCTACATGCTATGATTCATTCCCCTCTTCTTTTAATTCTAATAATCAACTATAACAAGGTGTACTTTGTGTTTCTTGTTATGTGACCAAAGGATTCAAGCTCTCCATGTTTTCTTTTAAATTATTATTTCTTAGTCCCCTGTTCGTTTGCTTTAATATTTCTTCATTGGTGAATTTCTTGATCCAAGAAATCCATGGCCTTATCAACCCTATTTTCTGAAGCTCAGTTTAAATGTAGGCACTGGACCAACAGCCCTGCCTTTCTTCATCTAAGCTTCGGCACAAGGTTTAGGCTGCAGTCCTATATCAACCTTGTAAGAAGTAGTAACGTGGAACACTGTGCATACTAAATCAGAACGTGGATTCATGTCATCTGGCATTGATAGCTCTGACTGGCCCTGTTCTGAGATCTGGCAATCCTGATCATCAATACGAGCTCTAATTTTTTTGGCCCAATTAGACTAATATTCTAATAAGAATCATGTGCCTTCAAGCAGTGTTCCCCCTAAGTTTGTGTCCCACTGTGTGGGAGCCTCACTCCATGTGGACAGGACTTCATTCAAAACAGGAAGTACACAAACCCACTGCCGGCTGCCCGTGCAACCCGACGGAGCTCTGGGCAAGCGTGCATGTGCGCAGCTTCAAAGGAACATTGCTATCAAGTCACGTCTGACTTATGAGGACCTTTTTTTAGGGTTTTCCAGTTAGAGAATATGCAGAAGTGGTTTACTATTCCCTCTTTCTGGGGGTGTCCTAGGACTGTGCAGCTTGCCCAAGGCCATACAGGATGGCTTTGCTCACAGGAGGCCCATTGGGGGAATCGAATTCCCAATCTCTGGCTCTGCAGCCAGATACCTAAACCAGTGTTATGCTTGGGACAAAATCTGGATTTACTTCATAGATGACTGGGAGAGCTTTCAGTTTCTACCCAGATAGGGCCACAATTTATTTATTTATTTATTTATTCGATTTCTATCCCGCCCTTTTAGACAAAGTCTACCCCAGGCGGGTTCCATTAAACATTATAAATTAAAACAGTTAAAAACAATTCAAAACAATAGTGATTAGTAATGCTCAAGATGGGAAAACAGAAAATTATAATAAGAATAAAGTCAAATATTGACAGGAGGGAAGGCCTGCCTGAAGAGCCAAGTTTTTAATTGGCTCATAAAAACACCCAGCGAGGGAGCCAGGCGGATCACTGATGGGAGACTATTCCATAGCCGAGGGGCCACTGCTGAGAAGGCCCGGTTTCTTGTTCTTTCTCTCCGGGCCTCTCTCGGTGTTAGGCCCTTCAACCGTCCCTCCTGGCTATGGCGAGTGATTCGGGTAGATGTAGGTGGGAGAAGGCGATCTGCCAGGTATCGAGGTCCTAAACCGTTTAGGGCTTTATACGTCATCATCAACACTTTGAAGTCATTGTGGAAGCGAATGGGCAGCCAATGCAAGGCTGCCAGAGTGGGAGAGATATGCTGGTATTTTCTCACCCCACTAAGGAGTCTGGCCGCCGCATTCTGCACCATTTGAAGCTTCCGCATCAATCTCAAAGGTAGCCCCACATAGAGGGCATTACAGTGGTCTAATCTCGAGATAACAAGCGCATGGACGAGAGTGGTGAGGGCCCTGCCATCAAGATAGGGTCGCAGCTGGGCAATCCACCACAAATGGAAATAAGTGGTGCGGGCCACGGACGCCACCTGGGTTTCCATGGTAAGCGCTGGGTCCAGATGTATCCCCAAGCTGCGCACCACACTCTTTGCGGTGAGAGTCACCCCCCCAAAAGAGAGGGAGTTTCCCAAACCGCCAATGGAGGGGCCGCCCACTCTCAAGACCTCCGTCTTGTCCGGGTTCAACCTCAACCCATTCAGCTGCATCCATTGCAGCACAGCCTCCAGACAGCGCTGAAGGGACAGAACGGCATCCACTGAGGTAGGTGAAAAGGAGATGTAGAGCTGGGTGTCATCAGCGTACTGATGGCATGAAGCCCCACACCCCCTGATGACCCCACCCAGCGGCCTCATATAGATGTTAAACAGCATTGGGGAGATGATCGACCCCTACGGAACCCCACAATTGAGACTCCATGGGGCCGAAACACTCTCCCCAAGCTGTACTCTCTGGGGACGGTCCTCCAAGAAGGATCGGAGCCAGGCGAGCGCCAGGCCACTGATTCCCAGCTCGGAGAGCCTCCCCAGGAGGATACCGTGGTTGACGGTATCGAAGGCGGCTGAGATATCGAGGAGGACCAACAAGGACATTTTGCCCCGGTCAGCCTCCCTCAACAGGTCATCCAACAGTGTGACCAGTGCCGTTTCTGTGCCATGGCACGGCCTAAAGCCCGACTGGAACGGATCCAGGGCATTGGTTTCATCCAAAAGAGCCTGAAGCTGATCAGCCACCACCCTCTCCACCACTTTGCTAAGGAAAGAAACATTGGCGACGGGCCTGTAATTGCCAATATTGTCCGCCGCCAAATTTGGTTTCTTCCTGATGGGCCTAATGAGTGTCTCCTTGAGGGCCAGGGGAACCTTGCCCTCCTGGAGAGACCCATTAATTATCACTGTGGCCCATTCCATTGTTATAGACCTGGCTGCTTTGATTAGCCAGGCTAATAGAAACTGAGGCTAGTAGAAACTGTGTTTCTTTTGCAGTAATCTCTGACTGTATATATTTTTTTGCCTTCACCTTTCTAAACCAAGGAGTAATCCTTGTTGGATCCAAATACATTAGGTAATTCAGATCCAAGTAGGTCACCCATGTATGCTGCTTCTCCTTCTGTCTTCCTACTCCTCTATGGGAAAATGGTTTGCTGTTATGAACAGGGGAGGGCGGGATACAAGAGAGTCAAACACGGCTTTGGCAGGAAAATGCTGAAGGGGAAAATGGCCACCCTCCGAGAGAGGGCAGTTTAAACAATACAGATTAGGAAATAATGGCCTAGAATTAGCTTCAGGGAAGTAATGGGATAGATTAATTATTGAATAGGGAACTGATTGTTCTGGGAGTTGAGTTAAGGAAAAGAAACCTGTGTGCTGTGGAACAGATCTTTTCATTCAATTTAGAATTAATGAAGAGAAGATTAAACTTTTTCTCCATGGCAGGCCAGTCATTTGCCAGCTTCTTATTTCAGGAGTCGAAATCCCATAATTGTATTCATGTGTCCCAAATAAAGCAACTGGATTAAAAAATAATAATAACTGAAGGTAAGAAGGAGAAAACTGTCTTAGTGCCACCCACAAACAAAGCAAAACACAACCCAAATGACTCAAGATTTTGGTGGGCAGCATCAGTTACGAAAAGCACCAGGAGCAATTAAGAGGAAAGCTTAATTTTAGGATGCAAACAAACTTGCAAACTGACTCTTCCTAACCTTCAGTGCGTGTGTGTGAAAATTTTGTGAGTTTTATTTTTTTCAAACTTTCCAAACTTTGCACATTTCTTTCTAAATGCAAAAGAAAGGACTCAAATGTTTTTGTTTGTTACAAACAGAAAAAAAAGTGCAGTTGACAGGTGCAGTTGACATGTAGGTTTGTAAGCTTCTGCCTTGAGTGTTTTGCACATAAAAGTCTGAGTTTGAATCCTTCTGTATTCCTCCATTTTGGGGATGCTGAATTAGGGTTGCCAGTAGAGATGGGCATGAACCACCAGTTCGTTTATTGGCTAAACAGGTGTTTAGTGCTTCAAAGCCCTGCCTCCTCTGGTAGATGCCCACTTGGAGGCAGTGGCCTGGCTTCCCTGCCCCGCCTCCTCCGGGCGCTACCTCTAAATGGGTAGCTGCTGGAGGTGGCGGGGCTTTGAAGTGCCGAACATCTGTTTAGCCGATAAACGAACCGGTATAAACTAGAGATGGGGACGACTCACCATTTTGGTGAGTCATCCTTCTTTGTGAGTCATCAAAAGTTGACGACTCACGAAGCACGAAGTTGCCCCATGAAGCGACGAAGTTATTTGTCAATTCATGTGGGGGGGGGGGTATTTTAAAAAAACACCCGCCGCCCCCCCGCGGCCACCCCCCCCACCGCCGCACCGCCGCCTCGCTTAAGGCAGACTAAGAGAATCCAGGCTGCCCTTTGCAAAGATGGCAGCTGCAGCTTCCCTACCCTAAATGAAGCTGCAGCCGCCATCTTTGCAAGGGGCAGCCAGTCTCCCTTTTTACACACCGTGGCTGCGGAGGCCAGATTGAGACCTCGGTGGTGGCGATTACGGTAAGTGGGTGTCGGCGGGGGTGGGGGGGCTAAGGTAGGGAGAGGAAGGGAGTGGGGGGTAGGCTGTGGGGGTGCATGGCTGTGCGGGTGGGTGGCTGCCTATCGGCCCGCTGATCAGCTGATCGGCAGCCGGTAGGCAGAATGTGGGGTTTTTTAATTATGAAGGACGAATAAAAACAGGAAAATATTCGTCGATCTGTATTCGTCGGGACTTAAAATTTGACGAATACGGATCAACGAATATTTAACCAATTGGCTATTTTCATCAAAAAAAACTGAACTGTTTTTATATTCGTCCCCATCTCTAGTATAAACCATCAAACCAGCAGTTTCTGCACATCTCTAGTTGCCACTAGGGATGGGATTTTTGGATTTTCTGAACTACAACTACTATAATTCTTCATTCTGGTCATTCTGTCTATGTTACGGAAACCTTACAAATACTTGAATGTGATACACCTGGGAGAAAGGCCTAAAGTAGAAGGCTTTGAAGCTTAGTTAGGTCAAACTTTGCCCAAGTTTCCTATTGCTGGGAGCTTTCTTTCTGAGTTGGAAGCTTGGGCAGATCTCAGCCTAGCTCAGCCTCAAAGCCTTCCAATTTAGCCCTTTCTTTCCAGACCAAGAATAGTTGCACTTCCTGAATTGGTCCAATTTATTTATTTTATTTATTTATTGGATTTCTATCCCGCCCATCTAGACCAAAGGTCTACAATGCAGTCTTTCCACTCAATTACATACCTGCGTTGGTACATGGGCTGAAAATATGGCATTAATTCTATGCCTTGGAACCACCTCAAAGCAAATTAAACATTTTACCATAGAAACATCCTGGGTGTGCATGAAGATGGGAAGTTAAATTTTCCCATCACTGTGATCATCATTATCATCATCATTGACCTGTGACATCAGGTCACTTCTGACTTTAGGTTACCCCTTCCAAGGTTTTCTTGGTAAAGAGTACTCAGAAGCAGTTTACCGTTGCCATCTTCTGTGGAAATCCTGGGACTGTGTAGCTTGACCAAGGCTACACAGGCTGGTTCTACTCACAGGAGGCCCTGTGGGGAATTGAACTCCTAACCTCTGGCTCTGCAGCCAGATACCAAGCTCACTGAGCTATCCATCCAGCCAATGAAAATATATTCCTTGGCAAACACACACAGCAATTAGCAATAGAAAAAAAGCTCTTACTGGCATCAAGGGAGCCCCTCCACACATTGTTAATTGCAGCATGGTGGCCATGGGGATTTCTTTGGGATCGTAACTTGGAAAAGAAGAGTTGAATCTTCCCTTTCCATATGCTGTATGGAAATTCCTCTCTTCGTGCCTAGAATTCTTCTTCTTCTTCATTTTTTAAAAAAATCATGGTGTGGCTGCAAGCCATGCAATTAATTTAATGATGGTAGAGGCCCCTGACATTTCATGTCTGGGATAGAGAATTTTCAGGGGAAAATCTCTGAAAGATATTAAATTGATCAGGCATGGATCTAAGAATAACATTGACTTAAGAAGCATTAATGCACATTACAGAGGTCACACTTTATTTTCTTAGAGCTGTGAAGATAACAATCAAGCCTTGAACTTTCAGAGCCTGGGTGAAAGTGTTCCATACTTGCCGCCTTAAAAGGGGACCGGGCTGACTCCATCTAAAGCGAAAAAGTCTATTCCTGTGAATATTCAAAGCCATTTTATGTCTATTGACAATCAAACTAATTTATGCACGTCTAATTATCCTAATAAGGTTCAAGGAGCATCTGCATTACAAGTACTTCAGTGGGGTCCCCCCACCAATTGCTCTGATTTTATTATTTGCCCTCCCTCAGCTCCAGATGAATGTCTCCGTCAATCTCAGAGGTCTAAGCCTGTTTAACAATTGTGGGGGGGGGTGCCTTTGAGGGTGAGAGAAACAGAGGCAATGACAGAGAGAAGGAGCAGAATGGACTATCTGTAACAAGGACATGTTGGATTTTTGCTCTGATATGGCATCTCTGTGAGGATTTACTACCTTTCCTGGCAGAAAATGGGTTGCCCCTTCCAAACTTGGTTCAGAATTGTCCGAGTTGCATTAACATGCACCAGTCTTCTCAAGCCTGTTGCTTTCTAGATGTGTTGAACTCCGGCACCTATCATCCTCAACCAGCATAGTGGCTGCAGATGCTCTTGCCTCTCCTGTTTGTTGGACAGCCTTCTCACTATTGTCCTTTGTCCGAGAGAGAATTCTTAAAAACAAAGGCTTTGTGTCGTGGTTCGTTTGAGCGACAGATGAGGACTGGGGAGACCTGGGTTCAAATCTCAACTCGGACATAGTCACTTCCCCAAGGGTGCTGTGAGAATAAAAAATGTGGAGGAAACACATCTAGGTTGCCATGTGATTCCCAGAATTAAGGCGGGAGATACATGTATATCCCTTTTCTTTCTTTGCTTTATTTCTCAGCTGCCTTTCTCCTTGTGAGAAACTAGAGGTGCTGGTTGATATCAACCCACCCTTCAGAAAATCTCCATTTGTCTCAGGACAGAACAGTGAGACAGATCAGCCACTGCACCTTCCTAGGCAGAGACAGGAAAAGTCTCTCTTTTTGAATGACAGCTAGCTGAATCTCACAGCCAATATGGACAGTGACCCTGCGGACTTGGGGATCCTGGGAGTCGTAGTCCAACACACACAATCTTTTCCCACATCTGCGCTTAAGGAGGAGAAACAAAGAATACCTACTTCTAGAAACAAACATCACTCCAATGGAACATGGGCTTATCTGAAGGCATCTGGTGCAGTTGTGTTGCTGAAGCTCAGCGAGTCAGTGTGGTGTACCAGTGACGGGAGTAACAGCGTAGGAGTCATGAGACCCAGGTTTAAATCCCCACTTTCCCATGGAAACTCACTGGAGGGTGGCACTGGTAGAACCACTCCTTAAATATCTTGAAAATGCTACAAAGGTTGTCATAAGTGAGATGCGACTTGATGGCACTCCATGTAACCTAAGAAGCAGGTCTACATTTGGTCAATGTCCAGAAGGGGGAAACACTTGGGATCCCATATACAGTGGTGCCTCGCTAGACGATTGCCTCGCAGGACGAGGAAATCGCTAGACGATGCCTTTTTGCGATCGCTACTGTGCTTCGCAAAACGATGGTCTCCTATGGGGAATTTTCGCTAGACGATGAGGTTTCCCCATAGGAATGCGCCGACTAGTGGTCAAAAGCTGTCAGTGCATTCCGACGGGGACCCGCGCTCGCTAGACGATGTTTCCCTGTGGGAGATTTTCGCAAGACGACTGAGTTTTCCCTTGGAACGCATTGAAGAGATTTCAATGCATTCCAATGGGAAAACGTGCTTCGCTAGACGATGTTTTCGCAAGACAGCGATCTTCGTGGAACGGCTTAACATCGTCTAGCGAGGCACCACTGTATGGGCTCTTCCAGATGCAGCGTGGAGTTTACGAGGTTTCATGTCCACCGTATCCATCTCCACCCGCCTGATTCAAACCACATAAGATCACCTAGCCAGCCAAGTTGTTTTGGAAGATGAGGCAGAAAAATCCGAGAACAGCCTGAGGAGATGATATAAAAGGTAGTAATGAAATTGTATCCCTAAAGCCGTGCTGCCTCTTGGCGACACGCTACCTCAGCGGCCTGAAGTAGCTGCTTCTCTCATGTAGGGCCATCCCAGATCGTTGGAAAAGATGCCCCTACGATGTGTGTGCCTTGCTAAGGTGCCATGGTGACAACGGTTCTTGAATACCTAAGGATTAAAAGGAAAAAAACAAAAAAGCGCATGACAAGGTGCACTGGATGGCAAACAGATGCGTCACTGCTGTAATCCAGAGCCATTTCCACAGCGACTTCAAAAGCCTGATGGGTGCGTAAATGTTTTACACAGGCCTGCCTCTCTCAAGAGCTGCTTGTTAACAGACGGAAGTTGGAAGCTCTCTGCTCGTTGCTTCTGAAACTTGGTACAAAATAAAGAGCCGGAGGAAATCTTTATTAGGCCCCTATTTAACGCTTCATATAGCTGAGAGTTTGAGCAGTGGTAAAGAACAGCCCATCAGTTTTGGACAGTTGCTCGCTGTTTAAACATTCTTATCGGGTTTTCTTTCTTCTTTTTATCAAAGGAGTTTCTTCCTCTCTCCGTTCTTTCTTTTCTTTTCTTTTCTTTTTTTTCATTGTGCTGGGAAGATTTCTCTCTCTTTTTCCAATTCTAGTTTATCTATAATTCAGAACATTTTTACACTTCGGTTATAATTGACTTTTCCATGCTACAGCAGCTCAAACAATAACTATTAATATTCAGCAGTCTATAGTGATAAAGATTTCCATTTACTCTTTTATATTTTTAAAAAATCTCCACACGGCTGCATGGATATACGGCACATTATCTCACGCAGTTAATATTAAATTTATTCATATTTATTCTCCATTGTCCCATATAGTCATCTTAAAAGAATAAGCGACTCACACACACACACCACACTGCTGACTGCGACCAGTGTGCAGACATCTAATTCTAGTGACTGTGCTTAGTGAGGCAAATTACCTGCACAACAAAACTGCACCAATCAGCACCATCTTTAAGGTTGACACCTTGTGTGTGGAAGAGGACACATGTTTGTGGTACAGGACTCAGAGTAACTTGTGGATTTCCATCCTTTGAGACTCAGAAATGATTACCTGAGCACACTTCATCCTTTGCACCAGGAATCAATCAGAACCACACATTTTCCTAGGAAAACAGGAAAGCTTGTATTTATTAAACACATATAGGCTACTTGATGGAAGTCTTTGTTCTAGCTAACTAAGGGTGCGAGTACATGGGGATATGTCCCACTATATAGTCCACTCTTGGGATGGGATGGTTTGCTTTTTTTTCCTGGAGACCACACAGCATACTTACCTTTGCGAACCAGTCCATCCTTGATGCATCCCTACCTATAGCTTAATTGTTCAGGGGTGCGGTGCGTGCATGCATGTATGTGTGCATGTGTGTGGCCACATGCACGCGCATGTTCCTGTTCCTGTCCCTTCGGCCCTCAAAAATGTTGGAAATATCTGGTGTGGCCCTCACGGTCAAAGGTTTGGAGACCCCTGAGATAGACAATCAACCCAGTCCAGAAAAGTTCCCTCTCAGACATTCAAATTACAGACGGCATGCGAGGTTGTAAATGAAACTCCAAGAGAAATAAAGGAGTCATGAGAAATGGAAGGTGCGGTGATTTCAGTGGGCTCTCCCTGAGTCTTGCTAGATCTGGCAATGCCTGATGTCTAATACAACATTGGTAGAAAAGGACCTCCTGGGACGGTTCTACTGTATCTGGGCAGAGAGGGAAGGACGAGGAAGCTTTTATAGTGTGGTGAACACTGCAGGCCATGTGGGAGGGGGGAGAACTGTGCATAAGAGCTTGATTGGTGCCCTAATCAGCTTCATGGCTGGCCCCTGTGCATCACTGGGCCCTTGCACAAAGGTGAGAAATATTTGCACGAGAGGATGCACAAGGAAGTCTGGGATACAGAGCGTGGAAAAGTGGAGGAGAGTGAGAACCTTTGCCAGCAAATAGATCCAGGCATAAGTCTTGACCTGACCCACTGGAATTCGGAATCAAAATAATGAAATACATTCCTGTCCGATAGCACATAAGCAAAACAAGCAAGCAAGCAACCAGGAAGCAAAACGTTGACGTTGTTTTATTTTCTGCAAGGCCTGGAGTGCTTTTCCGTCTTTCTAGTTTGAGGAAATCTGTCTGGGAAATCCATGTGCCAGCAGCGGTTATATATACATTTAACTGAGGCAGAACGGCAAGGGTGAACTCTGGGCCCTGAAACGGACGTGCCGTCTTAAGGAAGCCAGTTCTGTTTTCCAGTTTGCATTATGACAGAAGAAGTGCGCACGGATGCGAGGGCGGACCTGTCACTTCGAGTCCCCCTCCTTTCAGGGCAAGCGGCACTACCTCGGAGCTGTCCGCCCTGCACCGTGACAGCAGGCGCCTGGCCCTGCTATTAATTGTGACTCGTGACCACCGAACTCTTGCTTGTAATTATGAAAAATGCTCTCGGCACCAGGAAAGTGGCAGGTTCGTTAGCTACTCTCTGCTGGTTCAGAAACAATGAGTTTCCCAGACAGGTTGCTCTCAAGATTCGAGAACATGAAGTCAGCAGGGAGGGGTCGGGGGGGCCCAGACTGATTTCACAGCCAACCACCCACAAAGCACAGTTGTTCCCCATGGTGCCTTTGCCTCTGCTTCACGGCTAGTTAAGGGCTAGCTGGGTTAAACGAGCTACCCATTAATCTTGGCCTTGCCGAGGATCAAGCTGTGGGAGACACACACACCACTGATGATTTATTGTCGCCTTGAGTCTGAGCTCCTCGTCTCTTTTCTGCTTTCTTCCCAAAGCAGCTGCCAGAGTTTACCCAAGTCCGGTAAGCCACAGGCTGCCCTTGAGGATGGAGACCCTAGTGATAATAGAATCACAGAATCATGGAGTTGGAAGGGGCCCTATAAGGCCATTGAGTCCAACCCCCTGCTCAAGGCAGGAGTCCAAATCAAAGCAGATCTGACAGAGGGTGGTCCAATTTGCTCTTCAATGCCTCCAGTGTTGGAGCGCTCTCACCACTTCCTGAGGTCAATGGTTCCATTGTTGTACTCGCCTGACAGTTAAGAAGTTTTGTCTGTTATTCAGCTTAAATCTGGCTTCCTGTAACTTGAGCCCATTATTGTGTGTCTTGGACTCTGGGATGATCAAGAACAGATCCTGCCCCTCCTCTGTATGACTACCTTTCAAGTGCTACAGATCTCCCTTCAGTCTTCTTTTCTCAGGGCTAAACATGCCCTGTTCTTTCAGTCTTTCCTCATAGGGCTTAGTTTCCAGTCCCAATCTTTGATTTTTGCCTTCCTCTGAACTGATGGAGCCAACCAACCCATGGCCATTTCAGACGTGGGTCCACTCCAGAACCGTTTGGTTTGCTTTGGCCCTAGTTGGATTACTGGGACTTTCCTAATGGCCCTGGAAATGCACGACAGATGTATCTCCTGAAGCATTCTTGGGTTCATTATCTGCTCCACCTTCCAATTGATGACTTCTGAACATCTGGTCTCGTCGGACCAATGGGTTGCTGTCCCACCACAGGCTACTTCCAGCCAGCTTGTTCCTGCCCTGGGCAAATGCTGAGGCCTGCTCTGTGTTCCCTTCCTGATCAACTTACCATGTTCTGCGCAGGGGAGGGGGACTAAGAGGTAGAATATAGAGACAGATCTCAGTGCAAGCATTTCTGTATTCATGGGCAGGGTGTATCTGTCTGCTCCTCAGCTGAGTTGTGCAATGAATGAATGAATGGGGTGGGGGAGTGAACCAGTACCTGAGTGAACGCCTGACAACCTCTTCTCTCTAGGACTCTCTTTCCTAAGATTTTTAGCATCACACACCCTTTTTGATTTTTTGACAAAACTTCATGCCTTCCCACCTACCCTTTTTCACCATCTAAAGCCCCCTGCATCAAAATTTTTCATTGGGATTTAAAATTAATAATAAATGCAAAGGCTTAGATTTATATATATATATCTGTATGTGTGTGTGTGTGTGTAAAAATTACACACACACACACACACATATATTATATGTGTATATATAGTCATAAAGTGCTCATAAGAATGTATATATCTATTGCAGAAATCTGTTGAAAATCTCAGAGTCTCAGCCTCCTTTGAATTTTTTTTTAACGCATTGAAGGCGGTATGCCCCACACCAGGTTAGGAGCCAATGTTCTGGGCTTGCCAGCAGCTCAAATTCAGACTAGTGGCAGGAGGTTTGTTCCACTCTGATCTTTGAAACAAATGATTCATCAAGGCCAGGTGCCTGTTTTTTATACCAAGCTTAGCCAATCATTAAGCTTCATGTTATCAGCCACTCACAGGGACCAATATTGTATATAGCTATTCCCTTCTGTGCCTGAAGAGGGCGCCAAGGCATTAGTTCACAATACCTAGGCTTGGTCCTGTCCACAGGATGGCTCCGGGTTCCAGCCTCTGAGGATGCTGTATTTTCTGAGCTTGGAAAATTTCCCAGAATCTTCCAACCACCTTACCCCCAAACCGTATCATTCCTGAGCTTTGCTTTCTCATATTGCCATTCTAAGGAGTTTCAACACCCCCCCCCCAAATCCAGGTTTATGTCAAACTTTGAAATTTTGTATAAATAAAGTGTTGAACTGATTTTTTTAACAGCTTAACTTAAAAAATATAATGTGTGAATGCAGTTTGTGTGGCAGGGATAGGGTGAGATAAAGCAGCAGGTTTGAAACAGCTGTTGGGTTTTTCCTTATCAGCCGCGGGAACTTGGTGTGAGCCTTTGGTTAGTGTATAATGATGTATTTGCCTCTTAATGTTCTTCTTGGCCTCTGATCAGAAGCAAACACGATCAACCTCTTATTAGCCAGTCTGCTGCGATCTGCTCCCAGGAGCAATTGAGAAGTGAATGCATAAACACAGCAGAACTTAGTGTGTGTGCTTTGTTAAAAGCAGATTTGATGATAATTTCTTTACCGTTGCAAAATTATACCTGTTACTCAAGCACATGGACGGTAATTAAGGAAGAATGAGCTGGCGGGATGAAATGGAAGGGGAAATGTTCAAGGAGCCATCGCTATGGAACCATAATAACAATTTAGATTCCATTTAGATAGAAGCAGCTACAAGTCATGTTTCAATATTGAATCAATTGACACAGACAAATGATTTAATATGGGAAGTATTTGTTTGGATCTGAGTTCCTGGACACAATTTCGAGAGAGAGGAAGAGAGATACAAGCCAGGTGGGGCAAACAGGGAGAGAATTCAGCAGGAATTCAGAAATGCCGAAGCACAGCTTGGAGGAGGACAAAGAACAAATGGTTCTCATTGTGGCCCATTGCCTTTCAGGATAGCTCCTATTTGTTATTGGTCAGGAGAAGAAAGTTGTTATAGAACTAGCACAATAGACACATCTGTCTTGTCCAGAACAGAGTCTAGTCTGCAAACTATGAAGAAAACTATGTTGGTTTAACTATTGCAAGGGGAAAAGGCTGAATGTCATAGAGACAGGGGCCCAAATCCTATTAGTGTTTGTGGAGGGGCTGCAAAAGTTGCTATGGCTAATTGTGCCTAATTAATGAGGGGCATGTGCCTCGTCGCTTTGTCAGTTAGCCACAGTTAGCTGCAGCAATTTCGCCAATCCCTCCACGGACACCAGTAGGATTTTGGCTGGTGTGTAGCAGTGGCATCTCACCAATACAAGGGGTTAAGAAGGAATCCGAGAACAGTCAAGAAAATTCACACCAATGGCTCATAATGAAGAAACTTGGGTCTATTCGAAATATGAACAAGAGCGTAATAATAGAGATAGGTAAATCTGTCAGTTTCACTTTTCTTTATGTTTGAGTTTTGAAATCAAAGGTTTCCTCCCCCCTTCTAAACATGTAGGAGAAAATGGGCAGATGCTGGTAAATTCTTCAGATGAATCAAAATGAAATTCTCCTGCATCTGCACCAGTCAAATTCAGCGGGTAGATCTTTTCACAGTAAGTTGTGCCTGCCTGCTCTACTGAAGCTAAAGATGAGGAGCCTCAAAGAGAAAAAGGCTGGCAAACTAATTTAGCACTAGTGTATTTGAATGCACAAGAATTTAAACCCAGACATTTGACAGTTAACCGATCAAAGCCCCAAGTCTGGACAAATGAACTTGTCATTTTTGGTTTCCCCACACTTATTAAAAACAAACAGATAAACTTTGATAGAATCAAACTAAACATCACTTCTCGTGAATCCATAGGCAATAGTTTCCTGAAGTCTTCTGAATATTGGCTTGAATCTGGACGAAGCATAGATCTCAGGCCGAGTATCCCATTGGTAGTCTGAATTAGATGGTAGATTGATTGTTAACTGAATGATAAATCAATACTTACATAAATCTGATTGAGTCAATGGGATTACTCTAGTTCAGACTGACAATAGGTCATTGACGAAAGGGTTTTTTTGCTGCAAAATGATGGATGTTTCCATCATCCTCCCTACAGAGAGGAGCCCTTGGGCAGTAGATTCAACAGGCACACAGGTCACTTCATCACAGCTTTGCCCTCTCGAGTGAAATGCACTGGTAATGGTACAAATAATTTCTAATGATACCTGCACATATAAATTAACACAGACAATTTTATGTGATAGGTGGCTACTCTGTTCTGTGCAGAGGTAACCTAAATTATGCACCAAGAGAAACCATAGCATAAAACGGCATGGTTTATGCAACTCAAGGGAATTTGCATAATCCTGCCTACATTTAATATGAAATTACAAACCATTCAGTAGAGTATCTGGAAGTTGAGTCATGGCAACTGGACTTCTTCCTTATTAGGTTGAAATGTTTCGCTTCCCATCCAAGTAGCTTCTTCAGTCTGAGGAGAATTGGTAGGAGATCCCTGATAGGTTGGCTTCACTTCCCCCTGGTCTGAATAGGCTGGTGAGAAGGACAAAGGACTGGGAGTAAGGGATAATCCCACTTCTGCAGTCCTTCTCCACCCATTGTCGTGGGTCGTTAACAGTGGTTTTTCTGGTGTATGTAGTCAAAAAACTTCCTGGGGATGGATGAAAGATAACCTCACCTGGATGACTGAGAACCTTCACAGATTGGAACAAGGAGCTTTGTGGGCTTTTGAAGTGACATCCTTACCCATCTGGTTTTCAGTTAAGAAGACGTATCTTGAAGTGTGGTGGGCTCAAGTGGTATGTACTCTCTGTTTCATTTCATACTCTTAAATGTAGCAGAAAAACTCAAGAAAGAGGAAGTGACGCACCATGACATCAGTGAGTGAGTGATCCTCCACATTGTGAAAGAAAGAGGGAATCTTTGCCTGGAAATGCTAGTTAGCTTCCTACCAGAAAACAAGTCATCCTTGTTTTTCAGGAAGAATTTCAAAATCATTAGATTTGGGATTTTTTAGTAATTGGGGGTCTCCAGGAAGGCAAATTCTGCATCAGGTACCCCATTCTGTGTTTATATCCTATACTTTATTCAGCATCACAGCATATGTTAATCCTTGTTCTATGGCAGCGGTTCCCAATCTTGGGTCCCCAGATGTTCTTGGACTACAACTCCCAGAAATCTTGGCTAGTGGTGATGACTTCTGGGAGTTTTAGTCCAAGAACATCTGGGGAGCCAAGGGTTGGGAACCACTGCTCTATGGGACCAAATTGCACAGACTGTTGTGCAGCTTCATCCTATGTACAGTATGTTTGCTAGGGGTGCAAATCTTTGCTTGTATTGTGTTCATGTGTGACAGCAAGAAACCTCAAACTTTTTCTTTGCACCTGCAAGACAGAAATAATTTCTGGCACTCACAATAATCAGCACTCTTTTTGCACAAACTGAACAAATTGCTAAAAAATATGATGACTGCTCTCTCTCTCTTTTTTGGACATACCTTTTAAAATGAGAGGCATTTGACGGTTGTGTCTTTTTGACAAGTTAGCCGATCTTTGAGTGCCCATGCTTCCCAAATGGAAAAATCACTAGGTTTGCACAGACCTTTTCTGGGCAATTTATGGAAACCTTAGCAAAACAAAAATGAACAAATAAACGTTCTTCAGAAGTGACAACTCTTGCAGAGAATATGGATTTCTCCGCAGTCTCTTTCGATGTGTTGAAACAGCCCATCTAATTGACAATTAGTAGCTTAGCAAGTATTCCTAACGCTTATTCAGAAATAAGCCCTGTTGCATTCAGTGGCACTTGCTCTGAAGAAAGGATGCATTAGGAAGAGACCAGTGCTAAGCAGTTCAAAGCGTGTAAGATTGGGCTAATGGCTCTTTGTTTGTTTCAACTCATGGTCTGGGATGTGTGTGTTTCTCAAAAACAGAATACAGGCAAGTTACGAGTGTGAGTGGGGGAAAAAAGGACTGTGTGAGCTAGAGATCCTCTCCAAGATAAAGCCGTAAGTAGCCGTTCTTGGCCAAACATCTTGCACAGCTGTACAAATACATGTAACCCCCGGCGTCACCTCGCCACTCCCGCCAGCAAGTGGGATCGGTGACACAGCCGAACGCTTTGCTGTCATTAGTTAATTGAGCCACTGATGTTAAGAAAAGGTTATGTCTTTCCCCGCATAGTTTTCCTTGTTAAAGCTCTGACATAGGTTTGTTGCCATAACGGTAATAAAGCTATGGCTGGGGAATTTCAGCAACCCTTCCCTTGGGTATGTTCTTTCCTTCCTTGCTTCCTTCCTTCCTTTCTCTCCCTCTCTCTGCCTTCCCTTCCTCCCCTCTCTCCTTACTAACTGCCCTGGTGCAGATCTCTTTCTGAACCCTGCCATGCCGAAACTGATATCTCCTTGCCCCCCCCCTCCCCACTGTGTGGCCAACGACCTGATCTCCGTGTCGAAGCGAGCTATTAAGACCACCAGCAAGGCGGGCCATAAGCGGCCTCTCTCTGGCCCCCAATGCAAATAACGAAAGCCAACGGCAGGGCCATGTTGACATTTGAGAGAAGAGCTCTCATGGCACGGGTGCGCCTGTTTCATGCTGGGAAGAAGAAAGCTTGGGAGAATTACTGTTTGGATGATGGTTCCCAGCATGCTGGGGGTTGTAGTCTAAAACAGCAACTCACCCAAGACCCTGTTCCAGACAAAGTTATTGTATTATTGGGATACCCCTTATGAAAAGAAAGGAAGGGAAACAGAAGAGGAGCCAATGCACTTTATTCCACATCTACACACTTTTGTTGTTTAGTTGTTAAGTCGTGTCCGACTCTTCGTGACCCCATGGACCAGAGCACGCCAGGCCCCCCTGTCTTCCACAGCCTCCCGGAGTTGGGTCAAATTCATGTTGGTAGCTTCGATGACACTGTCCAACCATCTCGTCCTCTGTCGTCCCCTTCTCCTCTTGCCTTCACACTTTCCCAACATCAGGGTCTTTTCCAGGGAGTCTTCTCTTCTCATGAGATGGCCAAAGTATTGGAGCCTCAGCTTCAGGATCTGTCCTTCCAGTGAGCACTCAGGGTTGATTTCCTTTAGAATGGATAGGTTTGTTCTCCTTGCAGTCCAGGGGACTCTCAAGAGTCTCCTCCAGCACACTAGTATCACACTAGTAAATCTACACACTAGTAACATTATTGTTATTATTATCATTTCTAAAAACGTGCCTCACCCCATCTTTCTAGATGGGGGCAAAAAAAGGAGATGCCGTGAAGAAAGCCAAGAGTGTGCCTCTGAATGCTGGTTCCATTCCAAAATCTTTCTACCAATTTCTTCTAAATTTTCTTCCCATGTGAAAGAGGCTTCCATAATTTTTTTTTGCTTCATTCTCAATGTAATGCAGAATTTCTTTATAATTTCTTTCAGTGCCGTTTTTGAGCTTACCTTTAATTCCGATAAGGTGGTTGAGAGTTCCTGTGTGACATTGTCCCTCTCCTTCCAGTTACACTTTTTTCCATCACTCTACAGCAGTGGTTCCCAACCATGGGTCCCCAGGTGTTCTTGGACTACAACTCCCAGAAATCCTGGCCAGCAGAGCTAGTGGAGAAGGTTTTGGGGAGTTTTAGTTCAGAATATCTGGGGACCCAAGGTTGGGAACCACTGCTCTACAGTCTCCCCAGTTGTCCATACTTATGGATCAGAATTAACAGTCCCGTTAATCAAGATATCTTCCTCCCAGCTTCAGCTGAGCACAGGAAGGTGGACAGATGTGAGACCACCGTTGAGATGTTTATACAATGAAACATAGGATGCTCACTAGAGAGGTGCAGAGTTGCATTTTTAGGTCTACAGCTCCGAGAATTTCTCAGGGAGCCCCAAAACACAAAACCACACTCCTCAAATGTACACACAATATTTGCCACTGTGTAAGTAAGGTAAGGGGAGGAACTTGCATGTCACCCACTAGCATTTCACCAACATTTTCCCTTTTTGTTAATTTTTTTTTAAATGAATTTCTGTTCTGTCAAATTTAATGGGATTTTTTTTTTTAACGGAAGGTTTTTCTCAAACAGCACTAAATGATACCAAGTATAGTTTGAATGAACAAATCCACCTCAACCGTTCATGGTGGGTGAAACTTGGGGAGCTCTTAGAAACATATTGGTGTTATTGTTATGTGCCGTCACATTATCTCTGATTTATGGTGATCCTATGGATGAGTGATCTCCAAAATGTCCTGTCCTCAACAGCCCTGCTCAGCTCTTCTACATACAAGTCTGTGGTTTCCTTTAGGGAGCCAATCCGTCTCATATTTGGTCTTCCTCTTTTGCTGCTGCCTTGAAACTTTATTGGTTTATTATTGACTTTTCCAGAGAATCCTGCCTTCTCATGATGTGCCCAAAGTAAGACAGCCACAGTTTTGTCATTTTTGCCCCCAGAGATAGTTCAGGCTTGATTTGATCTAGGACCCACTTGTTTGTCTTTCTGGCAGACCATGGTAACATTCTTCAAATATGCCTTAAAATTTTGAAGCTTGTTATCACTGAGAGTCATGGTTAAAATTTTGGATGTGGATATGGGACTCTAAATTCATGTACCCGTTGAATGATGAAATGACGCAGGTATCCTTGGGCTAGCAATTGTCTTTGAGCTTGAGTTACCTCACAGGGTTGTTGTGAAGATGGGGAGGGGAAAAGGAGGAGTGAGTTATATACATCTCCTGGACCCCGGGAGAGGAAAAACTGGAGAATAAAAGTAGCAAATAGATAATTAAATAAATCTAAGTGTAGGTTTAGTCTACAAGCAACCCCAGGCTTAAAATCAAATATGTTTGCCTTGGTTCTGATTAATCCTGTGTTTCTGCAGTTATATTTGGATTAAGTACTTGTGGGTCTTAGCAAAGAACTTTCTCTTTGTTTCCCACAAGCAGCAAGGAGATCAAGTGCTGGTCCGTCTCCAACAGGGATTCTCTGCCACTAAACATCATGACACCTTTGGATTTTTACTGTTGTTGCTTCTTTCATCCCTGTGTAAATCTTGGGCGCCTGGTGTGTTTCAGTCTCACCCCACTGAACGTGGTGTCAGGCGAAAGGAAACGAGCCGTTCATGTGGGTTTTCTAGAATGAGATTTTGGGGGATAATCAGCTACCCAAAGGGAATTATGTAGCTTATGGTGAGGCGAGGCCAATTCCTGAGCTCTCAAATTTTTAGGTTTACTTGGATAACCAAAAGCCACTTTTCCAATCCAAGTTGTTTAGATAAGCATTTCCCAGCCTTAACATGGCCCATAGGGAGAAACGAGGGATGTTCATTCTTGAGGTTTAGAAAATCTTTGAGATGTTGCCATGAGGAAACTGTGTTCTGTGTATAAGGCCAAGAAAACACAGGTTTGCTTTATCTCTGCCCTCTTTCTTTATTTCTCTCTCTCTCTTTCTCTTTCTCAGCCTCTCTCTCTCTCAAGCTCATTCATTCAGATGTAGCATTGTGCTCTCATGACACAGACCGTCTATTGCTATCTTTTATTTTATTTTATTTTCTCCTCAGTGCCTTTTTGCTTTCCCTTTTTAATGGTGCTGGGCTACTTTTTTCCAGCACTTTGTGGGGCGGGGACAAGAACCTCTCCCCACATATTATGCTAGCTTTCATTTGGAAAGATACCCTGTCACAGCGTCATTTACAAGATGGTATAGCTGGTTGTACACTCTGTTTTTAGATCTGGCACACACAGTTTGGCTGGCTGAACAAGTTCTTCAGGGAATACTAATTAACAGCTGAGCATCTTCTTGGAGGTAGGCCTTGAGGAAGGTCACCACAGAGTTACGGCTAGGTTTCATGGACAAGAGAATAATAAAGGGAAGACTTGACAGTGGTTTTCCAGTATCTGTCATGGAGAAGATGAAGTTCTTTGTCACTCTGGACGGGACATGCCTCAATCAGCAGATGTTCCAGAGACGTAGATTTTGGCTAATCATCAGAAGAAACTTCCTAACAATATGTGTTGTTTGTCGGTGGAAGGGACTGCAACAGGAAGTGGTAGATTCTCCATTGTAGGAAGTATGAGTAGATATTGGACAAATAATGAATACTTTATTGCTTTCTGGCTGTACACAAGAACACAGATTAAACCAGTCTTAAAAACAGTATTTGGCATCAAATGTAAGTACATATATGATATGTGGGTTTTGTGCCACAAAACTATATCACAAAATTCAGAGAAGTGCACAATCTAAAGGATTACCGGAATCTAATCTATTTATGACCCATGCTTGGGAAAGCTTCTTTCTTTCTTTCTTTCTTTCTTTCTTTCTTTCTTTCTTTCTTTCTTTCTTTCTTTCTTTCTTTCTTTCTTTCTTTCTTTCTTTCTTCCTTCCTTCCTTCCTTCCCTCCCTCCCTCCCTCCCTCCTTCCTTCCTTCCTTCCTTCCTTCCTTTGGACAGCCATTTCTAGAATCTTCCAGCATGGTCACTGCTTTTCCAAGCTCTGCTTACTCTAGGAAGCATGAATTAGTTTGGTGTGTTTAGAAATTCTCACCCACCCACCCCCAAATTCTCCCACATCCCTACACGGAAGTACTGGAACTTTTGTCCTTCTTCTATTTTCATGGGGATAAAATGTCAAACGAAGGAGGTGTTGAAGAATTTCATTTAGTTCTAGTATTTGGCTACCTGAAATGACTCCCTCAGGAGGTGCCATTCAGTATTAAGACTATAAGCCCTTATTGGTCTTTTCTTTGCTCATTGAGGATAAGGAACCACAAAATTGTTCATGCTACACCATAGGATCATTTTCTGGCCCTCTTGAGAAGAGGGCCAGAAGAAAATGGCCAGAATCCAATTGAATATTTATGCCAGCAAAAACGGAATGGCATAACACAGAGGAGCAAATAATCGCCAATTAAGAAGTTGCTAACAGTTCCCCAACTGAATCCCTAGCTGCGTGCTGAGTCATGCAGCTGGCACATGACTATGGATTCAATCAGGGACTCGTTAATTAGCAGCAATTTGCTGCTCTTCTGCAAGCCATTTCATCTCTCCTGCTATAAATATTCAGTTTCTTGCCAGTTGTGTATGGCTATACAGTATATGCGTGTTTTGTACATTGCAAATTAAGCCAAGTTGTGCAAAGAACACTTTAACCCAAATTGTAAGAAATGATGGTGCCTGATGCTTTATTGTGCAGAATTCAAAAGATGAGAAGTATCAGAAGGGTTCTTTGTTTTTTAAAAAAACATCAGCTAGTCGTTCTGTTCTTGCAATCTGTGCTTTGCTTCTCAAAATGAAAAGACCCTCAATTAGGGCTGAGGCAGTGTGTACTTGTTATAGAATCTTAAGAGTGTCTCTCTCTGTGTGTGTGTGTCTCTCTCTCTCTCTGTGTGTGTAGGGACAACTCTACTTTTCTCCTTATTGTCTGGGCATTAGGAACCTCACAGGGCTTGAAGATCTGTTGCCAAGGTCCAGGTAAGACAGCCTAAATTGACAAGAATTAAGAATTTAGTAAGCATTCTTTATTCCACAGTAAGGATTTCATTACTATTTGGATATAAAATCATCATGCCTGTTCAATTCTTTTACTGCTTGTTTCGCTCCCTCTAGTCAGTGTGTTCCACTCCAATGGAACCCTGGCTTTAACTAGAATAGGAGAATTTTTTTTTTAAATTTCCCCTGTAATTGAAGCAAGTACAGTCTGTCTCAGCTTTCAGTTATTTTTGCTCATTTGCATTCTCTCCCCCAGCCAGACATTAATGATTCACTTAGATGAATGGCTAAGATGCTGCAAAATAAATAAATAAATAATCCCCATGCCATCATGATTTTTTAAACGGTGTTCTTTTTTTCAGTGTCTTATCCCCGTGTGCATTAGTATTGTAGACCTTAATAAAGTGAAAGGACCGTGAATTGCCATGGATTGGCTGTCCATGGCCAGTGTACTGAATAAAATCTGCATTAATGCAGTGGTTTTACTTCAGAGCAAGTCATCTGGATCGTCAGAGTCCACGGAGAAATTCACAGAAAGAGAATCTTTGAAAAATCTCTAGCTGTTACGAAGCTCATGCAGTCAATGATACCCAATGTACTATAATAATTTAAACTTCAGAACCACAGAACTGGAAGGGATCACTGAGTTCAGCCCCTGTCAAAGAGCTGCAGTGGGGAATCAAACTCCCCAACCTCTGGCTCTGCAGTCAGCTAGACCACTAAGCAGTGTATATGTAAAACCTGAGGAGAAATGCCTGTTAAGGTATGGTATATCTTTGACTTTTTTGCAACTTTTGAGAAGAAATTTCTCTTCCGTATGAGTGACATTACAGAGAAAACTATCACACGATTAAAATTTGTTTGCGCTGTGGAAGATTTGGTTCGAGAAGACAGAGACTGGAAATTAATAAGTTAATATTAAACTGGTTGCTTTTTTGGACCAGCACTAGAAAGAATCCCTCAAAATCTAATGTTTAGAAATAATGTTTAAAATTTTAACTTTAAAGGGAGTCTTACTGGCTAAAAACATTTGCATGTCCTTCTGAGTCTGTCTACATTATCTCTCCCCAAAGGGAAAAGTGTTTATAGCTCTCTTTTAAAACTAGATTTATACTACATAACCAAAGGTTGGCTCTATAAAAATACTTGGCCTATAATGTACAGGAATCTTCATTAACGTAGCCGAAGGTCTAAGACATTTTTCTGTGATTCTGGAATTAGAGTCTTAGAGCATCATGGGCCCCAAGATGGGGAACCATTGCTTTTTAAAACAGAAGTTGGCCAGAGATAAGAAGACTGAGGGGAGATATTATAGGATTTTTCAAATACTTGAAAGGAAGTCATACAGATCTGTTATTAATCATTCCAGAGTGCAAGACACTTAATAATAGGCTCAAGGTACAGGAAGTCAGATTTAATCTGAATATCAGGAAAAACTTCTTAGCTATTAGAGCAGTACGACAATAGTACCAATTACCTTGGAAGGTGGTGAGTGCTTCAATGCTGGAGGCATTCAAGAGAAAACTAGACAGCCATCTGTCAGATCTGCTTTGATTTGAATTGAGCAGGGGGTTGGACTTGTTGGCCTTATAGACCCCCTCTAACTCAATAATTCTATGACCCAATCTAAGTATACTTTTCAACATAACACTCCAAGAAACCATGGCTGAGAATAGCTCAAAGAGCTACTGGCCTATTTGATCCCAGCAAACTCATTCCTATTGTGCCCAGACAGTCAGCTGGACTGTTCAACAAATGAAAAAAAAAAAACTTCTGGTTTCATTCTCCTATCAATACTGTTTGAATAATAACAGAGAAAAATAATGTTAGAGCAAAACCACAACCCAGCAGCCTCCGTGAAAGGAAGCTGGGACAGTTTGCATGGCCCCTCCTCTAAAAGTCTCTATGCATAGCAAAGGAAGAGCCATCTACCACTGAAGGCCCTGTTCAACTGCCCATCTCAGAGAGGCCTGCAAATTTGACTGTCTGGATGAAACACAACATGAAATTGTTGATTTAATGCACACGAGAAACAAAAATAACAAAACTTACAACAATTCCTTGTTGGTATAAGGAGAGTGGTTTTTCTTATTATTATTATTAGTGAAACTGTACTTTTGAAGTAGCAAACTTAAAACTGTTTCATGTTGAATCCTGTTCTTTCTAGTCAATCCATACTCCACTGCAATTTTTTTTTAAAGAAAAGCAAGTTCGTTACATAATCACTTCACTCAGCTCTCTCTGAGACAACTTTTAATGACGCCTTGTACTTTCAGACAAAGCTTCTTACAGTGTTAGGCTGAAGAGTGTTAGCCAAGAATGGCTGTTTGGCTTTTTACAGGACAGAGATTCCCAATCTTTGGACTCCTTGTGGTCTTGGACTATAACTCCCAGCAGGATTAAGAAATAACGTAGATTGTTAATTGTTCTTCTTATCCTTTCATGGATTTTGGAGACAAGGGGAGTGGACTGGTCTTCCTCACAGGCTCCTTCCCTCCACCTCTCTCATTCTCAGCCAGCCGTTGCCTTGTTGCTGGGCATCTTCTAAGATGTGAGTCAGAACTAGACATGGGATATTTGTATTCGTGTCTCTGGGGATACGATTATGAATATCAGCACCACAGGTATCTGGGATGTCCAGTCCCTCCCCACCGAACCGGCAGGTCCAGTTACTGGTCGCCATGCAGAGTGCGCTGGTGGTGTCATTCCCGTTGCGCCAATTGCAGAAGTAGCCTGGCCGGTGCTTCCCCGCCTCCCCGCATCACTGACCACTCTGGCGAGGAGGTGGGATGACAAGTCTCCTTGCTCTGCTGTTGAGCGGTCGGTGGTGTGGAGAGGTGGGGAAGCGCTGGCTGGGCTACTTCCACGACTGGCATGACAGGAATGATGCTGGTGGTGCGTGTCGCACAGTGAACAATAACTGGACCTGCCGGTTCAGGGGAGGTGAGGGACTGGATATCCCAGGCACCTGTGGCATTGATATTCATATCCGTATCCCCAGGGATACGAACACAAATATCCCATGTCTAGTCAGAACTAGAGATGGGCACAAACCGGCACAATGGCAGTTCGTGATGATTTGTGGTTCATCGGTGTCCATAAACCATGCCGAATTTTTTAAAAAATGAACCAGTTTGTGGTTTGTTCAGCTCAGGCCTATCTCTAAATGAAGGGGGGGGCTTTCTGTGTAGCTCAAGCCCCCTCCTCATGGGTTTCCCTCTTTGCAGTCCCCTTCATGGGCCCCAACACCTATCTTACTCACTCTAGGCTGCCTCCACCACTGCCACACTGCCCAGCTGAGCAGGACAGTAGGCTGTCTGAAGCATTCTTCCTGCCCCAGTGCTTCCTGGGAGGCTCAGGATATTGTGGGAAGTGTAGTTCTTTGAGTGTTCCCTAAACATAGCCCAATGGGCAGCAAAACTATGCGTTCCACAATACTGGAAGCCTCCCAGGGAGCGCTGGGGTGGGAATTAGACCCCAGACAGCCTATTGTCCTACTCAACTGGGCCGTGGCAGCAGTGACAGAGAGGAGACGGGAGCAACTAAAGTAGGTGCTGGGGCCCTTTTGCAGGGGGATGAAACGAAAAGAAACACCATCGATGGAAAAGTTTGGCGTTTCGCTTTGTGAAAGTGCAGCTCCTCGAATCATCCATGAAACAAACCCAAAACCTACTAGGCTTGTGGGTTTTTGTTGTTGTTGTTGTTCATGGTTCATTTCATGCCCATCTTTGGTCAGCACCACTAAAAGTCCCACTAAGTCCTGTTCCTTTCCACTCTGGCAGCTGGGCTCTTATACAATGCATGTGAAAAGGAATCCTGTAGGTTGGTTGCAACAGGTTGGTCTTAGGTGCTGCTTGATCTTGGCAACTCTGGGACAGTTCTCCTTGGCAGAAAAAAAAGGGTTATATCTCAGGGGTGGCATGATACTTATTCAAGGTAGTGGGTGAAATCTTGGCATGGGTTGCCAGGGCATAGAGATGGCATCAAGGTGGCTAGAAGAGACCACACTCAGAAGATTTCATGCCCCACCCACCCCCCATCATCTCCTAACTTGTAGCATAGCAACTTCCCAGGGGCCTGGCTTGTGTAATATCAGAGGACATTATGGAGAGAACCAACGTTATCCCTTTGATAGGAAACATCAGAAGAAGGATGCTGTTTCCTTCATGCCCTGCTGTGTGGCTTCCCACAGTCTTCTGGCTCACCACTGCTGGAACAGAATGATGAACCAGAATGATTTATGTACTGGTGCCGATTTGCAGAATGTGTCTACTCGCCTTATGTGTCCCTTTACACAACATGATCCTAGGGCTACCTTTCAGGAAGGTTAGCAGTGTCCCTAACCATATGGAAGAGGTGAAGGGTTTCGACTGCTGCTGAGCTACCAAATGCACAAGACCCAAGAAGCAAATGCCAGACAGACATGGAGGCTGGTAGGTGGGCTGAGAGCAAGGCAAAGACAGAGGCAGGCAGACAGGCTGGCTCACAAGCACAGGAGATGGCACAGAGGCATCTTTAAAGTTGACTTTCTGGCCGGGCACATTAGCTCTAAATAATCACAGCAACAGGAGGACAGTGCTGTTAAATTGAAGGGGAAGGCAAAAGGTAGAAACTGGCACCTGAACAGGGAGGGAAGACATGTGGGCAAAGAGCTAGCAGGCAGGCAAATAGACTGGATCACTGGTACAGAAGATGGCATGCAGGCAATTCTCTTGGCTCTTATTCTTTAGTTTCCTAGACAGGTGAGGCATAAATGACTTCAGCAAGAGCAAGGCTGCACTGGTACACCAAACAGCAAGGCAGACAGAGCCCTGGAGACCACTGAATCTGTGCTACTGTTCGGTGGATTTGTAATTGGTTGACTGACCGAACCCAAAGGGTGCTCACCAATGGCTTCTCTTCATCCTGGAGAGAGGTAACTAGTGGGGTGCCTCAGGGTTCTGTTCTGGGCCCTGTGCTATTCAACATCTTTATCAATGACTTGGATGAAGGAATAGAGAATATGCTGATTAAATTTGCTGATGATACCAAATTGGGAGGGGTTGCTAATTCCCCAGAGGACAGGATTAAAATTCAAAATGACCTTGACAGATTAGAGTCCTGGGCCAAAACTAACAAAATGAATTTCAACAGGGAGAAATGTAAGGTCTTACACCTAGGCAGAAAAAATGAACTGCACATATATAGGATGGAAGACACCTGGCTAGACAACAGTACCTGTGAAAGGGATCTAGGAGTCTTGGTAGACCACAAACTGAACATGGGTCAGCAGTGTGATGTGGCTGCCAAGAAAGCCAATGCAATTCTTGGTTGTATCAATAGGAGTATAGTGTCTAGATCAAGGGAAGTGATAGTACCACTCTATTCTGCTTTGGTCAGACCTCACCTGGGTATTATGTCCAGTTCGGGGCACCTCAATTCAAAACGGACATTGACAACCTGGAACGTGTCCAGAGGAGGGCGACCAAAATGGTCAAACATCCCGAAGCCATGTCCTATGAGGAGCAGCTTAGGGAGCTGGGAATGTTTATCCTTACAAAAAGAAGGTTAAGAGGGGATATGATAGCCATGTTTAAATATTTGAAGGGATGTCATGTCGAGGAAGGGACAGGTTTGTTTTCCGCGGCTCCAGACACTAGGACAAGGAGCAATGGTTTCAAACTACAGGAAAAGAGATTCCACCTGAATCTCAGGAAGAACTTCCTGACAGTCAGAGCTGGTCGGCAGTGGAATAGGCTGTCTCGGAGTGTGGTGGAGTCTCCTTCTTTGGAGGTTTTTAAGCAGAGGCTGGATGGCCATCTGTCGGGAGTACTTTGATGGAGTTCCTGCATGGCAGGGGGTTGGACTTGATGGCCCCTGTGGTCTCTTCCAACTCTGTGATTCTATGATTCTATGAATCTGGCAGGCAGCTGGTGAGGTGGGGGGGGTCGTAAGTGGTCACGGAGCAAGCTTTCCTCAGAGCATCAGGTGAAATTAGTCTTGGAGTGACTGAGGAAAGGAATATTGGCTTTTAAGAAAACCAACTACTGCATCAAATGGGGATCGACACAGGGGTAGTGAAGCATTGGTGTATCACCTGCCAATGAGAAGACCTACTCAACTGGGGATACTGGGAGTGGGAGGGGAAGAAAATCTTTGCATTGTCAGCCAGTCAAGACCAAGGAAGATGGGGCTGATTGATGCCCAGAATTTCCAAGAGTCAGTGCAGATGTCTTCCACTCACACTATGGTGAAATGGCTTCAGAAGAGAACCACTTCAGAATATTGGCAGATTGAACAGTCGTCAAGCAATTGTTAAAAACATGGTTTTTTCGACAGGACTTCCCGGACCTTAGAACACCTTAATACAGTGATTGGCCTTCACACTTACATTATTAGTCCTGCCGTTTTGCCTTTATATTATTTTAACTATTATTACTTTAAAATGTTGTTTGTTTGTGCTCATTTTGATTTTATAACTATTATGTTTATTGCTTTGAATTGTTCGTGTTTAATATGTAAACTGCCCAGAGTGGCCTTGGCAGCCAGATGGGTGGTATAGAAGTCAAATAAATAAATAAAAATAAGTAAACAGTTCCTCAGCTCCATGGAGGGGCTCAGGAAGTGATTTTTTTAAAAAGTATATTAGAGCAGCACATATGCAGTTCATCACTTTAAAAACAATAAAAGAGTAATGGAAAACTTCCTCCCAGAAGCCAGAGCAATGAAGGGTGGTTGTTTGTTTTTCTCCTTTTCTCTTAAGAGAAAAGCAAACAAGAAACACCCTCATTGCTCTTTCCTGTCTAATTTGCCAATATCCTGAAGCGGCATTCTTCTTAAGTCACTTCATGAAACTGGCGGATGGACAGGGGAAGGCTTGCTTTTGGTTCATTTCCACACACTGGAAACAAACCGAAACAGAGCAATCCCACCCATACCAAAATACTGGAAGCCCCTGGTAGGGCCAGGAAGGTGTGGGTAGGACCACTCGGGGGGGGGGGGGCATGCTGGTTTGCTCCAGCAAAGATATTGTCTCTCTTTCTGATCTCTCCCTTTCCCATGGGCGCTCCCTATTTTCCAACCCAGAATTTCCCTTCTCTTGCTGTGGCTTTCCCTCTCAGTGCAAACCCTGCCTCTGATGCAAGTGTGCCCAGCATCTCCATCTTGTCCTGGCACAAGTCATCCCACAAAGCCTTCAAGCCATAACTTTGCTTCTATACCAGTCTGGTATTTGTACTAACCAGCTATTTGGACACCACACCAAGAAGTAAAACAAACAGGTTTAAAAAGTGCCTCCTTGACCGCGGCCGGCCTCGATAATCCATAGGGTCCCTTCCAGTACTGCAGTTCTAAAATGTTGTTGATGATGATAATTACCCATTTGTCCAAAGATAATAGGCATCTCTGCTAGATAATATTTATTTATCATGCACACAGTGGAAGAATAAGATATTGTTTGGCAGGCAGGAAATGCTTGCTGACCCCCCAAACAGGCTACCTTATGCTAATGGCAACCAACTAATACATACAAATTAGCAGTTGTTTACCAGGGGTCATGGTATATTCCCACTGTGCCCTTACACTGCTGATCAAGTTGTATGCTCTTAATCCAGCTCTGGGAAGATAGTGGTTTGCAAAGTCTAATAGTTTTTGGCCTGGGTATCAGTGATCAGCCACATGTCTGTAAAAGCCAGAAACCCTACCTGTTGAATCAAGAAGATTTTTCAGGCCATGGTGGGGGATGTAAATATCTTTGTTTTGATTCTAAGGTGGGCTGGACACCCTCTGGGGCTTTCTGGGAGTTGCAGTCCATCATTTTTAAGCTCTTGCTGTCAAATCCAGGCCTGGTGCGGAGTATCGTGCGCTTCTGCACCCAAAACAACAGTGTGTGGGGGAAGATTCTCCCATCGCTGTTCCTTCAAGAGAACCAGGATGGACGGTGGCAAAGCAGTCGGGGGACAAGTTCACGGCTAAAAGGGCTCTCTTGCTTCCCACCTGTCATATTGCAGACACCTGAGTTTTAGAAATCTGACATGGGCAGCCATGCTTGCATGAGCAGCCCCTTCTTGACCCCCTCTGAGCCCCTCCAAGCCATAAACGGGCTGTGTGTGTGTGTTTGTGTGCGCAGCTGTTATCCACCTGGGAGTTGGCCAGATTCCTGAGAGGTAAATCATGTCACCACAACGCCCCCCTCTCCCATTAATTAGAAAAGTGAGCCTCTGATTTGCTGCCAACATTTCAATTTGGTCATTCCCTCCTCTTCCACTACCACCCCCTCCCGCCATTCGGCTCTGCAGTGTGTCTTGAGCGGAACGATTCCCTGGAGTCATTTCAAGGAACTCAGCCTGAGCAGGAGGAACCAAGATCTGTGTATGCTTCTACATGCATGTACACATATGCACACACCCAATTGGGACCGCTGTCCCAAAGGGGATCCCTTTCTCCTCTGAGGACCCCTGGAACATAGCTGGGAAGGGGGAGAGGTGGAAAGGTGGTGTATACTTCTGTGGGCTTCTTGCCTGGAGAGGGCAGTTTATTGAATAACACCTGGAATGTATTAGACTGGGATAGAGAGTCGAGTCTTTCCCGCCTGGAGGCAGCCGATGTATAAATAGCGGCATAGGGTTTGTTTTGACTACTTTAAATTGTGCAGGTTTCATGCCCTGAGAATTGGGAGTTCGAAGCTGCTGCTAACGTCATAATCCCCCACCCCCACCCCCACCACCGCTTTCCTTTCTCCGTCGTCGCAAATCTGCACTTCATTCTCTTCTGCATTCCTGGCCCTTTCTTTGTTTGACTTTTCCCCATCCCCGTGTCCCATCTGTTTATCACAAGCTTCTTTCTTCTGGGAATGCTACAAAAAAAGGGGGGGCTGAGAGGTTCTGCCAGCTTTGAACGGGGAAGCAGGGGGGCGCGCGTGTAGATGAGTGGGCCTTCGCCCTTAAAATGGGGGAGGAGAGAGAAGTGGCAGGATCCAGCATGGGATGGGCTGTTGGAATCTCCACCTCTCTCAGGGTTCCTGTCCCAAGATAAACTCGGAGATCCAAAAGTATTATTCCTGTCTATGGGCTACGATGCGCTGCCAAGTTGCTTCTGATGTGAAACAACCCTAACAGGTTTTCCAAGGCATCTGAGATTTTAAAGCGTGGTTTTACAGTGTGATTCCATGGCTGAGTGAGGATTTGAACCTGGGCCTCCTGAGTCCTAGTCTTACACGCTGTCCACTGCACCATGCTGGCTACAATCTGTAAAACATATCCAATCTCCTGAATTCTACTGCTCATTGTGGATTTGTGCTACATGGAAGAGGTCATGTGAATCAACTCTCTCTCTCTCACACACACACACACACACACACACATACACACACACACACACACAAATCAACAAAAACAATACAAACTTTACCTGAGTATTGTGCATGGGTCCCCTTATCTGATTTGGAGGCCAACTGGGGGGCCTTTGGAATTATCCCAATTCAGTCGAGTGTGACTTCTGCCGTCCACCCTCACCCCCAGTCTGAGTTGTGGCTCAATGTTGATTTCTATGCCTTAATAGGCTTTCGAATGCAAATCAATTGCCTTAAAACAGAAGATGCAAATAGCTGTGCTTTGGTTTTGAGCTGATGTACCTGTAATTTGGGGAGATGGTACATCCTAAAGAAGCGAGTTAAATCTTCCAAAATTCAGACACCTAGCTTAAGGAGTTTTGTGTATTGGTCACCTTTAAGCTGGAATGCCATTACCTAAATAAAGATACTTAGGGCTGAAATTCTTTGTCTCTGGTCCACAACAGCCCCGTTGGTCTTCAGTTCTCTCTCTCTTTCTAAACTACAACCAAAATGTCCAGGGTCTTCTTTTAGGGTTCCCCACTCACTGGGCTAAACCAATTTGCTCGTAGGGTTACACATGTAATCAAATCCTGAATTCAAATTCAACCATTCTAGTAAAACAAGATCACATAGATGAGCTAGGAAATACCTGTGGCTGAACCCAGTAAGAGCTCAGTGTTTATAGGTGCATGGAACTCTGGGATTTGTAGTCAGGTGAGGTGTGGAGAATTCTCTAGAGTTTCAGGAGAGGCACTACGACACTCTAGCAAAGAATGGCCTTCCCAAACTACCTATGTCAAGATTCCATAGAATAGAGTCATAGCAATTGAAATGCTATGCAACTTGCTATAATGGCATAGTGCAAATATACTCTAACAAGACTGGGTGAGTGAACAGTTCAGGTTCTTATATCCACACACACGTGTTTATTTCTACACTGTGTGATTACTGTATACCTGATGCTGAACAAGGAGAGGGGAGTATTTAATTTTAGATCAACCTGTTGAGAATTTACCAACATCTCTAAATTCTTTCACATTCAAGTTGGAAAGAACACGTTGGAGAAACCAATGCTTACAGATTTGTTGACCAAGGCCTGGTAGTTGGAGTATTTAATGCTTAGACATCTGGGTTTGGATACCTGTGATTCCCATCACTTTAGCAGCGTATAAAGGTTGTTGCCTCTTCTTTCTGAGAGTCATCTTCCTCTTTACCTCCTGTACAGCTGGCAATTGCAACATATTTTTCATGCTGGAAGGAGCTATACTTATTGAATTGGCCAGCAGAGCTGGGTGGAAAGTTCATTTTTGAAGAATTAACCAGAATTCACAAATTTGTTCATATTCAGAATGATGAGAAGTGGGGGTTTAAACAATGTGGATGCAGGAGAAAGCAAAGTGACTGCCTTCCCCATCTCTTTTTCTTGACTGCGATGTCAAACAATGACTTGTCTTGATAGGACTGTCTCCCGTTTATAATGTACTGCAGATAGAGCTTTCATGAGACAGGACTTTTCAGCAGAGTCTTTTTTTTTTTACTTCTGTCTGCCAACCCTTGTGGAAAGAAATCAGCTGCTGCCTGTGCAAATGAGAACATTTGCTAACTGGAAACTAATTGGAACTGTTAGCCCGGTTACGTGGATGATATATCTGTGAGCCCGGTTACATGGATGATATATCTCGCACTATACATCGAGGTTATTTCATTCGATTTATAATCATATGATAGTCACGTGATTGTAGATCACCGTTAGTGTTCTCAGCTGCTCAGTTGGTGGGCAGTGAAGCCCAGCTGCTGCAGCAATCTGGCTTTGCTGTGATCTAGGCATCAGCCAGGCTTCACTGCCCATCAGCTGGCTGGCACAGTGCCTCCTTAGCCACCACTGCTCTTGGCTGGTTCCCGGCCACAGCTGCCAGGCAGTGAAGCTGGCTGATGTGTCTTTGTAGTGAAGCTGAGTCACTGGGGCTGAGAAGGGCCTGCCCCAGACAGCTGATGAGCAGTGAAGCTGGGCTGCTGCATTTTAAAAAAAAATATCTGCTATCTGGGATAGTGCTGTATCAGACAGCAGGAATAATAATAATAAAAAAACCTGGGGACCAAGACGTCCAAACGTGTGGAATCTGTATTTAAATAAAGAGACCTCTGGTAGAGGGGCAAAAAAAACTTGCTGCTGTTGAAAATAACATGATCTTTCAAATTAATCTGCGCTTCCGCATTCCTTGTGTAACCATCCAAATTTAAATCGATCTGAAACATGCTGAACTCGATTTTGAATGGGTGGGTTTTGTAATAATGGTATTGGGCTCTGTATTGCATTGAAGAGGTGATGATCAGACATTACAGAATACCAAACCCAGGGTAGTAGAGATTGATGGCTCTTGTTTCACTCTGCATGTGTAAATGAGGCCTTCCTGATCAGTAGCGGAGTTTTTGAATGCACTCCATGGGAACGTGTTGCCATTTCCATCCATGTGAAAGCCGCACCTTGAGAGGTCGACTTTTCAAATTAGTAGAGATGCAGCATTTTCCCAGGGAGTCCATTTGCACACTTGTTGATCAGCTAGGCCTTGTTCACACATGCAGTGTGCATTGAATATTGCATGCATGTGCATTATCTGGTTCATATGTGAGTCTCTGATGGAGGAATGGCAGTGTGTTAAAGGCCAAAAGTTGAAATGCCACAAACAGGAGACCCAGATTCTCCAGGAACTCTGTGGGTCAAAAAATTATGCAAACTCCATGTGGCTGGTTATTTCATTGTGGTTTGGCATCAGTGTAGGCAGTGGTGGAAAGCGCTCCCCAAGCTTGGCTAAGTGCTCTGTTTTAATCATTGCATACAAGGAAGGAAAAGTGTGTGGATTTAGAAGTTATATCTGTTACTTTGGCCCGTTCTTCTGCTGATCTCAGGAGCTTTAGAATTTGAGGCTAAGGTAGAATTTGAGGCTCTGGTCTAGAAAGTTGGCTCTAATCTTGGGAAGGCTAAGCTCAAGTCAAACCTAGTAGGGTTGTGCCGGCTTGTGCTTTTGGGTTAAACTCCCACAACTGGACGACTCCCATAATTCTGCAACAGTTCTGGCAGCTGTGATCCCAAAGCACCAATTTACACTGCTCTAAACCTAGATTCAGCCACAGAATTCATCAAGTGGTCTTTCTCTCAGTCCAGCCGAGACCATGAAAGTAACACATTGAAAACTAAAATGGGTGTTGTTATTTGTGACTCTCTTTTTTTGCATAACCCTTTTTAACAATAACATTATGGTAATGCTCTTCAGTAATACCATAAGGAACATTTATTCAGCATTGCTTATTACTACTCATGCTCCTTGTAGAAAGTGGTCGGAAAGGGTCTGTGCTTGCCCATGCTCCTTGTGAATCGGAGCTGAGATGGACCAAATGAGCTGACAAAGTTTTAAAAGCTTGCTCCTGTTCTCTAAAATACGTCGAGCTTTTTAGACAAGAATAAAGTTCATCACATCTTTTTTACATCCTGAGATTCAGTCTCATTTGGAATTCTGTCTAAAGCATTCTGGGTCAGATTACACAGATGCCACCCGTCACTCACCAATTCCTTACACGAGAAGAGGAAGGGGTGGAGGAACAAGTAAGACAATGGCCCCAATAATGAGCAATGTATCTAGTGACTAGGGTGTCCAGAGTAACAATAACGCCTTGCGCTACCAGCATCCCAACAAGTAAAATAGAAAGCTCCTTTATAAAAGTAACATTCCAAGCTCTGGTCAGACCTACTACTTCATAGAAGTTAGAAATAGCTTCTGTAGGTTTTCTCCGTAGAAGCATGCGATAGAACTGCACACACTGGGTGAGGTGGAGGATCCATCTCAGTTACCGCTGTGTCTTTGACGATAAACAGCCAGGTCAATTGTGGGCAACCCGGTAGGTGTCCCTGGGAAACTCATGTCTGGCTTGTGTGTTCCCCATGGGCATCAACTAGTTGGCCACAGTGAGGGCAAGATGGTGGGCACCCCATCCAGCACGGTTCTTCTGTTCGTACAATCATGATCATGAATTTCTTCCTTTCGTCTTTTTTTTTAATGATGTCTCTAATTCAAACCGTGAGGAAAACGGCCATAAATAAAGCATCCCCTGTGTCTCTCTCCTCACTATTTAAGACACCATTTTAATCTGTGGAGTTAGGTGTGTAACATCTCGATCGTCTGTCATGCAGTTTTATGTCAGATGGTGCTTGTGTCAGGCAGCTCCTGGCGGGCGCTCCTTTTTTGAGGTTGGACAGAGCCAGGCAGCTGAGATAGCAGTGTAAAATAAATAGTCAAGCATTTTAGGAAACACAAGGAAATTTTATAGTGAGTTCACGGCTGTATTTATCAAGGAAGGTCTCAAGTGGGGTGTGACAGTGTGTGAGAAACAGTAGAAGCATTGGCAGCTGAAGATGGGGCTGGAGTAAAGAGGTTTACTTTTGCTGTGTGTTATTAATCTCTGAGTTTTCAAGTCTTTCTACAGATTTTTGAGGGGGATTAAACAGACACTTCCTCCTCCCCCCAAAAATAAATAAAATAATTCCATGTTGATATTTGTTTAGTCTTGTTAGCTGTCATTAAATTCTCATATGTTCAGAATATGAAACTTACATCACTTTTGTCCAACTTTATAGCTTCCCCCAAATAATGTTGAGAATGTGAGGGTGCTGAGATGCTTCGAAATATCCAGGGCTTAGGATGTTAGTTTTAAGAAGCATCAAAGTTGCTAAAGTTATATTCCCAGAGTTTACTAAAAAAAAAAAGTCATGTTGCATTTCTTTGAAAAAGTAACTCTTTAGTTTTCTAATTCTCAAAAAATAGGGTTACAAATCTGGACCTGGTATGTCCTTGCATGATAAATGAGGAAGTATCAAACAGACACACACCTCATCCTATGCTATTGTGTGCTTGTTTGCTTTTTGGATGTAATTTTGGAAAAAACGTTTTTACATATTTCTGTTAGTGCAGGCAAACTGTGATAACAGCTGCATAGTTCTATAGACTGGTAAAAATTGCAAGCACTGGATGGTTTGTTTTCATCTTTCTGGGGAGTTTGCATCTGCTATTATGTGTGTTGGTTGCTGTCTGTGTATGTCTACCTTTGCACAGGCAAAAGACACTGGAGGCATTTTCCCCTTATATCTACGACAGGAACCACAGAATTATAGAATAATGGAGTTGGAAGAAGCCTACAAAACCATTGAGTCCAACCCCCTGCTCAGTGCAGGAATCTAAATCAAAATATTTATTTTTATTTATTTATTTTATTAGATTTATACCCTGCCCATTTAGACCAATGGTCTACTCTGGGCGGCAATATATCCGACAGATGGTTTTCTAATTTTCTCTGGAATGCCTTCAGTGCTGGAGTGCTCACTATCTTCTGAGGTAGTTGGTTTTATTGTCATACTGCTCTAACAGTGAAGACGTTTTTCCCGATATTCAATTGAAATCTGGCTTCCTGTGACTTGAGCTCATTATTGTGTGTCTTGGACTCTGCAATGTTCAAGAACAGATCTTGCCCCTCCTCTGTATGACAAATATTTGAAAAGTGCTAGCATATCTCCTCTTAGTTTTCTCTTCTCAAGACTAAACATGCCCAGTTTTTTTCCAGTCTTTCCTCCTAGGGCTTGGTTTCCAGTACGCTGATCATCTCCATTGCCCTCCTCTGAACTTATTCCAGTTTGTCTGGACCCGGTACTCAAGATGAGGCTTCACAAGTGCCAAATAGAGGGGAACTAGTACTTCACAGGATTTGGAGACTATACGTCTGTCAATGCAAACTGAAATAGTATTGGCCTTTTTTGCAGCCACATTGCACTGTTGGCTCATATTTAGCTTGTGATCTACGATAATTTCAAGACCCTTTTTGCTCATAGTATTACTGAGCCAAGTATTCCCCACCTTGTAACTGTGCATTTGGGTTCCCCCTGCCCCGGGAGTAGAAGCTTGCACTTATCCCTGTTAAATTTCATTCTGTTGTCTTCTGTCGTGGTCTGCCCCTGCACACGCTAGGTGCTAGCAGCCTTTCCCAATGCACCTCCCTTCATATATGTCAGACTACACAGCTCATCCACCTGGGATGATGGGATTTGTGGTATAAAGTGTCTGAAGGATGCCAGCTTTTGGAAGCCTGATGGATAGAAATGAGGGAAAGCTTTTCCTAGCACAGAGACTAGCTTCATCGTTATGTATTGATGTCTGGATATATCAGGTGGCTTTAAAAGGGAGAGGACCAGAGTTGAGCAGAAAGGCTGGCGTGCATGATGGGTATAGAATTCTAGGAGCTGAAGTCCCCCAAAAAACCTAGAATTTCCACCTAAGAGCAAAATGTCCTTTTCATCAGCACCCGTCAGCTGCTGAATGTTTTATTACACAGCTGTTAAAATCGAGGCAAGGACCGTGCACAGGCCAGACAAGCGGAACTGCAGAGGAAGTGGAGACGTTTCAATGTTTGCCTAGAATTTCCTCTGAGCAAGGAAACCTCCTAAGCTCCTTGGAGAGCCATTTCCAAGAATTCAGTTCTGGTCTTCATGCTCTTTTTCCTTCTTATCCGGTTCTGGAGACATAATTGAATGAAACCAGTCTTGATGTTGACGCTCTCTGTCTACACTTCGAGTTCTTCTGAATGACCGGAGTTGGAAGGCAGGAACGGGATGGCTTTCCAGATCTTCCTTTGCCCTACTACTGCTTTTCACCCAGCGGTTCCATTTACCAGGGCTACCCTGCTGTTGCACTGATATTTTTGTGCAGCAACTGATGATGGAGGAGTAGGCAGCATGCAACCTTCCAGATGTTGCAAGATATCATCTTCCAGCTTTCCTAACCATTGGCTGTTCTGGCTAGGGATGATGGGGCTTTCAGTCTAACAAGCTCTGGATAACCACCATATCTGGATGGCCACTGCCCATGCTAGCTGGGGAATTCTAGGATTTATAATCCAAGTAAGTAACTCTCCGAAGCTCTGAGCTGAATAGGGGAATGGTATTCCAGGAATCGGAAACTGACCATGTAGACACAAGGCCATGTAGACACACAAACTCCAGGAATTGTAGTCCAAACAAGAAACTTTCTTAATCTCTCTTCTGGGAGGTAGAAACGATGTCATTTGCCTGTTCCTTTGTGTGCATATCACAGGCACTGCATTTGGTCAGATTTCCTTCTCCTCACCCAGGTATCTGGAAAATAAATCCATGGGAGGCTGCTTTCATATGAGCATGGATGTCCTTGCACGTCTCTACACTCAACAAATGCACTCTGATCCATGTGCATCTGGTGTATATAGTTGCAAATACCCACAGATGCAAATTGCCACCTTCATGGTGCTTCTCCCTCCTTCAATGCACACAGTCAAACAATGTTGCTGCTGAATATTTCAGCTGTAGCTATTCTATAATAAGTATATCCACATCCACGGGGAGATTCATTCTTCAGGAAAACCATTAGACAGAGTCCATTTACAATCCCTGCTTCAGATGCTCTGCAGTGGACTCAGAGTAAATGAATCCCATGTTCAGCAGGTGATGGAAACCTTTCCACTAGAGGTGTTCAGATTCATGTTTTTTAGCCTAAAAAATACAAATCTCTGCTTTCCACCACATACGATGGAAATGCTTCAGCAATTTGGCTTCTCCGTGTGTTCTGATCTGAACCGACTTCCCAAAATGATTTGAGACTCAGAACTCAGACTCAAATCTTATGCCTACTTATTTGGGAGTAAGCATGACTGACTCCAGTGGGAATTTCGGAGTAGCTCTGAATATTTATTTATTTATTTATTTCATTTATACCCCGCCTATCTGGTCAATTGTGACCACTCTAGGCGGCTTGTACCGAATAGGTTTGTACCGTTTATGTTATCCATCAATATTTGCACTTTCTGAGTGTTGTGATGCAGGCCTTAGCTTAACCATGCCCCACATCAAGATGCTTCCGAATATTTGAAAAAATGTGCATTTTGAGAGGTTATAGCTTTAAATTTATATAAGTTTATTGCTTTGCAGACCAGCAGTTAAAATGATAACAGTATGACCTTGGAATAACAGCTGCACTTGAAAATATGTATATACAGGCATTTCCCCCTTCTGTGTTAGAATTGATTTAATGGAGCTGGTCACAGACCAAATAAACATAAAAAGAACTAATCAGAGTTTAATAAACACAGGATGTATAGATAATATTTATGACTACAGAGTAAATGAAATATTCTTTTAATGCCAACCTATCCTAATTTTAACATATTGACGCAATACTCTAGACAAGAATACTATTAATTAACATAAGAATGCAATTCAAAAATATTACGGATGTGCTGTAGAATATGAATATATGAATTTATTTATATGATGTCCCCAGTAAGTTATAATGTTGTAATTGTAATTATGTTTATGTTACATAAGCCTTAAAGAAGGCTGATAAGCTGAAACTAGAGATGGGCATGAACTGGTGGTTTGGTGGTTCATGCTGGTTCTTTTCTTGGCTGAACAGGTGTTTGGCATTTTGAAGCTCCGCCTCCTCTGGCAGGAGCCTACTTGGAGGCAGAGCCTGCCGGAGGAGGCAGGGCAGAGAAGTCAAGCTACTGCCTCCAAATGGTGCCTGCCAGAAGAGGTGAGGCTTTGAGGGACCAAACATCTGTTTGGCTGAGAACCAAACTGGCACAAGCCACCAAACTGGCAGTTTGTGCCCATCTCTAGCCGAAATGCATTGGGCATTTTATACTGGAATAGAGAGCACTGTATTTTCTACATCCTGGAACTATAGTTTCTCCGTTTTCTTTCTTTCTTTCTTTTTTTGGACCCATTTTTTCCAGTGGATGTACCAGTTCTTTTTGTTATTATTATTATTATTTGTTATTTTATTTATTGGTAAACATTCAGGACGTGGTGGCGCTGTGGGTTAAACCGCAGAAGCCTCTGTGCTGCAAGGTCAGAAGACCAGCCGTCGTAAGATCGAATTCACACGACGGAGGGAGCTCCCGTCACTTGTCCCAGCTCCTGCCAACCTAGCAGTTCAAAAGCATGCAAATGCGAGTAGATAAATAGGTACCACCTCGGTGGGAAGGTAACGGCGTTCTGTGTCTAGTCGCGTTGGCCATGTGACCACGGAAACTGTCTATAGACAAAACGCTGGCTCTACGGCTTGGAAACGGTGATGAGCACCGCGCCCTAGAGTCGGACACGACTGGACTAAATGTCAAGGGGAACCTTTACCTTTACAAACATTCAGGTCAATGTGAAAATCTTCAGCATTTTCTGTCTGTAGAATGCCCTCTTGAGAGCGATCCATGTGGCAATAGCATTATAGACATCTAGACATCAGCCTCAGATGTTCCTCATCTGGCAGGTATTTAATTGTTTATTTTTTTAATCAGCTTTATAATCCTCTGCCTTTTATTGTGAACATTTTAATATTTTAACATGCTAAAATTTGCTGCCTTATTGATTGTCTTTGGACTTATTGGCTGCTTTTGCTTCTGGGGTTTTTCTGACTGTAAACCGCTCTGATGACATGTGCCAACTGGATGGTACCAGAGATAACACACATTACGTATTTTGGATTACAATTATCAGAATAGCCTAGTATGGCTAGGAAAAGCAACTTTCCCTATCTCTGTCCAGTATAGAAATTAAATAAATAAATAACTTCCCCTTGACCTAGATCTATATAGAAATTAGAATAGAACAAAGGTATAAATTAGCATCTGACTAAAAGAAGACAAATTCATTCATGTTGGATTTGGTATGGGGCTCACAAGGCTCAATCCAAAACTTGTAAAAATGCCCACCAAGTCCATGCTTGTTGGGGATTCTGGGAGTTGTAGTTAAAATAATAATAACTGTGCCAAAAACGGGTCATTAAGATGACAAAAACAATGACCACAGAAGAGTTATGTAACTTTGATTTTGACAGTGAAAAAAATTAGAATTGTTAAAAAATGTCTATACTTTGGTTTAGTCATTAGTCAAAATGCAGGAAAGAAGAGGACAGAAGCTCAACAGGGCAGCTATGAAGAATTTAGAAAAGATCTTTTAGTGCAAGGATGTGTCATGGGAGACCAAGGGCACATTCATCTACTTTATTGTATTTCTAATTACTATGTAGGGGTATGAAAGCCAACAAGAAGAAAATCAATTTGTTTGAAATAAGGTGTTGGAAGAGAGTTTTATGGACTGACAGAAAGGGTGAGGGGTGATATGATAGCACTTTTCAAATATTTGAAAGGCTGTCATACAGAGGATGGGCAAGATCTGTTCTCGATCCTCCCAGAGTGCAGGACACGCAACAATGGGCTCAAGTTAAAGGAAGCCAGATTTCGGTTGAATATCAGGAAAACCTTCCTAAATGTTAGAGCAGTACGACAGTGGAACCAGTTATCTTGGGAGTTGGTGAGTGCTCCAACACTGGAAGCATTCAAGAAAAACTTAGACAACCCCCTGGCAAATCTCCTTTGATTTGGATTCCTGCACTGGGCAGGGGGGTTGGACTTGATGGCCTTGTAGGTCCCTTCCAACTTCACTTTTCTATGATTCTATGATTCTATGAAAGACAAACAAGCAGACACTAGATCAACTCAAACCTGAACTGTCACTCAAAGCAAAAATGTCTAAACTGAGGCTACCCTACTTTTGACATAGCATAGGAAGATGAGACTCCCCAAGAATGCTCAGGAAAGTAGAAGGTAGTAGGGAAAGAAAAAGGAGTTTATGTAAGATGGATTGACTGAATAAAGGAAACCATGGCCTTTAGATCACAAAGGCAGAGCAGGACTGTTAATGACAAGACCTTTAGGAGGCCATTCATTCAAAAACATTGCCATGTATTGGATAGCACATAAGAGCCCATTTTTCTGCCAACAAAAATTATGGAGAATTTCAAGAAGCCATTTGGACACTGCTCTGGCACAAAGCTGGGGGGGGGGGGGGGAATTATATATATATATTGGGAGATAGTGCCTGTTAGAATCCTCCCAGCGGTCCAGGGGATACTGGGAGTTGTAGTAAAAAAAAGAGGAGCTTTCCCCAGCCTAAGACAGGTGTACACACCACTGAGGTTGAAGACAAGGTGGCGTGCTGTTGTGGTTTCCCCCCACGTGTGGACAGGAGAGCTGGGGAAGGGAAGCCCATGGTGCCTGCTGCTGTTGTTGCAGGAATCCGAACAGAATTCAGAGACGGCAGAGCGTGATGTCTTTCCCAGGTCTGTGTGCAGCCTTTCAGAACCTCTCGCAAAAAGAGGAGAGTAGAATGAAAATATGACAATACCTACAATCCTTTATGTTGGTTCAGGGCACTGGAAAGAACGAGGATCAAGGAGGATTACACAGGTTCCTCGTCAACTCTCCGATTGCCCCCCTTCCCCGAAACAGCAATGAAAGAGCAATGGGGGAAAGTGGGGATTTACTTGGTGAGCCCCTTCCATTGCTGCAGGGATGGGGGTGGAAATAGATGGAGGATTTGAGGTAATGCCGGCTGTTCCTTCCTCAAGAGAGGGTGTTATCAGAGTCCACACTCATACACATCCGTACAGACAGCATAAAATGCTCGCTCTGAGCTTTGCTTCAGCTAGCAGTGGAGAATCTATCTGAGCTGCCTGAAAGTGATGCTAAACAGAAATTGTATTTTTTTTAAACACACACACACATACACACACACATTTGTGTAATTCTTTACATTTACATAATGCGTTCTCCACATGGTGCACTTCAGGAATTTCATTCCTGGCATTGCGGAACCAAAAGGCTAACTGGGCTGCATACTACATTATTTTAATCATCCTCATCATCTTAGAACTGAAGAGCTAGAAGGGACCCTATGGATCATTGAGTCCAGCCCCTGTCAAGGAGGCCCAGTGGGGAATCGAACTCCCAACTTTAGGCTCCGTAGCCAGAGACCTAAACCACTGACCTATCTAGCAGTTCTTTTCTTTTCCTTACTGTATTTATATCCCATCTCCCATCAGTGCTGGGTCCAGGATGGTTCATATCAATTAAAAGCAGATATAGCTGAAAACACAATGGAGGTGAGGGTTTTAGAATTTAAATAAATAAATGTCGTAATGAAAACCAAAGCTGCCTTTGGCAACTCCAGTTCTTGAGACGGCAGGGCTCAGACTGACCTCATTGGACCTTATATATTCCCATGTACTGGAGTGAGCAACCATTTTCCATTCCAGCATTGCAAAGGAAAGTTGCTATAGTACTTACTAGACTGATCTCATTCTAGAATGTTATTTTCTTTTCCTTTTTTGATGTTGTTAGCTACACTGAGACTTACATGTAGGATCGTGTGTGTGTGTGTGTATGTGTGTGTGAGTGAGTGAGTGAGTGTGAATATGGAATGGATGACTGACTATTGTGTGGGCTTTGATTGGACAAGGGTTAAGTAGCACTAAGAATTATCTTTCTCTCTTCCCAGTTCTTTCCTGTTTTCTTTTCTTTTCTTTTAATGCCTGCTGGTGGCTCATGCAGGATAGATTCATGAAAGGATGGGAGCATGGCAAGGAGTAAAATAGATGGCTCCCTGGGTAGGGGGTGGGTGAAGGAAGAAAGGTAGTAATAGTTTTGCTTATACACTGAAGGTCCACCACATGTCCAAAATTAACGGTGCCCCATTCCAGCTCACAGCTCCACCACCCCCATCTGAAAGCTTAAAAAACACCTGCTTGAACTCAAAAACAAATCAGTTTAGGTTACCACTCAACCAGCTTGGTGTGAATTGATAGTCATGGGAAGGGCTGAAGAGCTATATGGGGCACTAAATCCTTTCTTAATCACTAGCGTCTAAAGTTGTTATTGTTGATGCACTTTCAAGACTGTCATCTTGAACATAAGGCCCACAAATGTGCTTTTTAGAAATGGGAAAAAAAACCCTTCAGACATTTCGAAGTGCTACACGAAACCAAAGAAGGAAGATGGTCTCACCTAGCCAGTGCTGTGAAAATAGCAGGTTCTCACTTGTTCAGACCTATGAAGAATAAATGACTGGAGCAAACACAGCCATCCAGCAGGTTTATTCTTTAAAATGAGATGTAGAGCAGACCACAGACCGTGTTCTTGGCTGATGGTTCACACACTTAGTCTTGTCTCCTTTCATGTAGAATTAGTGCTGCCCTGTTAAATCATCCCATTGGGTGCTGTTCCATACTTTAAAAGGAAATCTTGCACCGGACACAGAGACCTGGCAAGTCTGAATTCTCTCCTCACTCTTGACACGTTATTATGTCCTTCCTCGGCTTGGAAGCTGAACAGCTTCCACAGCACCTCTTCCTTCTGAAGGGCCCTGCAGGCCACAGCAGTTTGGAGGCAATGACAGGAGAACAAATCAGGAAAGTCTTAATGGATTAGGAAGCGTGGGGGCTCTACTGACAGCTTTTCCAACTCCTTTGCATGGGTGGCAGGGGCAACACTACTGTTAGACAGAGTGAGCCAGCTGCCTCAGGCAGCAGATTCTGGAGAGCACCAGCAGCAGCTTCCCAGCTAATCCTTCTGATAGTGAGTAGTTGTTCTGTGATGGAGGACAATGGCGTGTACAAAGCTCTTCTGCAGAGCTCCTAAACTAGCCTGTTGCCTCAGATGTGGTAGAAGATAGGCTGCCAGTGTGATTAGCTTCTGTGCACAAAGGAGGGGATGCCATCTTGAGCCTTTGGCTTAGGCAGCAACATCTCACGTGTCAGTCTTGGCTGTTGTTCTCCTCACCTCATTTACGGTAAGTGTCAGAAGATCAACTGGTGAAATATTCCATACCACTGCATCCCTGTGTAGGAAAACATTTACCACCTGGATTTCTGCTTCCCCTAAAGAAGTCTCCATCCACAGGACAGGACCCTTTTGTGAAAAATAATCTGAAGATGTATAGCATCGTTTAAGGTGTAGAGAATAAAAATATCACTTTGTGTTAACAAAATTATTATGAATGTCTAGCTTGCCATGGAGACTTGAGCAGATTTGTTCTAACCTACTCTCTTTTTAGGGGTAAACTCCGGGAGGCAGCGGAAGACAGGAGGGCCTGGCATGCTCTGGTCCATGGGGTCATGAAGAGTCGGACACGACTTAATGACTAAACAACAACCCATGTGCCACAATTCTTGTGGGTATCACAGTTTAAAGAATGGTATCACAAAGCTAGAACGTGTTGAGAGGATGCCGAACAAGACAATAAAGGATCTGGAAGTTAAGCCCAATAAGGAACAGTTGAGGGAACTGGGTATGTTTAGCCTGTAGAAAAGAAAAATGAGAGGTGATATGAGAGCCTTCAGTCCTCTCTTCTCTGTATCTGAAATATCTGGGCTGTTCCATGGAGCAAGCATGTTTTCTGTGACTCTAGACCAGCCATACTCAACAGTATATGGCCTCCCCTGGCACATTTGAAGGGGGCTACAGACTGAAAAATGCGAGAGATTTCTGAAATGTTTGTGTTGCATCCTTGTTTGACAGAGGGCCTTGGAACTTGAGAAATGCTCCTAAAAGGGCCATGGCCAAAGAAAAAAAGGTTGAGAATGGCTGCTCTAGACCGGTGGTCCCCAACCTTTTCCGAACCGCAGACCGGTTGGGGAGGCGGGGTCTGTGTGCGGGGGGGTGGGGTGGGGCACCCCCCGCTTGCGGGTGGGCGTGGTGCACTCGCGGGAGAGCATGGTGCACTTGCACGGGTGGGCGTGGTGCGCTCATGGGTGAGTGGGGAGCACTTGCGCGCATGCGCGGGTGAACATGGCGCTCTCGCGGGTGGGTGTGGCGTGCTCACGGGTGAGCGGGGCATGCTCGTGTGCACGTGTGGGTAGGCGGGGCACCTGTGTGTGTGGGTGGGCGTGCGGGTGGGGAGTGTGTGTGGAGGGGCGGGAGATCTGTCTCCGCAGCCCCGTCCTGCGGAGGCCCGCGGACCGGCAGCGGGCCGCGGACCGGGGGTTGGGGACCCCTGCTCTAGACAAGCTAAGATTCAGATTCAGATTCAAAGAAAGTAATGGTTTCAAATTACAGATTCCCCTAAACATTAGGAAGAACTTCCTGACAGCAAGAGCTGCTGAGTAACAAAATAGATGACTTCAGAAAGTGGTGAACTGTTTTTCATTGGAGTGTCTTAAGCAGAGGTTATAGTCATTGTTCCAGGACGCTTTAGCTGTAGATTCCTAAATCAGCAAAAGGAGAACTTGATGACCTTTCAGGTACCTTCTACGCCTACAAGTCCACCATTCTATTATTACACTGATACACAGGACATAAGGACAAAACACACAGTGAGGTATCTGCTGGGCAGGGGTGCAAATCTGCACTTATTTGTTCTTCTGTGCAAAAATGAATCAATTTCAGCTGGGCAAAGAGTATGGGTATTTTGTGCATTTTGTGTGTAAACCCTCCGTGTTTTGTGCAAATTAGAGGTATGTGGTTTTTTTCCCTCTTCTCAATGTTACTGGTGGCAAAAAAAAATTTTAAAAAGACATCTCATAGTGGTCTTCCACTTTTAAAAAGGCAGGATGTCTCTGTGTATCAAGTGGGGTAAGAGCGCTAGGTTCCAGACTGCAAGGCCCACATTTGGTTGAGGGGGGGGGGGAAATGGTTTTTGGACTCTGATGGCTTCCTTGTGGCCTGTGAGCTCCCCACCAGCATAAGGTTGTGAATATCTCAGTCTGCATTTTCTTTCCTCTTCTTCCTGGCCATCTTGCAGGGAGTTGCAAACCACTGAGACTTTGTAGACTGTTTTGCATGGAAGTAAGGTAAAGGTAAAGGTTCTCCTTGACATTTAGTCCAGTCGTGTCCGACTCTAGGGGGCGGTGCTCATCCCCGTTTCCAAGCCATAGAGCCAGCGTTTGTCCGAAGACAGTTTCCGTGGTCACGTGGCCAGCGCGACTAGACACGGAACACCGTTACCTTCCCACCGAAGTGGTACCTATTTATCAACTCGCATTTGCATGCTTTCGAACTGCTAGGTGGGCAATTTGTGGATCAAGTCCAATTGGTAGTTTGAGCTAAAGTAGACCCATAGAACCAATGGAATTTTTGTAACTGTGGGCTCATCATCCAGTGACTGATTTAACAGGTGAGTTCAAGGTGAGACTCTCCTTTGAGTTTAGGCCTCGTGCTTTATCTGACTTATGCATTTTTCCCAGTGATTAAAGTGTAGCTCATGTACATTTTTTTCAGTTGTGAACATTTTTACGTGCTTGCTATTTTAAAACAGACCCATTTGTGTATGTGTGTGCTGTATTTTTCTTTTTAAAATCCTGTAAGCCTTGCAAATGTGCCAATTCTTGCCAAGAGATGCATTTCCGCTCACAATGAGCCTCGGGAGCAGCAAAATGGAGCTACTTCCATTAATCTAATGGCATTTTTGTCCATCCGTATCAGCACCAAGACAGGGCACCAGTCAGTGTTGATAAGCAGTTAAATTTCAGAAAAATTAGCCTGTGTAGTCAATGAGGCATGCATTACTCTGCCAAACATAAACGTGATCAATGTCATTCGATCTACGATACACCAGTAAGATGGAGAGAGAGGCTGTGCAAATGACCCGGCAGATGGACCTTGATCGGTCCCATTAAGACCCCACATTGCATTAGCAAAGTCCCTTTCGCCTCTTTGCTTTGTAACCTCCATGCAGATGCAGCCGACACATCCTGCAGCTGTTTCCAAAGGGATGAGGGTGATCCGGTGGGGAGGTTGTGCAGATGGGAAACCCGAGGAGAAGCCGTATTATGGGGAGACGGCGTGAGCTGTATTTTCTGCTAGTTGTTATAACATAAGCCATCAATAAAGCCCAAAACCCAGGGAGGAGGCAGGAGCTGTAATTCAGAGGGGAGCAGTGCGCATGATCCATCTGGAGAAAGGTGGGAAGTTCATCTGCTAACAGCTGCTCTTTCTGTGTATCTATGGATGTGTAGGAGTCTTACCAAAGACCAACACACATTCCTCTCTCTTCCCAGTCCCTTGCATTCAGTCTACTCAACAGATCCACTTAAAGGTTTTCTTTTGCCTGTTTTCAGTGGAATGAAGAGGGTGAACACAGGCTGCAGATGGATTGCAGCCTTGTTCAGAAAAGCATGGAGAAGAAGAGGGTATAGCTTGTAATGTGTCCATTCCCCTCAACCTTCCCTGTGGTTAAACAGGTTCTGCAGGAATTTTTTTTTAATTTCCCCAAACTTGCACATAGAGATGGGCATGAACCACCACTACAGCGATTTGTGTCGATTCGTTTATTGGCTGAACAGGTGTTCAGCGCTTCCTAGCCCTGCCTCCTCCAGCAGGCGCCCACTCAGAGGCAGCATCCTGGCTTCCCTGCCTCGCCTCCTCTGGGTGCTGCTTATGAGTGCCAAGCACTGTTTCGCCAATAAATGAACTGACATCAACTGCAGAACCAGTGGTTCGTGCCTATCTCTACTTGGGTTCACCATCAAGAGTTGCCAACAGAAATATTGAGAGAGGAAGAGATTTGACTTCAAAGCAATGAAGTGATGCTGAGTCCAAGAAAGAAGCCATAGTGAGTGGCATCAAATACTCCTTCACATCTTTTGCTCAGAAAAAACCTACCTGTGAAACTCTCAGAACATCAAAACAATCAGGTCCTTTCTCCCAGTGCTACTGTAGGGACTTGACCTGCGAACTGGTGGCTGTCAGTAAATCCTCTGGAAACCTATAGTTTTTGGACTACAACTCCCACTATCCTTGAGTCAGCATGGCCTTTCTTTATGTTGCACAGCTTTTTGCAAGCATGTGCAGGCCCTCTTCATGAACTTTTGGTGTTCTTTGTACATCCTCTGGAAGTTGGGTGCTTTGCTGCAGACATCTTTATAGCATATTGTCTGGAGATATCCTTCATGAATCTCCAGGTGTTCTTCAACGTGCTTTCTGGATAGATTCCACCACGGAAAACCAAATGGGGAGCATGTCTCTCTGACAGATCTTGGTACTCAAAAAAATTTTTCTGAGCATGTCCTAGGTTTCCACCAGCCGCTGACTCTCATCCGCCCTCACAGCCAAAAATTCAAGGAGAAGAGCCAAGTCAGGCAGTTGGGAGATAAATCTTCAACTCTCCTTGGCTGCATTGGGACACTGCTCTTGATTAATGGAACTCCTGTTCCTCTCTCGTTGCTCCCTTTCCTTAATATGGGTTTAAAAGTTGCTTTCAGTGTTTATCTCTGTTGCAAAGTTCAGCATTGGGGAATAAAAATTGCATTCCAGTGAGTTTTCACAAACACACGGGATAAGGCTTGAGAGCATGTTACTGTATGAACGTGGATTTGTGCATAGGATCTGCAAGTAGAGGGTCATGCAGTTAACTCTTGACATGCCACAGCAGCAACTTTGAATTAGTTGATATGAAACCAAACAAAATAAGAGGTGTAGTCCAAAACATTATGCTGCCGAATGGCACCCATCCACCCAAGTCAAAGTGCATTATCATCATCACCATTATCACCATCTTAGAAAGCAGAACTGGAAGGAACCCAATGGACCATTGAGTCCAGCCTCTGTCAATGAGGCACAGTGGGGAATTGACCTCCCAACCTCTGGCTCTGTAGCCAGAGACCTAAACTAGCAGTTATACCCTAAACCATCAAAGTTATTTTAACCCATGAAGTTGGAAAGCCCCAAAACAACCACTTCCCATCCCTGGCAGTACAAACACAACAACTACCGGATGACAATTTAAGACCCTTTCATGATGTCAAAAATCTGCATCCTGAGGCAGTTGCTTCACTCCATCCAACAGCAAAGCCAGACATAAAGGAAGTAGCTACAAGACAAAGAGCTGTATGAGAATGGCTAACAATTAAAAAGACTCCAAACTCTTGATTCTACTGTCCTGCCCAGAGGGAACTTCTATCCAACACAATGCTCAATCTATGAGCAAGGAAGTAAACGACATTTAAGGCTTATAAGATTATGAGACGCTTCTAAATCAGGAGTGGAAAGAAATCCCACCTTTGTTTTGATTTCCATCAAAACAGGCTGTCTCGCCATGTTGAGAATTCCTCAAACTCGGCATGAGTTTTCACTTTGTGTGTCCGACTAAGATGCAGAATGTTCCTCCTTCTCTTCTGCAATTTGCACAGAAGTGTCTTCAAGAAAAAAAAAAGTCCTGTGAAGGTAATCACAGAACAAAGCAAGCACAAAAGGAGAGGCTGATTGATCGCAGAGGCACAAACAACCCATCATATGCTGCTACTTTTGCTCTTCCATGCAAGTCAACAGTTACTGCCGTTTTAAATCCTGCACATTCTTGGAGATGCATTAGAATCTGTTTTAAGAATGCTGAGACAGAGCAATAACAGAACAAAATGCTCTTGCATGAAGGAGAAATATCCTTGCATTGTCTCATTTATTGTGCAAGGATGAAACAGGTCAAGATCTACACCCCTGCTTTAAACACAAGCAACTAACCAACAAACCTCTCTCCAGGTTTTGTTAGAATCTTTACAGGTTTTTGATATTGCTATGGGACTTCTTATATTCAAAATCATTTAGGATCGCAGCATCTCTTACTAGCTGTCTCATGATACACAAGGCTTATGCATGGGTCCCAGATGCTGTAAGAATTTTAACTCTTAAAGTTTAGCAATTTTAACCACATCAAGGTTGTTACTAAAATATTTGGTCATTACTGGTGTCTTACTATTGTATTAATGATTGGAATTCTCATGATTCCTGTTCTGCAATTTCTTTCTTTCTTTTTAAATGATGGTTACTTAGATCATTTTCAAATAAAGAAATATAGGTTTGAAATGGCACTGAATTTGCAGTGTTTAAGATGGGCAAACCCTGACATTATTGTGATTTGGTTTAATGTGCACGTGCTTCTATCAGATCAATGCCTATGCTGATCTCACACTCGTCAGAGACAACTTCACAACACTGGAGAAGATTGGCCTTTTGATCCCTATAACAGTAGAGTTCTGTCCTTCGAAGCACAGTGACACAGCAGTAAAGCAAACAGTAAAGCGAACCAAACAGTTCGGTAAACAATTAATGCAATTCAATACAAGCCCATCATCATTCAAAAAAAAAAAAAATGTTGCACTTTGCTTTTTGCTCACTTGGCCTCAGGAGCCACTATGATCATAGTCTGTTCTCTAAGTTTAAGGCTCAAGCAAGTAAAAAAAAAAGTGCATGTGCCACAGCAATACCTGACTGTTTCTAAAGCCTTACCATGGAAACCCAGGTGGCGTCAGTGGTCCGCTCCGCCTATTTCCATCTTTGGCGGATTGCCCAGCTGCATCCCTATCTTGATGTTGGGGCGCTCACCACTCTGGTCCATGCGCTTGTAATCTCGAGATTAGACTACTGCAATGCACTCTATGTGGGGCTACCTTTGAGATTGATGCAGAAGCTTCAAATGGTGCAGAATGGGGCGGCCAGACTTCTCAGTGGGACGAGAAAATATCAGCATATTTCCCCCACTCTGGCTGCCTTGCATTGGCTGCCCGTTCGTTTCCGCATTGATTTCGAAGTGTTAATGATGACATATAAAGCCCTAAACGGTTTAGGACCTCGATATCTAGCGGAACGCCTCCTCCCACCTAGATCTACTCGAATCACTCGTTCTAGCCAGGAAGGGCGGTTGAGGGGCCTAACGCCAAGGGAGGCCCGGAGAGAAAGAACAAGAAACTGGGCCTTCTCGGCAGTGGCCCCTCGCCTTTGGAACAGTCTGCCCTCAGAGATCTGTCTGGCTCCCTCGCTGGGTGTTTTTAAGAGCCAACTTAAGACCTGGCTCTTTAGGCAGGCTTTCCCTCCTGTCATCACTGGATTATTTTTAATTTTCCCCATCTTGAACCATATTACTATTGTTGGTCTTTATTTTATTATACTGTTTTTATTCTATTTTTATTGTTAGCCGCCCAGAGTAGACTTGTGTCTAGATGGGCGGGGTATAAATTTAATAAATAAATAAATAAAATAAAAATACTACTACTATTTTTGTTGGCTTTTTTTTTTGCATTTGTATTTTATTTTGTTTGGTGATTACCCATTATTTCAATGGAATTATGAGGATACCAAGAATAGCCACTGCCCCCCCTACCAAGAAGAAAACACATGGACTCTCAACGTCAGCAGAGCAGGACTACAGCAACGAGGTAATGTCATTTTGGCTTTAATCTGACTCCAGTGGGCTAAATCTAGTGAGTTTACTAAATTATCACCCCAATTCTCAGATGGAGGACTCAGTTTTTCTGTGTCATCCCCCCCCCCTTCCCGGCCAAGCAGAAATATGTCAATTTCAAAGAAAAGCCAAACAGGGAGGTGTGGTGTGCGCTCGCTTGCATGGCCTGCACTTTTTTGTTTGGAGAACTGGGTTGTTACACTCAATCCACATCTGCTTCAGCTGTAACCATAAAACAGCAGCTTTTCTACTTGCTGACTTACATTTAAGAGAAACGTGCCTGGTGAATTCCATCTTGCCATGAACTTTTGGACATTAAGTTCTTCACACTGGGATAAACCTGAGGAAGTGGTGTTTTAATCCACGAAAGCTTGTGTATTGGTCTTTTAGCTGTCTATATAGCTATTGCCTATTTTTGCATTTGTCTTTTATTTTGTATGGACCACATGGCAACATGGCCAAATGATTGGCTGAGTAGCTGGGTGGTGGTATAGAATGTTCATGCATATCCCAACATCTCAGGGAACAAAATTATCACAGAATATGCAAACTGGCTTCTTTGAAGGAAGTGAAATTTTTCACTTGGATTCTGGTTGAAACTTCATGAAAGCTGTAGGGATGGATCTGTGGGGGATCTCAAGAACCAGGGAAAGGAAAGGCAAATAGCTCAAAATAGAGTAGAAGAGAAGGAATTTACAGAGAAGCAGAGAACTCTGGCAATAAGCAGTCAGTGAAGGAGAAATTGACTGTGTGAAGAAAGCTCACAATTGTAACAGGTTAAAGTAGACATTATCTTTGAACTCGTATTTGAGATTCTCCTTCATCCTACTCCCCACCCTAAAACCAGCAGCAACAGTAGGCCATCACCCAGCACTGAGACTGGGTCCCTCACTCCTCATGTTTTTTGATAGAAGGGAATCAGCACTGGCCTGTAGAGACTTGCGCTTGAATCCCTGGTCACTGATGTTGCTTACTGTGTTTGCTGCTCCTGACATTCCCTTTTCTGTGGATTTTGCTGGCTGGGGCTGATGGAAGATGCAGTTCACTAACATGTGTACAGCCACATTTTGCCCATCCCTGGTGTAGGTCATTTATTAATGCAGCAGAGGCTTCCAGCGAGCAATATTGACTCAGTTCTATTGCATCAGCTAGTGATTAAAAAATAATCTCCATATTGCAAGTCTTGGGCTGAGGCAGACACTTGTCTATCAAGTCATTTTGGGTGACTGAGTTAAAATTTGTGTCTAGGAGTTCCAACCTCACATTCTTGGCTGCTGCACAACACCAGCTCTGTGGCTGGTTGAGTGAAGGTCAATCCTGAAAGGTTTGTCACCCAGTTTAATGCATTTAGCGTAAGTACCCGTGCAATGGTCCGAATCCTGTTGGAATCATGCAGGCAACTGTGCAAGCAGGGTGGCTTGTTTTGCAAGCACATGAGGGACGTGTGCTGTTTTGCAGACGTTGGTCATGTTGATTGTGCAATAGATCTCACTTGGGATTGTGTGCTGGGTTGCACGACAGACAGCTGCAAAATCCACAAAGCAATTCCATAGTTCCCTTCATGCACATGGTAAAATGTGTGGATCCTAGCCAATGACTTTTATGGACTTCCTTGAACCATACCGCAAAAAACTTCCTTCAAGGTGCACTGCACATGGATTTTTCTTCTCCACAAAATGCCAACATATTAGCTATTGACTCACACCAGAAATGCTCTTTTGTATTTGATAATGAACCTGGCATGTAAGGGATGGTTGTCTTCCTTCCTACAGCACTACTTGCATTAAACACACATACCTAATTTCCTAAATAGCAAATTATGTGGGAATGAATCATACCATGTTTAAAATAAATTACTTTATGCTTTATGCTATATTTATTATAGAAATTATTCAGCAGTACTTTTAACATACCTGAAACTGTGAGAAAAAAGAGATCAGGATTAAGTTTGCTATTGGAATGCCTTATTTTAAAAAATGTCAATTTATATATTGGAGAGGGAAAAACCTAGTATGACCTATAAGGAAATTTGAATCTTTTAAATGCATTATCTCAACTTTTTGTTTCCATACTTAAATCATGAGGGGGATTTTCTTCTTCTGGAAAATGTCTTGTATTTATTTTTATTAACGGTTCTGTTTCTTCCTCTGAGCATCCTTAACCTTGAGTTAATTAAGTTTTTGGCTGGGAATTTCCTTCATATTTTAATAAGACACATAAATTACATTAAGAGTATAAATTAGGTTGCTGAAGGTCTCAGGGTCCACAGGGACTGAGGAAATGTTGGCCTGCAATACACAGAAAACCTTTCACAACAAATCAGTCTTCTTCTTGAGTCCTGACTAATTTCCTAATCTTCTTCCAAGACATAATTATGACTGGGGCCCTTATCTGCAGTCCCTCTTTTGCAAGGCGGAGCCTGCATGGCCCAGCGGTAACGTTTGGGCCTCTTATGCTGCCCTACACTTGTTCACTATAGGAATGAATGAGGCTTTCTCCTTGGTTTTGGTTTGGATAAGAATTCACCCAAATTTACAACTTTCTTTGTACTTGGGACGGAAAGAACATGAGGGTTTTTTAAAAAAATTTGAACTTGGTATGACGTGAATTCACACTTATTTCACACGCTAGCGAGGTTATGCTCAAAATCCTACAAGGTAGGCTTCAGCAGTATGTGGATCGAGAACTCCCAGAAGTACAAGCTGGATTTTGAGGGGGCAGAGGAACTAGAGACCAAATTGCTAACATGCGCTGGATTATGGAGAAAGCCAGAGAGTTCCAGAAAAACATCTACTTCTGCTTCATTGACTACGCAAAGGCCTTTGACTGTGTGGACCACAACAAACTATGGCAAGTTCTTAAAGAAATGGGAGTGCCTGACCACCTTATCTATCTCCGGAGAAATCTATATGTGCGACAGGAAGCAACAGTTAGAACTGGATATGGAACAACTGATTGGTTCAAAATTGGGAAAGGAGTACGACAAGGCTGTATATTGTCTCCCTGCTTATTTAACTTATATGCAGAATACATCATGCGAAAGGCTGGACTGGATGAATCCCAAACCGGAATTAAGATTGCCAGAAGAAATATCAACAACCTCAGATATGCAGATGACACCACTCTGATGGCAGAAAGTGAGGAAGAATTAAAGAACCTCTTAATGAGGGTGAAAGAGGAGAGCGCAAAAAATGGCCTGAAGCTCAACATCAAAAAAACTAAGATCATGGCCACTGGTCCCATTACCTCCTGGCAAATAGAAGGGGAAGATATGGAGGCAGTGATAGATTTTACTTTCTTGGGCCCCATGATCACTGCAGATGGTGACGGCAGCCACAAAATTAAAAGACAAAATTAAAACACAAAATTTCCTCCTGCTTCTGGGGAGGAAAGCAATGAGAAACATAGACAGCATCTTAAAAAGCAGAGACATCACCTTGCCGACAAAGGTCTGCATAGTCAAAGCTATGGTTTTTCCAGTAGTGATGTATGGAAGTGAGAGCTGGACCATAAAGAGGGCTGACCGCCGAAGAATTGATGCTTTTGAATTGTGGTGCTTGAGGAGACTCTTAAGAGTCCCCTGGACTGCAAGGAGAACAAACCTATCCATTCTCAAGGAAATCAACCCGGAGTGCTCACTGGAAGGACAGATCCTGAAGCTGAAGCTCCAATACTTTGGCCATCTCATGAGAAGAGAAGACTCCCTGGAAAAGACCCTGATGTTGGGAAAGTGTGAAGGCAAGAGGAGAAGGGGACGACAGAGGACGAGATGGTTGGACAGTGTCATCAAAGCTCCCAACATGAATTTGACCCAATTCCGGGAGGCAGTGGAAGACAGGAGGGCCTGGCGTGCTCTGGTCCATGGGGTCACGAAGAGTCGGACTCGACTTAACCTCTAAACAACAACATGACGTGAAACTGATGATTCTTGTATCCTTTTGAATACAGGAAACAGCAGGACACACCGATGTCCTGTATAATATTATTTATTGAAACCTCCTGCAATACTGCAGAGCACCCAGCTTTAAAGAAACATAAACTGAAATAGGCTCACGATTGTCCGGACCTCTGAAGAGGTGATGGAAGCCAAGTGCTTCTACTGGCTTCTACCCCAATCGTGGGAACATTTCCTTCCATTTATCCTGCAAGATCTCCTAGCATTGAAACCATACAAAACAATCCAGGCACAGGTATTTGCAAACTAAATTCTCAAAAAACAGGGTTAAATGTCCGGTGCATATATGGGCTTGCAATTGCTGAACTGGAGCTGCGAACTCTTTTTTTTTTCTCAGAGAGGCCCCTTATCTTTAATACCTATAGGGCACTCAAGCACAACATGGTACTTACCATGTTCGGAACTGCCATCCCTATGGAGTCGGTGTCATGCAAATGGGCAAAGATTTTGGTTCAGTTTAATTTAATTTTTTTTTAATTGCTGACATTTCTGCCTTTTTGCATAGCTGGAACTTGGGATGGAAAGAACCTGGCCTTTTAAGAAATCTTAAAATGGGAGGAAATGAAACCAATCTATTTCCCTAGCCCTAATTCTCATAAAATATTGGCTGAAATCCAGCGGTATAACTTTCACCATGTAAGGCTGATGAAATTATCTGCCCCGGCGTTTTCAGAAATTAAAAATGCCCTGTTCCTCCCCTTCTGAAGATCCTGAGAGAGTGGATCCTTTTCATTGTGGGGAGGTCACTGAGCACCATGGGATGGGGGGGGGGGGAGTGTGTCTTTAATTTGCAAAAAAAAAAATCACTGCTGGTGGGATGATTTTATCATTAGTTGCAATTTTTTGGTAATTAAATTCTCCCTGCCATCCCGTGGTCCTTTAGTGGTTTCCCCACAAGGAAAAGGGTCCAAAGGGAGCATCAGGATCTTGTGTGTAGTGTGGGTGGGGGGAGTTGGATAATTTTAATTAAAAAAAAAACGAAACACAAAACACGCTGTGGTTGATGACATCGGTGTTGGATTTCAGCCAATGTCTTCCTTTTTCACTTAAGACAGTCTTAGTTGATCCTCAGGAATTCTTTGGGGTTCGGGTCTAGGATTTTATCAGCCGCTGTGACCTCATTTGCAAAGCACTCCACATGACCCAAATCCCCCCCCCAATTCCTGACATCACTGCCAAGACTGACAGCTGCTCCAGACATCTAGAAGGAGCCTTCTTCTATTGCCTCTCTCCTACCAGCAGTACTGATGTTATCCAGCTACTCATGCAATTTGTTTAGAAATCACAGGGACCTTTCTTCCATGAAATGGGCGTCAGACTGCAAAACCAACCAGTAAGTGGAGAGTATATGCCCGTGAAGAGGAAGCACACAGAGACTGTTTTTGGGGACGGCTAAGGTTAAAAAACAAAACAAAACCTCACGAATGGCAACAACTTTGGTCTCATTATCGACAAGGATGAATGAACCTGTCTATTCCTGTTTCTCTCTGTTTCTCATTTTGCCTTTCTTAAATTCATTCTGTGCTGTTTCTTCCCAAGCTTAAGAGCAGTCCCAAAGTCTGCATGAATTCCTGCACACATTTTTCCTAACATAGACATTTTGGTCAAAATAGCACACACAGACTCGCCGTATGGTTTTAAAACCATTTAGTATCATTTTCTTAGGTGTCTTTATTTACTAAGAAACAAGTTTTTGCATGCACTGTATGTCAATACACACTTCTAAATTTTTTTTGCATGTCTACCTCTCTAATGGCTAGATGGCTCAGTGGTATAGGTATCTGGCTGTGGAGCCAGAGGTTGGGAGTTTGATTCCCCTTTGTGCATTCTTGACAGGGGCTGAACTCAATGATCCATAGGGACCCCTATCTATCTATCTATCTATCTATCTATCTATCTATCTATCTATCTATCTATCTATCTATCTATCTATCTATCTATCTATCTACCTATCTACCTATCTACCTATCATCTGGTTTGATTCAGAACTTGCAAGCTTGGTACTTCTTCCTGAAGTGCAAACTGAATCAAGTTCTCCCACATGCCTGCTTATCAAATGGAAGACTCATTTCAGGATGTGGGAAAGACGGGATCTGCTTTGCTTCTGAAATGTCTTGGAGAGGAATTCAGACAAATTGCTGCACTTTGTTTGGATGTCTGCTATTACACTCTGTTGCTGAATTCTGCGGAATAGTCCAGTGCATGCTTAAGTACTTTACTGGTTACCATGCCAGAGAAATACAGCCTCTCCTTTCCCCCGCCCCAAACAAAACTAGAATAAACATGAGAGTGGGATCTCATTAATAGGCTGTGTGGAGCAGGAGGCTCTGTGAACCCAATGCAAATGGGGCCTTGTTGAGTTTTCTCCAAGATTATCACAACTTTTGGGGGGATGATGATATAGCCACCTGCCCTCAAGCTAGGATGGAAGGAGAGACCGCCATGTTGAGGCACTGAATGAGCTTGCTTTTGCTTCCAATATCAAGAGAATTGGGATTCTGTTTTTCAGGGAACCATGGATGCCCCTGCAGATTGAGTTTTGGGAGAGTGAGAACAGACAAAAGAAAACATTTCTTGACCCAGCGTGTTGTTAGTCTGTGGAACTCCTTGCCACAGGATGTGTTGATGGCATCTGGCCTAGATGCCTTTAAAAGGGGATTGGACAGATTTCTGGAGGAAAAGTCCATCGCCGGTGACAAGCCATGATGGGGATGTATAATCTCCAGGCTTAAAAGGAAGGTACCTCCAAATGCCAGATGCAGGGGAGGGGGATCAGGAGACAGGTATCTCGTGGTCTTGTGTGCTCCCATAGGCGTCTGGTGGGGGCCGCTGTGAGATATAGGAAGCTGGACTAGATGGGTCCTTGGCCTGATCCAGCAGGGCTCTCCTTATGTTCTTATGATCCTACCTATTACATGAGTTCAGTTTTAGACCAAGATATTCTGCACAAGGCAGCAGAACCTGGATGGGAAGCCCACAGAAGATGAGCCATGTTTCTAGCTCCAGTTTGCCTCGCAGAAATCCACAGTTTGGAAATACCTCTACTCCATTCCCTGTTAACATGTTCCTTGTTGGGGTAATGAGGTTATAATGATGTTATTTTTATGAAGTCATGTAACAAACTGTAACGCGGCATTTTTAGTAATGTAATATTTAAAAATATGTACTTAATATCTACTTCTAAAATGTTTCACCAGGTTATGGGGGGGGGGGAGATTTTTGCCATATTTGTAAGAGAAAAATAGCCGTATTTTTATATATAAAAAAGTGACAGACTAATAATCCTTTATGAACACATTACTGTTAAAATAACTGTTCCAAAAGTAACAACTGAAGCCACAGTATTGCTTTGAAAAGTGATGTTCAAAGCTTGGCAGAAATCAAACAGCAGTGATCAACAGTCTGAATGCCTGTACTCGAATTTTTGCAAATCACCAATACGTTATACATCAGATACAGGCAGAAGTTAAACTGAGGAATCTACTTTGTTTTTCACTAGAACCCAGAGATCCACCAACCGAATCCTGGTATCACTAGAGTGGCTCGGGAAAGTAATACCGTACCTATTTTTGAATTGAGATCCATGTGCTCAGCCCAGCCATTTCTTTAATGTGCTAGAACTAAAACTCATCTACAAATCTTTTGATATCTACATATCCATTTTATTTCCTATTCTGCTGCGATCTTTCTTGCCAAACTTTGAAGGAAGACAACATATTTTTGATCAAGGTATGCCATAGGGACCTCCTTAGAGGTGGGAATTCTTTAAGTGCTGAAATATGTCTCAGAGTCACAGCACAAGCTTTTCATAACTTCAGTAACAAGCAAATTAGCTTGCTTTGTTTTGTGGTTGGTCGCTGGAAAGTAATCACAGGGCTTGGTTTACAGATATGATTGCTCTGGCATGAGGATGTGCCACAATCCTTGCTAGCTGTAACTTATAGTTTGACCTTCTGTTATCAACATTTTTTTTAATTGTGGAGAGTCAGAATCCTTGCTGATGGACCTGGAGAGCTACCAGTGGATCACTTATATCTTCTGCTCACCTCCCACACCAAGATCTTTGTGGGCTTCACATGCACCACCAATCATCACACTGGCCTGATGCTACAGCCATGACAGTGAATCATTGTGGTTTTTCAGAAGCCTCAGCTGACTTCTAAAACATGTGGTTTGTCCCTGTGGGACATTCCAAAGTCTGGGAGCCATACTGGCTGAGGCTGGATGCCAGAGGAGATTGTGGGTCTGTGCGAGTGATTCCAGAAGCTTAGAGAACTAGAGACAAGCTTCTAACCAGGGCAGAGGGACCGATCAGCAGAGAGAAACCCAGCTGAACCATTCCAACGGTTCCTCTTTTCTCTCTAAATCAAGTTTTGGGTTTCTTAAAATGCTCTCTGGAAATCTTTGGGGCCATGGGACAAAAGAACAGAGTATCAGATTGCAGCAGATATTTCAATTCAAATGTACTAAAACCATCTCTCAACCCTGAGTGCTCACTGGAAGGACAGATCCTGAAGCTGAGGCTCCAATACTTTGGCCATCTCATGAGAAGAGAAGACTCCCTGGAAAAGACCCTGATGTTGGGAAAGTGTGAGGGCAAGAGGAGAAGGGGACGACAGAGGACAAGATGGTTAGACAGTGTCACCAAAGCTACCAGCATGAATTTGACCAAACTCCGGGAGGCAGTGGAAGACAGGAGGGCCTGGCGTGCTCTGGTCCATGGGGTCACGAAGAGTCGGACACGACTTAACGACTAAACAACAACAAAAACCATCTCTCCACAGTTTAGTTCCCCCATCCTAGAGCAATGAGGACTTGAGTGTAGTTTTTTTGAAGGATGCATTTCCTTCATACGGGAGAAAGCACCAGAGCCATGGGGCAAAATACACATCACATGTCAGGCCCTAAAGATAATCTCTTGGCTGCCTCCTCTTTCTTATAAAGCGTTCCCTGGGAGAACCTAAGAACCTAAGAAGAGCCCTGCTGGATCAGGCCAAGGGCCCCTCTTGTCCAGCTTCCTGTATCTCACCGTGGCCCCACCAGAGGCCTCTGGAAGCCCACGAGACCACTGGAGACCTGTCTCCTGATCCCCTTCCCCTGCATCTGGCATTTGGAGGACATCTGTTGCACCAGAGGAGGGGCAAGAGATGTTTCACCTTTCCTCATATTCTCCCACACTTATGGCCCTGCCAGGAGTCAAGGATTCACCAGCAGAGATCTTAAGTGATGCAGGATAAAAAGAGTCTTGTTGGTAGTTGAGCGGTTACATAAGGGCTTGGAGAATTTCAGGGAAGCATTTGCTGGCAGATGAAGGGTTAAGTGCTCCCAGGTGACTAAAAGTGCACACGCCTGACAATTCTTTGAAAGGAAGGAAGGCACATTCAACCTTACATCAACAGAACCCACTGCAGTTATTAGCTTTTAATAAGACTGACTTCTGCCTTTTTAACTGTTTCATAAATTTTATAACATATTTTAAAATGCATTGTCCTTTTATTTTGTGATGGTTTTGAAGTCCTAGCTATGTGGTTGATTTTGTCTTATGATGTTGATTGTTGTTTTTACATGCTGTAAACTGCCCAGAATGCACTTCAGCCAGACAGGTGGTATAAAAATTAATTAATTAATCAATCAATTAATCAATTAATTAAATAAATAAATAGCACATATATTGGGTCGAGTGTCACGTGTAATTTGGCTCATTCTTAGTCTCTGCAAAATAACAACAACAATAGCAATTGTATAATTTATTGCAAACTGAAAACTAGGATTTTCTTTTAAGTAACTTTTGTGTTCTGTGCAATCAAGTCAGAACTGACTTATAGGGCTTTCAAGGTAAATGAGATATTTAGGGAGTGGCTTTACCAATTCCACTTTTCCAGTGAGTTTCCATGGCTGAGAGGGGATTCGAACCCTGCTCTCCAGCGTCCTAGTCTGTCACTCTATCCAGACCACCACACTGGGAATCCAAGAAACATTTATGTAGGCTGATTTTCATTTTTAAAGTGGGGGGAACTAACAAATACTCCTTACTAAAGGGAGGATTTCTAGGGCATGTCATTCCCCCCCCCCCCGGCAACCTATGTTTGAGCTTATGGGTCGGTTTGAACATGTTTATGAGTAATGTGGTGAGAAAGGCCAGATTACGCATAAACATGTTTGAACTTGCTTATGGGTTCAAATGTAGGTTGCAGAGAAAATGTGAAATGCCACAGAAATCCTCTCAAATGTGTATGTGTACCTCCGCAGGTACACATACACATTTGTTATGCATGCCTATATATTGCTTTGGGATTCCCAGTATGGTGTAGTGGATAGAGTGATGGAGTAGGACTCTGGAGAACAGGGTTCGAATCCCCACTTGGCCATGGAAACTCACTGGGGGAGCAGAACTTGTAAAATCACTCCTTAAATATCTCACTTACCTTGAAAACCCTAATAGGGTTACTATAAGTCGTTCCAACTTCACAGCACAGATCACACACATACTGTATATCGCCTTGTGTTATTTATCTTCTCTCTCTTCAAGAGAGTCTGTAACACCTCTCAGTTTAATGTCATCAGAACCTTTAATTAATGTGCTGTTTGCTGTCTCCTCTGGATAATTAATTGGAGGCGTGAGATAAAAACTGGACCCAGCACAGCCCCTCAGCGTTCCTGGCTGGTGTTTTTCTCCCCCCTCGTTACATTAGTCTTGCCGGTGGTTTATGGCCCTTCCACTGGTTTTCAATCTGTATGACAAGGCTCTCGGCCAAACCAATTTGGATTCATTTTTCAAGCAAAGAGATCAGAAGACAGACACGCACCCATAACAACTTTACAAGAAAATCAGGGTGATTATGAGGCATTTTACCACGCTCTATTAATCTATTAATCCTGCCTCCTTTCTCCCTCCAAATGATCTGTTTGTCTGGCATTAACTCCATTCCCATAAATCAAAAATGCTGTGTGGGGGCTATAGGCAACAAACAGCTCTTTACAAGAGGCATGAAGAACTGAAGGACATAAGAAGACCTCCATGGAACCAGACCAAGGGACCATCAAATCCAGTATCCTTTTGACGGGTGAATGATAGGCTCCTGCATCTCCTTCCGAATAGGATGCATTGATTTGAAGGGTTATCCTTAAAAACACGATTAATGTGGAGGATATCTAACAGACATAATTCCATTAAGGAACTTGAGTTGCAGGACCCGTTGTCCAGCCGGACTTAAGTCGCACTGGCGACTTGACTCAGACTCCACTCAGTTTGGTTTTTTTCCCCAATGACTCAGACTCAACTTGCGACTCAGAACCCACCTACCTCTCCCTTTATTCGGGGGGGGGGGGAAGAGCTTGGTTTTAATAGGGACTTGGATTTGGGACTTGGTACTAAAGACTTGGACTTGGGACGGTATCAAAGACTTGGACTTGGACTTGGGACTCAAACCCAAAGACGACAACATCCATGCATAATTCCCCACACACACACTCCTTAGCTAACAGTTTTCTCCCCCCTTGGATGCACACTCTAGAGTCATGAGGGAGTTTTCATTAGGGGATCTGAGAGCAATACGATCAGGAGACAGGACTCCATTATGACTCCAGACTCCTAACAGGGTCACACAAGGTAAAGTGGTAAAAGCCGAGACGTCCAACCGAGATATAGCCATCCTCTTCAGAAATTATGTCACATCAGCAAAAGAGAATTAGTACAGTGGTGCCTCGACTTACGACCGTCCCTACTTATAACCAATTCGACTTACAAACAGCTCCGGTCGCAAAATTTGGCTTCTACTTGTGACCGGAGCTTCCACTTACGAACAGAAAAAGGCAGGGGAAAAAGGTGGGAAATTCAAATTGCTAACTGTAGGTGGCGAAAGAGGCTGCTTCTTTGTAGCTCTTTCGCCCGGATGGTTAGAGTGAGTGCGATCGAGGAGGGACTGCCTGGCTTCTGCTTCTCAGTGAGCGTGTGTGTGTTTGCAGGGAGGCTTGGGACTGCCTGTTAGGTAAGGTAAGGTGCTGTTTTCTGCTTTTTAAAAACTGTTCTGGGTGTTTTGCAGCGTGGTTTTAGGGTGGGGGGGTTATGTTTCTGTGCTGTGATGGGTCTTGGGGGGTTTGTTTGTTTTTTGGGTTTCCCCCCCCGTTTCCGATGGGTCTTGGGGGGTTTGGTTGCTTTTGGGTTTTTTCCCCCATTTCTGATGGGTCCTGCATGCTTCCCTTGCTTTTTCCTTTGTTTTCTTTGCATTTCCAACCTTGTCCCTCCATTCTCTGTGCATTTCCAATCCGCTCCGTTTGTTTTCTGTGCATTTGCAATGGGTCCTGCATGCTTCCCTTGTTTTTTCCTTTGTTTTCTTGCATTTCCGACCTTGTCCCTCTGTTCTCTGTGCATTTCCAATCTGCTCCATTTGTTTTCTGTGCATTTGCAATGGGTCTTGCATGCTTGATTGCTTTTCTCCCCCCCCCCCCCCCCTTCGGCCGGAAGGGATTAATCGCGTTTCCAATGAGTCTTGCAGTGATATTTTTTTTTTGGTGATTTTTTTCTTTGGCCGGAACGGATTAATGGGGTTTCAATGCATTCCTATGGGAAATGGTGCTTCGACTTACGACCATTTCGACTTACGTCCATCTTCTGGAATGGATTATGTTCGTAAGTCGAGGCACCACTGTAGTTCCAGTGGTAATGGGAGCAGAGAAAGCATTAAAGGGCAGCTGTAGGGAAGCAGCAGTCTTAAAAGGTGACACTGATGGAAAATCTTTTGTAGAGAACAGCAATGACACCCAAACCAACTCTTGATAGCACCAGGCAGAAGAAGGCAATGGTAAGCAATTTCAGAATATTTATGTCTTGAAAGCTGTAATGAAGAGACAATCCAAGACAAAACAAGAGATAGTGCTAGAAGAAGAGACTCACGGGTCAGAAGCCATGCAATTAGCAAAGAATGTCTCTTTGCTAAGAGAATGAGTAGCACGAATGAAGCAATTGGCTTAAACCAAAAGGACATCTAGTTGCAAATGTGCACAGAAGAAAAGAAAAGTATGAAACTGCACAACATATATAATTTGAACATTGAACGTGAGTAATATGAATGAAACCCAAGCATATCAGATGAGAAAGAAAACAAAACAATAAAATAAAAATAAAAACGAGGCAAAAACATTGTGAGGGACAGGCCGAGGAAGTGTCTGAGGAAGTGGACTTGATCCACAAAAGCTCACATTAAAATATTACAGTTAGTCTTTAAGGTGCCACCAGGTTATTGCCTCCTTTTAAAAAAGTATATTGTTTTGTTTTGTTTCTTGTCGGAATATTCTGAGACACTTTATTGTGTTAAGAGTTACTATGCCAACTGCGGACAATGGGAGATGTAGTCCATCCTGTCCAGAAGATGTCAGTTTGGGCAAGGCTTTCTGAAAACATGCAGACACTTGAACTGTGCCTTGACCTCAGTAAGACTTTGAGCTGAAAACATTTGGGATGTAAGGTTTTGGATATCTCTTTAGCTTGAAAAGGCGGTCCAAAGCAAAGTCAAAATCAATATGCTCAGATAGAAAGATTTCCCTCTGTCTTTCTGTCTGTTTCTCTCATACGCACACAATTCAGCAGCACATGAGCATTAAAGAAGACTGATGCATATGTTAATGGTGAACATTTTCTGTGCATAGGAAGATAAACGCTCATTACTTCATGCATGCAGATGCCACGGGAGGCGGCAGCTGATTCAGCTGAGCAATTAACTGTCTCCTTCCCTACGTTGCATCTAAGGCTGTCGGTGAACCCTAATGCACTGCGTAGGTAAATTAGTTTTGTAATTAACTCCCTCATCATCAAAACCGTACCTAAAGAAGAAGCCACCAGGCTCCTGGCTTGTGAAGTGAATAGCTAACACTGAAATACAATGAAAACCAGATATGCCCAGAGGACAGGCATTATTAACTAAGATGCAGAAACCACTGGGGAGAATCAGAATGGAGGCAGGAATGGAGTTGAACACTCCAGGGGGTGGGGGGAGAGAGAGGAGGGTTCTGCCTTGCTTGTGCTGAAATGATAGCTGATCAAGCTTTCCCTTTCACATCTCAAATTAACTCAGAATTACTGCCGTGTCATCTACTTTCACTGATTTTGGAAGCTAAGCAGGGTCAAGTCTGGTTAGTACTTGGGTGGGAGACCCCAAGGAAATAACTAGAGATCTCCGGGTAGGGTTAAAAACTTATGTTTTTAATATCGTTCTTGTTATGCTTTAATATGATAGTTGTTTGATGCTTTTTAAAATATTGTGATAATTAGAGAGGAGCACGAATTTCGGTTCGGAGGTTCATGCTGGTTCGTACACGTGACACCACAGGTGCCGCACATTCCTTCCCCCCACCTCCCCAGTCCATGACCCACTCACCAGTCGGAGTGTGCTTTTCTCCTCCTCCTCTTTGGCTGTTCAGCCAGTCCCCGGCAGGAGCACAGGTTTGCCTGTCCTGCCTCCTTGTCTGAGTGGCCAATCAGCCAAGGAGGCGGGACAGGGAAGCCTGAGCAACTGCCAGAGACTGGTTGAACAGCCGAAGAGGAGGTGGAGAGGAGCCCGTGCCAGCTGGTGAGTGGGGGAAACACTTGGGGAGGCGGGAGAAGGGAACACACATCACCTGTGGTGCCATGCGTACGAACTGACACGAACCTCCGAACTGAGGTTCGTCCCCATCTCTAGTCATAATATATCATTTGGCTTTTAACTTTGTTTCTTTTAAATGTTGTAAGCTGCCTTGGATCCTTTGGGACAAAGGTGGCCTATAAATATTTTGAACCAACTGCTGCCAGGCAGAGCTGCCCATACTGGTTCCGAGGATCTGACTCAGGACAAGTCAGCTTTTGACGTTCCTATGTTCGCTGTAAATCCCAGAGAGATAGAACTCTGCTTTGCATGCAAATAATAATAATAATAAATCTGAGGTTCAATTCTTTTTGGTGCCAAGTGGGGCTATGTAAGAATCGTGCCAGAAACCTTGGTGAACTGCTTTCCTTCAGAGCTGGCTGTACTGGGTTAGATGAACCACTGGTCTGTGTCAGCATAAGACAGGTTCCTACACTCTCAATGACCTGAGATCTTCCAGGGTGACTGCCACAACTCCCCGTGTTGTGCCTGTTTGCATAGGTGGGGTTATCTTCTTCTGTTACACAATAACCAGGATAGGTATGGTGGGATAAAAGAGAGCAAGCGGCCAAACATCAACCAGTGAGCTTCATGGATGAATATGGATGTGAAAACTTGGGTCTCCCCAGTCTTTACCAAGTCCAAGACTTTGGTCCATATATTCTACAACTGCTTATTTTGTTTGGCAGCAGACTGTGATGTACATCACACCCATCCGAGTCTCAGTGTCTTTTAATTTTGTTGTTGTTTAGTCGTTAAGTCGTGTCCGACTCTTCGTGACCCCATGGACCAGAGCACGCCAGGCCCTCCTGTCTTCCACTGCCTCCTGGAGGCAGTGTCTTTTAATACATCAAAACAAACATTTTGCTTCACATATTGTCACAAATGGGAAGCGGAGGTGTGTGTGTGTGGGGGGGGGGTGTTTCCCAAATGTCCAAAGTAAGAATAGGCAAATTATGGCCATCCAGATGTTGTTGGACCAGTAGAACACCAGCCGATTGGGAATTGGAGGTGCTCCTTACAATAGTCCTGTAGCCAGGCCCACCCCATTCAGTCTAAAGATGCAAACAGCCTTATTGATCCATATCAAGAAATGACATCCAGCAGTTTCTGATTCCATTGGGATCATGTCTTTTGCAAAGCTAATGACTCTTAATTGCTCATTCCAGAGCAAACCATGCTCAAACACAGGGATTGGCTTGCAAATACCGGATTTTCCTTGGGGGCAAGCCGTTTCCTGGGAAGATCCATTTCTCTCCCAGTTACTGTGAGGATTGCAGGTAAACTTGGATGGAACAGGGGAGCCACGGGCTGGGTTGCAAATGATGCCTTAGTTCCTGCATTTCAGAAAGTCCTGGGGTTTCCACTTTCCTGCCATGATGCCATTGTGTCGGACTGCATTTTCCAACAATGCAGTTGTTCACCAATGCTGGCTAGGGTGGCAGCCGACGAAACCTGCCATTATGCCATCCAGCCACGTTTTGCCCACCATAGATCAAAGGCTTTCTTTAAAAGAAGGATGATCCATCACCATCCAGATCATTCCGCCTGCCCTTTTAAAACTGTGGATTAGCACTCTGTATGTCTTTATTAGTCTCTTTTCACCCTGGGCCTAAGGCTAGCGCTTATTCCCTTCTTCGTTTCATTTGTCTGAACTCAGATTTTCTAGTTTGACTCATTTCCCCCACCCGCCAGGTCTTTTCCGCCAAAGAAGCCCAGCGTATTCATCTTCCTCCCTCAGGCACCTTTCATACCCGTTTATAATTTACTACATTTATAAGTTTATTAAATGAGCTTCCAACCATGGTGAGTCTAATCAGCACACCACAGGGCCAGAAGCCTGCGCTGTAGCATCCCGTTTCACACAGCCTGCACAGCAAACGGATCATTTTTAACTTTAGTTAAGGATGCCTGTATAGAAATGAGAAGGAAAAAAAAAGGATAGTTGGTGGAAAGGGTGAGATTCTGGGAGCTATAAATCAAAGCAAGAATTTGTCCGTGTTCTAGGAGCCGGTTCATCCAAAGGGAGAGCCCTCCGCTTAGTCCTGAAACCAATTATCAGAGGAAGGGAGGGAGTGAAAAACCGTAGCCCTTTCTGTCTTTTGTAATTCTAGAACTTGGGTCACCCTTTGAAATGGGGTAGGAATGGCAAAGGATGGCCAAAGGAGCAGATTAAGTCCAGAGGGAAAGAACAGATGAATGGGAATGAGGACAGGGTAAGAGTCCATGAATAGCATTTTGTCCAAAGCATTCCCAAACCTTGAACCAGGTACCGTCTCTTCTGTCCTTACAAATCTCCTCCATTATTATTATTATTATTATTATTATTATTATTATTATTATTATTATTATTATTATTATTATTATTATTATTATTATTATTATTATTATTATTATTATTAATTAATATTAATATTAATATTATTATCTGGACCATAAAGAAGGCTGACCGCCGAAGAATTGATGCTTTTGAATTGTGGTGTTGGAGGAGACTCTTGAGAGTCCCCTGGACTGCAAGGAGAACAAACCTATCCATTCTGAAGGAAATCAACCCTGAGTGCTCACTGGAAGGACAGATCCTGAAGCTGAGGCTCCAATACTTTGGCCATCTGATGAGAAGAGGAGACTCCCTGGAAAAGACCCTGACGTTGGGAAAGTGTGAAGGAAAGAGGAGAAGGGGACGACAGAGGACGAGATGGTTGGACAGTGTCATCGAAGCGACCAACATGAATTTGACCCAACTCCGGGAGGCAGTGGAAGACAGGAGGGCCTGGCGTGCTCTGGTCCATGGGGTCACGAAGAGTCGGACACGACTAAACGACTAAACAACAACAATTATTATACTTCTAACAGAAGTACCAGATTCACTTGGTTTAGAAACTCCTTAATCCCTTTCCATGCTTCCTCTTTTTCCTTTTGCTCTTATCTCTCTCCCACTCTTTTTTCTCTCTTTCTCACTGGTTTTTCCTCTCCCTTCAATCCCCAGTACTTATTCAACAGGCACCTCTTTTCTTAATCCTTCCCCCTTTTACCAAGCAGGAATTCTTTCTTTCTCTCTCCCTCTCTGTTTGAACTTCTTGGTAGTTTAGGGTCTTAGGGAGGGAAGCAGCTCCTGGAGTCGTATTGGAGGCTTCTAAAGATACAAATCTTCCAGGTTCGCCTCTCACTTTGTTTTTTAGGGACAGTTGAGGTGGCTGCCATCTAGTGACTAAAGTTGGTACAGCAGGTCAGAACCCCTACTCTGTGAGCCTCTTCGTATTCACATCCCATTAGTTAGTTAACACCAACTTTCAGGTAGCTGGGGTTCACAGTCTTTGAGCTAAGCTGGACACAGGGAGAAGACCTCTGAAATGGTGCACATGTGCACCCTTTTTTAATTTGTATAGATCAGTGGTTCCCAACCTTAGGTAACCCAGGTGTTCTTGGACTGCAATTCCCAGGAGACTTCACCCCCGGATGTGCTGGCCAGGGTTTTTGGGAGTTGTGGTTCAAAAACACCTGGGTTAGGAACCAATGGTATAGATTATATTGAAAAAGAAGAAGGTTACCAGACCTGACTATAGAGTTTCTCTGAAAACATTCTCACCCTTCAGCTCGGTAAATATTTGTGAAGAGTAGCAAACTAGAAATAATATTTATTTCTACTTAAAAGAAGCACAGAAGGATTGTTTCGAAGCAAGCTGTTTCACTTGCATGAAATCTAAGGTTTGGCGTGGCCGGTTTTCCAACACTCAGAAAGACAGTCAGTAAAGGAGGGTTGCTTTAAATGGTTGTGTTTGGAAAGACAGATCTTTAGATGGATAATTAATTGGAGTTTCGTACAGAGAGGCATTCTTTGCCCAAGTCACCCGCGTCTCATCGGGGCTGGTCCACTGGCATTTCACAGACTGCTGAGGAAGACAGATGGTGCCTGAATGGGTTCAATCCCTGTTGCTTGTCTCTTTCTAGTGAGACACAATTTATAACACGCAAGGCCAGTGCTTGACTGCTTCTTTGCTAAAGAAGGAGGCAGCTGATGCAAAGAATGCTAAGAGCCGATCATGCGGTAAGAGCTGTTCTTGGACTTCATCGCTTCAGACTGCTGGTTGGGCAGTGGGGGGACTTGTATGGTTGACAGGCATCTCATGCTGAAAAGAGAGTTCCTGTATTAAAAAAACAGATGTCAGGAAGAAAGATTCTCCTGCAGCCTTTCTCTTGACCGGCTAGATTTCTTTGTGTAGGTATTAATGGGGAGAGGGTTTGGTATGACAGAGCATCATCTTATGAAATATCCTACCAACTGTCTAAGAGGTATTGTGTAGTAAAATTTTATTAGGAATGGAATTTTAATTTTTGATCTGTGTCCCTTTTCCGTATTTTTTTCCATAGTGCTGTTCTATATGCATATTGAGGCATGATTTCAAAACAACAACTTCATCTCAGAATGCTTCAGATACTGGCTGAAGTCGTCCTGCAAATTTGCACAAAAGGCATAACTTTTGGATGTGAACTGCCACAAGTTCATAAATCTCTGAAGGCATTCTCTGTTGCACGCTGAGTTGCCTGACTTAGTTAAGGGAATATTTTGATTTGGTATCAGTAAATTGGTCTGTTTCCAGCATCCTGTTTCCATACCAAGTTGAGATTTTAGAAGCTGTAATAGTGTGGGAAATTCACATTATTTATTGAGATTTTGTGTTTATAAAACAGTCCTTATTGTGAGGCCCCAAATATACATCCCTGTCTCCATTCTGCGTCTAAATACACGAGGAGAGGGGATGAAAGTTCAACTACGATCAGTGGAGAGCAGCAGCTTCTATGTTCGTAGGGCAGTGAATGTGCCCTGGATTTAATCCGAACTTTGGTCTGAAGACTGGGCTGTCCCCTCTCTGATGTCCTTTCACTGGCGGGTAAAATGTTTGTTTCTTTGTTTTAATTCAGGCAGACTTTGGGGGCAATTGACTGGTTGCCTCAGAAAAAAGATTCCCTTCTAGCTCTGCAGTTCTAAGATGATGATGATGATAATTATGAGTATTGCCATCTGATTTCTGTACTTTCTTCATGATGTGTTTTCAAATTGCACTTCGAATGGTTCTGAATTCTCACTTTAAGGGCTGGACTTCCTTTCTGTTGGGACTCCACCCTTGTGTTTATGTCACATACGTTCCAGTTCTCATCTTAGTCTGGGATGGTTGGATCAGGGCGTTTCTGAGAAACCTTTGGCATGTGCCCTGGATTTAATCCGAACTTTAATCCGAAGACGGGGCTGTTCCCTTCCCTGATGTCCTTTCACTGGCGGGTACATTGTTTGTTTGTAAGCACCCTTTACACTGGTTTGCTTGTCTCCCCACACAACAGGAGTGGGCAGCGACAAGACCCTGCATTTTCCACCCTGAGAACCCCATGGAGCACACCTACTCCTTTTTTACAAACCTAGGATGGAAAAGAAGGGATCTGGGAAAGGTGCCACTAAATACCACCTCATAGGAGACTCTCATCCCTCCGGAGCAGTGTTTCCCAACCCTTGGGTCCCCAGATGTTCTTAGACTAAAACTCCCAGAAGCCTTCACCACTAGCTCTGCTGGCCAGGATTTCTGAATAAGCTAAAGTGTACAGGCTGAAGAAGATGAATTATCATCAAAAGCTAGCTGGTTTTTTAAAGTTTTTTTTTAGTGGTCCAATAAAGGTATCGCCTGTTCAGCCTGACATCCATCCCAGGCAAAATTCTGGAACACATCATAAAGCAATCATTGTGCAAGGACCTAGAAACCAATGCAGTAATAGCTAGAAGCCAACACGGATTTGTCAAGAACAAATCCTACCAAACTAATTTGATCTCGTTTTTTGATCAGGTCACCTCCCTGATAGACAGAGGGAATGCTGTAGACGTAGTATATCTTGACTTCAGCAAAGCTTTTGACAAAGTGCCCCATGATATCCTGATGAGCAAGCTAACTAGGTGTGGGGTGGATAGATCAAGTGTCAGGTGGATACACAATTGGCTACAGAATTGTACTCAGAGGGTGAGGATTAATGGGTCCTTCTCAGACTGGGAGGAGGTAACAAGTGGGGTACCCCAAGGCTCAATCCTGGGCCCGGTGGTTCTTCAATATTTTTATTAATAACCTGGATGAGGGAGTACACGGAATGCTTGTCAAATTTGCAGATGATACCAAATTGGGTGGAATAGCTAATACCCTAGGACAGAAACAATATTCAAAATGACCTTGATAGAATGGAGCACTGGGCTGAAAGCAACAGAATGAAATAAGTGCAAAGTCCTGCACCTCGGAAAAAGAAACCAATTGCACAGTTACAAGATGGGGGATACCTGGCTCAGCAAAACTATGAGCGAGAAGGATCTTGGAATTGTCGTAGATCACAAGCTTAACATGAGCCAACAGTGTGATGTGGCTACAAAAAAGGCAAATGCTATTTTAGGCTGCATTAATAGAAGTATAGTTTCCAAATCCCGTGAGGTGCTAGTCCCTCTCTATTCAGCACTGGTTAGGACTCACCTTGAGTATTGTGTCCAGTTCTGGACACCACACTTCAAGAAGGATGCTAACAAATTGGAACAAGTTCAGAGGAGAACAATAAAGACGATCAGGGGACTGGAAACCAAGCCTTATGAGGAAAGGCTGAAAGAATTGGGCATGTTTAGCCTTGAGAAAAGAAGACTGAGGGGTGATATGACAGCAATTTTCAAATATTTGAAAGGCTGTCATACAGAGGAGGGGCAAGATCTGTTCTCGATCACCCCAGAGTGCAGGACATGCAACCATGGGCTCAAGTTAAAGGAAGCCAGATTTTGGTTGAATATCAGGAAAAACTTTTTTACTGTTAGAGCAGTACGACAGTGGAACCAGTTTACCTCGGGAGTTGGTGAGTGCTTCAATACTGGAGGCATTCAAGAAAAACTTAGATCATCCCCTGGCAGATATGCTTTGATTGTATCCCTGCATTGAGCAGGGGGTTGGACTTGATGGCCTTGTTAGGCCCCTTCCAACTTCACTTTTCTATGATTCTAAGTGGTGGCCCAGGAAGCCTTTGGTCTTGACAATCACTGTGGATTAGGAAAGACCAAGTATTTGCTCTGACATGTCATTTCTTTTCTTTTTTCTCTTTTAAAAAACAAAACACGCCATTTTGTTACAGAATATCCCGGTTCCCTCAAGGGAACATTACGGAAAAGCCCTTCTCTGGTGTGATTGGGCTGTCCTCTCAGACTCTCCTCACAATGAAAGGACGGCAGCCAAGATTTGCGCACGGCCTCCCCTCACCCCCTTGCCATGTCTACCTGATCCCAGCTTAATGCTGAGGTGACACTGGCGGTGTGTTCTTTTTCTGGCACGGTGCTGTGCTTTTCCATGTTGATCCCCCCCCTTCCCCAAAGCCACATTTAAAACGGTGCTCCTTTTCCATCTCCATAACAAGGGCCCCACACGGCTTTGCTTATTGTCTATTAACTCGAGAGGTGCGCACATCAGCCTGTGAAATCAGAAACATTTACCATGAAAGAAGCTAGCTGGGGGAAAAGGCGGGAGGGAGGGAGAGAAAGAGGCTGAAATCCCATTTTCTCCCCGCTGCTTGACAGAAAATGGTCTGTCCGTGCCAGCTACGGCTCCTTCCTGGAGCAGTGGATGAATTCATTAAGGAAACCAAGCCTCATAGGCAGCATTTCAGAAAAGCTAAGCCTTCGAGGAGCAGAAAGGGTCAAGGGAGGCCCAAGCTTGGGGACTCAGGAGGTTCTTTCTGTCCTCCTTCCTCCATTCCTCCATCTCTCCGTTACTTGGGTCTGTTTTCTGTGTTCGAAGCCCACCGGCGGCCGGCAGTCACCCCCTCTGCTCATTTCACAGAAGCCCTTCGGAGAAGCCAGCAGCTGGGATGGCCGAGGACCCTTGGAAAGACCACACACGAGCCTTGCGCTCTCTCTTCCCTCCCTCCCTCTTCACTCCCAAACATGCCACTTTCGTTCTGGGGATTTGAGTTTCCATTAGTGTTTCTTTGGTGGCCCCAGTCTTCTTTACACTGGCATTATCATGGCTGCTTAGCCGGGCTGCCTTTCATTCATTCCAAGGCTTCCCTTGATATTAGCAAGCATCTATTATCGCCCAAATTACACACACACGCGCAATAGACTGTGTAGGCCTGGTTGTTTGTCATGTTCTCCCAACCTAACCCATCCACAAGGCAGGAAGGCTGGGTGTGTGTGTGTTCCACTGCCCCATGTCTTCTCCCATTAAATCACGATACACAATTGACAAAGTTCTTTCCAGGCCTCCATTTCACTCTAGTTCTCGACAAGCATGTTTTGATGTTCTAACATCATCATCATCATGTTAGAACTGCAGAGCTGGAAAGGACCCTCTGGATCATTGAGTCCAGCTGCTGTCAAGGAGGCACAGTGGGAAATTGAACTTTCAACCTCTGGCTCCGCAGCCACATACACAAACCATTGAGTTAGAGCTTTGAAAGAATCGCCTTTTTGGATTACAGATCCCAAAGTCCACAGCGAGCATGGCCATAGTCTGTAGCACATTCTCCCCAAAAAGGAACATTTCTCAGTTCTGGATTCAGTGACAAATCATGACCCCCTATAAGTCTGAGTTAATTGGACTTACAGTCTTTAATGCTTATTTTGCTTTTCAGCAGTTTTTGGTGCTCACTGCAAATACTTTGAATACCGTTCTGAGCTCAAATGTCCCCCTCTTCTTTCCCATCTCAGCAATTCTCCTCATTTCCCATTGTTACTGTTTCATCCTACTGGTTGAGATGGCCCACATCGTATGATCAATGATCTTGCCATTCTCCCCACTCCCACCCGGAGAAAACCTCGAATGACTTTTGGCTTAGGGCTTGGGGAATTTCGCACAGTGCTTGGAAACGTTACTCTTGAGAGGACTAGTCTAAAAATCTACCAGCCACCATGATCGCTGACCATACTAGTTAGCAGATTCTGAGAGCTGTCTCCCAAAAGTGTAGAGTTTCCTTCCTAAGCTCTGCTTTCTTACATCAATAAAGACAAAGGGTGGGCAGGGGAGTTAGCATGTTAAGTTCGTTAATTTCGTTTTAACTTAAATTCAGTTTGTTGTATTGTTCTGTACCACCTACCCCACTGGAAGATACTTCCAACAAAAGGATGGACGTAGGATTTTTACTAGGTTTTTATCATGTTGAGGTAAAGCAGGGAGATCTGCATCCCACAGGCACCCCCATCCCTAAAACCTGCAGCCGCCACACCTCCAAGTAATCCCCCTGCACGATAAAGGCAGATCCCCCCTCTTTAATGAAGTTGCAGGCATCTTGGGAAAAGCTCACCACACTGTAAGTTATAACACCACACTTTATGTGACAGTTTCGTTGATGCCCATGAGAAAGTATTGTGTGGGCTGCTAGAGCCAATGAGAATCAGTGATAACATGGGGAAAGTGAGAGTAGGGACAGTGAGGACAAAGAAGAAAAAAAGAGATTCCCGCCAAATATTCCTTCCAAGAAAGGTGTGCCATTCTTCATGGTTTTCTAATTGGCAATGAACATTGCTATGGCCCATAAGCATCCTCAGCCCTCACGATTCTGGTATACACATGCACACATGAATCCGTCTCCTGAAAGTCTTTAATCCTTCTTTTCTTTACTTCTCTTAAAGCAGCCTCTTGGTGCAGTAGATAAACTGCAGTACGGCAGTGAAGACTCTGCTCTCGTCCTAGGTTCAATACCAGGTAGCTGGCTCAAGGTCCATTCAGTCTTCCACCCTTCTAAGGTTGGTAAATTGAGTACCCAGCTTGATGGAGGGGAGGCGCAATGTGGTACATTGGTGGTCCCCAACCTTTTCCCAACCGTAGACCATTTGGTGGTGTGTGGCACTCACGCAGGGGGTGTGACATGCTCGCAGGAGTGTGGCGCGTTTCCACGCATGCTCGTGGTGCTCTCGCAGGGGTGGAGCACGCTCATGCGCATGCACGGGAGGGCGCTCGCGGGGGCAGGAGATCTGTGTCCGTGGCCCGGTCCTGCCTAGGCCGCGGACCGCTGCCAGGTCACGGACCGGAGGTTGGGGACCCCTGTGTCACGTAATTAAATTGTAGACTGCCTAGAGCAGCGATGGTGAACCTAAGGCATGTGTGCCACAGCTGGGACACAGAGCCTTCTCTGTGGGCACGTGAGCCGTGCCGATGCTGCTGCCCATGCCAGCCTGGTGCAGGGTGCGGCGCTACTCACTGCTGGAACTCAGCTCGAGCGCACGCTGCCGCCTTGTCCCCTGCCCGAAGGGAGCCCACCAGTGGCGCTGGAAGTGGTGATCGGGCAGGGACAGCAGCAGCAGCATGAGGCGGTGGCGGAGGAGGAGCTGTGCCCGGCTGCCCCTCAGCGCAAAATCACTACTGCCCAATGACTAAGACTCCAGCACCGCCGGAGAGCAAGCGAGGAGGGGGGAAAAGGCGTCCCGTGGCCGCCCTCCAGAGGATGCGCCAGCCCGGAGGGTGCCCGCTGATTTGGGCACTCGAGCTCAAAAAAGTTCGCCATCACTGGCCTAGAGAGTGTTTTATGCACTATGGGGCAATATACAAGCACCACACCTTGTGTTTTTGCTTTCTCTTCAGATTCCAAGTTGGATTCTGGATGGATTAAGGACTGAAGTGCATTTGGGGAGGGGAGATCACTTCTGACTTTGTTTGCCAAAAAAGTGCAATGAAAATGAAACCTAAACTCTATCCTTTTTTTCCTCCAATACTTTTTAATTTATTTAAAATATGAGAGAGGAAATGCATTTCAAAATAAGTGTTTTCAGAAAATCTATTTAGACTTGTGCATTTAAATATATATTTAAATTTGCATAGCTGGCAGGGGGATTCTGGGGTTTGTAGTCCAAAAAATAGCAATTCTGTGCTCTTACGACATCTGAGCCCATCAGTATAGGGAGGAAGACCCTCTCAGTCACATGTTCACTGCATTTCTTTGACTGCTATCTGATTTTTCTCCCCTTATGTCCTTGTTTCAGCTGGCGTTGAGAGTCTTTGTTCTAATCTTACTTTCAGATTTGTACACTTTTTGTGCATCTGTCCTAAATAAGTGCATTTATTTTTAGGGGTATAAATCCCTGCTTTTCTGCTCCTCACAGGAAAGGATGAGGAATTGGAGGGGGGGAAATCCTTTCTTCCAGGCAAAAGCAAAAACCGCGAAGAGCAAATGTCCTTAAAATGGAAGGATTAAACCAAATAAAAGAGATAACCGAATAAAACTGGGGTGAAAAGTTTCAATGTAATGCTTTAGTCACATGAGTGGAATGAAATGATACACTTATATCAGGAGGGGTAAGACACTTAATTTGATTTGGAGCAGCTACCATTTAGTTTTCATTCAAGAACAGGATTAGCTTTTCTCACGTAGAAGCTTATATGACTAAACTAAGGATATCATACTTGGGACAAACAACAAGAAAGCAACCCTCGCTGGAAAAGACAATAATGCTAGGGAAAGTGAAAGGCAGTAGGAAAAGAGAAAGACAGAACATGAGATGGATTGACTAAATAAAGGCAGCCTCGAGCTTAAGGTTGCAAGACTTAAGGAGTCTTTACAATGGGATGTTTTGGCACTCATTAATTCATAGGGTCATGATGGCACGTGGGAAGCCCCTTGACAGCAGGAAATGACAACGATGGATAGCACTGCTTGTTTTGAACACTGAAGGGTGGTTTCAAATGCTCAGTCCACAAGGCCCCCTTGACTTTTTCTGCAGTGACGATGTGGTGGAATTGCCAGCACAGAAATCTTTCTCAGGGCTTCTTTGCCCAAATGCTTCTCTCTTGTAAGCAAGGACCATGGCCTTGACCATTTGACCGCAGCTGCAAATCAAATTAAGTGTCTTATCCCTCCTAATGTGAGTGTGGCAGTACATTCTACCCTTGTGCATGAAGCTGCTGCATTACACTGAAATACTGTATTTCATCCCTGGTTTTCTTGGTTTTAACTAGTTTTATGTATTAGAGTTTATGTACATTTGCTGGTTGTGGATTTTGTTGTTGTTGGGCTTGTTTGCTTTTTACATGGAAGATTGGAGATACCCATGTTTGATGGCCAACACATGAACTTGGTTGGAATTTTCTCCTTGCCTCACGAGAAGGCGAGGTATTTTTAAGTGCTCGTTGGGTTTTGTTCTTGTTTTTTTTACACAAATTGCAAAATTTGGAACAAATTGCAAAATTGTGCACAAATTGCAAAAAACTGAACACAAGATGGATTGACTAAATAAAGGTAGCCTCCAGCTTTAGTTTGCAAGAGAAGGCTGTAAGTTTATGCAATTTGCATACATTACTGAAAATGACAATATTTGCCACCTCCTGTGGACTTTTAAGAATCAGAAGCATTAGAATCTTCTTTTTTAAAAAATGATCAGCCAGTCCTTCTGTGCTCTGTGCCTTGTGTGGGCTTGTTGGCTGGGGAACCTAGGAGATGTACTCCAAAAACACAAACCTGCACAACTCTATTATGTAGATTGCCACAGAGCACTTATGCACAAATTATAGAAATCTTACTTTCACTTTGGACTTGAGGAATCTCTCTGGGCTGGGAAGTTTCTCATTGATGTATCTGGTACTGTCAAGACAGCCTAAATAAACGAGAATGAGCGATTGATGAGTTTTCATCACATCTCTAATCTATGTACTCATTCTACTTTACTTTCACAAACCAAAAAAAGCAAAGTGTGTTGCTTATATTGCACTCCATTAGGCTTAAAGCATTTTCTGGGTGGTTTACAATTTAATTATGTGGGGTACACATTGCCTTTCCCAGCGACCTGGGCACTCAGTTTACTGACCTTGGAAGGATGGAAGGTTGAGTCAACTTCAAGCCGGCTACCTGAATATACTGGGATCAAACTCAGGTCATAAGCAGAGTCTTCACTGCAGTGCTGCAGTTTAACCACAGCACCAGACATTTTCCCCACTGACTAAAGCATATTTCTGTATCTTTTTTTCTAATTGTACACAATTTAGCGCCACATTTTAAAGTGCTCCCAAACGCTTCCTTAAGCCTCACAAATGTTGCAGATTGTCAAGGTGACGAAGAAGTCTTCTTGCAATAAGTCCTGGGACTTGTGAAGCAGCTGCTTTTGTTAAGGCCATTGAATCCCACAAAATACATTCCTAGCTAGGTTAGGGAATTAACTCTATACTCCAATAAAGGAAAACTGGCCGGGATGGTCCAGAAGAACAATCAAGGGACGACTGCTCTACACTGCTTATTCACAGAGTGAACTCCTCAGTTTATCAGAGCTATTTCTGTTTATTAGACTGGGTGCCTGACCTTTGCTCTTCCTAACCGCATGGGCTGAGGGGGCGGGGTTTCAGCTTTAAAAGGGTTTTGCAGACACTCCTAAGCTCCTTTCTTGAAGAAGAAGCTGAGGGAGGAAGTGAGGTATGTTTTTGGGCAGATATTTTCTTTGGTGTGATGTTTTTTCAGGCTGACCTTTGCTCTTCCTAACCGCATGGGCTGAGGGGGCGGGGTTTCAGCTTTAAAAGGGTTTTGCAGACACTCCTAAGCTCCTTTCTTGAAGAAGAAGCTGAGGGAGGAAGTGAGGTATGTTTTTGGGCAGATATTTTCTTTGGTGTGATGTTTTTTCAGGCTGACCTTTGCTCTTCCTAACCGCATGGGCTGAGGGGGCGGGGTTTCAGCTTTAAAAGGGTTTTGCAGACACTCCTAAGCTCCTTTCTTGAAGAAGAAGCTGAGGGAGGAAGTGAGGTATGTTTTTGGGCAGATATTTTCTTTGGTGTGATGTTTTTTCAGGCTGACCTTTGCTCTTTCTAACCGCATGGGCTGAGGGGGCGGGGTTTCAGCTTTAAAAGGGTTTTGCAGAAGCGCGCGCCTAACGGCGCGTGAAATTCTCGAACTCTATTTTTCACCCTAATCTTTTTTCAGATTAATTTGGGTAAATAGGAAAAGGTAAATAGGAAAATTACTAATTTGGGTAAATAGGAAAGCCAATTAGCATTACATACACCTGAGGGTAGGAACCTTTTAAGGGTCAGATCATACTTCTGCACTATTAGAGAGCAGGCCGGGTAGGTGGGGCTCATCAGCCCTGGAAGGCAGCCCATCTAGGAGAAGGAAAACTCTGATCTCAAACCTCCACTGCCTTGTGGCTATATCCACTGATGGAAAAGGCTTCAGGAGTTAACCTCGAGGCAAAACCCGGAGCCGGAGTCCCGGAGGCAGTTCGTGTCGTTCTGGCAACTCCTGCGACGTCGCTGGAACCAGTTGTATTGGCTCTTGCCTTTCCACTGGACTATCTCAGTGACGTGGAGAGGGGGGATTTGCTGCTTGGGTAACAGCCTATCCTCCATATTATTTTACCCAGGCTTCGTGCTCTGGAGAGGACACTCCAGCTTCGCATACAGCGTCGAAACAACACGGGAAGTAGCAGTTACCGGTTATAAGTCTTTGCTCAATTGGCGTAGAGCATGACGCCAGGGGCTACTTCTGACGGTGGGAGAGGTCATTGCACCTCACTAGGTAGATACCACCTGCCTTAAGCTGGGCAGCCCCCAGCCAGTAAGGTGCTACCTCGCCACGGTCTGTTAACCTCACGGGGTGCGTGGGGTTTAGGGTAAAAGCCGACAAGCAGATCGATAACCCTGCACCATGCAACAATCGTAAGAAAACTTCTGCCCTAAAGCTGGGCACCTGGAATGTACGGACAATGACCCCTGGCTTTTCTGACCACGGCTTTTCTGACGACCTGCAGGAAATAGACGATGTGCGCAAGACAGCTGTCATCGACATGGAACTGAGTAGACTGCAGATGGACATTGTTGCCCTGCAAGAGACGAGATTGCCAGACTCGGGATCTGTCAAAGAAAAAAACTTCTCATTCTTCTGGCAGGGAAAACCATTGAATGAGACCAGGGAATATGGTGTTGGCTTTGCAGTCAGAAATACTCTTCTGAGATCCATTGTTCCACCTACTGTGGGGAGTGAAAGAATCCTGTCTCTGCAGCTCCACTCATCAGCGGGACCGGTCACCCTCATTAGTGCATATGCACCAACACTGTCATCCACTACAGAAGTGAAAGATAAATTCTACGACGATCTGGCAGCTACTATCAAAAAAGTCCCTGAAAGAGAGTCACTGTTCATTCTCGGAGACTTTAACGCTAGAGTTGGTGCTGATCACAATTCTTGGCCCACTTGTCTAGGCCGTTTTGGCATTGGAAAGATGAACGAAAATGGCCAACGCTTGCTGGAGTTTTGCTGTTATTATGGTCTTTGTGTCAGCAACACATTCTTTAATACGAAGCCTCAACACAGAGTTTCCTGGAGACATCCAAGATCCAAGCATTGGCATCAGCTCGATTTGATCCTCACTAGACGTTCTAGCCTTCCTAGTATTACGACCACACGCAGCTACCAGAGTGCTGATTGCGATACTGATCACTCCCTGGTGTGTAGTAGAGTAAAACTGCGAACAAAGAGATTATATCACACGAAAAAGGAAGGAAGACCACGTATTGACATCAGGAAGACTTGCGATCAAAGAAAAGTGGAGGAACTTGCCCAAGCACTTGAGGAAACCCTTCCAGGCCCGGCTGATGCAAATGCACCTGAACGATGGGAACATTTTAAGAACGCTGTGTATAACACCGCCTTGTCCACATTTGGCAAGAAGACCAAAAAGACGGCCGACTGGTTCGAAGCCCATTCGGAGGAGTTGATGCCAGCCATCGAAGATAAGAGGAGAGCTCTAGCAGCATACAAAGCCTGTCCTAGCAAGTACAACTTGCAAGCTCTTCGAGCTGCTCGTAGCCAAGTCCAACAGGCTGCCAGGAGATGTTCCAACGATTATTGGCTTCAGCTCTGCTCTCAGATACAGATAGCAGCGGACACAGGTAACATCAAAGGAATGTATGACGGTATCAGGCAGGCTTTAGGTCCAATACAGAAGAAATCTGCTCCCTTGAAGTCTGCTACAGGCGTGCTCATCCAGGACCGAGCACAGCAGATGGACCGCTGGGTGCAACACTACTCTGAGCTGTATTCCAGAGAGAATGTAGTAACCGAAGAAGCATTAAATAACATTGAGTGCCTGCCTGTCTTGGAAGAGTTGGACAGCGAACCAACCTTAGCAGAAATAAAAGCGGCCTTGGATTCCCTCGCCTCTGGCAAGGCACCTGGAAAGGATAACATCCCTGTTGAAGTGCTGAAGTGCTGTAAAGAGACCATCACTACCGAGCTGTATGAAATCTTTTGTCTTTGCTGGAGGAAAGGTGGAGTACCACAGGACATGAAGGATGCAAACATCGTCACATTGTACAAGAACAAAGGAGACAGGGGCGACTGCAATAACTACCGTGGCATCTCTCTTCTCAGCGTTGTAGGGAAGCTGCTTGCCCGTGTTGTGCTGAAGAGGCTCCAGGTGCTCGCAGACAGAGTCTATCCAGAATCACAGTGTGGATTTCGAGCTAATAGATCCACCACTGACATGGTATTCTCCCTCAGACAGTTGCAGGAGAAATGCAGGGAACAACAACAGCCACTCTTTGTCGCCTTCATAGATCTCACAAAGGCCTTTGATTTGGTTAGCAGGGATGGCCTTTTTAAAATCCTTCCCAAGATTGGATGTCCACCTCGACTCCTTAAAATCATCAGGTCCTTCCATGAGGGAATGAAAGGCACTGTAGTTTTTGATGGTTCAACATCAGATCCCTTTGACATCCGAAGCGGAGTGAAACAGGGCTGTGTCCTCGCACCAACCCTTTTTGGGATCTTTTTTGCTGTCATGCTGAAGCACGCCTTTGGAACTGCAACAGAAGGTGTCTATCTCCGGACTAGATCAGACGGAAAGCTCTTTAATCTCTCTAGATTGAGAGCGAAGACCAAAGTCCAGCTGAAATGCATGCGGGATTTCCTCTTCGCCGATGATGCAGCCATTGTTGCCCACTCTGCTCAAGACCGCCAACAACTCATGAATTGTTTTAGCAAGGCCTGCCAAGACTTTGGACTAACAATCAGCCTGAAGAAAACACAAGTCATGGGCCAGGGCGTGGACTCACTGTAGCGTTCTCCTTTAAATGTGGTCATGGCTCAGGTTTAGTTAGAGTGAGTCATGCATATTTATGTTGCTGAGAGGCGGAGCCAAGATGCAGAGTATAAGAGGCAGAGCCTGAGGGGGAGGAGGGGAGATCAGAGTTTTGGAAGGAGTTTGATTAGAGAGTTCAGAGATTTATGTGATTGTGATTAGACTAATGAAAATATAGTAGGAGATCTGAGAAGTGATTGACCAGTGACTGGAAGGGAGAAGGAATAGAACTGAATATTATAATACTGAAACAAATAAGCAAATAAACTAAAGATCTTTCTATTTCATTAAAGAGTGGACCTGATTCTTTCTAAAGGAGTTATGGGGATCTAGGGATCTCCTGGTGGCAGCAGTGGAAGAAAGGAAAGAGTTCAGTTTTGCCCTGGTGTGCTCTGAGGTCTGAGTCTAGGTGGACAGACCAAGGCACGAGTGGGTCCAACGCCACATAGGTTCCAGAGGTGTGGGATCCAAAAAGGGTCAAATCGCGACATTGGTGGCAGTGGTGGGATACGAAGTAATCCAGTGAAGCCTATTGAAATAATCCAGTGAAACCTATTGAAGTAACCCAGTGAAGCCTTTATAAAAGAGTTTATTGAGTCAAGGGTACCTTTTAGACAGGATCTGTGGCAATGAGGTTTGGTTCCTGCTAGAGCTTTTGGGAAAAGCTTAGTAGCGGGGCCTCAGAACCCAGATCAGGGGGGTCTAAGATAGGGAACGACTCTGAAAGGAAATTGCTGAGTTTACCTCAGGATCTGAGGATCAGAGGGCTTGCTGTGAAATCCCAGGCTCTGAGATAGGAGAGCGCTGTGGATAAGGCAGAAGCCAGGTCATAGCAGATCTGAGGGAGAGAACCTAAGGAAAAGGCTTGGATTCTCTGAGAGGGAATTTCTGAGTTTTACCTCAGGATCTGAGGATCAGAGGGCTTGCTGTGAAATCCCAGGCTCTGAGATAGGAGAGCGCTGTGGATAAGGCAGAAGCCAGGTCATAGCAGATCTGAGGGAGAGAACCTAAGGAAAAGGCTTGAATTCTCTGAGAGGGAATTTCTGAGTTTACCTCAGGATCTGAGGATCAGAGGGCTTACTGTAAGTAAAATCCCAGGCTCTGAGATAGGAGAGTGCTGTGGATAAGGCAGAAGCCAGGTCATAGCAGATCTGAGGGAAAGTACTAAAAGAAAAGGCTTGAAAAATTTATATCAGTAACTGGAAGTAAAATAAGAAAAACAGGTCCTTTTAAAAATTTGTGAACGCTGCTCTAATCACCCCAGAAAGAAAAGATGCCTCCCAAACACGCCACAAGGGGGAGTCCTGAGTCTGAAGAGTTACCTCAGGAATTGGAGGGAAATAAGGAATTAAGCCCTCAAGAATTTGAGAAATGGAAACTGGAAAGGGAATTTAAATTTAAGGAACTACAGCTCAGAGTTGAGCAGGAGGAGAGAAGGAGGGAACAGGAAAGCAAAGAAAGAGCTGAGCAGGAGGCCAGACAATTTGAGCAGGAAGAGAGAAAAAGGGAAATGGATTTTCAACTACAGATGAGACAGCTAGAGATTTCTGCTCTAAACAATAATCTTAATAATAACAACAGTGGGGGAGGTGGAATCCTGTCAAAGATAGATTTGAAGAAGTTTCCCCAGTACAAAAGAGGGGACTGTCCTGAATCCTTCCTCATTGCTTTTGAATGCACCTGCAATGACTTTGAAATCAGAAATGAGGATAGAATGATGGTTTTAAGAGCGCAGGTTAGCGGAGATCTGGCAGAAATATATGCCCAGATGAATCCCGAGAAGGCAAGAGATTTTGAGGCATATAAAAAGATGGTTTATTCAAGATTTTGTCTGAACTCTGAACACCTGAGGTGGAAATTTCGCTCTCTCTCTAAAAAGCAGGATGAATCGTACTCTCAGTTGGGAGCTAGATTGGCGCAGACTCTGGAAAAGTGGATTGAAAGAGAGGAGATCACTTCTTTAGAACAGTTGAAGGATTTAATTGGGCTAGAACAGTTTTACTCCCTATTACCTGGAGAACTACGGTATTTAGTAAGGGACAAGAATCCTAAAAATTTATGGGAAGCGGGAGAACAAACTGATTTGATTAATGCTTACAGGAACCCTAGATTTTCAGAGCTGAGAGTAAATAAACCAAACTGGGACAATAACTATAAAAAGCCTTTTAATAAAAATTACCTCAGCAGGAATCCTGAGAGAGAAGGTCAGGCGGGACTTCCCCAAAATTGCCAAGGGCTAGCCCGCCAAAAACATCAAACCCTGAGGCACGGTTCGCCAAAGTACCTCAGAATGACAAAAGGAATTTTAAATGTTTTAACTGTGGGCAACCAGGCCACTTACAATTCCAGTGTAGGCAACCATACCCCAACTTGCAGAGAAATGATTCTCTAACCAACAAGGTGTATTGTGTCAAGCAAGTGGAATCAGGGGAGGAAAATAGTAGACAGAGACCTGATCCCATAACCACCACCACTTCTACTGACCATGAGGAGGAAGATATTCCTATAGCCCAAGTAGTCCATTGTTTCTATATCAGCAATGACCAGACCCTTCTCAGAAACGCAGGTGAAGAGATAGTTGTGAAAGGAAAGAAGTACATTGCAATAAGAGATACAGGATCTCAAATCTCCATTGTCCATTCTGATTTAGTAGCCCAGGATGACATTATTCCTGGCAAAGAAATGTCTTTAAAGGGAATTGGGAAGGAAACCGTGGTTTTAAAAGTGGCTGAGATACCAGTAGAATACCAGAATTGGTCTGGAAAGTGGCAAGTAGCTGTGTCAGATGAAATACCAGCAGCTTTTCTCCTTGGTTGGGATTTAATAGAGCATGTCAAGAGTGCGTTAGTGCTTACCCGCTCAAAGGGGGGTCAAAACTCACCCTCTGCAGCTCAAACCGATACTGTAGCAGGTGGAGCGGTTACCGTGGCAACCCAGCTTGATGATGGGGCTGAGGCAGAACTCATGCTACTACAGAATCCCAAAACAAATAACAATTTTGCCCAGGAGCAGAAGGAGGACATTAGCTTGGGAGTTTGCTTTGAAGCTGCCAGGACTCCCACTGTACTGTCTCCTGAGTGCCCTGAGAGCTTTAGCTTAACCAAAGACCTTCTGTACAGGGAAACGTTAGCTACTCCATACCGAGGAAAAGGGGAACCCCGAAAGCAATTAGTGGTCCCTAGTAAATACAGGGAGAAAATCATTAATCAAGCTCACAGCAGTTTATTTGGAGCTCACATGGGGATCACCAGAACCAAAAGACGGGTTGGCCAGAACTTCTTTTGGCCAGGTATGGGCAAACAGATTACTAGTTTCTGTAAAACGTGTGATGTCTGTCAGAGACGAGGGACTGGGCAGGACAGGACCAAAGCCAAATTATGTCCTCTGCCAGTCATCTCTACACCGTTCCAAAGGCTGGGAATCGATCTAGTGGGTCCCTTACCTAATGCCACCCGTAGGGGAAATAAATACATCTTGACCATAATGGATTTTGCCACTAGATATCCCGAGGCAATTCCTTTGCGCAACATGGAAACTGACACCGTGGCAGATGCCCTAATCAATTACATAAACCGATTGGGATTTGCCAGCGAGATAGTCAGCGATTTGGGAATGAGTTTCACATCCAAACTGATCAAAAGGTTATGGAAGGCTTGTGGAATTACCCAAATCAATTCAACTCCATATCATCCAGAGACCAACGGGCTAGTTGAGAAATTCAATGGCACTTTGGTGCGCATGACTAAGGCGTATGTAGCAGAGAACCCAAATGAGTGGGACTGCAAAATACAACCCTTACTATATGCTTATAGGAGCATCCCTCAAGAGAGCACGGGATTTAGTCCTTTTGAGTTACTGATAGGACGAAAGACGCGCGGACCTTTAGATTTGCTCCGCATGAACTGGGAAAACCATAGAGAAAGTGACCCAGAGTCAGTGGTAGAATATATGCACAGGTTGCAAAACACCCTGCAAAGGTCTCTAGAGATAGCCAGAAAGAACTTAAGGGCTGCCCAGACTAAGCAGAAGACCTGGTATGACAAGAAAGCCCTTGAAAGAACTTTTGGGCCTGAAGATGAAGTTCTTTTGCTTAGGCCAGTCAAAAGTCGCAAGCTACAATTAGCTTGGGAGGATCCCTATAAAGTAGTGACAAAATTGAACAATGTCAATTATGTGATACAGAAGGAGGAAGGCCCTGATGCCTTAAAGAGGGATGCATCTAAAGATGTTCGGGAGGAGAAGAGAGAACTGCCTACCCTTTCCCTAGCTGAGCAAGTGAAGCCCCGAGCCAGACTTAAAGATGATGTCACTATAAAACGACCAGCAGATGACATCCTGTGGACAACCGAGTGGCCGATGACCGCCAGTCGACGGAAAAGGGTGCGGAGGAAGGAGCCAGTGGTCAACAGAGGGACTCCTGAGTACCAGCAGAGGTGTGTCCAGCTGAAGGAGATGACCACAACCGGACCAGTCCATGGTGCGCCAGACTACGACGGGAAAGTGAGAGACTTGGACTTTGCAAATTTTGCCTTTGCAACAGAGACTCAGTTCTTGCCTCGAAAGCCCCAACGTTGTCGCAGATGTGCTTTCCAGGAGGCTAGATGAATGATACCAGGACTTTTATTATAAACTGAAATGGACTATAATTCACAGTTAATTATTTATGTAAAAGTTCATGATTGTGATTTCTGTATGGTTGTAAATTCTGTAAAATGATAAGGTAAGGTATATTATTGATTAGTAGATGATAAGGTAAAGTATTGTATTGATTATTAAATGATAAGGTAATGTATATTATTGATTAGTAGATGAAAAGGTAAAGTATGGTATTGATTATTAAATGATAAGGTAAGGTATTTGGTTGATATTTAGTAAAAATGTGAAAGTTAAAATGTTATGAGAAAAAAAAAAGTTTAAGCTATTGCAGCTGTTTGTTCAGGAGGAAAAATGTGTTTCCCCTCCCAAACAAACCTAAGTAAGGGGGGAGGTCTGTAGCGTTCTCCTTTAAATGTGGTCATGGCTCAGGTTTAGTTAGAGTGAGTCATGCATATTTATGTTGCTGAGAGGCGGAGCCAAGAGGCAGAGTATAAGAGGCAGAGCCTGAGGGGGAGGAGGGGAGATCAGAGTTTTGGAAGGAGTTTGATTAGAGAGTTCAGAGATTTATGTGATTGTGATTAGACTAATGAAAATATAGTAGGAGATCTGAGAAGTGATTGACCAGTGACTGGAAGGGAGAAGGAATAGAACTGAATATTATAGTACTGAAACAAATAAGCAAATAAACTAAAGATCTTTCTATTTCATTAAAGAGTGGACCTGATTCTTTCTAAAGGAGTTATGGGGATCTAGGGATCTCCTGGTGGCAGCAGTGGAAGGAAGGAAAGAGTTCAGTTTTGCCCTGGTGTGCTCTGAGGTCTGAGTCTAGGTGGACAGACCAAGGCACGAGTGGGTCCCACGCCACATAGGTTCCAGAGGTGCGGGATCCAAAAAGGGTCAAATCGCGACACTCACCTCCCTCTATTACCATCTCCACACAAGAATTGGAGGTTGTTCATGACTTTGTGTACCTTGGCTCAACGATCTCTGACACTCTCTCTCTAGATGTCGAGCTGGATAAACGCATTGGCAAAGCAGCTACCATGTTCTCTAGACTCACGAAGAGAGTATGGCTCAATAAGAAGCTGACGACATATACCAAGATCCAGGTATATAGAGCCTGCGTCCTGAGCACACTCCTGTACTGCAGTGAGTCCTGGACCCTTTGTGCACGGCAGGAGAGGAAGCTGAACACCTTCCATATGCGTTGCCTCCGACGCATTTTTGGTATCACCTGGCAGGACAAAGTTCCAAATAGAGCAGTCCTAGAACGAGCTGGAATCTTTAGCATGTATACATTACTGAAACAGCGACGTCTACGTTGGCTCGGGCATGTCGTGAGAATGGCTGATGGTCGGATTCCAAAAGATCTCCTGTATGGAGAATTAGTGCAGGGAAATCGCCCCAGAGGGAGACCACAGCTGCGATACAAGGACATCTGCAAGCGGGATCTGAAGGCCTTAGGAATGGACCTCAACAGATGGGAAACCCTGACATCGGAGCGTTCAGCCTGGAGGCAGGCGTTGCATCACGGCCTCTCCCAATTTGAAGAGACCCTTGTCCAGCAGACCGAGGCAAAGAGGCAGTCAAGGAAGCAGCAAAATCAGGGAGCTGGACAGGGGACAGATTGTATTTGTCTTCAGTGTGGAAGGGATTGTCACTCTCAAATTGGCCTTCTCAGCCACACTAGACGCTGTTCCAAATCCTCCATACAGAGCACGTTATCATAGTCTTTCGAGACTGAAGGATGCCTAATACTACTAAATACTGGCATGGAGAACTCCTCAGTTAAATCCTTAGTACCAAAGAGGCGAATGTTCTTTGCCTGAATGCCCGAGAGTTGCCAGCGGCCATGGCAGGCAATACAAGTGATCCAATACAATGGACAACCGTGATATATGTTCAACAATCCATGTGCTAGGGTGCAGTAATTTTAAGAAGGGAGGGGGTTAAGCATTGAATTGCATAAGCTGATAATGAAAAGGATTGCCTTAAAATTCATCTGTAAGATCTAAGATTTTGCAGGGTTTTCTTTTTTTTTAAGCCAAAGTCAAATGTTTTACCATATACTTTGTTTTATAGACATTTCATCATGTCTTTGGTATGTTCTCATTATGGAGACTTTTCACAAGTGCACAAAGCATAACCGAGAAAATACACCACAGCTGCAAACTAACTTTTGGTGTACAATAGTCTCAATGTCGGATTCAGAAAGATTTCCTGGCCCATTCAAGCGGAGCACGGTGATGTGGGGAAGCCGGGCCCTCCATGTTGGTGTAATGTTCACTGCGTGTAAACCACCTTACCTCTCACCTAGGGGCACCTTTCAGCGAGGCTGGCGTAGACGCAGCGGGAGTATCATGTCCCCATGTTGCTAACCCACATTTAGATTAATCCACTGCCGCACGAGGGATGGAAAATAAATTTGTTGGTTTGCATTTCTCTGTGGAAATATCCATTTTGCACCTCCTGTGATTGGCTATGGGGCGAAGCATGTTTCTTCAGAAATCTATATGTTTCTGAGGTTTGTGATGCGTTCAACAAATAAAAATGCACATAAAACCACTTTTTGAAAAACCTTTGTATGTAGATATCAAGAAAAATATATTTGAAAAAGCCATGTACGTAGATATCATCATCGTCTTCTAAGAACTGCAGAGTTAAAAGGGACCCTATGGATCATCAAGTCCAGCCTTTCTCAAGGAGGCACAGTGGGGAATCGAACTCCCATCCTCTGGATCTGCTGCCAGATACCTATACCACTGAGCTATCTAACAGTTTTAACGTACAAAATATAAAAATGTGTATATTTAGGTATCCATAAAAATATGCATACCATTTCATACAGGGAAAACACCTTTCTGGCAACCCGATATGGAGCTGGGGCAGCTAAGTTCTGAGAAACACAGAACCAAAATAAGATATATGACTTTGCGCTTCCATGTACAGTGCAGCTACTTCAAGCCAGCTCATTGATGCTATACTCGGAGTGAACGTCTTTATGCAGAGAGGGTCTAGATATTTGCTATGCTTTGTTGTTGTTGTTTAGTTGTTAAGTTGTGTCCCACTCTTCATGACCCCATGGACCAGAGCACTCCAGGCCCTCCTGTCTTCCACTGCCTCCCGGAGTTTGGTCAAATTCATGTTGGTCGCTTCAGTGACACTGTCCAACCAACTCATCCTCTGTCGTCCCCTTCTCCTCTTGCCCTCACACTTTCCCAACATCAGGGTCTTTTCCAGGGAGTCTTCTCTTCTCATGAGATGGCCAAAGTATTGGAGCCTCAGCTTCTGGATCTGTCCTTCCAATGAGTACTCAGGGTTGATTTCCTTCAGAATGGATAGGTTTGTTCTCCTTGCATTCCAGGGGACTCTCAAGAGTCTCCTCCAGCACCACAATTCAAAAGCATCAATTCTTCAGCGGTCAGCCTTCTTTATGGTCCAGCTCTCACTTCCATACATCGCTACTGGAAAAACCATAGCTTGGACTATGCTATGCTTTAGGAAGACACAAATCCGTTTGCTCCTGCAAAGAATGACTCAGACTGAGGATAATATTGTGGCAGGTGTTATGACAAGGATTCCAAAATGGTCAGCAGGAGGAGCTGGAATGTGCCTTCAAAAATTAAGGACTGCTCTCTGTGGATAAACTACATTTCTCAGGAGCTACTTCCAGGTGGAAGGAACTAGCAAATATCCTCAAATGTAAGCATGCGTGACTGGAGACCAAGGTCAAGGTAATCCACGCTGTGGTATTTCTGATTACTGTGCACAGATACGAAAGCTGGCTAATGAAAGAAGCTGACAGGGGGAAAAATAGACTAATTTGAAATGTAGTGTTGTACACTGCCAGAAAGACAAATAAGACGGTGCTAGATCAAATCAAGCCTGAACTCTCACTAGAAGCTAAAACAACTAAACGGAGGCTATTGAACTTTGGATATATCACAGAAAAATAAGTATTCACTAAGAATAAAGCTAAGAAAAGTGGAAAGCAGGAGAGAAAGAGGAAAACCAGAGAGCTACTACCAACAGTTTCCCTTTCTCACTTTTTCAGTCCTCAAATTCTTTTCTCCAAATTGATTAAGAAAAAATGGCAAATTTTAAAAACCTCTTATCAGAAATGAATTACAAGAAATTCCATCTGCACCGGTCCAATTCAAGGAGGTATAGTCATTCCCAGATTAGCCGGGAGAGGGTCATATGGCACCTGCCTGCCCTATAGCAGTTCACTATTCTCTTCAGCCACACCTAGACTTTGGAACTCCTTGCCAATGGGGGTCTTGTCTCATTCACTCTCAGGCTGTATTCCATCACTGCACAAATGTCTTCCTCTGCAGGCGTTTAGCCTGCTGAGCTGTTTGTTTCATTCTCCCTGATGCGTCAGTTGGAATGTTTTATCTGTTGCTCCCTCCTCCTTTTTAAATTGTTGATTATTCTTGGATTGCATTACGGTTCCAGTGTGCCAATTTCACTGCAAGCTGCCACGAGCCTTTCCATTCATGGAGCATTTCTGTTTCTTGTTTTAAACGACGCACTAGTAAACAAACCATTGTTCCAGAGGTGTCACCCGCTTCCTGTTCTTGGTGTCTTTTGAGTGATACAAAACTCAGGGGAGATTTAACTAAATTGTGGAGGGAGCCCTGCCAAAACTTGAGGGGAAGGGATGGCTTAGGCATCAGGCTGCAGAACCAGAGGTTGGAAGTTTGATTCCCCGCTGTGCCTCCCTGACAGGGGCTTGACTTGATGATCCATGGGGTTTCTTCCGGCTCTGCAGTTCTGAGATTATTATTATATAAAATTAGAAATTGGGAATCGAGTGAGCGGTGGGTGGGATTGAGAAATCAGGCAACAAAGTTGAGGAGGAAGGCCGGTTACTTCTGCCGCAGCTCCTCACAGACAAGGGCTAAGCGTCGGGACACCGGCGGTTCTGTTTTGCATCACAACTTTGAAAAGTCCTTGGAGAGCCTCGTGATTTATGTGAGGTCTTTTCGTTTGAGGGAAATAAACCATCCGCCAGACCTGAGTGAAACCAACACCACTCCATTTTCTCGTGGAATCAGGATTTTACCCTCCATCTGAGGGGTTTTTGCTTTGTTCCAAGAAAAACAAGTAGGGCTTTTTGCTCACAGATGCTTCCTCGTCCATTTCTGGAGCAGGGCTGCTGGGAAGGGTTCTTGCCGTTTTCCCCCTTTCGAATTGTGTGACAAATTTCGCGCTCTTTCACTGGCCCAAAGCTAGCGAGAGACCAAATTGCAGTCTTTTCTGGTAGATGCATAGCGAGAGCAGCTGCGGGCAAAGCCAACAGTAATACATTCATTTGAGGAAAAGATATCCCCACCCTGTTTCCTTTAATGAGGTTTTTTTGGTTGTTCTTTAGGATATTTTTTTTTAATTTGAAGAAATGCAAGAATCCCCAATGACATCCACGTTCTTCTCTCTGTAACTTGATAAAGGAGAAAGAAGTTTAGTGAAAACTTACATGAATTATGAAATTATGAAATAAGAGCCAGTTTGGGCCAACGGACAGAATGCTCAGTTAGGATCTGGAAGGCTTCAAGAACTACTGCCATCAGGAAGACGATATAGATCTATTAAAATAAGGACAAATGGATTTAAAAACAGTTTTTATCCAAGGGTGACGACTTTGCTAAATTCAGTCAAGATTTAATCTGATTTATTGTAGGGTTGCATGTGAATGTATTTTGATGCCGTTGTATTATGTTGGAATTTGTAAGGAGTTTACATGGAGTTTTAGCTGAATGAGTGACGCACTGTCTGGATAGCACTCTGGTGATTTTGTTGCACATGCAATGACAATAAAGTGTTATTCTATTCTATTCTATTCTAAGTTCTTCCTCTCTGGTGGGCTCAAGTGTGTGTTGGAGTTTTAGCAACTTCACATGCTGCCTTTAGTAGGTTGGCTGGGTGGGACCTCTCTGGGCTGGGGGTGACTGTCAATCAGTCCAGCAATAACCAATTGTTCCTTCCAGGTCTCTGATTTCAAAGAGAGCCCCACCTCTCTGCTCTGTGTCTGTTTCCCTCTCTTTTTAGTCTACAGTCAGTTAGTAGTCTGGTTCTTTGCTGGCAGTTAGTCTGTAGTTGGTCAGTTTGTTGAAAGCAGTCAGTGTGAGTCTGTTGAGGCCTGTTGTTCAAAGTAGTCATGTTTTTAGCTTGCTGTTATTTGTTCACTGTAAGTAAATTAATCATTTTTATTCTTTCTACTATTAATGTCTCAGATTGAGTTATTGAGCCTGTAAGTGCCAGTTAATGAAAAAAAAAGTGGACTACTCTAGGGAACTTGAAGCTAATTCTCCTCTGTGAATCCCTGCACTTTTGCTGCAACTGCAACAGTGTGTTTGCCAAGACACTTTCTCAGACTCAGTTCTACTATTTAATGAAATGGACGTAATGAAAATGCTATATCCCTTCACGCATATTGTAAAGGTACAATTAAAGCTTCACCAGAATGCTGTCCTCTTGACCAGTTGCCAGAACAGGATGATGTGGAGCCAGAGAAGTAAAAAAGTAAAATAACATTGTAGTTGTGAGCTCTTCATGGTTTTTAATGCCATCTTCAGCCCTTTTAAGGAGAAAGGTGGGATAAAATATTTTAAATAAATGTAAACAGATCATGGTTCTGTGTGTGAGGCTGGCAAGCACCTGCATATATACTAAAGACATGGCAGATGGGAGCTGTATTTTTAAGAAAGTATATAGACTAAGGATTTGAAAATCTTTCTATAGGTCTCCAGATCCCACCAGCAGTGAGTCTGTGTTTTCTTTCCACACTGAAATCTTTTTACATATTTTGCCTAATCTGGATAACTTTTCTCCACTGGCTGAGCCATATTTGTGCATTTTTCAATTAAGTGTGCATTAACCATTTGCACATTAAAATAACGTGCATTGTTCTGCGCATATCTTATGCATCAGAAACATTCTGTTGAGTAGAGAAAATGAAAGTGGTGGACAGTGTCCGGCAGGCTAGACAGAAGGAAGAGTATCCCAGACTGAAGGACATGTAACTATGGGCTCAAACTACAGGAAGTTGCATTTGGTCTACCTGGGGAACCACATGGAAACCAAGCTACACATATTGTCCATGCACAATTCACACATTGTGAAGAATTTTCTGATTTTCTCAGAAGGTGGTAAGAACATAAGAAGAGCCATGCTGGATCAGGCCAAGGGCCCATCTAGTCCAGCTTCCTGTATCTCACTGGGCCCCACCAGATGCCTCTGGGAGCACACAAGACCACAAGATCCCTGTCTCCTGATCCCCCTCCCCTGCATCTGGCATTTTGAGTGAGCTATCCGTCATTAGAAGTTATGGCAGAGATTGGTGGAAGCTGTAGCTGTTAAACCTGCTATCAGCAAAGAGCTGGACTGATAATGTTTAAGACCTTTTTCAATCTTATGATTCTGAGTTTAGGACAAATGACCAGCTAGCATTTGTGTGGTCACTTCCACCTTATAGAGGGAGGTTTAGGTTGAAGTCCTAGGTGCAAATTTCTCAAAGCAGGCCTGTCTTTCTTTTGATAAGAAAAAGAAGCACTGAACTTTTGTGAAAGCCTTGTTGCCCTAAGAGCCTTCAGGGTGGAGGAAACATATTTTCTGTTTGAAGGAATGGATACCTGCAGATGCCCAGACGGAGGCCATGCCCTGTTGGCAGAATTTTAGCAAACAAAACAAAGTAGGTAGAGGTGTGAGGGTAAAAACAGGGACATATTTTGCATATAAAAATGCTATATCTATCTCAGAAGGTACATAATTCCGGGTGCTGAAAATACAAATTGGAACAAGTTCAGAGGAGGGCAACCAGGATGATGAGGGGCTGGAAACCAAGCCTTATGAGGAAAGGCTGAAAGAATTGGGCATGTTTAGCCTTGAGAAAAGAAGACTGAGGGGTGAGATGATAGCACTTTTCAAATATCTGAAAGGTTGTCATACAGAGGAGGGGCAAGATCTGTTCTCGATCATCCCAGAGTGCAGGACACGCAACAATGGGCTCAAGTTAAAGGAAGCCAGATTTCGGTTGAATATCAGGAAACACGTCCTAACTGTTAGAGCAGTACGACAGTGGAACCAGTTACTTAGGGAGTTGGTGAGTACTCCAACACAGGAGGCATTGAAGAAAAACTTAGATAATCACCTGGCAGATATGCTCTGATTGTATTCCTGCACTGAGCAGGGGGTTGGACTTGATGGCTGTATAGGCCCCTTCCAACTTCACTATTCTATGATTCTATGATAAAAGAATGAAAGAAAAGTTCTGCTAGATAGACCACATGGCTATTTAGTCCAGCATTCTGTTCCCACAGGAGCCGCCCAGCAGATTCTGGATCTAACTAGTTGCCAATTAACAGTTACCTGTAACTAGTTATTTCTTCAGTTTAAAAAGTAATGGAAGAAGTAATTACAAAGTTATCTTGTTTTCTCCAAGACTGAATGTGTTTGTGTTCCTTCTATATATAGCCCAGAGCCTGCGTTAGGTACACAACAATTTCCACAGTTCAACAATCCAGCGTGTGAAGAAGTGCTTCTTTTTCTCTGTCCTGAATCTCTCAAATTATTTAGAGGTAGGATGGAATTTAATCTGGTTTGCATTTTAATAGAAATGGCTTTAATTCGAACTTTCCAAACTAATAGGCAAACTGGAAAGCAATTATCCCTTGTTTTTCACACTTCTCTCAATGCTGCTGTGCAGGCCTCTTATTTTTTTAAAAAAAAGGATATAAAAACATGTAAATTAGAGAAAATTGTATACAAATGAGCATACGTCAAAAAGAATTGCTTGCAAAAAATGCATACATTAGGAAAATTGCATACAAAAATATGTTTATTCAGAGAAATGCATATGAATGTTTATGCAGACTGCTTACTGCCACTGACAGAAACAAACTGATGTGGAAACAGAATGGAACAAACTTTTGCTCCAAAAAATTTGGAAGTTATGTAAGCAAAACAGACAGATGAATTCATCAATTTCATACTGCATGAAAAGTTTGTGATGCTTGGTGTCCTCATGAAGGAAACTGAGTCAGGGAACAGAGACTGTGTTGTTATATTGTGCAGTAAGAACTCCAGCATAAGAGAACCAGGGCAACTTTGTCTCTGAGACCCAACTTTAACAACCAACCACACAATGCCGTGGAAAGAGAAAACCATTGTATCAGGAAGGAAGCTGTAGAGTTAAAAGTCATGCTTTTAATGAAAGACCTTTGATTGGTGGAAGGAAGCAGGAACAAGCATGAAATGAGAACCATCAAAGATTTTGAGGTGAAGCCCTAGACTCAAGACTTTGGCAGAAGGAAGGGAAACCAAAACCAAGTGAAAGGCCAGACAACGGTGAAGTGAAACAGAATCAGGGATATCCTGACTCCAGAAGAAATTGAATCCATGAAATGGACAGGCTGGCTTAGATGGTGAGACCCTTAGAAGAGTTGGGTGCCAGAGTGAATCAACTGAGAAACACAGACGGAAAGAAAGATTGAAAGCAAGAGATATGAGATTATTCCAATTTTTTTTCCTGTGTGTGTGCATTTCCTAATTGCTGGGGCCTCCTTTCATTTTTAATTTTTTTTGGTCTGGAGAGAAGCATAGAGAAGAAAGACTTTGCCAGAAAAGCCTCTTTTTGAAGAAAAGAGTACTGGAAATGGAAATGATTAGCTGGCCAATCACATTTGGTGCCCCACGATTAGATCATCACATCACTAGAAGCGCATTCACCTTTCAAATACACCTTCAGCTGGTGGGCCATGACCCACAACCATGTCACGATATGAGCTAATGTAGGTGGGTTACGCTGCCATCATAATCTTTTTGAACAGGGGAAAAAGAAGGAAGGAAGGGAAATGATTGGCAGAGAAATGGAAAAAAAAGGAAGAGCCATGGAAAGAAAGAAAGAAAGAAAGAAAGAAAGAAAGAAAGAAAGAAAGAAAGAAATTAGTTATTTTATTTATTTCATTTTATACCATCCATGTGGCTGAAGGTCACTCTGGGTAGTTTACAACAAGAAACACACAATAAGCATGATTTAAAAATACAAAATGCAAAGAAAACCAAAGAAATTGCTAAAATAAAATGACACAATAAAATTAAAATACATATTACATAAACAGCATTCAAAGTGGTGGAATTGGGTTATGTTAAGGCTAAAAAGATTCAGCAGACTCCACCAATGTAATATTTTGAAATGCCTGCCTAAATAGCAGGGTTTTAAAAGATTTCTTGAAGATCGCCAGCGAAGGGGGGCCAGGCAAATTGATAAATGAAAGAAAGGTGTATAGAAACAAAGGAAAGGCCATGGAAAGAAAGAAAGATCAATAAATTGGGCCAAATATTCTCTGATTTAATATTTGCTCTGAAATTTCACATTGCTGAAAAAATCCCCACCTTCATTAATATTCATTTCACTCAATTTTTATGTTATTATGGCAGAATGTTTCAGTTCCTCTTATTCCTCCTCTTCTTCTTCCCATTTTCTTTTCTCCGAGCCCTCACCGTTCTTGGCAGGGCAATCTTCTCTCTTTTTATTCAACCAACTGTGAGATCTGCTTGATTTGGTTCAAAAGCATCCACCGACCATCCTTTTGTGTCACGATGTTAGCACATGTAACATGATCTCTGAGATCATACGGTCATCCAGCCAGTTGAGTTAACCAACAGGAAGGCCCAAATGAAAAATGGATGGTGAGGGTATGCAAGCAAAATGATGCAAGGAAAACATGGAAGAAATCAAATACATTCACAAGGATTCGCAACGACTCTTGATGGAAGGGCAGTGCCAAACTCTTGGGAAAACCTGCACCCGATGAAGGCAAATGGGTATGCCCAGTTCTTTTAAAAAATATTCTGTGGAGAGAAAGGAAGGAAGGAAGGAAGGAAGGAAGGAAGGAAGGAAGGAAGGAAGGAAGGAAGGAAGGAAGGAAGGAAGAAGAAAGAAGAAAGAAAAGAAAAGGAAAGAAAGAAAGGAAAGAAAGAAAGAAGAAGAAAGAAAGGAAGGAAGGAAGGAAGGAAGGAAGGAAGGAAGGAAGAAAGAAAGAAAGAAAGAAAGAAAGAAAGAAAGAAAGAAAGAAAGAAAAGAAAGAAAGAAAGAAAGAAAGAAAGAAAGAAAGAGGCCCTGTTTCAAGTTAGGGTTAAACATTTGTCATGGGTCTGGGAAGTTTAAAGGTTTGGAAAGCTCTGATGATTTGAGGAACAGAAGATACTGCAAGAGCAGTGTTGCTTGTCTTAAGCAACAAAAGTAAACCCATGTGATGAAACTAGGCTTGATACCTCCTCAGCGCCAAGACGGTTCATGTTCCATGCTCGGCAAAAATCCTGCAAATTCACGCCAACCATGCAGACATTCGTGATATGCTTAAACACGCCCAGTTTCTATGGGTTTCAATTTCAGCAACCATGCATATTCATGACGGAGACTTACCTTTCCTTCTGAGAGCCGCTGTTGTCTAGCTTCCCAGATAGCAGCCAGACTCCAACAAGCTGTCAAAGCAAATAAAATGAGATAACACCTCGGCAAATCTTGAGAGGTGAGTTTGGCAGTCTTCCTTTAAAAGGAGCATTTCAGATTTGCTCCGCGATGTGACGGGATGAATTTGCTTCAAATCTGATGCGTCCTGCAAGTATTTGGGTAGGTTTTTAATCCTACAGCATTTTGTGAATTAATCCTAGATGGGGTTCCTTGACTTGCCAGTGTTATGACCTCCTTTTCCCTCTGTTTGCTTCCACAGTGCTCAGAGACATTGATCCCAATAGAAAAGAAATGAAGGGAGAGGATTACCTGCCCCCTTCCACTCCACATGAGGGAAAATGATATAATTGGGAGTGTTTGGATTTAGAAATTAAAATAATTTGGGTTTGCTCAGCAAGGTTCACACAACGTCAGCTTCTATCAGGCCGATGAGAAACAGAGGCACTTTGGGAGTGAGGGCTTTGACAGCTCTCCCAAATAACGCCCCCCTTTGCTGGCTGAGATTGTTTTTATTTTCATTTTTCTCTTCCCTGTTTATTGTTTAATCAGAAGGAGGGTTTTTTTTCCCATGTATGCTAAATAAATCTGTTTGCATTTTTCCCAAAGGTGATGAAGGCCCTTGAACAATGAGCCCACACCACTTCCCATTGGATTTCAGCTGGTTGTTTTGAAATTCCTGATGCAGATCCATCTGCTCCAGTCCTTGGTTAAACAGGACATTTGTCCTGGCCACTGAAGTTCATTTTTTTTTTTAAAAAAAGAAACAAGTGCTGCTTATATATATATATGGCCCCATAGCACTTAAAACACTCTCTGGGTAGTTTACAATTTGATTATGCAAGCTACACATTGAGCCCCCTCCCCAGCAAGCTGGGTACTCAATTTACTGACCTCAGAAGGATGGAAGGCTGAGTCAGACTTGAGTCAGTTACCTGAATCCATTGGGATCGGACACAGGTTGTGAGCAGAGTCTTAACTGCAGTAATGCAATTTAACCACTGCGCCATGAGGCTCTTAATTGCCATAATAATAATTGTCATAGGGGGTAGTAAGTCACCATTTTGCATGTGCCATGATTCCAAAGGAGAAAAGAAAAGCTGCAGATTAGGATATTGGCTACAAAACTTTGCCTGCCTGCCTGCCTGCCTGCCTTCCTTCCCACAGCTTTTGGATCCTAATGGGATTGCCAACTGACCTCTCCCCAAAAAGCAGATACCCTTAGGCTGATCTGTAAGGTTACCAGATGTCAGACTGCCCATGTCTAAAGGAGTTGTTCTATTTCTCTAGGTGGGGATTAAAATCATAGTTTGAAAAGAGTGCTATAGAAAAAAGAAGCTTTCTTTTACTGTGTGCAATGACTTCCATGTTTGGAGACCCATCTTCTCTTGCTCCCCAACTGGTACTAGGACTCACCAGGCCAGCACAATGGGGTTTGTGTTTTGCATGTGTAATATATATTGCAAGGTAATATCAGAAGTCAATATTGTTTGATTCAGTCTCTCATGTGACCACACTGCACACAAATTGCACACAAAGGACTTCACCCTGTGAAATCACACATATGCACCAGGTCTCAGGTTTTGGATCTCAGGGAATAGAAGGCTACAGACTTGACAAGTGACAACCTGACTGGTCTGCTCCTGTGCCATTCACAGCTATCTGAGTTGCAAAAAACTGCAGAAGAACCTCCAGGTCCAAAGCATGGAAATATGCTGTGCCATTCGAACAATTGTTCCAATTGGAACAGCAAGGGTTGATCTTATAAACGGTGGCAATCTTATCTCTGAATGATGGATGAAATTTTGTTTGAAACCTGAAAGGATGTAAGAAGTGCCTGATAGCACTGTAGAACTCAGTCGAGTTGCAGAATAAGGATCCCTAGCAGCAGCAGCAGAAAAGCTTCAATGTCACTGTTTCCCCCTATAATTATTCAAATTAAGAGGTTACTTGCACATTTGCTTAATTTGAATAATTTATGCTGTTTGCAGATTTCAACCTTTGTTGCCCTAGAAATTCGGCCTATCCTAGCGAAAACATTTGATGCATTTTCAGTGCAGAATCCAACCGTTTCCCCTTCTTTCAATTATTTTGTTCATTCGTTTATTGACACTGGAGCCAGAGTGGTGAGCAAAGTGTTTGGCCAAACCGACCATGCATCATGACTATAATACAAGATATTGGTGCTTTCCTTTAGAGTCTTAATAGCTTTGGATAAGCATATACCGGCTAAAATCTAGTCATAAGTCACAACTAGAGATGGGCACGAACCACCAGTTCAGCAGTTCATGCCAGTTCATATTTTATCAAAAACAGGTGTCCCAGCACTTCCCAGACCCGCCTCCTCCAGTGGTTGGCCACTCAGAGGCAATAATAACCCAACTTCCTCTGGGTGCTGCCTCTGAGTGGATGCCCGCCAGAGGAGGCGGGGCTGGGAAGTACCAAACACCAGTCTGTACGAAGCACGAACCAGCACGAACTGCTAAACCAGTGGTTTGTGCCAATCTTTAGTCACAACTAAAGAAGGCCCCTCTTTTTTTTTTTGCACAAAGATACAAGATCTTTCACAATGCATTGCTTTTCGCCCACACTGTGTATATGTACCAACATCTTGAACCAGACTTGGTAGTCAATAGATAATAAGCAGAGCTTCTTGAGAGTAACTGTAATGTGACCCCATCGGGTTGTACCCGTTTAAATTCTGGCAGGTATGTTTTGCATTCATTGAAGCTTCCAAGTCATTTTCAAAAGCAGCTCCACGTAGAACATGTTGCAGTTATCCCTTTGCGAAGTTACTCGGGAATGGGTCACAGAGGCCAAACTAACTGTCCAGAATCAGGCACAGCTGGTGAACCACCCAAAATTGAGGAAAGGTGCTCCAGACCACTAAGCCACAAAGTCACAGAGCTGTATCAAGGAGTATCCAAAGTTATCTACTTGTTCCATCAGCGAGCATGAAGGCTATTGAGAGGCCAAAGAGAACCAGCAACTCTTTAACCTCTTAACAGAAGTCAACCAAGGTTGTTTTGATACAAAATCTGTGTCCAAATGTAGATTGAAAAGGATGTGGATAATCCACTTCCCCTAAGAGCATCTAGGGTATCACCATCACCTCTGGTACCTTCTACAAGTAATTCTACATTTAATGAAAGTAATATGAATGAAATAAAAGTTAAAGTAAGCCGGATGAAATAGAAAATGAAAAACAGAGCTGTAGGAGGTACATTAAATATAGGATACATATAGGGTTCAGTCTGCCAGGTGAAGGCTCAGCACCTGTTAAACTGGGAATTGTGCCATGATAGCTGTGTTTAAATTGTGATTAGAAGCTCAATTTTTTTCTTTAAAAAAAGAAAGAAAAGAAACATTTTCTCTTTGCTTTTTGATTTCTTTGAAAGATATTCATGAAAAAAAATTCCTTTTAGCTTTTACAAATGTATTGGGAATTGGGTTAAGAAAAGGCAGTTTACCACTCTCAACGTTTGAGATTCCTGTGCCATCAATTCTGATTAAGGTTCTCTCTTCACAAAATGGGCTGAAATAGCTTAGTAAGAATTATGCAGGGCAATTCTTAGCATATTTACTCAGAGATAAGTTCCACTGCATTCGGGCAGAGGGCTGCATGTTATCTTTTTCCTGGCCTTGTCAAGGACTGAAAAATGTTTTGCTTGTAAGCTGAACAACTGTAAATTTCAAACGTCCAGATTTCCAACTCTCAAGTTGTTAAATATAATCCAAAAAAGGAATTAGGACGTTTCTCAATTAACAGAAGATGAAACGGTTTCTTGCATTGCAACTGTGCTTTGACAGATCACTTTAGTTTTCTGATCATCAGATTCAGGGAATTGCATGTTGAGATGGCAAAGTCTGCAGGGCTGATAACTCTAAAAGGTAGTGAGCTTTGCGGCTCAGTGGTTAAACTGCAGAACTGCAATCAAGCCTCTGCTCATGACCTGTTTTTGATCCCAAAAGATTCAGGTAGCCTGCTCAAGATTAACTCAGCTTTTCATCCTTCCAGGGTTGGCAAAATGATTGGCTGTGTCAGGCACAAAATATTAATTTCTGTACAAGAGGGGGGAAACTTTGTGAATGGGGATGGAGGGTTGCTTCACCCCAACATTCCATGGTGGCTTGCTTTGGTCATGAGCTATCTACAATATGTTGTTGCTGCTGTTATACGCTGTCAAGTTGCCTCTGACATATGGTGCCCCTATGAATGAGCGTTTTCTAAAAGGCCCTGCTGAGCTCCTACAAACTCAAACCTGTGGTTCCTTTATGGAGTCAGCCCATCTCATATTTGGCCTTCCTCTCTTTCTGCAGCCTTCAACTTTTCCTTGCTTTCTCATGATGTACCAAAAGTAGGACAACCTTGACAATTTCGTCATGTTTTTGCCTCCAGAGAAAGTTCAGGCTTGATTTGATCTAGGACCCACTTGTTCTCTTCCAGGACCATCTGTGCTCCCCGCATTTCTCACCATTAGATAGGCAGGCTAGGACTGTTGGCTGTTGTAGGCTAATGACATCTGGAGAGGCTCTATGCTTGTTGAAGCTCTTGGATATACTTCCTGAAAAGTATTGGACAGATGTTTGCAGTGGGCTTTCTTCTCTCTTTGATGATCAGTGGTCCAAAAGCAAGCTTTCTTCTTGCAAAAAGGAAGGAAGGAAGGAAGGAAGGAAGGAAGGAAGGAAGGAAGGAAGGAAGGAAGGAAGGAAGGAAGGAAGGAAGGAAGGAAGGAAGGAAGGAAGGAAGGAAGGAAAAGGTTCTCTCTCCAGCCCCCAGTAGATAGACAATTCCAGAAGTATGATGTATTTCAAAGCAGGCAGGATGCTGCAGTGAAGATTCCAGGGACTGAAAACGGGTTTTGTCATGCTAACTGTTAATTAGCTTAAATACTGCGTTATAATGGTTGTAAGCCACCTTGGGTCTTTTTTTAAGGAGAAAGGAGAGTAAAAAAAAATATCTTAAATAAATGAATAAATGGTATGAACGAATTAAGATATGCCTCCTACATTTACCAGTACTTGAGCCAGGGGGTTAGAAATAGGGGGGGGGGGGGGAAATGAAGCCCCAATCAGAAAAGGAATGTTTTGCATTTGAGCCAGCTGGGCAATGGGAAAACTATTCTTCCTCTTTAAACGTTGTTCTTCTGTCATTTATCAGCCTCAGCATTTATTTTATTATAACCCGGTCCACCCCTGGGGGCTTGGCATGGATAACAATGTGTCAACTATTCTGTCGTTTCCTTCCCTGTGACCACCAGAAGTGTTTGAATGAAAACAGCTCTGTCTCTTAATGAAGTCAACAGTTATGACAGGCTTCCAGCCAACAAGAGATTCAGAAATGGAACAGCTGAAGTGATACAGAGAGTTACATAGGGAGAAAGGACAGGACCTGAGTCAATGGATCACCTTGAATCTCCCAGGTTACCTCAGGTATTATTGACAAGTAAGCTCATCCTGTAAAGCAGTGATTCCCCATCTTGGGTAACCTAGGTGTTCTTGGACTGCAACTCCAAGAAACCCCCTGTCAGCACAGCGGGTGGTGAAGGCTTCTGGGAGTTGCAATCCAAGAACATGTGAGTTACCCAAAGTTGAGAACCACTGCTATAAAGAAAGCTAGTTCCTCACGAAGAGCCTCGTGGCACAGTGGTTAAACTGCAGTTGTTGTTGTTTAGTCGTTTAGTCGTGTCCGACTCTTCGTGACCCCATGGACCAGAGCACGCCAGGCCCTCCTGTCTTCCACTGCCTCCCGGAGTTGGGTCAGATTCATGTTGGGAGCTTCGATGACACTGTCCAACCATCTCGTCCTCTGTCGTCCCCTTCTCCTCTTCCCTTCACACTTTCCCAACATCAGGGTCTTTTCCAGGGAGTCTTCTCTTCTCATGAGATGGCCAAAGTATTGGAGCCTCAGCTTCAGGATCTGTCCTTCCAGTGAGCACTCAGGGTTGATTTCCTTCAAAATGGATAGGTTTGTTCTCCTTGCAGTCCAGGGGACTCTCAAGAGTCTCCTCCAGCACCACAATTCAAAAGCATCAATTCTTCGGCGGTCAGCCTTCTTTATGGTCCAGCTCTCACTTCCATACATCACTACTGGAAAAACCATAGCTTTGACTATGCGGACCTTTGTCGGCAAGGTGATGTCTCTGCTTTTTAAGATACTGTCTAGGTTTCTCATCGCTTTCCTCCCCAGAAGCAGGCATCTTTTAATTTCGTGGCTGCTGTCACCATCTGCAGTGATCGTGGAGCCCAGGAAGGTAAACTCTGTCACTGCCTCCATATCTTCCCCTTCTATTTGCCAGGAGGTGATGGGGAAAGCTGCTCATGACCCCGGAGTTCAATCCCAGGTAGCCGGCTTGAGGTTCACTCAGCCTTCCGAGGCGGGTCAGTTGAGTATGGGAGGGGCAATGTGTGTAGCCTGCAAAATTATCCTGTAAACCACCCAGAGCACTATAATAAGCACTATAGGGCGGTATGCAAGCAGGACACTTTGCTTTGGCTTTTTTGCTTTCTGGGTGCCCCTCTGTTTCAAAGACTTCCAACTGTTGAAAGTTCTCATGGCAATTTTCCTTTGCCCAGTTCTCAGTAGCGTTTGTGGTCTGGTCCTCACTGAGCGCCTGCTCAAAAATGAAGCAGATGCACCATTTATCCCCTTCTTTAATCGTTAATATGCCCTTTGCATAAAATTGGGCCCGACAGCAGTCCCCCCGATAAGTCACCAGGGGCATCACCTCCCCCGCGCCCCTATCTCATTATGAATATTTTGCCGTTTCTCCTCCATCTCCTATTCAGCTGGGGTGACGATGTCACAGCCAAGCCAATTAACTTTCCAAAGGAAGGCTTTGAAAGATGCTGATATAAATTCTTTTTCTGAAATCAAGCAATCTTTAATCTGCCCATTTCCTTCCTCCGGAGAGAGTGTGATACAGACTACACAAAACAGCAATTACATTGGATTTGTGTGGGTTCCTCAGAACGTCGTGTGTTTTTTTTTCTCCTTTTTCTTTCTTTCTTTTTTTTGGGGGGGGGCATTCAATTCTATAGTCTGTAGAGGCCCTTGACGTGCAAGATTTCCTTGTAAGATTTCCTTTTCTAAATCTCAGGTCATTGTGCTTTTTTGTCCCCCCTTTCCAAGCAGCCTGAATCTAATTTACAGGCTATTAATGTTCAAAATCACTCTTCTTTTATGATGTTTCTCCCCGCCTTGCTCTGAACCGAAGGGTGGTCAAACGGCAAAGAAATGCATCACCAGAATGATCTTTGAACTTTGCGCTGTTAAGCTTAAGCAGAATGGAGTGAAATAATCACATTTCTTTTTGGAGAGCTTTGACAATTTTGGCGTTTGTGCCCCTCTTTACCCCCTCCCTAAGGGAATGTCTCTTTGCTATTGTTTTGTCTCTTTTGCCTTGGTTCGTTTCCTTGGCAAATTGGAATATGACATCATGTGACGTGATAGGATCAATCCGAGCTGAATCTGTATTTCAAAACATGTTCCGTTTAGTCATCCAGTTTGGGCACTTAGCTGTTTTCTCTGGTGATTTTTCTTAATTAAATACCCATGAGAATCTCACTCATAGAGCTTGCAAAAAACAAAACAAATCAAATCAAATCTGAGAAGGCTTTATATTTTACCAAATTATGAAGAACTGCAATTTTAGATTTTGCTCTCATTTTGTGAAGTCATACCAGCCATGTGAACTTCGGTGCTGGTCATTTTCTTAAACAAACGCCACACAACAATTTCCTTAGTTGGAACTTGCACTATTAAAACATATCTAAATTTTCTGAACTAAATTGGAATCGGTAATGCTTCTGTCTAGAACATAGAGGAATTATACCAGAAAGATTTGGATGTCCCGGACAACCCAGATAGTGTGGTTGCTGACCTTGAGCCAGACATCCTGGAGAACGAAGTCAAGTGGGCCTTAGAAAGCATGGCTGACAACAAGGCCAGTGGAGGTGATGGCATTCCAGTCAAACTATTTAAAATCTTAAAAAATGACGCTGTTAAGGTGCTACACTCAATATGCCAGCAAGTTTGGAAAACTCAGCAGTGGCCAGAGGATTGGAAAAGATCAGTCTACATCCCAATCCCAAAGAAGGGCAGTGCCAAAGAATGCTCCAACTACCGTACAATTGCACTCATTTCACAGGCTAGCAAGGTTATGCTCAAAATCCTACAAGGCAGGCTTCAGCAGTATGTGGACCGAGAACTCCCAGAAGTACAAGCTGGATTTCGAAGGGGCAGAGGAACTAGAGACCAAATTGCTAACATGCGCTGGATTATGGAGAAAGCCAGAGAGTTCCAGAAAAACATCTACTTCTGCTTCATTGACTACGCAAAAGCCTTTGACTGTGTGGACCACAGCAAACTATGGCAAGTCCTTAAAGAAACGGGAGTGCCTGACCACCTTATCTATCTCCTGAGAAATCTCTATGTGGGACAGGAAGCAACAGTTAGAACTGGCTATGGAACAACTGATTGGTTCAAAATTGGGAAAGGAGTACGACAAGGCTGTATATTGTCTCCCTGCTTATTTAACTTATATGCAGAATACATCATGTGAAAGGCAGGACTGGATGAATCCCAAACCGGAATTAAGATTGCCGGAAGAAATATCAACAACCTCAGATATGCAGATGATACCACTCTGATGGCAGAAAGTGAGGAGGAATTAAAGAACCTCTTACTGAGGGTGAAAGAGGAGAGTGCAAAAAATGGTCTGAAGCTCAACATCAAAAAAACTAAGATCATGGCCACTGGTCCCATCACCTCCTGGCAAATAGAAGGGGAAGATATGGAGGCAGTGACAGATTTTACTTTCTTGGGCTCCATGATCACTGCAGATGGTGACAGCAGCCACGAAATTCAAAGAGGCCTGCTTCTGGGAAGGAAAGCGATGAGAAACCTAGACAGCATCTTAAAAAGCAGAGACATCACCTTGCCGACAAAGGTCCGCATAGTCAAAGCTATGGTTTTTCCAGTAGTGATGTATGGAAGTGAGAGCTGGACCATAAAGAAGGCTGACCGCCGAAGAATTGATGCTTTTGAATTGTGGTGCTGGAGGAGACTCTTGAGAGTCCCCTGGACTGCAAAGAGAACAAACCTATCCATTTTGAAGGAAATCAACCCTGAGTGCTCACTGGAAGGACAGATCCTGAAGCTGAGGCTCCAATACTTTGGCCATCTCATGAGAAGAGAAGACTCCCTGGAAAAGACCCTGATGCTGGGAAAGTGTGAAGGCAAGAGGAGAAGGGGACGACAGAGGACGAGATGGTTGGACAGTGTCATCGAAGCTCCCAACATGAATTTGACCCAACTCCAGGAGGCAGTGGAAGACAGGAGGGCCTGGCTTGCTGTGGTCCATGGGGTCACGAAGAGTCGGACACGACTTAACGACTAAAGAACAACAAAAATGCTTCTGTCTGGTCCTAGGAAAATGCCAAGCACTTAAATTATGGGAAGGATCACTGCCTGCCCTGGTGCCCACGGGAGAGTCATCCATAAGGCTTAATTAGCCCACGTTCTGCTCATGCAAGGCCCATGAGAAGGCCACAAGATAGACAGCAGTGCAACAACCCCGTTCCTGCTTGTTCTTTGCTGCATTTGATATACAAAGACATGCTTTCCATAGAGACAACATGCGAGAAAGCCCACACTGTTGTTTTGAAAGGTTTACAAGGGTGGTGTTGGTGGAAATAGTAACAGTATGCTAGAGCAGTGGTCCCCAACCTTTTCGGAACCGCGGACTTGTTGGGGGGGTCTGGGGGGGCACCCCTGTGCTCACGCGTGGGTGTAGCATGCTCATGGGTGGGCATGGTGTGCTTGCTCACATGCACGGGTGAGCAGGGTGCATTCACGGGTGGGCGTGGCACACTTGCGCCCATGCGCGGGTGAGTGGGGCGTGCTTGTGGGTAGGCGTGGCGCACTCATGCACATGCGTGGATGGGTGTGGTGCGCTCACGGGTGAGTGGGGTGTGCATGCGCGTGAGCGTGCCACGCCCACCCGTGCATGCACCACGCCCACCCACAAATGCACCTCCTCACCCATACATGCGTGCGAGTGCACCACTCTCACCATGCATTCGTGCGGGGGGACGGGAGACCTGTCTCCGTGACCCAGTCCTGCGAAGCCCACGGACCGGCACCAGGCCACGGACTGGGGGTTGGAGACCCCTGTGCTAGTGGATGTGCATACATAGGCAATAACCACAAAATAAGACAAGGCGCAAATGCTGTAACCGTGGGGTACATAATCCCAAAAGTCTGAATAGGGAAGTGGCACACAGCAATAGATATACCTATCCACCTTGAGTCTGTTTTGGGGAGAAAGGCGGGAAAGAAATATTTTTAAAAAAATAAAATTAAAATTACATAAATAAATAAATACCGTGACTGAAGTACAGTACATGCTTCATGCACAAATTTCACTTACTGCTAGCTATGCATGGATAGCTGTACACACTTTGCCTTTTTTCGCCTACAGTGAACTAATACCAGAGCGCTATAGGCTTCCCATAAAGTCTTGTTTCCTTATTAGAGATGGGCACAAACCGGTTCGTCTGATGGGCACAAACCGGTTCGTCTCAGTTCGTTCCTGTAGTTAAAGGCGGCAGCACAGGTGCTGCTGCTCCCCTTTCCTGCCTCCTCAGCCAATCAGCCACTCACCAGGCCCAGCCTGCTTGCTTTTCCCACCTCCTTGGCTAATCTTACAGTGACAAGCAAGAGCAGAGACTTCTCGGTCCTGCCCTTTTGTCTGAGTGGGAGATCATGGTAGCTTTTCCTCATAAAGGAGGTGCCCCAGCCCATTACTCATTTTATTCGCTCTCTTCTGCACCTTTTCCAGTTCCACAATGTCTTTTTTGAGGTGCGGCGACCAGAACTGTACGCAATACTCCAGGTGCGGCCTTACCAGCGTTTTGTACAATAGCATTAGAATGTCGGCTGTTTTATTTTCAATCCTCTTTTTAATGACACCTAGCATGGAATTGGCCTTCTTCACTGCCACCGCACACTGGGTTGACACTTTCATCGAGCTGTCCGTCAGCACACCAAGATCTCTTTCCTGATCCGTCACGGACAGCTCAGAACCCATCAGCTGATAAATAAAATTTTGATTTTTTTTGCCCCAATGTGCATTACTTTACATTTTCTTATATTGAAACGCATTTGCCATTTTGCCGCCCATTCTCCCAGTTGGGAGAGATTCTTCTGGAGCTCTTCACAATCCCTTTTGGTCTTCACCACCCGGAAAAGTTTCATGTCATCTGCAAACTTGGCCACCTCACTGCTTATCCCTGTCTCCAGGTCATTGATGAACAGATTGAAAAGCACCGGTTCCCGGGACAGATCCCCGGGGCACACCGCTCTTCACCTCTCTCCATTGTGAAAATTGCCCATTGACACCTACTCTCTGTTTCCTGGTTCTCAACCAATTCTCAATCCATAAGAGGACCTGCCCTCTTATCCCCTGACTGTGGAGTTTTCTCAGCAGCCTTTGGTGAAGGACTGTGTCAAATGCCTTTTGAAAATTCAGATAGACAATATCCACTGGTTCGCCCGCACCCACATGCCTGTTGACCTTTTCAAATTCTAAAACATTTGTGAGGCAAGACTTACCCTTACAGAACTCCTGCTGATTTTCCCTCAGCAAGGCTTGTTATTCTATTGTTAGGACAGAATATTGAGAAATAATGGTTTCCTATAGACTAAGGTGTCAGACAAGGGTGCATTTTAATCCATTATCTGTTCAATTTGTATTTCCATATCCTATGGAAAGCCAAACTAAATTCTGATGAAGAAGGAGTGAAAATTGGTAGAAGAAATTGCAGTAATTTAAGATATACAGATGTCACCACCTAACTGGCAGAAAGCAGCAATGGCTTTAAACAACTTTTATTAAAATTGAAAGAAGTGCCAAAGCAGGATATGTTCTTGATCAATAATAATGGGCTCAGGTTATAGGAAGCCAAATTGTGGCTCAATAGCAGGAAAAATTCCTAACTGTTAGAGTAGTATGACAATGGAACCAATTACCTCGGGAGGTGGTAAGCGCTCCAACGCTGGAAGCATTCAGAGAAAATTAGACAATGGATTCTATGATATAGGGCAAAACGTAAAGCCAGGTGACCCAGGCAAATGTATGGAATCCTGAACTTAGTGTTACTCCTGTTTTGAGCTATCTATTCAGTTGCAAAATTAGAAAAAAAGAAGAGAAAAACCAAAATAAATTCTCTTCCCCTGTCAATCTGGCAACATTGACTTGCACAGCCAGTGTTGTACTGACCTTTTAGTCCCGTTTGGGCAATTTTGGGTATTATTTTTGAAAATTATGTTCTGTCCTATCAAGTAGGGAAATTTGGAGAGGAACAGAGGGGGGGAAATCCTTAAATCCTTTTTTCTCCTGGCAGCAAGATTTCCTTGCATTTCACCTTTCTTGGGAATTATGCTGGATTTCCCAGAGGTCATGAGTTTGTTTGTTGGTTTGTTTTTGGGTTTGACAGGCTTGGTTTTGTTTTCTGATTGGGGGGGGGGGGGGTGGTTCTGTGTAGGATTGCTACAATTCCTGCGTAGGATGGCTTCTTTCCTATGCGGGATTCACCCAAAAAAGGCAGAAGAAATGCAAACTCATGCAAGATTGTTACAATTCCTGTGTAGAACCGTGTCTTTCCTGTTCACAATTTTGTAGTTCCCTGTAACAGAACAAGAAGAAAACTTAGATAATTGAAGGGAAAACATTAACAGGAAGTTAGAAAAACCTGTTCTTGGAGAAGAAGTCTGCCAGGGAATCTAAGCATGGCAGGACTCAGAAAATCCCAAGAACATTTCTGAGTTCCTGTTTCATCTCCACTGAGTAGCACTATACTGGTTTGTCACAGGCTACCTCAAGGACTATATTTTACATTATAAGCATGCCTGGACTTGGAGATCTTTTAAAGACCCTCCTTTTGGTTCTGCCATCCTTTGAGCCATGTCTGGAGGGAATGCAAGAGAGAGATTTCTCAGTGGCCATTCCCAGGCTCTTGAACTCCAGATGATGGCATGGCTATATGACATGGAGTCCTGGAAATATAGTAATAAAGGGAATCCAAAGCAGGTGGTCTATGTTAGGCCAATAGGAGGTTAGCAATTGGCCAAAGATGCCATATACGGATGCCAGGTCTCTCTGCATCTCTAGATGAGTGCCAGGGTTAGGTTGACTGCACCTGAGTTTAGACTGGGAGTTTGCTTTCTTTTTCCAAGAATTCTTGAGATTATTTCCTAGAGCCAGGAGCTCAAGAGCAGAGACTCTTCTGTTGAGCAGCCAAGAGCAGAAAGTTCCTAATGTTTATGCCAGATATGACCCATAAAGTGGTTACACACCTTCTTTTACAGAGCACAATCCTCTATTTGAAGAGTTTCCAGAGGACAGTCCTGTTTTTGAAGGTGTCCTCTGCTTCAAGTGCTAAGACTAAGACGAAAGCCGATATCCTCTTGAGCGTCTTCTATATTGAAAGTCCTGCAGGATTGCACCACTTGTGCAAGCATTGCCGGCAAGTGGTGAGTCACCACTTTTATACAACAGCCATAGTTGCCCGACAGGCATTATTACACTGGCAGAATTTACCACTCATCAGAGGCTCAAGAAGAACAATCAAAATAAAGGAGATCAGAGATCTTGAAACTGCCCATTCACAATTACCAGCTGGACTGCCACTTCAACAGATATATAAGACACCTGGTCACAGACGTCGCCAAGTGAGTGAGACGTGTTGTAATTCTGTTCAAGTTATAAAAATCATTTCTAATTTTGCACCCGTACATGTAAATTAAAATGTCAGTAGCGTGTCATTAAGTCAATTCTCACGGCAACCTCTTCCAGTGCTTTCTAGTAGAAAATACCTAGAAGTGGTGAACCATTCCCTTCTTTTGGGGGTGACCTGAGCCTGTGCAGCTTGCCCAAGGCTACGCAGGCTGGCTTTTCTCCTGGGATGCACAGTGAAGAATCAAAATCTCAGTCTCTGGCTCACTGAGCTATCCAACCAGCACTTGTAAATTAGCATATGTAATTTATACAAATTGCTGTCCTTTTTTTTGTTTTTGGTGATATGTAAGTAGCCAGCCTAATAACCAATTGGTAGACTTCATGCTGTCATCCAGATATAATGGGCAGTGATGTATTCCTTGGTTCTTCTCTATGGCTAAAGAAGTCTCTTCGTACACAGCCTGTTAAGTTCTTGATTCATGCTGAAGCATCCTTGACAGTATATTAGCATAAATACATCATAACTAGTATATCCATCCAATATGTCAGGAGTTAAATCAATATATCATCCATTCATCGTATCAGATACGGAAGGAGACAATCTAAACAAACATTCTACTTACATTTTATTTCATTTCGGGACCTTGCTCTTTCTGAAAGTCACACAGAACAGTATCCTATTTGGCACATAAGCACAAATCACATAAGTAGACCCCCCCCTTGTTTTGTGACTGGTTGCACAAATGTTGCACAACCAGGCGCACAATCAGTGCAAGACTCAGCATGCAGCAGCCTGCTGGGGCATGTGCAAAACTTATACGATCCCCCTTCTGCGATCACATAATGCAACAGAATACTTCCCTGTCATCTATTTTGTATGCATACATGTTTTTGCAAGCTGAAATGGTAGGTCCATTTTAAGAAAATGTTCTAAATTTATGCTGAGTGCCCACAGGTTGCATGTGGGTGACTAATCATCCCATAGGAAATTTGCTGCTGGAAAAGGGCTGGAGATATGAACATGGGAGAACAAAGCATATTGGTTTGTGGACTGTGGATGAGGCAGACCGAGCATCAGATCATGAGCATGGTGCTGTAATTCAGTAGAAATTGGTACAGTGGAGAATTGAACTCCCAGTCTCTAGCCCTGCAACCAGATGCCTGAACCACTGAGCTATCCAGCAGTCACTTCATCGCTTGGTTTAGCCGTGTACCTTACAGGTATATGAGAAGAGAGAATCCATCAAGTACAGAAGGGCATGCCATTGCCAGCACAGGAACATCCACCCCTCTAGAAGCTTGCATTACCTGCATGCTGATTGATTGGTTGGTTGGTTCGTCTCGTGAGATGAGCACAGACCTTAGAAGGGTGATTGGAAGGTCTGTCAGAACACTAACAGGATTTCAGCCTCTAATGACATCTACTTTGATCCTGAGCATGTTGGAGTTTTTACAGTTTCCCATGCTTCTTTAGTTTGTTTGACTGAGAGGGACCTTTCTGGGCTGAGGTGGCTGTCAATCTATCCAGCATTAACCAACCATTTTCTTCCTGAGCAGAATTCAAAGACAGCCCCGCCTCTCTGCTAAGTTCGTTTCCCCTCTCTTTTGTCTGTTGAAGCTTGTCAGGTTGTCAGTTGGTTCTTCATTTTGCTGTTATCTGTTCCAAACTGTAAGTAATGAAACATTTTGTTCCTTCTATTACCAAGGTCTCAGAGTGAGGTGTTGAGACAGTAAGTGCCAGTTAATGAGAAAGGAGCGGACTGTTTGAGGATCTTGAAGCTATTCTCTTCTGTGCATCTCTGTACTTCTGCTATGTATCCAAGGGTTTAATTTTAAACAGAAATACAGAAGTCTGCAACACAGTAATGGCCTGCTAAACTGTGATCAATGATCATTGAGTCCTATCAATATCAGAAGTAAATTGTGTAAAGCTGTGTATATAGGCCACCGGTTTGGAGGGTTTTAAAAGAAGATTAGGTAAATGTAGTGAGTCCTGTTGAACAGCAGAGTCTGGCTGTGGGAATCCTGCATTCTTTAAAGTGGCTAAGAAGTGCACTATATAAACAAGCAAACGGACAAATGGATCATGCAAGTTACTTATTTATTGGATCCAGGTTTCATTTTAACTTGGGTTCCATCATTTTAACACTGCACCACACTTTATGAGTGTTGCCTTCCTCTTCAAAGTCTCATGCCTGGCCGTGAGTGCACAACCATGTCACTGTTCCCAGAATTACTGGGTCTGAGAAGTGGCAGGATGATTGACACATAGCACAGCTACATAGGCCAAAATCACGATTCATGTGCGTTGATGCCCAGGAAGTCATGCTTACAACATGCATAACTTAGTGCAAGACAGAGCCTGGGGAAGAGAGAGGGAAGGAGAGAAGGAACAGCTTCCGTTCTCTAAGCTAATCCCTTTAATAATTCCGGCTGCGTCCTGCCTGGCCTGGACACCGATTTGTGTGTGTTTGCTTTGTCAAGCAGTCCTTTACGGTGCTTTTTATCGGTAAGTGTATTTACAAGGCCTTCATTACTTCCCAATTGTTCGCTGCCTCTTCCCCTTAGTTATCTTCCTAAAGAGCAATGGAGGAAGAAAGAAAGAAAGAAAGAAAGAAAGAAAGAAATTCAGTAACAGCCCTTTTAGCGCTATTCATCTGCTTCAGTTTGTTAATATATGGTTGTTTCTGCAGCCTTTTCGTTCCCCCTTGGTAGCCATAAAAGGGCGTTGTACTCCCTATAACCTTTTTATTCATCCTAACTCATCCTGCTCTTTAATTGTCTTATCTTTCTCCCTACAGCTTCTAGTAAAGCCTGCGTAGATCTGTTCTTTTCTCTCCTTTATCCTCTTTCCCTCCGTACGCTGCAGGCCTTTTTTTTTCCCACCCTCCAATCATGGGTCTCTGAAACAATCGCATCAAAAGACATTTTCCTTCTGCGGCAGCAAGGCCCCGAGGGTGCTGGTTTACCAGAAACGATACTCATGCTAATGCCAATAAAAATATGTATTTATTCTCTGACTGTTTTATGCAAATGAATTCCATCCAATGGCTTATTCACAAGGTTCACTAATCTATTCATTAGAGTCACAGCTTGCGATTTGTCACAGATACCCCGTGGTCTGGTTTCTGCCCTCTGATTGGGCGCCTGAGCAATTTTATTTAAAGCAGGATAATAATGAATGATGTATGAATTTTTCAAATAAATCCTTTATCTTGTTGGCATAAATCAGACCTTCAGGATTTGTAAATGTTTCTTGACATATAGAGCCACCTCATGATCATGCACTGGTGGTCACTGACACATGGCTACCTACACAAAATGGTTGGATGATTGTACAATTTAACTGTTAATTAGAAGGTGTCTTTTTCTTATATTTCTGACTAGCAGGCAGCAAAGCCATTCTGTTACCTTCCCTTCCCCCTAATAATTAATTCCCCTTTTCATTTGTCATAGAAGGCATTTATCCTTTATGGCTTGCTTTTTATTCAGCAATGATAAAATCACCAGAGTTTTGCAACCAAAGAATTAGCTGGTTGTGGTTGAACCAATACATGAAATTCAACTCAGTTTGGCCTTCCAGCAGCCCTTTCCACCAACGACTAGAGACACCCCAATACTAAAAGAAGACCCCAAAATCTTCCATTGATTAGAATGTCTTACCTTGATTATTTTTCACCCAAGTTATGTGTTGAGTGTTTTTCTTTTGTTCTCCTAAAGCAGGTGTGAAGAACTAAACTCCCTTTGGCTCAAGGTCTCAGTTCAATTTCAGAGAAATTTTTGGGAGCGGCATTCCCAGAATTGAAGGAGCCAAAGATAAAAACATGTTTTCACTTAAAGCTGTTACTGCCAGGAAGTATGCTTTTGGAGAGGCATTCCAGCTTTTTTAAATTCAGGAAAAGCCATACAAAAGCGGAGAAATCACCAAATGGTGGTGTCATCATGGACGAGACGTAGCCACTTCAGGAAATTCAGAGCACGGTTACACTATGAAAATAAATTGGGAGATATATCGAGGATCTTGAAGTTGTTTTAAAATCATATGGCAGTCATGTACTTTTTGGATTGCTGTGTATATCCTCTTGGGAAAACTTTTAATCCATTTTTAAAATGTGTTTGTATATTGATCGAGGAGGCTACATGGGCTTTTAGAACTGTATTTGAGGCTTTCTCCTGTGCCTGGTCTCCCTCACACTACCACTAACCACTGCTGATGTGGTGTTACATTTAAAAAATATATATTTCTTGCAATCTGACATAGCGCTAATTAAGTATGACGGGAAAACAATGAAAACTGATTGGACTGCACGTTTTCCCTGAAGCCCGACACATGAGTATGGAGACAGACAGACAAGCAGACACACATGCGTGTGTATGCGAGCGCACGCACACACACACACACACACACACACACACATGGGGTGGAGAAGGAAGAGGGAGCAAGGAAAGTGGCAGCTAGGGCTAGCCAGAGGGAAGGCACACTAATGAGTGGCAAAGAGAAACAAACCAAAGAAAGTGATAAGATCGACAGCTTCTAGGCTTGTGAAGGAGTGAACACTCCCACAACCTTTACCTCTCTGTTTGCTCTCTTTTCAGATGGAATTGCAAGGTTTCCCTGCAGCCTGAAACCCATGATCCTGGCATCCATTACTTGGCAAACTCCATACACACAACTTACACCAACAGAGGCATTCACATATGCCAAAACAATTCAAAATAAATCAATTTCACAAGTGATTTAAAATAAATGACTCATGGCTGAGTACAATACCTTGCTTTCCAACCAAAACACGTGTGTATGTTTTTTTTGGGCGGGGGGTTGGAAATCCACGCTTCCATGTGTGTCGTGTAGTCAGAATTTTTAAAATCAATTTCAAACACGCTAAACCTGATTCAAAAATGGATATTTCCCCCCACATGTAACTGACAGCTACATTCAGCCCCATGACATGGTCATCGCCCTATCCTATGTTTTGTTCAGCTGAACAAACTCAGTGGATAACTCATGCAGCATTTGGGAATGCTCCCACTGGCTTGACATCCAAACTCCACAGGTTCACTGGGTCTTCTGAACAGTGTCTACATGAGGATCAGCTACAGCCACATCCTCTTCTCTTTCTCTCCTAAGATCAAGGGGCAAAGACGGCACACAGTCTATGAATATGCAATATGTGTATGCGTATAAGCTCTGCATCTCTCCTCTTCACTGTGGAGCATTTTGCTCCACTTTGCTCCAAGGGAACAGGTAACAGAGTGATGGATCGGGAACCCTGCTCGTGATTAGTGCTTGTTTTGGATTGTCAGGATATCTGTCTCTTCTTGTCCCATATAATCTGGAAAAGGACAAGCCCTTTCTTTTAAAGCAGGCTTTTAGCAAGCACGCAATTCCCCAAGGAAGCGGCTTTAACGGAAGAGTAGTATCCCTTACGTCTCACATCCAGTATAAACAAGATGACTATTCCCTGACATGGCCTCCCTAGAACAGGAACCTGCTCATGGCAATTGTCCAGAGTTTTGGGGAAAATCCTTTTTTTTTTAACCCCCTGCCACCTGATTCCCCACCCCCACCCCCATCCCCTTTTAAACTGGACTTGCCGGAAATTGAATATTGGACATTCTGCATATTGAACGCATACCTCACCACTGAGTCTTCAGGGTGAAGGCCAGTTCACACAATTCACTGCACTGTCGGTTTCCTTCTTTAAACTGGCATTGGATACTTTATGCAAGTCGGGAGGACGCTTGTGCCCAAACGGCATTTCCCCAAAGGATGATCAAAAAAGTGGTTTCTTCCTTGTGTAGAACGGCGAAAGTCTTTATGAAACCAGAGGCCCTTTTGCTCTGTAGCATTCTTGCTCCTAGAATACCGTTTGCTTGTCCGAATATAGCCAAGAAACGGCCCATTTTAGAATTCACCCCTCCCTCAACTCTTTTTTTAAAATTTCCCAGCATCCTTTCAGGAGAATTTGACAAGCAGTGACTCACTGAAATCAGGTCTTTCCTCTTTTAACCATTTTAGGTAGTCCAGCAATCCTCTTGGCGGGCACAGTTTTGGTTCTGGATGACTTTTCGGTTATTATTAATGCTTCTCCTTTGCTTACCCAAGTGCTTATAAGGTCCAATACATTTCCAGACCTGTCCTTACACTATTGTTTAGAAAGATTCATTAGGACTTTGGCTGGAAATTATAGTGACAGATAGAGCTGGGTAATTTATGGCTTTTCTTGAAGGTTGCACGATTATTCAATAAGTGTCCTTTGGCTCCCTCCCTTCCTTCCCTCCTGTTCCCCCCGCCCGCCCACCAGCCACTTGTTGGAAATAAACATGGCATTTAGTTGTAGAAAAACTAGCTATTGAAGACGTCATATGTCCAATATAAACCCTGAAGAGGGCCTCTTTCTTTCCTATATGTGGCCGTCACTGCAAGCCATTCCCTCTTTGGGAAGAAAACACCTTGCCTTGTTAACTCTTCCAGCGGATGAGACCACAGAGGCCCAACGTCTGCAGAGAGAGGGTGGGTAAGGTTCAAAGTCAACCATTCATTTTCTTGACCAGTGGTGGGGAGGGACCTGCTTCCCTCCCACTTTCCAAACGAGGACAAACCGTGGAATGTTACATACCGTCACGTCATCTCCACTTCTGGCTGGTGCATTAGTGTCACACAGCAGTTGGTAGTGACTCAGATGAAGGACCGCTGGGTCAAAATCCCCTTTCCATCACATAACTCACTGGCTAATCTTTGCCACGCCAGTCATTTCTCAGCTAGCCTCTCCTACCTTACAGGGTTGGGCTGCAGATAAATACACTAATTTATTCATTTCTGTCCTATCTTACTGTGTCAGGTAGGGTACGCTGGCTGAGAAATGATTGGAGCACCATATTTATACATATGTATAAATCTACATGTGTTAGGTTGAGCTCCCCACAGAAAAGGGTGGATGTAAATGGGATAAAGGGACGTGGTGGCGCTGCGGGTTAAACCGCAGAAGCCTCCGTGCTGCAAGGTCAGAAGACCAGCAGTCGTAAGATCGAATCCACGCGACGGAGTGAGCGCCCGTCGCTTGTCCCAGCTCCTGCCAACCTAGCAGTTCGAAAGCATGTAAAAATGCGAGTAGATAAATAGGTACCACCACGGTGGGAAGGTAACGACGTTCCGTGTCTAGTCGCGCCGGCCACGTGACCACGGAAACTGTCTACGGACAAACGCTGGCTCTACGGCTTGGAGACGGGGATGAGCACCACGCCCTAGAGTCGGACATGACTGGACTAAATGTCAAGGGGAACCTTTACCTAAATGGGATAAATCAAATAAAGATCTAACTTGTTGGCAGAACCTGCTGTTTTGCACTGTATTGCTGGAAGGCGAGCATTTTAATCAGCAGTTAGGTACCACAGATGGAGCTCCTCTGAGATTATACCCAATTTAGGCTATAGATGGGCCAAGAGAGGAAGTGTTACTTCTGTTGGACCCCAGCATCCAGAATCCCACAACTAACAGGGCTTCCTATTTGAGTGCTCCCCTTAATGTAGGACTTTTGCATCTTGAATAGAACGTCCCAAGAATTTTCCTAAGTGTAGTCATTTTCTATGTGGAGGAAGCATTTTATTAAAGCGGGAATTCAAACATGCAATCGTCCAACTGCGCACTGAATTAGCACAGGCCAAAAAGTGCTGTGTGTGGTTCCTAATCATCAAGATGTGTGGACAACCATCCTGGCTTAGAGCAGGTGCTTTTTCTCTTGCGTCTATGGCTGTGCTCACAGGGCACAAGAGACACATGTGTCCTGTGGAAAACCTAGATTTTCGTATCACTCTGCAAACACCATCAGTGGTCTTGAATCAACTGCACTGGGTTCCAGTGTGCTTTCTAGCTGAAGTCAAGAAGATGGTTTTGATTTTCAATGATCAAGCCTTTCGGGTTCTTATGAAAGCATTTTAAAAACAATTTAATAATGTATTTATATTTGTTTATTTTGACTGTGTGGACCACAACAAACTATGGCAAGTTCTTAAAGAAATGGGAGTGCCTGACCACCTGATCTGTCTCCTGAGAAATCTATACGTGGGACAGGAAGCAACAGTTAGAACTGGATATGGAAGAACTGATTGGTTCAAAATTGGGAAAGGAGTACGACAAAGCTGTATATTGTCCCCCTGCTTATTTAACTTATATGCAGAATACATCATGCGAAAGGCAGGACTGGATGAATCCCAAACCGGAATTAAGATTGCCGGAAGAAATATCAACAACCTCAGATATGCAGATGATACCACTCTGATGGCAGAAAGTGAGGAGGAACTAAAGAACCTCTTAATGAGGGTGAAAGAGGAGAGCGCCAAAAATGGTCTGAAGCTCAACATCAAAAAAACTAAGATCATGGCCACTGGTCCCATCACCTCCTGGCAAATCGAAGGGGAAGATATGGAGGCAGTGACAGATTTTACTTTCTTGGGCTCCATGATCACTGCAGATGGTGACAGCAGCCACGAAATTCAAAGACGCCTGCTTCTTGGGAGGAAAGCGATGACAAACCTAGGCAGCATCTTAAAAAGCAGAGACATCACCTTGCCGACAAAGGTACGCATAGTCAAAGCTATGGTTTTTCCAGTAGCGATGTATGGAAGTGAGAGCTGGACCATAAAGAAGGCTGACCGCCGAAGAATTGATGCTTTTGAATTGTGGTGCTGGAGGAGACTCTTGAGAGTCCCCTGGACTGCAAAGAGAACAAACCTATCCATTTTGAAAGAAATCAACCCTGAGTGCTCACTGGAAGGACAGATCCTGAAGCTGAGGCTCCAATACTTTGGCCATCTCATGAGAAGAGAAGACTCCCTGGAAAAGACCCTGATGTTGGGAAAATGTGAAGGCAAGAGGAGAAGGGGACGACAGAGGACGAGATGGTTGGACAGTGTCACTGAAGCTACCAACATGAATTTGACCCAACTCCAGGAGGCAGTGGAAGACAGGAGGGCCTGGCGTGCTCTGGTCCATGGGGTCACGAAGAGTCGGACACGACTTAACGACTAAACAACAACATTTTAAAATAAACAAGATGTAAATGGCATGTTGGCTAAAATATCTGAAAGACTACCCCATCCTGTACATGGCTGCTCAGAGGCCCTCTTACACATCCACCACCCCAACAAGCAAGTTTGGTAAGCACTTATCACTGGGCTTTCTCTGTAGAAGCACCTTAGTTATGAAGCTCCCTTTTGGGGGAAGCCAGGTTGCCCCCATTCTTGCTGAGGTTTCAACTGGCGACCAAAACTCTTGTAATTCAAAAAGGCTTTTAATCTCTGCCATTTCTTCTGAAATCAGCTTTTAGAGACTATTTTAAGCCTGCTTCTGGAGAACGTTTTTAAACTTTTTAAAAATAATGTTTTAAAACAGTTTTTAATCATTTTGATCAGCCTATTTTACACCTCTTTGGGAGCCCTAATGGACAGAAAATACTTTAAGTAAAATAAAAATAAATAAAACTTTGGACTTGAGCTAGACCCGCAAGACTGTCCAGTACTGCTTATATGAAGGTTTGTGTAGTTTTATATTGGTAAAGGATCATCATAAAATAAAACACAATGCATGTGTATTCAGAAGTCCTGGGTTCAGTGGGATTTACACCTTTGTAAATGTATACAGGATTGCAGAACACTTGCTTTGAACAGCTGAATGATGCTGCTATCACAGCTCATTCCTATATTTTCAATGGGCTCCAGTATAAATTAATACGGTAAAATAATAATTTCCTCTTTATTTGTTAAATATATGCTTGCTTCTCGCATGTCTTAGCCTATTTAGTATTGATTCCCTATTAACATAAGCCAGTTTTTTTAAAAATCATGTGCATTTTTTTAAAAAAATCTTATCCTATGTCATCTTCTTTTTTTGCAATTATATTGAAGTCCAGATTGCCTCCACTTTGACCATAGATATTTCATGGAGGGGTCAGCTGCTTAGTGCAAACAGAATTTTTCCTCTGTCCAGTCCTGACATGCCCAGGAAATAGACTACGGATGTTGCTAATCAGTAGATTAATCAGAGATGTCAGTGTGTTTCCTGAGCTATCTGCCTAATGATTCCCAAAGACAACTATAGAGGAAGAGTCGATTTGACAGGCTACAGTTTATTCCCCCTCTCCCCCTCTTTGCCTTTGTGCACATTCCATGCCTAAATCTCGGCTTGATTCTAAGGGATGTTAGAAGTTCCCTTGTACTGAGATAGAACATTAGTCCACCTAAGTCAGTGTTGTGTATACTGACTGACAGTATCTCTGTGGGGTATCAGAGAAGGGTTTATTCTGATCCCTCCCTGAAGACACCAGAGAGAAAATCTGGACCTTGGGAAGCAAAGGAGATGCACCACCTATTGAGCTTTGGCCCTTCCCCTGTAGTAGATTCAGTCATATGTGCTAACCACCCCTTGACACCTTCTTCATCCAGTCCCTAGCTCAATCATAATCCCTCCAGATGCTTTAACCTATTTTATCAGTCCGTCCAATATGGCCAATGATAAAAGAGTGGAGCAGCTTTGCTCCAAAATGCAGGGACGGCCAAAGTCCCCCCCCCCCACTCTGCCTTAGTCTGAAGGACCTCACCCAATGATGCACATCAGACCAGAGGATTTGGTGGCTCTGATGTCTGTGGGGCTGTGAATCCATGCCGGGTTTTCTTCCAGATTTTCCAGGAACTATCTAAGGTACTGAATCCTATCTCAAAAAGAGGATTCAAGACCAAGCACAATTTCTTTCCTAGAGTGGATTCAGTGACCCAATGACATCAGAGCCATCAGCCTCCATTGGGTCAGACATATTATGCCACTTGATCCAAGACAAAGCATCCTTTAACACCTGCTTACCTGTAGGAACAGAAAACAGGCCGTGGAGCAATTCTCTTCTGAACTTCTCAGTAGATACCAGGACATGCCATAAGAGTGTTCATCGCTGTGTCTATTAAGCCAATGCCCTTGGACCTTCAGTCCTTTTATTTTAAAATGTTAAAACTTGTTTCAGTCCAAGCGGATGGGAATAGGTTGCCAAAAGAGTCTCCTATACTTGTCCCAATTAGTGCCACCAGTTTTTTGTTGTTGTTTTTTTGCAGTAAAAAAAAACAACACATGTCTATTCATTGTCAAAGCACATTTGACATCCCTAAAAATGGGCATGGTAAAAGGTTTAAAATTACACGCACTGTGACAAGATCCACAAGGTGCCTTCCAGCTCTGATGTTCTAAGACAACGACGATGATAAAAGTGGAAGGAATAGTTCTTTTTATTGTATAATACTGAAACTTGGAGTCATCTAGTGAAATGAGTCAGGAAAATTTGGGCTAAATGAAAGGGAAAAAAATGCATTAATCCAATGGCTGAAATCCCATTGCACAGCTCTTCCTATGTGGCAGGCATGAGGTCATCAGCAATGAAAAATTATCATTGGGTGACGGCTTCCTTTAGTACTTTTGAGGTCATGTGATTTTGTTGCATTGTGTGCACCTTGAAATTACCAAAGGAAGCCCTTAATCAGCGGAGATTTTCCACTGCTGTTAACATCATTCTCATTATGCAGGCAGAGCTATGCAGCAGGATTTCAGCCGCTCTATAATCAACATACCTGCTTTGGTTTCTCCAGGTTGCGTTAAAACTCTTTTATGTGACACATCTCCTTACATGTTAGGACTTGAAGATCTGATGCCTCCCTGGCCACTTTCAAGACCTAGAGATTGTCGCAGGGTAAACCTAAGAAGAGAAAAACTAGCCCCAACTTACTGACGGCTGCAGATGAAGTTAGAGGATCCCTGGCCAGCTTTGGGAAACAAGACACCGTCTCCCTCTCACTGTGCACCACGTTTGCTTTGTTGCCAAGTTCTCAAGGCTAAAGGATGACAGCACTCTGGAAACCCGGCCAGATCATGTCTGCAAATACACCTCTGTAGGACTGGAGGCTTGTGCCCCGTGATCACACTCTGTGCAACCTAGTACAAGGAACACAGAGCGAGCCATTGAGCAAGTGCGCACGCCCTGTTTATCCACCGAGCAGAGGTAGAAGAGGCTGACAGCATGCCTTTCTCTTCCACGACCTCCTCCCATTTTGCCTTGCTCAGACCTGTTTACATCTTTTTGCTGCTAGGTATACTTTGCACAGAACTTTCCCTCCTTCCTTTCCTTTTTTTCCTTTTCCTCCCCCTTCTTCTGCTCTTTGTGAGCTGCTCTGAAAGACCTGAGTGTGTTTACCCTGGATGGGCCTGTGGTATTTCGCTTGGCTTTCCAGTTGTTCCCCCACCCCCCCCCCCCACCCCCAGGTTTGTAAGAGAGAATTCCCCAAAGCCATCTCCAACGGGCTGTTTTGTCCGGATTTCAAGGCCCCGGGCCTGGTATCTTTCACGCGTCAAGTTTGCTTAACCAAGAGCGTTGCCAAACCGACCCGACCCCCCCCCCCCAGTGCTTCCCGGCAGGCCATGCTCCGAGGCGACAAGTTGCTAACGTTGCCTCGACTGAGTTTTACAACTGGACTTCCCTGGGGTGGGTTGAGGAGGGGAGAGAGAGAGAAAAAGTCAGACCCATAAAGTGAAATGCTTTGGTTGGTTTGCCGGAGGGGGAAGGCAAGAAAAGAAGAGAGAGAGAGACAGAGAGAGAGAGGAAGAGAGAGCAAAAAAGAGGCAAAACCCCCAAGTCACTTCAAATGTTGCTTTAGGTGGAATTTCAGTGGCAAGTCCTTGATAAAAATGAAGTGTTAGAGCAGTTCTCCAACTCCCAGAAAAGTTTATCGTCGTTTTAATAATCTTTATAAAACTTATTTGAGGTGAGTGGTAAAAAAAAGGTTTCTGTTTTCTCTCCGGAGCTGATGGAGTACCATCTCTCTCTTCCTCTCTTTTGGTGCATGGCAGAATTTTATTCCAGGCCAGACAAACCAGGGATCATCCATTCTTATTACAGGTTTTCCCTGTGATCACCATTACCTGTGTAATTGGGTTTTGGGTGAAAAGTTTAATGAAGCCCTTTGACTTATCCTTTTTAATGTTCTGTTTGATACCTGTTCAAAGCTTCTCTCCCCCCCAGGTTCAAAATACATTTTAAGGCCAGCCCCTCATTAGAAGTGGGCCTTCTCTTAAAAAGGCCGATTAATTCATTTTTCAAACGTCTTCCTTCAGCTCGATGTACTGCAAACGAGTTACTTTTGTACGGTGACAGGTCAGTGGGAGATGAGCGCAGGCCTCATTTGCAAGCTGATCTTTTTGCTCTGGAGGGAAAATGTTTTCTCACTTTCTAATTGTGAAGGTAAAGGTTCCCCTTGACAATTTGTCCAATCGTGTCCGACTCTAGGGGGCGGTGATCATCTCCGTTTCCAACCCATAGAGCTAGCGTTTGTCCGAAGACAATCTTCCGTGGTCACGTGGCCAGCGCGACTAGACACGGAACGCCGTTACCTTCCCACCGTGGTGGTACCTATTTATCTACTTACATTTGCATGCTTTCGAACTGCTAGGTTGGCGGGAGCTGGTGTCTTCAAATGAAAACGTTAAAATTGAAAGCAAGCGGGATGAGATTTCCTTTAGGAAGTCTGCTCCCTGCTCATAATAATGTAAGGACCCACCATGTCCTCACGGACTGCCTACTCACCATTATTGTAAAGGGGCTCTGGGTGCTTAGCAGTGTACATCTCTAGTTAAGCAAGTTTGTTTTTGAAGTTAAACACTTTAAATCACTTATTGCATTTTAATTATTTTTATAGTTTGTTTTTCATGTATAATTTATTTTGTTTTTAATTTTACTTGTTCTCACATTGTGAGCCACCTTGAGTCTTCTTTATCAGGAGAAAGACGGCATCTAATGATACTAAATAAATAAATAAATAAACGAGCAAGACTATTTCATAGGAGGTGGGAGTCATGGGTCAATCAGGATTTTCCCCTTGTGTGGAGTAAGCTTAGAAATGTATGTCATTATGCATATACTTATTCATTCATTCATTCATTCATTCAACTTATATACCACCCAGTACTGACATATGCACTCTCTGGTGATTGATAGCCAGCATAAATAATCCACAGAGTAGAACAACAGCAATTACAAGCATCAATGGCAAAACAAAACAAAAAACAAATAAGGGGACCCAATGACTCTCTGAAATCTAACTCAAGTAAGCAAATTTAAACCACAGTTGAACATCAAGTAAAACACATTAATAAAAGGCAGCTTTGAACAATTCTGTTCAAAGGGTCTGTTCAGAGTACTGCTAAACTTACATGCAATGGGGGAACATCATTGATAGGGATTTGTGGGTAGCAACTCTCTCATGTGTGTGTTCACTGAGTCAATAAGTTTATACAAATATCCCAATAAGCAGCGTGATAGCATCATATGGTCACATAGCCACTCAGTCTTGGCTACATGATATCACTAAGCCAAATCTGAGAGAGAGAGCAGGAAGCATTGTCTTCACTCGTAATAGGCCTGCTATGAGCACCATGTATCAGAATTACCTATGTGTGTCTTGAATCCAGACAGAGCAGTTGTCAGATTGATTGTAATGAAGATCTCCCCATTACAATCCTCTTACCTTGCTTTGTTCTGCTTTCCATGGGTTCACACACTTTTTTTTCTTCCTTCAAAACCTCTCAGGATTTTTCCTACCATTTTGTACTGGGGGAAGAGTTTAGCTCTGTGGCCTTTCCTAGCATTAGCACTGTGGTACTTTATTTTAGATTAGGCATCCTTCAGCCTCGAGAGACTATGGTAACGTGCTCTGTATGGAGCACGTTGGTACTTTATAACATTAGCACTAATGCACCAGCCCAAAGCATTTACACATAGCTCCTGCTCAAAATGCAGGCAGCAGGCAGATGGATTAACCACAATAATCCTGACCATAAATGAACACTTCAAGCCCCCAAGATGCTACTTCTTGCTTTTCTCCCTTCTTGTACCAACCTGGCTTCTTGTAGGGTGAGAATATCTGAGCAGATCAGCTGTGGCACTGGTCAGGCTGGACACATGGAGTGATCATGGCGTGTGAGGCCAGTTCAGGGGTTCCTTTCCCAGATTAAATAGAAAGTACTGCATCATTACACACTGTAACCGGGCCCCTGGGGGGGGGGGGAAGAGAAGGCAATGTAGAGAATTCACTGACTGAAGTTAGTGCTGACTTTTTCCAGCAAAGGGATCCCTTTCTTTTTGCATTCTGTGAAGATGCAAACTCCACTAAATCCAGTGAACTTTCAACACCAAGCAATGTAAAATGAGGTGGAACGAGGTGGCGCACATACTCCATCTGCAGTACTTTGTCCATATTTTAAGTGGATGAATAGTGTAACCACATTTTGCTGCACTCTTCCCCCATGGAAAAGTGATGCAATGAAGGATGCATTTAACACGAGGTTATTTCTTTTATAAATGCACTCTCCTGTTTCAATGAGCCTTCGTTGTATAGCACTGCCTACTACTCAAACCATAAATGCGTAATCTATTTTAACATGGCTATTTTGTGTCCTTCAGAACAAGGAAAGCTGAGACACAAGCTGAGTAAGTTCACACACATTATCTCAGTAATCTTTGCCACAATCTTTTAAGGTAAATCAGTCCTATTATGTTCATATTGCAGAAAATGGAGTCTGAGCCAGAAAGGGGATTTTCTGGGGATATCCAAGTTCCTAGCTGAGTCAGTTAGCCAAGAGGCTGCGTTAGACCTTCCTGCTTTGTTCTTCTGTTTCCCCCCTGCTGAGTATGGCTTGGCTTCTCTGCATGAGTCATCTCCAATTGCTGCTCTGTATGCACTTTCCACTAGACTACTGCTCCTAGCTCTTTGTAGTCTGGGTTGTGTGGGCTGATCAGGAAGGGGCAGATGAATAAGTGCCCCTGCCTTTGTTTCCTCATGAGGCTGGATTAATTGATCTTCAGTTTCCTCCAACGCTATAATCTATCCATGATGCTCCAGTGCACAAATTCTAAAGATATCACTAGATGATGATGGTGATGATCCACTCGGATAGTAGATATACTGGCATAAAACACTTTTGCTTGACTCATGCAGACACAAGATCTTTGGTCTGGACTCTTACATTCTACTGAAAGAGAGGGAACACATCACCATTTGGGCAAACAAAAGACGGCAGAGCTTGGTATAAGATGTGAATGCGCTAATATAGTTGTATAGACATAATTTTGGAAATTTTGAATTGTGGTGCTGGAGGAGACTCTTGAGAGTCCCCTGGACTGCAAAGAGAACAAACCTATCCATTTTGAAGGAAATCAACCCTGAGTGCTCACTGGAAGGACAGATCCTGAAGCTGGGGCTCCAATACAGTACTTTGGCCATCTCATGAGAAGAGAAGACTCCATGGAAAAGACCCTGATGTTGGGAAAGTGTGAAGGCAAGAGGAGAAGGGGACGACAGAGGACGAGATGGTTGGACAGTGTCATCGAAGCTACCAACATGAATTTGACCCAACTCCGGGAGGCAGTGGAAGACAGGAGGGCCTGGCGTGCTCTGATCCATGGGGTCACGAAGAGTCGGACACGACTTAATGACTAAACAACAACAACAAATTTTGGAAATAATTGCTAGAATTCAAGTAACATTTTATTTTGTTTTATTTTAGTCATATCCTTTCCATTAAAATAGAGCTCAAATTAAAATGTGCTGAAACAATATGTACCAAATAGTTGGTGGGTAAAACGTGCTAATAAGTGCACACTTAAAGAAAAGTATGTTGAAAAGATACATGAATTACAATGGAGGAAAAAGACTTGTTATATGAGAAAGGGTCACAAAGGATCATGGGTTTTACAGAGATTCGTGTCCAAACCTCCCTTTTAAAAACCACTTCTCTGTAAGAAAACTGTTTTTCCTTAACGAATTTGTAAAATAAAACAAAACAAAAAATGTAAATAAAAACTTTTCAGAAATCTGCTGGAGCTACTCTTCTGGAGTTTTGTTTTAGTTTACTGAGTACTTATTGAAACTTTCTAGCTAGGAGGCTCTGACCATGCACTGAAACAAATTTCAACTGGGAAGTGCCATAGCGCTAACATTCTTTCCTGGAACAAAGCAAGACTAAAAAAAACCACATCTTCAGAAGAGATGAAAAGCATAGAAAGTCAAAGGAAAAGTCACTGTACTGAGAATTACAGGAGTAATGTCATACGGGCAATGGGAAAAAATGGATAAAATCAGTGTCAAACATAGTATGCTATGGAGAAGAAAAATTCTCTGACTGGAACTGTCCACAGAGGGAAAGAAATGGCAGATGAAATTTGGGGAAATGCAGCAAAGTGGAGATATTTTCACATTCTTGAATATCTACATTTTGGCCTCTTCATTGTAGAATTTGCATTGGAAGAGGTTCCTCCCCCATAATTGGCCAACAAATCTGAAAGAACATATAGAAGATACTGAACAAAATTCCATCATTTGTTTCACTTTTTTGGTGAAAACCAGGAAAAAGAGGTAGGAAAAGATTATTTCTCAGATTATTTAATTTTGGGCTGTAGATGACAGCTATATGTTTGATTGTTTCCTCTAAACATGGGGTGCCCAGGAATCTTCTCTTCCTAACAGAAATAATATGTCAAGAAGAAGGTTGAATGTTTTTGCTTAATAAGTCATTCTCCATAGGATTTTGTAGAAAAAGCAGGTGACCACCCTTTTCTTCAGCACCCAAAGGATGCGGTCTAGGAAAAGCTAGCCTGGATAGTTTTGTTGAAGGACAAAATCGCCTTCCTACCCGAGTTTAAACTAAAAGATGAAAGAAAGCATGATGTGACAATCCCTGAGCAAAAGATCAAGAACAGGAGACAGTAACTCTCTTTTCTGATTTAATGACTTATCTATTGGTCAAATTAGATGCTACAAGATAAGAAAAAACATTAGTGTTTCCACCTTGCAGGTACTCCCAGCATTGTGGGTACAACTAACAGGCCGGGATGCTGGCAAGTCTTCAGGTCCGAGTTCCAAACCTGAGTCTTCAGGTCTGAATCCCAAGTTGGAGTCCAAGTTTTCGGGTCGGAGTCCCAAGCCTTGAGTCTGAGTCTCAAGTTGTTTGCCTCCCTTGGGCAAACGACTCGAGGCTTGGACCCAAAGACTCGGACTGTTGAAGTCTCAGGGAACTAGGATGTTTATCTGGGTCTCCAGATGGGGAGCCAAATCTCAGAGCGTTCAGGATAAGAAAGTTTGATTTCTGCAGGTGACGCGTATTTAAAGCCTAGGCACCCAGCGCTACCTATACTCATCTGGTCCTTCTTTTGGAAGAAAGATGGGATGTTGAATCAATCAATCAACCAACCAATACACTGCTGTAACATTAGCATACCAAAACAAACAGGAACAAGGAGAGAGAATGCAGAGAGAGTCAGTGAGTACGTAAACTTTTGCCTCTTATGTCATTTAAAGCAAGATAGGAGAAGCAGCCCAGTATCACAACTTGTGAGCTTTCTTGTTGTACCATCTCTGGCACCATTAGGGTGCACCCTGAAAAGCAATTTTCCATGAGCTGGCAGTGGGTCTTCCATCGGAGTTTAGGACCCAGAAAAATTCCCCCTGTGCCACATGTGCTGTTGGTAAGACAGTATGCGATGCCAGTCCCAGCAAGAATGATGGCTACCATAAAGGTAAAGGTAAAGGTTCCCCTTGACATTTAGTCCAGTCGTGTCCAACTCTAGGGGGCGGTGCTCATCCCCGTTTCCAAGCCGTAGAGCCAGCGTTTGTCCGAAGACCGTTTCCGTGGTCACGTGGCCAGCGCGACTAGACACAGAACGCTGTGACCTTCCCACCGAGGTGGTACCTATTTATCGACTCGCATTTTTACATGCTTTCGAACTGCTAGGTTGGCAGGAGGATGGCTATCATAGTTGCTACTGAATGTATTTTTCCATCTGTCTGGCCACCAAAAAAGTCGGGGTTCTGTCGCCAGTTCTGGATTGGTTAGCAATGCTTTCTTGGGATTCAAGGCCCTTTTACATAGAATCTCCTTGGTGTCATTTCCATATTCATTAGGCATAGAAAAGTCCATTCACCCTTGCCCTGCCCTTGCCAACTCTCTGTGACATCACAAATATCTGCCTCTTAGTCTCAGATTTGGTTCAGGGAATGGGAGTCTGCTGACCTGGTAAATTTACTCATATGTCAGCAATCAGGATGCAAATTAAGTGGATGTTTAACTCCTGATGACTGATCACAAAGCAAAGCAAGCTAATTTGCAAGCTAAGATCAGTAAAGCGTGTGGGACTGTAATCCAATAGTTTTTAACACTTGAACATTTATGAAGAGTGTGATCAGACAGGCATACGTTCCGTCGTACCAGAAAGGGTGGCTGTGCAAAGAGAGATTTCTCTTGAAGCAGGTCTTCTGCCAGGGAAAAGGCCCAGCCCAGTTCAAATAAAGAAGCAGTCCTACAGATGAACCGAAAAGGTCAAACTTCAGTATGGATTGGGACAGGGTTGGAGCGCAATTCCCTGTACGTTGTATGATTGACAGGAAATAGACTGCACTAGACTGCTTCACAGATGGTCCAAAATGTGATCTATTTCCTCTTGTGATCAGACATAAACTCTTAGTAGTACCTAAAAGGTAAAGGTTCCCCATGACAATTAAGTCCAGTCATGTCTGACTCTAGGGGCCGGTGCTCATCCCTGTTTGTAAGCTGAAGAGCCGGCGTTTGTTCGTAGACACTTTCTGTGGTCGTGTGGCCGCCATGACTAGACACAGAACACTGTTACCTTCCCACTGAAGTGGTACCTATTTATCTACATGCATTTGCATGCTTTCAAATTTCGCCCTTCAGAAGAGATATTTTGGAGGCTTAATTTGGGACATGTCGCTGTATTTATCAGCTCAAGCAAGATGCAAATGTAACCCCTATGAAATATTAGTTCCATCCTAAGGAGTGAGCCCTAAGACAGAGTGGGGCTGTGAGTAAGAGATTTATTGCAAGCTGATTCCATCCAGATCAGTGAAGTTATTTTTGGACACAAAACCAGACTTGTCCCAAGTGAACGCCATTCCAAACCCCTTGCTCTTCTTGGGCTAGCAAGCAAGCAAGCTGTCTTCCTTACTGGGACCTGTTTTAAGCTATTGTATGTATGCAGTTACACATGTGCACACTTTGGCACGAAAACGCCTTTGCAACCCACTTCAGCAAAGTGAAAACAAGTGTTTAGCTGTAGAGGAAACCCTTTCCCCTCCAGCTCAGCAATTAAGGAGAAAAAGGAACCCCCATCTCTGCTTCTTGCTGGCTTGGTTACTAGGGCTTCTCCTTCGCTCCAAGGCTTGGAAGGATACCTACATGCCTTCTTCCCCTTTACACCCTAATTGTACTTCTGTTTCAGTACAATTGTGGGACGTGGTAGCGCTGTGGGTTAAACCGCAGAAGCCTCTGTGCTGCAAGGTCAGAAGAAGACCAGCAGTCGTAAGATCGAATCCACGCGACGGAGTGAGCTCCCGTCGCTTGTCCCAGCTCCTGCCAACCTAGCAGTTCGAAAGCATGTAAATGCGAGTCGATAAATAGGTACCACCACAGTGGGAAGGTAACAGCGTTCCGTGTCTAGTCGTGCCGGCCACGTGACCACGGAAACTGTCTACGGACAAACGCTGGCTCCACGGCTTGGAGACGGGGATGAGCATCACACCCTAGAGTCGGACACGACTGGACTAAATGTCAAGGGGAACCTTTCAGTACAATGCAGTTAGGGTTCCCAGCTCAGCAAAAGAAAAAAAGAAAAAAAGAAACCCTGTGCAGAGGAATCATTGCTAGGATATCTAAGGGCACTGCCAAAGCATGTCCCATAATCAGACGCATTAGATAGTCAAAGGGTAAATCTGCACTTGCCTGTTGTGAGTCTTCTTATGGGATTGAGGCAGTGGGCAGATATTTGTTCAGTTCACATTAGGTCTGCTTTCACCGGCAACCACCAGAAGATTGTGCTATGCTAACTGTGTTCAATATTAGATGGGGAGCGCAAAGGATCTTGTCTCGGCTGTCACTCGTATGTGGCCTAGGCAGTGGGCTTCATCTAAAAAGGGAGGATCCGAGCCTGGAATCCTTAATCCCAAACTGTTTGGTGCCTATTTTATTTCACACTATATGATTGAATGCCACAGCAGTGCCATGAATCACTGTCAGTGCTCTGTATGTTTTACGCCCCTCTGAAAAGCAGGGTTGTATTTTTGCTGCTTTTGTAAAGTCTTGCAGAATTTATGCCCACCACTCTGCATTAAAACATTTGCACTCTTTATTCATTCCTCTTAGATTTATGCCTGCCTTGGCCGACGCTGCAGAGAACTGTGCCTCTGATGAAGTGATTTCAGGGACAAACTAAGGTTTATTGTTATCAGACATGATCTGGCCCCCCTCGTGATGATTTCTGGCTAGAGGAACAAAAAAAAAGGAGGAGATCAGGGGAAAGAACCCTGGTTTCCCATTCAGTTCCTCCACTCCCCTTAAGCTCCAATATCAATGAATCTTTAAACAGGAAGAACCATTTCACAGAATCGAGGGTGCTGGTGAAGACATTTAACTTCAAGAACTTGTGACAGCTTGTGAAATGAAGAAGTGAAATGTTTTCCTCCCTTTTGCTCCCCTGAAGATGGAGAGAATGCTAAACCATCCAGAAAAAAGGGGAAAAAATTGGCCTCAGAGCAAATATTTCAGAAAAGTCTCTGGGGGTGGGTGTATGGAGGTGGGGGATAAAGGCCAAGCTGAACAAGAAAAGCCATCAAAGAGCGCAACCAGGTGAAGGGATGCATTCCCCATCTTAGCTAGGGGGAGAGGGGAACGCTTGTTTATTACTTCTTTGACAGGCAAGGACCTTTTTACCTCAGCATCACCACCAGGTGAACACCTTTTCTTAAACTGCCTATCTGCCTTGAAAATAGTATTGGTAGCTATCTGTATAAAGCGGGGCTGCTAACATGCAACTTTGGATGGAGGAAGGGAATGGCCCTCTTCTGAGGTAACAGACAAATGAGGCTGACTACACGGGCTATTTAGTCTGCTGTCTGGACCACTGCAGGGACTGGCTGGTGTCCTCTTAAAGATGGTAATCAGATGATGCTTTTGGTAGAGCGCACCAGCCCATGCCCAGAGCATCCGTACCCACATCTTTCTGGCCCCGTCAAGGGGCTTCTAAGGTTTGTCTACACTAGCAGCAGGGAGCAAGCTAGGGTGGGCTGCTTGGGAATGGTCAGGCTTGATTAGAACAATCTAATCAAGCCTGACCATTCCCATGGAAATGGCTCCTGCCAATATTGTGAAGTGGCTTAATAACCGAGCCACGTCCGGATATTGGCAAATTAATCACTCCCCCTTCTCGGCAGAGGGCAGGGGAAGTGAATTTTTGTTTGTTTGTTTTGACTGTATGCAGATAATGGATGATTTGCTACATCAGCTCTAAAAATATATATTTTAAAAGCTTTTCTTTACCTCACCGTAAAGTGTCAAGTGAGAAACCGCCCACAGTTGAATCCACAGTGGTGGCTTTGAAGGCAGGCTGTTTCTCAATCAGCCCTTTAAGAGGCGGAAAGAAATTTTAAAATATTTTTTATAACTGATGCAGCACCTCAGCAATTCTGCAAGCCAAGAGGACCTTGGCTTGCATACATTCTCATATTCCCTAGCCAGTTCCTGAGAATCAGAAGGCCAAACCGAACGCTTGGTAAATTGTCTCTTCCTTGAAAGTATCTTGTTTTCCCTTCTTCTCAGAAAATGATTTCTAAGGCTAGACAAAGTGGCTTGCTAATGAAGCCAGTGTTTCCTTCAACTGACCAATAACAAAATGAATTTCACTGACATGCAAGATACAGAGTTGAGTGACAGCAGGTGCTATGACAAATATATGTTCTTTGGCTGTTAAGAAAGCTTTCTTTCTATGCCCTAACTATATTGAGCAGTTTAACCCCCAAATGAGACAATTTTTCAAAGCCCCAACATTACATCGGTAATTACAGCAAGAGCACCTCAAAACAACTTCTACAGCAAGTCTCTGGAAACTTGGCATAACGAAATGTACTTTTAGGCAGCCTCTTAAATTTTTGAAGTGAGGTAGCCTGGCTCCTTTCCCCGGGTGTGTGTGTGTGTGTGTTTCAAAGTAGTGGCACTTCTACAAAGATTTCTGCTCTGTAAACTGACAAATGCCACATTTTCCAAAGATATTTTTCTGAGGATATTTTGTATATTCCCTTGTCTTTTTTCTCAGTGCCCAATCTTTTGCCCCGGGAGAAAAACAAAGGATGTTGAAGAAGTTTCTCCACATCTATGTGTGTGTGTGTGTGTGCCTCTGTGTGTGTGTAGGTGGCATCCTTTTGACTAACAATCTCTTGCAATGAAACTAGTCCAGATCTCTGTGGAGGATTCAACATGGTGGCCAGGCTGCCAACGGAATTATTACTGCTGTCACTTGTGGTAACAGCCGTTACCAACAACAATAAAAGCTTAGTTTAAAATGGTGAGCCCCATTCTGCTGATTCATTGGACTTGACATCACAAAATGAAGGATAAGCAAGTATTTGAAGAAAATAGCCCTATTCAGGCATTCAGTAAAAGGTTAATCCTGGCCCATAAACAGAGAGAGCAGGCTAGTTCCAGCTGCACACACTGACCCCCTCCTAGCTCTGCTGTGTAGAAAGCTAAACATAAAAATAGAGCAATCTTCACTGTGTGGTGTATTTGCACAATAGAAGAAATTCTGATTTTGAGGGTGGGGATTCTGATCATGTGACCACCTGCCAAGGACAAAAAGTATTATCCTCTTCGAATTTAGCTCTCCATGTGCAAGAGCTAGGATGGAGTGGGGCTAAGGTTAGACAGCTCCCTGTATTCAAAGGCAGAGCGTCTGATGTTCAACGTCAGAAATGGGGAGAGTAATACATTCCTGTTAATGTTTAAACCTGAAAACACTGAATTTGTTGAATTAGAACTATTAATTCATCCATTAAATTGTTTGTTCGAAAATAAGCCGTGGGTTTTACAGAGCACTATACAGTACATGGATGACATTGGACTCTTTATCGGTTTGCTTTCGCCAGCCTGGCATTTTTCCAGGTGGACTACAAATGCCATAATACATATGCTAGTTGGGGATGGTGCTGCTACCATATGTGAAAACAATTAGGTTGGAAAAGGGTGGGTTTCCTAACACAGGCTCTGGTCTCACCACCTGACAGAGATACAGTACCTATCTATATCCATCAAGAGTGCCGTCAACACAGGCCAATGATTTCTTTGACCACTTTTAAATGCACTTCTTCAGCAGAACACTGTAGAAGCTTTTCATGAAGGGATAGTTTCAATAAAAGGCTGCTCAGATCCACCCCCCACCCCACCCCAGCCATACTCTCCCCAAGACTGTACAGGTTCAGAAATCCTGCCTCCTGCATTTGCTGGTTAAAGAAGTTTCTGACAGCTGTTATCCAGAGAAATCTGAAGTGCGAGGATTAAGAATCACTTGTACAAAGCTGGTTCTCAGGCAGAGACATCTGGGTCTTACTTTCTGGTAGCGGAAACAGTAGGAACACAGAGGCATGACATAAAAAAAAAATTAAATCATAGAAAACATGTGAGCACTATTTTTTAAACCATTAGATAAACTGAAGCTTCTTCTCTCTGTCATTGAAGGCCTCATACGGGTTCATACTGCTACAGGATACCTCCACACAGACCAAAGGAGTAACTGTTTAATGAAGGGGTGTAGGCACCCCCACCTTGTTGCCCCATGGTAACATTAATAAAATCCTTCAAATTAAGTGCTTTAAAATAGGGTAGATTGGGACACGATTTGTCTTGAAGCCTATTGGCAGGTGCTCACCACATGCCTTAATCATTATAATAATAATCGTAGAACAAGAGAGCTGGAAGGGACTCTATGAATCATCAAGTCCAGCCCCTGTCAAGGAGGCCCAGAGGGGAATCAAACTTCCAACCCCTGACTCTGCAGCCAGAGACCCTAAACCAGAGGTCCCCAACCCCCGGTCCGTGGCTCTGTGCCAGTCCGTGGCCTCAGCCGGACCAGGCTGTGGAGACAGACCTCCCCACCGCCACCCCCCGCACGCACTCCCCCCTGCACAGCCCATTTGCGCCTGCGCGTGAGCATGAGTGCGCCCGCACGAGTGCTGCACCGCCCTTTGCGCATGTGCACGAGCGTGCACGCGCCTATACAAGTGCCCCCCGCTCCTTTGCGCATGCACACGTGAGCACACGCGCGCGTGAGAGAGAGAGAGAGAGAGAAAGAGCGCTCCTTCGCGCATGTGCGTGCGTGCTGGGGGGTGCCCCGCCTTCCCCAGCCGGTCCGCGGGGCTAAAAAGGTTGGGGACCGCTGCCCTAAACCACTGAGCGATCTAGCAGTTCTCATTTGAAAAGAGAAGAGTTTTGTTTAAAGGATGGTTTTTGGTTTAGCTTTTCACCCCCTTCTGGGCACCCTGAATTTAGTGGCATCATGGCAAAATTAAAAGAAAATATGTGCTTTTTTAATATACGTATATACAGCCATAGATAGATAGATAGATAGATAGATAGATAGATAGATAGATAGATAGATAGATTAGATAATTTTAGAACTGCAGAGTTAAAAGGGACCCTATGGATCATCAAGTCTAGCCCCTCTCTAGGAGGCCCAGGGGGGAACTGAACTCTAAGCCTCTGGCTCCGCAGACGGAGACTTAAACCACTGAGCTAGGTAGCTAGCTAGCTAGATATTGGAGGATAATAAATGTTCCCATAAATGTTCAGTACATGCTGTGCATGCTGAACATCCCAGATTTAATTCCTCAACCTTTTCCAGTTAAAAGACTTCAGTAACATGCAGGGGCATAGGCTGAGCTGTTGCCAGACATTAATAGGCTATATGGACCGGTCACCTGGCTCTGTATAAGGAAACTTCAAACATTTGCTTATATAGGCCTGGGTTGAGGCCATCATGTGTAACTTTCACCCGAGATTGGGGAGGAAGCATCATTCCCACTGGCAGTCATCAAGCCAAATTATTTCCATAGCTATTAACGTTCTTAAATTCGGTTCCATGTCACCCTTACAGGCGCTGCCAATGCAAATATATTCAGGGTCAGAATTTTTCCAAACCTGAGCAAAGAAGGGGACAAAGAGCCATTTAAGTGGCAGAACTGGAGCTATAGCAAGCCCTTGGAATCCTAGAAGAGTTCGACCCACACTGGGGTTGTAGACGAGGTAAAAAGCAGCAAACAGGTTTCCTTCACAGAGTTTACCCTCAAGAGTGTAAAAATCAAGCCGCCTTCTCATAAAATGGCACTGTTAACGTTGCCAGAGGATTAGATGTCTCTATCTGTCAAAGTCTATTAGGCCTCATGGCTAAATGAAGCCTGCATATTCAATGGTAGTGTGTCACAGGCTCACAAAATTGTAAAGTCATCTAGTCTGATTTTCAGCCATGCACCAATCTACAGCTAAAGCAACCCTGACGGATGGCCAGCCAACCTCTGTTTAGAAACCTCCAAGGAAGGTCACCAGCTTCTTCAGTAATTTATTCCACATCTCTCACTGTCTGGAAGTTCCACCGACTGTTTAGTCAGAATCTCCTTTTTTTACTAGTGCCACCCATCAATGGATTTCCATGCCTGAGCAGAGATTTGAACTCAGGGCTCCTGAGTCCTAACCCATCACTCTATTCACACTAGCTTTCAACTCCCTGAATTCTCCAGCCTGAGTGAGTGGTCATGCTGACTGGGGGCTTCTGAGAGTTGTGTCAAAAAAAAAAATGCACTTCTCAAACTCAAGGTGGCACTAATTAATGCATTCGATCCATTGCCACCAAGCCTTGAATTAAACAGGTGTTGTTCGCTCCATGCCAGGGGTGATCCCTTAAGGACAAGAGGGGCACTGAGGCTCAAGCTGCTCACAACCATCCCACTTCAGCCATGGCAGAAGGTGGATGTGTGAAACTGAGAGCAAGAGCGAGCGAGAATCCTTCCTCTCCACCCACTTGCCTGCATGTGTGCATGTGTGTCTATTTGTGTGTATATTAACAGCCACTCTTGCCCCAGCTGTGCCTACTTGGTTGCGGTGCCTTGTGCCCCACCCCAGTGGGTACTGTTCTGTGCAGTTTACCAGCCATTCCCTTTTAAAAACAAAAGCATCCAAAGAGTCAAAGAACCTTCTAAAGATTTGTGCCAGAAACCTGCAGCTGGAAGGAAGGGGAGAGGGACGGAGGGAACCAGAGCTCTCCGTTGAGGCAGGAAATGGCTCTCGGTAGATGGCAACCATATGGTGAAGTTGATAGATTTGGCGCCTCGCAGGCATTGCTTGATGGCTCCATTGATGACCTGGCAGCATAACAGAACGTGGCTTTCTGATTCCCTGCCAGGATCCTAATTGAAGCCTGCTTGCTCTCTTGTTTGCTAACACCTTCCTTCAAACGGTACACACCGAGCCAGTGCCTGTGGCAACGGTTGGAGACTCACAACCCTGCCTCTGATCCCTGCTGGAGGGCGCGGCCCCTGAACTCGGCTTGTACAGCCCCCCCCCCCCTCCAAATTTTCTGGCCTGTTCAGCCACTCCCTTTGAAGACCTGGATTCGAATCTGTTAGGCGCTTACAGAGAAGCAGGCAGGCCATGTATGGAACGACCCAAGCTCAAGAGAAGATTCAAGCATTTCACAGCAGATCTGGAAAAAATCTGAGCAGATAAGGAGGTGGTGGAGGAGGGCCTTCAGAGTGTGTTTGGAAATCTCTTCCTCCCTGTGGGGGTGTGCAGGGGTAGGAGAACAACGCTGAGCTCAGAAATGCAGATAAGTGTATCAAGTTGTTGCTTCACACTGGCTCCTTGCGGTGCATTCCTCTCTTGGCAAGAAGATCACATTTCACACCCTTAGCACTGTTTTGCTTTGGGAAGAAACCATCTTGGCTGTCTGTCACAAGCGTGGCATAATTCTCTACTGCTGTCTGTCATCTGCAGCCTTATCTGACATACAGAAAATTAAAGCCTAGACCCTCCCAAGCAGTCCACTCTAAATCCTGGTTTGATGCAGGATGTAAAACGGCAAAGCATGATCTAATAGCCCTATACAGGTGGTACAAAACACAGAAGCTGGCTAAGATTCCTCCAGACTGGTTTATACTCAAGAAAAACTATAAAGCCTTGATTAGGAGGAAAAAGTATCAAGCTCAGAGAGAGATATGGGAACGACTGATATTAGCATCCGAACTTAAGGACTCAGCCTTCTTCTGGAGGATTGTGGCAGGGGGTACGTGGGACTACTCTCCCAAACCCGACTGCTGCATCCTCCCCATGGTCTGGGAACGGTATTTCCAGAGCATTTATGCTATGCATCCGGAGAGTGCTTCAGATTCGTTTACACCTTACGAAAATTTACCAAATTGGCCCGCGGTATCCCCAAGGTGAAATCTCCTCCTTAATTTGCCAAACAAAATCGGGTAAAGCCCCTGGCACTGATTAAATCCCAGTAGACTTGTTGAAGGCCAACCTGGACTGGTGGGCCCCAGTCCAGGCCTCCCTATTTTCCTGGATTAATTATACAATGTGTATTCCGTAGGACTGGGGATTAGCCATTACAGTATCAATATTTAAACAAGACAATAGAGAAGACCCTGATAATTACCGTCCAATAAGCCGACTTAGTACAATCAGTAAGTTGTATGCAAGATATCTACTGGGGAGGCTTTCGGACTGGCCTCAAACAGAAAATATATTGACCGATGTGCAGGCAGGATTTAGGCCAGGAAAGTCTACCTTGGATCAGGGCTTTAGCCTACAACATCTAGCTCATAAATACTCCTCCCCCCAAGGAGGCGCCTTGTATGCAGCCTTTATTGATTTTAAGTCCTCCTTCGATTTTATCCCAAGAAATAAACTTTGGGCCAAATTTGAATCTACGAACATAGACAGACGACTGCTTCTGCTAATGAGACGACTATATGAAAATACCCACCTTAGAGCCCTCTGTAATCCAGCTGGAGTTCTATCCAATCCAATCCCAGTTTTCAATGGGGTCAAACAGGGTTGTATACCGGCTCCCACCTTGTTTAACTTCTATATTAATAACATAGTTGAAGATTTATCTAAGCCTGAATTTCATCCCCCCAAACTGCACTTACATCATGTATCAATGCTGCTTTATGCAGACGATGCGGTTCTACTCTCATTAACATGTGTGGGACTGAGAAGACTCTTGAGGGGGCTTTCTTCCTACTGTAATCGAGAGCAGTTAGTAATTAATTACCAGAAGACCAAAGTTCTCGTGGTCAGTAGAAGAAGAGTGAAGCACAATTGGGCTATCAATGGTCATCCCATAGAGCAGGTTTCCAGCTACAAATACTTGGGCATAATCTTTCACTCCTCGGGTTTCTGGGCCCCCCACATAAAGCATGCAGCACTGAATGCTCATAAAAGTGCAGCGGCATTAACAAGATTTTTTCACACCAAAGGGGGGTCACCCTATCCCCTCAGCCGTTCAGGTTTTCAAGGCTAAAGTTATTGCTGAAATGCTCTACGGGTGCCAATTGTTTGCTTTATCTGACCTACGTCCTCTTGAGGTAGTTCAAACCAAATTTTTGAGATCTATTCTGACTGTACCCCCCTGTACACCTAATACAGCCCTTCGTTTGGAGGCTGGCCTAATCGCCATAAGAGCACGCGCCAAAGTCCACATGTTTAATTACTGGCTAAAGCTTCTCTTCTCTTCAGAAGGCTTGGCACAGATGTCACTTTTTGACTCCTTTCAATCAGAATGGAAACTACAACTTACAAAAGAAATAAGGCAAATGGGATTTTCCACCAATGTTCTTTTGGCGATGGGGCATGTTGGTGCTTCAGCGTCAGCCTATTCTCCAGCCGTCCCACTCCTGCCTGCTTCCTTAGCAGAGGTAGAGGGCCTCTGCATGGAAGTATGAAAAACAGAACACCTCTGGGTAGGTTTGTATACTGGGCCAGTGAGGTGTTGTGGTTAGAACTATGGCCTGAGTTCAAATTCTTGCTTGCCCATGGACATTCACTGGGGGAGTGGCACTGGTAAAATCACCCCTTCAATATCTCACATAACTTGAAAACCCTATTAGAGTTGTAAGTCAGATGCTATAAGTTTGATGTGACTTGACAACACATAACATATGTTTGTTTGTGTGTGTATATATAAACTCCCTTTTCTAGCTACCTACTTTCCACCAGCATCCCAAGGAAGGAAGGAATTTCTGTAGTGGTTCAACATAGTATATCTTTACACATAAGGCTTAGACTGCTTTTGATCCTTTTCCCATGCCGGCTTTGGGAGCACCTGGCCTTTTTGCTTGTGCAAAGGAAAAAATGGAGGAGAGGTATTTATACTGTAAGTGAGGATTCTAGCTATATTGGGACTTAAGTTTGTGTTACAAACTCAATGGAAGCAAGAGATTTGTTATTGACTTCCTTCTGTAATGCTACTGAACATTATGCTGCCAATTAGGGTCCATGCTGAAAATGCCACTGTGTTAAAGTGCTGGCAAGTGGCGTGTACATTTAATGCCACGTAATTCACCCACCGGGGTGGCACCCTCGTGTGAAAAGCGAAGGAATGCAGGGGGGATCCAGAAGTCACCAATTATCACACTGGACGTAATTGGGGCCCTTTGGCATAATACTCCGAAATCAGGAAGTATTTTCCACTTAGGAATTTGCCATATAGAAAAGTTTTGAGAACTCTCCTAATGAACAAAACCTGTAAGACCTTTCCAGAGATGGGTATCAGAGATAACAGGTTTTGACAGCAAACACAACACACTGTAAGGCGGGGGGGGGGCAATGAAGGAGCGGGGTTTGTTTTGCCACGAGAAAAGAAGAATAAGAGGTGACACAACCGGAGCCATGAAATATTTAAGAAGCTGTCACTGAGAAAATGGAGAATGATTGTTTTTCCCTTGTCACTGATAATCAGAGAAGAGGCTGAAGCTAGGACAAGAGGTTTAACTTGCCAGAAGGTCAGTTTAGGTTAAATGCCCCACGCAGATACTGACAGATGCTTATAGCCCGATAAGTAATGGCTTGCACCCATGCATCTCATTTAAAACCCAGCATTTTGCATTAAGAGGAATATTTTCACTTAAAGGAATCAAGCCGTTTGCCAAGGGAAAGAGACGGAAATCTGTCCAGCAGGATGCTTCAGAGGGAAAGGCAGCGGCTGCTGCAGAAACTGTTTTAAATAGTTTAGGCGAGATTGCTTAAGCTCTTTGTTCTGTGCAGAACACAGAGGTTAGAAAAGAAGTCATTGGAACTGGGATTCTGCATGAAAAAACGGTCTATTTTGCATCTCCTGGATTCTTTTCTGGGACAAAGTGCATCTTGCGTCAGTGTTTTGGAGAAATCAAGGTATTACTCTAGCCCAGTGGCTCCCAATCTTGGGTCTCCAGATGTTCTTGAACTAAAACTCCCAGAAGACTTTACCACTAGCTGTGCTGGCCAGGATTTCTGGGAGTTGCAGTCCAAGAACATTTGGGACCCAAGGTTGGGAACCACGGTTCTATCTGGAAACTTTGTTTCTACCAGTGATGCAGTGCAGTGGTCCCCAACCTTGGGCCTCCAGATGTTCTTGGACTACAACTCCCAGAAGCTTCCACCACCACCTCTGCTGGCTAGGATTTCTGGGAGTTGAAGTCCAAGAACATCTGGAGGACCAAGGTTGGGAACCACTGATGTAGTGGAGCCTGGGTTTGCAGGGTCGAAAGCCCGTAATAAGTAACAGGAACTATGACATCATCTCTCTCCTCTCCTACCAGAGTTGCCTCTTCACTTAGCCACAGTCTCATAATACATTTAAGCAAAATCGATTTTCTCAGATAGAGTGTATTTTTCCCAAGAACAGTATATTTTTGCAGGCTACCCCCACTGTAATCCGAAGTATTGAGGTTTTTTTTGTCTTTAATGGGTAATTAAGAGCTATTAACTTTACAAAACACCTGATCTTTATTTGCTGATATAGATAAATTCAACCCCCAGGATTTATGTATTCTTCTTATGTGGGAGGGCTGACTACAGGGAGCATCTTTGAAGCTCACCTTCAAACTGAGCATTACACAACTGATTTCTACATAGGGATAGCATGCTTACGTTCAAGTTGATCCTATAAAGCAAAAGTTACTTTTTTCTACAAGAGGGGAAAAGACACATGAAAACCATGTGTACGTTTTTTAAAAAGAGGTCACAATATGTAAATTGAATAACAGAGAGAAACCCATTTCAGTCACAAAGAAAAACGTGTGCATTAGGAAATGTACAGTCTATCGAAAATTGGAATGTCAAAGAAAATGAATATGAAAAAAATACATATTCCTTTCCATACAGAGAAGGAAAATAAAGGGTAGGGTGGGATTGCTGCTAGGATTTACAGAAAGTACATACAATTGAAAACGACTGGGTTTTTTTTAACCTGACTAGTGGAGATCTGCCCTCACAACACATATCAGAACCAAGACTTTGTGCCCTGCATGTCCCATGAGTGTCCACGTCCCCTTTCTCCTCTCTCTTTCTTTCTCTCTGCTTCTCCCTTCATTCCTGCCTCTTCAGAACCACTCCAACAGTCATAACAGGAGGTGAACCCAATCAGCATCTCTTCTAATTCCAGGTAGGAGAAAGTAAGATTATTGCAGTTTACTCCCAAAAACGCCCTGCAGCAGCTCCATCACTGGTTGTTTGCACCAGTCACAAATATGCTAGCTGAAACTGTTCAATTTGGGCTCTCTGCTGAAAGCCAGGACTACAGTTTCCCTTCAGTTATTTCCATGATAATTTACTTCATATTTTTTTAATGATGCTTACAAATTGGACAACATTGAAAAAGCGTAATTCAAGCCCAAAATGGGCTTAAATGTGTTTGATTTCCCCGAGGAACATAAAATAGTTGCAACTGCTTACAGGGAATGAAGCAACATATATAAGAAAGACAGAGAGAATGAAGGAGTGAGCAAGAAAGGGTTCTCTTAACCAGGATCATAACCATTTTCCGCCACTAGACAAGAGGCAGGAAAACAAGAATAAATTTCAGTTTGTAAGGCAGGCATCCTTATTGCCAGTTGTATAACCTGTAATGGGGAGTCCTCTGATTAAGACAATATCTTCTTCTAAATCAGAGATGGAACCTTAGTGAAAAATGATCATGTTACATAAATAGTTAATAAGGTTTTTTTTAAAAGGTACTTTGTTTCATTTTGGCAAAACAGGATCCCCGAACGAGGTTGCAAACTGAACCACAAACCAGCCCAATTAGTCAGTTTTTTCTGGTTCGTAGTTCAGTTCATGCCGATCTCTAGTGGAAAAATAAAAGTAACCAAAATTTACATTTACAGTACAAAAGGAATGAAATTATCTCTTGTTAACTACTATAAAGTAATATAGTGATCCCTTCCTTAATTGAAAAAGAATGAATATCAAGTTATTAATTGTTTTATGGCCCCAATCCTATTGCTGATTTATGCTTTTGTAAACGAAGAGTCGGACACGACTTAACGACTAAACAACAACAACAACAAAAGGAAATAATGTTAAATCTTAGCAGCAAATTTCAGCTCATTAACAAAGTGTTGGTTGGATTCCTGGATGTGCAGTCCTTACAATATTTCCCTTAATCATCATCATCATCATCATCATGTGCCATCATGTCAATTCTGACTGATTGTGACCCTTTCCAGGATTTTCCAGGTAGAGAATACTCAGAAGTGATTTACCATTATTTTCTTCTGGGGGCGTCTTGAGACTATGCAGCTTGCCCAAGGCCACACAGGCTGGCTCTTCTCCTAGGAGGCACAGTGGGGAAACAAACCCCCAACTCTGTCTCTGTGGCCAAATACCTAAACCACTGAGCTACCCTAAGGTTTCCCTTACACAGGTGTTAATTTAATCAGCCGGATTTTGGCAACAGCAGCTAGCAACTAGCTGTAGATATCAGAGCTATATAATTATAAATAATGACTTTTTAAAAGTAACTTGACAAGCTTTATTAATATCCATTGCTGACTATGCTATGCCTAGCTCAGAGATTTCCCCCTGATTTGAACAACACCGAGTATCATTCACAAGAGTATTGCATGCCAGCGATGGGAAATATGATGTCATCAAAATTTCAGGAGGAGCAAAAACAGTGTGGATGGACCAGCCACCCTAAAAGCTGGCCCATCCACTGAGCTAGCCAAATACCAGAAGAGTCAGCAAAAATAATACCCATTTCTGCAGCAATTGGTTGCAAAACAGAGACTGCTAGTCTCAGCAGTAGTGGCAGTGTACGGCATGACTTAAGCAGAAGAGTTGAGGATGCTTGCCACTCCAGTACAGAACCAGTTTGGGTACATCTGGAACCTACTGCATCAGCGGTGGAATTGCCAACTTGTGCTCTGAATTTACTGCAAGATAAAGCACAATGTATTACATCAGCATGTTTGCTAAGTATTTTAGTCCTTTCTATTTACCCCTTAAATATTAGGTCAGGTGGAGCTGGTTGAACTTCTGGGTTAAGACTGTTTCAGATCTCAGATGAAATGCCAAACCAACACTCTGCAACTGCTTGTGATGATTACATTAGGCATCCTTCAGTCTCGAAAGACTATGGTAACGTGCTCTGTATGGAGGACTTGGAACAGCGTCTAGTGTGGCTGAGAAGGCCAATTCGAGAGTGACAATCCCTTCCACACTGAAGACAAATACAATCTGTCCCCTGTCCAGCTCCCTGATTTTGCTGCTTCCGTGACTGCCTCTTTGCCTCGGTCTGCTGGACAAGGGTCTCTTCAAAATGGGAGAGGCCATGATGCAACGCCTGCCTCCAGGCTGAACGCTCAGATGTCAGGGTTTCCCATCTGTTGAGGTCCATTCCTAAGGCCTTCAGATCCTGCTTGCAGATGTCCTTGTATCGCAGCTGTGGTCTCCCTCTGGGGCGATTTCCCTGCACTAATTCTCCATACAGGAGATCTTTTGGAATCCGACCATCAGCCATTCTCACGACATGCCCAAGCCAACGTAGATGTCGCTGTTTCAGTAATGTATACATGCTAAAGATTCCAGCTCGTTCTAGGACTACTCTGTTTGGAACTTTGTTCTGCCAGGTGATACCAAAAATGCGTCGGAGGCAACGCATATGGAAGGTGTTCAGCTTCCTCTCCTGCCGTGCACAAAGGGTCCAGGACTCACTGCAGTACAGGAGTGTGCTCAGGACGCAGGCTCTATATACCTGGATCTTGGTATATGTCGTCAGCTTCTTATTGAGCCATACTCTCTTCGTGAGTCTAGAGAACATGGTAGCTGCTTTGCCAATGCGTTTATCCAGCTCGACATCTAGAGAGAGAGTGTCAGAGATCATTGAGCCAAGGTACACAAAGTCATGAACAACCTCCAATTCTTGTGTGGAGATGGTAATAGAGGGAGGTGAGTCCACGCCCTGGCCCATGACTTGTGTTTTCTTCAGGCTGATTGTTAGTCCAAAGTCTTGGCAGGCCTTGCTAAAACAATTCATGAGTTGTTGGAGGTCTTGAGCAGAGTGGGCAACAATGGCTGCATCATCGGCGAAGAGGAAATCCCGCATGCATTTCAGCTGGACTTTGGTCTTCGCTCTCAATCTAGAGAGATTAAAGAGCTTTCCGTCTGATCTAGTCCGGAGATAGACACCTTCTGTTGCAGTTCCAAAGGCGTGCTTCAGCATGACAGCAAAAAAGATCCCAAAAAGGGTTGGTGCGAGGACACAGCCCTGTTTCACTCCGCTTCGGATGTCAAAGGGATCTGATGTTGAACCATCAAAAACTACAGTGCCTTTCATTCCCTCATGGAAGGACCTGATGATTTTAAGGAGTCGAGGTGGACATCCAATCTTGGGAAGGATTTTAAAAAGGCCATCCCTGCTAACCAAATCAAAGGCCTTTGTGAGATCTATGAAGGCGACAAAGAGTGGCTGTTGTTGTTCCCTGCATTTCTCCTGCAACTGTCTGAGGGAGAATACCATGTCAGTGGTGGATCTATCTGTAATGATTATGCTCTCTGTTTCAACAGCCCAGAGGTATGGGGGTAGCAGCAGCAAAATGACCCTGTGTACTATCTTCCCATTCCCATAAATGCTGCATTCAGTCAACGCAGCACTTATGCGCATACAACTTGTGCCCCATCCCATGTGCAAAAGAAGATCTAGCAAATGACCAAGATAACACTATTGAAGTAGCCCACTTAGGGTCAAAAGTAGTCTGAGTATCTCAACATTTTAGATTTCATATATGTCCACAATGTCCACAATGTGGGCAGAATTGGCATCCGGGTCTGTGGCAGGGTTTAATGCCCCTACTTGTGTTGCAGTTTTGTGGTCCATTGCATGTTAGTATGTGCTTGAGATTGGGGGGTTGTCTCCCACCAAGGGCTTTGGAGAGTGAAATGTTCTTGTCAAGAATGAAATCTCGTGGATTGGAACAGATGCGATTGTATCTTAGGGCTTGGCTGTTACGCAATGGTCTGATACAAATAAAGAATGAACTAGCTCCCCAAGGAAAAGCATTTTCTCATCAATGCTCAGATGTGGTTTTGTATGATCGAATCACTTCCAACTTATGCCAAGCCTGTCAATGAACAACCTCCGAAAGATAAATAATTAACGGTCCAGCTTGCAAACTCAAGGCTGTGGCTTCCTTTATTGAGTCAATTCATCTCATGTTAAGTCTCCCTCTTTTTCTACTGCCTTCCACTTTCCCTAGATCATTGTCTTTTTTTCAGCAATTCCTGTCTTCTCATGATATGACAAAAATCTGATTGCCTCCATTTAGCTATTTCTGCTTTGAATGACACTTCATTTGACCACTTGTTTTTCTTTCTGGCTGTCTATGGTATATGTAATTCTCTCCTCCAAGACATTTCAAATGAATCAAGTATCTCCCCTTGCCAGCTTTCTTCACTGTCCAGCTTTCACATCTGTAAGTAGTAATTGTGAATAATGTGGTAGAGATTATGTTGGTGTTGATTTCTAGTTATGAATCCCAACACTTGTGAATCTTTTTGAGTTCCCTCATAGCTGCCCTCCCACATCTCACCATCTTCTTTTGATTTCTTGTCTTCACTCCATTTTTATGATGATTGAACCAAGATACAAAAAAAACTTTAACAACTTCTATTTATTTGTCATCAAAATGTAAGCTACATATTTCTTCTGGAAACATTATTTTTGCCTTTTTAAAAAAATGTTCAGCTTCTCTACCATTTAGAGAAGCCACACTCCCAGAATGACTGAAGTATGTAAAAAAACTTACAGTTACACTGCAAAAGGAGAGATGTTATCACTGGTTGAGGTATGATGTAATATAGTTACCCATTTTTCATTGGAGGAAGGAATAAATGGCAAGTAATTTATTGGGAATGTTTAAATGATATTTGAGTACATGTCTCTTTATGCAGACTTTTCTGGAACTGACGTCTGAATAACACATTGCACCCTCCAGTGTTTATTTCTGTTCCGCCATCTTACCTCTTAACTATGTCTATGTTGATTTTATTTTACAGTGTATGTTCTATTTTTTATTTTGATTTGTTTTTGATGTTGCTTAATTTTTGGTTTATATCCACCACTGATGGTTATAATTTGACGACATCTTTAGTTTGTTCTTTTATTATTATTATTATTATTATTATTATTATTATTATTATTATTATTAGTAGTAGTAGTAGTAGTAGTAGTAGTAGTAGTAGTAGTAGTAGTAGTAGTAGTACTGTAAACCGCCCCGAGTGGCCTTGTAGCCGGATAGATAGAAGTCGATTAAATAAATAAATAATATAATATAAATAATGAGTTATTTAGAAATAGTTATTTCCAAGCTCTGACTGGCGTGCATTCCAATTTCAGAAAAGAGTTGAAATGTGAACCCTTCCTTTTCTTATACACATGAAATGCCTCTTGGCAGGTATATGCTGCACAACAGATTGCGATAATGTCCCCCACCCCCAAATTCAGCATGGTTTTAGAAAAGGGAGGAAAAACCATGGATAAATGGGTCCCCAACTGTACACATACAGATATAGGCAACCACCCCACAAAGTGTGCATGAAGTGGGTCATACAAGGACATTATCTGTGAGGGAATCCAGACAGCCCTCCTTGCCTTGTTGCAGTGTTAAAATGTCAAGATCGCTCTTTTCCATATCAGCAAATTTCCTGTTGTATTTTCTCACAACTATCTTCCCAAACTGATGGGCACTGCCTCTCTTCCTTTGAGCTGTAGCCAGAACCAGAAATGCAAACCGAAGCAACGAGGAGGCATCTGATAACAGTAGAAAGGAGGAACCTGCCCATCACAGTCTGATGGGTCATAAAATAAAGCTTGCCTAATGTTGCCTGCAAGATTTCAAGACTGATACCTACAGTATATGTTGTTAAAAATCTGAGAAAGAACCCATATTTCTTTCTTACTCTGGATTTTGCTGGGCTGTGCATGATTTCCTCATGGAAGTATCACTTCCTCGTGGAATTTCACAGATGTTCTGCCAGGGGAGTGGTTCCCAGTGGGGCGTAGTGGATGGAGTGATGGACCAGGACTCTGGAGAACAGGGCTCAAATTCACACTTGGCCACGGAAACTCATGGAGGGAAGTGGAACTGGTAAAACCATTCCTTAAATATCTCACTTGACCGGAAAAGCCCTATTAGGGCCACTGTAAGTTGGTTCTGACTTGACAGCACAGAACACACATTCCAGGATAAGGGGTGCATCACAGTATCTCCCACCTCTACATACCAGCCAGGAGCATATTAAAACCTAACCTTGCTTGGTTTCCTCCAGTGGACACAAGAGAAATGCATTTCTGGAGGGTATGTATGATTCTCTTCTAAAATGCAGCATTCCCTTCAGCTGGTCTTAGAAGAGAAGCCAGTAGCGCTTTTGAAGAAAAAGAAGTGTTCATTCAGGGCCTGTCCACACTGACATATAGCTATGGTATATGCATCATTGAGTGCACGGATCAAACAAACAAACAAAGCCCACGTCCGATTGTGTTTCTACTTGCATCAAGCCATCCTTCCCCTTTAAGATTGGTATGCTTAATTTGGGTCTTTGTAGATCTGTTCATGTTTAATGCTTTTTAAAATGTTGTCTGCTTTATCGTGTTGTGAGCTGCCCAGAGTGGCCCTGGTAGCCCAGATGGGTGGTAAAGAAGTTGAACTAAGTAAGTAAGTAAGTAAGTAAGTAAGTAAGTAAGTAAGTAAGTAAGTAAGTAAGAGCAGTTGTGCACATTTCTGGCCCAACAGTAGGACATGCTTTTTCTTTTCTTTTTTTGCATGCTTTGTTTAGCCGGGAGATGGTACCTTCCAGCAGCCTCAGTATTGTGGTTGCAAATTCTGAGAGAGAGTCAGGGGAGATGAAGAGAAAGGAAGCAGGGAGTGTGTGTGTGGGGGGGGGGGGGGAGGATACAGAACAGCAGGGACAGAGGGAGTAAAAAGCCATGGAAAAAGTACTTTTGCTTTCCCTGAACCTCCAGAGACAACCAGGGGAAGCATTTAATGGTTCGCTGATTGGGCTACAAGGACTTGTTTATTGTTGAGATGGGAGGAGTGTTGCAAATTATTATTATTATTATTAGTTTTATGGCCCATTGCTCTTCTCCCCCACCTCAACAGACGCGTTGTAGGCTGATCCACCCACACCCAAAACGGCCAGTCTGGACAGGTTCTCGAGTCGCTTCTGCTTTCCTTTAGAAGGGCTAGTGGGGCTCACAGAGAGTCCGAAGGCTGTAAAAACAGCCTTGCTCTGGAGTGATGTATTCAAAGAACTACGGAAATGGAAACGGGTCTAAACAGGCATGAGGCATCTAGTCCCACCCTCCTGTTGTTGTTGTTTAGTCGTTAAGTCGTGTCCGACTCTTCGTGACCCCATGGACCAGAGCACGCCAGGCCCTCCTGTCTTCCACTGCCTCCCAGAGTTTGGTCAAATTCCTGTTGGTCGCTTCGGTGACACTGTCTAACCATCTCGTCCTCTGTCGTCCCCTTTTCCTCTTGCCTTCACACTTTCCCAACATCAGGGTCTTTTCCAGGGAGTCCAACCTCCTACCTAATACAAGATCGATCACTCAGGATACAGCTACAACATCCCGAATAGAACTTTGCCCAGCATCTCCTTCGAAAGAGCAGCCTTAATCATGTCCTAAGCAGACAGCGATCCCAGTTCTAGGATCCATGCCAGCACTAGCCCCCAAGAAAAAAAGTTTATTGAACCTGTTGGTGGGCTCTGACGTTTGGTGGGCTGTGTGTGTTTATCTTGGCAGATAGCAGTTTTACAGGCCTATTCTTGTCAGTACCTGAGGGTAAATATCCTGCCAATGATGCAAAATGTTCGTACGAGAGCACACATTTAGTGGCCATGAACAAAAGGAATGTTTATAGATTTATTTACTTATTTATTTGTTTTTTTTATTTGCAACCTATATTTTATCTCTCTAATTTTGTCCTTTTTATGTTGCAGTATTACACCTGTTTTATGGCACAATATTCTCAGGCTCTGAAGTGTGAGGTAGCCAGAGCCTTGAGAATATCAATAAAAAAAGAGTGTTTTTTCCTCCTCCTCTCTTTTTTCCTTCTATTTTCTGCACATATAGAGAGCATCTACAGAAGCACTTTCAGTATGTCATGAATTGTCCACGTCATGTTCAGTTGCACCATTGGGGGGAAGCCTGAGTTCACCCTAGCCCGGAAAACAGCCACCACTGTAGGCCTTATGCAATCTCCTGGGGCAACAAACATGATTCTGGATCATCCAAGTGATGACTAACAGAAGGAACTCAGAACAACAGAAGATTTAGTTGCTCCTAGATGAAGTGCATGATGTGTTGGAATAATAACAACTTTATGTGTTAGGAAGGAGGCCCTCTTTAAGATTCAAGGGAATTCCCTCTTCTCTCTTCCCTGCTCTCCAAGCAATTAGCAAAGTTCTTTTCCCCCAGGTTTGCCCCTCTCCTCTTCCTGTTTGTTTCTGCTTCCTGCTGTGTTTTTATCTTCTCCTTTTTCTTGACTATTGCTGAGAGTAGACATGTAAAACTCTGCTTCTGCCCTCTGCCATGGCAGACTAAGCATGCCACATGCTTAAAGGCTGGAATTTCTTCTTTTTAATCTTCCTTACTCCTCTGATTGTAACTGAAGATTAACTGTGAGTAAAGATGCTTTTTATTCTTTCTACCTTAAGCTAGTTGTAAAGTGCATATAAAAGTGAGTTGGTTGGGAGCTGGGATTTTAGCTATAGCGTGTTTCCCTTTGCTGTAGTTAGTTTATTTTGTACTTTATGCTCTGTTGACAAAGGGAATCAATCAAATTCCAGAAAAAATGCAATATATTGGAGCCTATTATTCCATTCAATAAAATTCTGTGTTTTGCCCAGTTAGAATTTGGATGTAAACAATCCTCTATGGAATTTTAACAGAAATATAAATCCTTGGTTGTTGCATCCTCAGAACTGCTGTGTCTTGCAGACCTCTAAGAATCACTCCATTAGTGTCCCTAAACCCATCACTATTCCACATAGTCAAAGGTTCCAACTCTGCCTGCTGTATTTATGCAGCATTTCTATACTTTCCAATAGCATATCTCCTAATGGTTCAAAAACAAGAATGCATTGCTCTTATGGTAAAATACATACTAGAAAAACCCAGCTGTCCTGCAATAGCTTGCCAACAATAATTTAAAACTGTTGTTATTATTTATTTTTGTGATGCCAGGTCATAGAAGTATCCATATATGATATTTAAACAATACAGTAAAATATGATGTACAAGTTTTTTAAAACTTCAAGATTTGAAACTAAAAACACACACAGTAACATAAAGTTTAAACACATCCTTACCTATGTACCAAAGCAAACATCAGTCAGTAAACATATCAAAAATGCAGTACCAGGCTAGAAATCTCCAAAGGGAATGAGCTATGGCTGAGTAGAAGGAGTAAATTGTAAATAATGGAGTCAATAGTCTCTCAGCTCTTTGCAGATGTTCAACAGGAAGATATGTGCTTCATGGGGACTTCATGTTCATGTGCTTGCACAGTCCTGCACCATGCAAACTACCAACCAAATACATTTCCCTCCACTGTGAGATTTAAACCTTAAGAGCAGTGGTTCCCAACCTTGGGTCCCCAGATGTTCTTGGACTCCAACTTCCAGAAATCCTGGCCAGCACAGCTAGTGGTGAAGCTTTCTGGGAGTTTTAGGCTAATTTATTTAATTAATTAATTTAAAATGTTTTTACCCCACCTTTCTACTTGAAAAGACCCAAAGCTAAGAACTAAGAACATCTGGGGAGCCAAGGTTGGGAACCACTGCTTAAGAGACTCTGGAGAAGGAATCTGAACTCTGAAAACTGAGACCTACAACTTGCAGAGATAATTGTCAACATTCTTAAAAGGTAGGGCACAGAGACAGCGAGATGGGTCAGAATCTGGACAGTAATTTGTCAGTGATGGGTGCCAAGGGGGCAGTCAAACTGGGTAAATGCAAGGTTGAATGTAGCACAAATATTGTGTTCCTTGGCTCACAAAGTACTGAAGCATTTTCTGCTTTCCAGAAAATAGCCAAGAGAGCCAAGATTCTGAAGGGCAACTGGACAGCATAAGAGTGTAAGAATTACTTTACTTGTTAAGCCCAAACAAACAGGAATGGGCATCAGATCTTTGTAATATCTCCAACATATTTTTTTAACTTAGCACTCTAATTTATTCTTGTATGCTGTGTTCTAATTATTTTATTAATTGTGCTTTCCTTTTACAGTTTGTTTAATTTAACATTTATGGTAAACCACTTTGGTGACCTTTTGGCAAAATGGTTGGCATAGAGGTATGAATAATAAATTTTAAAAAATGTATTTTTCTGTGAAAAAATGTCTGATCCTTTAAAAAAAAGCCACGTTTAGGCTAGTTGCTTTTACCATATTAGAGAAATGTTAACACACACACACACACACACATTAAAAAAAACTTCTTTTCTGGAGTTCCTAGTTTTAATTTTCAAAATGATGACCCGTCAGGTCCTTTCAGATAGTAATACAAATATAATAATAATTAAACCCCCCCAACATCGTGGCTTTTGGTGGGTGAGAACATAAAACACTTGTATACTGTTGAATGAATCCGTGAATTAGGAACAGTGGGGTGGGACATTAAAGATTAAGCTCGGGGGTATGTTTAAATGCATGTGTACATGTCTAAATCTCATTTTTAGTTGTAGAAGGAGTAGCTGTGTTAGTCTGTGCAAGCATTATAGGTGAAAACAACAAAAAAAGTAAAAAAAAAAAGACAACAGCATGGTGGCTCCTTAAAGACTAACTTATATATTTTTTAATGTGAGCTTTTGTGGACAAGTCCACTTCATCAGACATAAGAGAGAGATAACATGGCAAATATTTATACATGGCATCAAAGTACAAATATCTTGTTTTTACTTCACAAATAAAGATGTGTGTGTGTGTGTTTGTTTTTAGAGTTTGAAAAAGGAACTATTTTGGACTACAGTTTCAAGAATCCCCAGGCCAACATGGCCACTAGCCATTCTGTCTGGAAGAGAGAGGGGTTTGGAAGGGGCAAGCCAGAAAAGCCATTTTTCCATGCTCTGGTTTGGAAATGGGTGATTCCCCCTCCCCTTTGCATTTTTATCAGAATTTGCCAAAGCTTGGAAATGTTAATTTCCTGAACCACAGCTTTTTGAAATCCTGAAGCCAGTGGCCATGTCTGCAAATTTTGGCTTTATAAATCCTGGTGTCTTGAACGCCCCAAGTATACACGGCTTTCCTTGGACAAGACACTTCCTAGCACTTTACTGAAGACATCAAGAATAAAAAGCAAGATTGGGAGGCTGTAATCAGATACTAAAGAGCTTCAGGATTGGGGATGGCAAGTGCCGCAAGGAAGTTCTTTCAGCTTGAGGTGGGGGGACAAATGTGATTTCAGAGACTCAGTGCTCACTGCCACCTTGCAATGATGACTGGTGCAAGGGGGAAAAGAGAGGGATCAAAAACATCCAGATTTTTATGTACTATACCTTCAAGTTGTATCTGTCTTCATGGTGAACCTATGAATTCATGATCTCCAAGTGTTCCTTAGGAGAGTTTTTTCCAGAAAGTGCAAACTCAAGGCTGTGGTTTCCATTACTGAGTCAATCCACTTTATGCTGAGTCTTCCTCTTTTCCTACTACCCTCCACTTTTCCTAGCATTATAATCTTTCCCACTGATGTGTTTTGCCTTCCCATGACATGTCCAAAGCACAATAGCTTCAGTTTAGTCATCTTAGCTTCTGATGCGTGTTAAGGCTGGATTTGATCTGTTATGCTATGCTATGTTGTTATGTGACATCAAGTCAGTTCTAACTTATTGTGATGCTCATCGGGGTTTTTGAAGTATGTGAGATGGCCAAGGAGTAGTTTAGCACTGCTACCACCCAATAAGTTTCTGTGGCTGAGTGAGGATTTGAACTCAAGTCTCCTGGATCCCAGCCTGCTATTCTGTGCACAGTACTAAACAGTTTTTCTGATTTGATTTTTCCAGCATTCCAGGGTGTTTGTAAAACATGACAACATCACATTCTATATGGATCATTTCCCCCCCTGTGAACCTTCTTTTCACTGGCTAGCTTTCACATTCATACATTGTAATTAGGAATATTATTGTATGGATGTTCTTGGCCTTGTTTTCCAGTGACACATCCTTACATTTAAGAATATTTCCTATTTTCTTTATAATTGCTAACATATTTCATACCAGAATATTTTAGTTAAAAGCTCTTACTGCCCATAAACCAGCCTTAGAAGAGGTTTTTCAGAATTCGGGGGAAAATATACAACCACAAAGTTATGGTGTCATGGGAAAGGTGCCTGCCTGACCACCAGGAGAACTGGGAAAGTGTAAGATTTCCAACCCTTGGAATAAAGATATTCTCCTCATCAAAGCAGCAGGCTGGTAAATCTAATTCTGAGAAAGCAATATAGGGACTGGCTGGATAGCTCAGTGGTTTAAGTATCTGGCTGCAGAGAAAGAGGTTGGGAGTTCGATTCCCCACAGGGCCTCCTGGGAGAAGAGCCAGCCTGTGTGGTCTTGGCCAAATTGCACCGTCCCAGGGCACCCCCAGAAGAAGGGAAGGGGAAACCACTTCTGAATATTCTCTACCTGGAAAACCCTGAAAAGGGTCTCCATAAGTCAGAATTGACTTGACGGCACATGATGATGATTATTATAGGGACTCTTTATAGGAACAGACCACAAACTGACCCAGAAGCATTCGGAGCTTGAAAATCATCCAGGTGGGGGATGTGGGAGAAATTTCTATTTGGCGGATGCCAGTAAAAATACGTCCGATCAGCACCTCCCAGACTAATGTGTGAATTGGAACTTAATTATCCCATACCTTTTGCACTTCCTGAATGTCCCAATGCAGTTCTTGGCTCAAAAGCACACCCTGACATCCGTTTCAATATATGTCTGCTGAGAGAAAGCGCATTTTGAAAATAAGTACTTAAATAGGCGTTAACATCCAAAATTTGTGCGCATTTGAAAGTAATAATGATAATAGCAGATTCGTGTGAAAACAGGATGGAAACAGATGCTGGAATCCATGAGGAAATAGCGCAGGCTAGGAATAGCTGGCTTTTTGCATGCCTGCATGCAAGAGAAGAAGGGTTGGTAAAAGCTAGCCTTGTGAGGGCTATCATCAACCCATAGTCCCATTTTTACCACATGGAGAACGAGACCTATGGTACCACTGGTGGAGACTTTAAGACTTGCAATGGTAGAAAGCCACACCAAGGAAAACATGCCATCTCTGTGGCTTTTGGGACCCGGCCAATGGGGACCTGGGTGGACTTTTTCCTATCCATTCTACCACAAGAAGCGCAGACAGGATGTCTCAAAAGGGAGTTAAGGTTGTGGGACCCAGTGTCAGGAGAAGCCAAGGAGCTAACGAGACGCTGACAGCTGGCTGTTTTTCTTTCCGGATGCTGTTTCATGGCTCACCTCTTCTCCAGGGGCCAAGGCCAACCAAGAGCCAGAGAAAGGATGAGAGAGAAAATGAAGTCGAGATATAGGGTGCCTTTGGAGTCCCCAGCCAACTGTAATGAGATTTGCACTGAGGATGTGTGTGCATGCTCATGTCCTCCTTTGGGAAATATTTCCCAGGAATGGTCCCTACAACCATCCTGCTACATAGAGTATCTGAAGCCAGCTGCCAGCTGCAAGGATTTGGGGGGGGGGGGGGGGAGAGAGAGAGAGAGAGAGAGAGAGAGAGAGAGACTGCCCAGGCTCCAGCATAAGGAAGCGATTGAAGCTTTCATGATCTGTTTAACTGGTGACATATGTTTCCTGCAGGCGAGTCAGCAGTGGGCTACATGCTGTCGGTATGAGATATGGCAGCTCTCAGATTCTTATTGCAGCTCCAAAGGACATCTCTCCTTGTGGCTTAGAACGATGGGGAAAGACGGCTGTATCCTAGTGGTTGGAGTCTGATGTGGTTGCAAGCTGATTTGTTCAGTCCATGGGGAGCAGTCAGTGGGTTATGACTGGACAGGGACGCAAGGCGATGATGAGTCAAAAAGGAGACTTGCAGATCATGTTTCCTGGTGCATCGTACAGGATATACATCAAGAGTTACCTCCAGGCTCTCAGTGCTGGGAATATAGGCCCAGTGCACACCTCCATTTTTTTTAAAAAAAAGATAAAATCCAATATTTAACCTTGATTGACTCTCCCAAGAAACCTGCGCTTAATATATTTCCGTTGAACTGCCAGTCAAGTTAGATGCTGAGCCTGTTCTAGTCTTAAGCGACCTCGGCTGGGGAGCAATCTTTAATTCAGTATTTTAGCGCTGAGTTGACATTTCATTTCATTTCAATTATTTATTTATTTATTTACGTACTTATTTACTTCAAATATTTTATCACCCCACCTTTTTCCTTAAAAAGGACCAAAGGCAGGTTTTACATCACTAAAAGACAGTATTTCAAGCTAACAACTGTAAGTATACACATACTAAAAAAGTATCAAATCAATACCACATTAAAAAACATAAGTAATACCAAAACACATTCAAAGCAGTAAGGTAAAACAGTCCATCTAAAAACCCCGCTCAGGCATCCAGTCACTGAGCCAAAGCTTGCCTGAAGAGAAAGGTCTTTGCCTGCTTGTGGAAGGACAGCGAAGATGGGGCCAGGCTGGCCTCCAGTGGGAGGGAGTTCCAAACTCTGGGAGCAGCGACAGAGAAGGCCGTCTCCTGTATCCCCACCAAACACACCTGTGAAGGTGGCGGGACTGAGAGAAAGGTGTTCCCTGATGATCTTAACACCTGAGGAGGCACATAAAGGGAGATGCGGTCCTTGAGATAACTTGGGCCCAAGCTGTTTGGGACTTTGTAGCTTAGAACCAACACTTTGAATTGTGTCTGGAACCAGACTAGCAGCTGCTGGAACAGGAGGGTTATGTGATCCTTGTGACCAGCCCCAGTTAGCAATCTGGCTGCTACATTTTGGACCCACTGAAGTTTCCTGACACTTTCCAGAGGCAGCCCCACATACAGTGTGTTACAGTAATCCAGCTGGGACGTAACTAACAAACATTTCACCATGGCCAGATCAGATCTTTTCAGGAATGTGGCCTGATTCAAAAGTGCTGACATTGCTTTCACTGGAGTTCTTCTCTGCAGCACTTGGACTTTGACCACCACTTATCCCTCCTACCTCAGTTTACCATTTCTTCCACTTGCCACCACTCACCCTCACTTATAGTCTCTCTCCCAGCCATGTCATTATCTAGCCAAACAGTGTGGCAATGTGGTATCCCTTCTGTCTGCTGCATAGTCCTAAGCGCAGGGGAGGGGGTGAAAAATTCAGGAAACGAAGCCAAGGGAAAAACAGGCAGAAGAAAAGGTGCCCTTCTTATCGTTACTCAACAGAAAACAATGGCAGCAAAGAAGGCGATGAAAATTCACCGAATCAGCATGTCTGCCGAGAAAACATGCCGTCTGACAGAAATTGCTAGTTTCTGTTTTAAACGCTAAACATTGGATGCCAATGTAGAACACGAGAGCTTGGAAAGCCATCTATGTGTACTGAGTGAGTCAGCCTTCTGAGTGACCCATCTAACAGGGACCGAGAAATATACTTGCTGAGACTATTGGTTTGGGGCAAGGAGATAACACGAGAATGCGCTCTGGGCAAATTTTCTGTGGGAAGCCCATATACGTCAGCTGAACACTTAATCCTGAACTGCATTATCTTACCTAGAGTACAGGAATCTGCATTATAGTGTACTACAGTGAATTCTGTGTATGCCACAATTATCCACTGCATTGAATGGTGGTGGCCCTACCGTGTTCCAAACAAGAGCAAAAGGCACAGAATTTGGGGTGGTTTCAAGATTTTCACCAAAACGATCCAATTTGCACCTCCTTGAAACTCGTTGTGAGACAAAGCATACCTTGCCTCATAAATTGACATATTTTCAAGGCTTGCAGTATGTTTTGGAGAAATGAAACAAGCACTTCAGCATGCCCGCAATGCAAACTTTAAAAGACAGGCATTCATGCTTTAGCAAATGGAGACAATCTGTGCAAAATGCAAGCATTAGGCCTGTGGGGCTCCCCAGCACTCCCATACACCCCCCTTTTTTTAAAAAAAAAAAAGGTTTGGGCTTCAAAATCCATGTGTAGGACATCTTTCACTATGTTTTGAGTGACCACCAGCACTCAACAGCCTCTATACTCGCCAACACGTTTTTGGATTTTTTGGGTACTCGAGATTACAAATTAGCTTTTTTCAATTAAAAACATCAACAACTTTTTTTTGTAATTTGTGTAAGAAAACAATTGGGGGTTGGGGGCCCACAAAAACAGGAGTTGCCTTGTAAGATCCAGGGAAGAGTATGTGTGGCCCCCTGGACCTTTAGAGATTGGCCACTCTCACATTTGAAAAGTGTGTAAATACTTGCCTACATTATGAAAAGTGTGTATGGAAAGTGTGAATGTCCATACAGGAAGAAAAAGTGAAGCTTTCCAACCTGTTATAAAGAAAGAATGGGATGGTTATTCAAGAGGTATTTGTAGAGATGCAACAAAATTAAGACTGGAATTTTTCTTCTTCTGCATCTTCAGGTAAGTATCTTTTCCACACCCAGTTGGAAATGCCAGCCCAGGAACTGAAAACTGTAATCTTATTCTGCCACCCACCTATCATCCTTTCTTCTAGCATCTGTATGACTCAATCAGCCACTTTCCCCTCAGCTGTTTCAGGCTGTATTTGAGGGTGGTTTGGATGGGCAATTAAGAGCCATGAACTTTACAAAAGACGTGTTCCTCATCTGTGCATACGGACAGCTCTGGCAGCCTACATTTTTTGGATTGAGATGGAAGTTAAGGATGAGAGATTCTCCTTTCTTAATGAGCCTTAGAGGAGGGAAGGATAAATCTGGTTTTTGCATTTGTTCCTTGCGTTCTCTAATCCCCCTTTCCTGCTCTTTCTCATCCCACCTTTAAATAATGCATTAGAATCCGGGCCAAATCTTTTATGTAGAAATGATTGCTGAGATAGGTGTTGTAAGATAAATTCAGGAGAGTGTTCAGATTCATTTCATTACCTCAAGCTGAACCTGAATGTTTCAGAGTTTATGTGTCTCCCATTTAAAAAAAAAAAAAAAAAGGGGGGGGGGAGAAGCAGCCTTACTTTTCTGTCTCTTCTCTCGCCCCATAACGCTCCTCAAATCCATTTATTTATTTCTAAGAGGACATATACTGTTATCCTGTCCCTTTCTGGTTTTATTTGTAAAACAGCCCAGGGTGGTGTACATCTTCTAAAATATATGCCAGCCATAAAACCACAAATTTTACAATAGAAAAACACAATGAAACATGACAGATAAAACATGTCTGGGGGATAATACATTATGAATTACAGAGCTTGGAAATAACATTTTGCAAGTATTGATGTTACCGGTAGCGCATTACTTTTTGGGATCAGGAGGGTATAATGACTGGTGTCATCATTACTTTTATGAGTAATGAACAGTATTTATCCTTTGTTCTTCCTCATTTCTAGAAAGGGGGTAAAATAATGCTTCAGGAAGGCATTTTGAGAGGATTTCTCTCTCCCAGCTCTAAACTTCACAAATTAATTTTTTTTCAAAAGAGGATTGTGAAAGTAAAAAAAAAAAAAGAGGTGTCAAATAATGAAATTAGTTCCTTGTAAGTAACAAGTTTCTATAAAGATGCAATGTTCACAGTAAAGAGTTACTTTGGGGGCATCACAACAAATTCCATAAGAGGTCTGGAGTTCCATGTTTGTGACACAGCTATGGGACACTTTTTCCCATGATTGAACTCTGATGGCAGAGGAGCCCCTTCTGTTGAGTTAAAACGTGTGAAAATGACAGTCCTTCAGATTGGATTGAAGCTGGTGGGACGTAAATGCGCTGACCATCACTTTGAATGGAAGCCAGAAAGATATAAAGATTTAAAGGTTGTTTACAACTCAACAGGTGAGGGGCAACCCTACTTGATGATGGAAGAGGAGTTGAGGGGAAAGAATGGTGAAATGAAAGATGTTGGGAAGTTGACGGGATAGGTGAGCCCTGCTGAGCACTCCAGGGTGACCTAAAGCTTCTAGAAGTAATGTTAGTGCCCCCATGCTCAGGAAGGGGCAGAATACAGGAACTGGATTCCAGTTCCCATCGTTCCTCATCATTAGCTATGCTGGTTGAAACTGATGGGAGTTGTCCTCAGCTTCTAGTCATCCTTGGTCCATCCCTGCCACAGCCAAAACTGACTGAAGCACTAAGAGCTGCTAGTGGGCAATTCTACAATGAGTCCATCATCCCCACCCACTGCTTTCCACGAGTCCTTGCAGTACAGTGGTTAAACTGCACTATTGCAGCCAAAGCTCTGCTCACAACCCAGGCGTCATTAAATTGTAAACCACCCAGAGAATGCTTTAAGCACATGGGGAGGTATATAAGCTGCATGCTTTGCTTTTGCCTTTTGCATTTCCCATTAGAAGTAGAAGAATTACTCAGGGAACATCTATGCCAGGGCCCTAGCTACAAAGGCTGCGTACTGCGGAATGCACCTCAGCAGCAGAAGATATGTCTCAGATGATTAAAGTCATCAAGGACTTTTGTAAACACAACCCTGCATCTAGCAGCCAAACCATAATTGCCCCAAACAGCACTTTTGCTAATGAGAGAGTCCCTCTGGACATGCCACTCTCCGACAGTGTGTAGAGAAATCATGGTTATTATAGGAAGGCCAAGTGTAGCTGGCAAGTTAGTTTATTGAATGAGATTAAGGGTGCCTTCCGAGTGTTCGCATTAACTTCTTCATGCATTCAATCAAGCAAGCATTAGCTCCCGTGGCTTTTGCCCTTTGGTTGTATTTATTATCGCGGTTTCTATTCACGTCTCTCCGTCAGCTTGTCTGGAAAATCTTGCGTGTTGTTGTGGGGAGAAAATTAATCTGATTCAAGAAGGTGGCTGTATTCTTGCTTTTACATCTGCCATTTTTTTTTAGCGTATCAGAGGCTGACATGCGACTTTGATGGATGCTCTGTTCCTCTCGTATTCCCTTTCACATTCTGTTTTGTTTAGTGAGAAATAGAGGAGGAGGAAGAAGAAAAAGAATGCAATAAAACAACGACCGATGCATCGACCGATCATTTTGGGACGTTGAGCTGAACTTAATGGATAAAAATTGGTATGCTGTCCGTTGAACTAATAGCTATGGTGTCATGTCTCCAGTTTTCTGACTCAGGTTTATTTTGGCTTTCTCTTCATGTCTTAATTTGTCTGTCAGAGCACTGGTGGGGGTATGACTTGACCAAGATATATTTCAGTCTCGGTTCCAATGAATATGCAGTGGTTACTGGCGCTATCCTAATCGCGGCCAATCTGGGAATACAGCCACAGGCAGGGAGACACAGAAAACGCCTTTGAAAAATGAGATTACCCTTTCTCCATGTTTTGGAACACCTGATAGCTTCAAATAGGCACTAAGGCTCAGAAGGCACTTGGATATCAATAGCAGATTACGGCTACTTCTATCAGAATCTGAAAAAGGTACTTTTAAAGACTCCACTTCCCAGAATTCCTCCAGACAGAATGACCACTGTCCACGTTGATTGGTGGATTCTGGGAACCCAATAGTAATTCTTTCCAAGTTCTAACCACTCCTGCATGCATTATATTGTTGTTACACGCCGTCAAGTCCAGCGACCCTAATTGGGTTTTTAAGGTATCAGAGATATTTAAGGCATATCACTCCCCAATGGGTTTCCACAGCTGAGCAGGGATTCGAACCTTGATTTCCTGGGACCCAGTCTGTCACTCTATCTGTTAGACATCAGTGGCTCTCGTAATGCTTGTCTCTCGTAAGGTAAAGGTTCCCCTTGACATTTAGTCCCGTTGTGTCCGACTCTAGGGTGCGGTGCTCATCCCCGTTTCCAAGCCATAGAGCCAGTGTTTGTCCGAAGACAGTTTCTGTGGTCACGTGGCCAGCGCGACTAGACACGGAACGCTGTTACCTTCCCACCGAGGTGGTACCTATTTATCTACTTGCATTTTTACATGCTTTCGAACTGCTAGGTTGGCAGGAGCTGGGACAAGCGACGGGAGCTCACTCCGTCACATGGATTCGATCTTACGACGGCTGGTCTTCTGACCTTGCAGCACAGAGGCTTCTGCGGTTTAACCCGCAGTGCCATCACGTCCCTATAAAAAAGTAGAAAGTACATGTCTCTCATATATGCCCAGAATTTGGGCACAGAAGCACACCCCGAGAAGAAGCCTGAAGTCTGAGTTATTGTACATGTCTGATCCAGAAGGAGCTTGAGGCAAAACTGCAAGAGTAGGCTGTTTGCTTTTGGTCGGAACACAGCCTGCTCTAAAAAGTTGCCGTGGCTGCCTGGGTGCTTGCCAGCAACTTTCTGCTCAATTTGTTTGTAAATAAATAGAAACTGCAGAACTACTGTAAGGACTCCGTGTTTTCTCCTCCTGGGAAAACTGACCCCCGAGCAGAGATCAGCTTAGCACGGAGACTCCCAACTGTCTGGTGACTGCTTGGCAGAGAAAGTCTGTTTACATGTGAAAGCCCCGGGCCCAGAAGGACTGTTCCCTTTATGAGGGAATTTATTCTCAGCTGTCTTCCATGAGGAAATGTACCTCAGGGTAGGGAAATGTTTTAACAGAAACGGGGAGGAGGGTTTTGTGTGTGTGTGTGTGTTTTGTCAGAAAGAGGGATATTTTATACACTTCGCCCATGAAAATTGGTAGCTGTGCATAGAGTTGTTCTGTTGTGGCTTGTGAGGATTACATATAAATGGTGTATAAATGGAGGGGGAACATAAGCTCCGTGATTTTTCTTGTCAGGTCTTTTCAGTTAATGACTACTATTTTGGTTCCTCAGAAAGATGCTGCATAGGGATATGCCATTCAAAGAGAGTTTAGTTAGTTAGTTAGTTAGTTAGTTAGTTAGTTAGTTCGTTCGTTCGTTCGTTTGTTTGTTCGTTCATTCGTTCGTTCGTTTATTTGGACACCAACTCCCACAATTCTCCAAGAATCCCCTAGATAGCATTCTGGGAGTCCCAGCCCACAAACAAACACTGGCAGAGAACCACCTGCAGAGACTTTCCTTTTGCTCACCTGGAGAAAGGCTGAGGTCTTCCCTTCTAGTCCTTTTTCTAGGCCTTATTTCCTGACACAAAGCCTCCTGGGAAGAGTTGCCACAGTGGTTCCTGTGCTATCAAGCATAAAGGGCAATGAGGCACCCATGCCACCGCTATAAAACAGTGCAGTAGCTTCCTCCCTGGGAGCATAGGGGCAGGAAAGTAAGTCCCAGAACAGTGATTCTCTACCTAGTAACTCAGATGTTCTTGGACTGCAGTTCCCAGAAATCCCAGCACAGCTGGTGTGTGAAGGCATCTGGGAATTGCAGTCCAAGAGCCACCTGGGTTACCCAAAGTTGGGAACCACTGGTCCAGAAGAAGGCTTAGAAGGAGGCTTCAACTTTTCTCCATGCCTGCAGGTTCCCCAGAATTACCTCGACCTCCACACAGAGAGATCTGGCTAGCCCTGTTGGATTCCAGCTTCACCACATGTCAAAAGAGAGGATGCATAGGATAACACCCCACATTAAGATGTGTGACTGGAGATTCCTGTGAGTGACAAGAAAGTGGATCTTACCATACCCCCATGAGTACACTCTGGGAATCCCAGGGATCTCCACCCAGGGCATGAGAAGGATCCTGCTGTAAATCCAGAGCAGCCATTGCTGCCAGTTAGAGTTGATGATAACACTAGTCAAGACAGACTAATGGTTTGACTCAGCATAAACAGTTCTATCCTATGTGCTCTTTCAAAGAACCCCAGGATGCTCCAGAACCAGATTTGGAATTATTATTATTATTATTTGGAGTTTTCCAGCAAGCAAGCTCAGTGGCCATGGTGGCTGAAAGATTCTAGGAGTTAAAGACTTAAAAAAAAAAAACTGCCCAGAAACGCATTTCAGAAGTTACCGCTCTATCGGAACACAAAAATCTCTGACCGTGACAAGCAAACAAAACCCTGGGGTCGAAAATCCCATGTCATCTCGACTGTGGGAGTGACAAAGCAAGAGGAATCTGGGGCTTTGCTTGCATTCAAGAAACAGCCTCTTCTCCTGCCGACGTTTCCACACATGGGCAGGTTCTTTTCACTGCTAATCCCCCTTTCTGTTGCCTCAAAGAAGAGATGTTTCGAGCACGGTACTTAGCCTTCAATAAAACAAGGCTGTCAGCAGATTTTTCTTTAGGCAACACACTCTCTGGAAGGTAGCACTAAAACAGAGGAGGAATTGAAGAGAGTGATCACCTGATCTGGGGTATTTTCCTTTCTTTAACCTCAAGAATTCTTTGAAGGCATTTTCAGGCACCCGGGTGCCCCCTTCTTTCTGCCTGCAACTTGCCTTCTAGTCACACTCCTAACCAGTGTAGCAAAGCTGAAAATAAGGACACGCTTCTCTTCTTATTTAACACCCTATTCAAAAGCACCCTCCCTTCCTATACATGGGGTTTCTGAAGGCTCTGTTTCACATTCTCTACCACGAATTTGTGTCTTCTGCAGAAGCCTGTCCTGTGCCAGCATCCAAAGCATTGTGGGTTGGTAACTCTAATGCATTCCTTAAAGAAAAATAAATGTTTAATCTCCTAAAAAAGACCATACACTACAGTCGCTGTTTCAGCTGAAAATGCATTCAGCAATATTGAGTAGGAGGCAGCAGTGGCTGACAGCAAAAGAAGAAAGAGAGCTATTGTATTGGTATT